>CM053143.1:46907207-48157207 GCA_028571685.1 Heterohyrax brucei | reverse complement strand
TAGAATACAGGAAATCATATTTTTGGGGGGACAGACACAATTCAGTCCATGACAATGGTATCAGTAGATTGTATATTATCATGTTATCAGGTTAAAATGTCTATTGCTATGTAAGAAATTAGTAACCAGATATTCTACAGAATCTGAAATTACATTTCACCACAATTCTATGTATGAGTCAAAACATTTCAATTTTTTAGGATAAATAAGAGATGTGTATATGTGTATGCACATATATATAAAACTAGAAATTAGATGTTTTAGATAATCTTGGATCCCCTTAAAGCCAGTCTCAAAATCGTCCCATCTGATGACTTCTTGATGTGTTTTTTGCATCTATCAAGAAGATCCCTGGCTTATCAGGCTCTGGTGAGCTGACTAACTTTAAATTTTCATGGGTTTCCCTCTGGAAAGGTAAAAGAATGAATTCAGCATCACATGTCCCTTGAAATCCAGCCCTTATGTCTAATAGCTTTAAAATTAGCAATGAGCCCCAGGGAGTTGTTTAGTGCTGCTCTGAATGTTCAGGCACACAAAGTCTTTGATTTGAATTGCAGGAAGCTTAAATATTTTATTCAATCTTAATATGAATCCAAAACTAAAACTTTAGTTTAACATGATAAATGTGTACAGCATAAGTGTCCCTTGTAAACCACTTCTTACAAATGTCTACACCATATGAAACAAGTTCGCTGTCTGAAAACTAATTTCTTGAACCAACTGCTTATTTATGCATACATTGTGGATTATTTTTAAAGAGGAATGTATTGGAAGATGTGATTTTGACCAGTCAAGTAACCTGTATCTGTAAAGAATCAATCACAATCAGCCACTTTTGTATGTTCTGATTCCTAATTAGGCATTGTAGACAGATTCTTCACTTATTTCTGTGTCCGAAGTGAACCTGAATAGTATTTTAACTGAAATGGAGGGGATGTCTATTATTTAGTGACTACTGGGTTCAAGGAAATGCTTATGGTGTAGTGGTTCAGAAACGTGGCTGCTAACCAAAGGATGGCCATTCAAGTCCACCGGATGCTCTTTGGAAACCCTATGGGGCAATTCTACTCTGTCCAACAGAGTTGCTATGAGTTGGAATCAACTTGATGGCAGCAGGTGGTTTTTATCTGGTTCAATGCACTAGATTTGATTCATTATATATATATTACGGTCATTAAAATTCATAAGATAGTAAAATAAATATTGTTTTCCTCGTTTTGTTAACGAGGAAAATAAATGAAGAAAGCTTAGAAAATAACTTTCTAAGGACCTACAACTAGTTTGAATCTTATTTCATATCTGTAAAATGAGGCCAGTAACACAGTAATCTTTGAAGTATTATAAAGGTAAAATGAGATGCTGTATGTAAATTGTCTTACATGTAGTAGATTCTCAAAGTAATAGCTGTTGTTTATCATTGTCCACATAATAGCAAGAGTAGGCAGAGGTGCACAATTTGAATCAAAATCTCTCTGACTTTGAAATCTGCTTTACTTCCAAGTAATATTTTTCCAGAAAAAACTGAGTTTGAAGTCTTATGGCTAATATGGAAACTATAAGTGGAGGTTTCATATAAATTTCTACAAAGAACAAGAACAATACTCAAACATAAATTTGAGTATTTTTATTAGAGCCATAGTGTATAGTATTGTCTTATCAGGAAAAGTTAAACTTTCACAAATAGCTTTATTGTAGTCAATACATTTTTTTTCCTGAATTTCAAAAAAACTGAAGATTGACTCCTAATCTACTATGGTCTAATGAATTCTTAGTGAACTACAAACTTTGCAAGTCAAAATGTGCTCTCCTTTTTTATTTAACATCAACGATAATTAAATGTTGAAATCATGAATATTAAAAACATCTTTAAAAAGAAATGACTTTTCTAAAATAGAATACCACTTGAATCATACTGATGACCCAAAATAGTCTACCTTATTTTTTTCCCAAAGTGGAAGTTGATTGATTTTCACTGACAAATAAGAATTGCCACATGCTGATCTGAATAGGTAATGAACACAGGTATTTATTTAAGAAGGAATTACTGCTTCTTTTTGTTGTTTAAGTTTCTGTACATATGCAACTTATTCTCTGCAACTGTCTCACTTCTTACTATCTGCCTCTAACTCCACACTGCCAACATTTCTAACTATATGACCAGGCATCTCTCTCTCTCACACATACACAGTTTTGAAAAACAGAATCTCTAATTTCTCTATTTTTTTCTGTGTGAGGCAGTGAAAAGCGACATCAAGATTTGCTTTTCAGAACTAGTTCTATACCTGAAGCTGTCTCCTAACATGTTAAAAATTATCATTTAATTAAATTTTCTATTAATAGGTAATTGTAAATTTACATAGAATTGTAGGAAATACTACAGAGAGGTGTCGTGTACCTTGTTTCAGTTCCCCTCAAGGACATAGTCTTGAAAAACCATAGTACAATATCACAATGAAAATATTGGTACTGATACATTAAGGTAAAGCGGTGCTGCTCTAGCAAATACCTAGAATGTGGAAGCCACTTTGAAACTGTGAATGGATAGAAGATTCAGAAGGAATGAAGAAGGCGCAGATGGGGAGAAACAACAGAGGACCGGCAGCAGTGGCAGCGGCAGCAGCAGAACCAGAGGCAGCACTGGAGCCGACCCGTGGAGCTAGGGAGGTCAGTGCCTGCGCAGAAGTTTTCCTCGCGCAACGGGGTGCCTCTGGGCACTTGAATCGGTGAGCTGGCCTTGCTGACCCACGGAGCGAGGGAGTTGAGTGCCTTTGGGCAGGACGCTTTCCAGCAAGAGTGGGGTGCCTCCAGGCACCTAAACCAGTGGAGCTATAGAGCTTTGGAACACTTGCCCGGCAGGGCAGATGTGGGCCTGAGGCCCAGGCCATGCGGCCATAGGAAGCTGAAGCTGAAGAGACAAATAGTGTGAGAAGCTGAGCTGCCTCAGTCTCAAGAGGTATGGCCATGACCTCAGGGGTTTGAAAGGGTGGAACCATGGCGTGCTGTGTTCGTAAAGGTGGAATTGCCACTCAGTTAGGCTTAGGGTGCTCCTAAAGCCGATGGGACAGAGTTTCTGTCCAAGCGGGCCTTGAAGGCAGAGTTGTAGCACGGGACTGGAGGTTTCCCGTCAGAAACCAGAGTGTGGCCGATACCTAGAGTCTGGAGAGCATTGCTGTTGTGTAGAATGTCTCAGAAAATGTAAGAGTATTTCCAAAGCTTTGAGAGGTAATGTAATGTGTTCTGTTGACTTGCCTGTTGCCTGTTAATGCCTTCTAAGTTTCACAGATGTAGAAGAGTTTTTGTATTTTGGACTTGGAACTGATTTAAGACTTCTGTTATATGGATGGACATAATTTTGCTATGGTGAGATGAATGTGTTAAATGTTTCGTGATGTGATTTTTGGGTTGTCAAAGGGTGGGATGTTATGGCTGGAATTGTGTCCCCCCAAAAATGTGTGCAGCCACGTGGCTGGGATATGGTTCCCAGTGTCTTGGGACTGTCCTCCATTGTGTGGTTTTGCTAACCTGTATGTTAAAGGATTAGAGTGGGGCTGTGAATTCCTGCTGTGGGGGGAGTTTCCCTGGAGTGTGGCTTGCCCCACCCTTAATGCTTTTAGCTTGCAAGGAATAAAAGGAAAAAGAAACAAAGGACAATTGAGAACCTTGCTACCATCAAGCAAGCAGCACTGGGAGCAGAGCGTGTCGTTCAGACCAGAGGTTCTTGCGTGAGGACGCTCCCTGGACAAAGACAGATGCAATACCGGACTTTCCTCCAGAGCTGACAAGGGGAAAGTCTTTCCCTGGAGCGGACACCCTGAACATGGACTTGCAGCCTACCAGACTATGTAAGAATAAACCTTCCTTTGCTAAAGCCATCCACTCTGTGGTATTTCTGTTAGATTAGATTTTTTTTTTCCCCCAGCATAATTTTATGGAGACTCAACCAGGTTGTTTATATCAACAATTTTCTTTCCCACCTAAGTATTATACAATGGTATCTATGTGCCATGGCTCAGCTGTTAACCCACTGAAGGACATATCTAGTTTTGGCTCTTGTGAATAATACTGATATACGTATCTGTGTTTAGCTTTTGTGGTAACATAACTGTATTTCTGTGACATAAAAGCCCTGCAATAAAACTGTTGGGAAATATGGTAGTTCTCATCAGTAATGGACAAACAATCCAGTTTCTCCACAACCTTGCCAGTATTTGGTGTTATCCCAATTGTCTGGTTATTGTAAATGCATGCTGTATAAATATATTTACATAAAATGTCATATATATAAATGTATGATATAATGAAATTATATATTCATTGCTGTCAATTCAATCCCTACTCAGTGATTCTGTAGAATAGGGTAATACTCTTCCATAGCATACGGGGCTTTCAAAGAGTAGGTGATGGATTCTAACTGCAAATCTTTTGGTGAAGATATGAGCTCTCAACTACTGTGCCGTAAGTGGCCCTTTATAATGGCATAACATTTCTAAATTCAATGTTTTTCACAAGTGCTTTTTAGCAGTAACATTACATTAATCATGTTGTGCAACCAATTTGAATCTCTTGTAAGTGGCTAATGATGTTTAACATCTTTTTGTAAATTTACTTGCCATCTGAACAGTTTTATTGGTAAAATGTCTACATGTATTTTTTGGTCATATTTTGATTGGACTGTGTGTCTTTATACTGCAGAATTTTGAAAGTTGTTTATAAATTCTAGATACTGAATTTTGCATTTGCAAACACTGCCTCCTACTGAGGAACATAAATTGGCACCAATCCACCTGGAACAGATGACAACCGAGAACAGCAAAGACATGAAAAACGAGCCCAGGAGACAGAAAGACTCATAGGGTTGGGAGACGACATCAGCATGAAATCAGAAGAACCAGATGCTGCCCAGGCACCACTGAAGACAGCCCTGATAGGGGACACAAGATAGAGTCTCTGATGCAGCATGAGAAAAAGGGGTGTGCAGATCCAGATCTCTATTAGAAGACCAGACTTGGTGGTATAACAGCCTGGAGCATCCCACAAGTACACAGCTCCTGGACTTGTTGCCAGCCCAGAGCTGAAATGAATACTAAAGCCAATAGTTCAGATAAAGAATGGACTGGACTTGGAACACAGAAGGATGCGTGTGGTGTGTGTATTTTATTTTCAAGGTCTTCATAGAAGCAGGCTGCCACATCGTCCTCCTGCAGAGCAACTGTGGGTTTGAACCGCCAGTATTTTAATTAGAAGCTGAACTCTGCATAAGTTTTCCAGTTTACAGCCTACAAAACCATGCGAGACACTTCTAATCAGTTGCATAGGCTAGGTATATGAATTGACATGAAGGGACACTGCAACAGTAAGCGCATACATTGGAAATGAATAAAAACCGCGTTATCATATTAGACATTGGGTTTCTTTTTGGTAGATTCTTTGGGATTTTATATGTCAAAAATAGCTTCTACAGCAAATAGGGACAATTTTAGTTCTTCTCCTACAATTTACATGCTCCGTATTTCTTTCCTTGCATTAATACCCTGACTAGATGTTGAATGGCAGTGGGGAGAAAGGACATTTTTTCCAAATTCGTTATCTTAGGGTAAAACTATTTAGTTTGTCAAAATTAACTGTATTTTAGTAGTAGATCTTTCATAGATACTCTTCATCACATTAAGATACATTCTTTTTATTCCTGTTTTTAAAGAGATTTCTAATCATTAATGTGTGTTGAATTCTTTTTATGCATTAATTGTTATGATCACACTACTTTTCTTATTTAAGTCTCTTAATGTAGTGGATTACTTAGATTGAGTTTGAAATATGAAACAAGTTTTATAATATGAAATATACCCTATTTGGCCATGATGTGCATCTTTTTTTTATACTGTTGAGATCTATTTGTTAATATTTTAACAATTTTTGCATCTGCATTCATTAGGAGTATTGGTATATAGTTTTCCAATTTGGTACGTACTGTGTAGTTCTGGCACCAGAGTTACATTAGTTTTACAAATGAATCAAAAAAAATTCTTTCTTCTTGTGTTTCCTGGAAACAGATAATACAGACTTGGTGTTATTTTTTCTTTAATAGTTTCACAATTCTCCAATGAAACCACCTATATTTGGGAATTTTTCTTTCAGAAGTTTATAAATTAAAAATTTAATTTCCTCAATAGTTATAACAAGTTTCTGCTGAGTCAGTCCTGATTCACGGAGGCATCATGTGTGTCACAGTACAACTATGCTGCATAGGGCTTTTAATGTCTGTTTTTTTTCGGAAGCAGATAACCAAGGCTTTTATTCTGAAGTACTTCTGGGAGGACTGGAATCGCCATTATTTTAATTAGCAGTACCATGTATAACCATTTTTATAGTGTTATTCAAATTACATATTGAAAATTGGGTAAGTTGTGGTAGTTTTAGCTTTTGAGGAATTTTTCTGTTTTGGCTAAGTTATCTGACTTCTGTGTTTAGAGCTGTTCACAGTGCTCCTTTATTATGTTTTCTATTTTATCCGAGTGACATCCCATTTCAATCCTAATGTTTGTAATTTGTATCGACTCTCTTTTTTCATTTCACAGTCTTGGTAGAAATTTGCCAATTTAAAACAGCTTGTTAAATAAGCACCTCTTTATCTCATTGATTTTTCTGTGTTAAAATTTATTTCTAATGATAGCTTTATAATATCCTTTGCATCGTTTCCTTTGGATTTATTTTGATTTCCTTCATCTGGGTTCTCAAGATGAGAACTTAGATTATTGATTGGAGGTTTTTTCTTTCCCTGATGTAGAAAGCTAGTCCTATAACTGCTCCTTTCAGCATGCTTTAGGTGTGTTTTAAAATATTCGATTTGTTGTATTTTAGTTTTTACTCAGTTCATTGGGTTTTTAATTTCTGTTAAGACTTTCTTTTTGACTCATGGATTATTTGAATACGCATTGGTTTCCAAATGTTTGGGGATTTTTACAGTATATTCTGTTGCTGATTTCCATCTTGGTTCTACTTTTGTCAGGGAACACGTTTATGCTGATTCAATTATTTTATGTTTTTTGAAGTTTGTTTATGACCCAAGAAATGATCTATTGTGGATTTTATTCCACAGCCTGTTTCTATCAGGTCTATTTATAATGACCCTATAGGACAGACAGAGAAGAACTGCTCCCATAGGGTTTCCAAAGCTGTAATCTTCTTGTAACCAGACTGTCACATCTTTTTCCCATGGAGCATCTGGTGAGTTTAAACAATCAACCTTTTGGTCAGGAGGAGCTGAACACTTAACCTCTACATTATCCATAACACAAAAACCAAACCAAACGCTTTGCTGTGGAATTGATTCTTACTCACAGCAAACCAACAACATAGAAGAACTGCCTTAGAGGGTTTCCAGAGAGTGGCTGATGGATTCAAATTGCCTACCTTTGGGTTAGCACCTGAACTCTTAAGCACTGTGCAACCAGGGTTCTCAGGGCTCCAGAGGCGCTAGAAAAGAATGTGTATTCTGTTGTAGTTGGGTGGAGCGTTCTACAAATGTCAATTCAACCCTGTTCGCGCATGGTGTTACTGAATTTTTCTATAGTCTTGATGATTGTCTATCTAGTTACTCTATCAGTTGTTGAGAGGAAGTGCTGATGTATCCGACTAAAATTGAGACTTTATTTTTCCCTTCAGTTCCATCAGATCTAGTGCTGTATTTGTAATTTTCTTTTTGTTCGGTGCATGCGTATTAAAGGTTGTACAGTCATCTTGGTAGGTTAACTCTTTGATCACATTTAATATTCCTCTTTGCCTCTCATAATTTTTGGCTTTCATGAGTACTTCATTCCATATTTAGGCATTCTTGCTGTATTTTGATTAATGTCTGCATAATATACCATGTATATTATGATATATAACACATCACATATATCATATACAAACAATATAGGAATCCTGGTGACATAGTGGTTAAGGGTTCAGCTACTAACCAAAAGGTAGGCCATTTAAATCACCAGCTACTCCTTAGAAAACATATGGGAAGTACTCTATCCTATTGGGCTGCAATGAGTCAGAATCATCTCATTAGGAATAGTATTTTTTCAATAATATTATTATGATATACTATGCAGATATTTATCAAAGTAAAGCATAAGTGGGTATATCTGGAATAAAGTACACATGAGAGAAAAAACTGTGGGTGACAGAGGGATATTGTATGTGATTAAAGGGTCAATCCAACAAGGAGAAATTTTTTCTACTTTAATGTGGCCTGTATTTGTATTTCAAGTGAGTATTTTTAGCACTAAATATTGGGGTCATGTTTTCAAATCCTGTCAGGCAAGCTCTGCCTTCTGTCAGATTTAGACCATTTACACTTGGTATGTTTACTGATGTTTTTGTGTTTGCGTTTGTCATCCTAGTATTTATTTTCGGTTTGTGTCCCTTGTTTCATGATTTCCTGTTTCTCTGTTTTTGCCTTCCTATAAGTTGCTTGAACATTATTTTGGATTCCAGCTTGATTTATTTTGGTATTTCTGAATATAGTTACTTGATCTGTTGGGGTTACATTTGGTGTTTATTACGTATACATAACTTACCAGAGTATACTCGTGTTTCCACTTCACCAGTCTGAGAGAGCTATAGAAGCATTTCTTCTATTTTCTTCTTTTTTCCCTTCATTTATAGTTTTCTTAAATATTTCTTTTTTGCACATTTTAAATCACATAGTGTTATGCTTTCTACATCAACTATCAGATATAACTTAAAAAATTCAAGACAATAATTAAACCTTATTGCATTTACCAATATCTTTGCTTACCTGGTGTTCAAGTTTCCCTCTTTTTATTACTTCTTTTATTTTTATTATTAGAGAATGTATTTTAGCAATTCTTTTAGGGTAGTTCAGCTGATAATGAGTCATTCTGAATGAGTCAACTGATAAAGTCTCTTAGTTTTCCTTCACCTGAGGTCTTAATTTTCCCTTCATTCTCAAAGGATACTTTCACCGAGTATAAAATTCTGGAATGAGAGTTCGTTACTTTCATCAATTTCAAAATATTGTGCCATCTTTTTCTAGTGTCCTTTTTTTCCTAATAAGAAATTCGCTATCATTGCAATGTTTGTTTTTTCTCTTATAGGTAGTGTATTTGTTTTCTTTGGATGTTTTGAAAATTTGCACTGTTTTTAGTTTTCCTGGGAGCCCTGGTGTTAGAGTGGGTAAGCATTTGGCTGCTATTGAAAAGGCTGGCAATTTGCATTTACCAGATGCTCCTTGAAAAACTCTATGGGGCAGTACTGCTGGAAGAGTTGGAAGCAACTAGATCTCACTGTTTTGCTTTGTTTTCTTTTTAGTTTTCACAACTTTGAGATGTGTCTTGGTGTGGATTTGTTTAAGTTTGTCCTATTTAGTCAGCTTCTGGAATCTGTTTCTATCTCTTACTGGTTCCAGCTCTTTCACTTCGAGACTTCAGTGGCACAAATACGAAGTGTTTTGTAGTCCCGCAGACCCCTGAGTATCTGTTCACTTTCTGTTTGAGTGTGTGCTTTTTTTCATAGTTTATTGCTTATTTGCTATTCAGATTCAGATTTTTGTGTTGTTCTGTCTTCCTGTTCATCTGTTCTTTCCTCCATTCCCTCCATTCTGCTTTTGAACACATTCAGTGAGTTTTTGTTTACATTTTTTAATGTTTCATTATAATTTTAAGTTTTTAATTTCCCATTTATCTTTTTTATATTTTTAATTTCTTGCCTGAATATTTATATTACCTTGTTAAGTATTTTTATTCTTTCACTTTTTTATGTGTTTATTATATTTCATATACTTGTCTACTTAGATATCTACCAGTATTTTCTAACATAACCACATACACAACACACAGAAACCATTCAGGTGAAAGAAATATTACACTAGTACAATCTGTTATTTATTAAGGCATAAAAATGATTATTTTCTGAAAACTTTTCTGATCCCCTGTACAGAAAGAGGCATTTGTTGGGAACCTCCCTCACCCCCTGCTCTGTCCCTATTAGTGTTTCTGGTTGCTAGCTTCCTCAACTTCAAGTCTGAAATATTTGGGGCAAGAAAGATTAATGTGAAAATTACAGAAAAAGTTCAACCTAAAGTACTGTCAATTTTGAGAATATTGAATTCTCGAGAGCAATTCTGTCTTATTTCACTCTTTGATTCCAGCATTTTTTGTTTGTTTAGTAATAGCTATGTTAGGATAGACTTCTGCTTCCACAAATATGGAATAAATGTATATTTCCTTACTTCTCTACTAAGTACCGTTGAAAATACTGAGCATTATATATGAAACTAAATTAAAAACTACCTAAAGTGTGAAGAGAAGAATGTAGTCTTACCAGGATGTTAAGTTCCATGAAACAACATGGTGTTGAGTTTCTGTGACTTCTTCTCTTAATAAGCTTTAAAGTTCACCATTTTTATGGTAGAATCTCAATTTTACCATATTAATTCGTTTCAAAATAAACAACATGTTAATCCACTTACTGGATAACAGATAGCTAGGAAAAACTAAACAAATGGCTATCTGACTCCAGCTTTATTCCTTCAATACTTTATGTATTAATTCATTAATTAAATAATTATGTACTATTTAATTTTCCAAGCCCTGGGACAGGCAGTTCTGTGTGTATTCACTAAACTTCATCAAATTGTTTTACTCTGTAGACAGAAATAACATTGCTTTCAAATATGTCTTAAATATTCATTTACTTGAGCTTTATTTGATATCAGCATGGTATGAAAATTCTTCATTAAGCTTTGGTATCTTCCTAGTACTACATTCACATTGGCATTATTGATGTATGTTTTTTAAATCTTATTTCTTAGATTTTTATATATAAATATGTGATGCTCTGTTGGGGCTAGTACCTGTGGAAGAGGTCTACAAAGCCTGGTACCAAGATCTTTATTAGGTCTCTTAATGGCTCTTTGTTTAGGCTGACTGTGGAAGGGGCTAGGGGACATAGGACCATAGCCACAGCTTCCTGTTTGGGCTACTTTGCCACTCCTCAACAGAAGATACTGGAAAAAACATGTTTCTGCCAGGGAATTTGCTTGACCTCCTGTATGATTTCAAGACAAAAAAGTGCTTGTTTTCACAACGGTCATGAATGATAACTGAGTTCCAAGACGACTAAGTCCACACAGTTAGATGGAGCTTGGCTAGAACCAACAACTGCTCTGACAGCGATCACAATAAAGGATACTGGACAGAGCTAGAGATAACTTAATTCCAGCTGACAAAAAATATCAGATTTATTGCTCTGTCAGAGACTGGAGAAAGTCCGAGAGTATGGCCCCCAGACATTCTTTTAACTCAGTATTGAAGTCACTCCTGTCGTTCACCCTTCAGCCAAAAATTAGACAGACCCATGAGACAAAAGTGGAATAAATGGGCACAGCAGGGCAGAGGAAAGCAAGAGAAGACAGCAGGAGACAGGAAAGCTGGTAACAGGGAACCTGTTGAGAAGAGTTGAGGAGAGAGAGTATCATGGGGTTGGCAACGAATGTCGCAAAACAATACGCACATTACCTGTTTAATTTAGAACTAAATTACTATTTAAACCTTCATCTATAGAACAATTTTTTAAAAAAGGATTTCCAAGATGAAAGAAGAAAGGAAAGCGTCAGTAGTTGTTGGAATCTGTGTTTTTGAACAAGGGGAAAAGAAGTTTCAGAGATACTAAAATTGAATTGCTCATTTGTGGTTCTTCATCTCAGTTGTATCCTGAATTTATCAACTTCTCTCCCTCCCAGCCTTCAGAATACTGCTGGTTCCCTCCTTTGATATACTCCAGCTGCGGTTTCAGTGCCTGTGGTTCCTCACAGAGTGACTTGGAAGCTTAGCAAATACCCTGCGATCTTGAGATATTTTTCATCAAAATATGACAATTTTCTTGTAAATTAGGAATCTACTGGCATTCCCTAAACATTATTGAGTGGCTACTGGTTATTCTCACAATTGTAAACAACCTGGATGCAGAATTAGGTTGTTAAAAGCTGCACTTGGACTAAGTTTTGATTCACCTTGATTTTTTTTTTTTGATGTTCTTAATTTGGTTTTCCACATAACAATAAAGTTTGAGCAAAGACTAAGTAAAAGTAAGAGGTTTAATGCATACTAAGTAAGGGTTGAAGTTTCCAGGTCCATGTTGTTATTTTTAGCTGAGGTGGAGGCAGCCTCTAACTCATGGTACTTTCCTGCACAAGTGATCGAAACACTGCATATTCCTATGTCAACCCCACAATCAGTTGTGGGTCAGACCTTCTGATCTGCAGGATTTATACTAGCTGGTTTTCAAATTAGATTGCCAGGCCTTTCTTCCCACCTCCTCTTAGCCTGGATGTTTCTAGGTGCCTGTTGAATTGGTTCTGACTCACAGTGATCCTATGAACAGCAGAACAAAACACTGCTCAGTCTTGCTCCATGTCCACAATTGTATTTATGCTTAAGCACATTGCTGCAGCCACTGTGTCAATCCATCTCCTCGACAGTATTCCTCTTTTTCGCTGACCCTCCACTCTACCAAGCATGATGTCCTTCTACAAGGACTGATCTTTTTTGAAAACATGTCCAAAGTATGTAAGGCGCAGTCTTGCCATCTTTGCTTCCAAGGAGCACTCTGGTTGTACACCTTCCACAACAGATCTGTTGGTTCTTTCGGCCATCCATGGTACAGTCAGCATTCTTCTCCAACACCACAATTCAAAGTCATCAATTCTTCTGTCTTTGTTCAAGGCTCAGTTTTTGCATGCATACAATGTGGTTGCATATACCATGGCTTGGGTCAGATGCATTTTAGTCTTCAATCTTAGTCTGGAAGCTCTGCTGAAATTGTGCAACATCATAGCAACACACAAGCCTCCACTGCCAGATGGGTGATGGTTGTGTGTGAGGTGTATTGCCTGAGAATCAAAACTGAGTCTCCCACATAGAAGGCTAGCATTCTACCACTGAATACCACTGCTTAAACTGAAAACATTTCTAATTCCTTATGAGTTTCCATCACTGATTATTGGGATGTGATGGTTACAGCTCTGCTCTTTCAGTTTCCAATTTCCTGAATGTGGCCAGTCATCTATCTAACTTCTTGCTGTAGGCTATTTGTATCCACTTAACAAGAACAGCAACAAATTAGCAATAATTTATAAATAAGAAAATAAGAACTGTCCTAAGACTTGCAATGTTAGTTTAAATCAAGAATGAAAACATATGCTCTTTGATTTGTATTTGTACTTTTATTTAGTTCAGAATAACTTCTGAAGCTTTTTGTCATTCTGTTCTGCTAAGATACACCAGTTTGTGGAAATTTATTTAAAGAAGTAAAAGGCAACACACAACATGATTAGAATTTGTATATAATTACTAGTAGGCTTAGAAATTACACATTTTCATATTTTAATTGTCAGGCATTTTTTATCATCCTATAGCTCTATTTTTCTTATGTGAAACTACTGTTAGAAAATCAATGAGTTTTAATTACATCAGGCCCTCAAGAAGAGCAAGGCAAAAAACAAGCAAACAAACAAGTAGAAAACACCTACTTTGGACAGAAGTTGTTTAAATGAAGTAAAGTCTCAAGAAACATAGTGTCTATGATTAATTTTTTATAATCTAGAATCCAGAAAAAATATCATTATCATTTCTATTTCCTTTCCTGTGAATTCGAAAAGTCTCTTCAAACTTGCCCCTTCTAGCCAAAGCATTGGTAACCTGGAAACACGAAGTTTTCAGAGAAGTGCAATGCTCACGATGAATTTTTAATATAAAATACTTCACAAAAACTGAGACATCATGAAGTGAGGCTCAATAGTGATACACTGTTGAGAAGGACAGGAATACATCTAATCTTACTGCTCCATAATGAATATGGGTGATGGTAATTGAGGGGGAATTTGAAAAAGAGGATGAACATTAGCCAAGCCAAGTGCCGTCGAGTCGGATCAGATACTAATATTTCTCCATCGAAACCAAATTTTGTAATTCAACCAATAGTGAAAAGTAAACGTCTCTTTCTGAAGAAAGACAGCCCAAAAAGTTATAGAATAGTGTTTACACTGTCCCTCATCACTATTTACTTATATAGGAGCTGTATGTTCCTGTAGAACTTGACATTCTAGTCAAAATGATTCTACATATTTGGTATTGAGAGAGGATGAAATTTTGAAATTTTGAGAATTGTCCATTACTGTCATCACCTTTTATTTGCTTCCAAGAAGAAAAATCACTGGTTTCAGAAAGAGGATGTTGGGTTTTATCTTCAAAATGAGATGAGGCTGCCATACAGTTTTCCAAAAATAACCAGAGAAAAAAGAGGTCAAGGCTATTTTGAATTCTCTTGGGAAGAGAAAGTCTGCTGTTCTTTGTCAAAACACCTCAGAAAAGCAGTGTAAGATCAAAAAAAGAAAAAAAAAAATCAGTCTTTCATCCTTGTGTAGCCATAATTGTCCTACTCCACAATTCAACATAAAGATTAGGTATTAGTGATAATTCATACTCTGTTAACACGGGGCAACAACCTAGGAGAGCTTTAAACTACATCTTTCATGCTTACAAATGGTGCTTCCCTGCCAATTCCGGAAGCTCAAAACAAGCATGAGAACACTTTTCAGGATTCAGTCGGAATAACTCCTATGTTAGAAGAGCATTAAAGAGAAAAACTTAGAATGGTTTCATTGTGGCAGTCCGGTTCATGACAAACAAAGATTGATTTGCAATCCAATATCGTTTTGGTTTGTGCCACTGAGGATGTGGAAATGCTTGAGTCTTTATTGTATTTTGCAAAGAATCACTTTCTAATTGGGTTGCTTGACTCACTTTGTTAAAACAACACTTCAGCATCTGAATTTTAGATGGAGAGATAACACAAAGGAAAATTTAGATGAAAGTGAATAGCCCTTTCAGTGACACTGTGTATGTGATACTGGGAAGATTTTATTTTAATTTAAGAATATTTAAAATCACTGTTTAATTTTTCTCTTGTTTCCCATAAATAACAATTTTCAATCCTTTTTCACACCCTGTATCTCCTCACATTAATTGGAACCTTTTCATCATACGACATTATACGGTAAAACCTGTGTAAGTCAGAACTTGTGTAAGGTAGAAACATATCAGAGAAGGAAAACTTAAACATTTTCCACTAAAATGAGTGATATAAAAGTGGCAAAACTGCACCTTGTCAAAGACAGAAAACTTGCAAGACTCAGAAAAACAAGCAATCTCGTTGAGTTCTAACTGAAAAGTTTCACTGAGTGAATTAGAATGTTGTAAAAACTTATTTCGTGGAATACAGGTTATTCTCTAGGGAACTGAATGTAGTAGTTGTGGATGAGCCATTTAAGCTTGTAAATATAATTTAAATTGCAAATATAAACTATCAGAAAGAAACACCTTTAAGTTTTCAATCAGACATCCACTGATTTTTAACCAAATCAATAAATCGTAGCAAGACAATGAATTTGCACCGCCCAATCAAAACAAATAAGAACTATCTTCTTATTATCATAAAAGCAATAAAAAAGGCTTGCACAGCATTCTTCCCTTAATTTGTCTTTCAGTCTGCACCATAAAGATAACAAAGTGCTGCATTTCCAAAGACCATATTGTTTCACTCTGTATGTTTTTCATCACTGAAGTCTAGAGAGTATTGGTTCTTAATTTGCTGATGGAATACATCGATTAGAATTTGCCTAAATGTTGTGGAAGAATAGTTACAATGGGTATGAACGAGAAGAAATATGTAGTATGAATTAATGTTGCTTTTATGGCACTTCTCATTGAATTCATGACCAAGCTTTTCTGCTGAGTAAATAACTTATGAGTATGTCAGAGCTGGAATGACAATGTGGTTAGAGTCATCTGGTTAAATATACTCACGGTAAAAAAGACAGAATTAACTTCTTTGATTAATGCTTGTTAAATCCTCCCATATAATTTGGTTCTAAAAAATAAAGCAGGCATTGGACAACAGAATTTTTAACTTGTACCAGGTGAGCAAGGGTTTTATTCTTGTCTGCACTAACAAGCTACCTAACTTGCAGAAATTCAGTGAAGTGAATTTATAAGTCTTTTAAGTTTTCCTCTGTGAGGAGAAATCTGCCATCTTAAAAGCTCTGTGATTCTAATACTCTAATGAATAATGATCGACATGACTACAGTTAACAACACGTGATTCCTAATTACAAATGTTGACTTCCATATCTAGTGTCATGTGATGTGACGTTAGTAAAAAGTAGAACTGGTTTGATCCTACTGTGTTTGTCTAAATTGGAAACTTAAGACCGTTCTCTGTAGCAGGATGTGGAGGAAATGTTAATAGAACACCGTATTTAAAGTGTTTCCCCACGGACTATTATCCTGAACAAGAGAAGTTAACAATAAAAATGAACATGGTAAAAGAATTCCTTCCAGAAACACTTAATTGGCACCCAAGCATGGGTCAGTCTAGGGTGTCTTGGTACAGTGGTCTCTGAGATGAGAGTAATAAAAGACTGTGTATCATTAGTGGACATGAAAATGAAACCCTGTTTCTGGAAAGATAAGAAAATCTGGAAACAAGCATCTTAAAATGCTTAATCTTTCTATAAAATATTCTTGTTAAACCCCTCAGCCTGGCCAACAAATAGAACGAAATAACAGAACCTTGACCAAACGTGAACAAATAAAACAAAATAGATACAAACAGACTCTTCATTTGTTAAATCTTACCATAGATTTTCCTCGGGATACAAAAAGTCCCTAACCCACAATCTGGATCTGACAATGTACAAACAAAATATATATGTTTTACGCATTGAGAGTATACACACACAATGAATAGAAGGTATCATTTAGCAAACAAACTAAACAATCCTTCAGCATTTATGTATGTTGTGCCAATAATGCTGCAAAATATAACATTATTTCAGAAAACAAGATTTAAGTTTCACACATTTAAAATTCATCAAAAGAAACAAAAAAAATTCTTCAAGTATGGCAATATGATTCAGTCATATTAAATTAAAGCAACTATATTAACATGAAGAACTTTCTGCCATCTACTGTAAGTCTGTGATTTTTAATTAATGTTTAAAATGCAGTTTGCTTGTAGTTGATATATAATTTATAGCTAAAAACAAAATATGTAAGCTCAGGGTAATTTAAATATTTTCCCCATGAAAGAGTCTTTTGTCCTTAAAAATGAAAGAAAATGGATACAAACACAGTTTAGTTATTTTGTAATTAAATGTTGCATGTTCTTTTTTTATTTTTAAGTAAATTAAAAGTTCATATACCATTAACCCAAATAAGTGGGATATTACTAGTCTTTAAAATCTAGCCCCAAAAATATGAAGTCTACATGGTTGCCACATTCTCAAGCATTCTGTTTGAAATTCTAGGGCAACTCCAAATCATAGTTCATAATTAATTATGAATAAAATGATGGACCCTTAGGGATAAGTAAATGAATGAGGATACATGCAACATACAAGCATGTCCTTCAATTCTTGACAAAGGTTTGCAGCTGTTTTAGAAGGCTATTATAAAAACTTTGCTATAAGCAAAGCACAAAATTTTAGCAAAAGTCTAGTCTGTATACTTTCAAAGAAAATATGATGTTTCAAGATATCTCAAATTTTGTATGAAAATACTGTCATGTATATTAGTGTAAATAATGATATTTAGAGAAAGCAACCTGTTTTCTTAAATCTTAAAAAAAACTACAGAGAAATCAGATGCTCAAAATGAAGCTGAAAAATGAGTATAGGAATATGTCGTTGATTTATCACGCAATTGCAATCTGCCAAACAAAAATTTTGTAACATCTTCATAATTTTGACTTACCCAATAAGCTATTGACGGCACTTGGCTTGGCAATAAGCTTTAGAAGACAGTAAGTAATCTGTTTATGTTAAAGACTGACAAAGAAGTTCTCTAAGACTTCAGATCCGTTTTCTGACTATGCATACTCTAGATTTTCCATAGCATTTATGCACAGAGCTTCAAAGGAATCTCCAGTGAAGATTAAGAAAAGTTATCTACTGTTTTTAAAACTTAAAACTTGATGAAATCTTGTCTTAACTGCTACTACGGTACAAATAATTAGAGTGATAATATAGTTTATCTAATAATCTTAATATTTTTTGTAAATAAGTCAGTATTAGGTGCCTAAATATATGTGAAAATTTTACTAATCAATCTCTCAAGAAAGTAATAATCTACATAAAAATGTACAGCTAAAAGTATTCCATTTGAAATAGGAATAGTTTCCAGTAGCACAAAATGCATCCTGATAATTCACAAGATTTTAAATTAGAAGTGTTTGAAATATTATCTATAGCAGCTGCTATTTATAATCATGTATCTAGAACTTTTGTGTTTTTCTATAGCTATGATCTAAAAATCAGTATAAATTGTATATTTTCAATTGTGAAAAACACGACCCAATGCTGTCAAGTTGATTCCAACTCAGCACAGTCCTATAGGACAGAGTAGACTGCTCTACAGTTTCCAAGAAATGCCTGTTAGATTCAAACTACTAACTTTTGATTAGCAGCCACTGGCCCTTGTTCACTACACCTCCACAGTTTCCATGAAAACTACAGAGATAGAAAAAAAAGATCACTAGTATAAACCAAGATAGTAATGGTACCTGAAGCTAGGAAATGGTAAGTTTCATTATGGTTTTCAACTTTATGTTTTAGTATTTTCTGATGCTTTTTAATAATCACGTATTGTCTTTAAAAAAACTGAAAATGATTTAGAAACACTCAGTGCATGCAATTGTGTGCATACAACATGTTCATAATTACTACAGAAATATATTACAAAAATATAGAAGGAAATACACTATAATATTAAAAGTAGTTACTTCTGAGAATTAGAATTTTAGATGTTGTTCTTTCTTCTACTTCTTTGAACTTTTCAGCTTCTCTTTATTCAGCGTGTTGGTAGCACAAAATACTTATAAAACAGTGTATTATCTCTAACAAGGCTATATTTAAATAATCGATATTTAAATAACAGTGAGGTTAAGGTCTATTTTCATTTTTTAAAGTTTAATCTCTTTTAAAGGAACATATCCACCACTCTTCTGTCATTTTGTTGTACTGTGTTGGCTTGCATGTTACCAGGGGAAGACATGCCACCAATATTTCCAATGCTAGAATGTCACTGAAGGTGGATAGTTTTCAGCAGAGCTTTCAGACTGAGACAGACTAAAAAGAGCCTGGTGGTCTACTTCTGAAAAAATTAGCAAGTGAAATTGTTATGAATAGGTAGGGAACATTTTCTGATACAGTGCTGGAGGATGAGCCCCTTGGCTGGAAGGTACTGAAGAGCTGCCGCATCAAAGTACAGTTGACTTTAAGGCCATGTATGAAGTTAAGCATTCTGCACCTTCGTTTGCTGATGGGCAAAGACTCAAAATGAGAAGAAACAGCTTCAAATATCAATTAGTAATCAGAGTATCCACTGCATGAAGTATGAGTCTAAGAAACTGGAAACTGTCAAAAATGAAATGTAATGCTTAAAGACTAATAGGCATTAGTGAGCCAAAATGAACTGATGTTGGTCATTTCAAATTGGAAAATCACGTATCTACTATGCTGGAGTGATGAATCGAAGAGGAACTGAGTCAGAGTCATTGTCAAAAGGAACATTTTAAGATCTATCCTGAAGTATAATGCTTTGAATCTTAGGATAATAGTCATACGTCTAAAGGGAAGACCAATTAAGAAGATTATTATTAAAATTTATCCACCAGTTGCTAATGCCAAAGATGTAGAAATTGAAGATTTTTACCTACATCTGAAGTCTGAATCAAAACGTATTCAAAATCACTGGTGTTTGGAATGGAAAGACTTTAAAGAAGGATCAGTCATTGGAAAATGTAGCCTGGGTGATAGAAATCATTCAGGAGATTGTGTGATAAGGTTTGCAAGACCAAAAATGTATTCATTAAAAATGACCTTTTTTGCAATAACATAAATGGTGACTATAAATGTGGACCTCACTTATGGAATATACAGCAATCAAATTGACTATATTTGTAGAAAGAGACCCTGGAAGCCCAAAGTAATGAATCAGAACCAAGCTAGGGTCAGCTGTGAAAGACATCATCAGTTGATCATATGCAAGTTCAAGTTGAAGCTTAAGAAAATTAAAAAAGTCCACAAGTACAAGAGCACAAACCTGAGGATATCCCACTTTCAATATGTATCACCTAAAACTTCTAAAGAAAAAGTAAGCACATTGAATACTAATGACTGAAGGCCAGATGAGTTGTAGACAATATTGAGGATGTCATATAAGAAGAAAGTAAAAAGTCATTAAAAGCAAAAAAAAAAAGACCACATTGGCTGTCAGAAGAAACTTGTTCCTGAATTTAGAATGGCTAGAGTGAATGGAGGAATTGATAAAGTAAACAGGTTTCAATGGGCTTCCTGACAAAGTAAAGTATTATAACAAAATGTGCAAAGACCTCAGCTTAGAAAATAAAAAGGGAAGAAAATGCTTAGAATTTATCAAGCTAAAATAACTGACTGAAATAAAAAAAAATTAAGCCTTTAGGATTAAGCCTGCAGGATTCTATGGGCACAAAATTGAACTATGCTGGAAACATCAAAAAAAAAAAAAAAAAAGAAGGAAAGAACACACAAAGTCACTGTACCAAAAACACTTGGTTGAGATGTAGCCATTTTAGAAAGTAGCATATAACCAAGAACCAACGGTACTGAAGGAAGAAGCATGAGCTACACTGCAACCACCGGAGATAAACAAGCCTCCAAGAACTGATATAACGCCAGCAAAGATATTTCAGCAAATAGATGCAATGCTAGAAGTATTGATCTGTCAGTGCCATGAACTTTGGAATACAGACACCTGGCCCATCACCTGAAAGAGATTCATAATTGTACCCATTCCAAAGAAAGATATGCAAAACAGAATGTGGACTTTATTAACAAATATCATTAATAATACATGCAAGTGAAGTTTTGGTGAAGATAATTCAAAGATGGTTACAGCAATAGACATATGGGAACTGCCAGAAATTCAATTTGGATTCAGAAGAGGACATGCAACACAAGGTCATTGCTGACATCAGGTGGATCTTGGCTGAAAGCAGAGAATACCAGAAATATGTTTACCCGTGTTTTACTGACTATGCAGGGGCATTTGACTGAATAGATCATAACAAATTATGGATAGCATTGTACAAAATGGGAAATCCAGAACACTAAACTGTGCTCAAGTGCAACCTCTATGTAAACAAAGATGTAGGGGGTTGAACAGATAAAATGGGATAGCACATGGTTTAAAATCAAAACAGCTGTTTGTCAATGTTATATTTGTCACTGTATTTATTCAAGTTGTATGCTGAACAAATAATCTGACAAACTGCATTATACAAAGAAAAAGTCACATCACGGTTTGAAGAAGACTCACTGAAAACCTGCAATACGCTGATGGCACATTCTTAACTTGCCGAAAGTGAATGTAACTTGAAACACTTGATTTTCAGGATCAAAGACTACCATTTTGTTGTGGATTACTCATCAGCATAAACAAAAATCTTCATAATTGGGCTGATAATATCATGATAGATGCAGAAAAGACTGAAATTGTCAAGGATTTCATTTTATTCAGATTCACTCACAGCACCCATGAGAGAAGCAGTCAAGAAATCAAATAACTATATTGAGCAAGTCTGCTATGAAAGACTTCCTTACTGTATTAAAACAACAATAATAAAGTTATTACTTTGAGTAATGAAGTCCTTCTGAAACAAGCTATGGCATTTTCAATTGCCTAATATACATGAAAAAATAGACAATGAATAAAGAAGATTGAAGAAGAATTGATGCATTTCAGTTATGAGTTGATAAAGATTATTGAACAATTATTGGAAGAAATACAGCCAGAGTTCTCTTTAGAAGCAAAGATGGTGAGACTTTAACTCATGTATTTTGTACAGGTTATCATGAGGGACAAGTGCTGGAGGGACAAGTCATGCACAGAAAAGCAGCGGGTCAGTGATAGAAGGAATTAGTCTATGAAATAGATTGACACAGTGGCTACAACACTGGGCTCAGACACAGCGGTGGAAATAAGGGTGATGCAGGACTGGGCTGCGTTCTGTTCTGTTGTTCACTGGGTCACTATGAACGGCAACTGACTTGATGACCTCTAGCAGCAGTAACAACAGCAATACAAGGAGAAAAAGAGTAAACAAATACACGCAGTAACAAGAGAATGACTGGGAACATCATCTGTAATCAATAATCAGCAATGAATACTTTAGTAGAGTTTTATTTTTTCAGGGCTGTACAGGTCCCATAATGAATGTTACAGAAAAGAATTAAGCAGTGCTTGAAAATGACAGGCACAAGAAGGCTCCAAAGAAACATGCTAACTTGTAGTACAAAGGCCTGAATATGCTTTAGGACTTTAAACGAACTGAACCATAGCTCAGCGGGTTTCTGGACCAGAGGAAGGATCTTTCTAATTAACTTCATTGTTCAGACTATCTGGGTTTTATCCAGAGGGGTAGAGAGCAACAGCTAAGAACTAGATGTCTCGTGAAAAGAGGATCGCAGTGGAAAGTTCTCAGTCCTTTGGTTTTCTGACCATCAGTGTATCTCAGACCACCTACCTAGCAATGCTCAGTAAAGCCATCTCATTATGGCTCTAGCTAATGCCAGTGTTAAGATGTTGTAGCCTTTTAGTTCTCCTTTCTGATTCCTACAGTTTTTTTTTTTTTCATCCAAAGGCAACTGATCAATGTGTTAAGCATGGAGTGGGAATTTGTTTTGAAGGAATTATGATTTCTATCTGCATGAAACTGTTGATATGCTAGTGAGATTTATAGCATAAACAGATGGAATTAATTTTTATTAAATAAAAATTTTGTATGATTCATTATAAGAGGAATCAAGTTTTTATGGTTCACAACACTTTATATAACTAGCCTGTTTCATAAATGCATGAGTGAATGAATAAATTTCAGAGGATAGATGATTTTTCAGGTTTTCCTAGAGTACAGAATTTTGGCTTTCATTTCTAGGTAGGATAAAATTAACAAGGTTGTATCGCTCTCTGTCTCTGTCTGTCCTTCTGTCTACCTATCTGTCTAATCAATCTGACAGTATCTGACAGATTTTTTAAACTCAGAAGTTTATCAAGATTACAAAAGATGCTCAAAATAGCATTATCCTTGCTCACAATGAAGACCATATATTATTTACTATGCAAGTCACATAGTAAGCTGAGAAGAATTTGAGAACAGAGTAATTAATTATGCAACTACTTACCACTGTTTGGTTTTCTTGATACTAATTTCTCTCTTTTTTAAAACTAAAGATCCTATATTTTATAATGCAAGAAAAATGTTCCAATATCTAGTACATGGAAATACCGACTCAAATATCAGCAGCCATGCACTGAGTACTGTGCAAAGTGCTAGGGTCAAAACAGCTGATGAAGATGAAATAAATCTTATTCTGTCCATCCCCAGGAGCAAAAATCAGCCACTAGCCAGTACTGCCAACATTTGATCATAATTGAAACTGGAATTCAAATTTGGTAATATCTGTTCTCCAGGCCCCACAGTGCTCCTACTCCCTTTTATCTTGACTGCTTTAGTTTCCCTATTTTGGGGTTCTTACCCTATGTTCTTAGATTTTGGAACTGCAAATGTTAAGCATTACTTTAAAAACTGAGGCTTTTATTCTTTGATTTTCATAGCAGGTTCTGAAATACCCAACTTGTGTTATAAAGCCCTTCATGTCTTCCTGACCAGCTAATCCAAAAAATGTTTGAACAACGCAGCATCTTTTGCTCTCTTTAATCTTGCCTTTACCTTCTCTGGTACCCAGCTGGTAGTCTCCTGTACAATATCATCAATACTTGTTCTGGCAGCAAACCAGAATGCTTTTGTTCAGGTCACTTCATGCCTCCAATTGCATAGCTACACAAGAATCTTCCAAGTCCTTAAATGTTAGCCTAATTGAAATGAAGAAAATTCACCTTCTCTGCATTATGATTCTACCCACACCGATATGAAAACAGATGAGAACAAGAGAGGAGCAATTGCAAGGCTCAGAGCAGTTCACTACAGAAACTCTTCACGCAAAAAATGGGTTCACTTGTAAACACAGTACAACTTCATGTAATCATGAAGGAATTTACAGATTAGGTTTGTCAGGACTGAGCCCAATTTTTGCGGGGGTGGAGAGGTTAGCTATACAACCCAATGTAGCATTTTTAATGATGAAGGAAAATGGGCTATGTGTGTCATGGATTTCAACTGAACAGTACTGAAACGATGGATATTATAACAAACACCAGGCACAAACAGGCATCAAACCAGTTTTAAAATGCTTCTTTGTATGTTGTATTGATTTTTCATTATTATGACCTTATGTTTAAACCTACTTGGTTGTGATCCTAACTTTATACTCAATCTTTGTTCAGATCCCACAGGGATAGTGATACAGTGTGATTATTCAGAAAGGCTGAGGAAAGACGAGATTAAGCCTCCCTGCTAATGAGAACAAGAGAAGGAAGGAGAAATGTGCCAATCTAAGTGCTCTACCTGTAAATTGAACTGCCAGACAAGAGGAAATAAATAATGCTTCATTACAAATCTCTTTTAGATGAAAAAAGAAAACAGAATCTAAAAATAAACACACAAAAGCAAACAGAACAGAGTAACTGCAGGGAAGTGGTACAGATGTATCATACTACATATTTGAAAAAATAACATAAGTGTCAAATTTCAAGTTGCCATTTCATGTAGCAATAGACATAGCCTAGAAAAATATAATTCCTTTTGTAAGATTCTAAATATGATGTACTTTAGATATAACTACATTAGCTTCATTCTGATTATTTGGTATACATAACTATGAAAAATAAGTGAATTACAATACAGAATTATTTGCATTTATACACAAAATAGTAAATAAATTACTAGAAGCAATTAACTGATGATGTCTAATTTTGTGAAGATTTTGATAAAGGAGAAAAAGTACAGTTAGAATATTATAATTTTGAAATACAAATTTATATATAGACAACTTTATCAATCAGATGGTAATATTTTAAAATATTTGCTTTTGCATTAACCTTTAATCTTCATTTTATTTGACCCATCTTAAAATATTTAGACACCAATGCCATTTAAAAAGCTGACTTTTTAAAAGAATTTTGCTATAAGAAATATAGACACTTTTTAATCTTGCATCTCTGCAGATATAGATACAAATGCTATAAATTTAAATGTTAATATACAGGATAACTATTTTCCATTTAGTCACTGGTTTCAAAATAAGTTGTATGTTAGTGTTAATTGTAACTATTAGGATGTTTTTATTTTTTTTTCTCCAATTTAAGCTTTCATTAGTATTAAGATAAAATTTAAGAAAATGTCAATTGATTTAGTATTTTTCTTTGAATTGCACTGAACACAGAGGACCAAGGAATATAGCTTGATGACATATTAATAGCACACATCTGAGTGGACACAAGATTTCAGAGATTCTAGTTGTAAGAAAGTCAGCCATGGTTAAGGACAGAGCACTAGAATCAGATGGATCTCAGTCTGAAACCACTCTAGTGCTTCTTAGAAGACCAACCTTGGTTAAGCATTTAAGTTCCCTGAACACACACATACATATGTATTTGATATATGCAGAATTGTTTCTTGGTAATAAACACATTTTCAGCATACTAATCATTTTCGAGTTTCTTTTCAAATGGTTATATATAGCTACATGTCCAGGTGAATAAACATTTATCCCTCTGATTTCACTCATACATTCTATGTTACTTTCAACTGTATCATTTTAGTTTCAAAATGTCATATAAGACCCTTAGTCACAATTTTCATTCGCCTCATCTATAAAACTGGGATTTTCCCAGCTATAAAAATTGTAGTAGTTTAACATTCTAAATTATCCAAAATTGTATTTTAAATTATTTAAATATATATATGTGTCTATAGGTCTGTAGGAAACCTGGTGGCATAGTGGTTAAGCACTATGGATGCAAATAAAAAGGTTTGGGAGTACAGATTCACCAGATACTCCTTGGAAACTCTGTGAGGCAATTCTATTCTGTCCCATAGGATCAGTGTGAGTCACAATTGACTCAATGAGTTTGACCGTTTTGGTTTTATAGATCTGTATGTTAGTCAAGAGTTAGAAATGGGTGTCAGGCCTACCAACAACAGCACTATTTGTCCAATTGTCCAGCCATTCATCCATTCGTCCATCCATTTGTCTGTCTAGCTGTCTATTTTTATCTACCAACATATTGACTTACTGTATACGCAACCAATTAACATTACTTATTGAGTTAATAATTTCAGTGGTGTATGTAGGTATATGCTAGTCCTCTGGTGATGAACGGTTAAGCACTCTGCAGTCAAGTCTATTTTCTTTTCAATGCACCTAAAACATATTCCAGAATAGATCACATGGTAGGCCACAAAGCAAGCCTTACCAGAACCGAAAACTTAAAAACATTACATAGCACTAGGATCAGATGTGTCTCTCTTCTGATTATAAAGTCATAAAAGTAGAAATCAATAACAGAAAAGGTAATGGAAGAAAATCAAACATGTGGAAACTAAACAACACTTCTCTCAAAAACTACTGAGCTATAGAAGAAATCAAGGATGGATTATTTGAATTCATCAAAGAAATTCATAGAATCAAATGAGAAAGAAGGCCCATCACACCAGAACTTTTGGCACATGATAAAAGCAGTGCCTGGAGATCAATTTACTTCAGTAAATATACAAATACAAAAAGAAGAGGCCCAATCAAAGAATTAGCATTATAGCTAGAGCAAATAGCAAAAGAACAGCAAAAGAAGTCTTGGACACCAGAAGAAATAAATAATAAAAATTAGAGCAGGGCTAAAAGAAACAGGGAATAGAAAAACAACTTAAAGTTTCAATAAGATCAAATGCTGATTCTTTGAAAAGGTCAGCAATATCAATAAGCCCTTGGCAAAACCCACAAAAGAGAAACAGAAGAGGAAGAAAACCCTACTCTCCAAAACTCAGATGGATGATATCACAATAGAACCAACTGTAATTAAAATACTCATAACAGAGTACTATGAAAAATTGTACTCCACAAATTTGAAAAATTAAAGGAAATGGACAAATTTCTAGAAACATTCTACCACCCTAAAGTAACACAAATCAGGTTAGAAAAACTAAATAAAACTATAACAAAGGGGGACATTGGAAAAGCAATAAAAAACAAACAAACAAAAACCTCCCAACAAATAAATATCCTTGTCCTGATGCTTTCACTGGTGAATTCTAGCAAACTTTCAGATGAGAGATAACACTACAAATATTAAATGTATTTCAGATCACAGAAATGGGTGCAATATTCCTGAATGCATTCTACAAAACCAGCATAACCCTGATACCAAAGCCAGGTAAAGACACCACAAAAAAGACAATTATAGATCAATAACCCTTATGAACACAGACATAAAAATCTCCAACAGAATTCTAGCCAATAGAATTCAACAATATGACAAAAAAAAAAAAAAAAGATTCATCATGACCAAATAGGATTTATACTTGGTACACAAGGATGGTTAAACACTAGAAAAACAACGAAAGTAATCCATCACATAAATAAAAGAAAAGATGAAAAGCACCTGATCATATCAACTGACGCACAAAAGGCATTTGACCAAGTCCAACATTCTTTCATGACAAAATCTCCCAGAAAAAGAGGAATAGAAGAGAAATTCCTCAGCGCAGTAAATGCACTCATACAAAGCTAATAGCCAAACATCATCCTAAGAGTCTGAAAGTGCTCCCCTTGAGAACAGGGAACAGCGATGGGGGCCCTTTATCACCACTTAGTCATCACTGCGCTGGAGATCCTAGTCAGGCCAATTAAGGTAAGATAAAGAAATAAAGGCCATCCAAATTTGAAAGCAAGATGTAGAAGCATCTCTATTTGCAGATGACATGGTATTATCCTGAGAAAACATCAAAGAATCTCCAAGAGAACTACTGGAACTAATAGAAGATTTTAGCAAAGTCTCGTGATACATGATAAACATATAAAAATCAGTTGGATTTCTCTATGCCAGCAATGAAAACTTTAAAAAGAAAATCATCAAATCAATATCACTTATAATAGAACCAAGAAGATAAAATACTTGAGGATAAACTAACCAGGAATATAAAAGGCCTAGACAAAGAAAGTAAGACACTATTGCAAGAATCCAAAAGAACTAAATAAGTGGAAAAACTTAACAACAGCCAGAGATGGAAAGACTCAACATTGCAAATATGTCAGTTCTACCCAAAGCTATCTACAGATACAATGCAATGCTGACACAAATTCCAAGGATTTTTTTTTATTGAGATGGAGAAATGAATCACCCACTTCATATGGAACAGGGAGAAGCCCCATGTAAGTAAAGCATTTATCGAGTAAGAACAACATAGGAGACCTCATACTACTTGACTTTCAAACCTATTATACTGCCACTGTAGTCAAAACAATGTGGTCTGGTACAACAACAGATGCATAGTCCATTGGAACACAGTTGAGAAACTACCCACTAAGTGAAGAAAAGATAATCTATTTAATGGTGCTGGTATAACTGGATAAGTATCTGCAAAAAAAGATACATGACTCATACTTCATACCAGATACAAAAAGTAACTTAAAGTGAACCTAAGACCTAATTATAAAATCTAAAATGATAAAGATCATGGAAGAAAAAATAAGAACCATGCTAGGAGTCCTAATACATCTCATAAACAGAATACAACCATAACTAATGATGCACAAACATCAAACAAATTTATCAAAAGAGTAAAAAGACCTACAGACTGGAGGCAAAAAAAATCAGCTAGGTTATATTTCCATAAGGATCTAATCTAATCTACATAACACAATACTTGAATAACAAAAATACAAATATTCCACTTAAAAATACGGGCAAAGTATATGAACCAGCACTTCATCAAAGACAATATTCAGACCACTAACAGATACATGAGGAAATGCTTATAATCTTTAGTCATTAGAGAAATGCAAATTGAAACTAAGGTAAGATTCCATCTTACCCTAACAAGGCTGGTGCTAATCTAAAACAATGCAAAATGTTCAAGAGTTTGTGGGAGAATGGAATACTTATACTCTGATGACGGGAATGTAAAATGATGCAACCACTTTGGAAATCAATTCTGTGCTTCCTTAAAAAGCTAGAAATAGAAGTAACCACACAATTCAACAGTCCCACTCCTTGGAATACATCCTCGAGAATGAGAGCCCTCACACAAATACATGTACGCACATGCATGTCATTGCAACAGTGTTCACAATAGCAAAACATGGAAACAACCTATCAACCTATGTGTCTATCAACAGATTAATGGATAAACAAATTGTGGTACATACATGCAACAGAATACTAAGCAATAATAAAGAATGATGATGACTCTGTGGAACATCTCACAGTGGGGATGATTCTGGAGGGAAATTCACTAAGTAGGTAGTCAAAAAGGTGAAGAGAGCAACTATACACAATATAGGGCCAGTTAGCATCTCTGGACTGAAGAGAAAAGCTGAGAAATTTCCTGAACCCAAGAAAACACTTTGAGGGACAGTGCAGCTGAGACTGTGGCCTGAGGATCATTGTTTGGGTCCATCTAGTTCAACTGACAGAACCTATTTATTAAGAAAATGTTCTGCATCCCACTTTGGTGGTGGTATCTGGGATCCTAACGGGTTGCAAATAGCCATCTAAGATGTATCATCTGGCTCCAACCCACTGGGAGCAAAGGGAAATGAGGAACACCAAAGGCATGAGGAACATATTAGTGCAAGAAATAAAAGGATCACATAAACCCAACATTCTTTCGCCTGAAATCCAAAAAACTAGATGGTGCTTGGCTGTCACCAAAGACTGTCCTGACAAGGAACACCACAGACAGTTCCCAACAGAGTGTGAGAAAAATATGATTGAACTCAAATCCATGTAAAAGACCAGACTTAATGGTTTGACTGAGACTGGGAAAATCACTAAATAAATAAATTATGATAAATAAATTGTGATACATACATGTATCACAGAATAATATGCAATGACAGAGAATGATGATGAATCTGTGAAACACCTGACAATGGGGATGAATCTGGAGGGGAACTCACTAACTAGCTAGTAGAAAATAATCATCTTAAGTGAAGGGAGCAACAATACACAATGCAGGGGAAGCGAGCATCTCTGGACTGATGCCTGGGCTCTCTGTCAATCCAGGACTAAAATCATTCCCAAAGTTCACTCTTTAGACAAAGATTAGACTGTATTATAAAACATAAAATAACACTCATGAAGAGTGTGCGTCTTAGTTCAAGCAGACTCAGGACACCAAAGGAGCAACTCGTGTCTTGAAGCAGGATAAGAAGGCAGGAAGGGACAGGAGCTGGTTTGGATGGACATGGGAAACTTGGAGTAGAAAGGGGGAGTTCACTGTCACATTTACAGGGGTTGCTGCAAGCATCACACAATAATGTGTGTATAATCTTTTTCATGAGATATTAACAAGCTATAAACTTAACTCTGAAGTGTGCACACACACACACAAACACACCCACAGTCACACCCATACCCACTCACACTCACACCCACACACACGACTTACTGCATCTCAAACTTGAAATCAAAGTTCAAGCTCCCTCCTCAGAGCTACAAAGTCCTATGTGAGTAGAGCTCAGTATTGTTTTTCAGAATCATCTCTTCCCAGTCTTCTGATTAAGAGATCCAGCAGGGCTCTTGTGTTCAATTTAATATTCCCTTCAACATACTTTTTGAGTTGATTAATTCAACACCAAGACTTTTCATGCTTTCGGTATTTCCTTTCCCTAAATCTACACTTGACTCATTCTATCACAGCCTTAAGGACTCAGCTCAAATGCTGTTTGCTCAAAAGTCTTCTACTGAACAGCATATGTGAAGTACTTCCTGATTTGCTAAGTATGTTCTATATATAGTTTGCTAATATAAGTAAATCTTAATAATCCCTATATTGTTGATTCCATCTTACAGATACATTAATATATTTACTTACAGGTAAATGTTTAGACCCAGAAAACCTTAGCTAAAAATTATACTCAAAATTTTGTTATACCAAGATATAAAGAGCAGAAAATACCCAAATGCTACTTCAACAGGACTAGGAGTGATTTAAATTTAAACTGTTTAATTTCTTTTTTATAAGACAGAGATAACAGTACCTGAAGCATATTATCTCAGTCACCACAGAACTGCTTGAACAAAATTTAATATTCCCTCTTACATGCTTTTAGAGTTGATTAATTCAAAAGAAAACATTAAAACTTTTCCATTGTAAAGATATTCTTGGAAGCTTTATAAAATAATTTTGATGGTATTGTCAATATACTATTTAATGCCTTCTATTTAAGGCATTTCTTTTTACATTTGAATATTAAAAAGCTTTTTTTCTTGTAAATGAAAGCAAATAATTATAAAAATAAAAGGAAAATAGTACTTATTTCCTCATGCTGTCACTATTAGAAAAGTATAGTAACATAAATCTGAGGGACTATGTTATTTCAATCATCTCATTTCTGTTATCCAAGAAATGATACTTCTTTGATTTACTTTACATAAATTCTGTTAGTTCTAAATATAGTATTGAATTTTAGATTATGAATTATGAAGACATTAGAGCAAGGTTAAGTATTTTTCCATTTAAAGAATACCTAACCTCAAAGAATAAACAAACAACATGGGCTGCTATAGTCACAGAGGTCCTCTCAGGAGGAATATTTGAAATGATTTGAAGGAATGTGTAGGATTTTAATGGGTGATAAGGAAAGAAGAACTCGCTCTACTTCCAGAAATCAGCTTGAAGTAGAATAATCAAGACATGTTTTCAGAGTGGTGAGAAAAGAAGTGTTTACTACAGAAAGTGTTGAGTTAGGTATGTAAACTTGGTAAGTTATATGCAGTTCTATTTCTTACCAGGTCTGTAATTATAACACTCTACAATCAAGCTGACATTTGTAATAACGCCTCTTAGACATTGTGGAATTTTCAGTCATCAAAGAAAGGCTGAATTATGTTTACTGACTTACACTTAAACCATTGTAAGCTGAGTAGGTTTTCAGTTATAAAGTTTGTATTTCAAGGATTTAATTTAAAACTTATTTGAGTTTATTTAATTGGTTAAATATCTGGGTTCACTTTTTTTTTTTTGTTCAGCAACATTTTTACTCAACTCTGACATTATCCCCAAAGGAATTCAAATTTTGTATATTCAAATATAAATGTATCAGGGTATGCCCCAATATTGAAGTCACTCTTTGCCAACTGTACCTGTATTTAAAATATAAAAACAAATTATTCACCTTAGTAGTTTGTTTTTATACTAATTAGGGCGTTTCCAGAAACGTTCTATATTCGCAACTTGTTGGTGATGCCATTGAGTCAGTTCGTATTTAGAGCAACCCTATGCAAAATGCAATGACACTCTGCCCTATCCTGTAGCATCCTTGTAATATTTTTTATGTCTGAGCCCATTTTTAAAGTCACTGTGATTCCATCTCTTGAGGATCTTCTTTTTTTTTGCTGACACTCAGTTTTTTTAAGCCTGACGTCCTTCTCCAGGAACTGATCTCTTCTTGTAGCATGTTCAAAGTACATGAGGTTAAGCTGTGCCATCCTCATTTCCAAGGAGAATTTTGTCTGTACTTTCCCAAAACAGAGTTGTTTTTCTTTTAAAATTCATGATATATTCAGTATTCTTCACTAATACCGTAATTCAAATGCATCAATGCGGGGGACGCGGTGTTCATTCTCCAGCTTTCCCATGCTTATATGGCAGTTGTAAACGCCGTGGCTTGGGTCAGGTAGACCTGACTTCTCAAAGTGACCAAGATAAATAAATAAAATGAAATTCACTGCCTCTGAGTCGATTCTGACTGAGAGTAACCTTATAGGACAGACAGAACTGCCCCACAGAGTTTCCAGGGAGCTCTTGGTGGATGCAAATTACTGGCCTTTGAGTCAGCAGCTGTAGCATTTTACCACATTTGACAAGCAGCTGCTGGCCTTTTGGTTAGCAGCTGTAGTGTTTTGCCACGACACCATCAGGGTTTCCCTCAAAGTGACATTTGTGCTTTTTAACACTTTAAAGAGGTCTTTTGCATCAGATTGCCCATTGCAATACATTATTTGATTTCTTCATTGCTGCTTCCCTGGGCTTTGATTGTGGATCCAAGTAAAATAAAATCCTTGAAAATGTCAAACCTTTTCTCCATTTTATTCTGATGTTACTTATTGGTCCAAGTGACAGGTGTTTTTTTTTTTTTTCTTTAATTTAAGAAGCAACTCAGATTGATGACTGGGTTTTGATCATCATCGTTACGATGTCTGACATTAAGTCCACAAGCATACTTTTTCTAAGTGCTACATACCTCATTGCTGACTATCACTATGGTCACCTTCGAAGTACTTCCCTTGGGAAGCTGTGCACGCATGTGAGTGCCTAGTCCGTCCCTCAGAACAATTTGGAAACTCTTTCTGGAATGGCCATTGGGACAGTGACACAGTGGCAAGTTCATGAACTTCATTGTCTAATTGTCTTTGAGGGAATTTTTAGCCAGTAAAGAAATAACTGTATAACAACACCCTCCCTGCTCGCCTGATCTGGCCCCCAACAACCTTTTTCTTCATCTAAAGATAAAGGAAATATTGAAAAGAAGACATTTTGATGACATTCAGGACATCAAGGGTAATACAATGACAGCTCTGATGGCCAAGCCAGCAAAAGAGTTCCAGAATTATTTTGAAGGTAGACTAGATGCCGGCATTGGTGCAGTACTTCAGAGGCAGCTGAAGTGGTATTCGACGACGAGGTACGTAGCACTTTTTCTAGGGTGAGTTATCAAACTTTGTCAGATTTTGTATTTGCTTCAAGTCATCTTAAATTTCAGCAAGCAAAGTTGTGTCATATGCACATCGCAGGTTGTTGATAAGTCTTCTTCCAATCCTCATGTCACAATCTTTTTCATATAATCCAGTTTCTCAGATATTTGCTCAGCATAGCCAAGCCAAGTGCTGTCGAGTCAGATCCGACTCCTGGCGACCCTAGGGGCCAGAATACAGACCAATTAAGTATGTTGAAGGTACAATTCTGATGCACAACTTTTCTGACATGAAACCTACTCTGTTCAAACACCTATCTCTTGGTCTATGTACAGGTTCTGTATGAGTACAATATAGAATTCTAGAATTTCCATTCTTCTTAATGTTTTCTATAATATGTTGCAATCCACATAGTTGAATGCCTTTGAATAATCAATAAAACTCAGATAAACTTCTTTCTGGTATTTTGTGCTCTCAACCAAGATCCAACTGGCATCAGCAATGATTTCCTCTGTCCCAGGTCCTCTTCTGTGCCTGCTTCAGCAGCACATATACTAAAATTTGAATAATACAGCAAGTATTAGCATGGCCCCTGTGCGAGGATGACACACAAATTCGTGAAACATTCCATATTTTTTGGAAACGCTGGTGGCATAGTTGTTACGTGCTGCAGCTACTAACCAAAAGTTGGTAGGTAAAATCCACCAGGTGCTCCTTGGAAACTCGATGGAGCAGTTCTACTTTGTTCCATAGGGTCTATACGAGTCAGAATTGACTCCACGGTGGTGGGTTTTTGGTTTGGTATGTACTCCTCTGAATCTGGTTTGCATTTCTGGCAGTTTCTTGTAGATGTAATGCTGCAACTTTCTTTGAATCAGATTCAGCAAAGTTTAGCTTGAGTGTGATATTAATGATAACCAAAACCAAAACCAAACCCAGTGCTGCTGAGTCGATACCAACTCACACAAATCCTGTATTGGTCATTAATTTTCACATTCGATTAGGTACACCTTTCTTTAGAATGCATGCAAGAGTCTATTTCAGTCAACTGGACAGGCAGCTGCCTTCCAAATTTCTTGGTGTAGACCAATGGGTACTTCCAGCTTTGGCTGGTTTGTTCTAAGATCTCAGCTGGTGTTTTGAGCACAGATTTTCAACAATGCCTTCGGTGCAGCTTGGACTACTTCTTTCTTATGTTTAATCATCTGACTATCTCTTAAAATAAGTTTTTGCTTGTATGTGTTCTTGATCGTGTGCTATCTCCTGAAATGGTTGAACACTGACCAATTCTGTTTGATATAGGGCCTTCAGTCTTCTGATGCTTCTTGGATTGTTCAGTATTTTACCCATAAAAATCACTATTGCAATTTGAGGCATGTCCTCTCCCCCCGATTCTTTCACCTCGAAAAATTCTGAGGTAGCTCTTCCCTCTGGTTTTCTGGTTTCATGTCTTTACACATTTCATTGCATTTTGTCTTCTTGAACTACCTTTTGAAAACCATTCAGTTCTTTTATTTTGTCATTTTTTCTGTTCACTTTAACTAGTCTACAGTCAAGAGCACATTTCAGAGCCTCTTCTAATGTCTATTTTAGTCTCTTTTTATTATTAAAACTTTTGTTTGTTTTAATGGCCGTTTGCTTTCTTCATGTATAATTGTGATGTCATCCTACAATTTCCCTGCTCCTGGGTCATTAGTGTTCAGTATGTCAAATATATTCTCAAGATGGCCTCTGAATTCAAGTGGGATATACTCAAGGTCATAAAGTAGCTCTCATGGACTTGTTTAATGTTCTTCAATTTCAACTTGAATTTACATATAAGGAATTAACGGTGTCTTCCAAAATTGGCCCCTGGCTTTGTTCTGGCTGAAGATACTGAGATTCTCCATTGTTTCTTTCTACAGATGTAGTTGATTTGACTTCTGTGTATTCCATCTGGCAAGGTTCTTGTAAAGCCAGTTTGCATTGTTGAGAAAAAGTGCTTCCAATGAATAGGACTTTGGTATTACATAATTCTACCATGTGGTCTCCACTATTGCTTCTATCAAAAGGCTATATTTTCTAACTGCTGATTCTTCTTTGTTGCCAACTTTCCCATTTCAATCACCACTAATTATCAATGAAAACTGATTATATATTTGATAAATTTCAGATTCCATAAAGCGTTAAAAGTCTTCAATTTGCTTCATTTTTGTCGTTTCATGCACTATTTAGAGGTGTGGTTCTCAACCAAGGGCAGTTCTCTGACATGACCCTCCTCCATTACCCTGTCTTCTGCAGGAGATATTTGGACATTTTTCATTATTTAGAGACTTTTTTTTAAAATCACATTTTCAGTAGAATGCTACTGGTGTCTATGGGGTAGAGACCAGGAACACTCTTAGACATTCTATTATGTACAAGGTAGCCCCTACAAAAAATAATTATCCAGTCCAAAATGTCAATAGTGCTGAGTATTATAAAAGTGATATAGAGTTATCTGTTATTGATACATGAAAATAACAATGAGATATTGTCCTTTTAGAATAATTATTAACAAATATTTAAAGCCCTAAGTTTTAAAAATATAAGCCAAGATAGTTAAAATATTAAACTTATGTAGATATTTTTGTGTTCCAGCAACCTCTTTCCTGATAGAAAATCAAGGTATTTCTCTATAATCTATCTTATAGTAGCATTTAATGACATTTTACCATTCCCAAGTCTTACGTATTTCTATTCCATTTAGCATGTCTCCATAATTACTCCACTTTTTCCAAATATACAATAAGATTGACACTAATAGTATGATCTATTTATGATGATTAAATTGTCTACTAATTACCAAAGCTAAAAATAGAACTGAAAATTCATTTTGCATAGTTAAATGATTTTTTACAAAACAAAACTGATTTTCTAGTTCAATTAAAATGATTATTATTCCTTTTGACTGCACATGTACACTTGAATTTTTAAAATTATTTGTATTAATATGTATTAGCATTAGATTCTTAAGAAGACTGAAGTTTACTTCACCTATGTAACATATTAGTCTAATTTTCTCACCAATATTCATGTTTCTAATTCAAAACAAAACTTGTCATGATACATTTGCTGTCAACTTAGTGAATATTTGCGCCCTGTAGTTTAATACGGTTTTAAAAAAGCAAAAATAATGTAGCTCTAAAAATTGAATCAACATCAAAAGGGAAATAATATTTTAAATTAAAATATGATATTCAATTTTGAGAGACTTGACTGGTCAAGAACAATATACATTGTTTACATATAATATACGTTATATGTAAAGTTCAATCAGTTAAAGTCCAGAATGCCTAGGAAATGTGTTGAAAAGTAAGCAGTTTTACCAGACTATGATCCTATGTAACTCTAGGGTTTAATAGAAATAACTTGCCAGTTACTTCATTTCTCCCACTAATGACTTTTTCATTAATGAATCTATCCAAGAAGTAAAAATTTATTTACTGTAAGAAAAGCTCCTGACTGAAATACATTGAGTCCCAAAATTTAATATCTCAATTAAAAAAAAAGTTTAGAAGATTATGTATATGGGCATGTATGTGTGCTTATGGAGCCCTAGTGATGCAGTAGTACTTCAGAGCTCAACTGCTAAACAAAAATCAGCAGTTCAAACCCAGTGGCTGTCACTTGGACACCTTATGAGGCAGTTCTGCTCCATCCTATAGGGTCACTATGAGTTGGAATGAAATCAGTCAGATAGCAATGGGTTTGCTAAATTTATTTTGGGTGTGTGTGTACACACACAAGCATCAAGTAGATGCCTACTCGTAAAGACCCTACAGGACAGGGTAGAACAGCCCCATAAAATTTCCACGGAACACCTGCTGTACTTGAACTGCCAACCTTCTGGTTAGCAGTCATGGCACTTAACCACTATGCAACCATATATCACTTATTAACATGATTATGTTTCAAAGACCAGGTTTTTATGCAAAATTGACATTATGAAAAACGGAGGACCATGACATCAGACTAAAATTGGATGACTATATCATTGCATAGTAACTAAATTGTATCATTACATAATTGCCAAATTACATCATTAAATAGTTGCCAACCCTGAGATTCATGGCCCTTCCAAGTTGACTCATAACCTTAATTATCAAAGCAAACCTTACTCGAACAGCTCAGCATTTATCACTGTCACATGTACATAGTTGGTGTGAAAAATAGTTGATTTCTTTTTTTACTGTTATCAATGAATGCAAAATGTCAGATAACGAGATAATTGATGTGAGGAGATGATACATACACACGATTAATTCTGCAAACTTATTGTTCTCAGTGCTTTATACATTGTTGCTGAAGACTTCTACAGTCAACTTCAAAAGTGCTTGCCTTCGGAAGCTGTGCACCAATGCCAGCACCTAGTCCACATCTCACAGCAATTTTGGAACTCTTTCTGGAATGGCCATTGTACCATGTGGCAGTTTTTAGCCAGTAAGCTGTACCAGAACTGTACCAGAACACCCTCCCTACTCACCTGATCTGGACACCAATAAAAATTTTCATTATCCGAAGATAAAGGAAATATTGAAAGGAAGATATTTTGATGATATTCAGGTCATTGAGGGTAATACAACAACAGCTCTGATGGTCATTCCAGTAAAAGAGTTCCAAAATTGCTTTGAAGGGTGGACTAGGCCCTGGCATCAGTGCACACCTTCCCAAGGGGAGGACTTTGAGGGTGACGGTAGTAATAGTCAGCAATGAGGTATGGAGCACTTTTTCTAGGACGAGTTTGTGAACTTAATTGGCAGTCCTCATAAGTATACACACACACATATACACATATATACATACATATTTTGTATATATACATGTTTACAAATATATGTGTGTTTGTAAATAGATATATATTTGTACTCAAATAGAGCAGTGTGATGAATGAGAGTAACAGGTACCCTGGCTTCTCACTAACTGACATGGTGAAGAGTTTTGTGAGAGTGGCATGTTACATACAGATCACTTTCTCATCCTCGGTGACTACCAAGAGTTGATGAGAAAGAGTGGCTCAACCTGCTATAGACAGGCTGGGTCAGATGGTTAATGCGTTCACTTACTAACCAAAAGGGTGCAAGTTTGAGGTGATCCAGAGACATCTCAGAAGAAAGGTCTGATGATTTACTTTCAAACATTCCAGTCACTGAAAACCCTAAGAAGTCTAATTCTACTTTTTCACACATCCGGTTGCCTGGAGTTAGAGATGACTAGACAATAACTATTTCCACATTTTTGGTTACATCAGGTATTATTCTGTCAGTCAAAAGCCATAAACATCTGAGATAACTACTATGTATTTTTCATGTAAACAGGAGTCCAGAGGCATGGAAAGTGGGAAGATGGATGACACCTCCTGTAATATCCAGGCTCTTTCCATTTCTCTGATCTGTGATCCTTTTTGGCTTTCCACATCCCTAAGTTCTCTTCATTTTTGAAAAATGATGATACTGTTTGCACCATCACCTCATAACAATGTCAATCAATGCTGAAAGAGAATGTGATCAATTTTGGTGATTGTCTTAGTTTAACTGGTTTAGCTTTAGGATTTGGGTTTTGAAGTGATGTAGTGAGTCACGTGGCAAATATACTTCTGGGAAAAAAATTAGTTTTTTTTTTTTGTTTGTTTTGTTTTGTTAGTTTTAGCAGGATAAAAGGATTTTGGTTCCTCTCATCAATAGTCAATAAAGTATCTGCCATATCAAGTATCCTGTAGTTCTTTCCTATCAAAAATTATACAAAGAAGTTTAGAGATCACTATTCATAGATTAGTAATGAGCAATGTAACTCTAATTTGCATTCTAACTTTTTACACTTAACTTCCTATTAACACTGTTTAATTTATACTATAGGATTAATATTATCTAGACTTATCACAAAATTTTATAAAAATAAAGAGTATGCCTGAAGAACAGAAACAACTTTAAACTCTCTATGTAAAGAGAAAAAGTATTAGTCAGTTGAAACAAAATCATTGAACCATTACTTCTCATTTGGATGGACTTTAATCTCTTCATTGTAAAATATTTTAAAAGGTCTCCAGTGCCCTTTTAATTAGTTTTTGGAGATACAATGTTTACTTTTTTTATGAATGGATTTCTGGAATGAGGCTTCCATTTGACAGAACAGTTGAGTCTCTGGGCATTACCTGGTTACATAATTCAGTACCTTCTTGGTAGATTTCACATTCCACTAGTGGAAAATTTACTAGCTTTTCTTAAGTCCCATCTCCTCTGAAATTTAAAAAGTATCTTGTTTGAAATATACATGGAAAGATACATTGTATTTACCAGTTATTGAAATGCTGAGTGATGTTTTAAAAGTCCATTAATGCTTGACAAGGGGAAATGCTTGTCTGTTAAGTGATATTTCTCCAACCAGAGAAATATTACCCAATCTGAAGGCATTAATCGGGAGGTTTATTGCAAAATGCAAAAATGACACAGTAAATGTACTTCTTTTGAGTTCCAGAAATACCTTAGAAGCTTAAGATAGCCTATGAACAAAAGAAAAAAAAAAAAAAAAGAGTACTATAGTTTGTTAAGGACACCATGCAATTACTTCATTTCCTTCTTGGCTCTGTCTAAGGGAGAATAGAACATAATTATCAGTGAAGTCAATGGATTGTATTTATTAATGGTTGTAGACAAATGCCCCCAAATTTCTCAGATTTGTGGATAATAGATGATTTATTTCACTCCCACAACACATACACCTTATTCAAAAACAGCCAAGAAAGCAAACAGTATGTATTTAATTTACAACCAGAAAATCTAGAAGAAGATGACTTAAGAAGACAATTATCTGCTTATTGTTTTCCTCAAGGGGAATCAAATACCTCACATCATATCCTACTGTAGAAAAGCAGACCTTCAATTTAACAGGAGACATAGAAGGTAAACGTGTTTAAAGTTAACATCACGTTTGAAATATTCATTTATTTTAATTGCTTAATTACTCCCAATTCCAAGAGGAAGAGGAAGTTCAGAGTGAAGAGGGAGGAACAAGTCCTTTCTCAGCCCAGCTTCCAAAGACAGGCAAGTTTTTCTTTTTATGAACTGAGGCGTGAAGAGAGGAGAGAAGACACATTACCACATAACAAGGTAAGTGAAAAAAGCATTATACAGAACCAAACGGCAAAATAAATTAGAAATACATTTTAGACTTAAATGTTTAAAATGTAAAAATTGGCATTGATTTGAGGAAATTATGATGTTTCCCTGCCTATGTTGTGATTTGGAAGCAGAGAAACAGATATTGCTGTGAACTAGTACTTTTATTTTAGGAAAGCTTAAACATTATTTTAGGCTAATGCAGGATAAGATGTAAAATACATTTTGTTATTCAATATTTTGTTTAAATGTAGAAACATAAAATATGTAAGAAGTAACTTTTCAAGAGCCCATACAATTTGATTGGGACAGATCCTAAATCTGAAGTAAAAGACATTAGCGATTGCTGCATTTTATTCTCTTAGTCGAAAATGAGAAAGCTGAGTGTCAATTAAACGCCTTGCCTAATGTTAGGATAGAGGCCTGGTGGTTCAGCGGTTAAGAGCACTGCTGAGAACCGAAAGATTGACAGGTGGAATCTACCATCTTCTACCTGGTAAACACTATGGGCAATTCTGTTCCTTCCTGTATGGTGGTTATAAGTTGAAATGGACTCAGTGGCTTTGTTTGTTGTTTCTTTAATGTTTTAAATTAATGTTTAAAGGTTGTTATTTGTTTTAGTAAACGTTTAATTTCGTGGAGCAAATGATACCAAAACTTTCCTCTGAGGTCCGGTGCCTTAACCATGACGTACTCCTGTTTAGCTTAGATTTCCAACACTGCCCAAGAGTGTAGTTGGAAGGAATATGTTTTAACAGAGTTCCAAAGAACTCCTCTAAGATCTGAAATGCAATGTTTAATAACAATATGCATTTTTAGCTGTAAACAACATTTTTAAGGGGCCCTGGTGGTGCAGTGGTTAAATGGTCAGCTGCTAATTGAAAGGTCAGTGTTTCGACTCCCAGCTGCTCCTCTGGAGAAAGATATGGCAGTCTGGTTTTTAAATATCGACAGCTCAGGAAACCCTGTGGGACAGTTCTACTCTCACCTATAGCATCCCTGTGCGTTGGAACCAAGCGGAGGGTCATGAAGTGTTTCTTTTGGTCACTTTATGCTCCATGATTATTCACTTACTGTGTCTTACAGTGCTTTCTAAAATACTATGCATTTACAGAATTTCATTCCCTCCATTAGACTGTATACTCATAGCTATAACAACCTTTTTAAAAAGTTGCATATATCTTTTCCACATTATATGATAAACTGCCTGTATTATTTTCTTATTTTCTGAAAATAATCTCTGACTTAGATCTAGTATCAAACAAGCATCCCTTTTTGATGTTATTGCATCAAGTGATGTAGTGATAATGACAATAATCTGAGAAGGAAACCCCAATTCTCTTGATAAATCTATTGTAAGGTAAAGCTTAGTTACTGTATTTCACGAAAATGTGTTTAGAGTTAGTTATTCCACATCAAGTAAAGTTAGTTGTGCTTTATTACAACAGGGATGGTAGGTAGCTGAAGAGACTGAAATGATAAAAGGAGAAAGAAATGCCCAAATCTAAGATGCACAAGTCACATTATAGTCTCTCCTGGTACTACTCTGCAGGAAGGTTTCTATCAGGTTCAGTTGTTTATTTCACATATTACAAGAGTCATGGACAAAGAAAATGCATCCAATGGAGGATTAATATAGTGAAGAAAATCACAACAATGAAGAATAATTTTGCTGAGAAAAAAGCAAGTGGGAACTAGACAGCTGCCTGCACATACTTGTAGAGTCCACGTGCTAAGAGCTATTAGACTTTTGTCAGCTTAGTGCTAGATAGCAGAACTAAGGAAAAGAGTGGGTGTTAGAATAAGGCAGATTTTGTCCTTGTATGAGAAAGAATTTTATAGCAAGCAGAACTTCCCACTCTTCCAGCCCCACCCAAAAGAAAAGAAAATCATCAGTCTCTTTTCAAGTGGCAAACTCATCATTCTTAGAAATGATCAAGCTGAGATTGATTGACCACCTGCCAACCTTCTTAGGCTGGATGACTGTATTAGAAGGAACAGTAGGTTTAAAAAACTTCAAGATTTCTCCTAACACAAAGTTTCTTACATGCTATCTTTAGCAGCAGCCTCAGAATAATGAAGAGTGATCCTCTGTAAAATGAGTGGATGTGTTTTATGAAAGACTGAGGGGATATAACAACTTCGTTTTGTGTTTTATTATTTCATTCATACTCCACTATGCTAAAACTCCTTGGAGCTTAAAATAAACAAAAGTAAACTTACTCTTTCTCACTAGTAGCCTCTAATCATAAAAGTTAAAAATGAAATAGAAAAATGAAACAAGTGGAAAAGGACAGAGCTGGGAATGTTCTCTGAGCATGTACTTTCAGAAAGAGAAGATGGGGATTAGAAAAACTGAAAGAAAAACTGAAATACCACTCATTACCCTTCCACTTCTTCTTATTCTTTCTCTTTGTTCTCCGTCCTCCACTCTTAACACACACACAAAGAATATCTTGTGTTGTGCGGTCAGTTCCAAGTCATAGTGACCTATTAGGACAAAGTAGAGCTGTCCCATAGGGTTTCCAAGGAGCACCTGGAGCATTCAAATTGCTGACCTTTTGGTTAGCAGCCATAGCACTTAACCACTAGGCCATCAGAGATTGCAACTTTCAATCTAAAATGATGTAAATAACATCCTTTTCAACAGAAACCAAATATGATAATATGAATGTACTCTGAGAGTAAAGTGTCAAGTAAGAAGAGGATTTTTCTAATGTATTCAGTGCATTTATTAAAGCAGGTAAAGCTTACTTTTATCCTTTTGGTGAAAAGGAAAAGCAAACTTGGCACTGCATGAGCCTAGCACCACTCATTCAAGAAATGCAGTCTTAAATTGTGTTGGAGGACTTGAACTTTTAGGACACTAAAGCACCAACATATGATTACCTATGAATAGCTATATGCTGGACCATGTCATTTTTCCTACTCAAATCTTTAATTTCTTAATATTAAAAATAAATGAGAATAAACATATCAACTGTAAATAGAGTTTTATGGACTAAGACTAATGCTATATGTAAAATGTTTAACACAAATCTCTCCATATAGTAAGCAAATTATATTTTTGTACCTCTATTATGATTTTTATTATGGTTATTTGAAAACATACTAAATCATCCTCATGAAATAAAATGATATGCACAAATGTGCAACTTGACTTTTTTTTTCCAAATAAACTATACAATCTAATGGAAGATTATAACCTTCTGGTTTGGGAGATTTTGAGATATTATTCAAAACTGCTCTACTCCACCTCTTCCCCCCCTCCCCCACATGATGGTCCTGGAGTGTAGTTGATTCTGAGTCATAGCTTCATCTACAGTATGAGAATAATAATAAAAAAGAATGTTCTTGACATAACTTGTATGAACTCTTATAATTCTCTTTAAAAGTAACCTGCCTGTCTGCTCTTGGTGAGAAGTCTCAGTAGAAACAGCTCCAATGGTCCGATTTCCTGGTACAATGACATAAAGTTGCCTTTCTTTTTCCCTCTCTCCCAAAAGAATATGCACATTTCTGGATTAAATTAACCATTTTATACGGGCACAATTTGTGGCACCCGCCATCACAATAGTAACATCAAAGGTCATTATCACAGATAATGACCACAGAAACGATCATCTGAGTAACATACATACAGGAGTATTCAAAATACATGGGTAAATGCAGAATTCTATTATTTTAATGCATTCTCTTCACACTGCTCTTAATCCACTACTCAAAATTATTTGAGGATGGTTATTAAACTGGCTACAGATTATACCCATAAAATTGTCCAGTGCACTCACATTTTTATCTTTTCCAAAAATAGTTGAGATACTTTGGGAAACATTATTTTTTTCTTTCTTACAATTATATACTGAATCTTTATATAGCTTGTCATGATCCAATTTTAATAAAATTGGGGTAACTTGTATAAATTCTGTCATATTATAACTATTCATATCTCAGAATCTTTTTCAGGAGATGGAAAACAGTGACACCACAGTTTCTATAATATTTCTATAATTTTCAAAACCACTTCTTAGGAAAAGAAATATTAGTGGCATGTAATTATAAAGTTTAATTTGTGTCATCTACCTACTTCAAATCTACTAGGTGGACATCCTTCCTTGAGAAAACTCAGGTCAGGTCCTAATCACTCTCATATATGAAAATTTTCTTGTCAGTAATTAATATAATGTGGTCCTACTTGAACCTGCTGAAGTAAGACAGGGGTTTGATTCAATTTTTTTTCTTTCCTACTCTAGTATTTTATTTCTTCTACCTAGCTTACTTATTAAAATCTTCATCTTTCCTACAAAGGTCTAAGTCATTGGAAAGATAACAAAGGAAATGAAAGTTTCTCTTGATTCAAATAGTCTAAACCAGTGACTTATTTACTAGCATGGTCACAGACTAAAGGCTGCCTCTTTCCTCTTACGTTCTTATGTGATATTTTGCAGACCTGGCCTTATTTTTTGACACCCTGGTTGTGTAGTGGTTAAAACGCTACATCTGCTAACCTAAAGTTTAGCAGTTCAAATCCACCAGGCACTCCTTGGAAATTCTATGGAGCAGTTATACTCTGTCCTATCGGGTTGCTCTGAGTCTGAATTGACTTGACAACAGTGGGTCTCATTTTTGGTTTTATCTTTATCTTTGATGCTCTCAACTGCATGCCTCAGAAGCAGACTAGATGTCCATCCTGGATGGTTACTTTGGCTATGATTAACTTTAAATCATTCCTCAGTATTTCCATCCAACTTTCCAGCTGTACCTATGTAGCCTTATAAACTCATTGCCGTTGAGTCAATTCTGACTCATAGCAACCTTATAGCACACAGTAGAACTCCCCCATAGAGTATCTAAGCATCCCCTTGTATATTCCAACTGCTGATCTTCTGGTAAGCAGACGTTGCACTTAATCACTATGCCACCACAGTTCCCTTATAAGGAATGGTTAAAACAAAAGTCAGATAAATTTCAAGGATGAATAAGGATCTCTGTGTTCTGATTTAAATAGTCAACTAAATATTTAACATAATAAATGAAAAAAATGACCAGCATAAATTTGTAATTTATAACTCACAATGTTTAAAAGTCACTCTCAAGTCAGAATTGACTCAACAGTGAAAGGCTAGGTTTTGGTACAAAGGAAAGATTCTAAATGTTTATAGACAAATAACATGCCATCTACAATAGAAAAGTAACTAAACCGGCATTAGGCTTATTACTGGCACCCCCAGCAATCATTTTTAAGGAGATGCAAGAGGAAACGAGCTTTGGTTTCTGACCATGCATTTGGAGAAAAGTTGTCCACTCTTCATATGAGCAAGAAAGAAAACTTATACTGTACCAAGATCTGAAATATGACATGCTTATATTTTACAGCTAGTAGTATCTCAGCAAGAATAGCAAAATAGAAATTTACTTAATATTATAGGTTGAATTCTGTCCCCAAAACATGTATGTTAAAATTATAACCCTTGGAAACTGCAAATGTGACTTTGTTTGGAAATAAAGTCTTCGAAGATGGCATTGGTTAAACATGAGGCCATACTAGAGCGGGCCCTAATCCCATACAAATGGTATCTAAGTTTTTCTTTGGTAGCACTCAGTTTTAAGTTACATTTGCATTAACCAGAGCAAGCTAACTGCTGTAATAAATACAGTACAAATGTCACTGTCTTAACAAAATAAAAGTATTCTTTTAATTTGCTTCACAGTGTGATAGAGAAGAATAATGCCAACGAATTGTTCTTTCTTTGGATTGTAGCTCTTCACTCAGAGTTCTGTCTAGACAGCCTAGAAATGATGAAAGAGAGAAACCATCACGTATGGGAGGATTGTATGAGCAATCAACTCACCATTTCTGCTCATATTTCATTGGACAGAGGTGAATTAGTCACATGGCAATACCTAACTTCAATGAAGACTGCTGAAAGTGACCAAGATGATACACAAGGTGAGTCAAAAAGGTAAGCACTAGTTCTCTTACTCTCAGGGCAAGAGTGCAAGCATAATATCCTCATCTTAGAGAACAGGGAGGTAACCGATAGAGACTGGGGTTGCTATGAGTCAATATCGACTTTACAGTACTGGGTTTGGATAGTTTTTTTTTTTATTATTATTATTGTTGATGGGAAACCTGCTGGTGTAGTGTTTAAGTGCCACAACTGCTAACAAAATGGTCAGCAGTTCAAACCCACCAGGAACTCCTTGGAAACTATGTGGCAGTTTGATCTTGTCCTGTAGGTTTGCTATGAGTCAGAACTGGCTGGATGCAACAGGTTTGATTCGGTATTACTAGTGGAGAAACCTTGTTATGTAGTGATCAAGTGCTACTGCTGCTAATCAAAATGTTGGAAGTTCAAATCCACCAACTGCTCCTTAGAAACTCCATGAGGCAGTTCTATTCTGTCCTATAGGGTTACTGTGTGTCAGAATTGACTCAACAATAGTAGGGTTTCCTTTTTTTTTTTTTAATTGATGGAGAGCTAAGTGAAAATTTTAGCATATCATTTGTATTTGAAATGGCAATGTGTCCCACTTTCAGCATAGTTATATCACGATGATGGAAAAGATGAGGATGGCTTACTTAGATGAGCTTAATCCTTTTGCATCGTTGGGGGAAAATGAATAGGTACGTTTCAGTCAATTAAAAAGTGACCATATTACAATGTTCAGAGATGTACACACTATTACACGAACTAATAACAAAATTCTTCAAAAGTTTTGGTCCTTTGAAGTAAGACTAAGCAGAAATGGGCAGGAGAATAATTGTCCAACTTCAAATCCAACTGCAAAATTTGAGTTTTTGAATCAATATATTTATCTTGATTTACAAAAAATAAAAAAAAATGCTAATGGTATTCTTTGTTCTGTTTGTATTTAAGTTGGTAACGTTATCTTATGATTTTTCCAAGTACCTTAGCTTTTATTCATATTAACATGTAGTAGCCCAAGCCAATATATTTGCTATAAAAACCAAACAGAAGTATAAAGTCCTGTTTAATCATTTATTGACCAAGAGCTTCAAGTTTCAAATTTTCTCTTTCAACTTTTTTTAAAAAAAATACCTTTGATACTTCTGCATTGAGTTGGATCCGACTTGATGGCACTTGGCTTGGCTGGCATTATACCTGTTGTTACCAACAATATTTTTGTCATCTTAGCTTGTAATTACTTTTCTCTATTTTACATCTAATTTATTCATGGGATATTGTAAATTCCTAACAATATACCCATTCATCTTTTTATAACCAACTTCATTACTATTATTTTATCATCTCAATGCTACAAGATGAGACTAAGTCACTTTTTCTAATGTTTTCCGATTTTCGCTCTATCACAACCATTAAATCTTCACAACATCAACAGTCTTTAAAAAACAAAACAGAAGACTATTGATCATGTCTCTTCTTAATCTCCCTGGACTTCATTCAAAAGGATTTAGAGGAACTTCCAGAATAAGACATATGGGAAAAGAGATGCTGTGATCTACTTCTGGGGAAAAAAAAAATCAGCCCATGAAAAATGTTCGGATCATAGCTATCTGTGTTTTATCATGCATGATGCCTCCATGAGTCAAAGGGTGACTAGATGGCAGCTAACAGCAACAATATAGTTTCTTAACTTTGCTTTTTGATTTATATTTGTGTGTACATATATCCTCACTAAGGTTTCTCGGCTTAGAATGACTTTACTCAGAGTCATTTAGTAAACTTCAGCCTTCTTTAATGATCTAGCTAAAATACTACATCCTGTTTTAATTAATTGTTAGCAATGTCTTACTTGTGTCTTATTGGCCATGTACAGGTGTTCAACTGTGTGGATCATAACAAATGATGGATAACGTTGCAATGAATTGGAATTCCAGAACAATTAAGTTTCCTCATGAGGAACCTGTATGTGGACCAAGAGGCAGGTTATTTTGACAAAACAAAAGGATACCGTGTGTTTTAAAAATCAGGAAAGATTTGTGTAAGGGTTATGTCCTTTCACCATGCTTATTTGATCTGCACTCTGAGCAAATGATCAGAGAAGCTGTACTATGAAGAACAGGACATCAAGACTGAAGGAAGACTCAACAATAGCAGATGATGTGCAAATGACACAACCTTGATTGCTGAAAGTGAAGAACACTTGAAGCACTTGATGATGATCAAAGACCACAGTTGTCATTATGGATTACATCTCAGTGCAAAGAAAACAAAAATCCTCACAAATAGACCAATAAGTAACACCATGATAAATGGAGAAAAGACTGAAGTTGTAGAGTTGTCAAAGATTTGTTTTACTTGGATTCACTGACAATCAACACATGTGGAAGCAGCACAAGAAAACAAATAACATATTGCATTGGACAACTCACCTGTAAAAAACCCTTAAAGTGTTAAAAAGTAAAGATGTCATTTTGAAGACAAAGGTGTGCCTGACCCAAGCCGTGATGTTTTCATTCACTGCATATGCATAGAAAAGGTGGACAATGAACAAAGCAAAATTTAAGCCTTCAAATTGTAGTGCTGGTGAAGAATATTGGCTATACCATGGAATACCAAAATCGTGAGCAAATATTTCTTGCAAGAAGTACATACAGAATATTCCTTACAAGCAAAGATGGTAAAACTATATCTTACATATTTGGACATATTATCAGGAGGAATTGGTCCCTGGAGAAGGACATCAGGCTTGGAAAAGTAGAGTTTTATTGAAAAAGAGGAAGACCCTCAATGAAATGGATTGAGACAGTGGTTGTAACAATGGGCTGAAACACAACAATGCTTGTGAGGATTGCACAAGACCAGGCAACATTTTATTTTGTTGTACGTGGGATCATTATGACTATGAACCAACTTGACAGCACCTAACAGCAATAACAACAAACCATGGAGTTTCTATTTGTTTTCTGTGAAACTTAGTGTGTATTAGCTATAATTTACAGACTAGCATAAAAGTAAGATAATAAAACTTGGACTTTTAGAAAACATAACGATAATGTGGGATAGACATTCAAAGTTTATGTCATTACTAAGTGGCAATGGATGCACCAGGTAAAATACAGAAGTCTAAAGAAATTCACTTATTACAAATTGTTAAAAACAAACAAACAAACAAACAAAAAACTCCCATGGAGTTAACTCTGGCTCATAGTATGAGTAGAACTTCCCCACAGGATTTCCAAGGAAGACCTGGTGAATTGGAACTGACAATCTTTTGGTTGGCAGTCATATTTAACAGCTATGCCACTAGTGAAATTGCTATGTTGTGGTGATTGTTAAGTACCATTGAGTCAGTTCCAACTCATAGCAACGCTATGCACAGCAGAACAAAAAGCTGCCCCATCTTGTGACATGCCCAAGATTATTTTAATGCTTAAGCCCATCATTGCAGCGACTGTGTCAATTCATCTTGTTGAGGGTTTTCCTATTTTTCACCGACCCTCTGCTCTAAGAAGCATGGTGACCTTCTCCTGGAACTGATCACTCCTGACAACCATGTCCAAAGTGTGTAAGATGCAGTCTAGCTGTCTTTGCTTCCAAGGAGCACTCTGGTTGTAGTTCTTCCAGAACACATCTTTTTGTTCTTTGTCAGTCCTTGGTACATTCCACATTCTTCTCCAACACCACAATTTGAATACATCAATTTTTCGTTTGTCTTCCTTATTCATTGTTCTGAATTGCTATAGAATTAATCAAATCATTTAACTAATAACTGCTGCTTTGGGATACTAAAAAACAAAACTTTAAAACTGATTATTGCTCCCTCGATTACGTGCTATCTAGTGTTTGATCTTATTTCAAGAAAAAGGTTGGAAATTTGACAGAAGTGTGTGTAGTCAGCCTTTTGCTACTGGTGCCTTCTTGGACACAGAATATAGATTTTATTTCCCTTTGTTTTTGTTCTTCACCATCGTTGTGAAGCTAGTAAAACTTCAGAGCTTTGAATCTGATGATCTTTAGAGAGTTGGGAAAGAATCTCTGTGTAATATTTTTTTAAAAGAAAGTAATTACAAGGAATATTTGGATTTGGCACTTCAATAAATGATATTAAATTGAGAACTTTACTTGAGTATGGAATATATATGGATACAGATATGTTGTTTTGTTAAGTGCCGTAGAGTTTTTCCAACTCAAGAGAATCTTCTATGTAAAAATAAGAAACTTTCACTAATCCTGTACTATCCTCATAATCTGTGGTTTGTTTGAATCTATTATTGTGCCAACCCGTCTCATTGGTGGTTTCCCTCAGTTTCCCTGACACTTTACATTACAGTACATAACAGGCTGTCAGTTGTTCTTACCTGATGATGTGTTTGAAGTAAACAAGCAGCCTTGATTGTAAGGAGTGCTCTGGTTTTATCTCTTCTGACGCTGGTTTGCTCATTCTTCTGGCAGTGTATGATAGATTCAGCATGCTTCACTACCATTGCATTTTCAATGCATCAATTTTTCTGTTGTGTTTGTTTTCATTGTCAAGGCTTCACATACATATGTGGATATTGAAGAGACTGCGGCCTGAGTAAGGTACAACTTGGGCATCAAAGTGGCATCTCTGTTTTTTAAAGAACACTTTTGCAGTAGATTTTCCCAATGTATTACCTTAATGGATTACCTTGACTGCTACTTGCATGGACTTCATTGAGCCAAGTACAATAATGGCAACTTCATTTTTCTTTATCCATTTGTCGCAATGATGTCTACCAGTTCAGTTGTGTGGATTTTCATTTTATCAGATTCAGATATAATCCATACTGAAGGTCTTTGACCTTAATCAGTCAGTGATTCAAGTCATTTTCCTTTGGCAAGAAAGGCTGTGTTAAGCACAAACTTTTAAATGAGTCTTCCTCCAGTCATGATGCTACATTCATGCAGTCCAGTTTCTTGAGTGATTGATTCAGCAAACCGATTAAGTAGGGAAAAGATGCAAGTTGATTGCACAATTTTTCCAGTTTTAAAACATGCACTGTCTTCTCGTTATCTTTGACTGCCTCTTCACATATGTTGCAATTGTTAGTTGCTGTCAAATCAGTTACTCAAAGAGGCCCTAGTACAAAAGAATGAAACAAAGCATGGACCTGCTCTTTCTTCACAACCTTTGTTATATTTGAACCCATCGTTGTAGCCATTGTGCCAATCCATAAACATGAAATTCTTAGTTTCAATATATATACAGGTGGTAAAGTGAATTGGAAAATGCATACCACCACGTGTATATGTATAAATGAATATGCAACACTTCTGAAGTTTAGGCCAAGTAATTTCCTCAATTGTTCCCTTTCTTTGCTTAGATTTAGTAGTCTTATCACTACTGACACATTATAATTGAAAAATATTTTAAGAGATGTCCAAACATTTGCAGTAACAGTTAATGGCATGAAGTCATTGAAATGTCAAAAAACTATAGAACCTTTGATTTGAAAATGTGTTTTAAGTCTCCTTTAACATCCACATAGAGTCTCGTTGGCACAGGGTTAAGAACTCAGCTGCTAGGAAGGGCCAAGACGGAGGAGCAGTCAGATTCTTCCTCCAACTACTCTAACAACAACGAGTCAAGAGAGGAAATCACCAAATCAATACTATTTATAAACCTCCTAAGAGGATAAAATACTTAGGAATAAATCTAAATAGAGATGTAAAAGACCTGTACAACGAAAATTGCAAAAGTGTACAGCAAGACACCAAAAAAGACCTACGCTAAGTGGAGAAACCTACCTTGGTCATGAATAGGAATATTTAGCATTGCGAAAAAGTTATTCTACTCTAAACCACATATAGATATAGTGGAATTCCAGTACAAATTCCAGTAGTATTTTTAAATGAGACTGAGAAACAAATCAACAACTTCATATGGAAAGGGAAGAAGCCTTGTACAAGTAAAGCATTACCGAAGAAACAGAACAAAGTGAGAAGCTTCACACTACCTAATTTTAGAACATATTACACTCTGACAGTAGTCAAAACAGCCTGGTACTGGTACAAAAACAGATATATAAACAAATTGGGCAGAATTGAGAATCCAGATATAACCTCATAGACCTGTGAGCTTTGGCCAAATGTCCAAAGTACATAAACTATGGAAGAGAGTCTCTTTAACAAGTGATGTTGGTGTAACTGGATATCCATCTGCAAAAAAGTGAAATAAGACCCAAATCTCATACCATGCACAAAAACTAAAAATGGATCAATGATCTAAACATAAAAATATAGAGCAATGGAGATCATGGAATTAAAAATGGAAACAATGCTGAGATCTTTAGTACATGGCATAAACAGACTACAAAATAATACTAGCAATGCACAGACATCAGAGGAGAGAGTGGATAACTGGAAACTCCTAAGAAGCAAACACTTCTGATCATCAAAAGATATCACCAACAGAATAAAAAGACTACCTACAGATTCAGTTCTACCCTGGCCCCTAGTGTTGCCATGAGTAGGATCTGACTCGACAGCACTTGGCGACTTGGCTGACCAAGAATCTAACCATCTAATCTCCATAACCTGCAAGTTACTGCAAAACCTCAATAAGAAAATGACGAATGACCCAGTAAATAAATGGGCAAAAGATATGATACGTTGCAGAGGCTATCAAGAAAGACAATCTTCTACACTGATGATGGGAATGTAATGGTACAACCACTTTGTAAATCAATTTGGCACTTTGTTACAAAGCTAAAAATAGAGACACTATAGTTCCTGCAATCTCACAACTCGAAATACAGCCTAGAGAAATAAGAGCTGTCACAACGTTTCTTGCAGTACTGTTCACAATATCAAAGAGGTGGAATCAACGTGGGTAACCGTCAACAGATGAATGGCTAAATAAACTATGATATATTTTTGAAATGGAATACTATGCACCGATAAAGAAGAGTGACAACCTTAGGAAACATCTCATAACCCAGAGTCATCTGAAAGACATTACAAAATCAAACCCACTGCTGCTGATTTGACTCTAACACACAGAGACACTTTAGGACCAAATAAAACTTCCCCATAGAGTTTTCAAGGAGCACCTGGTAAATTTGAAATGCCAGCTTTTTGGTTAGCAGCCACAGCACTTAACCACTACGCCACGAAAATTTCCCTGGACGACAGTATACTGAGTGGTATTAGTTGCAAAAGTGCAAATATTATGTGAGACTACTATTATAAGGACTTAGGAAAAAGTTTAAACACAGAAGAAAATAATCATTGATGGCTACAAGGGTGAGGAGGGAGAGAGAGGGGTATATATATATAGATTAGATCATTGATGGGAATTACGCTAAGTGAAGGGAGTCACAGCATGTAGTAGAAGGGAGTTTAGCATAGTTGGACAATAGGGAGAGATGAAAAGCTTCCTGAATACAACCCAACATTTGGATGGATAGAGTAGCAGGTGCAGGAGGCTGGGGGCCATAGTATCAGGGAACACCTAGGTCAATGGCATAACTACCCTTTTTTATGAGGAGATGTTCTTCATCCCACTTTGATGAGTACCATGTGAAGTCTTAAAAACTAACAATTGGATTTCTAAGTAGCATCAATTAATCCCAGTCCACCCACAGCAAAGAATAATGAAGGACATCAAAGACACGAGGAAAACATGAGACCAGGCGACCGAATGGACCACATAATTCAGAGACTACATCAGCATGAGACCAGAAGAACTAGATGGTGCTTGGCCACCACCAGTGCTACCCTGACAGGGACAAAACACACAGTCCCGGATACATAAGAAGAAACATGGATGTGCAGAAATAGAATTCTTAAAAGACCAGACTTGATGGTCCAACAGAGTGGAGGGGCCACTGAGGACATGGCCACTCAACTCCCTGTTAGCCCAGAGCTGAAACTAATGCAGAAGGCAGTCTCTCAGACAAAAATTGGACTGGACTGTAAGACACAGAGTGATGCTGGTGAAAGTGTGCTTCTTGGCTTAAAAGCATACATGAGTCTGTCTGAGCAGCTCCTGTCTAGAGGTGAAATGAGAGGGTAGGGGAGGACAGGTGCTGGTTGACTGGCAAGGGTAAGTACAAGTTGGAAAGAAGTATGTTGTCACAGGGTGCGGAGAACAGTTGGAGCTGCATAGCTGAGTGTGTGCAAGATTTTATATGGTCAGTTGTCTTAGACTGTAAACTTATATTTAGAGTACAATAAAATAATTGGGAAAGAAAGAGCTCATCTGCTAAACAAAAGATTAGCAGTTTGCATTCATCAGTTGCTCCTTGGAAACTCTGTGGGGCAATTCTACTCTGTCTTATAGGGTCATTATAAATCAATTCATTTGAAAAAAAAATGAGTTTGTTTTCTTGGCTTTAAGATCTATATATTAAAAGGCAGCATCAAAGTCCTGGCTGAAGCAATTATACAGTCTACCTTGGATTAGAAAGTGTGTCATTGGTTTCCACAAATATGTAGTTTAGTTTTAAGTAATGGTTGGAGGCAGACAAAATAATGTATTAGATGTTCCTAAACCAATTATTAGATCAGGGTTCTATATGACAGATTTCCTAACAGCTGTGATGTTTGTTAAAGAATTCTGCTGGAAGCCCTGGACATTCAATTCAACATAAGCTACAAATCTCATTCAGAGAACAATTTAAATATGAATAATTTGCTCTGAGAAAAGGGCACTGAAGAGGAATTCACTCTTTTCCCTAAACCTCAATAGTCTATCAATGCATGTTCCACTCACGAGGGAAATTTGATTTATTGACTTACTTTAATAATTTTGTTATTCTTCTAGCAGGTAGCAGTCATTCCCAAGACGATTCTAAATTAAAAATCATTTTAAGAGTGTTAATCAATTACTCTTGGAATTAGAGGGTTCCATTATCCCTAATTTATGTTCACTTTACCTAAGGTCCCATTATTTTTACAGATACATTAAGAATTAAAATTTAGATAAGTAGATTTCTAGCTCTTGATTACATTAAAATCAAAGTTCTATCAATTTGTAATCTCATATTTAAGTGGAAAATTCTGACTTCATTTAAATAAAAAACCTCTTTCATTATTAGTGCTTATTTTTTTCTCATTTATAGTTCATCGATTTGATCAGTCTTCCTTGTTATTTTCTATTTTCAGATTTTATAGGAAATTTTCAATCTGACAGAAATAAACCATAAATATTTTTTTCCTTCAAATATTCCTATCCAAATATGTAGGTCTGTCAGATATGATGCTTATGTTTCATTTTTGAAGACTTATTATTAATTTTTTAATCACAGACGAAACACATTATTCATTTCTATTATTTGTTATGACATAGTGCAACGGGCAAATTTGCTGCCAAAGACCTCCTTGAAGTGCTGAAAACCAAAGATGTCACTTTGGTGCACCTGACACATGGCGTGATATTTTCACCTCATATGCAGGTGAAAGCTGGAAAGTGAATAAGGAAGACCAGAGAAGCACTGATGCCTTTAAATTATGGCGTTGGTGAAGAATGTTGACTATACCTCAGGCTGCCAGATCTTCCACAGGATGGATTGACACAGTGGCTGCAACAATGGGCTTAAACATAAAAATGATTGTGAAGATGGCTGGGGACCTGGCAGTGTTTCATTGTGTTATACATGGATCATGATGAGTCACAACCGACTCAAGGACACTAACAACAACAGCATCTATTACTGTTATTTGAAATGCATTTAATTTTTCCACATTTACTGAGCAACTGAGCCACTAATGTTTGTCACAGGTGCTTGCCCATCTGCCTATTTGCATTGTTCATACAGTCTGTACCTCAAACTTCCAGGCAGTAGTAACAGTACTTCTAGGAATAAGGTACATACACCTTCAGAAATCAACCAATCAAAGAGTGCTGTTTTTATTCATGATCCAGCTGAACACAACAGATACTGACACGGTATTAGCAAAGTGAGAGTCTTTGTTATTGTTTATAGAAAGCAAATGATAAAAACTAACAGCAGATTCTCAAAAGGGAAAATGCTTACCTTTCCCAAAGTTACACATGTCCATTTAGGTGTCACTGAGTAGTGTACCTTGGTTCAAGTCAGATGCTATGATTACATCACAGCTGCCTCTAAACTCCCCAGGAGGACTACATGGCTCCAGACACTTCTGCTGTGCTGCTGAGCCTTACTGGTACTTACCTCACTGAAAGAAAGATCCCTGCACAGGGTGTCCTAAGCCTTTTCTGCTGAACCTTTCCAGGTCTTGCTGCAGGCTCCCATTGCACTCCCCAGGGCCACAGTGCTATACACCATCTGAAGACTCGTGCAGTTTGTTAAGGGGAGGATCCACCGCCTCTGCACAGGGCATTCTCAGGCCTCTTCCTTGCAAAGATAAGTGTTATAGCTAACTTAACTCTGCTTGAAACTACCCAGAGGCCTCCAGGTACTCAGGCAAGCTTCCTGTCCAAAGACATTCAACTTGCTCTTTGATAGCCAGCAATTACATCACAGACCAATGGAATAGACATGAGAATGTAGACAAAATCATCTACTTATGAGCAGAAGATATTTGACAAAGGCCCAAGGTTTGTAAATCAGGGAAAAGACAGTCTCTTTAACAAACAGTGTTGACATAACTGGATGTCTACCTGAAAAAAAATGAAACAACACCCATAGCTCACACCATGCATGAAACTAACTCAAAATGGATCAAAGAACTGAAGTAAAATCTAAAACAATATACAAAAAAAATAGGGACAACAACTGGGAGTCCTAACGTGTGGCATAAACACAATATAAAACATTACTAACAGTGCACAAACACCAGAAAAGAAAATAAGTAACTGGCAACTCCTAAAAATCAAACACTTATGCTTGTGCAATAACTTCTCAAAAAGAGTGGAAAACACAACCCACAGACTAGGAAAAATATTGAATGCGACAAAAGTGATCATTGTCTTAGTCTTCTAGTGCTGCTATAACAGAAAGCCACAAGTGGATGGCTTTAATGAAGAGAAGTTTATACTGTCACAGTACAGCAGGTTACAAGTCCAAATTCAACAGAATTCAACAACACATTACATGATGATTAAGTGAGACTCACACAGAGATGCAAGCCAAGTGCCAAGTGCTGTTGAGTTAGATCCGACTCACGGCAACCCCAGGGATGCAAGGAAGGACCAATATTTAAAAATAAATCAGTATGATTCACTACATAAATAAAGGAAAGCAATCATCCCAATTGATAAATTCCAAGTCTTTACTGATTAAAAAATAAAAAAGATTAACACCAAAATAGAAATAGATGGGAAATTCCGCAACATAATTAAGGGCATATATGCAAAACCAACCAACAGCCATCATTATTCTCAAGGGAGAAAGATCGATAGGATTTCTCTCGAGAATGAGACAAAGATCCTCTTTATCACCACTCTTATTCAGTATTGTACTGCAAGTCCTAGTTAGAACAATAAATCAAGGATGGGAAACAAAGGACATTCAAATTGGAAAGAAAGAAGTATAATTATTTTTATTTATGGATGACATGATCCTACACACGGAAAATCCCAGATACCCCATAAGAAACTTACTGGACCCAATAGAAGAATTCAGCAAAGTGGTGGGGTATAAGATCAACATGCAAAAATCAGTTGGATTCTTCTTCACTAACAAGGACTCTGAAAATGAAATCAGGAGACAAAACCATTTACAACGGTTTCCCAAATCATAAAATATCTAGGTTTAAATCTAATCAGGAACATGAAAGACATATCCAAGGAAAACTATAATATACTACTGCAAGAAACTAAAAATAATCTACATAAATGGAAAAACTTTCCATGCTCACTATTGGAAGACTTAACGTTGCAAACATATCAATACCATGAAAAGTGATCTATAGATAAAACGCACTCCTGATCCAAACCCCAACAGCACCCTTCAGTGAAATGGAAAAAATGATCTTTAACTTTGTATGGAAAGGAAGAAGACCTTGAGTAGCAAAATTAGTATTGAGGATGAAGAACAAAATAGGAGGCCTCACACTTATCTATCCCACAACTTACTATGCAGCAATGGTAATCAAAAAAGCCTGGTACTAGTAGAACAACAGATAAATAGGCCAATGGAATACAACCAAGAACCCCAATGTAAATCTACCTGTCTACAGGCAACTCATCTTCAACAAGGGGTCAAAAGTCAGTTTGATGCGGAAAAAAAAAAATCGAACGATTTTGACAAAACTAGGCATTCATTCACCAAAAAATGAATCAGGATCCACATCTCACATCACGTACAGAAATGAACCAAAATAGCTGAAAGATCTAAATGTCAAAACTAAAACTATAAAGCTCCAGGAAGAGAACACAGGGTCAAAATTAGGGAATCAAATTTCACTCATCAATAGACTAACAACCAAAACTAAAATTGTAAAAATGATGGGAGATAAATAAGATAACTGATACCTGCCACCAATTAAATACTTGCTCATCAAAATACTACCAAGAAAGTAAAAAGAAAACCTACAGACTAGGAAAAAAATCTTTGTCAATGGCATATAATATGCTTCACGTATCATACATCAATAAGATATATCTCTAAAATATATAGAAAGCATAAGTAACTCAGCAACAACAACAAAGAAAACAAATGTGCAAAGGATATGAACAGATGTTTTACCAAAGACATTTAATCCAGCCAATACAAGATGCTTGTGATCATTATTCAGGAGGAAAAAAAAAAAAAATCCATTTCCATCCATTCAGTTCCAAGTCAACACATGGGACAGATTAGAACTGACCCATAGAGTTTCCAAGGAGTGCCAATGGGTTTCTACTGCCAACCTTTTAGTTAGTGGCTGTAGCACTTTACCATTATGCCATCAGGGTTTCCCACTAGCCATTAGAGAGAAGCAAATCAAAACTACAAAGGGATATCACAAAAACAGCAGAGAGAAAATAGAAATAAATGTACAATGGTAAGGCTGTGGGAGAATTGGAACTCTTAAAGGTTGCTGGTGGGATGGTAAAATGATAAATCACTATGGAGACAACATGATGCTTCCTCAAAAAGCTAGAAATAGAAATACCTTATAATGCAGCAATCCTACTCTTGGGTATACATTCTGAAAATAGAAGAGTGATATAAATAGACTTATGTATGTTTATGTTCATTGCAGCCTTTTTCACAATAGCAAAAGGATAGAAACAACCTAAGTGCCAATCAATGGATTGTGGTACATGCAAACAAATGAAATACTACACAATTATAAACAAATTGGGGTACATGCATATAATGAAATACTAAAAAAAAAAAAAAGTTGCTGTTGAATTGATTCCAACTCATAGAAACCTGGTAGATTCAAATCACAGAACTTTTGTTTAACAGTTGAATACTTAACTCCAGCGCCGTAAGGGCTTCAAATGGAATAGAATACAATTATAAGGAATAATGAGGAAACTTCAAGACATCTTACAAATCTTGGTGACATTATGCTGAGTGAAACAAAAAAAAAATACTCTATGGTCTTACAATTATAAAATGTCAAATAAAAATACAGACACACACAAAAAAAAGAAAAAGCAAAAATCAAAAATATATATCTACAGGGAAAGAAAAAAAACTTTGATGGGTATGAGTGCTGGAAAGGATAGGGATGTAGAATTAAATTAATATGCTCTAATTTACCATTAATTTACCAAACTATAATGAGCAATGGAGTAAGCAGCCTCAAATTTGTATTTAAAGGATAATTTGCAACATTTCTAGAATAAAATTTGTGAATATATATCAACAACCTTAAACATGTTCATCTTCCTATTTCATGCTTTGACACACTTCCAAAATATAACAAAACAGTAATCAATAATTTAGCTGAAGTGTAACAAAGAAAGAATGATTCTTCAGCACAACACATACCAAAAATAAGAAAAATAGACAATAAGAAATTTGCTAAAAGTACTATGGTTTGATCATAAGATCAGTCATAATGCATGTTTGAAATGATAATTTCAAAAGATTTTAGAAATATATGAAAATATGTTAACTGAAAAATGTAAGCTTCATAATTTCATACAGAGGAATATTGACACACAATAGTTTGAGCCTTTGAAACCGCCATTCTTGTATGTCAAAAGTTATCGTACATTGACAATTTTATCTTAATACATAAACTAAAAACACTCCAAGGGATATACTAAAAATGTAATTAATTTTTATCTCTGCAGGCAGAGTTGGGGGTAGATTCATTTATTCACTGTGTTTTCAATTCTTTGAGGTGAACAAGAATTAATATTGTTAAGTCATAATTTTATCTTAAGAAGAATTTTGTGGGGAAAAAGGGTTGTACCTGTCTTTGCTTAAACAGACTTTTACATAAGGCTGCCTGTTAAGAAGCTTCTTATTTCCTCCTAAATATTTTCTACACAATAACAATAGAAGAATGAATGTTTTGGTTAGTTTCATGAATTTCTTGGAGAGAGTAATACGTGAGATATATTTAATTAAGTCTCTTCGTACTCATCCTTCATGCCAGAGTCAATAGCCAGCATTTAATGATAATATTATAGTTACATATATGTACGTAATTTTAAGAGAAAAATGTACATGAATACAGGCCATTTAGTTACAGTTTAAATTAGTCCTTAAATTAGTGTTCTAATCACTGTTTTAGAATTCTGTTAACTGGAATATTAGAAATAATGTAGCGTGACTGAGCCATGGACTGCTAACTTAGGGTCAGCGATTCATACACATCAGTATTTGTACATACCAGCTGTTCCTTGGAATAAAGAGAAAGAGGTGGCAGTCTGCTTCGGAAAACATTTACAGCCTGGTAAACACCATGGGGCACCCTACTCTGTTCTACGGGGTTGTTGTGGGTTGGAACCAACTCCACGGGACTTTTTTTTTTTTTTTTAATGGTTAATTTTAAGTGTCAAACTGGCTAAATTTTTGTGCCCAGTTGTTTAATCAAGAAACTCTGGTGGCATCTTGAGTTAACTGCAACTTTAGCAGTGCAAATCCATCAGGTGCTCCTTGGAAACTGTGGAGTGGTTCTACTCCGACCTCTAGGGTTGCTGTGAGTCGGCCCGACTCGATGGCAGCGGGTTTGATTTGGGGTTTCATTTTAGTGTCGGTGTTCATCTGGCCTTGAGTAAATCAGATTCGTGATTCATAATGAGATAAACCTTATCCCATCAGGTGAAGATAACAAGAACAAAACTGCAGGCTTCGAGAGGGAAGTTTCTGTCTACAATCTATAAATCGAAACCTTGCCAGAATTTCTCTTTCCAGCCACCAACTGCCTTCCTGTTTTAGACACATGAGACTGCTAGAATTCTAGCCTGTTTTCTGATCTATGGATGGTGGACTTGCCAACACACACACCTACACGAGCTAATTCTTCAAAATCTTTCTCTCTCTCCCTCCCTCCCTACTTTTCTCTTTCTCTGTTTGTCTATGGATATGGACCACTGGTACTATTCAACTAAAACAGTAGTCCAACAGTATTATTGATAGCTCTAAAATTAATGATTGCCAATTTTATATATAAATTAATTAATATTAAATGTGAGCACTTTAAACATTAAATAAATATTTTATGTTTAAGAAATAATTAATATTAGTGTTAAATATTGCTACTAAATATTAAATAAATTAATCTCTTTAATGCATCTTTAGTGCTTAATCTGTGTCAAAGGTTGATCTAGGCACAGAAGATTAAAAGTCAGTAAGCTAGACAGGTCCTTGTATCCCTTAAGCTGAAAGACTGAGAAGGCAACAAATAGGAAGGTATCACACAGGACAGTTTTAAGAAAATTACTAGTATAATGATGGCAACAAAGAAAATTAACAAAAATCAAGATATGAAATAATACAATCACTACCTTGGTTAGAATGATGATTAATTTCTCAAGGAAAGAGAGTTAATTTGAGACCCTAAATTAAGAAGAAAAAAATTTCAATGTGATCTGTCTCTTAGCAAAATCAGGGTTGTAATCTGTTTCTTGATTCATGTCAACTGAGATTTACAAAACAAATTTAGTTTTTTTTTTTTTACTTTACAGTATTATAAAATAGAATGGAAAATATCAGCAGAATATGAGATGTTCTATAATGTCATTCTCAAGTCAATTATTCAAGCAAACAGACTAAGGTAACAAAATTGCCTAATTTTGGTTAACCTTTCATGTGGGAAAATAGAGATTTTAGTGAATTCACAAAATGCTCTATGAGATGTAGATGGTAAGACCTTCCAACCTAATTGCTAAAGGAATGTGATAACTTATTTGCCCAAATGCAAAATCCTTTGGTTATAGAAATATTTAGTCTGCCTTTCAATTTAGGTTAGGATTTTTTAGATTTCAAATAATATATTACCAAGGTTTGTAATTTCAGAATTTCTCTTGATATAAAGTTTCAAAGGCTAAAACATTTGATGCCATTATCCTGAAACTAGAAATGTATGACTTTCATTTGGATTTTCTATAGCCATTTTCTTTTCTTTAACAATAGAGAAAAAGAAATTATGAAGGGAAAGATTATGAAAGGAATATTTCTTTTGTCATATATTTTCCTTTATTGCTCTTCTTTAACAATAGTCTCCCTGTACTCCTTTTGCTTTCTTCTTCTCTGCACCAATTACATCAGAGCCAATTCAACAGGATGTCTTTAAGGCAGAAAGGTTAGGATAAAAAAATAAAATAAAAAAATTCTCTTGTCACAGTAGCTGTGCACCGTATGGTTTGTATTTTCACCATAAATTCTCAAGGATGATCTTCCCTAAAGCTCATCATGACCATTAACACACTAGGTGTAGAGTAATTGAGGGAGAGAAATCATAAAGTTAACAAAAGATTGGAGGAAGTACAAAAGTTCATTTCATCATATCTGGAAAAATAGTACCCTTAGGAAATTCAAAGCCATGTACCAAGGCAGAGTTGTCTACACTTATACTATATTTCTTTATTTTCTCAGAGAGAAGATCAGTTATTTTTTTTTCCAAAGGAAGAGAGAAACACAGTCTTCAAAACAACTTTTGTAATATGAATAAGTAACAGTAACAAAATAAAGTTGACTTAATAATGCTTGTTCATATACATTGTATGTGACACTCCTGCAAGACTGACTATTCCTTATGAGTCTTACACTCCCAGAATGAGATTATTGCTTCATTAAATTATTTGAAGTTTGTCAAATCCCATATAGAATGGCATCATAACCAAATAGTATCTCAGGGCTGGGGAAAAGTAAAGAGTAACATTACCATGATTGATTCTTAGAAGTGGGTAAGGCACTGAGATTCATCATGCATGCATCTATTAGGGGGGTGCAATTACTCCACATAGAGTACAGAACCTTCTGAAGAGGGATGTAATACATCCCACACTTTACAGTTACGTGGCTAGAGTTAAGGATCGGCTGACATTTCCATTATCAACCTTATTTCTCTGGAACATATAACTTAGCTCTACATATCAACTCAGCAGAAAAAATGTTAATATGGGAAAGTATATAAAACATGAATATTTAAATAAATTCAGATACATTCAATTTTAAGAGAGAATCCCAAGAAGAAATTCATCTGTAATTTTAATTCTGTTTCTCTGCAAGATCCTAGATTGGATAAAAATGATGAATCAAGTTCACGATGACTCTAGCTCAGTTTAAAGTGGCTTTCTAGTTAGTTTACTAGCAAATGAGAAAACAGACTGAGTACAAGATGTGTCCAGGAAAAATGACGGACATGAGTTGACACAGCTCCCCGAAACCTCTTTATGGCAGTAAGTACACTGAATTTGATGACTGCTGCTACATAAACAGAGTGAAATAATATCCAGCCAAGAAGAATTCAGAGCTGAGCCCTGACTGCTGTTTATACCAATAAGCTAGTATCACAATAAATTTGTCTTACAGTGAGGAGTTTCCATCTTGTAACAGCTCTGCACTGGCCTCTAGCAACTAGCTATGTGTTACTTATTCAATTTGAATTCATTAAAATTAAATAAAACACATTTATTTCCTCAGTTTCACTAAACACAATTCAAGTATTCCATAGCTATGGGCAGTTATTGTTATTCTACCCTGACCCCTAGGGTCGCCATGACTCAGATGCGACTCGATGGCACTTGGCTTGGCTTAGTTGCCATAGACAGTTTCAACTCATAATCAGCCTATGTTTGCAGAATAGAACTGTTTCATAGGATTTTTAAGGCTACAACCTTACAAAACCAGATTGGGGTAGGCTACTATTTGAGACAGCACAGAAAATGTCCTCCTCATCACAAAAAGTTCTACTGGACTTATTGAACTAATATATAAAGAATTTCTTTGCCATAGTAACTTGATCCTATGTTGATCCAGCCACTACCTATCATATTATACCTATGAGGAATCAGCTCTACACATATTGTGTAATTTTTGTGGTTGGCACATATCTTTCTTTGTGAAATAGAAGGCACAGATCTAGAATAATTAGAGTAGTAAAGGATTCAGATAGTTGTTAAAGCTAGGACGAGCCTATGTGGAAGAGGAAGGTGGCTCAAAAAACACATATATTTTTTTCTGAGTATCCTAGGATTGAAACACATGGGTATAGATCACTCATTTCACATAAATTGGTTCTATTTCTGCCAAAACTAAAAGCTCATGTTTCTGAGATATTACACTTTGATTGGCCTAAGTTACTTCGTTTCTATTTTTTTAGAATTTCTGCAAAATAAAATCAGCAGTTTATTGTACACTAGCATGAACATTTGAATTCCATTTATAAATGACACTAGAGAATGTATTCTAAAGGATGTTAAATATGCAGATTGTGGGAGACCAAACAGCAGCCCTTCCAAGAATGTTTATACTCTAATCCTTGGACCCTAAAATATAGTAAACACCAAAAGAGATTCTGCAGATGTAAGATTACAGACTTAGAGCACGGATTCATCCTAGATTTTCTGAGTCCACTCAGTCTAATAATTTGGTTTCTTAAGAGAGACACGTCTATAGATAGAGCCAGAATCAATGTGACATGAAAAGTCATCCAGAGAGATGAGACATAAGGGGAAATCAGAGAGATTCAGACTGAAAAGTCTTCAACACTGTTGGTTTTGAAGATAGAGATATGGAGCCAGCAGTCAAAGTTGTAGATATTTCCATAAATAGAGAACGATCTCTGGATCCAGCAAGGTATAGGGAAATGGAACTGTACTTTGTCAACAACCTGAGTGAACCTGGGAGCTAATTCTTCCAAAGAGCCTCCAGATAAAAGCCCAGGTTGGCTTTACCTGAGCTTGGTAAGACCACAAGCAGTGTACCTAGTGAAGTCTTCTGGACTTCTCGACACACAGAACCGTGACATAATAAATGGATGTTGTTTTAACTAAGCTTCTAAACTTGTAGGAATCTGTTAAATCAGCATACAAACCAATACAAATTTATATATGTAAAGTCCACCGATCTTGCTTCCTATAAGTTTTCTCAAGTACAGTAACCTTTCCAGGTCATTCAGTAAGAAGACAGAGTAAGAAAAAGTAGAATTCCTATTTCTAACTATACATTTTCTTATTTATTAATTCATTATCTTCTGTATTCGTCCTATAGTCTCACCAAAATTGAACTGTTCAGTATTTGTTTTATTTTATTGTCCAAATATAACCTTGTTCACACACACATTAATGAGCAAGTATGGAATTCCTTAGTATTTTACAGGAACATAAGATTTTCAAGTAATTTCTTCCCTAGGTCTGTCCACTCATCAGGCTGTCTTCGTATGCGCTGATTCTTCTTCTTTGACTTTCATCCACACATTAGTCCTATTAATTGGTTTCAGGAATTCCTTGACTTATATCTCTCTAGAAAGCCTTCAGTTTCTCTCAGTTTCCAGTTTGGAGCTTGCAGAAATGATGGGAGGATGGCATCTGATCTCCTCTAACTTCAAAAAGGGAAAGATGAATGGATATCAATATTCTAAGCCTGATTACTATAAGGTGGAGGTCAGTCATACCTCTTCAGTTCGCCACCTTTACCGCTTCCTGACATCAACCTTCTCTCCCACAGCATTTCCTACTTTTCTGCTGGGTTAAATAATTTGTTGCAAAGAACACAGAGAACTCACAGAAAATGTTCACAATTATGAATTTGTAAGGGAAGTAACAGGTTGTAGTTTAGGTTTAGGATACAGTAGTTCCATTAGGATAGCCTCTTTTCTGCCCTGCCTGCAGGTGTGTCTCTCTCTGGTCCTGCAGCCTCTCTTCTGCTTAGTGAAGTGTTACCAAGTTCTTTTATTTCTACCAATAAGTTCTCAGAGACACCCTCCTCGGCTAATAATCCTCAGCCCGAAGGTGGTTAGTTCTAGCTCTAGGGATCACCAAACCTAACTCCAGCAAAGGCCTAGAGGTACTCTACATTGCGAGTAAGTACCCTAGCTAGAGGCTTTCAACTTTCTCACATTGTGGGCTGGGAAATTCAATGAGACATCTCCTGCCAGTCTCTCCTGCTACCATTTCTCTGCCACTGCTTCTTGCCATTGCTAGGGTTACCATTCTCTGTCTCTTTCTCAGCCTCATAGTTCCAAGAGAAGCAGATGTGGCACTAGTTCAAGTTCATATTAAGGAAGTATCTTATCAAATTACTTCCTATGAATGTTCCAGAGTGTAAGAGTTCTATGCTATAGCCACTTGCATTATCTATTCACCCATTTTCCTTACAAATTTATTTTTTGTTAAGTAGTTGAAAATCATCTGTGGTATCATGAATTGTGTTCCCCCCAAAATGCATGTGTTGAGTTGACTTGGTTAGACGGTCCAATACGGTGCTCTTCCTGTCGTGTGTTGTCCTGCCTCTGTGAGGCTGATGATGGAGAATGGGCAACAGTCGCGTTAGTGAGGCAGGACTCAAGCTACAAGCTTGTGGAATGCAAGAGAGAGAAGTGAGCAGAGGAAGTTGAGAACCTCACACCACCGAGAGAGAAGCACCGAGAGCAGAGCACGTCCTCTGGACCCGAGGTTCCTGTGCTGAGATGCTCTCACTGGATGTGGACTCAGCCTACAGGACTGTGATAAATTCTCTTGCTGAGTGGACTTATAATTTATGAACGGACTTGCAGCTTACTGAATTGTCTCAGCAAAGCTTCTCTTCACGAAACCTTCCACTCGTGGTATTTTCTGTTAGAGCAGTATCACATAACTAGGACATAAGGGAAATAACAAAACTCCCTGCTTTGCATAACTGATAGAATGAGGCTTAGATGAGCTCTCTAGAAAAATTTAGCACAGCCATCTGATATTGGATACTAGTTGCATAATTGATTTAGCTACAACAATTAATAGTAAGAATCACGGACTAAATTGAGAGTTGATAATAGTCTGTTATGATTTATTGGCCAGATACAGATTCATTTGTCATAATGATTTCCAGAGAGTGTCCTCTACATCTCAACTCTATCCTATTGCATTTGATGGGATAAAGCCATTTTGTACTCCAAGTTGTATAAAATGTGAACATATAACTAATAATTCAAACAGACATTATTGAGAATAAAAGGAGGCACTGTTTATAATTAAGCTGAGCCAACAGACGTAAATCAAGATAATACCAGGCACACCAGAATGTGTAGCTTCCTGAATGCTTATATGCTCGCTCAAGAATCTCAACTCCAAACTCTCTTTTTCACTATTTTAATAGGTAGAAATAAATTCCAAGATTAACATTAACAGTAAGAAATGTAATGTCAGCAATTTAAATATAAAGAATAAGCTCTTTACTAGCATTATTTAAGTGGCAGGTGATTTAACAATGTTTAAAGTGGGATGCTAAAGGCCCTTATACTAAGTACAACACAGCTGAAAGGCAGACTGATTGAAGGTGGCAGTCCAAACAAAATAAGGGGGTTCAGTGGGTGCTGTTAGTTACCAGATAGTAAGTTTCCCTTCAATTAATGAAGCATAAAGTGAAGACTATCAGTTGAAAGTTGCGACAGATATCATGCAATTTCTAAAATGGGAAGTAATATATTGATAATACTTGACTACATCTAATACTCACAGATGTACTAGAAGATGGTATTTCACATAGTATTAAAAGAAAGTAAGTGCAGGCCTGGCCTGAATTAATAAAAATAAAAACTAAATAAAAAAATAGTAACTTTCTGATTAAATCATAGCTGGAGCAATCGTTTCTATAAAAAGTCTTAAAACAAGCACGACAGAGGCTCCTTCTTTGTACCTTTTGCTTATCTTTTTTTGGTCATTTGTGTTTTGCTATCGCCCCTGTTCTGTGAACTTTTGCTATCCGAAAAATAGCAAGGCTTGCAAAAGCACATCTCAGGAAGTACCGATTTGAGGGTTATCAGGACCTCGAGTAAGAAGCATGACAACAGAAACAAATCTCAAGTTACAGTTAAAAGCAAAAATTGCCATCTAAGCCAAAATTGCAAGGACATGATTCAACATTCTCCCTATCCTGTAAAACCCCCAAGATTATTTCAGTTGCAGAGTCATCTTTTTTAAGGTGCCCCTTGATGCATATCAGCTGTAAGTCTTTTAACCTCAGTTTAAGTTACTTAAAACATTTTCTTTTGATACCTCTTTGGTTTTGAATACTCTGGGGGTCAGTTCTACCCTGGCCCCTAGGGTCGCCATGAGTTGGATCCGACTTGACGGCACTTGGCACTTGGCTGGCTTGGTTTAATACAGAAAGCTGACAAATTAGTCTGTCCGTAGAGTTCACAGCAGCAAAGATGGTATAACATTTATACTAAGGAATGATTGAGAAAACCTTTAATGCTTGGCCTTCAGATGAGAAGCTTTCCTGAAAATAAGAGGTGATTTGTTTTATGTTAAGCTGTGGATTAAGAACAATGAAGAAAAACATTATAGAGATAAGTATTCAGTTCTAAACCTCTGATTGCACATAAAAAATTAATCTTTCAAAACAGTGAACTTTACATTTTTGTGAATGTGTATGAAGAGTTGAATGGCCATTTTTCAAAAATATTATTCAATTGCTGTTTTAGTTAAGAGAGAATCTTTTATCAGCCAGCTGTCATGGATTGAACTGTGTCCCCCCCAGAAATGTGTGTAGCCATTTGGCGGGGCCGTCATTCCCAATGTTTTGCAATTTTCTTGTTCCTAATCTCTGCCTGTGGCTAATAGGACCATTACGTTCAAAGAGGATTAGGGTAGGACTGCAACACCCTTGCTAAAGGAGTTTCCCTGAAATATGGCTTGCACCACCTTTTATCCTTTCATCCTACTGAAAATAAAAAGAGAGAGAAGCAAGTAGAGAGGTGGGAGCCTCACACTATGAAGAAAACAGCACTGGGAGAAGAGCATGTCCTTCAGACCTGAGGTTCCTGCACCAAGATGCACCCTGAACAAAGACTGAGGCAACACAAGGACTTCCCTTTAGAGCCAACAAGAGCCAAAGCCTTCCGCTGTAGCAGACATCCTGAATTTGGACTTGTAGCCTACCAGACTCTGTAAGAATAAACTTTTCTTAGCTAAAGCCATCCACTTTGTGGTATTTTTGTTAGAGCAGCACTAGCTGACTAAAACACCATCTGCATCCAGGTTTTTCCTCTTATGTTTCCACCATGAACTGGAGATGTTGTTTTCAGTAAAGCTTTGTCATTCTTTTTCTTTGAGAATATTGACACAACTTTGCATTAATGGAAGCGTATTTGTTATTCATTTGCATGTACATAACTTTATGAAAGGAGATTCTATCCCAGGAGTTGCTGTCATTTACTATCAAGTGCATTTGAAAATGAAACAGATATCCAAAGCCATATTTATCCTCAGAAAATTATTTATGGACAAATATTCTTAAAAGACAAAGATAGGTAATAGTACAAGAACTCATTCTGGAAAATAACTTTAAATCTCTTGTTTTACAATAGATGAAAAGGCAAAAAAAATCTCTTAGCGCTTTCTATTTATCTTTCATTATGGTTAGTTCTTGTTTTGTTTTATCTTAATATTTTATTTGCCTTAAGTGAAGTTTGAAATCCAAGGTAATTTGTCATACGAAAAGTGACGCACACATTGCTCTGTCATTCTAGCTTCTCTCCCCACCCCATGACAGCACGCTCCTCCATGACACCCTGGGTTTCCCGTGTTTATTTATTAAGATCCTGTACCCCTCTGCCTTTTGATCTTACTTCCACACAACAGCTGTCCAGTTAGCTTCATTAATCTACCTAAGCCAAGAAACACACTCTTCTCCAGTACCTGTCTAAGTTTTATATTCCAGCTCAATCTTCGCCTGAAGGAGCGGTTTCAGCTCTGGTTTAACAGACAGCCCCAGGGCCATGTCTTCCAGGGAACCACCAGTCTGCAGGATCACCACATCTGAACTTTATTATAATAGAGTTCAAGTTTTACACTCCATATTTCTCCTACTATGTCATGGACTCTATGTTCTGTTGTCTGTCAGGACAGTCATTGGTCATGGCTGGGCACCATCAAGTTCTGGTAACATATCAATGTAGTTTGTAGGTTATGTAGCCCTTTCTGCCTCTTGGGTTCATATTTTCTTTGTCTTTGATACATTTTGTTGTCCTAGGCTCCAGGACTTGGACCAATTGATGCTTCTTAGGTGGCCTAGATGGCCACTTAACTAGATTTTGTGACCAAAATGCCACTAAATAAAGTGGGATGCAGAACATTTTCTTAAAAAAATTGTTATTCCTATTGACCTAAATGCCTCTGGGAACAATGACTCCCAGATCCCTGCACCTGCTACTGTGTCCTTGAAAATGTGTGGTTGTATTCAGGAAACTTCTCAGCTTTTGGTTTAGTCCAGTTGTGTTGATTTCTCCTCTAATGCATGTTGTTCCTCCATCGACCTAATGTAATTCTTATCTACTATCTAATCAATAAATACTCCTTTCTCTCCCTCTCAATCCTTGTAACCATCAAAGACTGTTTTACTCTATGTTTAAACCTATTCTTATGTCCTTTTCATATTAGTGGTCGTATATAACGTTTGACCTTTTCAAGCTAATTTCACACAGCATAATGCCTTCCAGATTATTCTATGTTATGTTTCCCAAATTTACCACTATTCCTTATCAGTGTATAGTGTATATTCTTCCATTGTGTGAATACATCATAATTTGTTTATTCATACATCCATTGATGGGCACCTAGGTTGATTCTATCTTTTTTTCTATTGCGGACACTGCTGCAATAAACACTGGTGTGCATGTATCTGTTGATGTGGTGGCTCTTAATTCTTTAGGGTATATTCCAAGAAATGAGATTGCTAGATCATATAGTGTTTCTGTTTCTAGCTTTATAAGAAAGCTCTAAAGTGATTTCCAAAGTGGTTGCACCATTTTACATTCCTACTAGCAGTGTATGATGAGTGTTCTAGACTCTCCACATTCTCTCCAAGAGGTATTATTGTGTGTGTATGTGTGTGCCTGTGTGTCTGTGTGTCTCTGTGTGTGTGTATTTAACTAATGCCAGACTGTTTGGGGTGAGACAGTATCTCATTATAGCTTTGATTTGGGTATTTTTAATGGCTATTGATCTTGAGCATTTCATTATGTATCTGTTAGCTGCCTGAATGTGTTCTGTGGTTAAGCACCTTTTCATGTGTTTTGCCCTTTTCTTAATCGGGTTCCTTTGATGATGTTTTGTAGTATCTTGCAGACTGTGAAGATTAGATGCTGATCAATTCACTGTATCCAAATTTTTTTTTCCAGTGTGTAGCTTGTCTTTTTACTCTGTTGATGAAGCCTTTGGGTGAACATAAATGTTTGATTTTTTAGGTGTTCCCAGTTGGTCTGTTTTTTCCTCCTGTATTTGAGCATCGTTAGTAATGTTTTGTATTCTGTTTATGTCACGTATTAGGGTTGCCAATGTTGTTCTTCTTTTTCTTCCACGATCTTCCTTGTTTTAGACTTTATGTTTAGGTCTCTGATCTTTCTATGTTAATTTTTGTGCACAGTGTGAGACATGGGTCTTGTTTAATTTTCTTTACTGATGAGTATTTATTTATGCCAACACCATTTGTTGAAGAGACTGTCTATCCTCCAGTTTATGTACTGCAATCCTTTGACAAGTTTCAGTTGCTTGTAAGTTTATGGTTTTTTATGTTCCATTGGTCTGTTTATCGTTACTGTAGTAGTACCATGATGTTTTGACTACTGTGGCAGTGTAATGGGTTCTAAAGTCAGGAAGTATGAAGTCTCCCACTTTGTTCTTCATTAATTCTTTACTTATCCAGGACTTCTCTTTCCATATGAAATTGGTGATTTGTTTCTCCTTCCCATTAAAAAATGCTGCTGGAATTTGTCAGGCGATTGCATTTTATATAGAGACCATTTTGGGTAGAAAAGACATTTTCTTGATGTTAAGTCTTCCTACCTATCAGCCAGGAAGTTTTCTCCATTTATGAAGGTCCCTTTCAATTTCTTGCAGTAATGTCTTGTGGGTTTCTTTGTATAGGACTTTCTTGTTGGATTTATTCCTAAGTATTTTATCTTCTTGGTGGCTGTCGTAAGTGGTATTGATTCAGACATGTCTGCTTTGTTGGTGTAAAGGAAACCAAATGAGTTTTGTATCCTGATTCTTTGCCAAATTCTTTATTATGTCCAATAGTTTGTTTTTTTTTTTTTCCTTAATGGATTCTTTAAGGTTTTCTGTGTATATGATCGTATTATCTGCAATTAGAGATACTTTTACTTCTTCTTTACCAGTGTGGATGTTCTTTATTTCTTTATCTTGTCTGATTGTTCTGGCTAGAAACTGCAGCAGAATACTGAATAAAAGTGATGACAAATAGTTCCCTTGTCTGGTTCCCTTTCTTAAAGGGAATGATTTCTGACTCTTTCCATTCAGTATGATGCTGGCCACTGGCTTTGTAAAAATGTCTTTCCTAATGGAGGAATTTCTCGTCTATTCCTATTTTGCTGAGAGTTTTTAACATGAATGGTTGTTGAACTTTGTCAAGTAGCTTTTCTGCATCAATTGACAAGATCAAGTGGTTCTTGTCTTTTGTTTCATTTATGTATTTAATTACTTTGATTTGTTTTGTAATGCTGAACCATCCCTGAATACCTGGAATGAATCCTACTAGGTTATGGTGATTTATTTATTTATTTATTTATTTATTTATTTATTTTTGGTATGTTTTATTGAATTATACTGGCTAGAATTTTTTTTAGGATTTTTGCATTCAAGTTCATAACAGATATTAGTCTGTAATTTTCCTTTTTTTGTACAGTCTTTGCCTGGTTTTGGTATCAGGGTTATGCTTGCTTCATAGGATGAATTCCACAGTACTGCATCCTCTTCTGTACTCTGAAATACCTTTGATAATAATGGTGTTATCTCTCCTAAAAATTTGGAAAAATTCTCCAGTGACACTGTAAGGGTTATTGCTTTTGTTGTTGTTGTTTGATTTTTTTAAATTTAATTTTCAGTCCCTTGTTAGCTGTGCCACCACTGTTTGTGTGACTTTATGTAGACAGTGTGTTTCCAGAAATTTTTCCATTTCTTCTGTGTTTTCAAATTTGTTACAACTTTTCATAGTATTCTGCTATGTGTTTTGTTAATTTCAGTTTGTTGTGATATCATCTGTCTCATGTCTTTTTTTAATTATGTGATTAGCCAGCCAAGTGCCGTCAAGTTGGATGCGACTCATGGCGACCCTAGGGGCCAGGGTAGAACTGACTCCTGGAATATTCAAGGAGCGCCTGATGGATTTGAACTGCCAAGTGAAAGCATATAGTCCAAATCACTTTTGCATTTCCACCTATCTGCTTTCCCCTCACCATGAAAGCACACTCCTCTTTTTCAGTCTTTACTTCTAGTATCCTCTTAACAAACACTTGCGCACTCATCTCCACCCTCTTCTCTCCTACCTAGAAAGAAACTAATAGGATAGTCTTCTATACATTTATAAAACTGTAAAGTACACACACGACATGCTTATTGTGTCCCTGAGTCTGGTCCACTCTTGTCTGAAGAGTTGACCTCAGTATTGGTTTCAGGTCTAGGCCAGCAGCAAGCTGTGTTCCCAGGGGAACTGCTAGGCCGTTGGATCATCAGTTCTGGTCTTTTAGCAGAGTTCTTGAATGACACACCTCTATTTCTCATGCTACATCAGAGATTCTACATTGTATTCCATATCACAGCTTTCTTTGGTGGTGGCCAGGCACCATTTGGTTCTTCTGGTCTCCTGCTCGTGCAGTCTTTCATTCATATAGGTCCTTCTGTCTCCTGGGTTCAATTTTCCTCTTGTCTTTGATGTTCTTGGTTGTCATCTGTTCCAGATGGGTTGGGACCATTTGGTGTTCCTCAGAGGGAAGCTTGTGAGCTTTCAAAACCCTAGATACCACTCACCAATATGGGGTGCAGAATACTCTTAACAAAAGACTGATTGTGCCAACTAATCTTAATGTCCCCTGAAAATATGGTCCCTAGAACCCTATCCCTGGTACTCTATCCTTTGAAAGATTGAGTTGAGTTTAGAAAACATTTCAGCTTTATGGTGTAGTCTAGTTATGCTGGACTACCCTCTGCTGTGTGTTGTTATTCCATTCACCTAACAAATTCCTATCAATTACATAATCAATGCACTCAACTGTGCCAAGAAATTTGGAAGACAGCTTCGTGACTGGAAGAGATCTGTATTTTGTGCATTCCAAAAAAAGGTGATCCAACTGAATGCAGAAACTAGTGAACAACATTATTAATACCACACAAAAGTAAAATTTTGCTCCAGATCACTAAAAGTGAGTGCAACAATATATTGACAAGGAACTGCCAGCAATTCAAGCTGGATTCAGAAGAGGATATGGAACCAGGGATCTCATTGCTGGTGTCAGATGGATCCTGGTTGAAAGCAGTGACTATCAGAACTATGTTTACCTGTGTTTCATTGACCCTACAAAGGAAGTTGACTGTGTAGGTCATAACAAATTATGGCTAACATTGCATAAATGGGAATTTCAGAAGACTTAGTTGTGCCCTTAAGGAATCTGTATATGGATCAAGAGGCAGTCATGGGGACACTGCATGGCTTAAAGTCAGGGAAGCCATGTGTCAGGGTGGTATCCTTTCACCACACCTGTTCAATCTGGATGCCTACCAAATAATCTGAGAAGCTAGGAAGAATGAGGCATCAAGATTGGAGGAAGACTCATTAACCTGTATTATGCAGATGATACCACCTGACTCACTGGAAGTGAAGAATATTTGAAACACTTACTGATAAAGATCAAAGACCACAGCCTTCAGTGTGGACTTCACCTCAACATCAAGAAAACAAAAATCCTCACAACTGAACCAGTGAGCAACATCATGATAAATGGAGAAAAGATTGAGGTGGTCAAAAATTTCATTTTATTTGAGTCTACAATCAGAGCCAGTGGAAGCAGCAGTCAAGAAATCAAAAGATGCATTTCCCTGGGAAAATCTGCTGCAAAGGATCTCTTTAAAGTATTGAAAAGTAAAGATGTCACCTTGAAGACTAAAATGTATCTGACCTAAGGTATAGTATTTTCAATTGCATCATATGCATGCAAAAGCTGGACAATTAATAATGAAGACAGAAAAAGAATTGATGTCTTGAATTGTGGTGTTGGAGAAGAATGTTGAATGTACCATGGACTGCCAAAAGAACAAACAGATCTGTTCTGGAAGAAGTACAAGCAGAGTGCTCCGTGGAAGCAAAGATGGCAAGACTGCGTCTTGCATACTTTGAGAATGCTGTCAGGTGGGATCAGTCCCTAGGGAGGGACCTCATGCTTGGTAGAGTGGAAGGTCAGCAAAAAAGTGGGAGATACCCAATGAGATGGATTGACACAGTAGCCGCAACAATGGGGTTAAGCATAAAATGATTGTGAACATGCCCCAAGACCTGGCAGTGTTCTGTTCTGTTGTTCATAGGGTCACTCTGAGTTGGAACTGAATCGGTGGCACCTAAAACAACAACATTTAATCTACTAACTACCCTTTCCCTCTCTCTCCATACTTGTAGCTTTGAAAAATTATTTTCTTCAGTACATAAGTTTATTTTTAAGTCCTTACAGCAGTGGTCTCATACAACACTTGTTCTCTTGCAGCTGGCTGATTTCACTCAGCATAATGTCCTCTAGTTGAAAGCAGGTTATGAGACGCTTCCTAAAATCATCATTGTTCTTTATCATTGCGTAGTGTTCCACTGTGTCTATGTACCATAGTTTGTTTATCCATTCATCTATTGATGGGAACCTAGGTTGATTCCATCATTTTGCTATGGTGAACAGGGCTGCAATAAACATTTATGTGCATTTATCTGTTAGTGTGACCACCTTTATTTATGTAGGGTATATTTCAAGCAGTAGGATTGCTGGATCATATGATAATGTTATTTCTAGCTTTTTAAGAAAGCTCCAAATTGCTTTCCAAAGAGGTTGTACCAGTTTGCATTCCCACCAACGGTGCAAGAGGGTTCCAATCTCTCCACAATCTATCAAGCATTTTTGTTTTATGTTTTTTTGTATTATGGTCAATCTCACTGAGGTGAGATGCTATCTCACTGTAGTTTTGATTTGGATTTCTCTTATAGCTAGTAACTGTGAGGATTTCCTCACGTGTTTTTGGCTGCCTGGATGTATTCTTGAACGGAGCGTCTGTCCGTGTCCTTTTTGCCACTGTTTAGTGAGGTTATTTACCTTTCTCCTGCTGGTATTTTGCAGTACCTCGTAGATTATGGAAATCAGATATAGATCCGATATTTAGTTGTCAAATATTTTTTCCCATTCTGTAGATAGTCTTTTAACTCTCTTGATAAAATCTTTGGATAAGCACAAGTGTTTGATTTTTAGTAGTTCCCATTTATCTATTTTCTCTTCTGTTGTTTGTGCTTTGTTGGTCAGATTTTGTAGTCTGTCAAAGCCATGTGTTAGAACTTCCATGCTGTCCTTACTTTTTTCTTGCATGATCTTTACCATTTTAGGTTTGATATTTAGGCCTTTGCTCTATTTTGAATTAATTTATGTGTAAGATATGAGATACAGACCTTGCTTTGTTTTTTTGGCAGATAGACATCCAATCTTGCCAGTGCTTTTTGTTAAAGAGTTTGCTTTCACCTCAGTTTACAACCTTTGGGCCTTTGTCCAATATAAGGTGTTTATAGGAGGATGGTGATATTTCTGGGTTCTCTATTCTGTTCCATTGGTCTGTATGTCTGTTTTTGTACTGGTACTAGGCTGTTTTGACTGCTATGGTAGTGTAGCAGATTCTAGAGCCAGATAGTCTGAGGCCTCCCACTATGTTCCTATTCTTCAGACATGCTTAAATTATCTGGGGTTTCTTTCCTTTACAACCAAAGTTGAGGATTTGTTTCTTCACCTCATTTAAAAATGACTCTAGAATTTCTACTGGGATTGCATTGTATATGTAGATCACTTTGGGTGAAATAGACATTTCACAATGTTACGTCTTCCTACCACGAGCACGATAGGTTTCTCTGCTTAAGTGAGTCTCTTTTGATTTCTCACAATTAAAAAGACCCAGTGCTGTCCAGTTGGGTCTGGCTCATGGTGACCTAGGGTCCTGCAATTTTCTCCGTATAAGTCTCTTACTTCTCTGATTAGATTGATTCCTAGGTTATTTTATTTTCTTGAGGGCTATAGTTAAATGGTACTGATTTGGTGATTTCTTCTTTGATTATCTCCTACTAAATTATGTTTATCTTATACCCTACTACTTTGCTGAACTCTTCTATTAGTTCCAGTAGTTTATTTATTGGTTCTTTAGGGTTCTGTGTATATACAACATATCATCTGCAGGTAGGTATTTTTTTACTTCTTCTTTACCGATGCAGTTGCCCTTTATTTCTTTGTGTTGTCTGAATTCTCTGGCCCGAACTTCTAGCACACTGTTGAATAGAAGTGGTGACAGTGGACATCTCCTGTCTAGTTCCCATTACCAGGGGGAACTCCTTCAGTATCTCTCTGCTCAGGATCATGTAGGTGGTTGGCTTTGCATAGATGCCCCTGACTGTGTTGAGGAATTTCCCCTCTATTCTTATTTTTCTGAGAGTTGTTAGCATTAATTGGTGTTGAACTTTGTCAAATGCCTTTTATTCATCAATTGACAAAATCAGGTGATTCACATCCTTTGTGCTATTTATGTGGTTGATCACGTTAATTGTTTTTCTGATGTTGAATCAGAACTGCATCCCAGGTATGAATTCAACTTGGTCATGATGAATTATTTTTTTTTGATATGTTGTTGAATTCTATTGGATACAATTTTGTTAAAGAATTTTATCATCTAGATTGATGAGTGATATTGGTCTGTAATTTTCTTTTTCTGTGGGATCTTTTCCTGGCTTTGGGATCAGGGATATGCTGGCTTCATAGAATGAGTCTTGGAATATTCTGTCCTTTTCTATGCTGTGAAGTAGCTTCAGTAGTATTAGAATTAACTCCTCTCAAAAAGTTTAGTAGAGTTCTCTGGTGAAGCCATCTGGGCCAGGACTACTTTTTGTTGGCAGTTTTATTTATTACTTTTCAAATCTCTTCTTTCGTGATGAGTTAAGTTGTTCTACTTTTCTTTGTGATAATTTTGCTAGTGATGTGAATCTAGAAATTTGTCAATTTCCTCTACGTTTTCAAATCTGTCAGAGCACAGTTTTTCATAGTATACTATTTTGATACTTTTATTCTCAGTTGGGTCTGTTGTGACATCTCTTGCCTCGTTCCTGTTCCCCTCCCCGCCAGGTAATTTGCTTCCTGTCCTGTTTTTCTTTTGTGAGTTTAGCCAATGATATATCAGTTACAATGACCTTTTCAGAAAAAAAAAAAAAAACAGCTTTTGGTTTCGTTAAATCTTTCAGTTGTTTTTCTATTCTCCAATTTGTTTAGTTCTGCTTTAATTTTTATTACCTGCTTTTTTCTTGTGTCTGAGGCGTTCTTTTGTTGTTCTCTTTCTACTTTTTCAAACTGTAGAGTTCATTATTCGGTTTGGATCCTTTCTTTACTCTGGATGTGTACATTTATAGAGATGAATTGACCTCTGAGCACTGCTTTAGTCTGTCCTATAGGTTCTGGTAGGATGTGTCTTCATTCTCATTTGATTCCATGAATGATTTTATTGCATGTTGGATTTCATCTCTAAACTATGAATTTTTGAGCAAGGTGACTTTCAGTTTCCATGAGTTTGAATTTCTCCCCATGTTTTCTTTGCTATTGATTTCAACTTTTATGGCTTTATGGTCTGAGAATATGCTTTGTAATAATTCAGTGGTTTGGATTTTTTGAGACTTACTGTATGGCCTGGTATGTGGAGAATGTTCATGTGTGTTATAAATGAAGGTATAATTACCTGTTGTTGGGTAAAAAGTTCTGTATATGTCAACTGTGGGTAACATGACAACTTGGCCATGTTTAGGGCAAATATTGCAGCCTGGGTGAGGAACTTGTGAGTTTGGAATGAATGAATGCAGAACAGCTGCAAAAGGCTGGAATGTATGGCATCAGACCCTCGCAAATGATGGATCTGGCCCGCTGAAGGTGACCTTCCTATCTGAGCCCAGGCCTAAGTGCTTTACCTCCTGGAGAGGTGAATTCACTTGAGGAAGTAGCCTTTATTATGTTAGTTAGACAGGAAGACACCCATTTATTTCACATACCCTATTCAAATTAATGTCTGCTGTATTTGTTCATTAAATAAAAGGGCGCTTCCTGATGCCTAAGAGTTGTTGCTGGGGCAACAGGGATATCAGCTTCCCTCCTCACTACCAGTGTGTCTTGTGTGGCATTCTTCCTTGGCACCAATCAGCTATGGGCAACGCAGACTTGCGGAATCCAACAGTGAATGAGGTTTAGTTCGGTGATTGTCACAATCAGATCATCTGTATTTTTATTGAGCTTTTTTTCTGGATACTCTGTCTGCTTCTGAAACTGCAGTGTTGAAGTCTCCTACTATTATTGTTGAGTGATCTATCTCATTTTTTAATGTTGTCAGAACTTATTTGATGTGTTTATATGATCTAGTACTGGGTGCATAAATATTTAATATCATATCCTCCTTATAACTTTTCAACAGTATTGAACTTTTCAGCAATAAATAGTGACCATACTTGTCCATGATGGATTACATCTTAAAATTTATTTTAGCTGAAATTAATATTGCCAATTGTGCTCTTTTATGAATGTTGTTAGCTTGGTATGTATTTTCCCATCCTTTCATTATCTGTTTGTTCCTATCTATGAGTCTAAGTTGTGTTTCTTACAAGCAGCAGAGATGAATCTTGTTTTTTGATCCAAGTTATTACTCTGTCTCTTTATTGTAACTTTCAACCCATATACATTCAGTGTAATTATTGATAGATATGTATTTAGTGTTGTCATTTTGTTGCCTTTATTTTTGTGTTATCATTTTCTCTGTTCTCCTTAATATTCTGTTCTGGGTTGTTTTTCTTTATGAGTTTTCTTTTTGCACTTTTCAGTGTTGATTTTATGACTGCTGAGACTCCTGTGTTATGTTTTTTTATTTTGATATGTAGAGTTGTTAGTTTGCTTTGCTTTGTTACCCTTTACTTACTGTTCTCAATTTAAACAAATTTTTAACTTCTGTATATCTCAACTTCCTCTCCATCTGAAAGGGTTATAAAGTAACAAATCCCTCTTTATAGTGTGATGATGTCATAGTTTGTATGTTAAGGTCTCTGTTTTCCTAATTTTAACATTTTACCTTTGATCGATCTTTGTGACTTTCCTGAGTAGGACTGTGGATGCTATGTCTTGCATTGCGACCTTGAGTATGCATTTGATATTATTAATTTTTAATGGAAGAGTTTCTTCAACTATTTCTTGTAATTTTGGTTTGGTTTTTGCAAAGTTTCTGAGCCTGTGCTTATCTAAGAATGCCTTAATTTCACTGTCATATTTAAGGACTATTTTGCAGGATGTATAATTATTCATTGAAAATTTGTCTCCTTCAAGGCATTGTGTGTGTCATCCCACTGCCTACTTGCCAACTGGGTTTTTGTTGAGAAGTCAGAAGACAGCCTAAAAGGTTTCTTTTATACAAGAGTTTTGATTTAAGCCTAGCTGCCTTTAAGAGCCTCTCTTTATGTTTTATTTTACTAAGCTTGATTTTATTATGTTGTGGTATCTTTCTTTTCAGGAGTTCAATAAACATCTTGAATAACTATGTTGTCTTCTTTCATGACGTCAGGTAAGTTTTGTCAGTGACTCTTCAACAATTTTGTCTGCATTTTCTGCTATTCCTCCCTATTCAGGAACTCCAGTTGCTTGTAGATTGTTTCTCTTGATAGAGTCTCATGCGCTTCTTAACACTTCTTCATTTTTGTTTTTTTTTATTCTTTTATCTGAAGTCTCCTTATAAATTCTAGTGGTCATTGCTTTATCTTCAGGCTCACTAATTCTGCATTCCATTTCCCTAATGCTGCCCTTTTGGCTTTGGATTGCCTTACTCTGTGAGTTTATTATTGATCTGCTGGATTTCAGATTGTTGATGTCCTAGGAGTTCATAAAGCTTACTTAATTTTTCATTTTGTTCTGCTGCACTTAATCTCTAGAAGGGCTCTATGCATATGTCTTTTGTATTCTACCTCTGATAATTTCAGGAAGGCTTCTTCATCTGGGAGGCTTTTTGATTATTTGGGGAGTTTTCTACAGTCATGGTGGTCTGCTTCTTTAAATGACTGCATATTGATTTTTGTCTTTGCACCATTAAAAAGCTGTTCAGCTTGTCCAGTGTTGCACAAACAGAGTACAACATAGGTCCCAGAAAGAAGTGAGTATGGGCAGTTTTAGACTTGGCTGCCAGTTGCCTCTGTGTTCTCTATGCATGGCTGACTTAAGTACAGCTTCTCTGATGAGAGAGACTCTGTACAGGCCATGATACTGATCAGCTTGGCAGTTGGACCTAGCTAGGTCCTCAGGGGTGGAAGACACCTCCTCCTTGTTGAAAAGGTAGTGACCTACTTTGCCAACTCTCCAGAGTTATGCCAGCAGAACTGTGGTGTAGGTCAGAGAAGGGAGGAGAGAAGGATGCCACCACACTTCACTGTCAGCCACCACTGTATTCTCTAGATTCACTTATCTTAAAAACTGCTTTTCTGCTCAGAGATGTGCTTTTCAGTGGCAGCTGGTAGCAGCTGGACCCTCAGGGGTGGCGAGTCTCAGTTCCTGGCTGACAATGATGGCACTCCATTCTTGGAGACTCTTGGGGGCCCATCAGTAGACACTATAGTATGGCTCATTGAAGGGAGAGGAAAATGGTGACATCACACTTGGCAGCCAGCCATTGCTGTGTTCTCTAGATGCAGTTTTCCTGAGAACTGCTTTCCTGCTGAGAGAGGTACTTTCCAGTAGCAGCTGATACCAGCTGAGCCCTCAGGGACAGCAAGCCCCATTTCCCAGCTGACAAAGATGATGACCTACTTGTAGACTCTCTGAGAAGTTTCATCCACAAATGCAATGAAGTGGCTGAAAGAAGGGAGTGATAAGGGCACTGGCACACTCAGCCTCCAGCCATGATAACATTCCCTACATAAGATTGTCTTAAAACCAGCTTGTCTGTTAGGAGAGGCGCTGTCCCGAGGATTAGTTGACTCTGTCTTTCAGCTGACTAAGATGATATCCTGCCTGAGCTATCTCTCCTTCACTGAGCCAGCAGAATTTGTGTGCAGTTAGGAGAGAGAAGGGGGAAGGACACTGGTACCCTCAGCCTTCACCTGTTGCTGGTTTCTTTAGCTATGACTATCTTAAGCATAGCTTCTCTGCTGTGATATTGTTTACTTAGACACTACAGCTCAGCATGGTAGCCAGCCCCTGCCACACTCTAAAGCTCAATGGTCCCAGTCTCAGTCTCTTGGTTAACAAAGCTGGCATCCACATCTGTAAGCCTCTCAGCTGCTGTTCCAGCAGAAATACGACTCTTTGTGCTGCCGTCTTGCTTCCAACAAAGGTAGTTTCCCTTTCGTGCCACCCAGGCTGATCTCACAACCCTCTGCCTGATCTTGGGGCTCCCAGAATGTCCACTGTGCTCCATTCAATTGTTTTTTTAGGCCTTAGTTCTCAGAGGGAATCAAGGAGATGTGTGCCTTGTGAACCATCTTGGCCCCACCCACATCTCATTCCTTATTCAGGTTATTTGCTCTCTTTCCTAGTTTTTTTTTTTTTTTTTTTTTTGGTCACTTTGGCCATAGGCTTATCAATTTTATTGATCTTTTCAAAAGTATCAATTATTGGTTTTGTGAACACTTTTGATTATTTTTCTGTTCCTTAATTCATTTACTTCTGCACTAATTCTTAGTTTTTGCTTCCTTCTGGTGCTTGAGGGCTTCTTTTACTGCCGTCTTTTTGTCTTTGTTTACATTGCAGAGGTAAGGATTTGACTTGAGTACTTTCTTTCTTCTTTTTGGATGTATGCATTTATTGAAATAAAATGACCTCTGTGGAAACCCTGGTGGCTTAGCAGTTAACTGCTGAAGCTGCTAACCGAAAGCTTGGTTGTTTGACTCTACCATGTGCTCCATGGAAACTCTATGGGGCAATTGTACTCCTGTCAATAGGGTCACTATGAGTTGGAATTCACTTGATGGCAGTGAGCAGTAATAGTAGTAAACTGACCTCTGAGCACTGCTGTTGCTGTATCCCAAAGGTTCTAGTTGAAATTCTTTTCTTTGTATTTGAATACATGAATTTCTTTATTCCATACTTGACTTCTTCCATAATCCTGTCATTTTAGAACAAGGTGTTGCTCACTTTCCATGTATTTGATGATTTGTTTTCTGCTTTTTCTGTTATTGAAATCTTTTTTATGGCTTTATTGTCTAGAATAATGCTTTGTAGTATTTTAATGCTTTGAATTTTGTTAACGCTTGCTTTATGGTCTTATAGGTGTTACTTTCTGGAGATTTTTCCTTTGCATTGGAAAAGAAAGTATACTTGGCTTTGTTGTGTGGAGTGTTCTGCATATGTCTATGAGGTCAGCTTGGTTGATTGTGGCTTTTAGATTTTCTCTGTCTTTGCTGAAGTTTTTCTGGACATTCAGTCATTCACTGGAAGGAGTGTACTGAAGTCTCCTACTGTTACTGTGGAGCTATTTCCTTTTTCAATGAAGTCAGAATTTGGTTTACACACTTTTGAGCCCTATCATCAGATGTGTAACTATTTAAATGACTATGTCCTCCTCATGTATTGAACCTTTAATCAGTATATAGCATCCTTCCTTATTCAATGTGGTATATTTTATTTTAAAAACGACTTTATCAGAAATTAATATTGCCAATCCTGTTCTTTTTTGAATGTTGTTTTCTTTTTTTCTATCCCTTGAGTTTTAGTTTGTTTGTATCTTTAAGTCTAAGATACATCTCCTTCATGTAGTATATAGACTGATAGATTTTGTTTGTTTGTTTTTTAAATCCAATATACCACTCACTGTCTCTTTGTTGTTTAATTTAATCCATTTGAATTCAGTGTAATTAATGATAGGTAAGTTTAATGCCAGCATTTTGATGGCCTTTCTATACATTGTTGACAGCTTCTTTGTTGCACTTAATTTTACATGCTGAGTGACTTTCTTTATATGTTGTTTTCTCATGTTTTTCATAGTTGTTGGTTATGTATTTTATCAGACTTCATGTTTTTCTTGTCATTTTGATGTGTATGATGGTTCGTGTCCTCTGTGGTTACCTTAATATTTACTCCCACTTTTCTAAATTGAATCCAGTTTTAGTACTTGTATCAGCTTGACTTCCTCTCCACATGAAAGATCCAGTGTTACATTTTTGAGTTCCTCTTTTTTGTTATAATATTGTCATCTTTTACACAGAACATTATGTTGCCCTGTGTCTAGTGTTTTGTCTTTGATTTGTTTTTTGTGATTTCCCTATCTGGGCTGATATCCATTTATTCTGTTCTGCACTTTTTCTTGGATTGTTGTAGAATGTTATGATTTTCTAGTCAAAGGACTCCCTTTAGTATTTCCAATAATTTTGGTTTGGTTTTTGCAGATTCTCTGAATTCCCATTTATCTGTAAATGTCCTATCTGACCATTCTATTTGATTATAATACACCTTTGTATCTTTCTTTTGAGATCTACCTTTTGTGAAGTTTGATGATCATTTCAGGTAGATATCTTCTCATCTTTCTTGATGTCAGTGAAGTTTTCTGTTAACAAATCTTTGACAATTTTTTGTGTATTTCCTGTTATCCTCCCTGATCTGGTACTCCAATCATTCATAGATTATTCCTCTTGATAGAATCTTATCCTGACTACTGTGATATCTTGGCCCCACCTCTCTGGAGCTTTATAATACTAAAGATTATATAAACATTTCCCCCTTCAGAATACATGAGCCTTAGTGTCTGTTTAATTATTAATTCTTTTTTTTCTTTATTATGATTGAGTGAAAATGAACACTCCCATAAATTTTCAGGTTCACTTATATGCAGCTCCCACTGCTCTCCCTGCCTGGTGACAGCAGACTCTTCCTCTCTATTCCATGCATGTCTTATCCTCCCAACAATCTCCTATCCTGTACTCTCCACCTACTCCCCAGCTTCCAGTAAGTAATCAGCAGGACGACATCCTATAGATGCATAGAATTGTAAAGTGCACACATGATATGGTCACTCTATGCCTCCAAGTTCAATCTATTCCATCCAAAGAGTTGACCTCCATGATGATTTATGGACAGGGGCAGCATCAGGGCCAGGGGCCATGCTCTTAGGGGAATGCCATGGCCTCTGGACCATCAATTGTGGTCTTGTAGTGGAGAACTCAGGGTGTACCCCTTTTTATTTTTGTGGTGCCAGTGAGACTCAGCTTTGTGAGCTCCATCACTCTTATCACTGGTGGTAGCTGGGCACCATCCAGTTCTTCAGGTTACAAATCAATGTAGTCACCCACTCATGTGGGTCTCTCTGTCTTCTGGGTTCTCCTTCATGTAGTTTTAGTCCTTGGTGATCATCTGTTCCTGATGACTTGGGACTATTTGCTGTACCCTCAGATGGAAGCTTGGCATCTTTTAAGACTCCAGACTACACTCACCAATGTGGGGTTCAGAAGGCTCTCTAAGCAAAATGCTAGTTGTGCCAACTGGCTTAGATTTCCCCTGAGAGCATTGTCCCCGGCCCCCTCCCTAGCTACTCTGTCCTTGTAATAGTAATATTGGATTAAGATGGGAGGAGTAATCATGTTATGTTGAAGTCCAGTTAATATCGATCTTCTTTCTAATGTGTGCTGTCACAGATTTCACCCAACCAAATTTCTATCAACTATCTAATCTAAACCCTCCCTCTCCACTCTCGCAGCCATCAAAGCATCTTTTCTTCTATGCATGAGTCTGTTTTTAAGTTCTTATCATAGGCGTCTCATACAGTATTTGTCCTTTGTGTTTAATTATTAATTCTGATTTAAATATTGACTCTCTTTTTCAATCACTTTTGGAGCCCTAATGGCACAGTGTTTAAGAGCTCAGCTGCTAATCCAAAGGTCAGCAGCCCAAATCCATCAGCCACTCTTTGGAAACCATGAAAAGGCCATTCTACTGTGTCCTGTAAGGTCACTATGAGTTGTAATCAAGCGTCTGTTAACAGATTGGATTTTGGTTCTAAGCAGGCTGGTGGTCTTTTCTCCATGGAGAGTTTACTAATAATTACAGAATAAAGATACACATTTACAAAGATTACATGATTATTCCTTTTTAACTTCCGTATTGCATATTTACTTAGTTTCAGTGCATTAGAAAAGTTACTTGCAATATTTCATTTTACTACATCTATTAGTCCCATTGTATTCAAATAGTGCATTAGAAGAATATGTATAGTTTGACATCAGGCTTTGCCCTCTGGTACATACCAATTCAATTATGAACTGACATATCTGACCCTTTGCTCGTACTGTTTTCCCTCAGCCAAATGGCTGTCCAAGCTTCTGCTCTTGTTTTTCCACCTCAGTTCATTTTCTGCCTCCTGAAGTCCTTCTAAACAGTGTCGCTGACCTTTTAGATCATATAATTTATTGTGGTCTTTGCCAGTTTTATGGCATTTCTAATGCTTGCAGGTTAACTTTAAGATTTAATGTTCTGCTTGTATTTATACCTTATTTCCTCTACTAGACTGTGTATTTTTTTATTTATTGCCATGTCTATAGCCAGCATTTCAATTTATTCCCCACAAATGTAAGTAGTTGCTTTGCTCATGTGGATCCTCAGTAAGTAAGCACTGATTAACTGATTCTATAATTTACTTATTTAAATTAATAACAAACAAACAAAACTACTATAGGAATTTGAAATAAAGAACTGATCAAGTTCAGAGAATCTGCGGGAGACAGTGGGCAATTGTCTAGAGGGATTTGTTACATTCCAGGCTTAGGATTTCTTGCCTGGGCAGAAACTCAATCTTGCCTGTATTCTAGATTTAACTAAAACACAGTCAATGGATTCACTTTGACAGAACTGAGAAGAGGTAGAGATACATACATCAAATTCAAATTATTGATTTATACCAATAAATAAGTATGTTACATGGGTCAAATATTTCACTCTGCTTCTTGTAGCGTATTTTCCCCAAAAGAATGTTTGGTACACAGGGTGTAACTGGCCTTTTCATATGCTTCTGGAATAGGTTCAACACTTTCAACAGAGAGGATGAGGCTGTGACTTCTGGAGATCCTCCAGTCTGTCAGACCACCAGGTCTAGTCATTTTGCTAGAGTTTGAATTCTGTACCCTAAATTTCTCCCTCCCATCAGGGACTCCTTGTTGAGTTCTCAGTAAGGGCAGTCTTGTTGATGGCTTGACATCATCTAGTTCTTCTGGTCTCTTGTCGATGCAAACTCTGGTGTGTATCATCCTTTCTGTCTCTTGGGCTCATACTCTCCTTGTGTCTTTGATGTTTTTCTTTCTCCTTCTCTTTGCCAGGAGAACAACTGATGCTTCTTAGAAGGCATCTTGCTAGCTTTTAAGACCCAAGAATCCACTTACCAAGGTGGGATGCAGTATATTTTAATAACTTTGTTATGCCATTGACTTAGATGTCCCTTGAAACCACCTTCCTCACATCCCTGACCCTCCTACTCTGTCCCTCAAAGTCTTTGATATTATTTGAATAGGTCTAAGCTTTGGGTTTCATCCATTTTTGTTCAGTTCTCTCAACTGTGTATTGTCCATCCCTTTGACTAAAATAATTCTTTTCAATTATCTAATTAGTGAACAGCCCTCTCCCTCTCAAACTCCCTCATAACTGTCAAAGAATGTTTTCTTCTGTGTTTAAATCTATTCTTGGTTTAATACAATATATGGCCTTTTGTAGTAGTCTAATTTGACTCAGCACAGTGCCTTCCAGATTCTTTCATGTTATGAGACATTTCCTAACTTCATTGTTCTTTATCATTGCATAATGTTGTATTCTGTGCATATACCAGAGTTTGTTTATACATTCATTTGTCGATAGGCAGCTAGATTGAGTTCACCCTTTTGCTATTCTGAAGAGTGCCACAATGAACACTGGTATGCATGTATCTATTTTTGTGGACGCCCTTATTTCCCTAGGATATATTCCAAGAAGCTGTATTGCAGGATCACATGACATTTCTATTTCTAGCTTGTAAAGGAAGTAACAAATTGATTTCCAAAGTGATTGTGCCATTTTATATAGATGGTCTATGTACATAAATGTTCCATCCTCTACAAAAAAAATTATTATTTTTTGAATTAATGACAAGACCTTGTTGGACAGAGCTGTTATTGTAGCTCTAATTTGTATTTCTCTGATGGCTAATGATCTTTAGCATTTTCACATGTATCTATTAGCTGCCTGATTGTCTTCTTTGGTTAAGTACCTGCTCATATACTTTAATCACTTATTAATGTGATTATCTCTCTTTTTGTTGTTGAAGTTTTGCAGGATTGTATAGATTTTAGAGATCAGACACTGATTGGATTCGTCAGAGGCAATTTTTTTCCCCAGTTTTCTGATGGTCTTTCTACTATTTCACTGAAGTCTTCAGATGAGTATAATTGTTTGATCTTTAGAAGTCCCTAGTTATTTACTGTCTCTTCTGGTATTGGCCCATTGTTTTTAATATTTTGTATTCTTTTTATGCCTTGTATTAGGGATCTCAGTATTCTCCTTATTTTTCTTCTGTGATCTTTATATCATTTTAGATTTTAAGTTTAGGTTTTTGATCAATTTTGCAGTAGCTTTTGTGCACTGTGAGAGATACTGGTCTTGTTTCCTTTTTCTACCAGTGGATATCCAGCTATACAAACACCATTGGTTAAAGATACTGAATTTTCCCCAATTTATGGACTTTGGGACTTTATCAAATGCCAGCCAGTCATAGGTGGGTGATTCTATATTGGGATTCTCAGCTCTGTTTCATTGGTCTATGTATCTGTTGTATCAGTACCAAGCTGCTTTTACTACCAGGTGACACAACAGGTTCTAAATTCAGGTAATATGAGGCCTCCTTCTTTTTTATTCTTTGGTAATGATTTACTTATCCGGAATTTTTTCCCTTTCCATGTTAAGTTGGTAATTTGTTTCATTTCAGTACAAAATGTTACTGGGATTTGGAAAGTGATTGCATAATATCCATAGATCACTTTGAGTAGAATAGCTGTTTTCATAATGTTGAGTCTTCCTACCCACAAGCAAGGTAGGTTTCTCCACTTACATAGATCTCTTTCTTACAGTAGTGTCTTGTAATTTCTTATGGTAGTGTCTTGCATAGTCTTTGACATCTCTAGTTAAATTTATTCATCAGTATTTTATCATCCTGGATGCTATTTTAAGTCATACGGATTCAGTGATTTCTTTTTTGTCATTCACTTTGTTGGTGTAGGGGAGTCCAATTGATTTCTGTATGTTTATCTTATATTCATATACTTTGCTAAACTCTTTTATCCATCCTAGTAGCGTCTTTTTTGAGTAGTTTATAAATATTTTTGTCTCTCTCTCTCTCTATATATATAGGATAATATTACCTGCTGCTACAGGTACTTTTAGTATTTCCCCCACCAATTTGCATGCCTTTGTTTCTTTTTCTAACCTGACTATTCTGGCTACAAGATCCAGCACACTGTTGACTAATAGTGGTCGTAAATGATATTCTTGCTTGTTTCCCTTTCTCAAAGGAAATGCTTTCAGACTCTTTCCATTTAGGGTTACATTAGCTGTTGGTTTTGTATAGAAATATTTTATTATGTTCAGGAATATCATTTGTATCCCTATTTTGCTAAGATTTTTTTAAAACAAGTGGTTCTTGTCTTTTGTTTTTGTGGTTGATTGAATGAATTGTATATCTAATGATGAACAACCCCTGGAATGAATCTGACTTGATTATGGTGAATTATTATTTTTTTGATACATTTTTAATGTCATGAAACAGTAGCACTCAAATTTTTTTTATATTATCAATTTCTCATATCAAATTGTGATTTCTACTTCCTTCTTTGCTCTGTTGTTAAGAAGTATAGGCTGATTCAGTACATTTCATATTTGCTAATATTTCTGTTTCTCTATCAGTTTTTTGGGTTTCCTTAAATATCATAAAGCCAAAACCAAGTGCCATCGAGTCGGATAAAATCACATGAAAATTTCTAAAATTTGTCAGCTATTACGTGAACAAACTCTTGATCTACCTAGATACCATACTAGCTATGCAAGGATAAAAAATGGTTATTTTTTATATTTGTTTTTGCCATATCTAATTTTAGATGCTATATCTATGACTGTGGAGATACCGTAAAATCATACAACCTTCCTGAGAACACATAAATCTAACACAGTAATTTCTCTCTACCTTACAGAGAGCAGTTGGAATATTTTGCAGTCTCTAAAGGGATATACCCATTCGAGTTAAAAGTTTTGATATGGTTTTGTCTTAAAACTGAGTTGATGTCTGTTTTAGTCAGCTGGAGCCACTCTAACAGAAATACCACAGAGTGGATGGCTTTAACAAAGAAAGATTTATTCTTACACAGTCCGGTAGGTTGCAAGTCCATATTCAGGGTGCCCACTCCAGGGAAAGACTTTCCCTTTGTCGGCTCTGGAGGGAAGTCCGGTATTGCATCAGTCTTTGTCCAGGGAGCATCCTCACACAAGAACCTCTGATCTGAATGACGCACTCTGCTCCCGGTGCTGCTTGCTTGATGGTAGTGAGGTTCTCAAATTGTCCCTTGTTTCTTTTTCCTTTTATTCCTTGCAAGCTAAAAGCATTAAGGGTGGGGCAGGCCATACTCCAGGGAAACTCCCCCCACAGCAGGAATTCACAGCCCCACCCTAATCCTTTAACATACAGGTTAGCAAAACCACACAATGGAGGGCAGTCCCAAGATACTGGGAACCATATCCCAGCCACAGGGCCTCACACATTTTTGGGGGGACACAATTCCAACCATGACAATGTCAATTGTAATTGACAACAATTTTTGTTCTACTAGGAATTTTTCAAAGTTCATATTTATTTTTCACATTCGAGAATTTGGCAATGACATATTAGCAAAATATGTTTCCTGAAGTACAAAGAAGTCTGGTGTCTGATCATTTTCTACTGCATTCTGAGGATCAATCTAGAGTTAGCGCAGCATTGCTGCAGATAAACAAATGTCCCTTTTATCACTGACTTTATTAACAGAACTATCCTACAGGTTTGTCTCTAAACTATTTGAATCCTTTAAACAACAAAACAAAGTATCAATACATTAGTCATTTGTCATAGAATTCAATATCGGTTGACTTTGAATCATTACTTGCCAAAGGCTTAACTGCGTCACTTGATATTTGGTTCTGTGACTCATGTTAACTATACATTTCTTTAAGCTTTATTCTGACCCAAAGCAGTGAGCAGCCTGAAGGGACCATTTCATTTCAACTCTGCGAGAAACGTGTTCATCTTCCTAACTCTCTTGTGTATGTGGAAGTCAGATTAAAACTCAGATCATTGCTGAGTAGTAGACAGTAGGAAGGTGATGCATTCTGTACTTTGTAATTATCTAAACATCATCTCGAAATATCCTGTTTTTGAGTTATGTGTTATAATGTACACTTTACGAATGAGAAAATTAAGTCTCCTGAAAAGTTTACCAAGCAAGTCATGTGTGTTATAGCAGACAGAATGACCCTCAAAGATAACCGTGTTATAATGCCTGAAACCTGTGACTAGGTCATGGAAAATGGCAAAGGGTCTACTGAGACATTCTTTTTTAAAGTCCTAAGCCTCAAAATATAGAGGTTATCCTGGGTGATCCCAGCATTCAACCTAGTTACATAAACCCTTTAAACTAGATAACAGCATTTGCCTGGAGGTAGGAGAGAGCTTAAAAGGGGGAAAATCAGAAAGATGTGCAGCATGTGTTACTATGTCACAGCACACACATAGGGTGATAGAGGGCCCTGAGCACATCCTTTGCTATACTGCATTATTGTATTCTGTGCTATTTTTCCTTCTAAAATGAAAATAATTTATGTAAAAGAAGCCCCTTATTCAAATCTTACTGTTTGTAACATTTAAATGTTAATTATAATACGTGCCAAAACATATTTACAAAATCATCTGCCCTCTCTTTGCAGAGTCAGTCAGTATAACAGATATTCATTTGAGCATCATAACCAAGTTTTTGCACCATCTTATTTTAAAATATCATTTATATATGTATATATATATCTAAAAAAAAGAGAGAGAACAAAGTTTCTGGATCAGAGAAATCGTTTACTAATTTGTTACCCACAGAATCAGGAACCTGTCTATGAAAAACAAGTAGTGCATGGTAATTAGTTTGAATTGCTGAGTGATCTCTTACTGTTGGCATGGAAACTGCAATAGCCAATAGAAACTGCACATAGCTGCCATACCTTTGCACCTGCATAGAAGAGCATCTTGCAATGGTTCTTTGTGGCCCAAATTTCTATATGGAGACATTTCACCTACACATGCAATGGGTTTACATTTCAGGACTAGGAGACTAATAATTTAGATAAGAGTTCCTGGCAAATCTGCCCATCTCCCCTCTGGAAAGACAGATTTGTCACTTTGCAATGCAAGAAAAGTTTTCCTAGGCAAAGAAAAAGAATGGTCTATCTTTAATACTCTGTCATATAAGCAAATGTCTCTGGAGAGACACACTGATAAATCAGTAATGCCTTAAGTCTTTGTTGCTCAAACATTTCTTTTCCTTAGAAGAGAAAGCCCATGTAGAACCGTGACATGCTCATGGAAAATTCTTTTTCAATGTGCCAGATTTTGTAAGTCAGTAAATGTGCCCAATTATTTTCTTGAAAAACTAATCAATTCACAGTGTTTATACCTCCCTCAACATTGATATTTCTAGTCACAAGTGTTCTTCCAAAATCCAGTATCTAGTTTTAACATTTGTTCTGGATTTTTTAGTATGATACTGGTTTGTAGACTGTCACAACACCAAATTGCCATTTATGATACTAACTATATATATTTAATATCACTTATATTTGTGTATATAGATGCTTAGGAAAAGACTTAAAACACAGGTTGTGGAACTACTGACATTCAAATTCAAGCTGGCCACTGCTATAGTTTGATCATTCTTGGAAGTGGTTGCTGCAAATTAAATATTGGTGTGAAAGATTGTTTACTATGATTTGCCAAGAATTCTAGACTGTGATTCCAAGAATCAACCAGGTTGTTGATGTCAGCTTTATTGTCATTCTCTGAGTCTATAGGACTTGGAGCAAACAGGAAGCAAAATCATTCTCAGTGTTAACATTGCCAAAGAGAATTTATTTCCCTGCCCCAGAAAATCTCCCTTTTATCTACAGCATCTCCAAATGTAAAAGAAGGGAAGAACTTCAGCTCACACCAGTTTATAAATTTGATATATGTAGAAGGCCTAATTGATGATCAATTCACTACATTTGATGTTGTCTTAGTTATTTAGTGCTGCTATAACAGAAGCACAACAAAGGGGTGGCTTTGACAAACAGAAATGCATTTTCTTGTAATTTAAGAGCCTAGGATTCCAAATTCAGAGCCCCAGATTTAACGGAAGATGTTCTTTTTCTGTTGATTTTGAGGGAAGCTCCTTGACTCTTCTTAGTTTCTGTTTCTCAATTCCTTGATGAGCTCAGTGATGTGGCATCTATCTTTCCTCATCTCTGCTGACTGGTTTAGTTGCTTGCTCCATCTGCTCTTTTGTGCCTCCAAAGTGATTGACTGAAGACACAGCCCACACTAATACTACTTCATTAACATAAAAAGGAAAGCCCATCCCCAAACGGGACAGTAACCAGGTATATGGGTTAGGATTTACCACACATACTTTTAGGGGACACGATTCAAACCATAACAGCTATATATAGTGATTTTACTGTGATTAGACATTTGTTCTGTCAGAAACACTGAAACTATCTGATTCTAAATGGAAGGTTGTATTTGCATTTTATTATGTTGTAACACGAGTCGGATCCGACTCAACTGCACTTGGCCTTATGTTGTGGAAACTCCGTTAGTATAATGGTTAAGTGCTAAGGCTGCTAACCAAAAGGTTGGCAGCTTGAATTCACCAGCTGCTCCTTGGAAACTGTGGAGCAGTTCTACTCTGTCCTATATGGTTGCTGTGACTCAGAATCAACTCGAGGGCAATGAGTTTGGTTTTTTGGTTCATTTATCATGTTATAACCCTCTATTTCCTTTCCATCTCAACTTTAATTCTGCATTTAGGTTAATAGACAAAGGAAAAAAATTAAAAAATGTATTTGCATCCATCAAACAGGAAAGAAAAGTATGAGATTAATGCATTTAAGACTGAATACTTACTATTGAAAAAAATCATACATTCATATGTGCAATTCAACACACATGACAAATGTGACAGGTACTATCGAGTCAGTTCCAACTTATAGTGACTTTGTGCACAACGGAAAGAAACATCACCAAGTCCTGCACCATGCCCACCACCCGTTTTAGGCTTAATTCCATCATTACAGCCACTGTGTCAATCCATTTTGTTGAGGGTCTTCCCCTTTTTCACTGACCTTCCATTCTACCAAGCATGATGTCCTTCTTCTGACAATACGTCCAAAGTATGTGAGATGCAATCTCATTATCTTTGCTTCCACAGAGCACTTTGGTTGTACTTCTTCCAGAACAGATCTGTTTGCTCTTTTGGCAGTCCATAGTACGTTCAGTATTGTTCTCCAACACAACGGTTCAAAGACATCAATCCTTCGGTCTTCCTTATTCATTGTCTAGCTTTTGTATTCATATGATATGCTTGAAAATGCCATGGCTTGGGTCAGGCACCTCGCAGTCTTCAATGTTACGACTTTACTTTTCAACAATTTCAAGAGACCCTTCACTGCAGATTTTCCCAATGCTATATACGCTTTTTGATTCCTTGACTGCTGCGTCCATGGATGTTGATCATGGAACCAAGTAAAATGAAGTCCTTGGCCATGTCAATCCTTTCTCCATTTATGACACTGTTGTTTACTGATCTAGTTGTGAGGATTTTTGTTTTCTCAATTTTGAAGTACAGTTCATACTGAAGGCTGTAGTCTTTGATCAAAAAGGAAAAAAACAAAACAAAACAATTGATTTTCATCAGTAAGTGTTTCAAATCCTCTTCACTTCCAGCAAGTGGGATTGTGTCATCTGTCTAACACAGGTTATTAATAAGTCTTCCTCCAATCCTGATGACTTATTCTTCTTTGTATAGTCCAGCATCTGAGAATATTTGATCAGCATATGGATTGAAAAGTCTTGGTGAAAAGATACAACCCTGATGCACACCTTTCCTGACTTTTAACCGCAGTGTCTGCTTGTACTGTTTACACAACTATTGCCTCTTGATCCATATACAGATTTCTCAGGAGCACAGTTAAGTGTTTAGAATACCCATTCTCCAAAATTTCACCCATAATTTGTTATGATCTGGATGTTTAAATGCCTTTGCATAGTCAATGAAACACAGGTAAACATTTTCTAAGGTATTATTTGCTTTCAGCCAAAATCCACCTAACACTAGCAATGATATTTTTTTTCCAAATCCTCTTCTGAATCTGGTTTGAATTTCTGACAGTTACCTGTCAATATGCTGTTGCAGTCATTTTGGAATGGTATTGAGAAAAATTTTACTTGTGAGTGATATTGTTTTAGTTATCTGGTGCTGCTCTAACAGAATTACCACAAGTGGAGTGCTTTAACAAAGAAAAGTTTATTCTTACACAGTCCCGCAGGCTGCAAGTCCAAATTCAGGATGTCCACTGCGCAAGAAGGCTTTCCGCCTATCATCTCTGGAAGGAATTCCTTGTGTTGCATCAGCCTTTGGTCAGGGAGCATCTTGGTGCAGGAACCTCAGGTCTGTAGGATGTGCTCCTCTTCTGTTTTCTTGATGGTATGAGGTTTCAACTCTCTGCTTCCTTCACTTTCCTTTTATCTGTAAGATAAAAGGTGGTGCAGGACATGTTCCAGGGAAACTCCCTTTACAATGGAGCACAGAGGTGACTTCAGGAAGGGATTTACAGTCCCACCTTAATCTTCAGCGCAGGAGAATCACAAAATAAAGGACAATCATAAATACCTGAAGTATGGCCCAGCCAAAGGGCTGCACAGTTTTCAGGGGGACACAGTCCTTGACAGATGTTAATGATATTGTTTGATAATTTCCACATTTGGTTTGATCACCTTTCTTGAGTATAGACTTAAATATGGATCTCTTCCAGTTAGTTGACCAGGTAACTGTACTCAAAGTTTCTTGGCAAAGACAAATGAACACTTCTAGTGCTGCACCCATTTGCTTAAGCATCTCAGTTGATATTTCATTAATTCCTGGAGCCTTGTATTTCACCAGTCGGCTTCTTATCACATGCTATCTCCTCAAATAGTTGAAGGTCAACCAGTCCTTTCTGTTATAATGACTTTGTATATTCCTTCCACTTTCTTTTGATGCTTTTTGAGTCATTTAATATTTTCCCCATGGAATCATTCAGAATTGCAACTCGAGACTTGAATTTTTCCTTCAGTGCTTTCAGCTTGAGAAATGTAGAGTATGTTCTTCCCTTATGGTTTTCTATTTCCATCCATTTGGACATATTACTGTTTAATATTTGGTTTTCTCAAGCTGCCCTTTGAAATCTTTTGTTCAATTCTCTTATTTTGCCATTCCTTCCTTTTGCTTTAGCTACTTGATGTTCAAGAGCAAGTTTCAGAGTCTCTTCTGTCATCCAATTTGGTCTTTTCTTTGTCTCCTCTCTTTTTAATGACCTTTTGCTTTCTTCATGATTGATGTCTTTGATGTCATTCCACAGTTTGATCTTTGATCATTAGTGTTCAATACATCAAAATATCTTCTTGAGATGCTTCCTAAACTGAGGTGAGATATACTCAAGGTTGTACTTTTGCTCTTACAGATCAGTTCTAATTTTCTTCAACTTTAATTTGAAATTACATTTTAGCAACTGATGGTCTATGACACAGTCAATACCTAGTCTTGTTCTGAATGCTAATACTAAGCTTTTCCCCCATCTCTCTCCACAGATGTAGTCGATTCGATTCCTGTGTATTCCATCTGGTGAGGTTCATATGTACTGTCACTGTTTGTTTTAGTAATAAAAAGTACTTACAAAGATAAAGTCATTGGTTTTGCAAAATTCCATTGCTCGATCACTGGCATCATTTCTATCACCAAGGCTGCATGGAAACATACTTAATTTTTCTAGTGAAAGATGAATAAAAATTGAAAGAGTACTCCATAGAGTAAATCTGTATTATTCATTTGGACAGAATTTTTAATGACTTTTTTTTTCCTTAATACCATAAACCCATTGCCATCTGGTTGATTCTGACTCATATTGACCATATAAGACAGAGCAGAACTGCACCATAGAGTTTCCAAGGAGTGCTTGGTGGACTTGAACTGTAGCCATAGCACTTGGCCACTAGGCCACCAGGATTTCTTTTTCTTAACAAGTAGCTTTTATTTATTTATTTATTTATTTGTGTTTAATAAACAACTTAGAATGAGAAGATCAGAATTTTTGTAGTCTTATGCTTGAAAATCTACCAGAGTTGACACTTTTTTTTTTTTTAGCATAAATTATTTCAGGTGACTTCCAAGGTGTTTTTAATTTGAAATACAAAAGTACTTTTATCAGCACATGATATAATTCTGCTTAATATTTAAATCATAATATTTCTTCCATAAAAGAACTGGTAAAGCTCAGTTATCTGTTATATGTACTTACAGTATTCACATAGATTATCATTTTTCCAAGATTTACAGAGCCATCCTAACAGCAGAGTAGGATCTCTCCCAGCTTCCTTTGCCCTGGTTTTAAATTCTGAGTCATGGGAAAATGTCCCTGTATTTAAAAATCCTTCTTTTCTTAGCTTTACAGTCTGTTCCTTCTGGACTAGTCTCTTCAAGATCTGTCTCAGGAAAGGTTACTGCTTCTACTGGTACACAGTAGCTTTATCTTTCAGTTTCTTTAGTTATTAATAGGAGCCACAATCCTTCAGCTGAGCCATGTTTGAGTTTTTATCTTCTAACAAGGAGAAGTGAATCAACTAATAGACCAGAATGTTGAGAAGCAGCGAAGGGCTCAATCCACCTAGATAGCCCTTTCCCAAGATTCAGAAGACTTCCCGAGACTGCTAATTCAATCTTCTACGAGGTTCTTCTGTTCCAACAATCAGTTTTTGGCTTTGTCTTCTTAATATTGTGCTCTCTGGCTATATGAGATTGCTGTCTTTTTCAATGAAGTTGTTTTCTGACGTTCATGCCATTCATATCATTTAAATACTAATTCTCAACTTTCATAATTACTATTCCTCCTGTATTTCTCCAGTGATAGAGCTAACACTGGAATCAGTGCACCCTCTTCTTTCTCTTTTTTTGTACTAAATCACTAAAGATGAAAGTCTTAAAAATGTCAGCCTGTCAGAGGTGATACTCCAGTTATTAACAACCTTGAGTCTGTATTGCCATCTAGCCTGTGAAGGCTCTGACTTCAGAAATCTATATTTATCCAAAAGGCTAGTGGTGAAAACCCACCAGCCAATCCACGAAAGATGTGATGGTCTTCTTTTGTAAAGGATTACAGACTTGCCCTATACAGGCACGGTCAGTAGGAATTGACTCAGAACAGGGGGTATGGCTTTAAGACTCTACTGTCGTATATTAAATCAAGGTTCCTATAGGCAGAATAAAGACAATAATTAATGTGCAAATGATGTACTGGGAAGTGCTCCCAGGGGAAGCTGACTGGTAAGGGAGTGGAGGAAGTAAGATAAAGAAGAAAAGAATGCCTACAAAGGTATGACCTCAGGTAAACGTGACAAAAAACAGCTTCAGCCTAAACCCTCAGTAGACTCTGGAGTCTAAATTATGGCTCGGAGTTTTCCCACCCAAAGGAAAGGGGGCTGGGCTGGATAATTGACAAACAAGTGGGACATAAATTATTAGACAAATCTGCTTCTTTAGTGTGAGGTCCAGGTTTCTCTGACCTTTTGAAAGCCATCCTATAGCCATCAGTTTGATTCTGACTCACGACTACTCCATGTTTATTAGAGTAGAACTATGTTTTTAACGGCTTCTTTTTCAGAAGTGGATTACCTAGACTTTCTTCTGAGGTACCATCTGGTATACTCAAACCAACAACATTTTGATTAACAACCAATTGCATTAACCATTTGCACCACCCAGGGGAATACCTGGTAGATTTGAACTGCCAACCTTTTGGTTAGCAGCCATAGCTCTTAATCACTGTGCCACTAGCATTTCCAAAGTGTTATAGGACTGCAAAATTTTGCAGCAATGCTAATTAACATTTTTAACTCATTACAAAAGTTTCAGTTGTTTGGCTTATTTATTTGTCCACAACTAAAAGAAAAAAAAAAAAAAACTGATTCTGAAGGAAAATGTATTTCAAAATTTCCATGAAATAATTTACAAAATAATATTATATTGACTCAACCCACCCTGCATCACTCCCTTGCTATTAATAGAGAATTAGTCCTGTTACATAATGATCTATAGTTCTAGTCAATGGATTTAAAACTGCTACAACAGACTCTGAGTTTTCTTCACTAACAAAATTCTAATTTGTACTGGACCTTCAAAAGTTATTGCATGTACTAAGTTGGCAAAGACCTTTAGAGAAGACTAAGAAATTCATAACTCTGTGTAAGCACCTTAAAAACACTTGTGGACTATATTCTCTGTATGTCTAATATTCTTGTTAATAGGGCAAATGTACACAAATCACATGGTTTGATTATGTTGATGTTTACATTGTAAATTATTTGCTCATTTTTTGAGGGACACATAAACAGTTTCAAATGAGACAAATTATGATTAATCTGCATTAGAAGTAACATAGGGAAAGGAACATAGCTTTAAAAACTAAACAGAAAACTGTGCATAACCACTGACTTTATCTGCTCCTCTACAAAATATCTGCTTCTTTACAAAATATGATACCTCAGTATATGGAAGCTCATGTTATTGATTTAAGGTCAATACAACTCACTGCCACTATAAGCTGCAGACACCTGGAGTCCATCATCAACAGAAAAGCCCTGTTCTCACAGTAGAGTGTATTAAGCCTAGGGCATCATTAGCAAAGCTTTTAATATTACTGTTGAGATAATGATAAGAAACACATACTACCAGTCTTTGATGTTGTTGGCACATATTCAGGTCTTTCATGATTTTTCCCAAATAAGAAAAAAAGATAATGTGATTTTTCAGAAAATGTATGATCATATGTGACAGCATTATTTAAACTGGTGCAAAAATAGGCAAGAGAGATTATGGATCATGTTTTCTACTTAGCAGACTTCTTGCCATTCTTGTTTTTTGTGTCTTCCTTTCCATATTTTACTCATATGTGTGTGTGTGCACACACACACACACAAACACACACGCACATACACAGCAGAATCTAAGTTAGGTTTCTATTACTGTGCAATAAATTACCAGAAAATTAATGTCTTAGTTAGGGATACCCACCCTGGTGGTGTTGCCAGCTGTCATGGTTAAGAGTGTGTCAACCTGGCAACTCCATGTTTGGCTGCTGTATCAAGTGGAAGGGATGCGGCCTATGGTGACTCCCTGTCCCTGGCTCTCATCTCTCTGCCTTCCACCACTTACTACCTGTCTGCTCACGTTGCCAGCAGCTCCCCCGCTCTTCTGTGTCTGGTCCCTGGATCTGAACTAGCAGCTGTTGAACTCATCAACTCTTATAGCCAGTGAGTGAGAGTCCTGTTCCCTGACTGGCAGATCCCGGGTTCCCCACATGCTGCAGCTCTGTGAGCTAGCAGAGACCTCATAGTGTCACCCACGAGCTTGAGATCCCCAAACGACACAGCTGCTGATCTAGACTCTGGTCTCTGACCTGCTGACCTTGAGTTTACCAGCTTCTGTGGCCACATGAAGCTTGTGCCAGGACTTGGAACATTCATCTTCTACAAATGACTGAGCTGTTTCCTGTATACAAATCTTTCCTTGTACTTATATGCATTACTGGCTTTGCTTTCCTAGAAAACCTAGCCTAAGACATCAACCAAAGAAAGTTTGTTATGCCTGTCAATGGCAACCACACCCAGAGACAGAGAAAGGTTCAAGCCAGCTTCTTTGGCACATAAGCACACTTCTCTGGGGAACAGTGAGAATGGTTTCTGCAAGACTGTTTCACCTGGGTTACAATTCCAGTGACTTTTATTGCTTAGATTACACAGGGATCTGCATCTGGAAAATGTCAAATCTTGTCATAAGAAAGAACAGGGAGTCACAAGATTCCATTACATCTTATTGAACAATGTAAATTGCCCCAAATATCCTTACCTCCTTGAGGCTTTGAGATAATCAATCTTCTACCCCAGAGACAGGGAGGGGAATGCAAAAACAGGTAATGGAGTGTAGTTTAGCAACCTAGGTTACTTCATTAAGTTCCGTCTCTACGTCCACTTAACAGTGGTGTAGTGATAAAGTGCTACAGCTGCTAACCAAAAGATTGGCAGTTCAAATCTGCCAGGCCCACCTTGGAAACTCTACAGGGCAGTTATACTCATCCTATAGGGTTGTATGAGTTGGAATTGACTTGAGAGCAGTGAGATTTTTTCAAATTTAGTATCTCAGAGTTCTGCAAGCCGGAAATCTAGGCTGTATTAACTGGATTCTCTGCTTAGAGTCTGAAAAACCATTTTAATTTTCCTGGAACCCGGATGTCTAGATCTCTTGAGACAGAGTAACCCATACAGGCCATCTGCCCATAGATGTCCTTTTAAATCTTGAGACTTTAGGCAATTGTTTTCCTCAATTTACCTTCAAGTGAATAGCTTAATGATGATCATTTTGCCTTAGGCACTGGGTTCTTTTGGAGAATTACACTGACCTGGAGACTACCTTGCCTGGACTCCTTCCACAGAAGCTTCTTTTACTATCCCTGTCCTCTTAAGAGGGCCTTCCAGATACCTTTGGGTTGATACTGTGTTATTTGAATTGCATCTATTCACAATAAATATACTATGCTAATTTTTGGTGTTTCTCTGTTCATTTATTCTGGCAGTTCTTATATGCCATGATGTGTCTGCCAGTATGCAGTCTTATCTGGATGTTTAGAGGAGGAATCTGCCTTCTATACTCATTCAGGTGGTTAAGCCCTCAAAGACCTTTGTTTTTTATTATCCAATGCCTTATCACTTTAAGACTGTAGTTCTACTTTCCTTTTTGATTGTCAGCTTGAGGTCACTCTCAACTCATAAACCTCAGAAACCAAGCTCACTGTCATGAATCAATTCTGTTTCATAAAACTGCTCATATTCCTTGATACATCTTTAAAATCTACAACAAGGAATCTTCCTCCTGTTAAATGTCTCTCGTATTCTAATCTCTCTGCTTTTGAAAAATTGTTTTTAAAGGAGTGAGGCTAGGTGAAATTGAGGCCAATTGGCACAACTAACGTTTTGCTAAGAGGGCTCTCTGCACCCCACATTGGTGAGTGGCGTCTGGAGTCTTAAAAGATGCCAAGCTGCCATCCAAGGGCAGAGCAAATGGTCCAAACTCAGCAGGAATGGATGCTCACCGAGGACCAAAATGACATGGGCAACAATAACCCAGAAGATAGAGAGACACACATGAGTAGGTGCCTACATCGACTTGGGACTGGAAGAACCAGATGGTGCCCGGCCACCACCAGTGATAGTCGCGATGGTGCCCACTAAGTTGAGTCTCACCGGCAACACAAGAATAAAAAGGTGTGCACCCTGAGATCTCCACTAAAAGACCTCAATTGATGGTCTGGTGGTTTCGGGGTTCCCCTGGGAGCATGGCTCCTGGTCCTGATGCTGCCCTTGCCCATAAATCATACTGAAGGTCCACCCTTCAGACAGGAATAGATTGGACTTGGTGATGCAGAGTGACCATACATAGGATGCACTTCACGGTTCTATGCATTTATAGGATATCATCCTGCTGACCTCTGGCTGGAGGAAGGAGAGTGGGTGGAGAGGAGGGAAAAGGAGACTGTTGGGAGGATGAGACATGTATGGAGCAGAGAGGAATAGTGTGCAGTCACCGGGCAGGGAGAGCAGTGGAAGCTGCATATAGTTTGGCATGTAAATTTATACGGGAATGTCCATTTTCACTCAGTCATAAATTTAAAAAAAAAAAAAAATGAGTGAGGCCATGGACTATAGATTTTGAAAATGTTTGGGAATATGATAGTAAATACATTTGATCAATTACAAGAAGAAATTTATAGCAATTCAGTCCTAGATTTGATTCTTAAGCATTACAGACAGCAAACTCCCGTGACACAGCAATCTTTACAATGAGAAAATCTGATCTTTTGTCAAATCCAAGATCTCAACATTTCTTTTACCATTAAGAGGAAAAAAAAAATCTTAAGTTATGATATTCTATGAATGATAAAATGTATCCCAAATTGTGACATACTAAAATGTCAAAACATGTTGTGGACTAACAAAATACATTGCTGTGTACTAAAAGTGAAGTGCAATTCACAGCAATCCTATAAGACAGAGTAGAACTGCTCCCATAGCTTCCCAGCCTATAATCTGCATGCGATCAGACTGTCAAGTGTTTTCTGTTGCAGAGCTGCTGGTTGGTTGCAACTGCATATGTTTCTTTTAACAGTGAACTGCTTAGCCACTGCACCACCAGGCAGCCTTCAAAGAAGTGCAAATGAAGAAACAAACCAAAAGCAGTTGCCTTAAATCAATTTCAACTCACAAGAGATCTTACTGGTCAGAGTAGAACCACCCCATAGGGTTTCCAAGGAACATCTAGTGGATTCAGACCAATGAAGTTTTGGTTAGCAGCTGGGCTCTTCACCACTATACCACCAGGGCTCTTCAATAAAAATTTAAAAATAAATACATAAATAAAACCTTTGCTGCCAAGTTGATTCTGACTCATAGTAGCCCTAAAGGGCAGAGTAGAACTTCCCCATGGGGTTTGCAAGGAGGTGCTGGTGCGTTGGAACTGCTGACTTTTTGTTTTGCAGACCTAGCTCTCTGCTACTGCAGCTAGCTGTCTATTTCATATGGGGAGTGAGCCCGGGTGGCACCGTGGTTAAAGCAATTGACTGTTATCCCTAAGATCGGAGGTTCCAAACCACTAATGACAGTGCTGGAGAAATGTGATAATCTGCTTCTACAGTTATTTATAGGCTTACCAACCCTCTGGGGTCACCAAGTCAGAGCTGCCTGGACTACAGTGAGTCTGGTTATTTCATATGGCTAGCCTAAGGAATATTTTATAAATATCTGTAAGTTGATTCATCTCTTATTTGGCTCAGGATATCAAGATGAATCCAACTGTAGCTATCATGGATTTTTTTAATGAATCTGGTTGTCTGTTTCTCATAGACACATGATTTCCTCAAGAAGAAAGCAAAAAATGCCATTTTATCCTCTTTCCAATTCCATGGCTACTATTTGGGCTATTAAAAAATTTTTGAAATTTAATGCAGTGGCTGGCAGTCTGCAAAAAGCCCCTGTGTGTCTGATGTTGGAAGGTTACATACCTAAGTCTTCCATTGATTCACCATCATGCTGCCTCCGTCTCACCAGAAAAGTATTTTCTTCTCTACACAGAGCTATAGATAGGTGCACCTTCCTTACATTTGTAGTCACTTAGCCCTTTTGCTCAATCACAGTGAGTGCTCTCAAGTCCGGACAATTGCTTTAGACGATTCACCTCCTTACTCTGGCACAAGTAGTCGTAAGGAGTTTTACTAAGGAGTAACCATGACACGGGGAATGAATTAGAAGTATCGGTATTTAATCTTTAGTAATAATAATCTTCTAAATAATTTAGGATTACTATGTTAAGCCTCATTACAAACAAACAAACAAATGCTATAGAAATGAGATTTTATACACAATGAAATTAATTAGTGAAGAATTATAAATAATAGGTAGGGTAGATAAATATCTTGTTCTCCAATCATGTATGTCTCTGTGTGTATAGTATGCAAATGTTTATAAGTAAATGAAAATAAAACATAAGTTTATTTGGCTTGTCCCTTCTGTTTATAATTTTTAAAGAATACTTAAATTATGGTCCATTCTCTTGGTTCTCACTGTATAATACAGATCTTATAGAGGCAGAGTTCACCAGTACATTGCCCAGAACAAAAGAAGACTTCACATTGGCTTTCTTTTGTAAGCTATATCTCTTAAAATACATGTTTCTCCTTTCTTCCTGATAGTTAAAATCATGAGTATGAGACTATATTCCCTGAGTATCAGTTCAGATATTCCTTTTATTTCTTACTGCTTAGAACTGTGTTACTCTTATTCTTACTAAAACAATGCAAATTATTATTATTTTTTTTATTTAACATAACTGAGTGAAAATGTACATTCACATGAAAATTTACATGCCCCCCTATATGCAGCTTCCACTGCTCTCCCAGTCCGGTGACTGCACACTATTCCTCTCTGCTCCATACATGTCTCATCCTCCCAACAGTCTCCTTTCCCCTCCTCTCCGTCCACTCCCCTTCCTCCAGCCAGAGGTCAGCAAGATGATATCCTATAGATGTATAGAACCATAAAGTGCTTCCAACATATGGTTACTCTGCATTGCCAAGTCCATTCCATTCGTGTCCAAAGAGTGGAACTTACAATGCAAATTATTTTTGAGAACTGCATTCAAACAGGTGACAGATAGATGAGAATGTTAGCTATTATCTGTACCCCATTTGGGTGCAGGTGATTTAAGGTAGAAATCTGTGACTCATCTCATTCACTGGAAAAATGATTAAGCCAGAAAATAATAATCTTTTCCACATAACTGAACACAATTACTGGCTCCAGGTTTCAGATAAAAAAGACAACTTAATTTTCTGAGTTTGTTCCCTTTGTGCCAGGCCACACTGACACTTCCGTGGAAGGATGTGCTTGGGCTCTTTGGATTTGTGACTGAGACAAACTTTGATAGTGCTTTTAAAGATGCTCATTAGTTCTCCTCTGGCTTGCTACCACTTCTAAATATCACATTCTCTTATTTATTATCAGAAAGATGAGTGCTAAATCCAGTGTTACAGTGCTCTCCAACATTTGTCACAAGCACTGGAAATTATACATATGTTTTTATTTTTTGATTTGGTTTGCAGTTGAATTCTGACAGACCCACAAAGTAAACTGCTCATAACTTACCTCGAAGCAAAAGACAGATTTTGTCCTGTTGTTAATTCTGTATTCATTCTTTTTTTTTTTTTCAGCAAAGAAGGCATTCCACTGAATTTACTTTTGACTAGGTTTAGAAACAACTTCATAGATACTCAAGTTGTATCAAAACAAAGAAAGCTTTCTGAATACTCTGTGTTCTTCTAAGTGGATTTGATCACAGAAAATAAACTTGACAGGAAAACTTCCCAGCAATTACCTCCAGCTCATCAATTAACTATTAGAGCTCTTACTATAGAGCAAGTTCCCGTACCTCTATTAAAAATGGCTGTTTATCCAGAGACCACCATTGACGGGGTTTTTCTTCTTTAAATTATGATTGCCCTTCTTGCTATAAAAATTCTGTATACAATGAAACTGTGTCACACACAATATTACTATGATCACAGATAATTTCAAATGACAATGGACAGCACTGAATTGAAGTTTGCAAAATGATACCTTATTTCCTGCACTTTTTATACTCTACATGAAATATATTTTTGATAGTGATAGAACTGAAAGAAAGTAGTCTCTTTCTGAAGAGCCTCAACATTTACGTGCCTATATATAAGTAGCTGGAAATATATAGGATGGATTATCAAACCAACGACTGACATAATTTAAAAATATTCTGTTCTTTCTATAAACCTGCTTTTATGTACGATATTTAGAAAGTAAATTATTGAGGAATTGGTTTAATCAAAGGATGTTTTGTATCCAGCGTTGGGGGGAACTCTTGATAATTACGTTCATTAAAAAAAAATACTTAAAATGTGTATATTTGTTAATCTGCTGTCTTAAATGCCTATTTGATGAAGTTTTTTTAAGAAAACATTTTATTAATTTTGAACATTGTTGAACATAATGCAGATATATAATTTTAGTAACTATTTCTATAATAAGTCAAAACAAGTTCATATCATAATTATTAGAAAAAGCCCACAAAATCTAATATAAACTACCACAATTTTCCTAAAAATTTCTGTAAGTTACAAGGAAAATATGAGTAAGAATATATAGCCTAGTCATACTTTTTAAATCTTAACATTTAAACAGAACTTTAGGAATCAGAATAGCACATTAAAAAGATACATATTTTGCTCCCCAAGAAAACCCAACCTAAGAAAATTTAGTACCAGGAGTGGGATACCAAATTGTCTTAGGCTTGGTTTTTTAAGGAAGCAAAACCATTAACATGTATGTATAATAAGCACTGAGAAAGATGTACAGAAAGGAAACAGCTCACGCAGTCGTAGAAGCTGAAACGTGCCGAGTCCTGGCACAAGATTCCTGTGTCTATAGGAGCTGGCGAAATTAAAGTTGGCAGGTCAGAGATGACAGCAGGCCGTGTAGTATGGCAGATCCCAAGATTGCGGACGAGACTGCAAGGTTTCTGCTGACTCAGGGAATTGCAAGAGCTGGTGACCTCAGCATGGACAGGCCAAGGAACAAGACTCTTACTTGCTGGCTGTCAGGATCGACAAATCCAACAGCTGCAAGTTCAAGTCCTAGAAACCAGACGTAAAAAGAGAAGAGAGCAAGAGCTGACGGCAGCGTGAGCAGACAGGAAGTAAGCAGTAGAAGATGGACAGATGACAGCTGCAGGTCGGAAAGCCACCACAGTCCCCGCCCCTCCTACTTGACACAGCTGCCAACAATGGACAATCATTGTCCAGGCAAATTGGTACAGAATCAACCTTACAGTCCTCCCCTTGTCAACTTGGCATCTGCACACATCTCCCCTTACCAACCATAATCTCTGAAGGAATGCAATTACAAAGTTATACTTACATCTAAAATAATATAGCTAACACAGGTACAACTGGAGGTGCATTAGCCCTATTTACATCTTACATTATATGAGTTAAACAAAAACATATGATACACACATAAAAAGCAGAAATACTCATAACAGTTACAGTCCTTGTTTATGCAACTAGTCACGTGGCCATAACTGCTATTTAGAACTACGTTTTTCTATAACCTATTCCATAGTCCCTTTGCCTTTAGCAAGCACCTCAGCTGGTCATGGTTCCTTGCCTGGTGAGATGACCCAAATTTTCAGTCCTGAAGCATCTGGGCTCTTAACAGTCATGTTGGAATGGAGTTACTGGTGTTTTCCATTGACTTTAATCATAGAACACAGGCATCCTAAGGAATCACCTGCATTCCACACAGTCTTCTTTACCTCCATTATGTCATGTCAATCCAATTACACCTTGGTAGTCAAGATCAGTCACACTAGCCAGTACAGTAACTCCCTTCTTTGCCTGTTGAGCCAGAGGCACAAGGAGCTCAAAATGGCCTGGTGGCAATTTTAGCTTCCAGTTCAGTGGCATCATTGGTGAGTCTCCAGGTGGTAGCATTCTTCCCTCTGGAACTAAGACATTTAGATGTGCAGAGCATAACGTTGTGGGGACAGGAAGTAAAAATTTTGCAAGTGGGTCACTAGGGGTAATAGTGAGTGGTGTCACTTCATTTCCACCCACTGATTCCTAGACCCATGCATCCTTGCTATGGGAGTATATATATAAAGGCATTTTATGAACTAATTTCTTACCAATAGGCAAAAGTTATTAAAGTGTTAGAGTTCAAAGGGTCTTTATAAGTCATCTAATCTGAGGAGTTTGAAAAAGTGTAACAACTGAATAACAAAGAGCAAAGAAGTACTCAGTTGCTAAACCAACTGGTCTCAAAACATTTCTAGCCTATACACAAATTGGACACACATTAATGAAAGCCATGACTCAGTTTATGGATATATTTTTGGCAAAATATGTCTAATTCCACTATTATCCACTATTCAGAAAACATGTGAGATTAAGTGAGACTAGCAGTGTTACAAGGATAGCCACATTTCTTTATTAAAATTTATGAACAAAAAATTATTACAGAATTTAGAAAACTATGCTTTGTTATTTAAAAAAAAAAATCATTGGTATATTTTACACCAAATCATACTAAAACCTTCACAAATTTAGGGTTTGTTTGTTTGCTTGGGATGTTTTGCTCACAACTGTATCCCTAGTACTTAGCACAGCATCTGGCACAGAGTGGTGTTCCAAATATTCAATAAAAGTATAAAAAAAAAAGTATCATATTGCAGATAGTCCCCAGCTTATGAACAGGTTCCATTCCAATGATTCATTTATAAGTTATTTCTGACTTAAGTTGAAACCTTTTTTTTCCAGTTTTCATTATCATTGTCTCTTATTACCAGTATCTTTAACAATCTGATCATTATTTATCTTTGGGGGTTGGAAACATTGCATATAAACTTACAGAAGATATTTTAATACATATTCATATATTCATAAAAAAATACAAATCATAAAAATTTACTCTGCTGATGAAGAAGAGTTGGGCACTGTTGATATTTTGTCAGTTATAGTAATAACTCCACTTGTGGAAAGTTCTGTGTCGTGTACATTAACCCTGGGAATGAAGATAGCATTTCTAGTCAGAAAATTAGGCAAAGTTATCTGTATGGTCCTTTTCTTTTTTTGTCATGTATTTCAGGGCCATGTCTCGCTGGTTCCTAAATCTCTCTATCAGCTTTAGCAAAATGTTCAGTGTGTTGATCCCTATTTTAAAGGAACTGAAGCTCCTGCTTGAGTTTAGAAAAAACTCCAGCTAATCCTTGCACTTGCCTTTGAGTTGCAGTGTTGGAGACGAATACTGAATATAACACGGACTGTCAAAAAGAACAAATAGATCTGTCCTGGAATAAGTACAACCAGAATGCTCCTTGCAAACAAGCATGGCAAGACTACATCGTACATACAAACCTAAAACCTGAGGGATCAATCCCTGGAGAAGGACATCATGGTTGGTAAAGAAGAGGAACAGTGAAAAAGAGAAAGACCTTCAACAAGAAGGATTGGTATAGTAGCAGCAACAGTGGGCTTAAGCCTAAAAACAATTGTCAGCATGGCACAAGATGGGGCAGTGTTTTATTCTGTTGTTGCGTAGGGTGTCTGTGAGTTGGAACAGACTTGATGGCACCTAGTGACAACAATCCTTTCACTGTAAAATATTTAGATAGCGTTTCTTGCTCTTCCTTGTTCTTTCTGTCTTCTTTAATATTTCTTTCCTTTTCAAAACCCATTAAGTCCTAACCTGTCAATTTCCTTTCTTTATGATCTATGAGCTATTCCACAAACGGTTAGAAATATGTTTCCTTGTAAGTTGAGTACATCATAAATAAGGGACTACCTGTATATTACAAATGTGAGAACTCTGATTCAAAATTAGGTCAGAAACTAGGTTATGACTATTTCTTATATAAACACGGAAATGTTTCCTGGTAAAGTCATGATGAGAAGTTTGGTAACTATCACTTCTTTTGACAGGTTCCCATTGTAATGACCAGGTTTTTCTCTAAGGAATACCACAGTGAAAATAGCTAGGCCTTTGTAAAGATGTTGTTGGGAACTTTGTCAAAGCACAAGCCTGAAAAGTTTCTGAATAGATGCTGAATGACCATCTTGGGAGATGCATCTATCTACAGGCCCAAGTTGACTTGCCAATCAGTATTATCAGCTCAGTGCTCCTGTTGGACCTACATCACAGCTCTATAACCCAAGTTCAAAAGGTTCTCAGAATAGATGCCGTGAGAAAAGAGCACACTCCCCTCTGGCTCTTATTTATTAGAATTTTCCTAAAATCTCTATGAGATTGGCTGTTTATACAGGAATAAACTCATTCCCACTGAGTGGATACTGATTCAGGGCACTCTATAGGGTAGGATAGAAAGGTACCATTGAGTTTCCAAGGTGAGGCTTTTGTATCAGGATAGCAAACCAACCAGTCCCCTTAAGCAGATTGCAATTCAACAGGTAGCTAGGTAGATTGCAGTCCCATCAACACTTTTATGAGAATTGCAAATCTAGGGAAAAAAGGGATACCTAAAGGAAAGAATTGTGTCACAGTGGTATTGCTACAAATAATGATTAATCTGTCCCTGACCAAGAAATGTATATTTACTTTCAGAATAATACAAAATAAATAACATTTCATATTATTAAAATGAGTAAATATTAGAAATCAGCTAATATTGTAATAAATATAAGAAGTTGCGACTGAGGTGATTCTGACTTACACTGACCTTATGGGACAGAGCAGAACTGCCCCATAGAGTTTTCAGTGAGAGCCTGGTGAATTTGAACTACCGACCTTGTGGTTAGCAGAGGCCCTCTTAACCAGTGCGTCATCATAACACTGCCAATAGCACTTGGTTTGACACACACGTGCAAAAATCCTCAAGTGGTTTTAACAGGTATGCTAAAAATGGATTGTGCGTAAGAAACGTTGCATGGAGGGACTCTAGCCCTGTTCCTACTGCTGATATCCCATGCCTAGCAAAACTTCCCTCCCACAAAGAGCAGTTACCAGACAAGCACCAAAAGACAGCTGTTGTCAAATCCTACCTGGCAGAAGCAAAGGCTGTATGTGGAAGGCAAAGGAAAGAGCCACATTCACATGATCTCCCAGCCCAGTCTGCCTATATTTCAGGCATCATTAAAAAGCTCCAAGATTTGCCAATTGCTCAATAGTTCCCCTAAACAGTCATATAGAGTTGGTGAAAGCAGTGTTTCTTTTGTTAATTCATTTATACAAAAATATCATCATTCTGTGGCTGTTATAACTGAGACTACTTTTGATTTCCAGGATGTGGAATATTACCTACTTAAGTTGGATGCGACTTGACGGCACTTGGCTTGGCTAATACATATTTGCTACGATGGCACTTGGCTTGGCTGGCTAAATATTTTACTTTTTATTTCTGTTTGCACCTAAAAATACAATTATTTTATTTTTTGCAATGATTCACAACAATCTATGAGAGACTCTATCTCAATTTTTACTTGACTATGTGTATGATTCCTTTAAAAATAAGCAAAACCTGAAATCTGACTCGACGGCGCTTGGCTGGCTGGAGAACTTTAAAATATAGATAAGAGTCCAAAACTATGGAGCAAAACTGAATGTACGAGGGGCTTCATTGTGTGTGTATCCATATGTAAATAATATGTATTCATATACACACATAAAATGTGTAATTTCATTTATTTATAAATCTAAAACTAATCTAGTTAATTGTGTAATTATCTGAAAACAAAATTATGTTTTACAAATACCAATTCACACCCAAAGAAGATTTTTAATGTGAAGAAGTATTACTAAAGATATTTTTGAGATTTCATGAAAAACATGACTGCATGTAGTATTGCATAAACTCCTATGAAACTAAGCAAATGAAACACGGAGAAGTAAAAATAGCATGGAAATATTTTCCTTCTTTCATATCCTTCCTTTATCTGTGTATTTCCAACTGTTTATTTACTTGAAACTCATTCACTGAGGATGCAGTTGCGTTAGCTCCTGGGGTCTGCTGGGGATCGGAATTACCAATGAACACCTCTTTCCCAGAGCCCTTGGGTCAGAGACAGATGTTGCTCACATCATGAAATAGTACTGTAAGTGAATGAGAAGTTACAAAGTAGTTGGTGTCATGAAAGCTTACAATAGGAGGAGTTAAACCATTTTCAAGGGGATGGCAAGTTTTTGAGTGGAGGCATCTCTGTGGAAGTCATGAGCGGACTGAGATCTGAAATATTACCAATGCTGAAACAGGAAGATATATATTTGTGTACATCTTTCTGCTTTAATTTACATCAAGATACATGTAGAGGGAACAATTTCAACTGTTTTTTTCATGTTATAGAAGTTTCAAAGACTACTGTTGATAATGTCATAATCATATAACATCTGTGATTCTGCAACTCTGATTTTTACTACGATGTTCTTCTGCATTTAACAACTAGACTCGATGCTTCTATTGGCACTATTCTGTTCGTCTGCATGGTTTATTTTATCTGTGTGTGCATGTTTGCATGCAAACACAATTTTTTAGTCAAAATTTCCAAGTTTTCACCAATTAGTTATGCTTTTCTATATATTTAATTATTCAGTGACAGTAATGAGAATCTTTTCAAAGCAGAAATAAGCACATTCGTTATTAAACAAAGATAAGTGTACAATTTGTGAGGGAGTCTCTGTTAGAAATTACAAAGCAAGGAGGAATGTTTACCTTGACAGAATTAAATGCTGTCTATTATGGATTTAATTGTGTTTCTCAAAAATGTGTGTCCATACGACGAGGCTGTAATTTTCAGTACTGCTTGATTGTCTACCATTTTGTCATCTGATGTGATGTTCCAATGCGTTGTAAATCCCACCTCTATGATGTTAGGGTGGTTAGTGAATTATATTAATGAGACAGACTCAACCCCCAAGGCCAGGTTGTATCTTAAGTAAACCTCTGATGACATATAAAAGAGAGAAAAGACCAGAGAGAGATGGGGACTTCATATCACCAGGAAAGAAGAGTCAAGGGTATAGCACATCCTTTAGACTTAGGGTCCCTGTGCTGAGAATCAACTCTGCCAGGCAAAACTGATGACTAGGACCTTTCTCTAGAATCGACAGAGAGCCACGGTCTTTCCCTGGAGCTAAATTAGCCTGAATTTGGACTTCTAGCCTTCTAGAGCATGAGAGAGTAATTTTTTTCCTTGTTAAAGCCATCCACTTGTGGTGCTTCTGTTTGAGCAGCACTAGATAAAGTGTTTTTCAGTACTGCTGTAACAGAAACACAAATGAATGGTTTTAAAGAACAGAATTTGATCTCTCATGGAAGGAGTCTAGAAGTCTAAACTCAGGACACTGCCTCTAGAAGAAAGCTCACTCTCTTTGCCTGTCATCCCTTGGGGAAGATCTCTTTCAGAAATGTAGTAATAAGCATCTATGGACTCTACACAAGAAAAATTAAACAGTCCTTTGTGTGACGAGGAGGCATGCCTATTCCAGATCTCAGCTGAGAGTTAAATCTGATTCTTTTGATTCTTCTCTCTCTGGGTCCTATAGGAAACCCTGTTGGTGTAGTGGTTAAGTTTTATGTCTTCTAACCAAAAGGTCATCAGTTCAAACCTGTCAGGAGCTCCTTGATAACTCCATGGAGCAGTTCTACTCTGACCTATAGGGTTTCTATAAGTCAGAATCAACTTGACAGCCTTGAGTTTGGTTTTGGGCTGGTTTGAGGTTCTGTGGGAAACCCTGGTAGTATAGTAAAGTGCTATGTTTACTAACCAAAAAGGTGAGCAGTTAGAATCCACCAGCTGGCCCTTGAAAACTCTGTTGGCCAGTTTTACTCTGTCATATGGGGTTTCTATGAGACAGAATCAACAGCAGTGGGTTTTGTTTTCGTTTGGGGATCATATGAGAAAATGAGAGGAAAAATTTTACCTTATGAGTCGGATCCGACTCAACGGCACTTGGCTTGGCATTAAGTAAAAGGCAGATTAAACAGAAATGATAAACTACCTCAGGAATGTGACATATTTAAGAAGTAAGGTGATGCTGACCATTTCAGAAGGCTGTCCCGGCTTTCTGCAGTCTCCTTTCCTTGCGTGTGTCACTGACCTCAGTGCTTTCTGCTCAATTAGAGGTCATCATGCCCTTCTTCTTCCTCAAGTGTTGAGTGCATTGAGTTAAGGACTTTCCAGTCCTAGGGATATTTGCATTTTAATAAGGAACTATTGAAGATTGAAAAACCTTTAGGACTTAAAGGAAAACAATTCTAATATCACCGGGTGAAACACCTGCAATTTAATTCACAGTGAAACAAAATTCACCATGTGGTTAGGTGCATAACTTAACCTTGTGCAAGGCCAATCCTGTTTGTGTAAAAGGAAAGTTTCAGGCTTGTTGATACCGAAACATTGCTTTTATTTCAGTCTCTCTATAAATGGACTGGATCAGGTATCAGAGGAATTTCTTTCCCCAAACCACTTTATTAAAATTTTACTCAAGCCAAATTTGCTATACAAAATTACGTATTCATAAACACAGGCACTAAGAACCGTGTATTCACAGAGTATAATAATCATGTTCTCATTTTCTTTCTGATGTCTCAGAGAATACATTGGTTGGTACCCTGTTAGTAATCTGTTCAAATATCACAGTATGTATCTAGCAACATGCACCTTGGTGTAGACTTGTCTTTCATGTAAACCCAGAGCTGTTGAGTCAGGTCTCAATGGTCTCAGCAACCATTGAGATCAGGGTAGAACTGCCCCATAGAGTTTTCAAAGTGTATCTGGCAGATTTGAACTGCCAACCTTTTGGTTAGTGGACGTAGCACTTAACTCACCACTCTGGCAATGCTTTTGTTTAACGATCTGGAAGGAGCAATGTCTGCTATTATCTTCCCTGAAAAAATATATTTCAAGCACTAAACAATTAAAATAGAAATGCTTATACTTGGTCCAATGTTTAAAAAAAATGGCACATCATCATAAATTCCACTGAACTTTAAGGGCGTAAATAAATGTCAAGCAGTAAGGGAAGCCTAACACACTACAGAAGGAGAAATAGAATTTCAGCTGAGTATGTTATATCCTTGTGAGGCTTAAGGGTTGTTTCAACCTGGTTAAGCATCACTCTCAGCGGTTTGGCAGATTACGTATTCCTCTTCTGTTTTGTGTTCTGGTGTGCACTGTCAATCAGTTGAGAGCAAAACTTCGTAGGGGTGTGGCTTGCATCCAGTGCCAATGGATATTCTAAGGAAAGCAACAGTAGTCAATGAGTAGAAAACAGATATGTTCTGGACTTCTTAAGAAAAACCTTTTTATTCCAAGCCTAGATTTCTTTTCTCATGTAAGTAAGCTGATATAATTGTCATCAATATCTTTCCCAAGTACTTCTTTTTTTTTATGAATCTACTTTGATCCTGCATGTGACTCATCACCTCCCGACATGCAGTTCTTGGAATGTGAGCCAGTGTCCGGCTGTCTGGCTTGCAGACGTTGGGATCGGCCATCTCCAGGAACTCCATAAGCCAGTAGCCTTTTCTTCAGTAGTCTGGCAATTTTAAGTTTGTCAGGCCTTATAACTTGGTGAGTCAGGAGAAGCTCCCAGCCTGACGCCTGATCTACAAATGTGGGACTTGTTAGCCACCACAACTGTGTAAGTAAGTCTCTAAAAATATGTTTCTCTCTCTATTTGTACATACACTTTGCTGGTTTTGCTTCTCTAGAGAACTCAGCCTGAGACAATCAGTACTGGATTTTAGAGAGGAATAAAGATAAATAGCAATAAGGAAAAGGAATCTAAATGGAAAAAGCAAATGACATAATATTTGAATAGACTGTATGTAAACCAAAAAGAAAAACACATGAGTACACAATGAAGTGATTATATTTGTATACTATACAATCTATTCTCATAGTTAAATCTCATGTGTTTAAAAAATGATACTGAAGTTGCTCAAATACGACGATCCAACTATTGTTTAGATAAAGGATTTCATATAGGTAACATTCCAGTATGACCCTAAACTGACAGTAAGTTTTTTTGAAAAAGCAAACTTGATGATTTATGTGCTGTAAACTTACGATTACTTAAGAGCATGCAGAGTTTAGGGCTTTTTAGTCTACAGACCTGTAATTAAGGGAATAGTATGAATGTACATAAAGGTAAAAGTTTCCTTAATAACTAAATAAGTCAAACTAGGTGACCATGGTGGAGCAGCTCTGGTAAGACTGGTACAAGATAGAAGGTATCTTCAAAAAAAAAAACAAAAAAAACTTCTAGATACTTTCAGTGAACTAAGATGATACTTTTTTTCTTGGAAATCTATACAAATATTTGTACAAAATTTGAAGAACTGGGATGTGAAGAAAAGATCTTTGGTCATTTACCAAACCTAACCTACATTTCATGCTTATCTACCAAAATTGTGGAAACTCATTTTTCTTGTCACATTGTTAAGATTTTTGTGGTTCCAGTTAAATATAGTATTTTAATATTTACAAGCAATTCCAAGCAGTTAAAAATAAGTTATTTCTATCAAGATTCATATGAAAATTTAATATTTAAAAAATAGTCATATTATGTAAATGAATTTACAACTTGATCTTTTTATTGCTTAAAAATACTAAGGAAAATGACAGTATTTAATTGGTGGCAAATAGTTGTATTCTGGACTTCTCCAAGAAAACATTTTTGTCACAGTCTTAGAATTCTTCAATTCTCATGCAAATAACCTGACAGAATTTTCACCTATACCCTTCCTAAGTACTCTTTTTTCGCAGTCTTACAGATATCTAATAACAGAAAGGCATTGTGGTTCTGTAGTAGAATTCTGGCTTTCAGTAAGGGAGACCTGGATTCAGTCGTCAGCCAATGAACCTGAGGTGCAGCTCTGAGTCACTGGAGGCTTTGGTGTTGCTGTGATGCTGAGCAGGTTTCAGACCAGGTGATCTACTTCTGAAAATCATCCTATGGGTAACAATAGTTGGATTCACAATCAATTATGAGAATGGTACAAGACTAGACAGCTTTATATTCTTTTTGGAATGGTAAATGAGTAATTTATAAGAAATAATTTATAAAAAAAGCTAGTTCCTATGAGGTGGAAATTAAAGCTGTCCCAAATGTCCAGCTTCTCTAAACTGTTGCACCACTCCATCACCCCTCACAGTCACTGCCCCTTCTCTCCCCGGTACTCTTTCCCTTGTCTTTGGGTTCCATAATTTGCTGCAGCATCTCACAGAACTCATAAACTCTGCATCCAGTTAAGTGGTTTATTAGGGAATTATCCTAGTCATCTGGTACTACTCTAACAGAAATATCACAAGTAGATGGATGACTTTCAAAAAGAAAGTTGATTCCTACACAGTCCCATAGGCTAGAAGTCTGAGTTCAGGGAGATGGCTCCAGGCAGAGGCACTCTCCCTCTGCAGGCTCTGGAGGAAGCTTCTTGTGCTGCATCAGTCTTTCTGTGGTTTGAGACCTTCTTGGCACAGGACATGCTCTGCTTTGGGTGCTGCCTTCTTGGTGGTATGAGGTCCCCAACTCTCTGCTTGCTTTCCTTTCCTTTCTTCTCTTGTAGGATTAAGGAATAAAAGATGAGGCAAGCCATATCCCAGGGAAACTCCCTTCACACTGGAGCAGAGAGGTGACCTCAGGAAGCGTGTTACAGTGCCACCTAAATCTTCTTTAACATATTTCAGTCAATTAAACACAAGCAGAGATTAGGATTTACAGAATAGGAAAATAAAAAAAATGGAAGGCAATGACACGATACTGGGAACAATGGTCTAGTCAAATTGCTAAGAATATTTTTTGGGGGAGACATAATTCAATTCATGACAGGAAGTTAACAAATGGCAACTCAGGGAAGGGATCAACTTGAATGCAACAGAAAGAACTTGGGATACAATTCTTCAGTCAGGAGAGCTTCTAGTTGGGCATCGTTCCTGCCGTACCCTGGTTCCAGTCCTGTTGTCTTTCTTACTGTTGCTTTTGCCACTGCCAAGCCACCTCTCACTGTCTTCCGTGTTAAAGCTCCCTCTTACTTTTCTCTCTCGCTCACTAGAAACCTCTCTTGAGTAGACTAGTTATATAACAAGCTCTTCATCAGTTTCAAGGTGCCCCACCCCCAGCAAGACTGAACTAACTGTTTCCCTACTCAGGTCACAGGTACTTTATTTGTATCGTCCCACACGATCGTCCTGCAGGAGGTACAACACCACGGCCAGAAATACCATTAAAGGAGAAAGAGAAACTGACTGCCACCAACATGGGGTCCCCATGATTTGGAGGTGCCCTGAGTCAGCAGCTGACCAGACACAAGCTAACAATTTGAAGAACAATGTGGAGTGACAGAGGGGAACAATGTTACAGAACAGTATTACAGAACATCTGTTCTTTTGTTTAACTAAACTGAGAATATAAGCATTCCTCACAGGATATCTGTGTTTAAAATCCTGGGTTCAATTGTGTTACTAATCCGATGGCAATGTCTTGAGCCAAACTATTATTTAATTAACATTCTACATCTGCGAGATCTTCTGTCATTGTGTGTGAAAGCCTCGGAACTAAAAAACCAACTTATTCTTGTGGAGTTGACCCCGACTTATAGCAAGTGTATAGGACAGAGTAGAATTGCTCTTTAGAGTTTCCAAGTAGTGTAGTGGATTGGGATTGCCATTTTTAAGGTTCACAGTCATAGAACTTAATTACTAACCATGGTTTCTTCAGGTTCTTGAAAGTCAGCCAGGTGGAGAAAAATAAGTTTTGTTTCAGTTCTACTATAGACTTATGTAACTGGATTTTAATTGTCTATTTCACTGAATTCCTTATAAAACTTTTCTAGTGGGACAAGCAATGATTCCACCTTCTTCTCTATTATTAAATCCTTTGTACTGGGCATCAAGACTAACCCATAATTGGTACCCAATAAACCTTTGTTAAATAAGTAATTCACTTTCCTAACACCAAACCAAAAACAAACAAACAAACAAACAAACAAACTTGTTCCCGTTGAGTTGATTCTGATGTACAACAACCCTACAAGGGTAGAGTAGAAATGACCCATAGAGTTTCCAAGGAGCACCTGTGGATGCAAATTGCTGGTCTTCTGGTTAGCAACCTTTGCTCTTAACCACTACACCACCAGGGTTTCCTTTCATAGCACCAAAAACCAAAACCCACTGCTGCTGAGTTGATTCTAACTCATAGCAACCTTATAGGACAGAGGAGAACTGCCCCCACAGAGTTTTCAAGGAGTGCCTGGCTGATTGGAACTGCTGACTTTTTGGTTAGCAGCCACAGTGCTTAACCACTACACAACCAGGGTTTCCTTTCCTAACACAGTGGAAGACAAAAGAAAATCATGATCCGTTTTTAACTACAAATATGTTAGACAAATTAGGAGCAACAGAGAAGCGAAGAAATGCTAGATAACAGATTCCCAAAGTACTGGTCACGTGAAGATCACTCTGACAGCAACACAAAGTTAACAAAGAATATTTTTTCAACGTTAAAGAGTTAAATTTAAGATTGAGAAGGTACATACGGATACTAGTGCTGTGGATAATCTTTAGTTTTAATTTGGATTGTGGTCTCAGATGTTTAGTGTTATTTCTTATAAATTACATTTAATAAAAAAAAATTGTATATGTTTTATACATAGATCATAATTTTTTAGAGAAAAGTACACAATACTTGGATGTTTTATGCATTAAAAGCACTGATTATACCAAAGTCGCATAAGCAATACTTATCCTATTTTACCCTGCAAGTTTCGTCATCAGCGAGGAAAGCATTGTCAGCAGGTGGCAGTGTAGCACTTTCTTTCCCAAATGAAATAAAAGGGCTCAAAAATTACCAAAATATAACCCTTTCCAGATGCGGGCCTCAGGGCTGCGTTCGGTTCTGCAACTCACTTCTCATTGCTTGGGAAGTCTCATTAGGAGATTAACTGTTTAAAATGCAACGATAATATGAAAGTTTTAATTGGGAAATCCTGTGCATGTTCGGATGCGACTGGACGGCACTTGGCTTGGCTGTGCATGTTAAATTAATCTGAAGTACCTTTATCTAGAAATCCTATTTCCTTTCTATGACGACTGGCATTTCGAATGTTGCACACTATTTTGACCTGTAGAAAAATAATTCTGGTTGGAAAAACAGTACATGTTAGTGTTAGATTTATATTAAAATACCTTTTCATGGATCTTTTACAATCATTTAATGCATAGCTTTCATAAGCAAATCTCCAGTAGCTGCTTGTAAAGTAACAATATTTGACAAACATCAAAGTGTAATCAATTACAGCGAATAATTTTACTTGGAAGGAGATGGAGAACTCAAGTTTCTTCTCCATTAGCAAGAGGCTAGAAACCGGTGGTCACACTGACCAGAAAGCAAAACAGTATATGCCTTTTTCTTAAAGACCATCACTGCACCAATATTAGCAGAAAACAATCAGTAAGCAAAATAAGACCTTCAAATGGAGTAGTATGGTGCCATAGCATTTATTAAAACGATTAGATTTGCTGAAAACTTATCTGGGTACACAATAATGAATTGTCATTGTTAGGTGCCATCAAATAGGTTCTGACTTCTACTGACCCTATCTATGTACAATAGAATGAACCACTGCCAGACCCTATGTCATCCTTCCCATTATTACTGTATTTGAGCCCACTCATGCCTCCACTGTGTCAGTTCCTCTTGTTGATGGCCTTCCTGTTTCTCCGTGACCAATTACCTAAGCATGATGTCCTTCTCCAGGGGCTGATCCCTCCTAATGATGTGTCCAAAGTGAGACAAAATCTCAGCATCTTGTCTTCTAAGGAGCATTCTGGCTATATTTTTTCAAGACAGATTTGTTTATTCTTCTGGCAATCCATAATATATTCAGTATTCTTTGCCAACATCATAATTCATATGCATCAATTTTGGGGAATTTCTTATTCAATGTCCTGTTTCAGGAACATATGAGACAATTGAAAATATCATGGCTTGGGTATACTTTAGTCCTCAAAGTGACAGCTTTGTTTTTTAACACTTTAAAGTGGATTTTTTACAGCCAATTTGCCCAGGGTAATATTGTTTGATTTCTTGTCTGCTGCTTCCATGAGCACTGACTATGGATCCAGGTAAAGTGGGAATCCTCGGACAACTTCAATCTTTTCTCCATTTATGATGGTGTTGCTTGAGGTGTAATTCAATCTGAGGACTGTGGTATTGGATCTTTATCGTTAAACGCTTCAAGTCTTCTTCACTTGGAGCAAGCAAAGTTAGGTTATCTGCAGGACACAGGCTATCAGTCTTCCTCCAGTCCTAATGTAGAATCCTAAAGCTATGGATTAAATTATGCCCTCCTCCCCCCCAAAATATGTAATGTAAATCTTAACCTTTATATTTGTAATGCCACTTGGGAACAAAATGTCATTGTCATGTTAATAAGGCATGATTAGTGTAGGGTATACCTTGAGTAGCTAGCCTTTGAAATGCAAAAGAGATTTAAACAAAAGAGAAAAGAAGAGATGAGGGAAGAGACGTGGAAAGCCACGTGAAGGTTGTCCAGGAGCAGAAATGCAGAAGACACTAAGACTTTCTCCTAGAGCTCGCACCCTGAATTGAAACATATAGCTTCATAGACTGTCAGAAAATAAATTTCTGCTTGTTAAAGCCACCTACTTGTGGTATTTCTCTTATATCAGGGTTAAATAATTAAAGACAAGTAAGCATGGTGAAAAGATTCATAAGCATGAATTGGGATTTCAATTTTTGTTAGTTAAAATATATCTTTTTATGTGTTTGCTGTGTATTCACATTTGAATATCTCATTATCGTTCTTTAATGAATAAAACGAAAAAATCAAACCCAGTGTGGTTGAGTCAGGTCTGACTCCTAGCAACCCCAGAGGTCAGAGCAGAACTTCCCTATAGAGCTTCCAAGGAGGACCTGGCAGATTTGAACTGCTGACATTTTGGTTAGTAGACATAGCACTTAACCAACTGCATCACCAAGATTTCCCTTTAACGAATAGGCAGGTTAACTTTACTTAATGGAAAGCCTCTTTTTTTTACCTTGAGATGTCTTTAGCCACTCTGATCCCAAGGATATACATTTGATTCTGTAATAAGTTTATTGAGTTTTAGAATACTAAAAAATATATAATAAAAGTAATTTAATCACACTCACATTTGCATTTATTAAAAATATGTATTGACAAGATTTGCATGTAACACATCCTTAAGACTATTCAGGAAGATTTTCTAAAAAACATAAATTGTATAGAGCATAAAATGAATTTGCAAAGTAATTATACTGGTCAAACTCTACATACTAATGTACAGATGAAAATGCAAGCCAAGTGCTGTTGACTGGGACCCAACACATGGCAATATTATTCTATTTTATTTTGTGCTATTTTATTTCCTAATATATTTTTATTAGTAGGCTATTTTTATGCAGATAGTAGAAGATGAAATATAATCCAAGCCCTACTGAGAATTATGCTGATGATAAAGTTTGCAAAATGGAATAAAATATGGAGAAATGTTTTATCAGTCTTCATACTACCTAATAGGAACAAGAGAAAGTTGAATCAGAAGAGGCATACTCATGAGTTTGGGATCTTTAATTCCAACGTTAGTAAGGTCTCATGTGCTTATGTAAAATGTATCTTTTTTGCCTCTAATAGTCTTCTTAATGTCATTTTGTATTTGATTAGCTGTTTAACCACTACTTACTTTTGAGATTATGATGAGTTCCTGTAAGTCTTAGATCAAAAATAGTAAAAATTCATTTCTAAAGACAATGATAGCACTTGAGCTAGAAGGGACTGGCACCTCTGCTCTCTTCTGTTTCTCTTGGTGTCTTTTTTGTCTGATTTAGAGTTTTCCACTAATTTTTAGCCCTGGGTAACACAGTGTATCAACTATGGTAACATCAGTATGTGAACAGCAGTCTAACATTTAGTGATCTACCACAATATGACAGACAACAATGTCTGTCTTCTTAGAGTTTGTCTAAATTAGAAATTGTATTGTCCACTCTACACACACACACACACACACACACACACACACAAAAGAACATGTGAAAAAGCTTCTAATTTTTCTGTTACAGATGCCACCTGCCACCTGCTAGTAATCATTCAAGAATTCCATGAGCTGTTTCTTTTCCTCCCTGCTCATATAGATTTGTAAAACCACTTTCCAGAATTATATATCTGCACTACAGAACAATGGATAGTTTAAAGGCATACAAAATACTCATTGTCAGGAGTGGTGTTTGGTTTGCATTTTTCCTTGACATTTTGGAGCACTGACGTGAAGAAAATAAGAGGAAATGCTCTCTTAGTGAACATTAACAATTTCAGAGGAGACAGATTTCATCCCTTGTTGATGAAAATACTATAGTCATGTCTTAATGCCATCTGTTTATGCGTTTATGGACTCAGTTCTCCGGAGGCAATCATAATCTATAAAACATTATGTGTGCTAGATTTTGTCAACTGCTTTAGTTGCTAGATTCTAGGGAATAGAGTCAGACATTCCCCCAACCCACACTTCTCCGTATGACAGCACCTACAGTCACCAAGGAATATAAAGTAGTCCAGGTAAAAATCAGTATTATGGTGCTCAAAATGTGGCTTGCCTTGTATCTTATGCATCATATTAACAATAAAAGTTTCCCATAAATTTTGAATTTTTGTTCCAGTACTGTGCCCATGTATAATACTGAAAAACCAAAAGAAATATTTCTAATAACTCTGTACTGTAATGTAATGAGTTTATCTATATGTAATCAGATCTTCTCTTTCTTTTTTCAAATGATCTGGAATGGTGAATGTTTCATCCCCATGATAAGAGCAGATTTACACTGCAGTAAATTTTAAAGAAGTGCTGTTACATTTTCATTTTAGAAGATTTTGTCCTGCATTTGCATGATGTCACTTTTCAACAATAATTTTGTTAGAAAGAATTAATATAAATGAGACTCCATTTAAACAGATACCGTATTTGTTAGCGGTTGTTTTCTGTAACTTCTCTGACACAGAAGACATCAAAAGAAGATGGAAGAAATACACAGTCACTGTATCAGAAAGAATTGGTTGACATTCAACTGTTTCAGGAAATTGTATGTGATCAGGTAACATATGTTGGCACCGAGGGTAGAGATCCAAGCTGCCCTGAAGCCACTGGCAAGAAAAGAAGGCTCTAGGACTGAGTGAATACCAGCTGAGATGCTTCAGCAAAAGGATGTGCAATGGTAGTGATCCCTTGTCTATGCCAAGAAATTTCGAAGACAACTACCAGTCAGGTGACCGGAAGAAATCCAAAGAAAGGTAACCCAAACTAAAGGTAGAAACTATTGAACAAAATCATTAATATTACATGCAAGTAAAATTACGCTAAACATCATTCAAAAGTAGTTACAGCAGTACATCTACAGTGAAATTCCAGAAATTCAAGCTGGATACAGAAGAGGACGTGCAACCCCTTATATCATTTCTGATGTCAGATAGATTCTGGCCCAAATCAGAGAATAGCAGGAAGATGTTTACTTGTGTTTTATTGATTATGCAAAGATATTCAACTGTGTGGAGCATAACAAATTACTAACAACATTGCAAAGAATGGGAATTTCATAATTTTCAATTGTATCCATGACAACATTTATACACAGATCGAGAGACATACATTTGAACGGAACAAGAGGACACTGTGGTTTAAAGTCAGAAACGGTGTGAGTCATAGCTGTGACATTTCATCATATTTACCCAAGTGTATGCTGAGCAAATAATCTGAGAAGCTAGTCTACATGAAAAAGAACAAAGCATCAGTGTTGCAGTAAGACTCACTAATAATTTTTATTATGCGGATGACATAATGTTGCTTGCTGAAAGTGAAGAGGACTAGAAGCACTTACTGATGAACAACAAAGACCACAGCCTTCAGTATGGATTATGCTTAAACAGAAAGAGAACAAAAATCCTCATAACTGGATCAATGAGTAACATGATGACCAATGGAGAAAATATTGAAGTTGTCAGAGATTTTATTTTTCTTGGATCCAAAATCAACAGCCATGGAAGCAGCAATCACGAAACCAAATGATGCGTTATAGTGAGCAATTCCACTGCAAAAGACCTCTTTAAAGTGTTAAGACCAAAGACATCACCTTGAAGACTAAAATACACCTGATCCAAACTATGGTGTTTTTCTACAGCCTCGTTGCATGCAAAAGCTGGATGAAGAATAAGGAAGGTGAAGAAGAACTAATGCCTTTGAATCATGGTGTTGATGAATGGTGTTGAATACACCACAGACTGAAAAAAGAAAAAAATAGATCTGTCTTGGAAGAAATAAATGCTGAATGCTTTTTAGAATCAAGGATGGCAAGACTTTGGACATGTTATTAGGAGAGATCAGTCCCTGGGGTAGGACATCACAACTGTTAAAGTAACAGGGTCAGCAAAAAGAGGAAGACCCTCAGTGAGATCCACTCACACAACGGCCACAACAGCAGGCTCAAACATACAGCAATATGAGGAGGATTCAAGACTGGGCAGTGTTTTCTTCTCTTGTACATACGGTCACTATGAGTCAGAACCAACTTGACGACACCTTACATCAGTGCATATTCCAAACTCTGAATACAGAAAGATGAAAGAAGACTTTACATCCCTTTGAAAATCTTTTGAATGATCATTAGCAAAATATTACTTGAATGCAAAATTGATTGATACTGTTTAATATTGTATAACTAATTGATGCTGTTTAATATTTTCTACATTAGCTTGGCCCACATTTCTTTGGAATGCCAAGTGCTGTCCAGTCGGATCCAACTCGTGGGGACCCTAGGAATAGGCATGTGTTATTTTTGCTTGATATTGCTTAATATTGTTTAATTAATTGATACTGTTTAATATTTTCTACGTTAGCTTGGCTAACATTTCTTTGGAATAAGCGTGTGTTATTTTTATCAACAGTCTTTACCGTGCACAGTTTTCCACTACTGCCTGAATATTAGGGAATGGCATTTTTGCACGATTTTGAAACATGTTTAAATTTTCTGAGAACTTCTGAATGCTGACTGTGATTAAATTGTGAATCAGAACATTTTATACATCTCTGTAACAGAGTGTTTTAAACGTGTTCAAATTATGAAATTATTTTAGCATTAGTTGCATTTGTGTAAAGTTTCAATCTTACACAATACAAAGATTATGAGGAGTGATTCTAACCGGTGGGAAAGTTACGAGTTTCAAACTTGCTGCCCCTATAGAGTTTCCAAGGGGCACCTGGTGGATTCAAACTGCCAGCCTGTTGGTTACCAGCCATAGCACTTAACCACTGTGTTGCCAGGTTTTCCAAAAGAAACCTACTACAGTTGAGTTGAGCCAAGCCAAGTCGCCAAGTGCACAGTTGAATTGAATTGATTCTTATTCACAGTGACTATATATGACAGAGCAGGATCACCTCACAGAGTTTCCAAGGAGCTCCTGGTAGATTTGAACTACCATGATGCGGTTAGCAGCCGTAGGTATTAACAGCTACCAGAGCTTAATGTCTTCACTTGAGCCCTTAGAAGAGAGGGAGGCAGGCCTGTCAGAGTCAGAGAAAGAAATATGAAAGGAAAACCATTTCAGAATGATGCTACCAGGAATCAAGGAATGTGAGCAGTCTCTAGAAGCTGGAACTTACAAAAGAATGAATTTTCCCATAGAACCTACAGAAGGAATGAAGCTCTGCTAATACTTTCAAGAAGTTTTTGAAGTGTGTCTGTCTATTTATAAACTGGGTTAAGAACACAAGGTGATTTGTTTATATATCTGTTACCTTTTAGAAGGCTTAAAGTATTTTTAAAGATTAAAAATCAAATTTGTCCCCATCCTTTCCCTCACTAATACATTATATATTTAATATACCATGAACAACAAAGAGAATTCACTTGTAAACACCATTGTCAAAATTACATTATATTTATATGGCTATTAAATGACAATTGATATTTTAATTTATTTGCCACTCTGTTTCTGATGGCCAGGTAACACACTACGATTATGACATATCTGTGACTTTGCCAGCCACACCAATTGAATAATAATTTATTCTCAGACTTTAGCATTGAAACAAATTCTGTGTGGGAGAAGAAAAGAAGAAAAAGAATACATGTCTGAACATCATTTATGAAATCATTTTCAAGTTGAACTTGAAGATAATTGTATTAGTTTCCTATTACTATTGTAACAAATTACTGCAAATGTAGTGGCTTAAACAGCTCAGATTTATAACTTTACCATTCCATAGTCTAAAATGTGCACTGACTCTCAATGGGTCAAAAATCAAGGTATTAACCGTGTCTGGCACTGTTCTTCCTCTCTGACTCCAAATGGGCAGTAAATTCCAACATTCACCACAGCTTTTTTCCTTTAAACTAGGAGGTCCTTTACTCTGTTCAAATCATGACTACTGAGGTTTAGGACCATGTATTGATGAAGACACGCCATCAAAGGAAATGACAAACTACGTAAAATTGCAAAGATAATTTCTCAGCTTAGATTGGGGAACATATAATAAAAGAAGATTGTAAGTGGTTCTAATGATGTTGAAACAAAGAAAATATCTTTAAGATAAAATATTTGTAAGATACTGTCACTGGCAAATGGCCTTCGCCATGTTAATGTGGTTTCTATGTCTTTAGTTTTGCCTTATTCTTCTAACCCTTCCCCATTCCTAATATTTACAAATATTGACACATAGAAAAATGAAGTTAGAGACATTAAAATGTAAAGTCATAACCATTTAAATGTTACTTCTTCTTCCCATTTTGACTACATCTAGTCTGAACTTTCACAGAGGCAAATACAAAATAATAGTGCCAGATGAGCACCTCCGTTATTACTTCATCATATGGCACAGCTAGCCCTTTGTGAATTCATACCACCCTTAGTAAAAACAACAAAATATAAAACATACTATTAAAGAATATATACACTTTCCACCTCTGATAGTGCATTAAAGTTGTAAAGCTTACTTGTGCTATGAGAACAAATTTTAAAATGTGTAAATGCCCCTAATATGTACCACCTTCAGTTTTCCTAATTGCCACTGGGACAATTCTATTACCATGTCTATTTGTTTTCCAAATCAATGGTCAACACACACACATATACACAAATAAATACATCAATATATCTACTATCCCAAGTATCTTCCCTTGATTGCCAATTTATTGCTCTTAGATTCTCTATTACTTTTAACATATCTAATTTCAGTCTATTTTCACTGCCGGTTCAGATCAATCTGGTCTCCAGACCTGAAGAATTCGTTACCTTCTTAGTCTTTAACAAAGCAATTTTATTTTCTTCTCTTTCACTTTACGAGTGACATCAGTAATTTTATTATGTCCCACAGTTTTAAGTTCACCACTTGTCTGTTAGTTTATTGTGCTGTGGTGGCTTGCAGGTTGCTGTGATACTGGAAGCTGTGAAACTGATATTTCAAATACCACCAAGATGAACCATTACTGAACTGAACCAAACCCACTGCCATCAAGCTGATTCTGATTCACAGTGACCCTATAGGTCAGAGCAGACCTGCTGCATAGAGTTTACAAGTAGCCCCTGGCAGATTTGAACTGCCAACCTTCTGGTTAGTAGACATAGCACTTAACCACTATGCCAGTCATGGTGGAGAGTTTTTTAGCACAGTTTTCAAGCTCAGACAGAATGGGAAGAAGGGCCTGGCAAGCTATTTCTGAGAAACTTGGCCAGTGAAAACCTTATGAATACAAGTAAATACAGTGCCAGAAGATGAGCCCTTTGAGTTAGAAGATCCTCACATTATGAGTGGGAAAAAGCTGCCTTCTCAAAGTAGATTTCATCTTAATGAAATGGATAAAGGACAGCTTATTTCAGCTTCATTTGCTGATGCAGTATGACTCAAAATGAGAGGAAAAAATCATAAATATCCATTAATAATTTGTACAAGAGAAGTATAGATCAATGAAAATTGAAAGTTGTCAGAAATGAAATGCAATACTTGTAGGCTGACATACTAAAAATTAGTGAGCTGAAATAGGCTAGTATTGGAATTTTGAATTACATGTTAATATCGTCTGTTATGGAAACCCTAGTGGCATAATAGTTTTAATTTGGCATAGTCTATTATGTAAGAAATGCCACATTGACAAGTAATGGAATCACATTCATCATCATCCAAAAGAACTTTTCAAGAAGTATAGTGAAATTCAGTGCTGTCAGTGATATTATATTGACAGGCCTACAAGGAAGACCAGATAATATGACTAATATCAAAATTTACACATCAACCACTAATGCCAAAGATGATGATACCGAAAACTTTTCCCAAATTATGCAGTCTGAAGTTGATCAAACATGCAGTCAATTTGCATGATAAGTGCTGATGATTGGAGCATGAAAGTAGAAACAAAGGACAAGGATCAGAATTTGGAAAATACGGCTTTGGTGATTTAGAAAAGACCTTGGAAATTGAATAGTAGGGTTCTTCAAGAACAGTGACTTATTCAGTGCAAATACTTTTCATCTTAAAAAAAAATGGTGAATATACATGTAGACCCTACCATATTGACTACAAGGCAAGTAAAGTGACTACGTCTGTGGAAAGAAACAATAGAGAAGCTCAGCATCATTAGTCAGAACAAGAGCAGTGGTCAACTGCAGAATGGACCTTCAGTTGCTCATTTTCAAGTTCAAGATGAAGAAAATTAAAACAACATCACAGAGGCCAAGTTTGACCCTGAGTATATCCTACCTGAGTTTAGAGGCCCTCTGAAGAATAGATTGAATATGTTGTACATTAATGACCGAATACCAGACAAGTTGTAGAATGACATCAAGAGCATCACACATGCAGAAAGATGAAGGTCGGTAAAAATACAGAAAAGAAAAAAAAAAAAAAGACAAAAAATGGATGTCAGAGGAGACTCTGAAACTTGTCCTTGAATACAGAATAGTTAAAGCAAATGGAAGAAACTAAGAAGTTAAAGAAATGAACAGAAGATTTCAAAGGGCAGATTGAGAAGGCAAAGTATTATAACGCTACGTACAAATAACTGGAGTCTGAAAACTAAAAGGGAAGAACATCTGCAGCATTTCTCAAGCTGAAAGAACTGAAGAGAAAAAAATAAAGCCTCGAATTGCAGTATGGAAGTTACTATGGGCAAAATCATAGTGGCTCTCATCTGCTCTCAGCATGTTCATTCAATCTGAATGCTGAGCAAATGATCTAGGAAACTGGACCATATGAAGAAAAACACGGCATCGATACTGAGGAAGATTCATTAACAACCTGAGTTATGAAGATGGCACTACCCTGATTGCTGAAAGTGGGGAGGACTTAGTGATGAAGACTAACCATGTCTCAACATAAGGGAAACAAAAATCCTCCCTACTGGACCAGTGAGCCACAGCAACACTGTGACTAACAAGACAACACTGAAGTTGTTAAAGATTTCATTGTACTTTGATCCACAATTAATGCTCACAGAGCAATGCAGCAATCAAGAAATCAAATGAAGTATTGCACTGAGCAAGTCTGAAGCAAAAAACCTCTTTAAAATGGTAAATTGCCAAGGTGTCATCTTGAATATCAAGATGTGCCTGACTCAAAACATGGTATTTTAAGTGGGCTCATATTCACCCAAACACTGGACAATGAACAAAGAAGAACAAAAAAGAACTGATGCCTTTGAATTACGGTGTTGGTGAAGAATATTGAATCCGTTATAGACTACCAGAAAAGCAAACAAATCTGAACAATAAGAAGTCTTCATGGAAACAAGGAGATGGAGACATCCCATGTTATCAGGAGGTACCAGTCACTGGAGAAGGACATCTTATGTGTTAAGACAGAGTCAGAGAAGAAGCAGAAGACTCTCAGTGAGATAATGGACATAGTGGATGTAAAAATGGGCTCAAGGATAGAAGCAGTTGGTAGGAGGGCAAAAGACACAGTGGTGTTTGGTTCTGTTTTATATAGGGCCACTGTGAATATTCACGACACCTAAAAACAACAAGGTTTTAAGTAAATTGTATGCTGTTAACTGCTGTGAGTTGGTTCCGACTCAAAGTGACCCTAAGCCCAACAGAATGCAGAACTGCCCAGTCTTGCACCATGCCCAGAAACATTTTAGTGCTTAAGTCTGTCATTGCGGCCACTGTGTCAATCCATTTCATTCAGGGTCTTCCTCTTTTTCACTGACCCACCTCTCTACCAAGCACGATGGCCTTCTCCAGGGACTGATCCCTCCTGACAACATGTCCACAGTATGTAAGACACAGCCTTACCATCTTTACTTCCAAGGAACACTCTGGCTGTACTTCTTCCAGAACAGAGCTATCTGTTCTTTTGGCAGTTTGTGGTACATTCAATATTCTTCTCCAACACCACAATTTAGAGACTTCAATTCTTCCATCTTCCTTGTTAATTGTCCAGCTTTCCCATGCATATGATGTGATTGAAAATACCATGGCTTGGGTCAGGTGCACCTTAGTCTTCAAGGTGACATCTTTACTTTTCAATACTTTAAAGAGGTCCTTTGCAGCAGATTTTCTCAATGCAATGAGATATTTGATTTCTTGACTGCTGTTCTGAAGTCATATATGTAACTTCTGCTTTCCATTTCAATTGAGCATCTTTTTAAATATCTCAACATTAATAAGATAAAACATATCATGTGATCTTACCGTCAAACCTCCTGCTGCTCCAGTTTTACTAACCCAGAAATATCACCACTGTGTAGGTAGTGTTTATTACTTGGGAAAAATCTTAAAAATTATTATTGATTTCTCTCTTTCTCTCAGTGTCTCTACATTCTATATATCAGCAAGTCTGTTGGTTCAGCCTAGTTACCTAGTTACATCTAATCAACTTCGCAACTGTCCCATTCATCAAAGACTCAATTGGCTTTCACAAAAACTATCACAATAGCTTCTCCATCAATACTTCTTCTACATTTTGCTCTTAAAATGATTTATCAACACAATAGTCAGTATGCTTTATTACAAATTTAAGTCCATAATCTCCTTTGCCATTCTTAAAGAAATTGTGATTACTTAGAATTAAAGTTACAGTGTTCAACTGGACCTGAAATGTCATATATGAAGAACTATACATGCTTTACCAATGTCATTTCATACTTTACTCTCTTTTGTTTGACTCCACTGTACTTGGTCATGTTTTTCTTTTACTCTTCAAGGTATTGCTGTTGCTGATTCTTCTACTAGGCATCCGTTTCCTCCACATATTTGCATGACAATTTTTCATCTCTACTCTGTTCTTTGATTAAAAACCATCTCGTAGGGAAGACTTCTTTCAAATTAGCCACCTCCCTGGTATGTAACTTAAAGAGCACTTACACATAGTCTGGATTCCCTCTAAAAATATAAATTGTAAAAGGACAATAATTTTAATTAATTAACCTCTGCATTTATAGCTGTTAGGGTAATGTCTAACTCGTGGAAGGTGTCATGCACTTATTTAGCAAATGAATTAGCTAAGTAATTAAGTAATACAATTTGTGCAATACTTCTAATAACATTAAACTCTATTTGTTCTGACTTTATTCTGCTTCTTTCTAATTCTGAAATGTGTCTCTTGAGTGGAATTATCCAAAAGAAAGAAGTGCCTTGAGCAAAAATACTCATTTACCATGCTGGAAATATATTTCACTTTGATTAAAAACATTGGTACAAGAATTAGTATCTTTGAGGACTGGGAACCACGGTCCCAGGGAACATCTGGCTCAATTAACATAACAGTTTAGAAATAAAAAGTTCTAGATCCTACTTAGGTGAGTAGCATTTGGGGTCTTAACAGCTCATGTGTGACCATCTAAGATATTTCACTGATCCCACCTGTTTGGAGCAAGGAACAGTGAAGAAAACCAAGACACAAGGAAAAAATTGGCCCCCAAATTTAATGTACCACAACAACCACAGCCTCCACTATATTGAGTCCAATATGACTACATGATGGCATGCTACCTCTACTGACTTCTCTGACAGGAATCACAGTGGAGGGTCCAGAAAGAGCTGGAGAAAAACGTAGCACACAATTCTAACTGACCAAAAAAGACCAGCCTTGTTGGCTGACGGAAACTAGAGGAGTCCCAAGAGTATGGCCCCCAGACACTCTAGTCAATACTGAAGTCACCCCTGAGGTTCAAACCCTTAAGCCAAAGATTAAAACAGGCTCATAAAACAGGTTGCTACTAAATGGACACAACAGACCAAGAAAAGGACTAGAAGGCAGGAGGGGACAGGAAAGCTGGGAACTGGAACCCAAGGTTCAAGAAGGAGAGAGTGTTGAAATGTGGTTGATGAGCTGTGTCACGAAACAATGTGTGTCTTATTTAATGAGAATCTAATTTGATCTCTACACATTTATCTAAAATACAAAGAAAAATAAACAGAAGAATTAAAAAGAACTATTATCTTCAGAGAATGATTATCTAGTGCTAAACTAATAAAACTGAATGTCTGGAACTGCAAAGTTGATACGTAGACTTAACCATTAAGACTTCAGCCTGCATAGCAAATTATCTTTCAAATACTGGAGCTTTGAATTAAACTGAGAGGAAATAAGTAAAGATAGCAGTTATAATGCAGTTGAATGAATGCATGTTATTTATTTCACTATTGGTAAATATATATACCCATTCTGGCCTAGAAACTTAATAACTGTCTTTGATTAAATTAAAGTAACAACAAAATAATAATTATCATCATAGAAAAAAGACCTACTTCTACACATCATTGTAAAGTGATTTAGCAGCTCTGTCTTTAATATGGAAATAACACATTATTTTAGAGGAAAAGTTTCATTAGGTTGTTGTATTAGAACTTGAATTTATTTATATTTTGTCTTAGCTTTAATTCAATTGACTTCAAATTCTCAAACATTTTTATTAATACTTTCAGCTGGTTAGTTAAAATAAGTGCAGAAAATTGCAATTAATGTCACAAAGCAATAAACATCCCCCAAGTGAAAAATTCGTAACTTCAAAACCTACATAATTTATATGAATAATAATAAATTAACTCAATACAAACAAGCTGGATATTGAAATTTTTGTGATCAATGGAAACAGACTTTGCGTAAGTGTGCTGTGAATATCTAATAAGTGTTATTTGTCCCTCAGCTTCATTATCATGGCATGTCAGAGAAATCTCAGGTTAACTCAAACAAGTATGTTTTGTGGTAAGTGATTTATGGGTCATTATGGCACTTTGCTGTAATCCCTGGGTGGCTTATACAGTTAAGTACTAAGCTACTAAACAAAATGTTGGTGGTTTGAATCCACCCAGAGATGCCTCAGGCTAAAGAGTGGGGAATATACTTTCAAAAGCTAACAGCTACTGAAATAGTCTGTGAAGCTCAATTCTACTCTGAAAGACTTTACATCACTGTGAGTTGTACTGGACAGCAACTGGCGTAGCTTTTAGGGCACTTCCCATTTTTCACAAACATCAGACTGAAGGTCAATCAAGAAGTGATGATCATTTGATTGTTATGATTTATTCTCACATAGTTTACACTACTATTCATTCATTCGGGTATACTTTCTTCCTGGTTAACTTAAAAATAATCTGTTTAAAGTCATTTAACAATTTAGATCATCAAAAATCTCATTATAACAAGATGCACTTTACAAGGTTTCAGAGAGGGAGTTGGGGAAAATTGTAAAAGGCAACAAACAATTCTATAATAAGAATGGAGAGCGGAATCTCAGAATTTCCAAAATTACCTCAAATAGAAATAAGAACCTAATTTATTCACAACAGACATTTTCAAACGACATCAGCATCTCTACTTTTGCTGCACTGTGTTAGAGGCAGCATATTGTGTTAAGAACCCAGAGTTTAAAACCAGAACTCTTTAGTTTCACATCCTGACTGTGTCAAATAATGTTGCTGTTAGGTGCCATTCTCACCTATCGTGACCCCCCACATTGCCCAGTCCTGTGCCATCCACACAAACACTGGTATGCTTGAGCCCACTATTGCAACAACATGTCAATTCATCTTGTTGAGGGTCTTCCTCTCTTCTCTGATCCTATACTGTACTTGGAAACCTTGGTGGCATAGTGGTCAAGTGCTGTGTCTGCTAACCAAAAGATCAGCAGTTCAAGTCCACCAGGTATTCCTGGGATCTGTAGGGTTTCTACGAGTTGGACCCAACTTGATGGCAGTGAGTTTTTTGATTGCTGTTGTCTGCTAACCTTGATGTCCTTCTCCAGGAACTGATGTCTCCTGATAACATGACCAAAGTATATGAGATGTAGTCTCACCATTCCTGCTGTTGAGGAGCACTCTGGTTGTACTTCTTGCAAGCCAGATTTGTTTGTTCTTTTGGCAGTCCATGGAACATTCAGTATTCTTCACTAACACAACAATTTGAAGACATTAATTCTTCTTTAGTCTTTCTTGTTTATTGCCAGCTTTCTCATGCGTATGATGTAGTTGAAAACACCGTGGTTTGGTTCAGGCACCACTTATTCTTCCAGGTGACCACTTTGTCTTTACACACTTTAAAGAGGTCTTTTGCATCAGATTTCCCCAGTTCTATGAGTCTTTTGGTTCTTGACTGCTGTTTCCACAGGTTTAGACTGGGGAGAGAAGTAAAATTAAATTTTTAACAATTTCTAATTTTTCTCTCTTTATCAAAGTGTTCTCTGTTGGTCCAGTTGTGAGGGTTTTTATTTTCTTTTTGTTGAAGCATAATCCCTACTGAAGCCACTGGTCTTTCATCTTCGTAAGTAAGTGATTCAGGTCCTCTTCACTCTCAGCGAGCAAGGTTGTCTCATTTGTACAACACAGACTGTTTACAAGTCTTTCTCCAATCTTGAGGCCATGTTCTTCATGAAGTCCAGCTTTTTGGATTATTTGCTCAGGACACAGTTTGAGTAAGTAGAGTAAAAGGATACAACTCTGATGGATACCTTTCCATACTCTAAATCATTCTGCATCCCTTTCTTCTGTTTGAGTATCTGCCTCTTGATCTATGTACAGGTTCTTTACGAGTACAATTAAGTGCTCTGGAATTCTCATTCTTCACCATTGTTATCCATAATTTGTTATAATCTATACAGTTGCATGCCTTTGCATGTAAATGAAATATCTTTCTAGTACAATCCACTTCCAGCCAGAATTCATTAGACATTAGCAATGACATCTCTGGTTCCACTTCTTTTTTTGAATCCTGCTTGAATTTCTGACAATTTCCTCTTGATATATATATTGCTGCAGCCACTTACAAATAATCTTCAGCAAAATTCTCCCTGCTTGTGGTATTAATGAAAATTTTCAGTAAGTTCTAAATTTGTTTGGATCTCCTTTCTTGGGAATAAGCATAAATATACATCACTTCCAGTTGGTTGGACAGGCGTCTGCTTTCAAAGTTCGTAGAATAGACAAGTTAGCACTTAAAATGATCATCTGTTTGTTGAAACAGCTCAGTTGATATTCATTAACTCCTGGAGCTTTGTTTTTCACTAATACCTTCCATGCAGCTTGGTTTTCTATACCATCAGTTTCTGATTGTGTGCTACCTCTTAAAATTATTGAACATCAATAAATTCCTTTTGGTTTGGTTGTTCCATGTATTTCTTCCACCTTCTTTTGTGGCTTCATGATTATTTAATATTTTCCCCACAGAAACCTTAACTATTGTAACTTGAGGCATGATTTTTTTGTTTGTTTGTTTCAGTTTGCAAAATGTTGAGCTTGTTTTTCTTCTTTGGTTTTCTATCTCTAGTTTTTTGCATATGCTATGTAATGTTGTATTTTATCTTCTCAAGTTGCCATTGGAAGTCTTCTGTTCAGATCTTTTACTTCATAATTTATTTTCTGTACTCTTGCTACTCAATGTTCAAGAGTAAGTTTCAGAGTTTCTCCTGATATCCACTTTGATCTTTACTTCTTGTCTTTTTAATGACCTCATGCTTTCTTCATGTATGAAATCTTTGATGTGATTACACAACTTGTCTGGTCTTCAGTTGTTACTGTTCAATATATCAAATCTATTTTTCAGATTGTCTCTAAAATCAGGCTGGATATACTCAAGATCACCCTTTGGCTCCCACAGACTAGTTCTAATTTTCTTTAGTTTCAGCTCTGACTTGCACATGAGCAATTGATGCCCTGCTCCAGAATTGGTGCCTTACCTTGTTCTAACTGATGGTATTGACCTTTTGCAAGCTGCTTTTCCTCACACGTACTCAACCTAATTCCTCTGTATTTCATTTGGAGAGGTCCATGTGTACAGTCACCATCTATGTTGTTGCAAAAAGGGTTTTGCAATGATGAAATACATTCTGCAAAATTCTATCGTGCTATCGCTGGCACTATTTACTATCACTAAGGCTGTATTTTCCAACTACTGTTCCTTCTTCATTGTTTCCATCTTTCATATTCTAATTACTAACAATACATCCTCATTGCATTTTTGATCAATTTCAAATTGCAGAAGTTGGTAAAATTCTTCAGCATCTTCATTTTTGTCCTTAGTGTTTGGTGTGTACATTTGAATAAGTGTTGTATTAACTGATCTTCCTTGTAGGTGCGTAAATACTATCCTTTCACTGACAATGATGTACTTAAGGCTAGAACTTAAATGGTCTTTCTGACAATGAAGGCAGAGTTAGTCCTCTTCACGTTGTCATTCCCGGCATAGTAGATGACCATGTGATTGTCTGACACCAAATGGCCAGTGCCAGTCAACTTCAGCTCACTGATGCCTAGGATATAGATATTTATGCATTCTGTTTATTTTTTAAAGATCTTCTGTTTTCCTAGATTCTTACTTGGTGTAGTCCAAGTTCTAATTCTTAGTGGATATTTGCAGCTGCTTCTTCTCTTTGGGAGTTATACCATATCAGCAAATGAAACTCTTAAAAAAGTTGATTCCATGCACATCATTAAGTTGACTTTGACGAGGCAGCTCTCCCCCAGTCACATTTTCAGTGACTTCCAACCTCAGGGACGCATTTCTTTGCGATGTGTCAGACAACATTTACTGTTGTTCATGAGGTTTTCACTGGTTAATTCTTTTCAGAAGTAAACTGCTGGAACCTTCTAGTCTATCCTAGTCTGAAAGCTCACTTGAAGCCTATCGGTCATGGGTGACAGTGCTAATATTTGAATACCGGAGGCACAGCACCCAGCATCACGGGAACAGGTAAGCTCCTGTGGTACAATCAACTGACAGACAAGTGGGAGATAATAAATAATATCTTGGGCTAATCTATACCTTGTGATGCAGTTTACTCGTTTCCTAAATAAGGATATTAATCTTATCAACCTGATAAAATCATTATCCCTTTGATTAAATACTTGTTGCAAATGTCTGAGAATGTTGTGCTGTATATAGTATACTAATAGCTGCTGTTGTTAGGTGTCGTCAAGTTGGCTCTGACTCATAGCAACCCTATGCACAACAGAGTGAAACACTGTTGGTCTTGCACCACACCCACAATTGTTTTCATGCCTAAGCGTATCGTTGTAGCCACCATGTCAATCCACTTTGTTGAGAGTTTTCCTTTTTTTCATTGACCCTCTGCCAAGCATGATGCCCTTCTCCAGGGCTTGATCCCTCCTGATAATATGTCCAGAGTGTGTAAAAGTCAATCTCACTATCATTGCTTCCAAGGAGCACTCTGGTTGTACTTCTTCCAGGATGGATCTGTTTGTTCTTTTGTTAGTTTATGGTATATTTAATAGTCTTCACCAACTCAATTCAAAGGCATCAGTTCTTCTTTTTTTCTACTTTATTCATTGTCCAGCTTTTGCATGCCTATGGTGTGATTGAAAAGACCACATCTAAGTCTTCAAGGTAACATCTTTACTTTTCAACACTTTCAGAGGACTTTTACAGCCAATTTTCCCAGTGCAATGCGTCTTCTGATTTCCTCACTGCTGTTTCCATGGGTACTGACTGCAGAACCAAATGAAATGAAATCCTTGACAATCTCAATTTTTTCTCCATTTATCATCATGTTGCCTATTGGTTCAGTTGTGAGGATTTTTGTTTAGTTGATGTTGAGGTGCAATCCATACGGAAAGCTACGGTCTTTGATCTTCATCAGTAACTGTTTCAAACTGTCTTCACTTATAGAAGCAATGTTGTGACTTACTAATACAAATGGTAAAAAGTGTCTTTAATCCTGATGCCTCATTTTTCATATAGTCCAGCTTATCAAATAATTTGCTCAGCATACAATTGAAAAGTTATGGTAAAAGTATACAACCCTGACACATATCTTGCCTGGTCTTAAACCACGCACGGTCTCCTTGTTATGTTTGAATGACTGCCTTGATCCATATACAGATCCCTCACGAGCACAATTTTGGAATTCCTGTTCTCTGCAATGTTATCCATAATTTGCTACCATCCACACAGTTGAATGCCTTTGCTCCGTCAATAAGACACAGGTAAATATCTTTCTGATATTCTTGGCTTTCTGCCAAGATCCATTTGATGTTAGCAATGATATCTGTGGTTTCATGTCCTTTTCTGAATTAATTTTGAATTTCTGGCAGTTCCTTGTCACTTTTGAATGATTTGTAGCAAAATTTTACTTGCACATGCTATGAATGATATTGTTTGATAGTTTCTACATTTTCTTGGATCATGATCCCCTTTCTTAGAAATAGGCGTAAATACCGATCTCTTACAGTCCATTGGCCAGGCGACTGCCTTCTGAATTTCTTGGCATAGCGGAGTGAGCACTTCCAGGGCTACATTTGTTTGTCAAAACAACTCAGTTGATATTCTATCCATTCCTGGAGGCTTTTTTTTTTGCCAGTGCCTTCGGCGCAGCTTTGACTTCTGTCTTCAGTGGCATCAGTTCCTGATCATAAGCTACCTCTTGAAATGCTTAAATGTTCAATAACTTTTTTTTGTATAATGACTCTGTATTCCTTTTGTCTTTCTTTAACACTTAATAAATCATTTAGTATTTTCCCTGTAGAATATTTAACTACTGTAACTCAATGCTTGATTTTTTTCTTCATTTCTTTCAGCTTAAAAAATGTAGAGCACATTCTTCCTTTTTGCTTTTATGTCTCTAATTCTTTGTGTATGTGATTATAATTCTTTGCTTTGTCTTGTTGAGCCACCCTTTGAAATCTTTTGTTCAGTTATTTTACTTCATCAGTTCTTCCATTGGCTTTATCTGCTCAATATTTAAAAGAAGTTTCAGAGTCACTTCTGACACCCGATTGGATCTTTTCTGTCTTTCCTGTCTTTTCAGTGACTTCTTGTTTTCTTCATGGATGATGTCTTTGATGTCATTCCACAACTATTTTGGTCTCTGGTCATTGGTATTCAGTACATCAGATCTCTTCTTGAGATGTTCTGGATACTCAGATGGAATTCAGACTGTTAGCCTTGTAACTGTGAGAATATGTATATATTTACATTCAACCATTTGTGGTATTTCTGTTGTGGGAGATATAGATAACTGTATCTTGGCATCTTGTTACTTTGACAATAAGGAGGGACTAATAATAAAAATCATCACGTTACTTACTAATTTCTGAGTTGTCTGTTTAACTGTGTGAGCATTTGAAAAATAATCTCTGCAAATATATCCATGCCCCAAGGCCTAAGACAGAGCTGGAGAAATGTGTAGAACAGAACTAAAATTCACTTAGAAAGACCAGACTTAATGGTCTGACAGAGATTGGAGGAATCCCTGAAACCACCGCTCTTTTGGACCTACTGCTAGAACTAAAATAATTCCCAAAGCTGATTCTTCAGATAAAGAATAGGCTACACTATGAAATACAAATAACACATGTGAGGAAAATGCTTCTTAGTTCAGTCAGCTATAGAAAACCCAATGGGAAGCTCCTGTACAAAAGCAGGCTGAGAAGGCACAAAGGGGTAGGAACTGGTCAAATGGACACAAGGAACTGGGGAATGGAAAGAAGATGTGCTGTCGCATTGTGGGAATTGCAACTAAGGTCACACACACAGTGTGTGCAAACAAAAATGTACACAAGTTTTTGAATGAGAATTTAAACTGAGCTATAAACTTTTACCTAAAGCACAATTAATAAATGAAATTCATGAATTCCATCTAAAATATACATGTTTAAATTTATTTAGAGTACATCTATTCTAGAGTTTGTGGTGTAAATTCAAGTCATCACATGTTTAATTCTCCCTTAAAATGATCTACTGTTACATTGTTTTCATGATTATATTGTATTGTATTATTGTACAGGAGTCCCTGATGGATACACATGATTAAGTAATTCGTTACTATCTGAAAGATTGCTGGGGCAAACCCACCCAGAGGCACCATAAAACAAAAGCCTAGCAATCAGCTTCTGAAAGCTATGGCCAAAAAAACTCTGTAGAGTGCAGTTCTACTCTAAACCAAGTGTAGTTTCCATGAGTTGGAATCAACTTAACTTGATGACAACTGAAAAAAATTAACCAGTTAGCTTCCTTTCCAAGTTTCATTTAGATTTTTTTGTGGTTAGTTCGCTATTACTCCTTTTTTCCATTGTTTATTGAATGAATAATTAGGAACTGAAACATTATTAGGATCTGTGGATTGTTCTAGATTTTGGTCTATGTTTCGAAGTGCACATTTAGAGGTCCCTTTTACATGCTTTCATTATGTATGCCATCATACTACTGTTTAAAAGCTTCCAGTAGATTTAAGTGACTCAGCATTGCTTCATTGTTATTTTTCACTGAGCCAAATTAATCACACTTGAACAACTTTTAAAAACTATGCCTCAAGAGGTGTCAAACTATTAAATATTTTTCTATTATAAGGACTGCGAATTGTTCACTGCAGAGAATAAAGTACCACTTTTGCATATATTACGCAAACATTTTATGCTTCGTGGAACCACAATAAATTTTCTTTCTGATTACTTGTGTAATCTAAGGATCTCCTGCTGTTTTATAGAGAGTCTTATTAATTTCATTCAAGTAGTAAAATTAGCACCTGTAGAGAACACTTTATGATTTCTTAACTTTTATCATATTAGCTATAACCTCCTTCATTTATCATAGAGCAGCTGCTTGTTTTCTGTCTTCCTGTTTTTTTAGCTCTATTGTTCTTTGCACTTTGAATTTTTTTAAAACGAAAACAGCCTTGGACACAAAATACAGTAGCAAGAAAACTTAGCCTTCACCAGATTTAAGTAAAGCAGGTTCTGAAGTTAGCTAAGTATTCCAAACTTAAGAGAAGGTCATCTATCTCCTTGTATTTCCTTTTGTAGATAGGACAGTTGGATACAACTTAATACAACTATGAAATCATTAACTGAATAGTTACTATTGGTCTGAATGAGTTAATGAATCATCTTCCCAGAATTTTGTGAAAGAAACTGAGATAAAAAATATTACTCAGTAGCTCTTCTAGAAATACTTCCTATTTGGTGCATTTATATTGGCTAGGCTCCTGTACAGGTGTGTAATGAGCCAAAACATTGTCTAAGAATTCTCTGTTCCTTATTTGGTATTGCATTCCAGTAGAGAAAGAGGAGCATTTAAGGCATGGGGATAAATTTCTGGTCCAGGTTGAGACTACAGCAGACATTAAAAAAGGGTGTGAGGACAATTGAATTTGGGTGGAGCATTGCTTGCAGAGTGGATAGGTAAACATATTCTTGATTAAACTTTGTTATCAGACTGTATGTAGATAATTTCTGAAAACTTTCTTGATTATCCTCACCCTGAATCTTAGTGAGCTCAGAAAATGTCCTAGTTTTCTGATCTAGTCTCTTCAAAGAGAAGATGAAAACTCATGGAAGTCTGAAAGAGTCGCAGAATATTGTTTTTAGAGAAGGAGAAATTTGCCTCAGATACATCTACTTGAGGATTACATTTCACGGGGACTCTCAAATTAAGAGTTGCTCTGTTTTCTTCCTTCTTTCCTTCCTTTCTTTTTATCTTTCTTTGACTTTATATTTGACTGTTGGCAAACTACCTCGTTCTTAACACTAAGAAGTAGACAAAAAGAAAATGCCCGAAGTTTTTAAACGGGAAATGTATAGTAATGCCCTGGCTTGGGAATCAGAATACCTGGGTTTAGAATCACAGCCTTGGTTCTTGTTACCCTGATGAAGTTGGGGACAGAATACCACCTCTTCACAGCCCCTTCATCTATAATTTGGGATACTAATGGTTCCTACTCAAAAGCACTGTTGTTACAACAAATGAGTCAATTTAAGTTTTTAATATAAATCTAATATTTAATTATTGCCATGAGTCAGCAGCTGGAGTAACAGTTAAGTTCTACATCGGCTAAATCCAGACCCTCTTTGGAAACTAAGGGGAAGTTCTATTCTGTCCTACAGGGTCGCTATGAGTCGGAATCTAATTGACGGTAGTGGAATTTTTTTTTTTTTTTTTTTTTTTTTTTATGAATCAGCAGTGACTCAACAGCAGTGCATTTGGTTTTGTCTGGTTTGTATAAGACATGGAGGCCTGGTGACACAATGGCTATGAGCTTTAGCTGCAATCCAAAATTCTGGCAGTTCAAACCCACCAGATGCTCCTTGGAAACACTATGGGGCTGTTCCCCTCTGTTTCGTAGGTTCATCATGAATTGGAATTGATGCAACAGCAAAGGTTTTTTTGTTTTTGTTTATTTAATACATGGTTTAAGCTTTTGACTGCTAACCAAAAGATCAACAGTTCAAATCCATCAACTAACTGCTATTTAGAAACTATGAATTACAGTAGGGGGGTTTTACTTCATATTACCACATCTGTCACCATGAGTCGGATCCAACTCGACAGGACTTCGCTTGGCTATTAAAGAGTAAATAAATCCACTGCCATTGAGTTGTGTCCAACTCACAGTGACCCTACAGCTCAGACTAGAACTGCCTGCTTTTATCTCTTTTATCATCTTCACGTTTTAGTAGCACAGCAGATGCTCTGGATCAAGCTACTGAGTAATAATTTCAGGGAGTTGACCTCGTGACTTCTTTCAAAACATGTGCACTATTAAGTGCTGCTGAGTGGGGTCTGACTCTCAGGGGCCCTGTGCACTGCAGAACAAAACACTGCCTGGTCTTGGGCCACGCCCACAATTGCTTTTATTCTTAAGCCCGTGGTTGCAGTCACTGTGTTAACCCCTCTTGTTGAGGGTCTTCCCCTTTTCTGACAGCCCTCCTCTCTACCAAGTGTGATGTCCTTCTCCAGAGACTGCTCCTTCCTGACAACATGTCCAAAGTACGTAAGACGTGGATGGCACTTGGCTTGGCTTGTCATCATTGCTTCCAAGGAGCACTTTGGTTATACGCCTTCCAAAACAGATGCTTGTTCTTTTGGCATCTCTGGTACATTGAATATTCTTCTCCAACACCTCAATTCAAACACATCGATTCTTCTATCGTCTTATTCATTGTCTAGCTTTTGCATGCATATGATGCAGTTGAAAATAACATGGCTTGGGGCAGGCACATCCTTGTATTCAAGGTAACAACTTTACTTTTTAATACTTTAAAGAGATCTTTTGTAGCAGATTTTCCCAATGAAATGGGTCTTTTGATCTCTTGACTGTCACTTCCATGAGTATTGTTTGTGGAACCAAGTAAAATGAAATTCCTGACAACATCAATCTTTTCACCATTTATCAAGATGTTGCTTAATAGTTCACTTGTGAGGATTTTTGTTTTCTTGATGTTGAAGCGTAATCCACACCGAAGGCTGTGGTCTTTAATCTTTGTGTTTCAAATCGTCTTCACTTCCAGTAAGCAAGCTTGTGTCATCTGCATAATGCAGGTTCATTCTTCATATAGTCCAGCTTTTCAGATTATTTACTTGGTAAACAGAATGAAAAGGTATGGTGAAAGGACACAAGTTTGACGCTTACTTTTCCTGACTTTAAACCATACAGTGTCCCCCTTTGTTCTGTTCTCAGGACTGCCTCTTAATTTATATACAGATTCCTTAAAAGCACAATTAAGTGTTCTGGCATTCTCATTCTCTGCAACATTACGCATAGTTTGTTACGGCCCTCAAGGTCAAATGCCTTTGCATAGTCACTGTAGCACAGTTAAACATTTTTCTGGTATACCTTGCCTTTAGCCAATATCTATCTGACATCAGAAATGATATCCCTGTTTTCATGTCCCCCTTTCTCAATCTGGCTTGAATTTCTGGTAGTTCCCTGTCAATATACTGTTGTAGTGACTTTTGAATGACCTGGAGTAAAATTTTACTTGTGTGTGATATTGTTCGGTAATTTCTGTCTTCGATTGAATCGCCTATCTTGGCCATGGGCATGAATATGGATCTCTTCCAGTCAGTTAGCAAAGTAGCTATCCTCCAAATTTCTTGGTGTAGATAAACGAGGAATTCCAGTGCTACATCTGTTTGTTGAGATATCTCAATCTATGTACCATCAGTTCCTGGAGCCGTGTTGCTCACCAATGCTTTCAACACAGCTTTGACTTTGTGTGTCCTTACCTTTGGGTCCTGATCACATGCTGTCTCTTCAGATAGGTGAACACTGACCAGTTCTTACTCTGTGTATTGCTTCCATCTTCTTTTGATGCTCCCTGAGTTGTTTAATATTTTCCCTGTAGAATACTAAACTACTGCAACTCCAGGCTTAAATTTTTTTCTTCAGCTATTTTAGCTGGAGAAATGCAGAGCATGTTCTTCCCTTTTGGTTTTCTATTTCCAGCTCTCTGCACATGTCACTATAATACTAATTTGGTCTTCTGTGTTGCCCTTTGAAATCTTCTGTTTAGTTTTCTTACTTTGTCATTCTTTTCCTTTAGCTTTAGCTGACTGATGTTCAAGAGAAAGTTTGAGTCTCTTCTGAACATCCAGTTTGGTCTTTTCTTTCTTTTCTGTCTTTTTAATGACCTCTTTGCTTTCTTCATGGATGATGTCTTTGATGTCATTCTGTAGTCCACCTGGCCTTTGATCATTAATTTTCAGCAGATCGAAACTGTTCTTGAAATTGTTTTTAAACTCAAGTGGGACATACTTAAGTTTGTACTTGGGCTTTCTTGCACTTCTTCTAATCTTATTCAGTTTTAATTTGTACTCGCATATGAGTAGTTGATGATCTGTGAAGCAGTCAGCACCTGGCCTTGTTTTGACTGCTGATATTGAGCTTTTGCAACATTTTTTTCCACAGACGTATTTGATTGGATTCCTGTGTATTCCATCTGGTGATGTCCATATGTAGAGTTACCTTTTGTGCTGGTGATAAAGGGTATTTACAACAAAAAAATTATCAGTCTTGCAAAATTCTATCATGTGTTCTACAGAATCATTTCTATCATTACGCCATATTTTCCAGCTACCTATCCTTCTTTGTTTCCAGCTTCTCTATTCCAATCACCATTGATTATCAATGCATCCTGATTGCATGTTTGATCAGTTTTAGACTACAGAAGCTGATAAAAAAAAAATCTTCAAATTATTGACGTATAAATTTGAGTAACAGTTCTATTAACTGACCTTCCTTGTAGATACATGGATATTTTCTTATCACTGACAGCATTGTACTTCAGGACAGATCTTGAAATGAAATCCCCCATTTGTTTATCAGTTTGTCCTACTGTGGGGGCTTGTGTGTTGCTGTGATGCTGGAAGCTATGCCACCAGTGTTCAGACACCAGTGGGGTCACCCATGGTGGACAGGTTTCAGCTGAGCTTCCACACTAACACAAACTAGGAAGAAGGACCTGGCAGTCTACTTCTGAAAAGAATTAGCCAATGAAAGTCTTAGAAATAGCAGCAGAACACTGTCAGATATAGTGCTGGAAAATGAATCCTGAAAGTTGGAAGGCACTCAGAAGATGACTGGGCAAGAGCTGCCTCCTCAAAGTAGAGTCGACCTTAATGACATTAATGGAATAAGGCCTTAGACACCTTCATTTACTAATGTGGCACCCCTCAAAATGAGAAGAAACAGCTACAAATATCCATAAACAATTGGAACATGGAATGTACAAAGTATGAACCTGAGAGAATTGGAGATTATAAAAAATGAAAAGGGATGCATAAACATAGATCTCCTAGGCATTAGTGAGGTGAAATGAACTGGTATTGGCCATTTTGGAGCCGATAATCATACGGCCTACAATGCCAGGAATGAAAGCTTGAAGAGGAACGGTGTTTCATTCGTCGTCAAAAAGAACATTTCAAGATCTGTCCTGAAGTACAATACTGTCAGTGATAGGATAATATCAACATGCCTATAAGGAAGGCAGTGAGTATACAATACATACATATTTCCTTAGTTTTGGTGAAAGTTTACACAGCAAATTAAGTTCCCATTTAACAATTTCTACAAATACTGTTCAGCAACACTGGCTGTATTTTCCACATTGTGTGAATATTCTCATTATTTTTGTTCTGCTTTTTCTGTTTACATTACTCTTATTCTCACTTCCCTCACTATTTCTGACCTTTTCATCTTTGATTTAGGGTAAATTGTTGGCCATTTCGTCTCAAATAGATGATTGTTATGTGTACATACATACATACACACACACATGTATATGCACATATATAGACATGCATATATATGTATACATGTTTATATACACAGATAGATATATAGATATATATCTTATCTATATATCTATATACATAGATATATATATATTTTATCATATATCTATATACATAGATAGATACATATATTTTATCTATCTATGTATATATAGGATATGCATAGGGTATTATCCTATCATTGACAGTATTGTACTTCAGGACAGATCTTGAAGTGTTTTTTTGATGATGAATGAAACACCATTCCTCTTCAAGTTTTCATTCCCAGCATTATATATATATATATACACACACACACACACACACACACGTATATATTGTTTGATATTTAGTATGTATTCTGTCTTTACCAGTATTCTGTCTTTACCACATATTAGGCTCCTAGTATCAACCCTATTTTTTCTTCCATGATTTTTGTCATTTTAGATTTTATATTTAGATCTTTGATCCATTTTAAGTCAGTTTTTATGCATGGTGTGAGGTATAGATCTTTTTTTCATTTTCTTGCAGATGACTATCCAGTTGTTAAAAAGATTCTCTTTTCCCCAATGAATGAACTTGGAGTCTTTGTCAAACATCAGCTGCTTATAGATATATAATTTTACATCTGGATTCTCAGTTCTGTTCCATTATCTATGTATCTGTTGTACTAGTACCAGGCTGTTTTGACTACCATGGCAATATAATAGGTTCTAAAATCAGGGAGTGTGTGGCCTTCAACTATGACTGCTTCATCAATCCTTTACTTATTCAAAGCCTGTTCTCTTTCTGTATGAAGCTGGTGATTTGTTTCTCCAGCTCATTAAAAAATGCCATTGGAATTTGGATTAGGATTACATTCTATGTATAGATTGCTTTGGATAGAATAGACATCTTCATAATGTTGAATCTTCCTATCCATGAGCAAGGTTTGATTCTCTACTCATGTAGGTCTCTTTTAGTTTCTTGCAGTAGAGTCTTGTATTTGTGCAGGTTTTACGTATCTGGTTAGATTTAATCCTAAGTATTTTTTGTCTTGCTGGGGGCTATTGTAAATGGTATTGCTTTGAAGATTTCTTTTTCAATGTTCTCTTTATTGCTATAGAGGAATATAACCAATTTTTGTACATTAATCTTGTATCCTTTGCTGAACTACTAGTTCTAATTTTTTTTTTCCTTTTTTGTCTGAGTACTTCATCAATTTCTGGATGCAAGGCCATATTATATGCAAATAGAGGCACTTGTACTTCTTCCTTACCAGTCTGGATGCTCTTTCTTTCTTTTTTACCCTAATTGCCCTAGAACTTTCATCACAATGTTGAATAAAAGTTGTGACAAAGGAAGGCTTTCAGGCTCTCTTGATTTAGAATGATATTGGCTACTGGCTTTGCATAAATGATGCATTTTATTATGTTGAGGAATTTCCCTTTTGTTTTTTTCTTAGCTGAAAGCTTTCATCATGAATGGGTGTTAGACTTTGTCAAATGTCTGTTCTGTGTCAAGTGATAGCATCAAGTGGTTCTTGTCTTTTATTTTATTTATGTGATGGATTACATTGATTTTCTTTCCACTGTTGAAGCTGTTTTTCTGTGTTGAAGCACCTCTGCAACCCTGATGTGAGTCCCAGTTGGTCAGGGTGAATTATTTTTTTGATATGTTGTTGGATTCTATTGGCTAGTATTCTGTGGAGGATTTTTATTTCTAAGTTTCTAAGGGATATTGGTCTGTAAAATTTTATTCTTTTGTGATGTCTTGGTATCAGAGTCATGCTGGATTTGGGGAATGAGTTTGAGAGTATTTCATCCGTTTCTGTTTTCTGAAATACAGTTGGTAACAGTCCTGTTAACTCTTTGAAACTTTGCTGAAATTCTCGGTGAAGCATTCAGGGCCAAGATTTTTTTGGTTGACTTAATTTTCAATTACCTTTTCAATTTCTGCTTCTCTTGTAGGTTTATATGGTCGTACCTCCCTTTATGTTAGTTTGGATAGGTAGTGTGTTTACAGAAATTTGTCAGTTTTCTCTCTATATTTAAGTTTGCTAGGGTATATTTTTTCACAATATTCTGTTATAGTTTTCTAAATTTCTTTAGGGTTTGTAGTGATATTGCCCATTTTATTTCTGATATATTTGCTTCCTTTTCTTTCTTTTTTTTTTTGGTCAGCTTGGCCAACGGTTTATCTGTTTTGTTGGTTTTTTCAGAGAACTGGTTTTTTGTCTTGTTAACTCTTTCAATTGTTTTTTCTATCTCTATTTCATTTAATGCTGCTCTAAGTTTGATCGTTTGGTTTCTTCTGTGCTGGAGGAGTTCTTTTACAATTTTGTTCAAGTTGTAAGGTTAATGCCTTGATTTGGGCCCTTTCTTCTTTTTGGATATGTGCATTTATTGCTATAAATTGTACTGAGTATTGTTTTTCTGTGTCCCAAAGTTTCTAATAAAATGTATTTTCATTCTCATTTGGCTCTGTATATTTCCTTACTCCATTCTTAATTTCTTCAACAACCAGTAGTTTCTGAGAAAAGTATTGTTCTGTTTTCACGTGTTTATTTTCCTTGATTGTTTCTGCTATTGATTTCTACTTTTATGGGTTTATGCTCAGAAGAGAAGCTTTGTGATGTTTCAGTGCTTTGGATTCTGTTAAGTGTTTCTTTATGGTCTAATATGTGGTCTATTTTGTACAATGTTTCATGTATACTGGAAAAAAAAAGTATAGTTGACCACTGCTGTGTGAAGTATTCTGTGTATGTCTGTGAGGTCAGGTTAGCTGACTGCAGTGTTTAGATCTTCCATAGCACTTCTTTCTGTATGTTCTGTCTTTCAATAAAAATGATGTGTTGTACTCTTCTACTATTATTGTGGAGTTGTCTATTTCTTTTTTCAGTGCTGTTAAGAGTGTGTTTTATATATTTAGAAGCCCTCGTGTTGATTATGTAAAGAGTTAATATGATGATGTCCTCCTGGAGTATGGACTCGAATCATTATGCAGTGTCTTTCCATATCCATTGTGGCATATTTTACTTGAAAGTCTATTTTGTCAGAAATTAATATTGCCACTTCTACTTTTTTTCTTTTTTCTTTTTTTTGAGTACTGTGTTGGCATATATAATGTTTCCCATCCTTTGAGCTTTAGTTAGTTTGGGTCTTCAAGCCTTTGTCGTGTCTTTTGTACTTAGCATATCAAAGGGTTGTGTTTGTTTAATCCATTCTGATACTCTCTATTAGTGCATTTAATACATTTAAATTCATCATAATTATTGGTAAGTGTGAGTTTAGTGGTGTCATTTTGACATCTTGTTTTAATGTGTGATGTTGACAGTTTTTCTGCTCCTCCGAATTTTGTAAATGGTTATTCTCTATGTATCTTCATCTTTTTGTTTTCCTTGTTTTGTGGTTTTCTTGTTATTTATTTTGATTTGTAGAATTGTTACTTTCCTCTGTGGTTCTTACTATTTACTTTTGGTTTACTAAGTTTACATCAGTCTTTTGTTACTTTATATCAATTTGATTTTCTCTCCATATGAATGATCTATTACTACATTTTTTAGTCCTTCTTTTTTGTTATAATGTTGTCATCGTTTTGCATAATGGTATCATTATTTCCTATTTTCAGCACTTCAGCTTTGATTTAAGTTTCATGAATTTCTTATCTGGTTTGCTGTTTGGTTGCTCTGTCTTACTTTCTAGTCTTGGCTTGTTATATGACATTATTGATTTTCCAATCACTAGTACTCTAATCACTTATATTTTATTTCTCTTAACTGAATTGCACAAAATTCTTAGTCTTTCTTTATTTTTGAAAAAAAAAATACCTAATTTGTTTCACAAATACATTGATGTCAACTGTTTTGTCTTCCCTCTCACTATTTCTGTCTTCTATCACTTCAGTTCTGCTCCATTGACTTTCTACTGATTGGTTAGTTGTGAAATTTCATTGTTAGTATTCTGAACTTCTGTTTGTTGTCTCCTTCTGGATTCATGTAGCCTGTTCTATTTGTCTTTATGCTCTGCTCTAAATTTCTTAAGTTACTCCGTTGCTGTATCTGTGCATCTCTTGGCTTGTTCTGCATTTTGCCTGCTCTCCTTTCTGATCTCTTAAAAAGCTCTGTATGTTAATCTTTTGAAATTTAGATCCAGAAATTTGAGGAAATTCTCTGTAACTGGAAAATTTCTTGATTATTTGTTTTGAGAGCTTTCTAAAATCAGCAAGGCCTGCCACTTTATGCTGCTACTGTCTCCAAGCCATCGGAAAGTTATTGCAATTACTTGTTTTTGGTTTACTTGCTCTTTCCTAGTGTCTCATTTTGTTTCACATTGATATGCTCAAGTATGCTGGTTTGATTATTTGGATCTTTGAGTCCTTAATAGCTTGTTACTAGGTGATTAGAGCTGTTACTCATTATGTGAGCCTCAAAGACTGTTACTTTTCTTGTATAGACTCGGCTCAGACATCCAGGTAGCTGGTCACCAAGTGTGTAGTTCATGTTCTCACTTACTGTCCTCCGTGGGCAGGGGTAGTTGGTATATGCACAAGTATCTGTCATAGAAGTCACATACTGAGGGAGGCATGGGGTCAACAGCTGCCCTGTGTGTCTGTGACAATAGTGTTTTCCTGTTCCTTACCAAGTGTTGATGAATGGGATTTGCAGCCAGAATATGGGCAGCCCGTGCTGTTGCTATAAGGATTGACAGGCATCACTTATTCTTAGACCCTGGTCATGGTTTGCTACGTGGCATGGATGGTACCACCATTCTTTGGGCCCTTGATTTAGGTAGATAAGAACCTTGGTTGATAGGCAGAGCTATGACAAACATCATGAACCTGCCTCTCCATCAAAAAATAAAACAGTCAATGTTAGACTTCAGGTACATACTCTCTTGTGCTGTGCTAACTAAGGCCTATACTGTTAAAATGGGCACACACAGGTCTACACATGTATGACACTCTTTCAGAGTCTCTGGATCTCTTCTGCCTGTGAATAGGCAAAAGAATTGTTATTGCCCTATCTTTGTAGCTTAGGGAGCCAGCAGATTCTTAATTCTAAGGCCAGGAGAATGGTTCAGGGTGTGTAGCAGGTCTTGGTCTTGCCCAGGGGACTTGTCAGTCTCTGAAGCAGAATTAGATCCAGTGCAGAGCAGGCAGGGGACATGCAAATGGAATAAAGGTTTTTCCCCAAGGGGTAGTTTTGATCCATACTGTAGGATAGATTCAAATTACTTATCTTTTGCCAGTGAAGTGCTGCTTTTCACTGATTCTAGAGGTGTGAGTGTACTCTATACTGCAAGTCTTTGCCAATGTAGAAAATGTGTCCTGAATACCACTGTTTGCCCCATGGTACTCATGTCAATGGATGCATCTGTAGGGTGCTGACTGCTGCAGGTCAGTCCGAAAACTCCTCAGGGCTTCTTTAATGTCTGTTGGTCCCTCTAGCACTCAGTTTGGTTCCTCAACTTTAGCTCTGATGTTCAGGACTCCTAGATTGTCCTATAGAATGGATTCACTTGTTTCTTCATGTTTTTTTTGCAAAAAGTGACCACATCAAGTGTCTTAATACTCCATTATCTGTGTCCTGCCTCCTCACAATTGCTTTTGATGAGAGTCACTGGTGTAGCAATGAACAAGCCAAAAGTTATAGTGGAAAAAGCTACTAATAAAAGCTTAAAAATCTTGTAGATAATTAATGTCTTTTCTGCTGTTTTTAAATTTGTTCCATTTGTAATTTTGCTTTGGTCTGGATAATCAAATGAAAAACCAATGATTTTCTGCTATTGGTAAAAATAGAGTTAGATACAGTACTTTAATTCTACTGTTGCCCAGTGAATTCCAACTCATAGTGATCCTATACAACAGAGTAGAACTGCCAGTTGGGATTTCCAAGGCTGTAAATATTTATTGAAACAGATTGACACATTTTTTTTTTTTTCTTGCAGAGCAGCTGGTAGGTTCAAACTACTGATCTTTCAGTTAGCATCTCAGCTCTTTACCACAGCACCACCAAGAGCCTTTGTATAATACTTTAAGAATTCAAAATAAGAAAAAGTAGAAGTTTCATGTCTGATAAAATGTATTAGAGTAGAATTTATATCCAGAAACATCTCAAGGGTATGAGAAGTCATGAAATTATGACCATACAAAATGTTATACATTGTATTCTGTCCCCCCAAAATCTATGCTGAAAATCTAAACACGTATCTGTGGTTATGATTCTATTTGGGAATTGTTTTGTTGTTATTATGCTAATGAGGAAGTATTGGTGTAGAATATATCTTAAGTCAATTTTTTCTGAGATACAAAACAGCAGTTGAAGCAAGCAAGCAAAAAAGCATGAACAGAGAGGAAGACAAACATCAGCTAATCACCAAGGAACCTAGCACTAGAAGCTTAAAAGAGCCAAGATTCTTCTCCTGAAGCGGAGAGAGAGAGATACTTCCCTTCAAGTTCATGCCTGGAATTCAGACTTCTAGCTTCTTAAATTGTAAGAAAATAAAGTTCTGTTCATTAAAATCACCTACTTGTGCCATTTCTGTTATAGCAGTACCATGTGACTAAAACAGGGGAAAAAATAGCTGTTGGAAATTTACTAAGTACACAAGTTATCTTCTTGTTATATTGCTTAGTGATAAACAGTGATTCCTGATTAAGTCTGTCTGCCATGTGAAGTGGTCTTTATCATTTTGTAAGATAAAAACTCATATAATTCAAAATCATGTCTATGATTATGTCTATGTACGTAAAACAATCACACCAAATTGGTATTTCAATTATTTTGACCCTTATCTTGACAAATAAATTGCAAAGTCACAGTGATCTGATTTCTACTTAGCAATAAAAATTATTCAGACATCAATGTATACATATGTATGCATACATAGGTACAATACAGATATTAATATAGTATTCTACATGTTGTCATTGTTACACATCATTGAGTCAATTTAGAGTTATATACACCGAAATGATAAAGGAATTTTGAAGTCATAAGCTCTGGTGTCACAATAGCTGCTAACCTAAAGCTCTTGGCTGCTAACCAGAAGGTCAGTGATCTGAACCCACCAACCACTCAAGAAGAAAGACATGGCAGTCTGTTTCATTAAATATTTACAACTTGGAAATCCTACAGGGCTGTTCTCTGTCCTATAGGTTTACCATGAATTGGAATCAACTAGACAGTGATGACAATCTTTAAGTTGGCAGATCATTAAGTATTTCTCCTAATATCTCACTTGGTGAGTTTGAACTGCCAATGTTTCAGTAAACAGTACAAATTTTCACTGTTGTACCACCAGAGTTTCTTCAATATTTTATATAGACCCTCAAAAAGTATTTAGATCACAGCATCTTTCTAATGACATAGATACAACCTACATGCACTTATGTCATCAAGTGAAGTGCTGAAAACAGCAATGGAAATCACTAAAATAAAATGATCTCTAATTGAATTGGAGCCTTGTTAGTACAGCGGTTAAGAGGCTCATTTGCTAACCCAGATGTTCAGCAGTTTGGATCTACCTACTATTCCTTGAAAACCCTATGGGAGTAGTTCCACTCTGTCCTAGGAGGTTAGTATGAATTAGAATAGATGCAACAGTGATGGAATTGGGCTTTTTGAGAAGTTAATTGAATTGTGAAAAGTAGCTCTGGTTATGAATTAGCTTGATTACTGGCAGATACTTTCACTTTAATTGTATATTATAAATCACTAAAGAGGTATCTTATGTTCACAAGATAGAGTAAATATTTGCTGGATTTATACACAATAAACTAGAATAATCTAAATATTACGATAACTCATGGAGACTTAGATCTAGAACAATCATCTGTACTAAAAGATTAAGTGACTAATTCAAAATGCTTAACTTAGTGACATGTTGTTTAAATTTAGTGCTTGTGATGTCTTTTTAACCATGCCACTTCTTGGTCTCAGTTTTTTATCCTCCTTCTCTGATTCTCTTCATCTTCCTTTTCCTTCTCCTCCTTCATCTGCTTCTTCCTCTTCTTGTTTATATTTATTTACATTCTTAGAATATAAAGAAATATATTTATTAATATTCCAGAATCTAAAGAAATATATTTTTATTTATATTATTTTTATTAAATTAATTATATATTTATTATTAAAAAAATATGTTTTCAAGGAACAGTAGGCAGATCCAAACTGCTGAACATCTGGGTTAGCAGCTGAGCCTCTTAACCACTGTACTACTGAGGCTCCAATTCAATTAGAGATCATTTTATTTTAAAGTGATATTCCACTGACTATAAAATTCTGCATATAAATGTGCGTGTGTTTATATATATACATATATATATAAACACACACACACACACAAAATCAGGTGTTCCCCTCACACACACAGACATATACATATATGTGTGTATATGTGTATGTGTGATGAAGAAACCTGATTAACTTAGCTATAATTAATTAATTGCAAAGAACATTTTCAAATTCCTTAAAATTGTCTCAGACAAAGTTAGCTTTTTACTTTTTAATTAAGTCAACATGGTATATATCAATGTTAAGGCCATTGAAATAGTTCAAAACAGTATTGACTTTAATGTGACCTAAACTAAAGCCTTCTTATCCTGAACATGATTTCTTGTGATGAATGCTCTTAAACATATCAAACAATAAATGTCAAAGATGCATTTGGAAACAATTAGCACATTTTGTTTTCTAGACAAGATAGCTCGAACATTTACTGTCCTAAAACAGGAATACTGTGTGACACATTCTCAAGTTTTAACAAAAATAAAAACATAAAAATTAGTAAATGCCTAAATACTGTATTCAGTGCCAGGCTGTGGTAAGTCTGGGAAGTATCTGAAATGCTGTGTCAACTTCATAATCAGTGGACAGAATTGGAAAAAAAAGACAAAAAAAAAACCACCACTGCCGTCAAGTCAGATCTAACTCATAGAGACCCTAGAGGCCAGAGTAAAACTGCCTCATAGAATTTCCAAGGAGTGCCTGGCAGATTTCAACTGCCAACCTTTTGGTTAACAGACCTAGCAGTTAACCCACTATGCAACTAGGGTTTCCAGTGGAAAGAATAGGAGGACTAAAAACTCAGGAGAGCTCAGTATAACATCCCACTTATCCAGTATACCAAAAAGAAGAAGAAGAAACAAAAACCGTTGCTACTGAATCAATTCAGACTCATAGTGATGCAACAGGACAGAGTAGAACTGCCCCGTAGAGTTTCCAAGAAGCACTTGGACCTTTTGCTTAGTTTTGGGTTAACAGTCATAGCACTTTACCACTGTACCACCGAAGTTTCCATCCAGAATAGTGAGTAGTAATTTAGTAGCTGGAAACAATGAATGCATTTTTCCAATACTTTGTCGCGTACTAACAATTTCAGCTTTACATGCAATATGTCTTCTGGGTCTATCAACATATGATACGTCACAGGTGGAATTGAAATTTGTGCAGTTAATGCATGTGTCCTCATCAAAAAGGCAGCAAATTTCTACCTTAACTATTCAGTTAATGGAAGCAAAACATTTTGTTCTTGGGTTATGCAGGATTTTGCATGTCTTTTTCATATCAAAAGGTATTTGAAAAAAATATTGTAAAAATACTTTTAAGATTCCAGATGACTCAGAACATAAAATAAAGTATATTCAGAAAAGAAAAAAAAGTAAGAAATCATTAGTAACTGTCTCTTCATTATTTAAAATGTTTAACCAGTTTTCTTGTATTTTTTTTCTATTTTCATTACTTGAATTACATGTTAGATTTAAAAAAATAAGGTAGTTTATTTTTATTTTGGGGAAGACAAGGCTCTAGTTGTCTCTGCTTTTCATGTACTGTACAATTTATGTCTCAAGGGAAACATGTAAATATAATTTAAAAAAATTATGGTCCTGAATCTTGGGGTATGCAAATTTGTTCCACAAAGTAAGTTACTCAGAACCAAAGACCAAATCCATTGCTGTCAAGTTGATTCTGACTCATAGCAACTCTGTAGACAGAGTTTCCAAGGAGTACTGGTTGGATTTGAACTACAGACCTTTTGGTCAGCAGCTGTGGTAGCGCTTATCCACTGTTACCAGAGTTTCCAAGTAAGTTACTAGAAGGCTAATTTATAGAATGGTATGAGTGGAGGCAGAATTAACTACTTACAGTCCTCTTTCCTGATAGGATAAGAGCTTTTATATTGTTAAAGTAGAGACTTGGGTCACCCCTCGCGTGCTGACTGTCATCCTGGCAATGAATGATAACTCTGGATGTCAATTGAAGGCTGACTTCAGGACTCTATAGGGAAAGTGGTAGACTTTGGGGGTTATTTTATAATATGAAACAAGGAAAATTAATAGACCTCCTTTTACAGTACTTATTTTGTAAGATTTACTAATTAACATCCTTCTCAGGGAATACACACTATTAGCATATGCAGTTAAGATATTATGTTAAATGAACTTAAACATGACAAATAATTCTTTATTTGTTAAATTAGGCATACAGCAGCAGCATGAAAAAAACAAAACTTAAGATTTAGACATTTGTTTTGTACTTTTAGGTATTGGCATAAATGAAATATGTTATTTCTTTGAAAATTTTGCAACTGAAGTTAGGCTTATCAGCATCCTGGCCTTCAAGATACTGCTGTCTTCCAATAAACTTATTAATGTATTTTATTAACATCCTTTTAACATTGTGAAACTGCAAAATCCCAAAACTTGGGATATAAAACCCATTCATCATTCTGCTGACATTCAGTGTTTCCTCTGCTTTTGTGCAATTAAATATGACACTACAGTATTTATTTTGTCCAAAGAAGCAATAAAATTACATACTTAAAGCATTTTTATTTTGTACTGTGATATTTCATAATATTTCGGTGATAACTGCATTTGATTTCTAGAGAACTACTGAAAATACATGAACAAATGAACAAACTGGCAGATATCAAAGCTCATGATTATAAAAAACAACTTACAAGAAGAAAATGTCAATTAATTTAGAACACTTGCTGTTTGAATCTCACTTCCTTATGGGACCTAAACTCCACTAATGACAGGACAGAGTAGAAGTGCCCCATAGAATTTCCAAGGAGCACCTGGACTTTTGGCTTAGTTTCGGGTTAACAATCATAGCACTTTAACACGATACCTCCAAGTTTTCCATCCAGTATTGTGAGTAGTAATTTAGTAGCTGGACTCAGTAGGCTTTTTCACGCTAGTGCTAAGGTTCATGTACTCCACTGTATGGCACGTTACCACTGAATCAACTCAGCCTCATAACAACCCTTTAAAACGCTTTGGAATTGCTTCCTAGGGATTTCAAGGCTGTAATCTTTAAGGAAGCAGACTGCCGCACCTTTCTCCCAGAGAATGGCTGGTGGGTTTGAATCACTGACCTTTTGGTGAGCTACCGAGCATGGAGCCACTGTACCAGCAAGGCTCTTTACTGTACTGATACTTCAACATAACAGTGCTAAAACACTTAATGTTTGGCTGAAAATGTTGGCAGTTTAGCCTTCTCCGAAGAGTCTTTCGATTTCCTCAGACCGCTAATCGGTAGTTTCTTTTCTTGCTTTAGACAAAGACTGATCAATATTACTACATAATTTACTGAGTTACTTGAAGATTGAAAGACTCACTTCTGTAAAGGCCTTTAGATAAATTGTGGAATCTAGATAAGTGCCTGGGATTAATATTTCAGCTGATGTTAGAAATCAGGGTTCTGGTTTGATTTGTAATGGCCTGTGGTGCAGAAACACCCACACTTTCTCTGACAAATACTTGCTCGTTGTAGAACTCTGAAGGGAGATGTATGCAAGACCGAGAAAACAAATGGAAATGAAGGCACTGCTTTACTATCTGTGAATTATCCCATTACTTTCACAGGAAGAACTTGGTCGGGCACTTCATAAAGCTGAATTGGGCATGAACCATAGGCCAGGGGCTCAAGTTAGGGGCTTTAACCACAAAACTCACAATCCAAGTTTCAATCTAAAAGATGTCTTTTAAATTTAGTTTTCATATTCCTTGTATTCGTGTTTTATATTGATTGTACTAATATTACTAATTTTATTCTACCTGTCTATTTCTAACCTTTGCATTATGACTTCTCAGCTCTTCCAGTCACAAGACAACATCTGTTTTTCCACTCTTGAACCTAGCTTGACTTCCCAATAGATTCCAGTGGATCTCATGTGCCCATTTTGAACCTGGATCTGTGTATACTCTGTCTTGAAAGAATCTCTGCCTCTGCCATGAGAACAAGTCCAGGCTTTCCCATTGGAGGATAGGATACAAAGTACATCAGGGAGAAATGATGACAGCAGAGACAATCTTCCATAAGCCAGCGCCATCATATGCAAAAGATTATAGCAGACTTAAGAACAAGAACGGTGAAGATTAATCTGTGTCAAGATAAGATCAGTAGGCACATCCAAAGGCTTACAGACTTACAAAAAATATTTAATGTATGTTGTTTAAGCCCCTAACTTTGGGAATGTTTCATTACAAATAAACAGCTAAATCACACAACTGAATATATACTCCTTAATCCTCTGTATTATCTCTCCCATATGATGTAGCTGAGCCTGCTTTGCATGACTCTAGTGAGTAGGTGAGCATACATAACCTGGTTATGGCTAGCTAGAGTTGTCCCAGCATTGCACTACGTGTTTGTCATAGCAGTGGACAAGAATTCAGCTAGCACTCCATCAGGGACTTTTCGCCACAACTTCTGGATAAATTTTGCTCTTTCTGATGGGTTGATAAACCAAACTGAGAGATGAATTGTAAGAGACAAAGGAGTATATAAATAATATTACCCCCAGATGTGGGATAGAAAGCTAGGCACTCAGAAGGTTTAGTCTTTTCTTTTAAAAGAAAATTATTGCCATAAATACATATATATAACACAGCTTTTGCCAACTCGACTTTGTTCAAATGGACAACATAGTGACGTCAACAGCATCAGTCTTATTGTGCAACCATTACCTTTAATTGATGCCAATTTCCCATCACCATAAACTCACTGTTTCCTAAATAGCAGCTATCCCCTGTTAACCTTCCTCCTGCCCCTGGTAAATACCATTAAACTTTGATGCATAGACATTTGCCTGTTTTTCTCTTTTTACATAAGAGAGGTCATGCAATATTTTCCCTTATATGATTGACTCATTTCACTCACCATAATGTGTCTCAAGTTCCATCCATATCGTAGAGTGTATGAAGACTTCATTTTTCTAACTAGCTAACTAGTATTCCGTTTTAAGTATGCTCCAAATTTGTTTATCCATTCAATCTTGGAGTTCAGAAGTGCATATGTATACACCATACGAACACAAATCCTACCCCCAGAGTACAGAAATATGGATATATAACCATTTTGAATGCAAATTATGTGCCTAGAGTTCTCCTAGAAGTATATATGTATACTAAATAAAAATTTTCAAAACTCACGTTTTTCCTACCAAAAATTCAGTGATTCAGAACCAACTCACACAATAGCCTGTAAAAAACCAGTAATTTGATGCACACACCTATTTTTTCCCCATTTCAAACTGTTTAACAGCAACCTATTTGCCAGCAGCACATACTGTCAGTAGAACAGTGAATTTGCAATGTACTTCAGAGATTAAAAAGAAAGTTAGTGGGAGCAATATGTACAGCCGGTCTTTAGTTTTACACCGGTCGCTATGAGTCTTAGCCAACTTGATGGCACTTAACAACAAAAAATAAGCTCTACAAGAATACTTTCTCTTGGTTGACTCTGGAGGAAAGTCTTTGCCTCATTTCACCTTCAGTCTCTTGGTTTCTTGGTGATTTTAATGAGTGCTGGCATAAATTACTATCCACCATCTGTACTTCCTTGCTTTTATGCCTTTTTATATCTCAAAAGTAATTGGCTTAAAACACACCCTACACTGATATGGCTTCATTAACATAACAAAGAAAAACTTATTCCCAAATGAAACTAAAAGAATAAAAACCAAAAACAGAAACAAATAAATCCAGTGCCACGGAGTTGACTCCGTTTCATAACAACCTGATAAGACAGAGCAGAGCTGCCCCATATGGTTTCCAAGGACTGGCCAATGGATTTGAACTGCTGGTCTTTTGGTTAGCAGCCAAGTTCTTAACCACTGTACCACCAAAGCTCCTCTATAGGTATAGTAGTTAGGATCAACAACACATATTTTTAGGGAACACGATTCAATCTATATTATCATCCAATATGAACAAATGCTGGAAAAGAAGTCTATTTGCCCAGAGCTATGTTTAATTAAGCAAGAAAAAAATTATATCCTTAAATAGTTCACATCATTAGAAAGACATTTTATTTTCATGGATTGGAAAATTTAATATTGTTTAGGAGGCACTAATACCCAAAGCACTCTAAAGATTCAATATATTACTAATTAAAATTCCAAGTCTTCTTTAACAAAATGGAAAATGCAATGCTCAATTTTACATGAAATGTCAGGAGGCCTCAAAAAAGCTAAAGCAATGTTGAAACAGAAGAGAGTAAGAGGGCACACACTTCCTGATTTTAAAGTATATTACACAGCCATCAAAGTAACCTGGTAGTGGTATAAAAGGGACACACACACCAGCAGAACAGAACTGAGAGCCCAGAAACAAACCTACAAATTATAGTCAAATGATTTTTTGGCAAGGGTGTAAAGTCCATTTGATAAGGAAAGAAGTATCTCTTCAATAAACAGTGTTGGGAAAGTTGCATTTCCACATGGAGAAAAATGAAGTAAGATACATGCTTCACACAACAAGCATACAAATAAAAATTCAAAATGTATTAAAGGCCTAAATATGAAAACTAAAATCGTAAAATTCTTAGAAGAAAATGCAGAAGCCAGGCTGTTGGGTCAAGCTTTAAACAGTAGGTTGTTTAACATAATAAAAAAAGTATTAATAAAAAGTAGAAAATAAATAAATGGAATTACACAAATACTAAAAAATACTATAAACTTTTATTTATCAAAAGACTTAACTAAAAAAGTGAAAAGATGTTACTCACTATAAGAATATCCTCAGAAATGACACATCCAACAGGAATCTCATAACCAAAATGTAATATTTGCATAATTGAACAACAAAAAGACACATAAGGCAATCAAAAATGATAAAAGTCTTGAATAGGCGTTTTACTAAAGAGGATGTTCAAATGGCCACAAAACACAAAAAAAGATGTTGAACAACAGTAGTCATCAGAGAGACAGACATCAAAATCACAGTAAGATGGAATTTAACTCCCACTGGGTGAGTATGGGTAAGGATACCCTGATGGCCTACTGAGTAAGTACTATATCAGCTAGCCATGAGATCAGCAGTTCGAATTCCCCAGGCACTGCTTGGATATTTTACGGGGCAGTTCTACTTTCCACCTATAGGGTTGCTACAAGTCAGAAGCAACTCAAGGGCAGTGGATCTGGTTTGGGTTTCATAGGATGCGTAAGGAGACCTGGTGGCAAAGCTCTTAAACAGAGTTCAGTTGCTAACCAAAAGGCTGGCAATTTGACTATACCAACCACTTCTTGGAAGCCCTATAGGGCAGTTCTACTCTCTCCTACAGGGTCACTTTGAGTTGGAATCCACTTGAAGGCAATAGATTTGGTTTTGGAGTTTTGGCTTAAGATCTAAAAAAAAAGAAAAAAAGAGGGAAAGAAATGGAAATAACAAATGTTGTTAAGGATGTGGGGAAATTAAAACACTAATTCACTGCTGAAAGGAATGCAAAATGTTACCACCATTGTGGAAAATAGTGTTGTGTTTCCTCAAAAATTTAAAAAAAAAATTACCACGCATTTGTTGTTGTTGGATGCCATTGGGTCAATTCAGACTCGTAGCGACTTTATGAAAGACTTTTTCCAGTTTCTGCACCACTATCATTGCTTTGTTAGAGCCGTTTGCTGTATCCACGTCATTACTCTTCCATCTGTCATTTCTAGTGTCCTAGTCACCTGATAGAAACACTGGTGGTGTAGCAGCTAAGACTATTAAATAAAAAAAATTAGCATTTCAAATCCACCAGGCACTCCTTGGAAACTCCTTGGGCAGTTCTATTTTGCCTTATAGGGTCACTATGAGTTAGAATTAACTAGACAGCAATTTTTTTTTTTTGGTTTTTTAATTTTTAATTCATCTAGTGATGCTATAACAGGAATACTACAGGTGAATGACTGTAACAAAGAGAAGTTGATTTTTCTCAAAGTAAAGTAGGCTAGAAGTCCAAAATCTGGGTGTCAAAATAAATCTATTGCCTTCAAGGGAATGACTTTCTCTCTGTGTTGGCCTTTTTGCCAATCTTCCCCCACACTAGAAGCTTCTCTGCATGGGGATCTGGGTCCAAAAGACATTCTTTGCTTTTGGTACTGCTTTTTTGGTGGTGTGAGGTCCCTGAATTTCCTATCTAATCTATCTAGTTGCCATTGTGTTTCTGCTGGCTTCTTTCGTTTTTATCCCAAGAGATTGCCTCAAAACATAATACAATCCCGTAAACTGAGTTCTGCCTCACCAAAGCAAGTGGTGTCCATCCTCACTCGTTAACATGGAGACAGGATTTACAATATATAGGAAAAAAAAATCAAACAATACTGGGCATCATGGCGCAGCTAAATTGATACAGTCATTTTTGGGGAGACACACTTGGCATAGTAGACTATGTCGTTGTCTGATTTAAAAATAAGCCCTCTACTTGTGGTATTTATGTTATAGCAGTACTAGATGACTAAGATAATTGAATTGAAAGAGTTATGTGACAGATATGTTTATAACAATAACAAAAATAAATAATGAAATTAGCTGCTGAGATTGCTTTTGTATGATCGAATACCTCATGGGATTTGGTTCTGTGGTTTGGAGATTTAGGTCATAGCTTCGTGGGACATTCCAATTAATTGGCTAGATGTCGTGTTCAGTGCTTCTGTTCTATCTTCTAGTTCATTGTTTAGTGCCTAGAATCTTAAAAGCTTGTAAATAACCATCCAATGTACTACTATTATTCTCTATTAGTTTGAAGTAATAGAGGCATAAGGGGAGCCAAGAATAAGAGGAGGTCATGGAATGTGAAACTAATTGTCTTAATGAGCAACTGCCCCCTTTGCTAATGAGGCCAGAAAAACTAACATGTGTTCGAATACCATTACTCAACGTTTTACTCAAAGATTCTACAGAAGAGTTCTAATGAAAAGGTGAAAATGTGCAACAGAATTTCAAACTCTCATCGAGTTCAGATTTTCTGATGACATAGAGCCTAGACTAACCCTTGAAATTATTGATCTAACTTTAAATCTTAAACTTTGAACCAAAAATAACCCCTGAGGTCTTCTCAATATCAAACATATTTTAACCAATAAATAGTGTCTGACTTGAGTACTGAGCACTTCCAAGATTTGTGTAGGACAAGATTGACAATAGTACCTAGAAAGAGTAGGTAGGAAATTTAGGGAGCAGTGGGCTTATGTTAAAGGGGAGGAAAAACTTAGAAAGGGTGAGTGAGAATAGTTGTACAACTCGAAGAACACAATCAGTGTCACTGAAATGTAGAAATTTTTAAGTTGGTATGTTCCACCGTGTACATTCTGAATAACAACAAAAATACAATAAATTATATATTAAAAGAAAAAAAGTTGCTACCAAGTTGCTTCCAACTCTTTGTGACCCCATTTGCTGCAGAGCAAAACTGCACTCCTTAGGGTTTTCAATGACTGATCTTTCAGATGTAGATCACCAGGCCTTTCTTCCAAGGTACCCCCAAAGTGCCAATCTATTTCTAACTAAGAGCTTGACAGTTTGTACCACTCAGGGACTCTACAATGCTTGAAACAATATGCATTTCTCAGTCTAAGTCAATGTGTGTGTATATATACATATATATATATTTAATCTGCTTTTTTCTGTCATTTGTTGAAAGAAATCTGTTATAATTTACCACTATCAATTTTATGGGGTTTATGAAAATTTTCTGTGTGTTAATTATGGTTGTGGGATACATGAATTTATCTAACTGTGAAACATCATAGACCTGTACACTAAATTAAAAAAAATACAGTAAAAAAATTTTTACTGTAAGCAAATTATTGTTTTAATACTTATGTTTATGAATTCAGCCATGCTGAAAATGTAAATATTTAGTTGAAAAGTAAGTGAGATCTTTTCAAATAGAGATTAGTTTTACTTTCTCAACATATTTTTATCTCTTGGGATATTTAGTAAATAAATACTTATAGCTATGCTGAAGGAAGATGGGATGTGTACTTTTTTTTAAGGTACGTCTCATAATTTTTTTGATTACAGTCATATTTATTTCTATTTGAAGAAAAATTCATTAGGAAGGGGAACAAATAAGTTTTTCTTAAAGCCAAAGGCAACATTTTATTTATTTGTTTAATGAACATTTTATTAAGCGTTAGGTGAAAGTTTACAACCCAAGTCAGTTTGCCATAGGAACCACCAATGTTATGCTGCCCTAGATGCTGTCCCCACCCTGTGACAGCACACTCTTCTTTTTCACCCTGTACTTCCCCTGTCCGTTCAACCAGCTTCTGTCTCCCTCCGCCTTCTAGCCTTGTCGCTGGACAGGAGCTATTCACTTAACCTTGTGTAAGTACTTAAGCCAAAAACACATTCATCACTACCATCACTCTGTCATATAATCTAGTCCATTTTTTTTTTTCTGAAAAGTTGGCTTCAATACTGGTTTCAGCTCTGGGCTAACAGAGTCCAGGGGCCGTATCCTCAGCGGAACCTCCAGTTTGTCAGACCATCAAATCTGTTTTTTTTTTTTTTTTTTTTAAATAGGATTCTAGTTCTGCTCACCCTTTCTTCTCCAATGAGGTCAAGGACACTATGTCGTATTACCTGTCAGGATAGTCGGTGGAGGCAGCCGGACACCATTTAGTTCTTCTGATCTCACGCTTACATAGTCTTCAGATCACATAGCCACTTCTGTATCTTGGGCTTATATTTTCCTCATGTCTTTGATGTCCTTCATTCTCTTCTACTTCAGATGGACTGGGACCAGTTGATGGTACTTAGATGACGGCTTTTTAGCTTTAAACACCCTAGATGTACTCACTAAAGTGGGATGAAAAATATTTCCTTAAAAAAAAAAAAAAAAAGAAAAAAAAACCCTCTTTTATGGCAATTGAACTAGATGACCCCTGAAGCCATGGTCCCCATAGCCCTACTACTGCTAGTATTTCTTGAAAAATATTGGGTTATATTTAGAAAACCTCTTAGCTTTTAGTATACTCCAGTTGTGCTGATCCTGATCTCCCTTCTGCTGCATGCTATCACTACCTTTAACTAACCCAAATCCTATCTATTGTCTAATCTGAAAATACCATTTACCCTCCCTCTTCACCCTTGTAACCATCAGAGACTTTTTTTTTCAGTATTTAAACCTTTTCTTGAGTCCTTAGAATAATGGTCACATACAATATTTGTCCTTATGCAACTAACTCATTTCACTCAGTATAATGTCTTTCTGATTACTCCATGTTATGTTTCCAAATTCATCATTGTTATTTATCTTTACATAGTATTCCATTGTATGAGTATACTATGACTTGTTGATCCATTCATCTGTTGACTGTCACCTAGGTTGATTCCATCTTCTTGCTATTGTGGACAGTTCTGCAACGAACAATGGCATGCATGTATGTATCTATTAGTGTAACAGCCTTTATTTCTCTAGAATGTATTCCCAAAAGTGGGGTTGCTAGCTCATATGGTATTTCTATTTCTAGCTTTTTAAGAAAGCATCAAATCTATTTCCAATGTAGTTGTACCATTTTACATTCCCCTTAACAGTGTAGAAGAGTTTTATTCTCTACACCCTCTCCAGTATTTATTATTATTTTGGATTAATGCCCGCCTTGTTGAAATGAGATGGTATCTCACAGTAGTTTTGATTTGGATTTCTCTAATGGCTAATGATCACAAGAATTTCCTTATCCATGTGTCAGCCACTTGGATGTCTTCCTTGGTGAAGTGCCTGTTCTTGTCTGTTGCCCTTTTTTAAATTAGGCTATTTTGTCTTTTTATTGTTGAGATTTTTCAGTGTCTTGTAGGCTGTGGAGATTAGATGCTGACTGGATTTGTGGTAGTCAGTCTTGTTTTTCCCCAGTCAGCAGTCCTTTCACTCTTTTGCTGACGTCTTCTGATGAGCGTAAGAGTTTGATTGTTAGAAGTTCCCAGCTATCTATTTCCTCTTCTGATATTTGTGCATTGTTAGCAGTGTCCCATGCTTTGTTTATGCCATGTGTTAGGACTCCCAGTCATGTCTCTATTTTTTCTTACATGATTTTTATTATTTTAGGCCTTATGCTTAAGTCTTTGATCCATTTTGAGTTAGTTTTTATGAATGGTGTGAGATATGTGTCTTGTTTCATTTTTTTTTTCACATGAATATCCAGTTATGCTAGCATCATTTGTTAAATAGACTGTCTTTTCCCAAGTTTACATTCTCTGAGCATCTATCAAATGTCGGCTCCTCATAGGTAGATGACATTATGTCAGTCTTACTAATTTAACCTTCCATTGCCTCAGTTGTGATCTTTCTATCAAATTATCTAATTTTGTAATTTTATTATTAATTTTCTGCATTTTTAATTTTTGCCACAGTATGTCATTTTTGCAGTCTGTTCAATTTGTAATTATGCTGCATTTTGCCACATCTCATTTCTGATCTCTAGAAGATATCTACATATTAATTCCTTATATTCTACCTCTGATATTTTTAGAAAGTTCTCTTTTAGACAGTTTGATTCTCTGAAGACATCATTGTCTGCTATGAAGCAATCCTTAACCACATTTAGTGTTAAAATATACAAACTATAAATCAGACTTCAAGGATGTAAAAAGAGAAATCAATAACAGAAAAAGGTGGGGGGAACTCAAACACCTGAAAACTAAAAAATCTTGCTCAAAACTAGTGTGTTGTAGAAGAAATCAAGGATAGACGTTTTGGGCTCCTAGGATGTCATATTACTGTATTTGTTTCTTTTGTGGGGTCTTTGGTGTTAAAGGGCTCATGGAAAGGGTCCATCTTGCCACCCAAAGGCAATATTTTAAAATGAACATTAAACTGGCATTCAGTATATTTCCATTTTCGTTTCAATATTCCATCCTCTCTGATACATAAATTTATCATTCTCTGTACTAGATAATAGGATACAGTGTAGTGTTAAGAGGGTAACTTACAAGCAAAAAGACAACAATTTCCTAAATGAAAGAAAAAATAAACATACAAAACCAAAAAGAAGAAAGTGAATAAGAAAAGAGGAAGTAAGAATAGAAAGAGGAGGGTTGCAGTGATAATCTAGATAATCATCTTTGGCAATATGAAAATAAAATGCACTAGAAATAAACCAGGACTGTTATTGACTGGCTTATAACTACACTCCAGTAGTTCTTTACTTTTTTTCAATAATGCACTCTTACTGTTTCTGTGCTGCTACCTGTTTTATAGCATGTTAAATTTGGAAATGTTTAATTAGTATATGATGTTGGTAAAAATTTTAGAGTACTTTAATGTTTCTAAAATCTGTGCCTAGACTGTGTTATTTGCCTCATTACGAATATTTAAAATTTTGTGTCATGTGCATTTTTGAACAATTTTACAAAAACATAATAACAGTTCTCAGAAGTCTGATAGTACACTGAAGAACAGCAACTTTTCATTCCTTCACTAGTGCTGCGCACGTTATATTGTACAGCATTCCTACAAATTGTCCAGTAAAAATTCTCATAAAATTTGTTCCAGACTTATGAAATATGGGACATTGGATGCACAGAGTATGTTATTCAGAAGTTATATAAAAATAATCTTAAATTCTGTCTGAGTTAAAAGTAATTAACTGAATACCTTCTCTGCAACTTTATGAGTTCTGTAGAAAATTAATGTGCAATTTGGATAATATGAATGCAGAGTAGCTTTAAGTTGTAGTCATCCTAATCTACATGAATTACGTTTATGACAAATTATGGAATCTAACTACAAGCAGTGATTTATACATGTTACGCATAGTGCAACCTTTGCATGTGTTTAAATCCACACGTGTGCGTGTCTAGGCAATAGTACATCATAACAATCCCTGCAAATTAGTACAACTGTTCCTAAAAATGTATACATTTTAGATATCTCCGTAACACTGATACATTGTTCATTAATCACATAGTCAAATTTGCTGTAAGAATCAAAACAAAGATACAAAAATGTGAAATGCAGACTGGTTTTCTTTTCAAAAAGGATTTAAACTAAATTTGTTAAAAAGTTGTAGGAAGTATTTTGAATTTCAGTCATAATTTATTCCTGATATGAATCTTTTTTATAATTAATTTACTAATTACAGCAGTTAAGTGTAAATTATTCTTCCTAGTCAAGATTTTTATTATTACCTCTTAACACAAAGATAAATTTAGTGGAGAATAATTAGCATAACAATAACTTAGCACACAGTTTTCCAATCTGGTTAGTAATGCACTATGTTCTCCACAGAATCCCCGGGTTCACGTTAATCAGTCATTCACTAACTTATCTCTCTGTTCACTAAGCCCTTCTAGAAACAATTTAAAAGGTTACGATTTTTTTCTAAGAGGCAATGTCCTTGTCCAAATAAAAATTTTGGTTTTAATGAAAGCATTAAAGCAATTAAGACAGAGAGGGACAGGAGAAAAGCAGTTAATCACATAACCGTGATTACCAAACACACACATAGACAAAATAAAAATGAGAAAAATAAGTTAGAAAATAAAATACTAAAAATTTGTATCTCTTTCTGAGCAGAAAAGGTTAAGTCATAGGCGGACATCTTCATCACATCCCTTTACCCCAAAATGTCTGCACCGCTGAGAACATTAAGCCCAGTCATCAGAGCCGTAGGCACCCTGTTATCACAGTCAGCGGTCCATTAAATTAGAACTAGAAAGGCACAACTTAGTTATGTCTACTACCTTCTTAGAGTCTTTATCTTTTTATAACTACATATCTGCTTCTGTAGAAAATCTGGTACAATACTTCAAAATCATTGTTCTCCTATGCCACCTCTGCCCCAACTGTGTTTCTAATGTAGAAAAACAGATGCACTAGTTTTGTTGCAGAGGCAATGCAAGTTAATATGTACATGTACTACACAAATTGATTTCCAGAGAGGCTTTAAAAAACAAAACTAGGGGGCTATAATCATCCTTTGAATCTGATAGAACAATGGATGTCAGCCTCATGAAACTATTCATGTCCAAAAAAAAAAAAAAACACAAAAATAACAACAAAAAAAACTAAATTATTTCAAGGGATCTTATGTGTGTAATGTAATGCTGTATCATTTTATAGCTAAATCTCATCTTTTCCCTGATTCTCCAGAGTCATGATTCTTTAAGTCTTCTGTGAAATAAGCAGTTTTGCCTTTCCATAATAATTGAAATTCAGTCGGAAGAATATGGCACTGTAATTCTAGTTACATATAGCTCTTTTAAGTCATGTCTGTCATGACCCAGATCAAACTGTGTGAACTAAAACTGAAGCAAGCAGTACATTTTTGCAACCTTCATTTGGATACTGGGAATCCGGCATTGCAGTGGTTAAGAGAACACCTGCAAACCAAAACATTGTCAATTCAAATCCACCAGCTACTCCTTGGAAACCTTAAGGGGCATTCTACTCTGTCTTATATGGTCACTATGAGTTGGAATCTATTCCATGGCAACAGTTTTGTTTTTTTTTTTTAACTTGGGTACACCTGTGTTAAAATTCTGACCTCTTCATAATAAATAGCTTCTGCTGATAAAATTTTAGCTATTATATTAAGTAAATCTTTTGAAGACTCTTTGAAACTTAAAATGATTAAAAAATTAATCATACACAATAATAATAATAATAATAATAATAATAATAATAATGAAGGGTCTGTACTTCCCCAAGAAGACCTCGGGTATTTCAGAGCAGAACTGAACTCCCTAGGGTTTTCGTGACTGTGACTTTTAGAATCAGATCATCATTCCTTTCTTCTGAGGTGCCTGTGGGTAGATTTGAAAGGACAGCCTTTCAGTTAGTGGCCTAGCACTTAACCACTTGTGCAACTCAAGCAAAAAGTACTTGACATTTAAATTCAACCAAATGAGTATAAAGAAAATAAATACTTCGGGTGGTGAGTAGCCAAGGACTGAAACATTTGTAAGTGGATATTGAATCCATTTTTTTATAGAACTATATAACTAAACAGCATGATCACATTAAACTCTTAAGAAGTCAAAGTGATAATCACATTAACAAACACTGAGATCTCAATGAGGAGAAACTGAGTGAAACATCAACATCCTCAAATTTTCCAACACTGTACCATAAATAAAAGCTGTTAAAAACTGAGAAATGAAGAAATACATTTTTGAAAAGGATATATAAATTTACAAAAGAATCTGTCAGAAGACCTAACTATCACAAAGACAAAATTATCAACATTAAAAAAAAATAAACAAATTGGTAGAGCAGATTGTAAAAGACAGCAGGTACTATAGTTAATATCAACTAACAATGCATGTTCAATACTATAATATTTAATGAAGTAAACTCATGGCTACCATGGCTTGGCAATGAAGTAAAATTGAATAGATACAAAATTGATCTGATAGTAAAAAATATAAATGTGGTAACACATTTCTTGCAAGAAAATAACAGGTTTAATACAGAACTGAAATGTTAATTGTCATGGATCAAACAATGTGCACCCCGCCCCCAAATGTGTCTGATGACTTGGTTGTGGCATAAGTCTCAGTATTTTGTGATTGTCTTCCATTTGGCGTTTTTCTAATGCTATAAATCCTAACACCTGCCTGCAGACGATAGATTGGTCTATGTTAAAGAGGATTAGGGTGGGAGTTGAGGGGCACGGTAATACCCTCCCTAAAGCTACCTCCCTGCTGCAGTGTACAGAGAATTCCCCTGGAGTGTAGCTTGCACCCCCTTTTATCCTGCTAGAGATAAAAGGAACAGAAGGGAGGCGAGCAGTGAGTTAAGACCTCATGCTGTCAAGAAAGCAGTGTCAAGAACAGAGTGTCCTTTGGACCTGAAGTTACTGCACTAAGAAGCTAGAAGACCAAAGCAAGACTGATACAACAAGAGGAGCTTCCTCCAGAGCTGACAGAGAAAGAGTGCACGTCCCTGGAGCTGAAGCCCTGAATTTGGACTTCAAGCTTATTGTGAGAATAAAATTTTCTTTGTTAAATCCACCCACTTGTGGTATTTCTGTTAGAACACTATCAGATAGCTAAGACATTGATTAACAACAATGCTGTTATATAAAGTAGCAAAAAAACAAACTAGAAACAGTGTATCCGTAAAAAAACTATTGCCTTCTTGTCAATTTTGACTTCACTAACTCTATAAGCTAGAGTAGAAGTGTCACTTAAGGCTTCCAAGGAGCAGCTGGCAGATTTGAACTACAGACCTTTTGGACGGCAGCTGAACTCTTAACCACTGCATCACTAGAGCTTCTTAAATTGTAGTAAATCCAGCCAAGCCAAACATATACTAACTATTTACATTTAACAAATGAACCAAATCAAATAGCATTAGCTGCCAGCCGTGTGTAGTAACCATCTACAATGTCTAGCCTGGTCTTGCCTTCAGAGTGCAGAGCTTTCCGCCGCTGGCGATGATCTCTACTGTATGTGACACCCCAAGGTGCCTCATCGTATCACATTCACACAACAGAATCTTGACAGGGTAGTAAATTGTTCTTACAAGCTACTGTGTTTTTAATTGTCTTCCACAGAAAAATCGTTAGAATAAAGAATTTTTTAAAATTTTGCATATGAAGTATCTGGTATTTAAATAAAAATTATTACTAGGCAGACTGAAAAATAGTACTCTGAGAAAACAGTGGGAAACAGAGAGAGATCTAGAGATGGAACAATTATTGGACTCATCAGGCAACAATTCCAAAGAAATATGTCGAAGTAAATAAAGGAAATTTTTACCAGTGAACTATAATTGATTTTAGACATAAAAGATTCAGGAGCAAGGGTCAAGATGGCAGAGTAGTCAGACCTTCCTGTGATCCCTCTAACAACAAAGATCCAGAAGAACAAATGAAACAATGTTGAATTACACATGACATTCAGGAGCCCTGAACATCAAAGAAAAAGCTGAAAAATCTGACGGAGTGAAGGCGAAGGCAGAGTAGGCCCAGAAGTACCTGTAACTGGCCAGACTTGACTCTCCCGGAATCGGCAGCAAACAGTGTTATTTACAACCCACAAGAAAGGACATCAAAACAACACCATTAAACTCATATCTATCAATAATCCTGTTGAATGTAAATGAAATAAATGCACCAATAATGACATAGAGAGTGGCAGATTGTATATAAAAACATGATCCATCTACATGCTGTCTACAGCAGGCACAATTTAGACTTGCAAGAACAAATTAAAACTCAAAGGATGGAAAAAAGCTTACAACATTTGAAAAAAGCAGGAGTGGAACTGCTAACCTCTGATAAAATAGACTTTAAATAAAAATTCACCATAATAGATAAGGAAAGACATTAAAAAGCACAATAAAAGATTAAAAAATAAAAAATTCAAGTAGAAATCCTAGAACCTAATGAGGTAATAATTATAGTTTAATAGACGGCACTTGGCTTGGCAATTGGTTAAACACAGCACATGGAGAACTGGTCAACTACAAGAGAGATGAAATGAAAATAGCCCAAATGTAGCACAAAAAACAAAAAATGGATGGAAAATATTAAACAAGAATTAATAAACATATGGCACTTTTTCAGAAATTCTGACATTCTAGTATACATTTGGATTCCTAGAGTAGATGGGATGAGAGGAACAGTTAAAATGTAAGAAAAATATTTGAAAATATTATGGAGAGAAAATTGTAAAACTAATGTAATCAATTAAGTCATGTATTCTATTAAGTAAAAAAATATATAAATATATTTGTATATGTGAGCATGTTCACTCTGTATATATTCTACTATAGTCAGAACTGTAGTTGTTGTTAAGTGCCATTGAGTCAGTTCTGACTCATAGCAATCCCACACACAACGGAATGAAATACTATCCAGTCCTGTATTATGCCCACAATTGTTTTTATGCTTAAGTTGCCATTGCAGCCACTGCATCAGTGTATCTTGCTGAGGGTCTTGTTTTGTTGTTATTGTTGTTGTCGACTTTCTACTTTACCAAATATGATGTGCTTCTCCAGGGACTGATCCTTCCTGACAACACGTCCAAAGTGTGTAAGACATAGTCTTGCCATCTTTGCTTCTAAGGAACACTCTGGTTGCACTTCTCCAGGGACAGATCTGTTTGTTCTTTTGGCATTTCATGGTATGTTCAATATACTTCTCCAACAACACAATTCAAAGATGTCAGTTCTTCTGTCTTCCTTATTCATTGTTCAGCTTTCACATACATATGATACAATTAAAAATGCCATGGGTTGGGTCAGGTGCACCTTAGTGTTTAAGGTGACATCTTTACTTTTCAACACTTTCAAGAGGGTTTTTACAGCAGATTTCCCCAATGCAATATGTCTTTTGATTTCTTGACTGCTATTTCAGAGGGCTTTGGTTGTGGAATCAAGTAAAATGAAATCCTTGACAAACTCAATTCTTCCTCTGTTTATTATACTGTTGCTTACTGGTCCAGTTGTAAAGATTTTTGCTTCCTTGGTGTTGAGGTATAGTCGGAAGTAGATATACTTTTATATGTAAAGAGAACGCTGGGTACTTTGTATATTATATAATACAATTTATTAAAGTAATATTAGGAGGATTTTCTTTTTTGTAAGTTTAAAATCCAATCACTTACAGAGCAATTATTTTAGCTCTTCTTTTTGTTTCATATATATGTATGTACATATATATATATACACATATATATACTGCACTCTGGTCTTACTGCATTGTCTAGCATTTGGATTACAATATTAAATAATAATGGCAATAAGGGGTTACTTTTGTGTTATTCTTGTCTTTAGTATGAGTGCTGCTAATGACACCATTTTTATGCTGACTCATTGATTTAAGCACACAATTTTTTCCTCTATGAGTTGAAATGATTGTTTTCCCTTTGATTGTGTGTCATTGAAAATTATAGTAACTTTCCTAGTAATAAATTATAATTGATTCCTCGAATAAACACATACTTGAATGTGGCATCTTCTTAGATTTGCTAGTGTAGTTTAGAGAAACATTATAGCTTTTATTAATATAGGAATAGGCATAATACAGATGAATATATTGTGTGTGTGATACTTCAAGTATTTTGTCTCTTTTATTTTGAAAAAATGAACTACTAACGATATGATTAATAAATTAAAAAACTTTGTAATAAAACTAAATATATATTTTCCTTATTACACAACATTTCCTCTCTAGGTATACAGGGAAAAAAAGAAAAAAAAAAGACTGTTGCCCTCAAATTGATTCCAACTTATAGTGACCCTATGGAACAGAGTAGAATTGGCCCATGTCGTTCCCAAAGAGCACCTGGTGGATTTAAACTGTTAATCCTTTGGTTAGCAACTATAGTTTGTAATAATTGTGCCAGCAGGGATTTTAAGTATAAACACAATTAAAAAAAAACAAAACTTCTTACTCCCAAGTTGTATAGAACTTATGGAAACCCCACGTGTTAAACAGGAGAACTGTACTCCATAGGATTTTCTTGACTATAGTCTTTACCAAAGCAGATTCATATGCCTTTCTTCCATGGCATCAGTGAGTGAGTGTGGTGAGTATGAACCATCAACCTTCAGATTAGTAGTCAAGCAAACTACTTTGCGGTCCAGGAACTTTATATACAATAAAGCCAAACCAACTGCCATGGAGTCAATTCCAATTCATAACAACCCTATAGACAGAGTGACCCATAGTTTCCAAGGAGTGCCTGGGAGATGTGAACGCTGACCTTCTGGTTAGCAGCCGTAGCATTTAACCACTATACAGCAAGATTTTTCTTGTATGCAGCACAGATTGTATAATCACTGTAATTATTATAAAATAAATTAATTCCTTAATTTGTAAAATATTTTATTGATATATTAAGTGTACAGCAATAGGGTTTTTTTTGTACTTAAGTACACAGTTTTATTGAATTTTATAGACTGAAAAACTTCGTGTTTATTATAAACATCATTTAGCAACCACCATTCAGATAAAGATTTTTAAGATGCAGAATATTTCCATCACTCTAGAAGGAACTCTCAAGGATTTTCCCAGTGAATGCACCTGTCAATATCAAAAACAAAACAAAACAAAAGCAAAATGAACCCATTGCTGTCCAGCTGATCACAACTCGTAATAAGACTATAGATCAGAGTACAGCAGCTCCTGGATTTGAACTACCAACCGTTAGTTAGCAACTGTGCACTTAACCACTGCACCTCCATAAGCCAGCCAAGCCAAGTGCTGTCAATAAGGAACTACTATTTTATTTTCAATACTGTGTTTGATTTGATTTTTCTAATCACAATTTTTTCCAGTCTTGAATGTCATGTAAGTGAAATGATACTGAAATTACTGTTTTGTGTCTGGATTCTTTCATGTGATATGTTGTAACTATTCATCATTGAGTCAATTTCTGACTCATAGTAACCCTAGAGAAAGAATAAAACCTCCCAGTATGGTTTCCTAGTCTGTGATCGTTCAGGTAGTAGATTGCCTTGCCTCCTCCCTTGTGGAACACCGGTGGGTCTGAACTGTGACACTCCCACTGGCAGCCAAGTGCTAACCACCAGGACTCCTTTTACTAAGCATCTGCAAAAAATCATCTCTAACGTTCCAATATGCCATTCTTTCTTCCTTGTACTTAGCATGCCATTGCACAAATTTAAGACAATATTCTTAGGGATTTCATATTAATAGCAATTTATATTATTTCTTCTTTAGAGTTATTATAAAGAACACTGACATAATATACTGTACTTCTCTTGGACATATACACATATCTCTATTGTATATTTCCATAGCATGAAAGGACTAAGGAACAAGAAAAATGCACATTTAGTTTTAGTAAATATTTCTAATAATATTCTTTTTTCCCTAGAGGAAGAAGCCTTCCAGTTATTCCAAAATTGGGCAAGTACTTTGTATTATCAGGCTTTCTCATTTTAAACCTTATGGCAACTGCAGAGTAAGTAGTACTTCATTTCAGTCTAGTTTGCCTTTCCCTAATGCCTTTCAGTGATCATATTTGTTTTGGAAAAAGTACAGCCAGGATGTTCTTTAGAAGAAGGATGGCAAGATTACATCTCACACACTTTGGACATGTTGTGGGAAGGGAGCTGTCCCTGGAGAAGACCATCATGCTTGGTAAAGAAAAGGGTCAGCGAAAAAGAGGAGAACCCTCAATGAGATGATGGACACAGCGACTGCCACAGGGGGCGCAAGCATAACGCTGATTGTGAGGACGGCACAGGACTGGGCAGCATTTCTTTCTGTTCTGCACAGTGTCGCTATGAGTCGAAATTGACTTGATAACAGCTAATAATCACAATGCCTGCTTGTAGGTCATTCATATATATGTGTATATATATGTATATGTATATTTGGTTGTTGGTAGAAGGGACGGAATCTCTTCTTACCTCAATTTGAATACTGCTATTATTTGTTTTTAAGTCCTTTTTCTGACATTGAAGTTGCAAATATGTTGTCCCACTTTACAGTCTGCATTTTATTCTTAATTGTGTCCAAAGAATTAGTGTTTTATTTTTAGTGCTGAGTATGAGACGTGTAAGCTTATATCATGGTCACAAAAATATTATCCGGTGTAATACTGTAAAAGCCTACAGGTTTATTTAACCTTTTCCATTTAGGTCACAATCTATCTGGAGTTTGTGTTTGTCTACTTGTAAATTAGAGATCAAGATTTATTTTATTAAGCTATCCCATTGACTTAACACAATTTATTTAAAAAATATTCTTTCCTCTTGACACCAGTGTCATTTATAACACAAATAGATCTGTTAGTTGACTGTTTATTATTTTTAAGTTACTCTTGTAAAAGAGGAATAGTGTGCTGTCACTGGACAGGGAGAGCAGTGGAAGCTGCATATAGGTAGGCATGTAAATTTAGATGGGAATGTACATTTTCACTCAGTCATATTAAATAAAAAAATAATTTCACATAGTTGTTATTGTAGTAGATTTATAACAAAATTTTATATATGGCAGTATAAGTCTGCCTACTTGATTCTTCTCTATTAAGATAGTGTAGGCTACTTAGGGAGTCATATTTCCAAATATATTTTAAAACCAGTTTACCAGTTCTGGAAAACAAAAGGAAGAGAGAAACAGAGATAGAGTGACACAGAGACGGAGAGAGGGAAAGAGAGCCTGGTTAAGATTTATTCATAGGTTGAGGAGAATTAGTATTCTTCCATTTATTTTGGTGTTCTTTAATGTTTTAAAGTAGCATTACATCATTATCAGTATATAAGTGAGCAATCTTTAGTTCGATATATTCCTGGGTACAGATAGTCCTTGACTTGGGAAGATGTTCCATTCTGGTGTCTCCATCCTAAGTAAGTTATGATGCAAACTAAATCTCTCTCTCCTTCTCCTTTATTTTTCATTATTAGTGTCTTTGATAATCCGTACCTTTATAATTTCTATCTTAATTTGCTTTGAAAAGTTGGCATGACACTGACAGCATCAACAAATTTTGTGAAGCAACACTGTATGGAGTACACACCTTACTGAGACCTAACCTGCACAGTACCATATTCTTTACCTGGTGTCCTACCCTATAGTATTGCACTGGAAGATTGTTTCTTTTGCTGGGTTCCTCCCTTCGGCTTTCCATTTATATCTTGCTTTTTGCTTGCAGTTTCTATGTAATCCCCACTGTACTTGCTCAGTATAAATTAGCATGTTGTTAGAAAAACCTGTATGAACTCACTGCTTGTAAATCCCTTTTAAAGTCACTACCTGTCTGCTGATGGCAAGCAGTCTTTGCAGCAGCAGCTCCGACTGACTCCATTTCCTTGTACAACAAACTAAAGGCGCTTTTTTCCTCTCTTACTTTAATCTCTTGTTGATTAGCCAATACAAGTCACACCAAATGGAGCCTGGAGTTTCCACCTGGTGGTATTCTAAGACAAAATGTTACGAACAAAAATAAAAACAGTGTGTTTTGTCAGGGACTGTTTTTCATATTTCTTTTCCTAATTGTTTCCTAATTGCTTGTTCCTAAAACACAGAAATACAAACAATTATTATCAGCTGAGTACACAGTAGCACTAACACATTTTTAGCTAATTTAGAATTGTATTTTTATGTTATTTGAAGTTTTTCATCACAGTGTTATAAACCTACAGACTTATTGGATTCTTTCTAATATTTATTGTTACAAATCAGTATTTATTATATATAAAGCAGTATTTATTATGTATAAGGGTTCTTTGGAAATCCAGGAAGCATAAATGGTACATCTGCTAACTGAAAGGTCTTCAGCTCAAATCCACCACACACTACTTGGAAACTCTACGGGACAATTATACTCTGGCCTCTAGGGTCATTATGAGTCAGGCCAGACTTGACAGCAGTGGAGTTTGTTTTTCTTCTAATAAAAAGTTCTTCCAATGAGTGTGTTCTGTCTTTGACCTTGAATAAAGTATGTTGTGTAAATGATGCAGCCTTAATTGTTTTCTTATTCTGAAGTATATTTGACAGCAGCATGTGTAGGAAACAAAAAAAGAAAAAACAACTTCAAGTAAATGACTGCCATGGCACCTTCCAAGCACATCCAAAAATAATCAATTATTATAGCCTGATACCTTTCGTCACTGATAGTCACAGCCTGGCCTTTTTCATCTTGGAAAAACCAAGGCCAGTGATTCTGCTGGACCCAAATCCATACCAGACAGCAACTGTTTGGGGGTGAAGTGGACTTGACTAAGAATTCACTGGATTCTTATTACTCCAAATGCAACAGTTTGTTTGTTAACAAAACCATTCATTCAAAAGTGGGCTCCATGTTTGAAGATGATTTTTTTGATCAAAGGCAAGGTCAACTTCCAGTTGCTCCAGAGCCCAGTCAGCCAGTCTAGTCACTGGACTTCAATTCTTGAGTGTAACAATCTTGTAAAGGTAAAGCTTCAGTCCAGGTGCAAAATCTTCTGAATTGTGGACAAAAAGCCCAGTTCTTGCTCTCCACAGAAACTGATGGGGATGACTTCTGATTGGGGTAGATGCTTTCATTGGAACTGATGTTTATTGATGCACAAGTATTGCTTGATTGACAATAAAGCTGGTTGTCCGAATTTTTTTGATTAAATGTCTAATTGTTCTCTCAGCGAGAAGATTATGCACATGATAAATTTCACGTCATGCTCAAAATATTTGATGAATGAAACACTCATTTTGATAATCAACTTTAATAATTTCCATGTGTTGTAGAATCATGTAATTTTTCACGACTATTTGTCAAGACTAATGAAGAAACGTGATAGCTATAGCCAGGACAGTTTCACAAATATTACCACCATAATTGGTCAAATAGAGCATCCTTATTGAAAGACCCTTTGTTATAAAATGTTAGTATAAGTTTTCAAGTGCATACTATATCAGACTGAGGAAGATGTCTACTAACGACAGTTTATCCCCACTAATTTTATTTTTTATTTTGAACAAATATTGAATTATATAAAACTCATTTTACCCATTTCCTTTCATGGTTGTATAATTTTTCTTGTTTTTCCATTACTGTAGTCAAATATATTGATTTTGAATGAAGAAATGAACCTTGACTTTTGGAACAAATCTTATTTGATCATCAATAATTAATAATTTTATATATCACTATATTTACCCCAAAAGACAGGTAGAGGATTATAATGTGCAAAGAGTAGAGCCAAAAAGCCACTGCCATTTGGTCAATTCTGACTCATAGTGACCCTGTAGGCCAGAGTAGAACTGCTTCATAGAGCTTCCCAGGAGCACTTGGTGGATCTGAACTGTTGACCTATGGGTTAGCAAATATAGCATGTAAGCATTACGCAACCCAGGTTTCCTTGCAGAAACTGGAGTTAGAAAACCAGAAAGAAAAGAACATGGCTAGCAGTTCTCAAACTGAAATAGCTGAAGAGATAAAAACAAACCAGTTGTTTTACTGAAGGATTCTATGGGCAAAAAGTTCAGTGACACAGGAAGTCTCCAACTAAGATGGAAAAGATGCATACAGTCACTGAGCCAAAAATAATTATTTGACATTTAGTTATTTCAGGAAATAAAATGTGATCAGGAACCACTAATACTAAATGAAGAAATTCAAGCTACATTGATGGCAAGGGTAAAAAATCTAGGCTCCTGGAACTGATGGAACGCTATTTGAGATGCTTCAACAAACAGATGTACCACCAGAAGCCCTTACTGGTCTATGTCAAAAATCTTCAAGACAGACACTTGACCAACCAACTGGAAGAGATCTATATTTGTGTGCATTCCAAAGAAAGACAATCAAATGGAATGTAGACATTATCAAACAATAATATTAACATAACATGATTGTAAAATTTGTGAACATTAATTCCAAAACAATTGCAACTGTATGTTTATAGGAAAGTATGTGAAGATTGAGCCAGATCAGAAGAAGACATGGAACAAGAGATACCATTGCTATGTCAGAGGGATCTTGACCAAAACAGATAATACAAGAAAATGTTTGCCTATGTTTATTAACCTCGTGAAGGCTTATAAAGTATGGGATTCCAGAACACTAAATTGTGCCAATGCAGAACCTGTACATACATCAAGACAAGTTTGTTCCCACAGAATAAGAGGATACTGTGTAGCTTACAGTTGGAAAGAATATGCAGCAAGATTGTATTCTTTCACCTTATTCAGTCTGTATGCTGGGCAAATAATTTGGAATATGTGAAAAAGACTGTAGCATCAGGATTGAGATAGGCTCCCTAAAAGCCTGGGGTGTACAGATGACAATCTTTCTTGCCCAAAGGAAGTCAACTGATGAAGGCCAAAGGCTGCAGCCTACAGTATGGATTGTTATTGAATATGAGAAAAATGAACATTTTCACAACTGGACAAAAAGAATATCACAATAAGTGGAGAAAAATAAAATTTGTCACTAATTTCTTTCTAGTAGGTAGGGTCAACAATCACTGTCCATGGAAGCAGCAGTTAAGAAATCAAATGACGTGTAACACTGGGCAAAGCTGATACAAAAGACTTCTTTTAAAAGAAATGGAAGGGTGTAACTTTGATAACTAAGGTCTACCTGATGCAATCTAGACTTATTTTTTTAGTAGCTTTTTACACGTTTGAAATCTGGACAATAAAAAAGGAAGATCAAAGGAGAATGGATAAACTCAAATACTGAAGGTATTTTGGGTTGACTGAAAAAAAGCTAGCAAATCTAACTTGAATGTTCCTCAAAAACAAGGACAGTGAGACATTAGTTCACTTACTTTGGATACGTCATCAAGAGAGACAAATCACTAGAACAAAATGTTAGGCTGAATGTTAGCTAAGACGAGGGAAACCCTCAATGAGATGGACTGGAGTAATACTGAACTTAGACATACCATGAATCATGAAGACAGCACAGGACGGGGAAATGTTTTGTTTTACCATACGTAAGGTAGGGGCCCTGGTGGAGCAATGGACAAATGCTTGACTATTATCCAAAAGATCAGTAATTTGAATCCATCTACTTCTCCTTGGAAACCCTACAGGGAAGTTCTACTCCATCATATTGGGTCAGATGAGTTGGAATTGAATCAACAGCCCTGGGTTTTTTGTTTTGTTTTGTTTTTATACCTAAGCTCAGCACGAGTGAAACAGCCCCTACCTGAGGATCGCTGACTACGACATGTTTGCTTTAGACTTCCTTAGTGCTGGTATATGTAATTTTGGGGCTTTATCTGAATAGTGTGTCCCTCTTACACACAATGTGGAATTGCCTAAGCTTTCATCGAAAAGTCTGGAAAGTCTGATCTTCACAAAAGCCCCTCTCCTTTGCTAAACCTTTACCTCTACTCATTGCCTCATAGGTATAGTGTGGTATTGAAAAACCTCTGTTCAGCTCTTAAGCCTCTTAGAGTCTACCCTCTAGGAGGTTCCTTGGAGTCTCACTTCACTATGGTTTCTTCCTTTTCTGTATTTTCCCTGTGGAATCCCAGGTGTTTTAATACAAAGAAACACCACCCTCTAGCTCCAATAACTAATGAGATTGTCACTTTCTGTTTGAACTCTTTTCCTTTTTTAGCGAACTGGAAAATAAAAAGAACAGAGTGAAGCAGGGTCACATTGTTAGGTGCTCCCGCTTTAGTATATCACATTTATTCAGGTCCTGCCTGTGCCACTTTCATTCAAATAATATAAAATGCTTCTTTCAGCCATCATTGTTAAAGGAAAAAAAATCTAATTTGCACATTTTAAAGTCCATATTTATTTATTTATATTTATTAAATTTTATTTTTATCTTTCTGACATTAAAATTTAGTTCTCAGACTTAAGCCTTTTTGTATATTAAATAAAATCATTTAAAGATACACATTTTTTTTTCCTGAACTGATTATAGTTGGATGGCTACATGTTATTGTTGTTATATTTATTTCTTATTCTCTACCAACAACCAGAAACCCTAGTGGTGTAGTGCTTGAGACTTTCGCTAACCAAAAGATTGGCAGTTCAAATCTACCAGAAGCTCCTTGGGAACTCTCTGGGGGGTAGTTCTTCTTAGCCCTTAAAGGGTCACTATGGATCAGAATTTGCTTGAGGGTAAAGAGTTTGATTTTTTTTTTTTTAACCAACAACCAACCTGTTGCTGTAGAGGCCATTCCCACTCTTAATGACAGTATAGGACAGGCTTGAACTGCCCCATTGATTCTCTAAGGAGCTACTGGTGGATTCCAAACGCTGATCATTTAGTTAGTACCCAAGACCTTAACCACTGCTCCATTAGGGCGCCTCTGATTTTCTAAAGCCTCTAAAATTTGAAATACATACGATAGAAACATTGCCGTGAAATTAGAAATAGAAGATACATTTCGAGGGAAATACAACTTACCGTCCTTCTTGTTTCCTGTTTTTAGTTATCTAGTGATGTTATAACAGAAATACCAAAAATGAATGTCTTTAACAAAGAGAATTTTATTCTGTCGTAGTCCAGGGGAAGGCTTTCTCTCTCTGTCAGCTCTAGAAGAAGGTCCTTGTCATCTGTCTTCCCCTGGCTGACAAACTTCTCAGGCACAAGGATCCAAGGTCCAAATATGTGCTCTGCTTCTAGAGTTGCTTTCTCAGTGTGTGAGATACCCTGTCTCTTCGCTAGCTCCTCTCTTTTAAGTCTCAAGAGAGACTGACTCAAGACACAATCAGACCCTGTAGATCTCACCAGCATAACTGCTGCTCATTCTTCTCATTAACATTACACTGGTAAGATTTCAATACATACAAAAACATCAGATGACAGGATGGTGAACAATCACATAACACTGGGAATCAAGACCTAGCTAAACTGGCAAATATTCCGGGGGCAACAATTCACTTCCTGACAATTGCTTACCTAAGGAATGTTACATGAGTGAAATAAACTTATAACTATTTGAAGTCTCTGTATTTGGGAGTCTCTTTATTACATCAACTTATTCTTTCCTCAAAGCTATGTAAGATTTGTTATGCTATTTTGTGTTTACATATCTATCACTAGACTAGTATGTTAGAGCACCAGAGATGTAAATAACTTAATAATAATCATTCTCTCTTCATCTTCTAGCACAAAGCCTTACATGTTTTAGCTAGTGACTGTAGAGTCACCTCCAACTCTGCACAGAACAACCTGATATTGTCTAGCTCTATGTCATCCTCCCAGATGTTGCTTTGCTTGAATCCACTGTTATAGTCAATTTGTTTTTTGAGTGTCTTTCAACCTAGGGAACCCATCTTCCAGTACTGTATCCTACAATATTCTCTGGTGATCTATAGAGTTTCCATTGACTAACTTTCAGAAGTAGATTGCCAGGTCTTTCTTACTGATCTGCCTTAGTCTGAAACCTTACTGAAATCTGTTCACATGGGTGACTTTGCTGGTATTTGAAATACAGGAGGTAGAGCTTCCAGCATCCTAGTAACACACTGCACCACAGTATGACAAATTTTAATAGATAGGTAACAGAAATCCCAGAAAAATAAAGTTATGATATTTATATTAAGCCAAGTGCCATAAGTCAGATTTACATTGGCAGAACATATACTCATATTGCTTTGTAGACACTAAATAAATCTATTCTTGCATGTTTAGGTATTCTCTTTAGGTATTGGATGTACATGTAGATTAGATATTAAGGAAACTTGATATTTTGATAGATGGCTAATTTATGAAAATTAAGAAAGAGTAATTGTTAGTAGTAATATTATAACAGCTTTTGCTATAAACTATAGGATTATAAAACTGACACATGCACCTTTGCAAATATCATAAAAAGATTAGATATATGCAGTGACATGGGTGAGTATACAATTTATTTCTCAGAAGTTTCCCATGTAGCAAAAATTAAATTACTATATAATTTAGGAGTCAGAGAAATATTTGTCCATCATAATTAGTGACTTCTGATTATGACTCAGGCAAATTTATCAATCAGAACACATTTTTCATAATTTGTATGAGTAGATTTACATATTTGCTAGTTTTTACATTGTCCTCTACATTTCAATATTTTAAAACTTCTGCAAAATACTGAATAAAAAAAGCAAAATTGAGTTACAGCAGTTTACATTCTAAAAGTGTGCACTAAGATTAATATCATGATAGTCATCTAAAGAATATATGCTAATTACAATGTACTCATCATTTTACCCAAGGAAATGAAGCTGTTAGAAGATTGCACATAACCACCCCCTCCCCAAAAAACTTATTTGGAGTGGGATTTTACCAGGAGAAATTTGACAGAAGAATGTGTTCTGGGCAATCAATCATGGTTGTCTACAATAATATTAATCACCTCATGGGTCAGGTTGTTTGTCTTCTCTCCATCTTTGAGGCTCAGATATTCAAAAGTGCTCTGCCAAGATGCACTTCATGTAAATGGACCATATGTCAGAAATGTGCAATGATGCCAAGGTGTTTGCTGAGACTTGTTCAAGGTAGAAAGTTCTTCTCATTAGGCTTATATTCATTACTGAGGAAAATAAATTACACTCAGGTCCTTACAGGACAGTCTAAATATTCAAAGTTTGAAAACTGTGTACAGCATTTTAATTTTGTTAGTGAATACTTTTATCTTGGATACAGTCTGTCAAAGCACAGCTATGTCAAACTATTACTTCCCCCTCATCTCCCAGAGGATAAATTTATGTTAAAAGCTCACTATCTGTATGGAATTTGCCCTCTGTGCAAATTCAGTGTCCATTTAGTACTTATCATTATATAGCTTGATGTTGCTTTTATTATTTTTATTAAATAATCATTGTTTTCTGATAAAACCTCTTATGTTTTACTTTATCTTATTTTTTGTTTAAATTTTAAAGTATTTTGACATGATTTCGTAAGTACTATTGTGATTTTTTTCCTAGAAAATATTTTAATACTATTATTCAGTTTTGGTAACAACGTTCATTCCTTTGAAGCTCATTAATTTAGTGCATTGAGAAACAATTCGTTGTACTGGGTGAAGCACAGTTGAGTACATGCAAGAGAGGCTCATGATAAATGAAGTCAGCACAACCTAGAACAGACTTCTAAATAATTGGATAATTACAAAGCAAAATAAAAATGATTTCTAAAAAAGGAATATGCAATTAAAATTCATAAGGAGGTATCTGTTACAATAAATGCATTCCAAATTTAAATATGATTTATTCCAAATTTGAGTATTATGACCTTTTAACAAGGAATATGGAAGTACATAAGTACTTTATGATTATTGAATTTCTGTCATCCCATATCTTAGCGTATGCACTTGGAATCCTTAAAAGTAACCATTGGAAGAATGGAAATATAAGAGTTTCACAAGTTTTGATCAAGACATTAAATGAAAATGTAAACTATTTAGCAAAAAAGAAAAGGAAAGTGAAAGAGAGTAAGCATTTGGAAAGTATAGATCATAAGGACAGAAATGAGGAAAAAGAAATATCAGATAACAGAATAAAGAAATCATGAGATTTTAATGTTAAAAATATTACAATTTCTAACCTTAGGGAGTAATCTTGAGGGCAAAAACTATTCCTCTTAACAAGTTCACAAACTATTTAGAGAAATCAGAAAAAATTTAGTATGCACTGTTAACTGACATTAGGAAATTTTTGAATGGAGAAAGATGCACGCAGACATGAAACCCACACATGCAAATACACACATACACAAACACGAGGTCTGACAAATCTGCAAACGTAGATGTTCTAAGTGCTACATACCTCATTGCTGAATATCATCACAGTTACCTTTGAAGTACTCCTCTCGGGAAGCTATGCGACGATGCCGGAACCTAGCCCACCTTTCAAAGCAGTTTTGGAACTCTCTCTGGAATGGTCATTGTTTGCAGAGGCAAGTTCTCAAACTTAATTGTATAGTTGTCTGTGAGGGAGTTTTTCGCTAGCACACAAATAACTGTATTGCAACTCTCCCCCTACTCAGCTAATCTGGCAGTGACTTCTCTCTTTACACAAAGATAAAGGAAATATTCAAAGGATGATGTTTGGATGACATTTGGGAAATCAAGGGTAATAGGATGACAGCTCTGATGGCCATTCCAGACAGAGTTCCAAAATTGCTTTGAAGGATGGAGTAGGCACTAGCATCCGAGTACAGCTTCCCAAGTACTTGGAAGGTGAGCACAGTGATATTTGGCAATGAGGTAAGTTGTACTTTCACTAGGATGAGTTAGCAAACTTGTCAGATCTTGTATCTGTACACACACATATATACACATACATAAATATACACATATACCTACATAAAGCCACTGTCTTCGAGCTGACTCCAACTCTTAACAACCCTATAGGTTAGATTAGAACTGCCCCATAGTTTCCAAAGAGTGTCTGGAGGATGTACATTGCCGACCTTTTGGTTAGCAGAAACAACACTCAACCCCGGTTTCCATATATATATATAAAACATCTATAAATGCATCCTCCGACTCGACAGCACTTGGCTTGGCTATAAGTGCATCCTGTATAATATGCACATATATACATATGATGAAGCAATTATTTGAATTATTGACCTTTGAATCTTTCTGATTGCTGTAACAGTTATTACTGTGTCATTCTTTCAACTTTCTGTATAAAATATCTGCAGAATTTTATATCAAATATTTGAACAAAGAAAACTAGAAATACTTAGAAACAAGTAATGGTAACTATATAGAAGGACAAAAAGGATACGCAATCCAAACCCATACCCCTCCAAAAAACAGAAGTCATTTTCCTTACAGCTATATCGAGTGTCTGTTACGGGCTTGATGAACATCTGCATAGCTGTTTCCCCATTAGTTTTGTCATCTTCATCAAAAATCAATTGATTGCTTAACAACAAAAAGTAAACAGTCTAATAGAAAAATGGGCAAAAGGGTTGAACAAACATTTCCCTGAAGAGAATATAAAAATGACCAACAAAAACACTGAAAATTGTTCAATGATACTAATAACTAGGAGATGAAAATGAAACCCCAAATGAGATACAACACTGCATCTATTAGAATGACTATGATAATAAAAACATTTTAAAAATAGTCAGAAAATAACAGGTTTGGGCAAAGTTTGGAATCCTTGTCCATTGGTGGTAGTAATACAAAATGGCATAGCCTCTGCGGAAGACAGTTTGGTGATTTCTCAAATACTTAAAACTTATCATATGATCCAACAATTCAGTTCTAGGTTTAAAACCAGGACTGCAGGAATGTAACAAAAATTTGTACACCAATATTCATTGTAGCATTACTCACAATAGATAAAAGATAGAAATAACTTAAATATCCATCAACAGAGGAATAGATAAAAAAATGTGATCGGCACACGCAATAGAATATCACCCAACCATAATGAGAATTGAAACCCTGATACAGGGTACAGCAGCTTATTTGAGTTGCTATTTTTTCAAGGTTCACACATGTTGTAACTTGTGCATACCACAACATGTATGAAGCTTGAAATGATTATAATAACCAAAATAAATCAGCTACAAAAATATGAATATTGTATGAATATTGTATGAACAGTATCTATGGAGTCTGTAGTTTTATCTTCTCTTTCATTTCAGTGTGATTACTTCTGTGATCTCATATTCATATGTCTGTCCATATATTTATCGATTTTAGATCTTTTTGAAGGACTAACTTTTGATTTCACTAGTTTCCTCATTGTTAATCCGCTTTCTATTTGTTTGTTGCTCCTCTTATCTTTGTTTGTATAATCTTATTTGGAAAGAAAAATCTCATCAAATTTGATAAATTTTTGGTTTTTATTTATATAGTCTAACATCATCCTTCTTCCGGGACTTGATATAACTTTTGAAGATTGCTTTGCAAGGCATGGGTGAATTACTGAGAAGGAATTCTAATAAAACTCTTAGTTTTTTTGATAAACATAGGAGATCAGAGTGCTTTTACTGTGATTTAGAGCTGAATAAATTGCTCCTGATCTAAGGCAGCGTTGGTGGAAATCACAAGCTGTAGTCACTGGATGTACAAAGAGAGAGAAGGTAATAATGACACTGAAGACTTTCACTTATGCAACTGTTAGCTTCTGCTGGTGTTGGTATTACATGTTTGTATTAGTTTTGGAAGGAGACAGAAGTTTTCTGTCTTTATCTTCTAGCAAACTTCTCAAGAAGCTGAAAGACAGTAAAAATTCCATTAACATGATAGGGAAATGGATTAAACAAAAGATCCCTCAGTTGTTGTGTTGTCTGGTTGGTTGATTGACTGATTTCTGTTTTCTCCTTATTTCCTTTCCATTTCACTCATAGGCATCTTAATATTTACTATGAATTTGTTTGGATGTCAGTCTAGAAATCTCATAAAAGTTTCTAAGAATGTGAACAGTATCTTCACTGTATGATATTTAGGTAGCAAAATTATAAGATCTGCTTTGTGGAATTATGAAATATTTTTCATTTTGCAAATACAGTGAGAAAGGAAGAGTTAATGATAATCTAGAGGACATAAATATACACATGGTCAATCTCATGCTAAAAACCTTCCAAGTAAATTAATCTTAAGAATGTTATATTTTCTGTTTTTCTTCGTTGTTTTAATTCTGTGTTTTTGTCAAACTCTGTCTCTGCCTCTTTGGTTTGAATATTCAAAAAGATTTTTTTTAGCTTGAATAGATTAGTAAAAGATTTGTTTGTTTCCAGTGAGTTTATCACTTGGAGAAAAGTTGAGATTTTAAAGGAAATATAAGCTTTTTTTCAGCCCAGCTTGACAGGTCTATTATATTTCAAATTTAGAAGAAATGATTCCTAAGTTTTCTCAGATTCTCAGAACTACATACTTGCTTAACAGAAACTCAGCTTCAGGGCATCAGTTTCCTAGTGGGATTTTGGGTGTTGTTGTTGTTTTGTTTTTTAGTTCGAGTAACAGATTTTCTGTACAGTGAAATTTTATTTTATTTTATTATTTTTTTTTATTTTTATTTAACATAACTGAGTGAAAATGTACATTCACATGTAAATTTACATGCCCCCCTATATTCAGCTTCCACTGCTCTCCCTGTCTGGTGACTGCACACTATTCCTCTCTGCTCCATACATGTCTCATCCTCCCAACAGCCTCCTTTCCCCTCCTCTCCATCCACTCCCCTTCCTCCAGCCAGAGGTCAGCAAGATGATTTCCTATAGATGTATAGAATCATAAAGTGCTTCCAATATATGGTTACTCTGCATCGCCAAGTCCAATTCATTCCTGTCCAAAGAGTGGACCTTTGTTATAATTTACGGGAGAGGGCAGCATCAGGGTCGGGGACCATGCTCTCAGAGGAACCCCAAAACCGCTGGACCATCAGTTGAGGTCTTTTAGTGGAGATCTCATGATGCACCTCTTTTTATTCTTGTGTTGCCAGTGAGGCTCCTCTCTGTGAGCTCCGTCATGACTATCACTGGCGGTGGCCGGGCACCATCCGGTTCTTCCGGTCTCAGGTCGATGTAGGCACCCACTCTTGTGGGTCTCTCTGTCTTCTCAGTTGTCTTTACCGCATGCCATTTTGGCCCTCGGTGAGCATCCGTTCCTGCTGAGTTGGGACCATTTGCTGTGTCCTCGGATGGCAGCTTGGCAGCTTTTAAGACCCCAGACGCCACTCCCCAATGTAGGGTACAGAGAGCTCTCTTAGCAGCAACTCTTAAAGGCAGCAAGACTCAAGGCAAAGCTAACATTCAGAGGGAAACCCTGTAGGCTCTCGTCAGATTTCTCAGCAGAAACCATGCTGGCACGGAGACAGTGGCACGACACATTCAAAGTCTTGAAGGAGAAGAACTTCCAACCAAGAATTATATATCCTGCAAAACTGTCTTACAAATACGAAAATGAAATTAAGATATTCCCAGATAAACAGAAACTCAGACACTTTGTAAAATCCAAACCCAAACTACAAGAAATACTGAAAGAAGTTCTTGGCTTTGGCTTAGAAGAATGAAACCACTAACTTTATATTTTAGAATGACACACTACTCAATACTCATTTAGGGAAGGCTCCAAAGTAAATCTTTGCTGCTTATGTTTCATTTTGTTAAGCTTGATTATAATATGTCTTGGAGTCTTTCTTTTGAGATCTATATTGGGTGGCGTACGATACGCATCTGAGATGTCCATATTCTCTTCCTTCATGATTTCTGGGAAGTTTTCTTTCAGCAGCTCAGCAACAATACTCTCTGTGTTCTCAGATGTCTCACCCTGTTCAGGGACTCCAATTAATCGAAGGTTGTTCCTCTTAATAGAGTCCCACATGCTTCTTAATGTTTCTTCATTTTTCTTGTTTCTTTCTTCTGATTTCTGCTCATAGACACTGGCATCAGTAGCTCTGTCTTCCAAGTCAGAAATTCTTTTTTCCATTTGTTCCATTCTGTTTTCTTGGCTTTGCATGGAAGTTTCTATGTCTTTGATTTTCTTCTTGATCTGTTGGATTTCAGAGTACTGGTGTTCCATCAGATCGAACAACTTGCTTAATTTTTCATTTTGTTCTGCTGCATTTTGTATAAGGTCTAGAAGGGCCCTGTATATAATCAATTTGTATTCACTTCCTGATGCTTTCATAAAAGTTTCTTCATCTGGAAAACTCCTTGGTTGCTTTGTTTGGGAGCCTTCTGAAGCCATGAGTGATTGCTTGTATGCCACAATTGTCTGTTGCTTTTTGGGTCCCATGTGAGTATATAGAGGCTGGAAGAGGTACTGTGAGGATGGATTGCAAATGTTTCTCTAGGCTGTCTTCAAATGTAAAGCAAAAGGTATCTCACCAGTTCACAACTCACTTAGGTTTTCATCTGTAGAGGTCCCTCTTCTCATCTGACAAAGTAAGCGCCACTGTATCCAACCCCAGATGATAACAAACTAGTTCAGAATACAGCACTGCTAGTGCCCTAGTGGCCTCTGCTGACAGGGCCTAGCCTTAGCCAACACTGCGTCGAGTACTGGTTTTGTGATAGAAAAGCGCTCTCCTGTGGGCAGGCTCTGGCTCCCAAGCTAAGAATTAGGTCCAGCTGCGGCCACCGTACCCAAGATGGCGTCCTCCACACAGGCAGCAGACAGGGGGGCTAAAGGTGCCCAGAGGCAGCGATTCCTCTGCTTCTGTTGCAGGGCCCCCAATGTAGGCAGCACTGTGCAAAATCACTACTTTTCTGTCGGAGAAGCGCTATCCCGTTTGCAGGCGCTGGCTTCCAGGCTAAGAACGAGGTCCCGCTAAAATCTCAGTACCAACATGGCGTCCCGCACCCTGACCGTGGAGCTCCGCACAAACCCCACTGAGGCAGCTACAAAACGAAAGGCTCAAAGTGTCTAGATTAACAGAGTCCCGAGCCTGGCTCTCAGAATATGAGAATTTCGCCTGCCTATCCCCCCAGCAGCGCGTCTGAGTCCAGCTGCCGGGCAAGGCCCAGCTCCGCCCGCCAGCCGAGACCGAGGAAAAAAGAAGTCAAAATGGTGCGTTTACCTTCCGTCCGTGAGAGCCGGGGCTAGCCAGGAGCGGGAGTCAGCGAAAGAGAGGAGGTTTTTCGCTGAGTGGTATGAAGTCCCAATTAACAGCTCTGTGCCGTGTCCTGAGGCTGATTAGGTGCTCAGAAGGCTCTGTTTGATTGTCAATTCAGGTCTTGGTTTCCAGAGGGATAGAAAGAGACGCGTCCTTAGTCCGCCATCTTGACTCCGCCCCTGTAGAGTGAAATTTTAAGCTATAGAACAATAGACACAATGCATTACCATTACTATCACTACTTCTACCTAAGAAGGTAACAATTAATGTTTATTGAGAACTTACTGGTGTAAATGCTAGTTGACTCAGGAGATAACAGAAAAGTTGGGGGTTCGAATCCACTCAGAGTCATTTTGGAAGTAAGACCTGCCTGTCTACTTCCCAGAATTCAGGCCATGAAAACTACAGAGACGGTTCTGCTCTGACACACATGCATCTTCGTGAGTCAGAGATGACGTGGTAGCAACTTGTGGTAGTGGTAGTATCCCCTATTAAACATGGTTGTAACCACTTTTTATGGATTGATCACTTAATTTTCACAACTAAAATATGAAATGATACCATTCATATGCCTTTCATATGCGCTAAAAGTATGTATATTATTGAAACCCAAACCTGACAAACATTACTTCAAAACAATAGAAAAATGTTGATTGTGAATAATGTAGCGAGTTGAACAGTGTTCTTCCCTCCAGAGTACACTCAGCACCTGTGAAGGTGAGCTGATTGGGAAATAGTGTATTTGGAGATAGAATTAAGTCAAAGATATTTATGTGAAATCATCCTAGTTTGTACAGGTGGACCCTAAATGCTTGCAAGAGGAAGACAGAAGTATATTTGTCACACAGAGCAGAAGGCCATGCGAAAAAAGCAGCAGAGACTGTGTGTTAACACACTCACAACCCGAACAACGCCTGGAGACACCAAAAGATAGAAGGGACAAGAATCTAGTCTCCCCTACGTCTCCCTAGCAGTACAGCATTGTCAGCACCTTAATTTTGGACTCTAGTTTCTATAGCTGTGAGACAGTAAATTCTTAGCACCTCGTGATACAGGGATGCAGATCACATTGGGTAAGTGTCAGAGTGGATGATATCCAAAATAACTCTAATTTTTTGTGCCATGTTTCGGCAGGAATTTATTATTTTTATAGAAATATCCCTGTAGTTAGTTATAATAACTGAAACAGTTTTGTAAGTTTAGTTTACATGTAACAATACATCTACAAATTTAAAATTTTATGCTAATTTACTTTTGAAACCTTCTAATACATCCCAGTCAGAGCTGTCATCACCATTCAGTTACAATGACACTTCCAGTTGCCTGGTTTTATCTGCTTGTGTTGGTGCTTTTGTTGCTGCTTGTGTTTATATACTCATTTATTTTGTTAAATTTTCTAGTTTTTTAACTACAATACTGTGATAATATTTTTAATACATCAACAATTAAAATTTAAAAAAAGACATCCATTCAGTTACTAATAATGTTGTAACTAATAATATTGAAATACAGTGTAGAAAGAGTTCACAGAACAGTTTTGCTGTTGCTGTGTTATGTTGTTGGGGGCCATCAAGTCTGTTCTGACTCACAGTGACCCTATGTATGATAGATTGAAATAGTTCTCTGTGCTGCTCCAAAACTAGTGTATCAATCCATTTCATTGAGGGTCTTCTTTTTCACTGGACTTCTACCTTGCTCAATATGATATCCTTCTCCAGGGACTGATCCCTCCTGATAACATGTCCTAAGCATTTAAGATGTGGTCTCATCTTCCATGCTTTTAAGGAACAAACTGGTTATACTTCTTTTAAGAGATATCTATTTATTCTCTTGGCAGTCCATGATATATTCAATTTTTTTCTCCATTGCCACAATTTAATGGTGTCAATTCTTCTTCTGTCTTTCTATTTCTTTGTCCAGCTTTCTCATGCATGTAATGTGAGTGACAAAACCATAGCTTGGGTCAGGTGCACCTCAGTCTGTAAGCCTCAGTCTGTAAGGTAACATCTTTACTCTGTAACACTTTAAAGAGAACTTTTGCAGTAGACTTTACCAACACAGTGCAAGATTTGATTTCCTGTGGGTGTTGATTGTAGTTCCAAGTAAAATTAGATCCTTGACAGCCTCAATCTTTTCTTTGCTGTTAGTATTTAAATAATTGACAACATTAGATCAAAGAATTTACAAGTATATTCACCACATGCTATTCTATGGTTAAAACTGACAACAAACATGAGTTAGGATCTGTGTGGCCTGGTATAGGGGGAGGTACATGAGGAGGTGACACCCTGATGTTACTGGGTAACAACAGCCTTAGTGATATCATTATAAACAGCTGTTTTAAGCCACTCAGCTTATGACAGTCTGTTACAGCAGCCCTAGAAAATGAATACAAATATTGATACACCAATATCCCCAGTAAAATATTACCAATAGAAGTAGTCACTTGATTAACAGGATAATTCATCACAACAAAATAGTATGTGCTATATATATTTGCCCGAACTCCAAACCAAACAGGTTGCCATTAAGTCAAGTCTGACTCATAGTGACCCTGCAGGACATGGTAAGACTGCTCATGGGTTTTTCAAGGCTGTGATCTTTACAAAACAGACCATCACATCTTTCTGCCAGAGAGCAGCTAGTGGATTCAAACCTCTAAACTTTCAGTTAACAGTACAGCCAGGTTATAGTGACCCTACAGAACAGGGTAGACCCGTCCTGCAAGGTTTCCAGGGAGCAACTGGTCAATTTGTACTGCAAATCATTTGTTTAGCAATGAAAGTCTTAACTACTGCAGCATACTAGAGCTCCTTATCTGTGCAAGAATGGTTAGATAATAGAAGATACATTTATGCAGTCATTATTTTAATATTTTAAAGAAAAAAGTAACTAAACAATAATAAGAAGCATACATATATCACTTACAGTTAACCATCTGTCATAGATTGAATTGTGTTCTCCAAAAGATTTGTGTAGTCATTTGGCTAGGCCATGGTTCCTGGTATTGTGTGATGCCCCTCCATGCTGGAATTTCTGTCTCTGTGATGTTAATGAGGGTGGATGGGCAGCAGTTGTTTTGGTGTGACAGGATTCAACGTGTAAGTCTGTTTTGTCCTTGAGGAGATCTCTTGAGATATAAAAGAGAAAACTTAGCAGAGACATTTTCGGCTTCACATCATCAAGAAAGAAAGTAGTGCCTGGAGCTGACTGTGTCCTTTGGCAAGGACCTGATCCTCAGAATCTTCCAGTCCAGGGAAAGACTGATGACAAGGACCTTCCTTTAGTGGCAGCAGAGAAAACCTTTCCCCGAAGCTGACACCCTGATTTTGGACTTTTATCTGACTGGACTGTGACAAATAAAATTTCTACTTTTAAAGCTATCCACCTGTGGTATTTCTGTTAGAGCAGTACCACCTAAGTAAAATGCTATCACAAAACCCTTTCACATTAGGTTCATATTACACGCATTTACAAAAGTTAGCTGGGAAAAACTAAAGTGAGGTTAAGTAGCTGTCCCAAGGTCACAGTAAATGGTAACATGGGTTTCAAATGCAAAGTGTCTGATTCCAAAGTTTATGTTTTTTAATACTATGCTATGAGCTTCTCTGTAGATGCTGAAAAAGGTTGCTTCCCGACACTGGTAGACTAGGTGCCACTGAGCTCCCTTGGACTCACAGCAACACTGTGTATAACAGAAAGAAGTGCTACCTAAACCTGTGCAGGCATATTTGAACCCAATGTTTCAGCCACTGTGTCAATTTATGCCAATAATCATCCCTGACCCTCCACCTACCAAGCATGATATTCTTGAGGGATTGGTTCCTCCTGATAACATGTCCAATGTACATGAGACTGCTCTCATTTCTAAACAGCATTGTAGCTGCACTTACTCCAATACAAGTTTCGGTGGAGTTGATGCATGTGAAAATGCTCACCTTGTGAAAATACAAGAATGCCAACCCTCAAACCAGAATTACACTTAAAATGGAAATACTACAGTCATTCTAATTAAAGTTGAAACAAGGACTCCACTATTTCTGTAACGAAATTATTATCATTATACTGTTGTTAGGTGTCATCAAGTCACTTCTGACTCATACACATCCTATAGGACATAGTATAACTGCCCCACAGGGCTTTCAAGGAATGGCTAGTGGATTTGAACTGCTAACATTTTGTTTAGCAGCTGTAACTCTTAATCATTACTCCATTATTATACTAAAAATCAAAAACAAATCCATTGCTCTCAAGTTGAGTCCACTTCATAGTAACCTTATAGAATAGAGTAGAACTGCCCCATAGAATTTCCAGGGAATATCTAGTTGATTTGAACTGCTGGCCTTTGGGTTAGCAGCTTTCACTCTTAACCACTATACCACCAAGGTTTCCTAGAGGTAGTATAAAACAGAATAAGGCACAATAAAGGAATCTGAGCTATCAAATTAATGGATAAATTTTTAACTTGATTTTAAGGTAAGAAACACAGTTTCACGGTGTATTTCAAATACCAGCAAGTCATCCATTGTGGCCAGGGTTTAGGGGAGCTTTAAGACTAAGACAGACTAGCAAGAAAGATCTAGCAATTTACTTCTAAAACATTGGCCAGGGCACAGCTAACACAATCAAATGGTCAAATATTCCTGTGATCCCTCTACCAACACAGAGCCCTCCTCACCCCCCAAAATGGGTTGATTATATGGGACACTCTAGGAGGCTGAATATCAAAGAAAAAATTGAGAAATTGGACTGACAGGGAAGGAAGTGTAGATTCAGAAGTATGTAGAACTGGCCAGACCTGGTCAGACAGGAATCAGCACCCCACGGATGTATTACCTGCAGTGAGCATGATGAGTGGAGCATGGGATTTCTGAAAGTGCTTTCATTAGTGTGAAAAATCCAGCAGTGGAAAGCCCATTCAAGCCTTTACAATCAGTGTATATGGGCATTGGATCAACAAAAGCTAAGTAGCTTGCAATTAATTTGCCACATGAGGATCTAAAATTTTTCTTTGGGATAAATGGTTCTCTCTTTCACATGTGCTTCCCCCACCCTTCTCTACACTTCACCAGCTAGAGTCTGATGCATTATCTGGGCCACAAGTACAACTCCTTATGCATACATGAGACAATCTCCTAGGACTGAAGAAGAAACCATTTAACAAACTAGGGGAGGGGTATAATTCATACCCTGCTAGCTTCTGTAAACCAAGAATTCAGGGAGGGAAGAATTCCTTCACCTAGGTACAGGCATACAAAGACATGCCTTCCTCACAGTCAGTCACAGAGAGCTGGCAGCCTCCTGCCTTTTTCAGTGTATGCAGGCAGATACCTGTGCCTGTGCCAATCACCACTGCCATCTAGGACTGTAGGGGAGAGCCTGCACCGTGCACGTGGTTAGTAACTACCAGGGCAAATGTGCTGAATACTGTAAGAAAAGTAAACAGAAGCCTAGGCTCACATGCCTAGTAATGGCTTTAACCACCTTGTGACAAGATTTTAGAGCCTTAAAACCACCAACAATCAAACAAGCCACATAAGCAGCCTACGATGGCATTTCAAAACAAAGCAAAATAAGAAGATACAACAAGTAAGCAAATGAAAATAAATGCAACAACATACTGATGCTTTGAACACAACAGTCAGTATCAAATCTCTTAAAAAAGTAGACCATAATGGCTTCAGAAAACTCCAAAAACAAAGTATCAAGAAATTTTCCAGAAGAAGAAAACTTCCTTTTTTATCAGAGGTAGAACTCAAAAGATTAATAATTGGCCTCTTCAAGAGATCAGTCAAAGCATACCAGAGGCTAATGACAAATTGAACAGGCTGCAAGAAAGCATTAAGAAATAGCATTCTGAAATCCAGAAGACTAATACTAAAATTACAGAATTAGACAACACAATAAAAAGTAAAAAGCATATACCTGAGGTAGTGGAAGTCAGAATTAGGAAGAATGAAGGTATAACACCTGACACCAACGTATTTGAGGAATCAGATAAAAAAAATAAAAAAAAAATGAAGAAACACTAAGAATTATGTGGAGTCTATCAAGAGAAGCAATGTACCAGTTTTTAGAGTAACACAGGAGGTTGGGGAGACAACAGACAATACAAAGATAATTTTTGAAGATTTGTTGACAAAAGTCATTCCTGATGTTATGAAAGATGAGAAGCTCTCTATCCAAGCTAATCATTGGACTCCAAACAGAGTAGATCCTAAAAAGAAGATGCCAAACAGAGTAGATTCTAAAAAAAAGATACCAAGACATATTATAACCAAACACACCAAAACTATAGATGAAGAATTTTTTTTTTTTTAATATTTTACAGTGCTTTCAGTGAAAGTTTCCAGTCCAAATCAGCTTACCATATGAAACTGGCAAAAAGACCACTGTGCAACTTTAAGTGCTCTCCCTACCCATGACAGCACATGTCTCCTTTCCAACCTGTATTTCCCATATCCATTCAACCAAGTCTTGTTTGCCTATACTCCATCATCTCACCTCTGGACAGGAACTGCTCAGACAGCCTTGTGTATATATTTAAGCCAAGAAGCACATTTTTCACCACCATTGCTTTCATATGTCTTATATTCCAGTTCAATTTTTGTCTGAAGAGTAGGCATCTATAGTGGTTTCAGCTCCAGGCTTATAGAAAGTCCAGGGGCTGTGTCCTCACAGGACCCTCGAGTCTGGTAGACTATCAAGTATTGCTTTTAATAGAGTTTTAGTAAACTGCACACCCATTTGTCTCCCACTAGATCAGAGACTTCTGTAGTATTCCCTGTCAGGGATGTCACTGGTGGTGGCCAGGCACCATCTAGTACTTCTGATTGCAAGCTGATGTATTCTCTGAAGCAGATGTCACCCTCTGTCTGTAGAGGCCATGTTTCTCAAGTCTTTGTTGTCCTTTGTTCTCCTCTGCTCCAAGAGGATTGAGACCAACTGATGCTACTAAGATGGCAGCTTGCTGACTTTTAAGATACCAGAAACCACTCACCAAAATGGGATGCAGAACATTTTCTTTAAAAAAAAGCTTAGTGATGCCAATTAGCCTAGATGACTCCTGAAAATGTGGTCCCCAGATCCTTGTCTCTGCTATTCTGTCCTTCAAAACTTTGGGTTGTATTTGGGAAAATTTTTAGCTTTTGTGTTAAACTCCCTTCTACTGTGTGTTGTCCGCTCCTCTCTTAGCCCAATTCCTAGCTACTATCTAATCTGTGTATACCCCTTTCCCTCTCTCCCCACCTTTGTACCATCAAATATTATTTTCTTCTGTGCTTAAACCATTTCTTAAGTCCTTATACTAGTGATCTCATACAATACTTCTCCTTTCTCAAATGACTAATTTCACACAGTATAATAATGTCTTCCAGATGACTCCATGTTATGAAATGCTTCCTAAGACTGTGGTTGTTCTTTATCATTGCATGGTATTCCTTTGTGTGAATATGCCATAGTTTGTTTATCCATTTGTCTGTTGATGGGCAGCTAGGTTGAGTCCATCTTTTTGATATTGTGAACAGTGCTGTGATGAACATTGATGTGCATGTCTCTGTTCACATGATAGCCTGTATTTCTTTAGGATGTATTCTAAGAAGCCGGTTTACTCTGTCATGTAGTATTTCTATTTCTAGCTTTTTAAAAAAGTACCAAATTGATTTTCCAAGTGTTTGTACCATTTTAAATTCTCACCAGCAGTATAGAAAAGATCCAGTCACTCAACAACCCCTCCAGTTTGTTATTTTGTGTTTTTTGGATTAATGCCAGGCTTGTCGGACTAAGACAGTATCTTATTATAGCTTTTATTTGGATTTATTGAATTACTAATGATCATGAGCCTTTTCTCATGGCATCTGTTGGCATCGCAGTTGTCTTCCTTGGTCAAGTGTGTTTTCATATCTTTTGCCCATTTTTTTAAATTTGGTTATCTATCATTTTCTTGTAGAGGTTTTGCAGTGCCTTATACACTGTGGAGATTAGATCCTGACCAGATTTGTAGTAAACAAAAATTCTTTCTCAGTCTGTAGGTAGTATTTTTAGTCTTTTGGTGAAGTCTTTGGATAAGCATAAGTTACTATTTTTAATTCTGGTGTTTGTGCTTTGTTAGCAATTATTTTGTGGTCTGTTTATTGTGTACATTAGGGATATTAGCATAGTCTGTTTTTTCTTCCATCATCTTAGTCATTTTAGAGTCAATACTTAGATCTCTGATCTACTTGAGTTAGTATTTGTGCATGGTGTGAGACACAGGTCTTATTTCATTTTTTGCAGGTGGATATCCAGTTATATTTACACCGTTTGTTAAAGAAGCTCTTTTCCATAGTTTATGGACTTTGGACCTTTGCCAAGTATCAGCTACTCATATGTGGATGATGAGATATCTGGTTTCTCAATTCTGTTCTACTGGTCTATGTATTTGTTTTTGTATCAGTACCAGGCAGTTTTGACTACTGTGTCAGTGTAACAGTTTCTGAAGTCAGGTAATGTGAGGCTTCCCATTTTCTTCCTCTTCTTCAGTAATCCTTTACTTATCCATGACTTCTTCCTTTACATGTAATTTGATGATTTTTTTTTTTTTTTTTTTTTTGGTCCATCCAATTAAAAAATGACACTGGAATTTGTGTTGAGATTGTGTTGTATCTATAGACTGCTTTTGGTAGAATAGATGTTTTCATGATGTTAGGTCTTCCTATCCGTGTTCAAGGTAGGTTTCTCCTCTTACATAGGTCTCTTTTGGCTTCTTGCAGTATAGTCTTGTAATTTTTTTTGTATGGGTCTTTTATGTCTCTTGTTAGGTTTATTCATAAGTATTTTATCTTCTTGGAGGCTATTATAAATGGTGTTGGTTTGGTGATGTTCACTGCTAACCACAAGGTCAGCAGTTCAAATCCACCAGGCACTCCTTGAGTACTCTAGAAGGCAGTTCTACTCTGCCCTTTAGGGTCTACATGAGCCAGATCTGACTCGACGGCACTTGGCATGGCTTGCTGATGTCTTCTTTAATAGCCTCTTGTTGTGGTAAAGGAATACAACTGATTTATGTACGTTTATCTCATCTCCTGATACTTTGCTGAACTCACATTTCCAGCAGTTTTTGTGGATTATTTAGGGCTTTCTTGTATAAAAGCATATCATCTGCAAATAGAGATACTTTTACTTCTTCCTTACCAATCTGGATACCTTTTATTTCTTTATCTTGACTAATTTTTCTGGCTAGAGCCTTCAGGAAAATCTTGAATGATCAGAATTTTAAAAGGGGCTAGAGATGAATGAAAAGTAGTCTTCAAGGAAGAATCAACAAGGCTAAGATTGGATTACTCAGAAGAAATTATACAGGCAAGAAGAAAACGGGATGATGTGTGCAAAGGCTTGAAAGAAAAAGAAAGTTACTACTCAAGAATTATATATCCAGCAAAGCAATGTATCAAATATGATGATAAAAGTGGAATAATTCCAGATACATAGAAATTTAGGAAATTTGCAAAAACTTAAACAAAATTAAAAGAAAACTAAAGGGAGTCCTTTGGTCAGATAATCAATATCATCAGCTAACAATCCAAATCATAAATACAGAACAGAGCAACTGAATATCAACCCAGATAGAGAAATCACAAAAATAAATAAATAAATAAGTAAAAACTGAAAATAGGGAAACAGATACAACTGTGTAAAAGACAACAACAGTATAACAAAAAAGAAGGACTTAAAAAATCTATCAAAGGTTTTCTTATGAAGAGGAAGAAAAGGTGACACAATGAAATTAAAGACTGGTCCAAGTTTAGAAAAATAGAGGTATTAAATTAACCACGAAGAAAATTAGCAAGCTTACACGATAAAAGAAGATAAACATGAAATCTCAGCAAATACAAAACAAACAACAAGGAAAAGATGAAAACACCTAGAGAACAATGATTGCATGGAAAATGAAGTGGAACAAAGAAAGTGTTAACAATGCACAAAAAAGCCATCAAAAATGACAGTTAAATCACACCTACTCATAATTATACTTCGTATGAATGGACTAAAAGAAGCAATAAAGATATGGAAAGTATCAGAATGGACTGAAAAAAATGCAATCTGTCTTTCTACTGCCTACAAGAGAAACACCTTAGACTTAAAGTCACAAACCAAAACTCAAAGGATAGAAAAAATATATCAAACAAACAAAACTGAGGAAAAAAAAAAAAAAAAGAGTAGGAGTGGCAATGTTAATTTCTGAAAAACCTAGATTTAAATCCACCACAATGGACAAGAATTACACGATATATTGATTGAAGGGTCAATATATTAGGGGGTCACAGCCATATTAAATATTTACACAGCCAATGAGATGGTTACTAAATACTTAAACTCTAAGAACACTGTAAAGCGAAATAGCTCTGCACAGTAGTTCTATAACAACAGTAGCTCTAACACACCACTTTTGGTGAAGGACAGAACTTCCAGAAAGAAGCTCAATAAAGATATGACAGAGCTAAATGTTACAATCAACCAACTTGACACTGTAGACATATGAAGAATACTTCTCCCAAGAGCAGTCAAGTATGCTGTCTTTTCCAACACACATGGAACGTTCTCCAAAATACAGTATATATTAGGCCAGGAAGCAAGCTTTAACAAAATTCAAAGCATCAAAACATTACAAAGCTTTTTTTTAGATCATAAACCTATAAAAATAAAATTCAGTAACAGAAAATGTGAGGGAAAAAAGTCTAACATGTGGAGACTGAACAACATCTGGCTCAAAAACTACTGAGTTACAGAAGAAACCGAGGAGTGAAGACAGAAATTCATAGACTCAAATGAGAATGAAAGCACATTTTACCCGAACCTTTAGTGCATAGCAAAAATAGTGTTCAGAGATCAACTTATCTCAATAAATATCAAAAAGTAGAAAGGGCTCAAGTCAAGGCATTAACCTTGAAATTTGAATAAGTAGAAAGAGAGCAGCAAAAGAAGCCCTCACACAACAGAAAAATAATAATAATAATAATAATTAGAACATAACTAAGTGAATTGGAGAATAGAAAACCATCAAAAGAATTAAAAAGACCAAAACTGGTTCTTTGAAAAGATCAACAAAATAAGTATGATGTTGGCATAACTGACAAAAGAAAAACAGGAGAGTAAGCAAATAACCCAAATGAGAAATGAGATGGGCATTATCTCCACGAACCCAACTAAAATTAAAAAAAAAAAAATCATAACAGATTACTATGAAAACTTGTGTTCTAATAAAATCAAAAAGAGTAGAAGAGACAGACAAATTTGTAGAAACACACTACCTACAAATACTAACAGAAACAGTGGTAGAACAACCAAATAAACCTATAACAAAAGAAGAGAATGAAGAAGTACTTAAAAAACTACCAGCACCAACAACAAAAAGCCCTGGCCCTGAACATTTTCCTGGAGCATTCTACTAAATTTCAAGAGAAAAATTATCACCACTGTTACTTAAGGTATTTCAGAACATAGAAATTCACTGATATTGAGTCAATTCCTACTCATAGTGACACTATGAAACACAAAAAAAGGGGAAATACTCTCAAACTTATTTTATGAAGCCAACAGAACACTCAAACCAAAACTAGGTAAAGGTAGCACAAAAAAGATTATTGACCAATATCTCTCATGAACTCAGATATAAAACTCATCAACAAAATTATAGCCAATATAATTCGGCAACATATAAAAAAACATAATTCACTATGACCGAGTAGGATTCATACCAGGAATGCAGGGATGGTTTAATGTTAGAGAAAATATCAACTTGATCTACTATATAAATAAAAAAAAGCCCCCAAGAAAATAAAATACTTAGGACTAAATCTATCTCCCAAAAAAAACCCCACTGTCATCGAGTAATACCTACACAATGAAAACTACAATGTGCTACTACAAGAAACCATACCAGATCTACATAAATAAAGAAACCTAACTTGCTCATGAATAAGAAGACTCAACATCATGAAAAGTGTATTTTATATAAAATGATCAATAGATACAATGCAACCCTTACCCAAATTCCAATAGCATTCTTTAATTTGAAGGAGATTCAAATTCACAAACTTCATACGGAAAGGGAAGAGGTCCAGATAAGTAAAACATTACTGAAGAAGGAAAACAAAGTGTGAGGCCTCATGCCACTTGACTTTAGAACCCATTACTCTACCACGGTGAAGCAGCCTGGTATAAGAACAGATACATAGACCAATGGGATAGAAGTGAGCATCCAGACCCAAAACTATGTACCTGTAAGGAGATGATATTTGACAAAGGTCCAAAATCCATAAACTAGGGGAAAGAGAGTCTCTTTAACAAATAGTGTTGGCGTAACTGAATATCTTTCTGCAAAAAACTGCAACAAGATGTGTGTCTTCCACTACGCAAAGCTAATTCAAAATGGATCAAGGACCTAAATTTAAACTCTTAAATAATAAAGGTTACAGGAGACAAAATAGGGGCAATGCTGATAACCCTAACATATTTCATAAACTGAGTACAAAATATTACTAGCACTGTATAAACACCTGAAGAGAAAATAGATAACTAAGAATGCCCAAAAATCAAACATGTAAATGCTTATACAAAGAATTCACCAAAAGGCTGAGAGGAAAATTCTGGCTATGACAAATACAATCAATGCCTCAACTTTAAAAATCTACAAGATATTGCAAATCCTCAGCAAGAAAAGACAAATAACCCAATTAAAAATGGGTAAATAATATGAACATGTACTTCACTGAATAAGACATTCAGGTGGCTAACAGATGCATGAGGAAATGCTCATGATCATTAACCATTAAAGAGATCAAAATAAAAAATAAAATAAGAAACTCACTCAAACATGGCTGGCACTGACCCCAAAAAGCACAAAACAATAAATATTAAAGAGGTTATGAAGAAGACAGAACACTTACAAACTGCTGATGGGAAAGTAAAATGGTACAATCACTTTGGAAATCAATTTGCTCCTTTCTTAAAAAGCTAGAAGTATAAATACTACATGACTCAGTAATGTATTTATTGGAATATATCCTGGAGAAATAACAGCTGCCATATAAAAAGACTCATGCGCACCAATTTTGGTTACAATACTGTCCATAACAGCAAAAGATTAAGTCAACCTAAGTGTCCAATAATGGATGAATGGATAAACAAACTGTGGTGGATATTATGCAATGTTAAAGAATAACAAATTTAGGAAACATCTCTCAACATGTAGGTATCTATAAGTTATCACACTGAGTAAAATTAGTCAGTCTTAGGGAAAAATATTATTATGAAGCCACTATTGTAAGGACTTCATAGTTTAAACATGGGGGTGGGGAGAGCAGGTTGGCTATGATCCAAAAAACTCAAAACAACAAATGCTGGAGAGGTTGTGGAGAAATTGGAACTCTCCTACACTGTTGGTAGGATTGCAACATGGTGCAACCTCTTTGGAAAGCAATCTGATGCTTCCTTAAAAAGCTGGATCTAAATATACTATTTCACCCAGTAATTCCACTACTCGGAACATATTTTACAGAAGCAAGGCCATTCACACCAACTGATACATGCCTATGAACTTTTATCACAGCACAGTTCACAGTAGCAAACAGATGGAATCAACCCAGATGCCCAACAGCAGAGGAATGAATAGGTAAACTATGGTATATACCCTCAATGGAACACTATGCAATGATAAAGAACAACGATGATTTTAGGAAACATCTCATAATCTGATTTCAATTTGAGGACTTTATGCTGAGTAAAAGTAGTCAGTGACAAAAGGACAAATATTGTATGAGACCCCCAAGATAAGAACTTACAAATAGACTCATGCATAGAAGAAAAGACTCTGTGATGGCTGCAAGGATGGGGAGGGTTTAGATTAGATAGTTGACAGAAACTTGGTTGGGTTGAAACATGGACAGCACACATTAGAAGGAAGATCAATATTAATTGGACTTTAACATAACATGATTACTTCTCCCATCTCAATCCAATATTACAAGGACAGAGTACCTGGGGTAGGGAGCTGGGGACTATGTTCTCAGGGGAAACTGAGGCCAATTGGCAAAACTAGTGTTTTCCTAATTGGCTCTCTCTGCATCCCACATTGTTGAGTGGTGTCTGGGGTCTTAAAGCTGCCAAGCTGCCATTTGAGGGTACAGCAAATGGTCCCAACTTAGCAGGAACAGATGATCACCAAGGACCAAAATGATGTGGGGGAAAGAGAATCCAGAAGACAGAGAGACCCACTTGAGTAGATGACTACACCGACTTGTGACCTGAAGAACTGGATGGTGCCCAGGCAGCCACCACCAGTGGTAGCCACGATGGAGCTCACAAAGTTGAGGCTCACTGGCAACACAGAGAGGTTCATTAAAAGACCACAATTGATGATCCACGGGCCTCAGGGTTCCCCTGGGAGCATAGCCCCTGGTGCTGATGCTGCCCCTTTCCATAAATCATAATGGAGGTCAAGTCTTGGACAGGAATGGATTGGACTTGGAGACAGAGAGTCACCATATCATGTGGGCACTTTATAGTTCTATGCATCTATAGGATGCCATCTTGCTGACCTACAACTAGAGGAAGGGGAGTGGGTGGAGAGGAGAGGATATGAGAAGGTTGGGAGAATAAGACATGTATGGAGTAGAGAGGAAGAGTATGCTGTCACCGGGCAGGGAGAGCAGTGGGAGCTACAAATATGAGGGCATTCAATGTACATGGGAATGTACATTTTCATTCAATTATCATCATCATCACCACCATAAAAAGAATGCTCAAAAAAGGAAAAAAACAGTATTTGATATTTATGAGGGTGGGAGGAGGAGACGGTTATTCACTAAGTGATACTTGGCAAGAATTATTTTAGGTGAAGGGAGGGACAACACATAGCAGAGTAGAAGTCAGCACAACTATACCAAACCCAGAGCCTGGAAGTATTCAAAAGAAAACCAAATGCTTAGAGAGGCAGTTTAGGAGGGATGAGAGTACAGTTTCTGGGGACATCTAGGTCAACTGGCATAACAAAGTTATTACAAAAATGTGTTGTGTCCCACTTTAGTGACTTGTATCTGGGATCTGACTCGACAGCAGTTGGCTTGGCATCTGGGATATTAAAAACCTAGCAAGTGGTCATCTAAGAAGCACCAACTGGTCTCAACCAACCTAGAGAAGAAGAGAATGAAGGACATCAAAGACATGAGGACAAAGTGAATCCAGGTGACAGAAGGGCTGCAGAAATCAGAGACTACATCAACATAAGATCGAACAACAAGGCAGTGCATAGCTACCACCAGTGACCATCCTTATAGGAAATTCAATGAAGAGTCCCTAATGGAGTTGGAGAAATGTGGGGGACAGAACTCAAATTCTAGTAAAAAGAGCAGATTTGATGGTCTGACAAACTGATGGGTCCTCTGAAGACAAGGCTTCAGGCTCTCTGTAACTCCAGAACTGAAATTATTTGAGAAGCCAGCTCCTTAGACAAAGATTGAAATGGTATATAAGACATAAAGTGATACTGATAAAAAGGGTGCTTCTTGGCTTCGAAAGATACAGGGACAAACTTGGCAGCTCCTATTCAGAGGTGAGATGAGAAGACAGAAGAGGATAGGAGCTAGTTCAATGGACACGGGAAATACAGGGTGGAGAGGAGGAGTGATCTGTCATAATTTGGGGAGAGGAGCTAAGGTCACACCACAAAGCATGTGCAAGTGTTTTTCATGAGAAACTGACTAGAATTAAAAACTTTGGCTTGAAAGGCAATACAAAATAAAAAATCAAAAACAAAACTGGCCAATGAAAATGTTATGATAGCAGTGAAACAGTTTCAGATACACTGACTGAAGATGAACCTCTCAGGTTGAAAGACATCCAAAATACGATAGGGTGAGCTACCTCCTCAAAACTGAGACAAACTTAACAACACAGATGGGGCCAAGCTTTCAACTTTCATCTGCTGATGTGGTATGACTCAAAATACGAACAAACAGCTTCCAACATCGACTACTAATCAAACACTGAATGGTATGAAATATAAATCTGGAAAAACTCAAAGTCTTCAAAAATGAAATCATACATAAAGATCAATAGCCTATTTATTACTATTGTTGTTAGGTGCCATTGAGTTGGTTCCAACTGATAGGACCATATGTACAACAGCAGGAAACACTTCCCAGTCTTTCATCATCCTTTCAATTTTTACTGTGTTTGAGGCCATTTTCGCAGTCACTGTTTGATACATCTCATTGATGGTCTTCCTCTTTTACTGACCTTTAGTCTGGAAGTTCCACTGAAACCTGTTGAAGATCACAGCAACATACAAACCTCCAGTGACAGAAAAGTGGTGGATTCATGTCACATGTATTGGTCGAGAATCAAACCTGGGTCTCCCACATGGAAGGAGAGAATTCTACCACTGAAATACATAGACAAACACAAGCACACACGTTGTCATGGTGTTGTTTCCAACATATATATGTGCCTGTGTTCAAAAAGAGGAAATGGAAGTGTTTTTGCCTAAATTTTGTTTTCCTTCTGCCTGTACTCCAACTCAATGGCACTTGGCCGGCTCTACCTGTACAAGTTAAAGATTAGTACAAGAAGACCATTGTGCTTTTCAGAGTGTTAGCCGTCTTGTCATTACGAGAGTGAGACGAGCCATGAACACAGTTTTAGAGTTTAAGTGTGACTAAATGGATTACATAATATTAGTGAGATTGCACTGCCAAGCCCTACTCCTGGTTGGTATGGAAATGCAAACCTCTCCTCATTTTAATTAAAATATCCACATGAAAATCAGAGATACAACAATAGTTTAATTCTACCTGAAAGAAGATCTGGGAAGACCTTCAGAGGTATTTACTGCAGCAGAGTAAAAGATTAAATCAGGTGAAAACAGTAGATTTTCAATAAATGAGTTAATTGAAAAAGAAATGGTCTTCTCTCTATGTTGTTTAAAAGGGACTGTACTGACCTGGAGTGCTCTGGAGTTTTTGTGGGCCCCACAAGTCTGCTACAGGGCCTACTGCTTTTGGTTGTGGTGAGTGGACATAAACAAGGTCATGGTGACTCATCTTTCTTGAGTGACACTGTTACTTCCTGGAAGCAAACGCTAATGCAGTCGGTGCAGGTGGGAAGATTGTGTTACCTGCTCTCCTTCTGACTGGCTTCAGTGTATGTGCAGATTTCTGCCTACTTGCTTATCCACAGCCAATACAGAGTGAGAGACACATGCCATCTGTTCTCAGAAAAAAAAAGTTAGTTTGCTTCTAAACTTTTTTTGTTCTTTTTGGTTTACATCTGATTAGAATCAATTAAAACAATAATGATATTAATAACCAAAAACCTTAGCCTATTGCCTTGAATTGATTCTGACTCATGGTGACTTCAAGTGTTCCAGGGTAGTATGACAGTTTGTTTTCGTTTTTGTTTTTTTAACAGACCTATTCATTATTGCTAATCAGGCATGCTGCAACTTTACCAAGAGATTTCAATGCCTTTATACTTGGCTTTGTCCTATTAGCAAAGGGGCATGCTTGGCCTTTGGTTGTTTATCTTAATTTCCTTGAGAAACAGTCCTTTTGAAAATTCTAAGTTTCTCGAAGTTAAACTAAAAGGAATAGGTTTTTTTTGCCCCTTATACCCCAGTTAGTTTTGATTCAGAGTACTTGCTGAGTAGTGTATGTTATCACACACACACACGTACACATTGTATTTATTTATATATTTATTATTACTTACTATATATACACATTAATTATATATATATAAAACCCACCCACTGCCACTAAGTCAATTCAACTCACGGTGACCCTGGAGGACAGAGCAGAACTGCCCATAGAGTTTCCAAGGAGTACCCAGTGAATTCTAACCACAGAACTTTTGGTTAGCAGCCATAGCACTTAGCCACTAAGCTACCAGGATTTCCATATATATGTAAACAACAAGCCTCCTCTGAAAAGTTGTATAGCTCATTAATAGACAGTATTTTTAAAATGAGACTAGCCAATTTAATGCTGCATTACTGTTACGTGCCTTCAAATCACTTCTGACTCTTAAAGGCCCAATAGATCAGAGTAGAACCGCCTCACAGGGTTTCCAAGTAGTGGCTGGTGGATTCAAACTACTGACCTTTTGGTTAGTAGCCAACCTCTTAACCATCAAAGTACCAGGGCCCCAGTCTCTTGTATATGCTGTTTTAAAACAGATTCCCAGTTACTAGGTATTCTTTCTATGGAAGTTAAGGTTTATCTATCTATCTGTCTGTCTGTCTGTCTATCTACCTACCTATTATTCAGTATAGTGTAAAAGCTATTAGTTTTCTTTTTATATGTACTTGTTATCATCAGGGAATAAAGCCTGGATCCAACTTTACTGAGAAAGGGAAAGTCAGTCATCTCATTGATGAATCATAAAAAATATTCTTTAGATTGGCTTTAATGTAGGCATAAAAATACAATCTAGAGAAATTCTATGTTATCAAATTAAAACAGATATAATCTATCTTATAAAACAATTTTCTTATAGTTATTCTATAAATGTACATATAAATTACCTGATGACACTTGGCTTGGCTCTCATTTTCTGTAAATATTTTAACAGTATGTTAGTTGGGTGATTGACTAACATGAAGATAAATAAAAAATGAGATGTTTTAATTTGTTTGAAAAAATATTTGTATATTTTTATCTCTTTTATATTAATGTATTTTAAGATTTTTAGAAGTTACTTCCACAGACATCAGCCTATATATCATTAATATTCTCTTGGGTAAGTAATAATATCTTTATTATTAGAAACATAATTAGTTTGTGCAATTTAAGCATACAAGAAGTTCCTGGGGTTCCCCACTGAGAGAGATATGTCACTTTCATTTAATTTTTTCCTGACATATTTCAGGTAAACCAACAATATTTATAATTTTGTAGGGAGACCACAGTGACTAAAAATATTGTATTCTAACATGCCAGTATTAGACACTTCTTTATGCATTTGAATATGTTATAGTGGTGTATGATGCCATAGGTGAAATCAGGAAGATTAATACTGAAAACATGAACCTGTATTACATATGCATGCATTGCCTTCTTATACATTCCAACTTAGCAGAACAGAAAATGCATGACTGGTGATTTGGATTATGTGAACAGTGTAGGACTGTATCAAGTAATGTTAAATGTGTGACATACAATTCTTTTAAATAATATACGACTCTGGAGAGATTGTTTTCATAGCACAGATTAAAAGATTAGAGCTTTCATTGTGCTTTTTATTAACATATTAATAAAATCTTGGTATTTTAAATACATTATTTAGTTGGTTATTCATTTAATTATGCCAAACCAAACCTGCTGCTGCTGAGTCAATTCTGACTCATAGAGAACCAGTAGGACAGAGAAGAACTGCTACATAGAGTTTCCAAGGAATGCCTGGCATATTTGTATATTTAATTAAAGTAACCCATATATTCATAATGCATAAAAACAAAACTACTGATATCTTTAAACCTGTTCTTGCTATGTGCAATTTAATTGACTATAATTCATGGTGACCTTGTGTATAATAGAAGGAAATATTGTCCAATCCTGCTGTACCTTTGTGATCTTTGGTATGGTTGAATCTATTATTCAGGCTATTGCATCAGTCTTTCTCACTTAATGTTTTCTTTTTCTTCATTGACTTTCTACTTTCTGAGCTTGATGTCCTTCTCTAGCAATTGCTCTTTACTGATAGGACATGACCAAAGGGAAGAGAATAAAATCTTTCCATCCTAATGTGTAAGGAGCATTCCAGTTACATGTACTCTAATATCTGATTGTACTTAAACTTACGGGGATATACTTATTTTTTTTACTTAATACCTACATATGCTATAGTACTATATAGTGTATTTATTTTTACTTAAATCCCAACTAAACATTGTTACAAAGTCAATGCTGATTCATAGTGACAATGCAGGAAAGAATAAAACTGCCCTGTAGGATTTCCAAAGGTGTACTTTTTACAGAAGCACACTGTTACATCTTTCTTCCACTGGGCAGCTGCAGGTTCAGACTACCAACCTTTCAGTTAGTAGCTGAGTGCTTTTAACCACTGCATCACCAGGGCTCTACATGCTTGTGTTATTGCAATAAGAATGAAAGTATCTTTGATTTTGTTATGATCACACTTAGATTAGCAAAAACTGTTATTTACACATAAGGGAAGAAAGTTTAGATGAATACAGTAAATAATGATGGTTATGGGTACAGTATTATTTTGGAAATTAAAATCTAGGTTATATAACATTAGATGTTGAAAAGAACCCCCATGTGTCCATCCCTATGTCACACTACTGTGTCTTAAATGTTGCTGTGATGCTGTGAGTTACATCACCAGTACTCAAACAGCAACAGGGTCACCCATGGCAGACAAGTCTTAGCCATTTTGAATCAGACAATCATAAGGAAATACTATTGGGAATGACAATTTGAAGAGGAAAATATTGCATTTATTGTAAAACAGAACATCTCAGGATTTATCATGAAGGGCAACACAGTCAGTGGTGAGACAATAGCCACACACCTAGGAGGAAGGCCAAGTAACACAACTATTATTTAAATCTGTGCAATAATCACTGAGGCCAAAGACGAAGAAATTGGTTTTTTTTGTTTGTTTGTTTGTTTGTTTCTGTCAACTTCAGCAGTCTGAAACTGATCAGATGTGCAGTCAGAATACATTGATAATTACTGGTGAGTAGAATGAGAAAATTGTGAACAAAAGATTGGTAGTTGGGAAATAGGGCCTTTGTGATAGAAACAGTACAGGAGAATGCATAATAGAATTTGTAAGACCAAAGATTTGTAACAGAAATGTCACAAGTGGATGCTGTAGATTGAGTATCACCAGTCTTCCCTCATTAACATCATAAAGGCAGGATTTACAACATATGGGAACATCATACAGAACCTGGAATCATGGCATAGGTGATGATTTTTGCGGGGGGCAGGAGGACACAACTCAATCTATGACGGAAGGAATAAACAGAGTCACTACACCAAAAGGAGTTGATTGATGTTTAAACATTTTAGGTGGTATCATAAATCCTTGGTCCTACAGATAAACAACAGCTATACCAATGGACCTTGCCAGATAGAATGCCCAGGAATGAAACTGACCACAACCATGGAAAGAGATTATGGAAAAGCTCACTATCATTAGTCATAACAATGGCAAGGGCCAACTGCAGAACAGATCAACAATTGCTCATATTCAAGTTTAAGATGAAAGTGAAGAAAGTGAGAACAAGTTCACAAGAGCCAAAGTATGACTTTGAGAAAAACTCATCTGAATTTAGAGCTGATCGTAAGAGTAGATTTGATGAGTTGAACACTAATGACCAAAGATCAGGTGAGGATATCAAGGACATCATTCACTAAGAAAGTAAGAGGCTGCTAAAAAGAAAAGACCAGAAAGGTGGCAGAATAGACTCTGAAACTTGAAACTTGCTGTTGAACATAAAATAGCTTAAAAAAAAAAAGACATGTTGAAGTAAAATAGCAGAACAGAAAGCTTCAAATGGGGCCCAAGAAAAATAAGTGAAGTATTGGAATGACATGAGAAAAGAGCTGGAGAGGGAAAACCAAAAGGAAATAATACACTCAGTGTTTCTCAAGCTGAAAGAAGTGAAGAAAAAGATTCAAGCCTCAAGTTTCAATACTGAAGGATGCTGCAGAAAAAATACTAAACTACACAGGAAGTATCAAAAAAAGATGGAAGGTGTCTTAGTCATCTACTGCTGTTATCAACAAAAATACCACAAGTCTATGGCCTTAAAAAGAGAAGTTTCATTCTGTCACAATCCAGAAGGCTATAAATCCAAATTCAGTGCATCAGCTACAAGGGAATTCTTCCTCTGTTAGCTCTGGAGAAGGGTCCTTGTCAATAAACTTCTCCTAAACTGGGAACTTCTCAAGTGCAGTGGCCCAGGATCAAAGGATTTCCTCCGCTCCTGGCAGGGAACCACTGGTTTTCTGATGACACGAGGTCCCCAGCTCTCTACTTGCTTCTTTTTCCTTTATATCCCAAGAAGTTGCCTCAAGGCATGATAAACTGTTACAGATTGAGTCCCACTTCACTAACACAACTGTCACCAACCCTCCCTCATTAATATCATAAAGGCAGGATTTACAACATAAAGGAACATCACACAGCACCTGGAATCATGGTCTAGGCAAACTGCTACACACATTCTTGAGGCAGGGTGGAGCACGATGTGACCCACGACAGAAGGAATACATAGAGTCACTACACCAAAAGAATTGATTGATGTTCAAACATTTTAGGTGGTATCATATGATCAGAAACCAACGGTACTGAAGGAAGATGTCTGAGCTGCATTTAAAGAACTGATGAAAAACAAGCTTCAGGAATTGATGGGATCTCAACTGAGTTGTTTAAACAAACAAACGTAGTTCTGGAAGCACTCACTTATCTATGCACAGGAATTTTGAGGACAGCTACCTGGCTGTCTCACTGAAGGAGATCCATATTTATGGCTATTCCAAAGAAAGGTCATCCAACTGAATGCATAAATTATTGAACAATGTCATTAGTAAAACATATATGTAAAATTTTGCTGAAGAATGTTCTAAAAAGCAGCTAGAGCCATACATCAACAAAGAAATGAAGGAAATTCAAGCCAGATTCAGAAGATGACAGGAAACCATTCCTATCACTGATAATGTCAGATGAATCCTTGCTAAAAGCAGAGAATTCCAGAAAAGTATTTACTTGTATTTTACTGATTATGCAAAGGCATTAGAATGAATCGTCACAGATGATGGATAAAACTGTGAAGAATGGGAATTCCACAACAATTGCTAGTGCTCATGAACGCGTACACACATTGAGACAGTTCTAGCAGAATGAGGGGAGATTGCATTTTCCTTATTTATTGTCCAGCTTTCACATACATATAAGGCAATAAAAAAAACTTGGGTCAGGTGCTCATTAGCACCCCACATCAGATGGCAAGAAACAGAATTGCAAAGTTCCAGAACAAGAAAGTGGACATGTTTTTTGTTGTTTGTTTTAGCCTGGAAGAGACTGTATCAGTCAAGACGTGCAGGAAACAAAATAAAAAAACCAAAAAAAAAAAAAAAAAAAAAGAGAGAGAGGCAGATAAGTAATCAGACAAAAGAGAAAGGTAGAACAAACTTACAATAAGGATAGAAATTATATCTCACAAAGAAGCAGGAAGCAGAGATTTAAAAAAAAAAGGACAAGTCCTTCAGCGTTTCCAGTTCCTTCAATTCTCCTCCCAATCTATGATTTGCTGCATTTTCTGTGAATAACCTACCATACAACAGTACTGGAAACTTATGCTGTGAACAGAAGGTAGCAACTTAAAAATTATGTGCATAGTTGTTAGACAACCATACCTTCTAAGCAGGACTTTCCAACCACAGATCACTGGGGAATTTTCTTACGAGTGTACCTCTGTCAACCTTATTTAAATACATAATAAAAATATATCTGTATATAGTTCATTTTTTGAGAAATACGATAAAGGAAAACCACAAAATCCTTGGAAAGAAACATGCTGGTGGAAGCAGACTGCTTATATATATTGAGGAGTTAAGGAATGACACACAGAGTGAAGAGATCTTTTTTGAGGCAGAAGACACATAATACAGATCTTTCCTGATGCTCAAAAACATTTAGCAGAAGAGGCTGAAATAAAGCTATGTGGTTGATAGGTGGTAAGCTATTGGAATAAATAGTTGAGTATTTGGGAACATGTAAGGGTCAAATTGAAGAAATGATATTTTACCCTAAATGTAATTGTAAAATACAAAAATGTGAAAGGTCAGATTTTTCTATACTTTCTGCCTAATGAGTCAACCTGTCAGTTCCCTGTCTGACCATAGAATATACGAGACTCTTGAGTCAGAAACAAAACACTCTATTACTCACAACACAGGATGCAGCATGTGCTTCACGCTTCTACCAATTTCCCTTGCCTTCCAAGTCAAACAGGAACAGCAGCAAGCCCAGCTGGACGCTGTCCTCACAGTGGGTTTGTGTCACTCCTAAGGAAGATCCAGATCAAAATGAAAGATCAAGATCCCAATTTTTAAATGGCAAGTGTTACCAAACCTGGCTCACCTTTGTTTCAGACAATACCTTTTATATCCTGGACAAATAGTAAATTGCTCTGCCCCAGGCAAAGACACTGCTTCTGTTTTTCAAACCTGTTTGGGATACATACTTCCTGGAGCAGATAATCAGGAATGAAAGTTTATAGAAGACATCAAGAAATGCCATGAAAAATTGTTACTCAATACATTTAAAGCTGTTTTAATTAGGAAAGTTAAATAGGAAAGTTTTTTTTTTTTGATCTTTTAACAATCACTTTTTTTACTTTGTGAAAGGGTTAGAGTATTGTTGGACAAAAGTAGCAAGGGGAAAGTTCATGTGGAAGCTGTTAAATGAGTTCATGCAAACAGTGATTGTGGCTATTGCAGATAAAACTGGTTGTTTATCAAGGGAGCCAAAAGCCAAGTGCCGTCCATGGTTTATCAAGGGAAGTGGCAGTAAAAATTTAACATCAATAGAATCAACTATATGCAGACCTCTAATTAAAGGCACAAACTCATCCCAGAAAAAGGGCTACACACCACATTGCTGAGCATAAATATGGTCGCCTTCAAAGTACTCACCTTGGGAATCTGTGCTCCAATGCCAGTGTCTAATCCACTCTTCAAAGCAATGTTGGAGCTCTTTGTGGAATGGCCATCAGAGCTCTCGTCGCATTACCCTTGATGTCCTGAATGTCATCAAAATGTCTTCTTTTCAATATTTCCTTTATCATGGGGTAAAGAAAAAAGTCACTAGGGCCCAGGTCAGGTGAGTAGGGAGGATGCTCTAATACAGTTATTTGTTTACTGGCTAAAAACTTTCCCACAGACAACTATACAATTAAGTTCATGAACTTGCCACCATGCCACTATGTGCAATGGCCATTTCAGAAAGAGTTCTAAAAGTGCTTTAAAGGGTGGACTAAGCACTGACGTCATACATAGCTTCCCAAGGTGAGTACTTCAAATGCGATCCTAGCAGTATTCAGCAGTGAGGTATGTAGCACTTAAGAACAATTAAGTTTGCAAATTTATTTGTCAGACCTTATAAGTGTCTGAGCAGGGATACTAAGATACAGTAGAAAGATTCTCTAAGAGAGAATTCACAGGAATAGAGGCAGATTTGACAGGTTATGGATATGAAAAATAAAGACACATGCGTTCGCTTCTAATAATAAAATAATGTAAAAGGCTTATATGCATATTGCTTCCCTAAACATCACTTAGCATGTACAAAATACAGTCATTCTATTTTCAAATATACTGATTCTCACAGTTTATCCTGTTTGACTGTGAATTACAATCTGGTTAAAATCCCCAAATAATCATGTGTTCTTTCAAATTTTCATTTGCATTATTTATAATAGATCATCCTTTAAACTGCATGATTTTAAATGTTAAAAAGGGATATGGAGCCATGTAGAAACTGCTCTAGTGAACAGTAATTATTATTTGCAGTGAGATGTTTGAAGAGACTATGTGAGTTATAATTTCCAAAAATCTAGCTTCTTAGTAAGATTTTTTACTTGTAGAACTGCATAGACTGATTACTTGATTTTTTTCCACATAAAGGGATGTCATGAGCTATTCCTTAGTTTTACTTAGGTAAGTTTTTGCTCATAATTTGACTAACTTTATTAAATGAGTTAAGGCCTAGTCCCTATACCCTAAAAAAGTATAGAATTAAACCATGCCAAAGCATTAAGAGAATTTTTAGCATGGAATAATGAGCTTGTCACATCCTATTCTTAGTGCATCAAGATGAAATTGTATCTATATTATCATGTAATGGGGAAAAAAGAAAGAAAAAGAAAAAGTTTAAAATAAAATAATCTGCCATTTTTCTTGTGTTTTCTTGACTTGTTTCTCCAGAACATCTGAAGACATTTAGCTCCATTGCTCTCTGAGTAGCTCATGAACATGTCAGTTCCATACTGTTGAATGCTCAGTTCATTAGTCCATTTAAATTACAGCACAAATATGTTTTTTTAATGTGTATTCCTTAGTGATTTGGGGATTTTATTTCTCTTTTTTCTTTTTAACAATGAAGAAATAGTTTATACAGAGACTACACTGGTCATTATATTTATTTAAGATTGCAGTGAAGTGAGTATACCACATGATTCCTTTCGCTTTTAGTAATGAAATAGGTAGTTTATTTTAATAAGCATATGAAGTAATAGTTCTCAAACATTCAAAGCACTAGTGCACATAAAAGAAGTTTTAACTAAACTGCTTTTCTTTCTATAAGAGATTTTCTTTGTGTCTCTTCATACAAGTCTTGAAAAGTTTGAAAGGGCAGATGAAGTGTTACCTCATTACTGTGTTCACTTAGTCTTTTATCTAAAATACATCACAAATACAGATGTCCTCAAAGCCCTGGCTCTATGGTTATGATAAAATTTGATCTGCCTGAAAGTAAGATAATAAATATTTATAATACGGTTTTGTACGCAGAGTCCTTTATTCACATATCTTTCTACACAATTAAGATAGCCCTGGCTGAATAAGAAACAGATGTTACAGTGCAACACTAATACACCCAGAACTTTGTAGAATGAATGCAAATTCCCTAGTGATCCTTAAAAATCAGTTATCTTGATATATATTGTTAGACCAGACTTAAAATGCATAGCAAAATATATTTCCTATTTTCCGAGATGATTTGTTTTTAAATATGGAGAAGGCAGAATAAAATACTGACAAAAAAAATGATGTCCCAATGAAACAAGTTAAACATTGCAAGAAATACAATTGACACAGCAAATTAAATTGTCTGGGAATGACAGGAAAAAATACATATATGCACATTATAAAGTTATTTGGGCTGTTTTCAGATTTTCCTCTTAGCACCGTATTTTGCTGTGATTCATCATATGCCTACCAGTTACATAGGGTTCATAGAGACACAAATACCTTTTGCCATTTAAATAAAACTGTATACATTTTATAACCTCGCACTTTAGGATCAAAAGCAAATAACTTTAGAGGCATTGCAAAAGTAGTTTAGAGTTTAAAAGAGGTAATTTCTTTTAAGCATTGAAGCAACACAAATTGGTGATCTAGTTTTTATACAGTTTACTAGTTTAAAAGAAAGCCACCAAAAAGCAATGGATCTAGGAAAAGAATGCTCCTGGGGAAAAAACACTAGAAGAGAAAGTAGCCTGGCTGTGTGTTATGCCTCTAGAAATAGTGTTCTTAACTTAGAGTTTTGGTCAAAAGACACGGAAGTCGTGTGCTGGAGAAACATTACAACCTGTCAATGCAATACACAGCAGGTATTATTATAGAATATGTCTGTGATGTGAATACCAGTTCTTTCTCACACGTAGACTGAGTGATGTGTAACTCAAGCAAATCTTTTTTTATTAATATTTTTCTCCATGTAACAGTGCTTGACAGTTGTTAAATGTGTTGTCTACCAGTAGACTCCAATCATTGTTGATGCCCTGAGGGTCAGAGCAGGACTGTGCTCTATAGCATATTAAAATGGCTAAGTTCCTGGCAGTGGATCACTAGCATTTTTATCTTAGGCACCTCTTGGTGGACTAGAACTTCCGACTTTTTGGTTAGCAGACAAGCATGTTAACTATTTAAATAATCCAAGAAATCCTGAGAGATATTATAGAAACAAATTTTCAAACTGAGTAACTTTTATTCATTTGAGGATACTTCTTTAAGATCTTTCATGTATAAATTAAAAATCTTTAAAATTGCTGGAGAAAACATAGTCTTACAAGTTTTAAGGCCTAGTTAATTTTCCCTCACATTTTTTATAAAACTCAAAACACTGTAGAGGAAGAGAAATAAAAGAGATAAGATTACTTGAAAAAAAAGAGCAACACCATATTCTTAGCGAGGTTAGAATATGTAAGCATATTTCTGACAACGTTTATATAAAACTAGAAAATCATTTTAAGGCATTCGGAAGTTCAAATGTTTAAACATGTTTAATGTGAAATAGCTATTAAAAATTGCCATGATGCCATAAAATAATTGCAATTAAGCAACAGGTACATGCAAAATGTGGAGCCATTTTTGGATCTAGTAAAGCAGAACTCACAAATAAAGGGGTTCTACTAATTGGACAGCCTAAGAGAAACAGGGTCCACTGAAAAACCATGTTGTGTAATTACAAAAGCATGATATAACAGCTTCCCATAGCAAATATCTTTGACTTGATTCTCACTTTAAACAACAGCCTTGTTGTTACGGATTCAATTGTATTCCCCCCAAAATGTGTGTCAGCTTGGCAGGGTCATGATTCCCAGTACTGTGTGGTAGTCCTCCCTTTTGTGAACTGGTATAATTTTCCTACATGTTGGGAATCTTGATCTCTGCCTGCGGCTAATGAAGCAAGAGGATTAGGGTAGGATATAACACCCTTAGGTGACAGCCCTGATCCTATGGAAGAGGAGTTTCCCTGAGGTGTGGCCTGATTATCTTTCATTTTAAAATGATGAAAAGAGGGAGAAGCAAATCAAGAGAGATGGACTTCATACCACCGAGAAAAAAGTGCCAGTAGCAACCTCATCCTTCGGACCCAAGCTCCCTGCATTGAGAAGCTCCTTGACCAGGGGAAGATTGATGACAAACACCTCCCCCAGAGCCTAAAGACACACAAAGCTTTTTTTCCTGGATCTGATGCTCCAAATTTGAACTTCTGGCTTCTTATAACTGTGAAAAAATAAATTTTTCTTTGTTAAAGCAATCCACTTGTGATATCACTGTTACAGTAGTGCTAGATAACTAAGACATTTGTATCCCCCAAATTAGTAAATTTTGTAGTTAGGAAGTAACTACATCCATTGCAAGAGAGAATGGAAAAAAAGAAACAAGACAATGGAGAGATTAGTTTGAAGGACTGATAGACCACAACCACCACAGCTTCCCGCAGACCGAATCCAGCACTAGATAGTACTTGGCTATCATCAACAACTACTCTAACAGGGATCACAATACATAGTCCTTGCCAGAGTTTGAAAAAAGCAGAACAAAATTCAAATGCACACAAAATGACCAGAATTGCTGGTGTGACAGAGACTGGAGAAACACAAAATTATGGGCCATAGATACTCTTTAGCTCAGTACTGAAGTCATTTCTAAGGTGCATCCTTCAGCCAAAGATTAGACAAGTCCATAAAACAAACAATAGCATGTATCAGTCGTGTATCTGAGACTACATGGTTACACCAGCCCAGGGGCAAAGACTAGCAGGAAAGAGAGAACAGGAAAGCTAAATATATGGAAATGGGGAACTCAAGGTCAAGAGAGGAGAGTGTTGATATATCAGAGTTGGCAACCAATGTCACAAAACAGTATGTGTATTATTTGTTTAAACAAAACTAATTTATTCTGTAAACCTTCATCTAAAATTAAGAAAATAAAATAAATTGACTGACATCATTCAAGTAAGTTTGGTGTTGCTAGAACTTTCTGAGGCATGGTATTTGAGGTGATGATTTTGTACACTTCAGAGACTGACAATCAGTGCTGATATTGGGAATAATAAATAATTACTAAATTTTCAATTCTGGTTTTCAAGGGCAATGCATATGTATGCTATTTTAATTAAAAAGCAATATTAATTCTCCCACCTAAAAACAGTCAGACTAAGTTTCATGAAATAATTCACATCATCTCTACTGAACAAAAAAAAGAAGCATAAAGCTTTTAATATATTCATGAATAAGCTGGTTGTTTGAGGGGGATTAAAAAAAAAAAGCTTAAGCCATAGAAGTGTATGAGAGCATCAATATAACATTGCTACTGGCAATTACATTAGATGTCTCTGAAGAGTGTCCAGATATGTGTGTAGAAAGGAATATTATTCCTTCCGCATTTCCTTTTCTATCTTCAACAGCAGACTTCTGGTTTTTAGATAATTATGGTTTGCATGATGAAGGAAGCAAGCGTATTTTTGATAGAAAATGAGATGAAGGTGCCAACAAGGTCCAGAAAATTCTGTAATGTGATGTGACTGCTGTCAGGAGCACAACTAGCTGAAACTAAATATACTGACTATCACCAACACTGGCAAAGTGGAAAAAAAAGGAGATGTAAGATGAGAAGGGCTTTATGAAGTGACTGCTTTTGTATTTTAAATAAATTGCTCTAAGGATATGCTGCACTGTGTTAACACATCTCCCAACCAAATAACCTAAAATTTGTCATAAGAAGGACATTGATTACTTTTGTTTTACAAGTGATTTCATCCAAAAACGACATTTGATTCTTACAGTAACCCGTGAAATAGTTGTTGCTATTATTATTACAATCATGAATCACTTAAAGTCAACAAAACATTCTGTAAAACAGGACATTATGTGATCTGGACACTGTACAAAGAAATGTCCTACTTTAGCAGTGATTGTCAGTATGCTGAGAAAGAACACGCTTTTGTGATTGGTCCTTAATCCACATCATTGATCAATTTCTCCGTATTTGATGTAAGTCCCTCTCACATTTTCTTTTAGCCTTGGGATCTTTAGTGGAGTCAGTTCTTTAACAGCTTGGCTATTTTTTTGTTTTTGAGGACTGTCATGATTGCAGACCACAGCATGCCTAAATCACAAGACATAGAATTCACTGATTCTTTTTCACCTTCATGTTGTTTAAAGACCTTCTGTGTAACTTCTAAATTCATCCTTCTCCTTTGCGTCTTGCTGCTGTAGCCACCAGCACTGGCTTTGCTGCATTTGGGAGCCATGATACACTTCATGGTAATATTTGCAAAAGAAAATTAAACAGACACGACACCACACTCGAGATAAAAGGACCATGGGCATGTACGTATTTGTACATTGCCCAAATAGGTATCAAGCAATGTATGACTGTATTAGTACACAAAATAAGAACGAGGATTACTGAGCAAAGTATGCCTGTAGAAGATTCAGAGCCAGTACCAAAAAAAAGTCAAGTGCTGTCGAGTCGGATCCGACTCATGGCGACCCTAGGGGCCAGGGTAGAATTGACCCCCAGAGCCAGTACACAGATCTTCTATTTCTCATGTACTCTAATGCTCCTTCAAACTCAACTTTACATGTAAATTAGTTATAATTTTTATTTATTCATGCTTTAAAGTTTTCGCAAAAAGTAAATTATTTAAACACTTCCCTTGAGTAAATGCAGAAACATAGTTATAAAGCCAGTAATTTGATAATTTAGGCTTATTAGCAAATTTATCAAGCATAAACTATAAATAAAATATATTTTTTAAAATCTTACAGTTTAAAGAGAAGAATATTATTTAAGTAGAAAATTAAATTTATAAATTGTTATGAAATGAATAAATACATTAAAGGCAAAGATTAATATAAGCTGTGTGATAAATATTGTAGGTAAGGGGTAAATCAAGCTTGGTTACTAGAAAAATTATTATTTTTTAATTATTGTAACAATCCTGTCAAAAGTTTGTAACAAGTGAAATCTGTAGAAAATTATCAAATGTAAAGTATTTGAAGTTATACAGACTGTTCCTTAGAGGTAATCACTTTGAGCCTTTTCTCTATGTTGCTCTTCTAGTTCCTTCTTTATAACTTTAAATAACATGTTTATTCTCAGGAATAATACTCAAACTTCTTGATAGTTATCGTGGATTGAATTAAGTCCCACAAAAAATATGTGTAGTAGTTTGGTTGGGCCAGGACGCCCTGTGTTCTGTGGTTGCCCTCCCTTTTGTGATTTCCTGATGCTGTAGATCCTAATCCCTGCCTGCGGTTAGGAGAGTGCATTATGTTAGAGAGGGTGAGGGTGGGACTGCAAATCCCTCCTATGGTTACCTCCCCACTCCAGTGTAAAGGGAGTTCCCCTATAGTCTGTCTTGCACCACCTTTTATCCTTTCATACTATGAGAGACAAAAGGTAAGGGAAGCACGCAGAGAGTTGGGAACCTCTCATCGTCAAGAAAGCAGTACTGGGAGAAGGGCATGTCTTTAGACCTGAGGTTCCTGTGCCGAGATGTTCCCTGAACAAAAACTGATGCAACACAAGGGCTTCCCTCCAGAGGTGATGGAGAGAAAGCCTTCTCCTGGAGTGGACACCCTGAATTTGGACTTGTAGCCTACTGGACTGTGTACGAATTAACTTTGCTTTGTTAAAGCCATCCATTCTGTGGTATTTCTGTTACAGCATTACTAACTGATTAAAACAGTAGTGTAACAAAATACATCTTCATCTGAATGAATGCATACTGATCCTGACTTTCTGCCAATATTTGGCTCTAGAGTATTAGCTCTGTTTATATCTCTAATGTTTAATGTATCTAGTAAGAGCACTATCTAGGATTCCTCAGCAATAAACATAATTTAGCTTATAAATGCTCTCCCTCTTTTCACTTGCCCCTTCCAGTTTATTACTCATATTTGTGAACTTTTGTCAGTTAACTTCATATTTTATTGAGCTTTTCTCTTAAGCTAATAAATAAGTAAATATCCTAAAGATGTCAGGATATAAGTGCTTTCTCTGAACTCTCTCTCTCAATCTCTGTAGAGCAAAATACAGAGTCCACTTAAAAATTGCATTTTATAGCAATAAAGTTTTTTCAATATTTTTTTATTAGGTTTTCTTAGGTTATAGTTTTCATTCACCTAGTCTGTCACATAGTAAGTCATTTACCAGTGATGCATTTCCACTCTGTTGTGTTTTACGAGGATCTTATTTTACGACTGCAGATAAACTGTTATTTGTTGTATATGTTATGATATTTTTAAAACATAATTCCTTTTGAATTGAATGTTTTATCAATGTAAAATGCTGTTTTATAATTTCTTTTTGTCCTGAAAGAAAACTTGATACCAACATTGAAATCCCTCATTTATGCTCTTACTCAAAAGTCGTTTTCACTTTTCTGAAACATTTGTTTACAACGCATCTTGTACTCTTAAGAAATAAGATGTATATGGCTTCCAGTCTCAAAAAGATAAAATAGGCTTACTTTTTCCCATTTCCTCCTCTAAATATAACTAAAACTTTTTATTATATGTTGTGAAAACACTGCCAAAGACAGAGAGAAGACAGACTGACCAGGGCCCTAAGATCACAAGGAACTACATGGTGGTAATTTCCCTAGTCATTCCTTAAATTGATATATCTTAACTTGGAGAGGAAGAAATTGGAAAACTGGAAATTGCAACGGGAACAAACAAAAATTATAATGCCCAGTGGCCAGAGCTGCTGAGTCAGATCCAAATCCCACATTTCTAGCAACAGGATCAGGAAAAAAGCCGTGTTAGCAAGATAGAAATATTTTAGACACCACCACCCTAACCAAAACTATTGCTTCACCTTCTCACAACAGCAAAGGCCGTGTGGCAACCTAGAATTCCCACCAAGATCTAATGAAGCACCCCAATTTTTCTTCTCACCGGGTCAGAGAAGATCTAACAGGGAAATAAAATTTTATCCTTGTTTTCTCCCTCCTATAATATTCATGGATGTTACATGGAAAAGCACGACTTCCCTCATGTCAGTAAGCATGGTCTTTATCCTACAACTGCTAGGCTGGTGTCAGGAGAGGCCTAATGTAAAGTCAGAACTTCTCTATCACCCAGTAGCGAGACATCCACTCCATGGCGTCAGTGGAGGCCATGTCACGAAGAGCAAAGGGTCATGCTGTCACTTTCCAGCTGGGTGTTATCAGTAAACGCTTAGTGGAAAGACATGAGTCTGGCTTGATGAACACAAAGCTGGAGCTCATATTTGTCTTGAGGGTCAAAAGAGGCTGGGAGAAAACCTCTAACTTCTACCCCATCAGATGGTAAGATAGATTGTTTGTTCCTCTCTACACTGTTATCAGAGAAAGGCAGGTAAAACGGAAGTCTCAAATGGAATTTAGAATTGCCAACATCGTATTCAAAACATTCATCTTTCAACAGAAAAACACTTGTCGTGCCAAGAACAAAGAAACTTCAAATTGAATAACATATATAAATATAGCTAAAACCAGTGGATCACAACTTTGATATTACAGTGTTAAATTTATCTAATAAGGATTTTAAAGCAGTCATCACAATAATGTGTCAACAAGCAGTAATAAAAACACTTGGAAAAAACTAAAAAAATTGTTTCAGTAAAACAATAGCCTCAGAAAAGATACAGAAGATGTAAAGAAGAACCAAATAGAAATTTTGGAACTCAAAACACAGTAACAAATTAAAAAATAAGTAAATACAATGAATTTAATAACCAAATGACTGAGATAGAAAAAAAGATTAACTTATCTTAAAGATCAATCGATAGAAATTGTTCAGTCTTAACAGACACAATCCAAAACCAAACCCACTGTGGTCAAGACGATTCTGACTCACCAGCGACCCTGCAGGACAGAGCAGAACTGTCTCATAGAATTTCCAAGGAGCCCCTGGTGGATTGGAACTGCCACTCACTTGGTTAGCAGCTGTAGCACTTAACCACTAGGCTATCAAGGTTCCCAGTTTACCCAGAGAATCCTTCAGTATTACAACTTGAAGTTTTAATTTTTGTTTCAGTCCTTTCAGTTTGAAAAGTGTCAAATTTATTCTTTCTTTGGGGTTTTTTAACCCCAAGTCTTTTCACACTTTATGATAATATCTTACTTTATTTTCCTGAGCTGTCTTTCGAAATCTGCCATTTAGCTTTTTTACTTCATTTCTTCCAATTGCTTTAGCTACTTTATGTTCAAGAGCAGGGGTCAAAGTCTCTTGAGACGTCCATTTTGGTCTTCTCTTTCTTTTCTGTCTTTTAAGGACCTTTTATTTTCTTCTCATATGGGTATGCGATGTCATCTCACAATTCCTCTGGTCTTCAATCAATAGTGTTTAATGTACCAAATATTTTTTTGAGATGCTGTCCAAATTTAGGTGGAATATACTCAAAGCGGAGCCGTGGCGGCACACTGGTTAAGAGACATGGTTGGTAACCAAACTCTTGGCAGTTTGAGTCTATCAGCCATTTCTTGGAAATTCTGTGTCCTAAAGGTGTCTATGAGTTGGAACCAACTCAGTGGCATTGGGTTTGAAATTATATACATATATGTATAATATATATATTTTTTCCTACTCAAGGTCAGATCCGACTCAATGGCACTTGGCTTGGACTCAAGGTCATGCTTTTGTGTTTTCATTTTTTCAACTTCAACTTGAACATGTGTGTGAACAACTGATGGTCTGTTCTGCAATTGACCCTGGCTTCGTTCTGACTTATGATATTCAGATTCTCTGTCTTCTGTTTTCATAGACAAAGTTGATTTGATTCTTGTATGTTCCATTTGGTGAAATCCATGTGTGTAGTTAATTGTTAATAAAAGGTATTTCCAATGAATAAGTTGTTGATCTTGCAAAATTTTATCATCTGACCTACCACTTCATTTCTACAACCAAGGCCATGTTTCCCAACTTTTTGTCTTTTGTTTCCAGATTCCACAGCCCAATTGCCAGTAATTATCAGTGCATCTTGTTTGCATGCTTTATCAATTTCAGACTGCAGAAGTTGATAAAAATTTTCAATGTCATCATCTTTGGCCTCAGTTTTGGTGTTTTAATTTCAATAATATTTGTATTGACTGATGTTCCTTGTAGTTGAATGGATATTATCCTGTCAATCACAGCATTATATTTCAGGATAGGTCCTAAAAAAATGATTTTGAGGCTGAATGCAAAGCCATTCCTGTTCAACTTGTCATTCCCGTTATAGTAGATGAAGTGACTGATGGTAGATTAACCCGTTTCAGCTCACTACTACCTGAGACATTGACCTTTATATTTACCACTTCTTTTTGATGACTTCAATTTTTCTAGGTTCTTTTCCAATCTTATTCTGAGTGCCTTCCTTCCTGAGGGGCTCATCATCTGTTACTATATCAGATGGCCTGCTTCAATTCATAAGGTAAGTACAAGATCATTTATTTATTTGTTTAAGATGTAAATCAACAGATTCTTCTTCCTCGTCTATCTTAGTTTGGTAGCGCCACTGAAACTTTCCTACCTGGGTAATCCTGTTGGTGTGTGAAATACTGGTGGCATAGCTTTCACCATTACAGCAACATGTAAACCAGTACAGTATAGCACACTGCCATACAAGTGGTACTTCCATGAAAATTATGTGGAATGAAAAAGGCCAATCCCAAAAGGTTACATACAGTATGATTCCATCCATAAAACTCCTGAAACTATAAATTTACACAAAGATGTGGATGAGATTAGTGGTCTTCAGAGTTTATGGAGAGGGCAGGAAAACAAGTGTAATTATAAAAGAACAACCTGAGCAATGCTTGTGGTTATAGAAATTTTCTTTATGTTAACTATCTCAATGTCAATATAAAGCTGTGATATTGCAGAGTAGTGTTACAAGATACTAGTATTAAGGAAACCTGGGAAAAAGTTATGAGGTCCTTATTTTGTTATTTCTTTCAACTACCCACAGAACTACAATCATCTTAAAATAATAAATGGATTGATATAATTTTTAAGCTGTGAGAAATAGAATAGTGCCTAAACATTTAGTAAATGTACTGAAGTTGAAGAAAAAGGGACAGAGTAGAGGACAAAGTTCTTATTATTAGAGCACATGTCACAGGATAACAAGTGCTTAACAATTTTTCAGAACATAACTATTTCTCATTTACAGAAAGATCATACCAGGTTGAGGTAATCTTCCAAAGAAGCTGTCCTCCAAATCATCAGTCATCATCTTCTTATTTCTTCTTAGCTGATGAGCATGCCCTTTATTTCCTTGTCTTGTCTAACTGCTGTGGCCAGAAACTCCAGTACAATGTTAAATGAAGTGGTGAGAGTGGGAATCCTTGTCTAGTTCCTGTTCTCAGGGGGGAATTCTTTCAGTCTCTCTCCACTCAGGATGATGGAGATGGTTGGCTTTGTGTAGATGCCCTTGATTGCATTGAGAAGTTTGCCTTCTTTTCCTATTTTGCTCCAAGTTTTTAGCATGAATGGATGTTGGACTGTGTCAAATGCCTTTTCTGCATCAATTGACAAAATCAAGTGATTCTTTTACATTATTTACATGGTTGATCACATTGTTTTTCTGATGCTGAACCAGCCTTTCATTCCAGGTATGAATCCAAGTTGGTCATGATGGATTATTTTTTTGATATGCTGTTGAATTCTACTGGCAAGGATTTTGTTGAAGATTTTTGCATCTAGGTTCATGAGTGATACTGGTCTGTAATTTTCCTGTTTTGTGGGATCTTTCACTGGTTTGGGTACCAGGGTTATACTGGCTTCATGGAATGAATTTGGGAGTATTCCATCCCTTTCTATGCTGTGAAGTAATCTCAGTAATATTGGAGTTAACTCTCCTCTAAAAGGTTGGTAGAATTCTGTGGTGAAGCCATTTGGGCCAGAACTTTTTTGGTTGGCAGGTTTTTTTTTGTTTTGTTTTGTTTTGTTTTTATTGTGACTGAGTGAAAGTGTACAGTCCATAGTGCTCCACTGAGCATATATACCACAGTTTGCAGATCCATTCCTCTTTTGTTGGGCATCTGGGTTTATTCTATGCATCTATAGGATATTATTCTGCTGACCTCTGGCTGGAAGAAGGAAAGTGGGTGGAGAGTAGGGGAGGATGAGACATGTATGGAGCAGAGAGGAATAGTGTGCTGTCACCGGACAGGGAGAGCAGTGGAAGCTGCATATAGGGGGGCACGTAAATTTATATGGGAATGTGCATTTTCACTCAGTCATAATAATAATAAAAAAAGAAGTTAGACAGTTCAGTTTAAATTGGCATGTCCACCTATGTGCAGATCCTACTGCTCTCCTTGCCTGGTAACAGCACCCTCCTTCTTTCTGTTCTATACAAGTCATATCCTCTTAACAATCCCCTGTCCCCTCTTCTCTACCCTCTCCACTCCCCTCTAGTAAGAGGCCAGTTGGGTGACATCCTATAGATACATAGAACCATGAAGTTCATACATGGCATGGTCACTCTGTGTCACTGAGATCAATCCATTCCTGTCCGAGGAGTTGACCTCAGTAATGATTTATGATTAGGGTCACTTTCAGGTTTAGGGTTCACGCTCACAGGAGAACCTCCAGGCTTTCAGACCATCAGTGTGGTCTTTTAGTGGAGTTCTCAGGGTGCACCCTTTCTTATTATCATGTTGCCACTGAGATTCAACTTGGTCAGCCCCTTCATGGCTGTCACTGCAGGTGGCTGGGCAACATCTGGTTCTTCTGGTTGCATGTTGATGTGGCCACCCTTTCACATAGGTCTTTCTGTCTTTTGGGTTCTCTTTCCCCTGTATTGTTTTTGTCCTTGGTGGTCATCTTTTCCAGATGAGTTGGGACAAATTGGTGTACCTCAGATGGCAGCCTGCTCTCTTTTAAGACCTCAGACAATACTCACCGGTATGGATTGGATAGGACTCTCTTAGCAATAGGCTAGTTATACTAATTGTCCTCGATGTCCTCTGAGAACATGGTTCTCGGACCTCTGCCCCTGCCACATTGTCCTTACCTACTGGGTTCATATTGGAAGACTTTTCAGGTTATGTTGAAGTCCAGTTAAATTGATTTTCTTTCTAACGTGTGCTGTCACTGATTTCACCCAACCAAATTTCTATCAACTATCTAATCTATATCCAGCCCTCTCCCTCCCTCCTTCCCCTTTGTTGCAGATGTCAAAGAGTCTTTACTTCTGTATATGAGTCAGTTTTCAAGTCCTTAAAGTCTCATACCATATTTGGTCTTGTGTTGCTGACTAATTCCACTTAACATGATGGACAGAAAGTTCTGTATATGTCAATAAAGTCTAGTGGGTTAATTGTCTCAGTAGGTCTTCTGTGTCTTTAGTGAGCTTTTCTTTTTTGCAGTATAATCTGTTTTATCTGAGATTAGTATTGCCACACTTACCTTTCTTTGTATAGTGTTAGCTTGGTATATATTATTTCATCTTTTAATTTTCAGTTCATTCAATTCTTTAAGTCTAAGGTGAGTTTCTTGCAAGCAGCATATAGACGAGTTGTATCTTTTGATCCAAGACGTCATTCATTGTCTCTTTACTGGAGCATTCAGTCCATTTACCTTCAATGTAATTATAGATAGGTGTTTAGTGCTGTCATTTTGCTGTATTTATTTTTGTGTTGATGTTTCCTCTGTTGCTCCTACTATTCTGTTTTGGGGCATTCTTCTTTATGGGTTAATTTTTCACTCTTTTCAGTGTTAGTTTTGTGTTTGTTGAGACTCCTGTATTGTGTTTCTTGTTTTAATGTGCCGCTCCTTTGTTGTGCTTTGCGGCTACCCTGTATTCTCCCTTAATAATGTCCGCTTCAGCCTGATTTTAACTTCTAAATATCTTATTAACTTCCTCTCCATTTGGACAGACTACAAGTACTGTAATGTATCCCTCTTTTTAATGTGATGATTGGTGCATCGTAATTTTCATGATACGATCGCTGGATCACTCCTTTTAGTATTAAAGCTTTGGTTGGGGTTTGGTGCCTTCCCTAACTGAGTAGGTTTCTGGTTGTTGTGTCCTGTATTGTCTCCTGAAGTATAGAGTTAGTGGTTTTGTTCTTCTAAGCCAAGAGCTTCTTTTAGTATTTCTTATAGCTTTGATTAGGTTTTTACAAAGTCTCTGAGTTTCTATTTACCTGCGAAAGTCTTACTTTCGCTTTCATATTTGCAGGATATATAATTCTTGGTTGGAAGTTTTTCTCCTTCAGGGCTTTGAATGTGCTGCCCACTGCCTCTGTGCCAACATGGTTTCTGCTAACAAGTCGGACAAAAGCCTACAGGGCTTCTCTCTGAATGTTAGCTTTATTTTGAGTCTCACTGCCTTTGTTTCTGTTTATGTTTCATTTTGTTAAACTTGATTATAATATATCTTAGAGTCTTTCTTTTGGAGTCTATATTGTATGGCGATTGACATGCATCCTGGATATCTATGATCTCTTCTTTCATAATTTCAGGGAAGTTTTCTGTCAGCGAGTCAACAACAATCCTCTCTGTGTTTTCAAGTTTCCCTTCCTGTTCAGGAACTCCAATTAATTGTAGAGTGTTCCTCTTGATAGAGTCCCACATGTTTCTTAATGCTTCTTCAATTTTCTTATGTCTTTTCTCTGATTTCTCCTCATAAATGCTGGTGTCAGTAGCTCTGTCTCTCACACCAGAAAGTCTGTTTTCCATTTGTTCAATTCTGTTCTCTTGGGTTTGAATTGAGTTTTCTGATTCTTTAATTTTGTTATTGATCTGCTGGATTTCAAAATACTGGAGTTAAATCAGTTCAAACAGCTTGCTTATTTTTTTTATTTTGGTCTGCTAAATTTTGTATGATGTCTAGGAGGGCTTTCTATATAATTCTTTTGTACTTGTCTTCTGAAAGTTTCTGAAAGGCATCTTCATCTGTGAGGTTCTTTGATTTTTTCTTTTTGCAGCTTTCTGGAGCCATGGTTGGATTTTTTTCCTTAAATGTCAGGCCAAGGTCTGTTGATTTTTTGACATCAAGAGATTATTTAGTTTCTCTGGTGTTGTCTTAATACGAGGTGAAGTAGAAGTTGATCACCAGTTACTTCTATGTACTCCAGTGGCTGGGCCCTGTGGAACCTATGTGATAGCAGGCTCTACATCCTGGCTGACAAAGACATGACTCTACTTATGGAGTCACTGGGAAGCCATCAACTGACCCTACATTGTGGGTCAGTCAAAACTGGATGATATGTCGGCAGACTGTACCACAGTTGTTTCTCTAGGTAGTCTTATTTTGAAAGGTAAAACTTACCTGGCAGCTTCCATGAACATCCAGCTGTCAGGCGTGCAAGCCCTCATTCCAGGTGGCAACAGAGGCATCTCTATATCTGTCCCTAGATGCTGTGATCTAGTTCAAAGTCTGGACAGGCTACTGCCCTGCTGTCATCAGGTGCTGGGCCATACCCGAAAGGTAAACTGTACTAAACACAGCTTTTCTTCTGGGGAAACACTCCCCAAGCTGACACTCCTCCTAGCCTGGGAATTAGCCACCACTAAGGCCTCTGTTTGAGTAGTCTGCTTCCCACAGAGGCTCTTCCGTCCACTGGGAAATAGCCGAATCAATGGCGGAAGTTCACAAAGAGGGGTGAAGGAGCCATAGTTCTCAGAGTGTGGCTATTCCACTCACTGGTCACATCAGCAGTGTGGCAGAACTTTGCTGCCCATTGAGCCCAATCGCTGACACAGGCTAACAAAAAAGAAAATGTTAAAGCTAGTAGTTATCTTCAGTTTGCAAGAGGCGGCCATTCAACAAGGGTGGGGGTCAGCAAAAGAGAAGTTTCCCGTTCAGTGGCACATAGTGCAAAATGGCAGCCCTATGCCACGTTCTAGGGCTCACTGGGTGTCCAGAAGACTCCATTTAATTATCAATCCTGGCCTTAGTTTTTGGAGTGAGTTAAGGAGACATGTGTCTAGTCTGCCATCTTGATTCTGCCCCTTTGGTTGGTAGTTTTTTGATGACTTTTTCAATCTCTTCCTTTGTGATGAATTTATTAAGTTGTTTTACTTCTCCTTGTGGTAATTTTGGTAGGCGATATGAATTTAGGAATTTGTCCATTTCCTCTAGGTTTTCAAACTTTTAGAGTGCAGTTTTTCATAGTATTCTATTGTGATACTTTAGATTTCAGTTGGGCCTCTTGTGACACCTACCATCTCGTTTCTTATTTGTGTTGTTTCCTCTCCTGTTTTTCTTGTGTAAGTATAGTCATTGGTTTGTGAGTTTTGTTAATTTTTTCAAAAAACAACTTCTGGTCTTTTTTTTAGTTGTTCTTCTATTCTCTAATTCATTTAGTTCTGCTTTCATCTTTATGATCTGTTTTCTTCTGGTGTCTGAGGGGTTCCTCTGTTGCTTTCTTTCTACTTATTCAAGCTATAGGATTAATTCTTTTGTCTGAGTCCTTTCTTCCTTCTATTTGTGTGCATTTATGGAGATAAACTGACCTCTGAGCACTGCTTTGATTGTGTCTCAAAAGTTCTGGTAGGATGTGTTTCCATTCTCATTTCAATACATAAATTTATTTATTTTGTTCTTGATTTCTTCTATAACCCATGGGTTTTTGAGCAAGGTGTTCTTCCTTTTCCATGAGTTCCGATTTCTATTAATGTTTTTTCTACTATTGATTTAGACTTCTATGGCCTTATGTTCTGAGAATATGCTTTGCAATAATTCAGTGGTTTGAATTTTGTTGAGGTTTGCTTTATGTGCTAACATGCAGTCTATTCTGGAAAATGTTCCATGTGCACTGGAGTAGAATGTGTAGTTATCTGCTGATGGATAAAAAGTTTTGTATATGTCATTGAGGCTTAATTGGCTAATTGTGGCAATAAGAGCTTCTGTGTCTTTACTGAAATTTTTTCTAGTTGATCTGTCCATTATTTAAAGTGGAGTGTTGAAGTCTCCCACTATTATTGTGGGGTGATCTATCTCATTTTTCAATGTAGTCAGTGTTTGTTTGATGTATTTAGATGCTCTAGTATTGGGTGCATGAATATTTAATATTGTTAAGCCCTGCTTGTGTATTGAACATTTCAGCAATAAATAGTGATCATCCTTGTCAATGATGGTGAATTTTACATTAAAATATACTTTATCTGAGATTAGTATTGGCATACCTGGTCTTCTTTATATATTGTTAGCTTAGTGTATATTATTCCAGCTTTTAATTTTCAGTTTGTTCATATTTTTAAGTCTAAGGTGAATTTCTTGTAAGCGACATATGGATGATTCACATCTTTTGATCCAAGATGTCACTCGTTGTCTCTCTACTGGAGCCTTCAGTCTATTTACATTCATTGTAATTATTGATAGTTATGTGTAGTGCTGTCATTTTGGTGTATTTATTTCTGTGTTGATGCTTCCTATGTTGCTCTTAATATTCTGTTCCGGGTCACTCTTCCTTTATGAATTGACTTATCATCTTTTCAGTGTTTGTTTTGTGGTTTTCGAGACTCCTGTATTATGTTTCTTGTTCTGGTATATTGCATCGTTATTGTGCTTTGCAATTATCTCTATGATCCCCATTAATGTTCTAAGTTTAAATGCAATTTTAACTTCTACATATCTCATTAACTTCCTCTCTATCTGAAAGAACTATAACTACTGTAGTATAGCTGTCTTTTTATTGTGATGGTGTCATAGTTTCCATGATATGATCACTGGTTCCCTTCTTTTAATATTTTATCTTTGAGTTTTGTGCCTTCTCTAACTGAGTAGGCTTCTGGATGTTGTGTCCGGCATTGCCTCCTTAAATATACACTTAATAGTTTTGTTTTTCTGAGTAAAGAGTTTCTTTCAATATTTCTTGTGGTTTTGATTTGGTTTTTACAAAGTCTCTAAGCTTCTTTTTTTTATGAATGTCTTAATTTCATCTTTGTATTTGAAAGACAGTTTTGTAAGACATATAATTCTTGGTTGGAAGTTTTTCTCCTTCAAGGCTTTAAATGTGTCATCCCACTAATCCTTGTTGACATCATTTCTGCAGAGAAGTCAGAGCTTCCTTTTGAATATTATCTTTGCTTTGAGTCTTGCTGACTTTAACAGTTCCAGCTTATTTTTTTTGTTTTATTAAGCTTGATTATAATATGTTTTGGTGTATTTCTTTTGAGGTCTGTTTTTTGTGGCACTTGATACATATCTTGGATATCTATGACCTCTTTCATAGTTTCAGGGAGGTTTTCTGTCAGCAACTCAATGACAATACTGTCTATGTTTTCAGCTGTTCCTCCCTGTTCAGGAACTTCATTTAAGTGTAGATTGTTCCTCTTTATAAAGTCCCACATGTTTCTTAATACTTCTGCATTCTTCTTATTTATTTTCTTTGATTTCTCCACATAAATGCTGGTGTCAGTTGCTCAATTCTCAAGGTGACTAAATCTGACTTTCATTTTCTCAATTCTGCTCTTTTGGCTTTGAATTGTCTAATTCTGTAATTTTGTTATTGACCGGCTTGATTGCACAACATTGATGTTCCATCAGTTCAAATAGCTTGCTTAATTTTTCATTTTGCCCTGCTGCATTTTGTTTTCTTTCTAGCCAGCCAAGCCAGCCAAGTGCCATCGAGTCAGATCCAACTCATGATGACCTTTGAATACTCTAGAAGGCAGTTCTACTCTGGCCTCTAGGGTCACCATGAATTTATCTCTAGGAAGTCTCTATAGATTATTCTTTTTATTCAACCTCTGATAGTTTCAGAAAGGCTTTTTCACCTAAGAAGTCTTTTTATTCTTTATTTTGGGAGTTTTCTGAGGCCATGATGGGCAGTTTATTTAAAGTTTAGCTGTGGTCTGTTGCCTTTGGGCCATCTAGAGACTTTATTTTCTCTAGTGTTGCCTCAACAGGAGCTTAGGCATAGTTCTGAAAACAGAGTTGGTCACCAGCTACCTCTGTGTACTCTAATGACTGGCCCCAGTGGACACTCTGGGGTGACAGGCTCTGCCTCCTGGCAGGCAAAGTACCACCCCACTTTTGGAGTCACTGGGGGACTGTCAACTGACCCTATGATGTGGGTCAGTAAAGGCTGGATGAGATGCCATCAGGATACACAACAGTTATTGCTCCGTGCATTCTTATTTTAAAAATCTAAAGGCTATCTGACAGCTTCCAAAATCAGTCAGGCTGTCAGGTGTGGCTGGCAATGGAAGTACCTCTTTGGCCATCATCAGATGCTGTGAAGTAGTTGAAATTAGGGATGCACTGCAGCCCTGCTGTCATTCTCCACTGGGCCCTACTCATAAGGCAACACTGTGCTAAACACAGCCTTTCTGTTGGAAAAGTATTCCCTGGACTGTCACTGCCTCCCAGTTGGTGTACTAGCCCCTGCTGAGAACTCCATTTGGGTAACTCCACCTCCCAGCTGATCAAGATTGTGTCTAAGTAAAGCTATCCCTACTGCTGGCAACAGCAGAATCTATGGTAGAGCTAAGAAAAGAAAAGTTGGAGAGGGTGTGGTGTCTTCAGTCTGCTGCCGGGCTCTCAAAATGTGGCTATGACACACACTGTCTCTCTGCTGAGCCACATGCTGTTCACGTCTGCACTGCAGCTTAGCAGATCTGCTGGCTCATGACCATCCCCCACCTACTGGCCAAGAAAAAAAAATTAAAAGGGTCAGTATCTGCAGTCCACCCAAGCAGTGAGTCAGCAGGAGCAGGGCTCAGCAAAAGAGAGGAAGTTTTACCATTTAGGGGCATATAGTCCAATTTAACAACCCTATGCCATGTCGTAGGGCTCACTGAGTGTCCAGAATTTTCTGTTCATTTATCAATCCAGGCCTTAGCTTTCAGAGGGGATTAAGAGACATGTGTCTAGTCCCCCATCTTGGCTCTCATCATCTTCTTGTTGGATTGTTGCAGAAAGTCACAATCAACAAATATTTTAATGATAATAACTTTAAGAAAAAAAAATACAGAGAACTTAGTGTTAGCTATTAAATGTGTTTTCCTGAAAGTTATGTTTTATCATTAGCTAACGCCGTGAGTTGGATCCGACTTGACACACTTGGCTGGCTTGGCAATGAAATAAAGTCACTTGATTATCCTTGATAGAAAAAACACAAGGGTGTCTTAAGAATCCATGTGTTCAGATGAGAAGGAAAATGAGATTTATTGGTTTATAACAGTAATGTCTTCATATCTGATATAAAATCTGTCAGTAATGGTAAATTTATTTGTATAACCTCATAAAGTAGAATACAAATGAATAAAGATATGGCAACCACTGACAACAATGAATTAAAGAGCTATAATCCTCCCCCCAAGTCAGAGGACAATGCAACCATCAGAACAGTGAGAGGGAAAGTAAGAGCTTAGACAGAAATAAAAAAAATACGAGATTTTATCAATCATTTGTAGGTATAAGCTCTCTTAATTACAAATAAATTATATTTTATAAAAACAGTATTCCTTAGTTAGATCTTACACAACCTTAGATTCTGAACAACAACAATTATTATAAACAAATGTCCATAAGCAAACCAAGACTTACAGTAAAAGTAGTCATATGGATGGGAGAATGTTTAGAATTTCTCACAATTAATACAATTCTAAATTTTTCAAGTACTGTATTCACATGATGCAATATCCACTGTAGAGTTTAAGTGAAATGCATTCTCTGTATTTTAGGCCACAAACTGAAGACTGTTATGTTAGATATTACTTGCAGATGTTATGACTGAAAATGAACTGAATTTGCTTCTCTATCAATTAAAGATGAATTTAATCATATTTAAAAACAAAAAAAATTAGTAGCCAGTAGAATTAAAATAACTTAAAGAAATTTAATGCAGCAACAGTAATATAAGCTGGCAGCTAAGAACATAATGTTAAGAGGAAGTTAAAAGGTTCAACACCTTCAGATACTTTAACAGAAGATTTTTCATTGTGGAGTACATTTGAGTGCATACTGTGTTGCTAGACATGACTGTTATTTGATGTGAGAAGCATTGTGCTTCAAATACACTGAAGAGCTCATAAGCATCAGAAGAACATTACTTAGAAACTATACCTATAATTTAGTATCAAAACTAAAAGCAGTAAAAATCTGACATGTTGATTTCTATTTTCATATTAAGAATCAGCTCAAAAGTACTTACATCCTCTTTTGGAACTCCAGGGCTTTCAAGTAACAGTTCTTAATGTCAATAAACACTGATGAAACATTCTTGAAATGTACAAGTACATTGGATAACATAACAACTATGATCACATTAAATAGGCTTTCTTCTCTAAAACGGTTAAAAGTTTATGTGACCTTGCTGGACAATAGTTTTTCTTTTGTTAACAGAAACGTTAAAGGCAGTCTCAGAGGAGTAGGCTGGGATATAACATGAATCCTCCTTCACGGTGTCCTGTTAAAGTGGAGAGGAGGCAAGGACAACAGGGTCACATGAGAGGAAGAACAGTCACGACATTTGATAGATCAGGCCACAGACTCCAACAAAAGGCTGGGGCTAGTCTATGCTAGAATAGACAAATCGTGATCTTGTGCTAGAGTGAACAGTGAGACAGTGTGGTTCTGTGGACACTGTAGATTCTGAACTGTAAGAAAATAGTTTTTTGTCTTTTTCTAATACCGTCCACTTTGTGATATTTTTGATACGGTGAACCCAAATTAAACCTGCTGCTGTTGAGGAAATTCTGACTCATTGGCCCTAGGAAAATAAGACATGTTATATATATTTATATTATATATAACCTATAATATAAATATATATATTATTTATATATAATATAAATAATGTACATTTATATGTATAATATAAATAATATATATATTTATATTATCTGTATTAAATATCTCTCATTTTCTTATTTTGTGTGTATATGTATGCAGGCATGAATATACAAGCACAAATATGTTTGTGTATGTGTACATTTATATATATAAAAAAACCTTGCATTAAATCCACTGCAGGGAAGTCAATTCCCACTCACTGCAACCCTAGAGGAAAGAGTAGAAATGCACCATAAGGGTTCCAGTGAGTTGCTGGTAGATTCAAACTGTCTATCTTGTGGCAACCCTGGTGGTGTAGTGGTTAAATACTGTGGCTGCTAATCAAAAAATGGTCAATTCAAATCCCCCAGGCACTCCTTGGAAACTGCATGAAACAGTTCTACCTTGCCCTATAGCATAGCTGTAAGTTGGAATCAACTCGATGGCAGTGGGTTTGGGTTTTATCTTTTGTTTAGCAGCCTAAGCCCTTAACCAGTGTTCTACAATGGTCTCATTTGTATGTATATAAGAAGTTCTGCAGTTAAGTCAGCAAACTAAACTGTTTGAAGTGCTACTCTGTACCTCACTGCTGAATACCACTACGGTCACCTTGTAAGTACTCCTCCTGGGAAGCTTTGCTCTGACACCAACACCTCGTCCATTCTTTAAAGCTATTTTGAAACTCTTTCTGGAATGGCCATTGCACACGCTGGCACAGTGACAAGTTCACATACTTAAGTGTATGGTTGTCTATGAGGGAGTTTTTAGCCAGGAAACAAATAACTGTGTCGTAACTCCTTTACATACTCACCTGATTTGGCCCCCAGTGACTCTTTCCTTTACCCTAAGACAAAGGAAATATTGAGAAGCAGACATTTTGATGGTGTTCGGGACATCAAGGGTAATACAATGATAGATCTGATGGCCATTCTAGGAAAAAGAGTTCCAAGATTGCTTTGAAGGGTAGACCAGGCACTGGTGTCAGTGCATAACTTCTCAAAGAAAGTACTTCATATGTAATCATAATGATATTCAGTGATGAGGCATGTAGCACAGTTTCTAGGATGATTTTGCAAACTTAATTGGCAGTCCTCATATACTTACATTTAGCCAGTAATAAACATATATGGCTAAACAAGCATCACACTGAGCTGCTGTATTTGAATGCTAGTACTCTCAATGAAGTTTTCCAAGAGTCACAAATGTGCTCATTTTTCTACTTGACAAAATGCTTGTTTTCTTTAGTTTGTATCACAATTAGAAATAAACTTTTCACAAAATGCATTAAAATGCCTTTTCTATATCTGGGGTCTTAAAAGTTGCCGAACTGCCATCTGAGGGTACAGCAAATGGTACCAACTTAGCAGTAACAGATGATCACCAAGGACGAAAACAACGTGGGGAAAGGGAACTCAGAACACAGAGAGACCCATGTGAGTGGGACTACATCAACTTGAGACCAGAAGAACTGGATGGTGCCTGGCTACTACCAGTGACAGCCATGATGGAGCTCACAAAGTTCAGTTTCCCTGGCAATACAAGAATAAAAAGGCATGTACCCTAAGATCTCCTTTAAAAGACTGCAATTGATGGTCCACAGGCCTTGGAGTTCCCCTGGGAACATGGCCCCTGGCCCTGATGCTCTCCTTGTCCATCAATCATAATGGAGGTCAACTCTCAGACAGGAATCAATTGGACTTGGTGACACAGTGTGACCATATCATGTGTGCACTTTATGGTTCTATGCATCTATAAGGTGTCCTGCTGACCTCTTACTGGAGGCAGGGGAGTGGGTGAAGAGGAGGGGATAGGAGTTTGTTGGGAGCATAAAGCATGTGTGTAGCCAAGAGGAAGAATGTGCTGTCACGGAGCAGGGAGAGCAGTGGGAGCTACGTATAGGTGGGCACGAAAATTTATATGGGAATGTACATTTTCATTCAATCATAATAAACAAATGTCTTTTCTATAGGTATGGTAAACCAAAACAAACCCACTGCCACAGAGTCAACTTCCCCTCATAGTGACACTATAAGTTGGAGTATTGCCACCTCATAGAGTTTCCAGGGAGCACCTGGAGGACTGGAACTGCTGACCTTTTGGTTAGCAGTTGTAGCACTTAACCACTACACCACTAGGGTTTCTGTAGGAATAATAGAGAATAACAATTAAAGGACAGAATCTAAGTCAAACATAAAAGATAAGGAAGCTAAAGAAAGCAGTCATTTTCTGATTAACACATTGTATCAGTTTTCCACTACTGCTGTTACAAATTTAATTTTTAAATAATGAATTAAAAAACCCAAATTTACCTAACAACTTTACATTTCCAAAGTCTGACACTAACGTCAAGATACAACTGCACTGGTTCCCACAGACTCTAAGAGAAATCCACTTTCTTGCCTTTCTAACTACTAGAAACCATCTGCATCCTTTGGCTAATGAGCCATTCCTCTGTCTTCAGAAACAGCAATGGTGAACTTGTTCTCACGTTTCCTCACTCCTGAATCTTCTTCCCTCTTCTCATTTTGAGAAGTCTTTTGATTTGAGTCAATTTATACAGGCAATCTGTAATAATCTCCCCATCTCAAATTTGGCTAATTAACATACCTAATTCCCTCTGCAATCAGAATTTCCCTTTGGTATGTAAAGTAACACATTCCCAGCTTCACATTCCCAGATTCAAGGTGTTAGGACTTGAAGACTTCAGTCTTTAATCCTCCTTTTCTTTTTTTTGCTCACTCCCTGTAGGAAACCGACAACTAGCACTTTGCTGAATTTACTAGACAGACCAAACCAAAAGGAAAAAAAAAAAAAAAAAGGCAGGATAACGTCAATAAAATCAAAACTTTGGCAGTCTCATAAGGCTAAAAGTAATTTGAAAGTGATTGGGAAAATAAAGTCAGTGACTTGTTATAGCAAGATGAACAATGTCTAGGAACAATGTGGAAACAGCAGAAATCATGAAAATCTTAAAATGAATATGGACAGTACTTGAATCACTGTGTTGGCACAGTGATTAAGCATTCTTATACTTTTCCTGATTATGAATAAATGGAAAGTGGTAGTGGAAAAAGATGCAATAGAGAATATGTATTTTCTATTAATATGTCTTCATATTCGAGAGGGTTTTTCTGATCACACCATATTTCCCTAGATACCTGTAATATTAACACTTCTGTATACTTCTATAGAGTTGTTCTTATAGAAAGGAGTCATCATAGCACAGTAGTAAAAGTGCTTGGCTGCTAACCAGAAGGTCAATGGTTTGAACCCATTGCCCAGTGCACAGGAGGAAAATAATTCAGTCTGCTTCCATAGATTACAGCTGTCCTATGGAGTTTCAATGAATTGAAATCAACTTGATGACAGTGCTTTGGGTTCTCTATAGATCTGTTTATTTCTTACATAACAAATTTTTGATGTGTATTTACATGTTGTTTTTCTAGTCCCTATAAAATTCCATGGTAGGAGGGCAGAGATTTCAATTCTTTTTCCTATTTTGGCTTATAGTATAGGAAATACTAGGTATGCAATGGCTACTTAATAAGTATGTGTTCTGTGAATGCGTTGGATGAAAGCTATTATACAGATATGTTTATATATCACCAATATATACACTCACCACATACTGACATAGCGGGATTCTAAAGACCAGGTTGTTATATGAAAACCACTATTACATGAAAATGGAAGATGACCACGTCAGATCACAAAATGGAATTGGCTGCATCGTTGCATAACTGCCAAACCACTAAGAATCATGCCAAGCCATGATGATACATAACCTTAACCATCATAGCCAACATTCCTGTCAACTCATACCTCAATATTCACTGCCGTCAGATGTACATTGTTATTATGCAAAATAAATAATAGGTCTTTTACTATCATCATAAATGCAGACACAGGATATATTTCTGGCAGAAATATTTCTGTTGAACCCAATAAAGTCTTCATGTGCTGCAGCTATAAAACTATGTCACTAATAAATCAGTCAAGAGAGCCTGCTTCAGGCACATAGTGTCTACTGCTCTAGTCCTTACCTCTATGAACCTACCACTGAGACTGTGCCAACGCCACACTGTCCCTAAGGTGCACCTGGCTGTCAGTGGGCATGTGGAGGTATCAGTGGGTGTATATTTCTATGCAGTTAGGACGATTCCAATTGGCAGCATTTGCTTGGGGGTTGGCCATCGGTACAGCTGTAGTATTTTCAGAACTAAACTCTAATCTAAGACTGTTCCTGTTCAAATTCTCTTTCTTTCATTCCTTCACAAATGGTAGACCAGCACTGTAGGTAAAAACTTTCCCTAGCTACTCTTGCATTTTTCCAGTTTATTTTTTCACAGACATTTCTTCCAGTTAATCTTTTGCAGTCTGATTTCATTTTAACATTTGTTTCCTGTATAATCCAAACTAATACAAGTGACATTAACAATGTTGTTGTTGTTAGGTGCCATTCAGTCAGTGCCGACTGATAGAGACGCTGTACAACAGAAGGAAACACTGCCTGATCTTGCACCATACCCACAATGATTTTTGTCCTTAAGCCCATCACCATAGCCACTGTGTCAATCCATCTTCTTGAGGGTCTTCCTCTCTTTCACTGACCCTCTACTGTACCAAGCATGATGTCCATCTCTAGGTATTGATCCCTTTTGAAAATGTGTTCAAATTATGTGAGATGTGGCCTCACTATCTTTGCTTCCAAGGAGCACTATGGTTGTACTTCTTCCAGAACAGATCTCTTTGTTCTTCTGGCAGTCCATGGTACATTCAATATTCTTCTCCAAAACTGCAATTCAAAGACATCAATTCTTCTTCTGTCTTCCTTGTTCATCATCCAGCTTTTGCATGTATATAATGCTGTTAAAAATACCATGGATTAGGTCAAGCATACCTTAGTTTTCAAGGTGACATCTTTACTTTTCATTACTTTAAAGAGGTCCTTTATAGCAGATTTTTCAAACTAAGCATAACTTTTGATTTCTTAACTGCTGCATCCATGTGCATTGATTGTGGACCCAAGTAAAATGAAATCACTGACAACCTCAACTCTTTCTTCATTTATTATGATGCTGCTTACTGGTCCAGTTGTGAGGATTTCTTTTTTTTTTTTTTAATTGATGCTGAGGTGCAATCCATACTGAAGGCTGAGGTCTTTGAACTTCGTCAGTTAAGTGTTTCAAATCTTCACTTCCAGCCAGAAGGGTTATGTATCCATCTAACTCAGGTTGTTATTGAGTCTCCTTCAATTTTGACGCTTCATGTTTCTTCGTATAGTCCAGCTTCTCAAATTATATGCTCTCATACAGGTTGAAAAGGTATGGTGAAAGGATACAACCCTGACTCACATCTTTCCTGACTGTAATCCATGCAATGTCCCCTTCTTCTGTTAGCACAACTGCCTCTGGTTCCATATATAGATCCCTCACGAACATAATTAAGTGTTCTGAAATTCCCATTCTCCACAATGTTATCCATAATTTTTTATTATGCATACAATTGAATGCCTTTGCATAGTCAATGAAACACACGTAAACATCTTTCTGGTATTCCCTGATTACAGCCAAGACTCATCTGATATCAGCAGTGATATTCCTGGTTTTGCATTCTCTCCTGAATCTGGCTTGAGTTTCTGGAAGTTCCCTGTCAATATATTGCTGTTGGTTTTGAATGACTTTTAGCAAAATTTTACTTGCATGTGATATTAATGATATTGGTTGATAATTTCTGCATTTAGTTGGATCATCTTTCTTGGTGTAGATCTCTTCCAGCCAGTTGGCCAGGTAGCTATCCTCCAATTTTCTTGGCATAGATGAATAAGCACTTCCAACACCACATCCATTTGGCAAGACATCTCAGCTTGCAGTCTAAATTCCTGGAGCCTTCTTTTCACCAGTGTGTTCAATGCAGATTTGAATTCTTCCTTCAGTACCTTTGGTTCCTGATCATATGCTACCTCTTTAAATGGATGAACATAAATCAGTTCTTCTGGTATAATGACATTTGTCCATTCCTTCCATTTTCTTTTAAGAAAAGACCAAATTAGATGTCAGAGGAGACTTTGAAACTTGCTCTTGAATGTTGAGCAGGTAAGGCAAAAGGATGGAATGATGAACAAAAGAGCTGAACAGAAGATTTCAAGGGGCAGCTTGAGAAGACAAAATACTGTAATGATACATGCAAACACCTGGAAACAGAAAACCCAAAGAGAACACACTGCATTTTTTAAACTGTAATAATTAAAAAAAAAAAAAATAATAAGCCTAGAGCTGCAATAATGAAGGCTTCTACAGGGAAAATACATTAATCAATTCAGGAAATACTAAAGAATATAGAAGGACTACATGGAGTACTGACTGTAGAGCCAAAGACAACAGGTAGTAAGTTGCAGTTGATGACTGACTCACTCATTACAGCTGAAAAGGGAATCTTTTCAGTCCATGACACAAGTTTCCAGCCCCAATGCTGAAGATTCAGCTAATGTTGATGCAGGAAATCTTCATGGAGGGGAGTGTTCTTGGTAATACTGATTCAGATATCTGAAAAGGATGCACAAAACAATGCCTACAAGAACATCAGAGTTTGTTGATTATCAATAGCTTGTATGGATATCCATACAAGGGTAAGGGCAAACTGAGGGTGATTAAATAGTTAAGGTTAAACAGAAAAGACAGAAGGACTCTTTGACAGTTTACTCTTTGGTATCTTACAGTCAATGAGCAGACAGGAGTTATTTGCAGATACATGGTTGGCAAGTAGTGTTGCAGAGCTGTTGCATGCTGAACCGTGGCATTTGCATTAAGCAAACTACAGTCAGAGTTATGATGAGGTAAACTGATATTTTGCCATAAGAGATGGAGATATCAGAAGAATGGATCTGGAGACCTTCTGAATCTTCTAGATACAGAAGTAATCTATATGTCCCAAATCATAAGACACTGCTAAAATTTCTCACCTACAAGGCAACAGGTGCTCCTATTTGGAGAAAAGCCATTGCACTGGCAGAGAGATTTTTTTAGCTTTAGACATAAACTTCTGGTATGCAACTAACTGGGCTTTTTGAAGATGGACCACTTAACCATGGGGAGCCATGTCATCATACCTTTTTCACAGGCATGTAAAGAGCTGCACATTGTAAGCTGGGTCTGTCACACATTCATCAAATCATAAAGCTTTGTTTTTGGGTGAAATGATGAGTACTGTAACAGAATTATGGCAAATTATTAAAATACCTTTTTCATGTCAAGATATGTAGTTTAAAAAATATTCTATACAGTATTTCAGTAGAATAATAGAACAAATCACAGTAAATCATAAACAATTATAGTTAGTATGTATGTTTCATAACAGAAACCAAAAAAGTATTATGTTACTGTATAAGAACCATTACAGAATACAAGTATATTTAATACTTAGCATTTCAATTTTCATTTTGAAATGTTGAGATTGCAAATATCAAAAAAAATGTTTTATACCTATATTGATAGAATTCTAGACTGCACCTGAGAAATTTGTTGACCAGAACATCTCTTATAAAATATTTTTAAAAATGAATTTAATTCTTTCTATGCACTAAGGAAACAGAATAATAAGCAATGCATTAAAACGGTGGTGTTGGCAAAGAATATTGAGTATAACATCAGCTGACAAAAGAAAAAAATAAATCGGTCTTAGAAGTAACCTGAGGAATGCCAATTAAGTTTATGAACTCATTCTAGAAAAAGTGCTACATACCTCTGCTGAATATCAGTATGGTCACCTTCAAAGTACTCCCCTTGGAAAGCTGTACACCAACACCAGAGCCTAGTCCATCCTTCAAAGCAATTTTGGAACTTTTTTTTCTGGAATGACCATCAGAGCTGTTGTCATATTACCCTTGATGTTCTGAATGTCTTCCTTTAAGTATTTCCTTTATCACCAGGTAAAGAAAAAAAAAAGTCATTGGAGACCAGATTAGGTGAATAGGTAAAGTGTTGCAATATAGTCATTTGTTTACTGGCCAAAAATTCCCTCATAGACAACTGTGCAATTAAGTTTGTGAATTTGTCACTGTGCCACCATGTGCAATGGCCATTCCAGAAAGAATTCCAAACTTACTTCAAAGGGTGGACTAGGCACTGGTGCCAGTGCATAGCTTCCCAAGAGGAGGATTTCAAAGGCGACCGTATTTAGACTCAGCAGTGAAGTATATACACTTAGAATAATTAAGTTTGTGGTCTTAATTGTCAGACCTTGTATAACCAAGATGTTCCTTAGAAGAGAGATGTGAGTCTTCAACTCACTTTGCACATATCATAAGGGAAGACCAACTTCTAGAAATGGACATTATTTTGGGGACAGAGTCAATTAAAAAAAAAAAAGAGAGAGAAACCTTCAGTGAGATAGATGGATATATTAGCCAAAACAATGGACTGAAACATACCAGTGAGGACGAAGATGGCACAGCTAATGTTACACATAAGTGGCTGAGTCAATGACAACTCAGAGAACTAACAGCCACAACAAATACAAACAACATGTATTTTGTAATATAAATAAAACATATGTTTAGGCTAAAAGAAATACTAAAATTATTTTCTTCAAATATATGAACTCATATCATCTAATTTACAGCCCTACATTTATTATATATTGTATATAATAGTGACAATCATGTATTTAATTATTCAATGAAAGCACATAAAATATACCTAAGAAATAGTGTGGATTTATAACTTTCATTACTGGTTTTTTACCCGTAGCAACATTTTAAAGTTGAAATATCTTAAGTCAGTTTCTGTAACTATGTTTCTCAACATATTTTAGATTAATAAATAGTGTTTAACTGCAAGGTAACCATTTAGGGCAGTTTTACTGCATCCTAGAGAGTCACTATAAGCTGGAATTGACATCACAGCAATGTCTAATAGGTTAATAGTAAAACAACCAATATTAATAAAAAGGTCTTGACTTAATATGCTGTTTGACATCTATATGCTGCCTACAGGAGATACACCTTAGATTCACACACATGAATAAACTACAGCTGAAAGGATCAAAAAATGTATACATACATCAAGCTAAAAGCTTTCAGAAAAGAATAGACGTGGCAATGCTAATCTCTGACAAACCAGAATTTAAGTAGAATCCACCTCACTGGATAAGGAAGGAGACTATATAACAATTAAAAGGTCAGTAGTCCAGGAGGGCGTAACCATACTAAATACCTACGTACCGAATGACAGGGCTCCAAAACACATTAAACAAACACTAACTGCACTGAAAGCAGAAACAGTCAGCTTCACAATAAGAGCAGGAGACTTCAACATACTACTTTCAGTGAAGGACAGAGCAGCTAGACAAAAGCTCAGTGAAAACACAGAAGATCTAAGTGTGACAATCTACTGATATGACCTCATAGACATATACAGAACACTCTACCTAACAGCAGCCAAGGGTGTACCTTCCTTTCCAATGGAACATTCTTCAGAACTGGCTACATATTAGGCCACAAAGCCATTCTTAGAAAAATTCAAGTATTTACATATTACAAAGCAACTTTTCAGACCATAAAGTCAGAAAAGTAGAAATCAATTAAAAAAAAAGGGGGGGGGAATCAAACACTTGGAAACTGAACAACACTTTGCTCAAACAAAACAAACAAACAAAAACTGAGTTATAGAAGAACTCAAAGATGAAATAAAGACATTTATAGAATTAAATGAGAATGAAAACATATCCTACCAGAATGTACAGGACACAGCAAAATCAATGCTCAGAGGACAATTTATCTCTATAAATGCACATATCTAAAGAGAGGAAAGGAACTAATCAAAACATTAGCCCTACAACTGGAACAAGTAGAAAGGGAATATGAAAAGCAATCCTCAGGTACCAGAAGAAAAGCAATTAATATGAGAGCAGAACACAAACAATTAGAGAATAGGAGAAAAAGGCTGAAAAAGTTAACAAGAGAAAAATGTATTTTGAAAAGATCAACAAAATCAGTAAACCACTGGCTAAACTAACAGAAGAAAAATAGGAGAGGACGCAAAGAACTCTAATAAGAAATGAGATGGGTGGTATCACAACAAACCATACCAATATTAAACGAATCATAACAGAATGCTACCAAAAATTGTACTCTAATAAATTGAAAATTTAAACTACATAGATAAATGTTAGAAACACACTACCTACCAAAACTAACACAAATAGAAGTAGAATAACTAAATAAATCCATGACAAAAGAAAAGACTGAAAAAACTACCTAAAGAAAACTCCCACCCAAAATAGCCCTATTACTAAAGGTATTTCAGAGCATGGGAAAAAAAAAAAAAAAAAACTCCCAAATTCATTCTATCAGTTCATCATAACCTTGATAGCAAAACCAGATAAAGAGAGCACAAACAAAGAAAATTATAGAACAGTACCGCTCATAAACTTAAACAGAAAAAGCCTCAACAAAATCCTAGCCCCATGCAGTGGTCAGGATTGTATCAACTTGGCTGCTCCATGTTTGGCTGCTGTATCAAGTGGGAGGGCGTGGCCTGTGGCAGAGCCTGGGGTGGCTCCGGGCCCCTCAGCTCTCATCTCTTGCCTTCCACCACCTACTGCCAGTCTGTTCGCGTAGCCAGCAGCTTCTGCTCTTTTTTGCATCTGGTTCCTGGACCTGAACTAGCAGCTGTTGGATTCATCAACCCTTACAGCCGGCGCTTGAGAGTCCTGTACCCTGACCTGCTGATCTTGAGTTCACCAACCTTTACAGCTCTGTCTTGCCATCAACTTGGGACCCACTGGCCTGCACAACAATGATCTAGAACTTTGGCTCTGACCTGCTGACCTTGGGTTCACCAGTTCCGGCAGACATGTGAGACTTGTGCCAGGACTTGGGACATTCGGCTTCTGCGATTGCGTGAGCTGTTTCCTTTATATATAAATCTTTCTTTGTACTCTGTATAAATCTGTCCTTGTATATATATGTGTTTTGCTTCCCTTGAAAATCAAGCCTAAGACACCCTATAAACCCATTGCCATCAAGTTGGGTCTGACTCATAGCAACCCTAAAGGCCAGAGTAGAATTGCCCTATAGATTTTCCCAGAAGTGCCTGGCAGCTTTGAACTGCCAAACTTTTGGTTACCAGATGCAGCACTTAACCCACCATGCCACCAAGGTTTCCAAATTCTAGACAATAGAATTAAAAAAAATAAAAAAACATAATTCACTATGACCAAAGGTGCTTCATAAGGGGTTCCGAGATGGCTCAATGTTAGAAAACAATGTAATCAGCAACATTAAGAAAACAAAAGACAAGAACCACTTGATTTATCAATTGATGCATAAAAGGCACTTGACAAAGTCCAAAACTCATTCATGTTAAAATTCCTCAGCAAACTAGATATACAAAGAAAACTCCTCAGTATTATCAAAGACATCTATGCAAAGCCAACAGCTAGCATCATCCTAAATGTACACAGTCTGAAAGCATTCCCCTTGAGAACAGGAGCCAGACAAGGATGACCATTGTCACTACCCTTATTTAGTAATGTGCTGGAGGTTCTAGCCAGACCAATAAGGCAAGATAAAGAAATGAAGTGTATCCACATTTATAAGGAAGAAGTAAAATTACCTCTATCTGCAGATAATATGATCTTATATACAGAAACCCTAAAACAATTTTCCAAAAAACTACTGGAACTAATAAAAGAGTTCAGCAAAAAAGTATCAGCATGTAAGATAAATATGCATAAATCATTTATATTCCTTTACATAGAAAAAGAGACTGTCTAAGAGGAAAACATCAAATCAGTATCATTTACAAAGCTCCTAAGAAAATAAAATACTTAGGAATAAATCTAACCAGAGACATATAATACCTATACAAAGAAAATTACAAGGCTCTACTGCAAGAAATCAAACAAGACCTGCATAAGTGGAGAACCCTACCTTGCTCTTGGAAAGGAAGACTTAACGTCACAAAAATGTCTGTTCTACCCAAAGCGATCTAGAGACACAATGCAATTCCAGTACAAATTCCAATGTCGTTTTTAAATGAGATAGAGAAGTAAATCCCTAACTTTGTCTAAAAATGGAAGAAGCTATGGATAAGTAAAGCATTACCAAAGAAGAACAGAGTGGGAGGCCTCAAACTACCTGATTTTACAACCCATTGCAGTGCCACAGTTGTCAAAAGTGCCTGGTAGTGGTACACAAACAAATACATAGATCAATGGATAAAACTGAGAATCCAGATATAACATCATCCACCTGTGAGTAGCTGATACATGACAAAGGTCCAAACTCCATAAACTGGGGAGAACAGAGTCTCTTTAACAAATGGTGTTGGCATAACTAGGTATTCATATACAAAAAACAAATTGAACAAGCCTTGTATTTCACCCCATGTACAAAAACTAACTCAAAATGGATTGAACACCTAAATATAAAACTTAAAACAATAAAGATTACAAATAAAAATAAGAACAATGCTGGAAATCCTAATACACGATATAAACAGACCAGAAAAGATTACCAACAACGTACAACACCAGAGGAGAAAATAGGAAACTAGGAACTCCTAAAATTGAGGCTCATCCAAAGACTTCACCTAAAGAGTGAAAAGACTACCAACAGACTGGAAAAAATAGTTTGGCTACCATCAATCCAATTGGTGTTATTCTCCTAATCTGCAGAGTACTTCAAAACTACAACAAGAAAAAGACAAATAATCCAATTAAAAAAAAAAAAATGGCACTTCACCAGGGAAGATACCCAGGAGACTAACAGATACATGAGAAAATGCTCAGAATCATCAGCCATTAGCAATATACAAATCAAAACTACAATGAGACACCATCTCACTCCAACAAGATTGGCATTCATCCAAAAAACACAAAATAACACATGTCAGAAGAGTTTTGGCAACACAGAAACTCTTCTGCACTGCTGTTGGGAATAGGAACTAGTATAATCATTTTGGAAATCTATTTGGCACTTTCTTGAAAAAGTATAAATAGAAATACCACAGGATTGTGCAATCCTACTTTTTGAAATATATCCTGGAGAAATAAGGGCTGTCATAGGAATAAATACATGCATATTACTATTTATTGTGACACTGCTGACAACTGTTAAAAAATGGAATCAACCCAGGAGCCCCTCAACAGCTGAATGGATAAACTATGGCATTTTTACACAATGTAATATTATGCAATGATAAAGAACAATGATGATCTTTGGAAACATCTGATAATGTACGGTCATGTGGAAGACATTATGCTGAGTGACATCAGCCAGTCGCAAAAGGACAAATATTGTATGAGATCACTGTTACAAGGACTCAAGTAAAGGTCTAAGCACAGAAGGAAATAATCTTTGAGGGTGAGGATGGAGCAGGTTATTCACAGCTTAGTTAGTAAGTAGGAAGTGGGTTAGATGAAAGGAAGTGACAACACTCAGGACAAGGGAGGTTGGCACAGCTGAACTATACCAAAATCATAGAAATTTCCTAAATTTTCACTCAGTCATAATAAAAAAACAAAAATAAAAATAAAAAAAAAAGTTTTCTAAATTGAGTACAACATTTTGAAATACAGAGCAGCAGGGGGAGCAGTCTGGGGACCATAGTTTCAGGGAAAATGTATGTCAACTGGCACAATTATTTCTTTTTAAGAAAGTTCTACATGCTATTTTGATGAGTGGTGTCTCTGGTTATAAAGTCTAGCAAGCAGCAATTTAAGTAGCATCAATTGGTCCTAATCCACCCAGAGCAGAGGAGAATGAAAGACATCAAAGATGTGAAAATATGAGCCAGGAAACACAAGGAGCCGTGTTATCCAGAGACTTCAACACCATGAGACCAGAAGATTTGGATTGTGCCAGGCCCACACAAATGACTACTCTGACAGTGAACACAGGGTAGAGTCCCCGAAGTTACACAAGAAAAGTGAGTTGCACAACTAGAATTTTGTTTAAAGACCAGAGTTGGTGGTCCATCAGACGGGAGGGTCCCCTGTAGACATGGCCTCTGGATTCATGGTTAGCGCTTAACAGAAACCAGTGCTGAGACCAACTCTTCAGACAAAGATTGGACTACACTCTAAGACACTGACTGATTCCAGTGAAGGGTTTTCGTTTTATCTTAAATATGTACATATACAAGGCTGTCTGAGCAGCTCCTGTCCAGTGGTGAGATGAGAGGATGGAGAGGGACAGAAGGTGGTTAAATGGATGCTGAAAGTGAAGACTGAAAAGGAGGAGTATGCTGTCACAGGGTTGGGAGAGCAGCTAGAGTTGCCTAGACACGTGGATGTGGGGTTTTGTATAAAAAAACAAATTGGATTGTGAATTGTTACTTAACAATAAAATGCTTTAAAAAAATCCAGTTTGAGAAGTATTAGCAATAGAAACTAATAAAGTATGATAGTACTTTTTTTTAATGTGACTTAATATCTTATGTTAATGAAAACTTTTAAAAATTTAGAAAATGATGCAGGGGCAGGGTCTGGGGACCATGCTCTCTGGGAACATCAAAATCAGTTTGGCATAATCAGCCTATTGATAAGAGACTCTCCTGCACCACATGTCAGTGAGTGGCATCTGGGATATCAAAAGCTAGCAAGTTGCCATCTGAGGTACACCAAGATCCCAACTCAGCCGGAACAGGTGATCACCAAGAACACCAAAGACACAAGGGAAAAAGCTCAGGAGACAAAAGGACTCAGTGAATGGGAGACTGTATTAACATGTGACCACAAGAATCAGGTGGTGCTCGGCTACCACCAAAGACAGCTCTGATGGGACATACAATGTCAAGTCCCTGTGGCAACATGAGAAAAAGAAGGGTGAAGCTCAAGACATCTACTAAAAGACCACAGTTGATGGTCCAGCTTCCTGGGGGATCCCCTGGGAACATGGTCCCCAGACCTGCTGCTGCCCAGTCTAGAAAACACTACTGCGTATTTTCGACAAAAATGGACTAGACTCGGCGACTCAATGTGACCATATAGTGGGTGTACTTTATGATTCTATGCATGTATAAAGGGCTGTCCTACTGGTATCTTTTTAGATGGGAGGGAAGAGAATGGAGAGAGGGGACAGAAGATTTTTAAGAGGATACGAATGAAGAGGAGTGTGCTGTCACCAAGCAAGGAGAACAGAAGAGGTGTAGATAGGCAGTGATGAAAAATTGATTTCCATTGTATACTTTCACTTCATCACCAAAAAAAAGTTTAGAAAATGATATAATTAATTTAGAAATGTTTCATTCTTAAGCTTCTAAGTAATGAGATGTTTGTTGCTGTTGTTTTCTGTCAAGTTGTTTTGACTCAGTAATACTAAAGAACAGATTTAAAATAGCATCTTTCTTTGGAAATGTTAATGAAATTCAAGCAGGCAAAAAAACCCACCTTTAGAGTTGTGCTTTGCACTTTGGAGCCCAAACAGAATTATGATCCAGTGCATCAGTGACGAGAAGCTAACAGGAATTCCGATGCTCAACAGGATGCTGCTAATTACTGGACAGCCTTCTTACCATCTCCAGGAAGAAGCACTTTGTAACTACAGAGTTACGGTGCACAGTGTTCCTTCCGTGCAGTTTAGTGTTTGAATGTCTACTTCATGTCCAACACTGCTGTCACTGCTTGATAAAGAGGGTTTGAATGAAGCTAAGACAACTATGACATAGAAATCAATGGAAACCAAAAAACAAACTCATTGCTATGAAGTAGATTCCAACTCATAGAACAGAAATAGTTACTATCTACTATCAGAGAAATTTTAACAAAATTTTGATTGTAGAAATGTGATATTTCTTTTTGTTTTCTAAGTGAGCATTACCATATTCTCTATGTGTATTGGAGTAGTATAGAAAACAGTATAATTAAACAGGTATTAGTTCATTGTAATCTTTATATAAAATTAAAAATATTAAGTGTTTATGTTTGTAGGCTATTAGAAAAACCTTGAAAACACTGACAGAAACTAGTAAGAGTGAGTTTGGCAGAAGGTGAACTATTGCCTTGAAATTCTACTCTATCTGACAGACCACAAATCCTCATCTAGACTATGTTTTTAGACAGATGTGACTCTTGCGTCTCAGGATTTTCTAATATATTTAGCTATTTCTCACTACCTCCCAACTTTCCTGTGTAAATTTACTTCTTTATCACCTACTTCCTGTATAATATTTTAAGTGCTTTTATTTATTTATTTGCGTCCATTTTCTCAGGCCTGTATAATTAACAAACAAAATAAACAAAACTGTAATATCTTAGTAAGAAATAGAAAACAATGCATTCCTAGATAAAAACCATCTAGCTAAGAAAACATATATAGAACTTTTAATATCATGGCAAAATAGACATGAGAGAAAAATAAGTCAATAAATTATACAACCGGAGAGAAACTTTGGGATTCATGTATTCGAAAATTTGATTTTACCAGTGATAGGAATGAGATTCATAATGCTTTCTATTTTGAGCTATTCATGTAGCGTGTTGGTAGTAGCGTTAGGAGTTTAATTTGAATGTACTATTTGTCTCTTAAGAACAAATAGAGTATTGAGGAATTAATTGAAACAATCATTTGCATTTTCTTAGGGACATGCTGTAACTTGGCTTGCAATTTCTTAGTTTGAATACCATGACACAAAACACTTTATTCTTGAAATCTTTGGATTTAGACAAGTGAAAATATTGAGGTTTTTTTTTTTTTTTCCCTGTTCCGTTTATAAGCCTAGGCAGATCTCAGGATTCTAATATTCAAAAAAATATCTGTCACTTCAAAACTAAAGCATGTGTTTAAATAAAAGTACAAGATTCTCTGAATTAGCTAAATTCTAACCAGGATAGATGAGCAAATAGGAGAACATAACTTAGTCTTTTCAAATTTTATTAATAGATAAAAATACCAGCTAACATATAAATTTATTAATTCATCAACAAATAATGGAATATATATGAATTATATTTCTATTGCAAAGTTCTATAAAACGTGAACCTCATACTATGGGCAATGATAATATTAATTTTGCATTTCAGTAAAACAATCTGACAGGAGATTGAAAAGGGATAAAAATTAAGTCCAGATTACTGGTTATGAGACTTCTGACATAGCATAACTAAGAAATGGAAACACCTGGCTTAAAGACTATCAGTGGGTATGAGGAAAGTAGTATTAATAAAATAATGATGTAGAACTTCAAAACTGGGTACATAAAAGTAGTGTTCAGAAGAGACCCATTTCTGTTAGAAAACCTGCAGTGACCCTAAAGGATAGAGTAGAACTTTGCTGTAGTGTTTACAGGAAGTGTTTGGTGGACTGCCAACCTTTTGGTTAGCAGCCGAGCTCTTAACCACTCTGCAACTAATTAAAAGATGAAAGCTTGTGAGTGATATATGTGAAGGAAGTAGGGTATAGAAGTAGGTAAAACTTCTGTAAAAGTTAATTCTATGTTTCAACTTGGCTAGGCTGTGATACCTCGTGATTTGGCCAAACACTAGACTAGTTACTGTTCTGCAATATAATGCAATGCAATGCAGTGGAACTCCATGCAGGACAATGTAATCATCTTCTACAAAGTAATCAGTTAGTAAAAAAAAGGAGTTTCTTTAGAGTATATGCTGTCTTCTGACTGCAAATAGGCACTCTTGCCATCACCTGACCTATGGATCTTGGGATGCAAGCCTACAGAATTCTCCAGCCTGTTGCCTCATCTATGATGTTGAACTTCTCCCAGTCCCCAACAATCCCATGAGCCACCAGAAGTATCCAGACTTTTCATTAAGGATTTTGGACTTTGCAGCCCCCACAACTTTGTGGGCCATTCCTTTGAAATAAATGTCTCTCTGTAAATATATCTAACTGACTGTGTTTCTCTAGAGAACATTACGATGAGTTCCTAGGCAGAAGCATTCACAATACACAACTAGATAAAACATAGGCAGAAACATAAAAGAAAAGAAAAGGAGAGAGAAAGAGTTGAGGAGAAGAAACAGAAGCATTACAGAAGCCACCACAACAAACAGGTTTAGGGAGGAAGGCAGCAACAGTGTCAAGTGCAATGATGACACCATGCACTATGAGATCTGAAATATTATCCCGTCTACTTCTGAACTCCAGCTCTATCATCTTCTGTTGTCAGATGTGTCATATAATTCACAAGTTTAAAACCCAACAATTTCTTCTTCTCTACAGCACATTCTAAATTCTTGGGATTCATTTTTGCCATCTGACTTCTGCATTAACTTGCCAACATTTTAATTTTTTGTTTTGTTTTGTTTTTGATGCTCATTCTCCTTTTCTGTAAAATTCAAATATTTTATAGTGGGAAAATACAAATGCTTTTATATAATCAGTTTGTTGTTAAGATTATGTGAGATAATGCCGGTAATATGTTCTATACACCTGATACATGGCAAATGACTGAAGAGTCACTTACTATTAGAACAAATATTGATATTTAGGTGGGATTATCTTGTATTTTCATTTTAGACATACACATATTTCTCTTGTTTCATTTCTTGCAACACTAGCCATTATTCTATGTTTCAGCAATATAAAACTATTTAAGAATTCTTCAGTAAATTGTAAATTACAATCTGAATATCAAAAGTGATTTTCCCAATGTGGGGGAGCGGAGTCAAGATGGCGGATTAAGCCCACTTCTCCTTCTATCCCTCTGGAAACCAAGACGTGAATTGACAATCAAACAGAGCCTTCTGAGCACCTAATCAGCCTCAGGACACGGCACAGAGCTGTTAATTGGGACTTCACACCACTCAGCGAAAAATCTCCTCTCTTTCGCTGACTCCCGCTCCTGGCTAGCCCCAGCTCTCACTGACGGAAGGTAAACGCACCATTTTGACTTTTTTTTCCTCGGTCTCAGTTGGCGGGTGGAGCTGGGCCTTGCCCAGCGGCTGGACTCAGACACGCTGCTGGGGGATAGGCAGGCGAAACTCCCGTATTCTGAGAGCCAGGCTCGGGACTCTGTAAATCTAGACACTTTGAGCCTTTCGTTTTGTAGCTGCCTCAGCGGGCTTTGCACGGAGCTTTGCCGTCAGGGTGCGGGACGCCATGTTGGTACTGAGATTTTAGCGGGACCTCGTTCTTAGCCTGGGAGCCAGCGCCTGCAAACGGGACTGCGCTTCTCCGTCAGAAAAGTAGTGATTTTGCACAGTGCTTCCTACATTGGGGGCCCTGCAACAGAAGCAGAGGAATCGCTGCCTCTGGGCACCTTTAGCCGCTCTGTCTGCTGCCTGTGTGGAGGACGCCATCCTGGGTATGGTGGCTGCAGCTGGACCTAATTCTTAGCTTGGGAGCCAGAGCCTGCCCACAAGAGAGCGCTTTTCTATCACAAAACCAGTACTCCACGCAGCGTTGGATAAGGCTAAGCCCTGTCAGCAGAGGCCACCAGGACACTAGCAGTGCTGTATTCTGAACTAGTTCGTTATCATCTGGGGTTGGATACAGTGGCGCTTACTTTGTCAGATGGGAAGAGGGACCTCTACACCTGAAAACCTAACTGACTTGTGAACTGGTCAGATACCTTTTGCTTTACATTTGAAGACAGCCTAGAGAAACATTTGCAATCCATCCTCACAGTACCTCTTCCAGCCTCTGTATACTCACATGGGACCCAAAAAAGCAACAGACAATTGTGGCATACAAGCAATCACTCATGGCTTCAGAAGGCTCCCAAACAAAGCAACCAAGGAGTTTTCCAGATGAAGAAACTTTTATGAAAGCATCAGGAAGTGAATACAAATTGATTATATACAGGGCCCTTCTAGACCTTATGCAAAATGCAGCAGAACAAAATGAAAAATTAAGCAAGTTGTTCGATCTGATGGAACACCAGTACTCTGAAATCCAACAGATCAAGAAGAAAATCAAAGACATAGAAACTTCCATGCAAAGCCAAGAAAACAGAATGGAACAAATGGAAAAAAGAATTTCTGACTTGGAAGACAGAGCTACTGATGCCAGTGTCTAAGAGCAGAAATCAGAAAAAAGAAACAAGAAAAATGAAGAAACATTAAGAAGCATGTGGGACTCTATTAAGAGGAACAACCTTTGATTAATTGGAGTCCCTGAACAGGGTGAGACATCTGAGAACACGGAGAGTATTGTTGCTGAGCTGCTGAAAGAAAACTTCCCAGAAATCATGAAGGAAGAGAATATAGACATCTCAGATGCATATCGTACGCCACCCAATATAGATCTCGAAAGAAAGACTCCAAGACATATTATAATCAAGCTTAACAAAATGAAACATAAGCAGCAACTCTTAAAGGCAGCAAGACTCAAGGCAAAGATAACATTCAGAGGGAAACCCTGTAGGCTCTCGTCAGATTTCTCAGCAGAAACCATGCTGGCATGGAGACAGTGGCACGACACATTCAAAGTCTTGAAGGAGAAGAACTTCCAACCAAGAATTATATATCCTGCAAAACTGTCTTTCAAACACGAAAATGAAATTAAGACATTTCCAGATAAACAGAAACTCAGAGACTTTGTAAAAACCAAACCCAAACTACAAGAAATACTGAAAGAAGTTCTTGGCTTTGGCTTAGAAGAACAAAACCACTAACTTTATATTTCAGAACGACACACTACTCAATACTCATTTAGGGAAGGCTCCAAAGTAAATCACAGCTTTGATTTGGAAAGAAGCAATCCAGTGATCATCATGAAAACTATGGTGTCATCATAATAAAAGAGGGATGTACTACAGTCATTATAGTCCTTCCAGATGGAGAGGAAGATGACCAGACTGGTAGTAATTAAAATTGGGTTTATAAATAGTTTATTAAGGGGGTTCATAGGGGCAGCTGTAAAGCACAACAAAGATGTATCATACCATTTCAAGAAATCTAACACACGAGTCTCAACAACTATAAAACCAGCTCTGAAAAAGGTGAAAAATCAACTCACAAAAAAGAGTGTCTCAGAACAGACTAATAAGAACAACAGAGAAAACATCAACTAAAAATAAACATATCACAATGGCAGCAGTGAACACATACCTATCAATAATTACATTGAATGTGAAAGAACTGAATGCTCCAGTAAAGAGACACCGAGTGTCATCTTGGATCGAAAGACATGACCCATCCATATGTTGTCCACAAGAAACTCACTTGAGACCTAAAGACAGGAACAAACTGAAAATTAAAGGATGGAAGAATATATATCAAGCTAACAATGAACAAAGAAGAGCAGGGGTGGCAATTCTAATCTCAGACAAAATCAACTTTAATGTCAAATCCACCATCGTGGACAAAGATGGACACTATTTATTGCTGAAAGGTTCAGTACACAAGCAAGACTTAACTATATTAAACATTTATGCACCTAATGTCAGAGCACCTAAATATGTTGAAGAAACACTGACTATTCTCAAAAGATAGTTAGATGACTCCACAATAATAGTGGGAGACTTTAACATTCCACTCTCATTACTAGACAGATCATCTAGAAAAAAGCTCAGTAAAGATACAGAAGACCTCATTGACACAATTAACCAACTAAACCTCATTGATATATACAGAACTTTCCACCCCTCAGCAGACAATTACACCTTCTTCTCCAGTGCACATGGAACATTCTCCAGAATTGACCATGTGATAGGCCATAATGCAATGCTCAACGAAATCCATACCATTGAATTATTGCAAAGCATCTTCTCACATCATAAAGCCATCAAAGTTGAAATCAATAGCAGAAAAAACAGAGATAGAAAGTGGAACGCTTGGAAACTGAACAACATCTTGCTCAAAAAAACATGGGTTATAGAGGAAATCAGGGATCAATTAAAGAAATTCATGGATTCCAATGAGAACGAAAACACTTCCTACCATAACCTATGGGATACAGCCAAAGCAGTGCTCAGAGGTCTGTTTATCTCCATAAATGCACACATCGGGAAGGAAGAAAGAAACCAAATCAAAGAACTAACTCTGCAACTTGAACAAGTGGAAAGAGAACAACAGAGGAACCCCTCGGGCACCGGAAGAAAGGAGATCATAAAGATTAGAGCAGAGCTAAATGAATTCGAGAATAGAAAAACAATTGAAAAAATTGAAAAGACCAAAAGCTGGTTTTTTGAAAAGATCAACAAAATTGATAAACCACTGGCTAACTTCCTAAAGAAAAGCAGGAAAGGAAACAAATAACCCAAATTAGAAATGAGAAGGGAGTTGTCACCACAGATGCAACAGAAATCAAAAACATCATAACAGAATGCTATGAAAGACTGTACTCTAACAAATTTGAAAACCTAGGGGAAATGGACCAATTCCTTGACTCATACCACCTACCCAAATTATCACAACGTGAAGCAGAACAACTTAATAAACTCATCCCAAAGGAAGAGATTGAAAAGGTCATCAAAACACTGCCAACCCAAAAAAGTCCGGGCCCAGATGGCTTCACAGCAGAATTCTACGAAGCATTTAGAGAAGAGTTATCCCCAATACTATTGAAACTATTTCACAGTATAGAAAGGGATGAAGTACTCCCAAACTCATTCTATGAAGCCAGCATAACCCTGATACCTAAGTCCAGGAAAGATCCAACAAAGACAGAGAACTACAGACCGATATCACTCATAAACTTAGATGCAAAAATCTTCAACAATATTCTTGCCAACAGAATACAACAACATATCAAGAAAATAATCCATCATGACCAACTGGGATTCATACCAGGGATGGAAGGCTGGTTCAACATCAGGAAAACAATTAATGTGATTAACCACATAAATAACACAAAAGACAAAGATCACCTGATTTTGTCCATTGATGCTGAAAAGGCATTTGATAAAGTCCAACACCCATTCATGCTAAAAACTCTTAGCAAAATGGGCACAGACGACAAATTCCTCAACACAATAAGGGCCATTTATACAAAGCCAGTTGCCCACATCATCCTGAATGGAGAGAGACTGAAAGACTTTCCCCTGAGATCAGGAACTAGACAAGGATGCCCACTGTCACCTCTCTTATTCAACATTGTGCTAGAAGTTCTAGCCAGAGCAATCAGACAAGACGAACAAATAAAGGGCATCTGCATCGGCAAAGAGGAAGTTAAAATCTCCCTGTTCGCAGATGATATGATTGTATATGCAGAGAACCCCAAGGAATCTATAAGTAAGTTACTCAAACTGATAGAAGAGTTCAACAAAGTCTCAGGATACAAGAGAAACATAAGTAAATCAGTAGAATTCCTTTATACCAACAATGAGACTGTTAAGGAGGAAATTATCAAATCTATACCATTTGTGATAGCCCCTAAGAAGATAAAGTACCTAGGAATTAATCTAACCAGAGAAACAACAGACCTTTACAAAGAGAACTACAAGCCCTTACTACAAGAAACTAAGAGAGACTTAGATAAATGGAAAAACCTACCCTGCTCATGGATAGGAAGACTTAACATTGTGAAAATGTCTATTTTACCCAAAGCAATTTATTTATATAATGCAATCCCAATACAAGTTCCAGCATCATTTTTTAATGAGATGGAGAAAGAAATCACCAATTTTGTTTGGAAAGGGAAGAAGCCCCAGATAAGTAAGGTACTACTAAAGAAGAAGAACACACTGGGAAGCCTCTCATTACCCGACCTTAGAACATACTACACTGCCACAGTGGTCAAAACAGCCTGGTACTGGTACAAGAACAGACAGATTGATCAACGGAACAGAATTGAGACCCCAGAAATGACACCATCTGCCTATGAACAGTTGATATTCAACAAAGGCCCTAAGACATTAAACTGGGGTAAAAACAGTATCTTCAACAAATGGTGCTGGTAAAATTGGTTGTCCATCTGCAATAAACTGAATCAAGATCCATATCTTACACCTTATACAAAAACCAACTCCAACTGCATAAAAGACCTAAATATCAAACCTAAAACGATAAAGCTCATCCAAGAAAAGGTAGGAACAACAATGGAAGTTTTAATACACAATGAGGACAGACTCCAAAATCTGTCAAAGAAACCTCAATCAACAGAAGAGAAAGTAGATAAATGGGAACTATTAAGAATCAAACACTTTTGCTCATCCAAAGACTTTATTAATAGAATTAAAAGAACACCCACAGAGTGGGAAAAAATATTTAGCAACTCTATGTCAGATCGACGCCTGATCTCCATAATCTATAAGATACTACAAAATATCAACAAGAAGATGATAAATCATCCAGTTAAGTGATGGGCAAAGGAGATGGACAGATACTTCACTAAAGAGGAGATCCAGGCAGCCAAAAAACACATGTGGACATGTTCATGATCTTTAGTTATTAAAGAAATTCAAATCAAGACAACAATGAGATACCATCTCACCCCAACAAGATTGGCGATGATGCAGAAAACACAAAACAACAAATGCTGGAGAGGCTGTGGAGAAAGTGGAACCCTCCTACACTGTTGGTGGGGTTGCAAAATGGTCCAGCCTCTTTGGAAGGCAATCTGGTACTTCCTTAAAAAATGGATATTGATATACCATTTGACCCAGTAATTCCACTACTTGGAATATATCCTACAGATTCAAGGCCTTTCACACCAACGGACACAGACACCAGAATGTTTATCGCGGCACAGTCCACAATAGCAAAAAGGTGGAATCAACCCAGATGCCCAACAATAGAAGAATGGATAGGTAAACTGTGGTACATATACTCAATGGAGCACTACGCAATGATAAAGAATAACAATGATTCCAGGAAACATCTCCTAACCTGGTTTCAACTGGAAGACATTATGTTGAGTGAGAGTAGTCAGCGACAAAAGGACAAATACTGTATGAGACCTCTACGATAAGATCTCAAAAACAGACTTGTGTATAGAAGAAAAGACTCTTTGACAGCTGCAAGGGAGGAGAAGGAGGGAGGGAGGGTGAGGGGGGGAGGGTTTAGTTTAGGTAGTTACTAGAAATCTAGTTGGGAGAAAGCGGTGACAGCACACATTAGGAACAAGAACAACATTAAGTGGACTTCAGCATAACTTGAGTACTCCTTCCATCTTAACTCAATACTGCAAGGATAGAGTAGCTGGGGCGGGGGGCGGGGGACCATGCTCTTAGGCGAATTCCAGGCCAATTGGCACAACTAGCGTTTTGCTAAGAGAGCTCTCTGCACCCCACATTGGTGAGTGGCATCTAGGGTCTTAAAAGCTGCCAAGCTGCCATCCGAGGACACAGCAAATGGTCCCAACTCAGCAGGATGCTCACCGAGGGCCAAAATGGCATGCGGTAAAGACAACCGAGAAGACAGAGAGACCCACAAGAGTGGGTGCCTACATCGACCTGGGACCGGAAGAACCGGATGGTGCCCGGCCACCACCAGTGATAGCCATGACGGAGCTCACAGAGAGGAGCCTCACTGGCAACACAAGAATAAAAAGAGGTGCATCATGAGATCTCCACTAAAAGACCTCAATTGATGGTCCAGCGGTTTTGGGGTTCCTCTGAGAGCATGGCTCCCAGCCCTGATGCTGCCCATTCCCATAAATTATAACAAAGGTCCACTCTTTGGACAGGAATGGAATGGACTTGGCAATGCAGAGTAACCATATGTTGGAAGCACTTTATGGTTCTATACATCTATAGGATATCATCTTGCTGACCTCTGGCTGGAGGAAGGGGAGTGGACGGAGAGGCGGGGAAAGGAGACTGTTGGGAGGATGAGACATGTATGGAGCAGAGAGGAATAGTGTGCAGTCACCGGACAGGGAGAGCAGTGGAAGCTGCATATAGGGGGGCATGTAAATTTACATGTGAATGTACATTTTCACTCAGTTATGTTAAATAAAAATTTTTTTTTAAAAAAGTGATTTTCCCCAAAGCAGTTGCACCAGAATACTAGAGCTAGAATCAGTAGCTTAAAAAGTGAGTAGACATCTTTAATTAGAAGCACTATCATCTATACTTGTCCTGTCTTTAATGACAATTATTAAGTTATGTTGGAAAATTATGAAAGTGTCTATTTGTTAGGACACAGGAAAGAGGAATTAAGGGACATCTGTTTTAAATACCTCAGTTTCTAAGCCCACTAAGTGGGGATGAAGGTAATAACTATGAAATTTTACACATTAGTCTTTCTAATAATAACTCATGAATAAAAAATGTAATTTTCTCTGTACATAAAGGGACTTAGCTAGAATCGATGTTAGAGTAAATCTCATTGAAATGTTCTTTATCATGGGGGAAATGAAGCAAAAGAAATACTAATGAAATTTTCAAATGATACTTAATATGAAGATATTGCCAAATAGAAAGAATAAAACCTCGCTTCATGATATCAGAAGTGTGAATTATTAAAAAGCAAATAAACTCTTTAGCTTGCATAGCACAAACTAATAAATCCTGGGGAAAATCATAAAACAATATTGTTTTCTATGTTCAAAAATAAAAATTAAGCATATATGATATAATAGGTAATGAAAAGTTGCTGGCACCTAATAACCAGAGTAAGTAACAGAAAATAAAATACTTATAATTTAATATATACCATCCAGGAAGTCACTGGTGGAAGATGACAAAAGTTATTTTAGAGAGCTGGTTATATTAGTTGTTTAAGGTGCTGTGGGGTCTATTTTAGCTCATAGTAACCCTATGTGATAGAGTAGAACTTCCCAATAAGATTTTATACTCTGCAAATTTTATGCAGAAGCAGATTGCCAGGTATTTCTCTCTTGCTGCTCAGGAGTGGTTTGCATAGTCAACCTTTTGCTAAGCAACCAACTGTTTAATCACTGAGTTGGTTCTAGTGTATATGTATGTCTATACTAAGTACACAACAATGAGACACTGCCTGGCCCTGTGCCACCTTCACAATTGTTGCTACGTTTGACACTATTCCTTCAGCCTCTGTATCAGTCTCTGTTCCTGAGAGTCTTCCAATTTTTTGTTGACCATCTACCAAGTATGATGTCTTTCTTCTGTGACTGGTACCTCAGATTACATATTCAAAGTATGTGAGATAAAGTTCTCCATCTCCTTTGAAGGAGCATTCTGGCTATACAACTTTTAAGAAGATTTGTTTGTTCTTCTGACCAAAAAAAAAAAAAAAAACAAAAAAAACCCACTGCCGTTGAGTCAATGCCGACTCATAGCAACCCTATAAGATGGAGTAGAACTGCCCTGCAGAGTTTCCAAAGAGTGCCTGGCTGAATTTGAACTGCTGACCTTTTAATTAGCAGACGTAGCACATAACCACTATGTCCTCAGGGTTTCCATTCTTCCAGTAGTCCCTGGTATATTCAATATTCTCAACCAACACCATAATTCAAAGGCATCAGTTCTTATTTGGCCTTGTTTATTCATTCTGTGGCTTTTGCATGCAGATGAGACAATTGAAAATACCAGTGCTTGGATCAGGTACACCTTAGGCCTCACTGCAGTATCTTTGCTTTTAAATATATTAAAGTAGTATTTTGCAACAGATTTTCTCAAAGAAATATTTCATTTGATTTCCTGATTGCTGCTTCTGTAGCCATTGATTATGGATCCAAGTATGATTATGAAATCCTTGATAACTTCAATATTTTCTTCATCTATCATGATGTTACTCAGTAGTATATAGTTGCAAGGATTTTTGTTTTCTTTCCGTTGAAGTGCAACCATACTGAAGACTTTGGGCTTCCAGCAAATGAGGCTGTTTCACCTGCATATCAGAGTATCAGGGAGTCTTCTAATTCTGATGCCACATTCTTAAGTGTGTCGTCTGACTTCTCAAATTATTTGCTCAGCATTCAGACTGAACAGGTATTGTGAAAAGATACAACCTTGGCTCACACATTTCCTGACTTTAAATCACTCAGTATCCCCTTGTTTTGTTCAAATAACTGCCTCTTAGTCTAGTACATGTGCCATATAACACAACTAAGTGTTCTGGAATTCTCATTCTTTGTGTGATGGCTGGACTACCGTGTCACTGTGGCTGGGCTATGAGTGTCAGTGTTTATATGTGACCACTCTCATGACTGCATCTGCTGTGAGTAGCATAATGGTTTAAAGGGAGTTTTCCTGGAGTTACGGCCTGCATCTGTATGTAAGTGGACATTCTGGCTTTTGCTTCCTATGGATCCTGCTACTGCCTCTGGTTTGTCTGCCCTCTGGCTCCTGGAGCTATCAGTTTATCTGCAAATCTTGGAACTAATCAACCTTCAAAACCTGAGAGTGAGAGCCCTGATCCCTAACCTACTGATCTTGGGTTCCCTAGCCCCTGAGGCTATATAAATCTGGAGAAGCCTCCGAATTGTCCACATACGTGGGTATTCCAGCCTCTACAATTGCATTACCCATTTCATTGATTAAAAAATCTCTGCATACATATTTATGCACTTGACTGGTTCTCCTCTTTAGAGAACCCAACCTAAGACACTGTCATGGATTGAATTGTGTTCCCGCAAAAATGTGTGTGGTGGTTTGGCAGGGCCATGAATCCTTGTTTTATGTGCTAAGATTGTATTGTGCCTTGAGGCAGTCTCTTGAGATACAAAGGAAAGAAGCTAGCAGAGATATTTGGGGACATTTTATCACCAACAAGCAGTACTGGGGGCTGAGCACATCCTTTGCAAAGGACTGGGGTCTCTGTACCTCAGAAGTTCCCAGTAGAGGGAAAGATAGACGGTGAAGACCTTCCTCCAGAGTCAGCAGAGAAAACCTTCCCCTGGAGCTGATGCCCTGAATTTGGATTTTTAGCCTACTGTACTGTGACAAAATAAAATTTTTGCTTGTTTTGGCTTCAAAGCCATCTGCTTGTGATATTTCTGTTAAAGCAGCCCTAGATAACTAAAACAGAGACTTTGCAATGTTATCCATAATTTGATTTTATCCTCATAGTTTAATTAGTCTTTGCATAGTCACTAAAATCCTGGTAATATCTTACTGGTATTCTCTGTTTTTAGCCAAGATCCATCTGCCATTAGCCATGATATTTCTCTTTCCACGTCCACTTCTGAATCTGGCTTGAATTTTTGCTTTTAGTGAGCTGCAGTGAACTGTTATTGGCCATTTGGGATCTGACAATCACGTGGTCTGCTATGCTGGGATTGATAAATTGAAGAACAGAATGGCATTCATTGTAAAAAAAAAAAAAAAAAAGCTTTCGATATCTGTCCTGAAATAGAAAGCTGTCAGTAATATGATAATATCTGTACACCTACATGGAAAGCAAAGCCCTGGTGTCACAGTGATTAAGAGCTACAGCTGTAAACCAATACGACTATTACTCAAATTTACACACCAATCACTAATGCCAAAGATGAAGAAATTGAAGATTTTTTACCAGCTTCTGTAATCTGAAATTTTCTGTAATCTGAAATTGATCAAACTTTCCATTAAGATGTATTGATAATTACTGGTGATTGGAATGAGAAAGTTGGAAACAAAGAAGGATCAGTGGTTGGACAACATAGCATCAGAGGTAGCAAAGGTGGAGACTGCATGATTGAATTTTACAAGACCTATGACCAAACTTTCTTTAAAAAAAAAAAAAGACATCCATGTGCCTGGTCTTTAACAGATAGAAAACTCAGGAATCAAAATGACTTTGTCTGCAGAAGGAGATAAAAGAGAAGCCTAACATCATCAGCCAAAACAAGGCCACAGGTAGACTACAGAACATATCATAAGTGAGTTAGACTTAAGTATTTAATAATACTTTTTGGATGGGGGGATATGTGTGGTTTTCTTTGTTTTCTGTGTTTATTTGTTGCCAGCCTTTAAAAATATTACAAAATTTACAGAAACAGACGTGGCCAAAAGATACTAGCAATACTGCAAAGTATAGACACACTGGATAAATTGACACAGTACCTGTGCTTTTTAGATATGAAATCTACTTTCCACTTTTTCAGAATCCCTAGCACTCCCTATCATATTGCTGTTACTGAGCTCACTTTCGGTTATCATTTATCTTGACTGTGATTTGCTTTCCTTATAATTGAAAAAAATGTTATTTCTTTATACATATTTTATGAAAAAAATGACAGACTGAAAAACTCATGTGTTTTGCAACAGTGTAGAAGAATATATATTTTATAACAACTTTATGGAGATAAATAATTCACATACTATACAATTTACCCAAATTATACAAATCAATGGTTTTAAATATATTCATAAAATTGTACAATCATCATCACATTCAAACTTAAAATACTTTAATCGTTCCAACAAGAAATCCTATCTCTTTTAACCATTACATCACAATTCACACAACAACTCCAGTCCTAGACAAACAGTGATGTACTTTCCGTCTCCATATATTTGCCTACTTCGTACATATAAGTAGGTTAATGTAAGGCATTAACTTTTGTGACTGGCTTCTTCCACATAGCACAGTGTTTTAAAGGTTCATCTACTTTTTATTTCTAAGAATTTAAATATTATGGATATTTCACAAAGATGGAATCATACAATATATGCCCTATGTGTAATTTCTTTCACTTAGCATGCTGTTTTTAAAGTGCATCCATGGGGTAATATGTTTCATTGCATCATTCCTTCTATGACTGAATAGTATTCTGTTGCACAGATATACCCAAATTTGTTTGTAGCTTCATCATTTGAAAATCCAGATTGTGTAGTGGTTAAGTGCTGTGTATGGTAACAAAAAGGCTGGCAGTCTGAATCTACCCGGTGCTCCTCAGAAATGCTACTGGACATTTCTAGTCTGTCCTGTAGGTTCACTACAGGTCTGAATAAACTTGATGGCAGTGGATTTGGTATTTTTTTTTCATCAATTAATGAATATTTGAGTTATTTTCACCTTTTGGTCTCTATAAATAATGTTTCTATGAACTTTTGTGTCCAAGTGTTTGTGCAAACATATGTTCTGATTTTCCTTGGTTATATGATGTCTGACAATTAAATCCACAAACTTAATCAATACAGTTGAATATAACTATGTTCACCTCCAAAGTACTCCCCTTGGGAAGCTATGCACAGATATCAGCACCTAGTCTACCCTTCAAAGCAATTTTGAAACTCTTTCAGAAGTGGCTGTTGCCCAAGGTGGCAAGTTCGCAAACTTAATAGTATAGCTGTCTGTGAGGGAGGTTTCAGCCAGTAAACCAATAACTGTATTGGAATGCCCTCCCTGCTCACTTGATCTGGCCTCCAACGACTTTACTCTAAGATAAAGGAAATATTGAAAGGAAGACATCTGATGACAGTCAGAGTATCAAGGGTAATTACAATGACAGTTCCGATGGCCATTGTTTTAGTCATCTAGTGCTGCTCTAACAGAGCAAAGTGGATGGCTTTAACAAGAAAAGTTTATGCTTACACAACCCAGTAGGTTACAAGTCCACATTCAGGGTGTTCACTCCAGGGGAAGGAATTTTCCCTCTGTCAGCTCTGGAGAAAAGTCCTTGTTCAGGGAGCATCCTGGCATAGGAACCTCAGTTCTGAAGGACACACTCTTCTCCTGGTGCTGCTTTCTTGATGGTGTGAGGTTTCCAACTCTCTGCTTGCTTCTATTTCCTTATGTCTCATATGGGAAGAAGGATAAAAAGTGCTGCAAGGCACACTGCAGGGACACTCCCTTTACAGTAGAGCCCAGAGGTGATCTTACGAAGGGATTTACAGTCTCACCCTTATCGTCTCTAACATAATGTAACCTGTTAACCACAGTCAGAGATTAGGATTGACAGCATCAGAAAAATCGCAAAACAGAGAGCAATCACAGAATACAGGGAATCCTGGCCCAGCCAAATTACTAGACATATTTTTGCGGGTACATAATTCAGTCCATGAAAGTCATTTCAGAAAAAGAGTTTCAAAATTGCTTGAAGAGTAGACTAGGCTCTGGTGTCAGTACATGGCTTTCCAAGGTGAGTACTTCAAAGGTGACTGTAGCAATATTCAGCAGTGAGGTATGTAGCACCTTTTCTAAGATGAGGTCATGAACTTAATTGATGATGCTTGTATCTATACAGATAGAACTGTTGGATAAAAATGGGAACCTTATGTTCAACTTTCTGAGTTGCCAGACTGTCGTCTGAAGTTGTTTTGCTTTGAATTTCTCTGATGACTAAGGTTGTTACACATCTTTTCATGTGCTAATTGGTCACATGTGTATCTACTTTTGAGAAATGTCCATTCTTTTCATTGTATTTTCCTTGGATTAATTATCTTTTATCATTGTGTTGTAAGAATTCTTTATATATGCTAGATACAAGACTTTGTTCAGATATATTATTGAAAAATATTTTCTCATGTTTTGTGGGTTATGGTTTCAACAACTTGGTAGCCTCCTTTGAAGCGCAAAAAACTTTTAAATTTGATAAAGTCCAACTTTTTTGTTTTAATATCTTGTCTGAATGACTCCCAGTAAAGCTTTTTGTGCAATGCTCTCATCTCAGGGTTTTGTGTTGTCTTTAATCAACCGGCAAATCCTAAAATTTATCACATATAAATTGGAACATGTGAATCTTTGAAAAGTAATTTTCTTTTTCAAAACCACTTCGCCATCACACTTTCCTTTACCTTCTTAAGCATAATTTAATTTAGTTCTTTAAATGTATATTGATACTTTGATGTATTCTGTTTAATCTGTTATTTGGCCACTTCTTGAAGTAATTTTTTAAAATTTATTTTTGCTTTTTGTGGGTGAATCCCATTTTCCTGTTACTTTGCATGTATCATAATTTTTTAGTCAAATTTGGATATTTTAGTAAAAATATTGTGGTGTCTCTGGGGAGCGTCTTCCTTCTCCCAAGGATGTGTTATTGCTGTGCACGTGTTTGTTTAGTGGCTGCCTGGATTATTTTAGTGAAATGTGTTTTCTTTAAATTCTGAAGCTACTGTTGTCTTTCCCCAGAGGCTACAATCTCAGCCATGAGCACAGTCACCCTGGATGAAAATTGTTTTATCAAGATTTTTTTTTTTTTCAAAAAAAAAAAAAAACTTTTTCCTTGACTGCAGCCAGCTGTTAAACTCTCTAATTGTTGGATAATCTATTGTTTTCAACAGTACTCTAGGAAATGAATTACTCCACAGACTAACCCAAATAAATTCAGTATCTTTTTCAAGAACAGTTTTTTAAGTTGGTGTCTGAGATTTGTTCTGATCTCAAGAGGGCAATTCTTAGTTGTATCTTTCTCTGATTTTCTTGTGTAACACATGCCCAGCTCAACAGCAAAACTTGCAAGAGCCGGAACCTTGCAGGACTACCTTGTGTTTCGGTGTCTTTCAGGTTTTCCACCTTTGACAAAACAGAGTTTTACCTCTATTCTATTGTTCATTTTGATGGAAAATACTTGTGTTCTCTTTCTCTAACAGGTTTCTGCCTTATATAGGATTCAGATTTGCAGACTTCACAGAATCTCTTACGTAACTACCAGTCTTCTTTTAATTATGTTCCCAAAACCTTTCATAGCCTTTCAGTGCTATTTTAGGTTTGAACTTCTTCATATTAATTTTAAATAAAGTTATTTCTATCTCTTTCAATTAAAGCTTCATAACTCTGTTTTATGCCCTCCACTCTCTCTTGGCAAAAATTCTGATCCGTTACTGACTTCAGAGCTGGAGATAAAAAAAAAAAAAAAAAATCACAGGCTTTTTTCAAAATAACATTCCTGTTTTAGGAGCTGGGTGGTAGACAGGGAGTGGTAGTACTCTGGTCTTCTATGCTTTTTTCTGCTGATGTGGAAACTCTGCCCGAAGGATAAGCTGGGAAAGAGGGAGTTATTTGGGCTGCTTCATTCTCAAAAAGCAGAGCCTTAACCTCACAAGAGGATATTAGGGGAAAGAAGGGAGCACCCAACCTCTCTGCCAAACTGACTTTGAACTTGCCCTCTGCAACTTACATCTGGGGGCTGGAAGAAAAAATTCTGATATTCTACTCTTCCATGAGGATGCTGTAGCTATTGATCAGAGCTTGGTAGTAGAGGGACCCCTATGTTCTTTTATTCACTGAGAATGACATTTCCATAACATTGTCCTGGGAGGGAGACGAAGGGAGAGGGTCAGCTTTCAAATACCAGAGACTATCACTGTTATTACCAAGTTTAGTACTTCATATTTTCTTTAATAAATAATTACACAATATATACATTTAGGAAATCCTGGTCATGTAGTAGTTAAATGCTGTGGCTGCTAATCCGGAAAGTGAGTAGTTCAAATCTACCAGGTGTTCCATGGAAACTCTATGAGGTAGTTCTACTCTATCTATAGGGTTGCTGTAAGTCTGAATCTGTTCAACGGCAATGGGTTTTGTTTGCATACATTTATGGCTACTTCCAGAAGCTGTAAATTATTTTTTTTCAATAATTTTCACCAATTTTCCATGGAAACAGGTTTGAGGAGCTCCTACTACTACTATTCCAGAAGTGAAAATCCAGAGAGCATGACTTTTTAAGGGATCATTGAATACATGTATCCTCTAAAGAAATAAAATTTTGCTAGCAAAATGTCTGAGAATAATAAAATGATTAATGGTTTTAAATTCAAAATAACCGACACCTATTCATGCTAAAAACTCTCAGCAAAATAGTATTAGGTGGCCAGTTCCTCAATGCAATAAGGGCCATTTAGACAAAGCCAACAGCCTACGTCATTCTGAATGGAAAGAGATTGAAACAGTTTCCCTTGAGAACAGGAACTAAACAAGGACGCCTGTTCTCACCTCTTCTGTTCAACATTGTACTAGAAGTTCTAGCCAGAGCAATTAGAAAAGACCAAGGAATAAAGGGCATCTGTATCAGCAAAGAATAACTAAAAATCTCCCTATTTGCAGATGACATGATTGCATATGCAGAGAATCCCAAAGAATCCATAAGGAAACACTCAAACTGATAGAAAAGTTCGGCAGAGTCTCAGGATACAAGATAAGCATAAGTAAATCATAGGATTCCTTTATACCAACAACAAGATTATTAAGGAAGAAATCACTAAGTCAGTACCATTTACTATAGCCCCTAAAAAGATAAAGTACGTAGGAATAAATCTAACCAGAGAAATAACAGACCTTTACAAAGAGAACTACAAGCCCTTACTACAAGAAACTAAGAGAGACTTAGATAAATGAAGAAACCTACCCTTCTCGTGGATAGCAAGACTTAACATTGTGAAAATGTCTGTTTTACCCAAAGCAATCTACTTATACAATGCAATCCCAATACAAGGTCCAGTGACATTTTTAGTGAGATGGAGGAACAAATTACCAACTTTGTCTGGAAAACGAAGAATACCTGGATAAGTAAAGCATTACTAACGAAGAAGAACACAGTGGGAGGCTTCTCATTACCCAACCTTAGAACCTATTACACTGTCACAGTAGTCAAAACAGCCTTGTGCTTGTACAAAAACAGACAGATAGATCAGTGGAACAGAATCAAGACCCCAGAGATGACATCATCTGCCTATGAACAACTGATATTCATCAAAGCCCCTAAGACATTAAACTCAAGTAAAAATAATCTCTTCAACAAATGATGCTGGCAAAATTGGGTATCCATCTGCAATAAACTGAAACAAGTTCCACATCTTACACCTTAAAAAAAAAACAACTTGAACTGGATAAAAGACCTAAATATCAAATCTAAAATGATAAAGCTCATCCAAGAAAAAGGAGGAACAACAATGGATGTGTTAATACACAACATAGACGGACATCAAAATCTATCAAACAAACCACAATCAACAGAAGACAAAATAGATAAATGGGAACTACTAAGAATCAATCACTTTTGCTCATCCCAGGACTTTATTAATAGAATTAAAAGACCATCTGCAGAATGGGAAAAAAAAAAATATTTGGCAGCTCTATGTCAGACTGATGCTTGATCTCCATAATCTGTAAGGTACTACAAAATATCAACAAGAAAAAGATAAATCATCTAAATAAGCAATGGGCAAAGGAGATGGACAGATACTTCTCTAAAGAGGAGATCCAGGCAGCCAAAAAACACATGCGGACATGCTCACAATCATTAGCTATTAAAGAAATTGAAATCAAAACAACAATGAGATACCATCTGACCACAACAAGGTTGGCCATGATCCAAAAGCACAAAACGACAAATGTTGGAGAAGCTGTGGAGAAATTGGAACTCCCATACATTGTTGGTGGGATTGCAAAATGGTGTAATCTCTTTGAAAAGCAATCTGGTGCTTCCTTAAAAAGCTGGAAATAGGTATACCATTTGACCCATTAACTCCACTGCTTGGAATATATCCTACAGAATCAGGGCTGTTCACACCAACTGATACATGCACACAAATGTTCATCACAGCACAGTCCACAATAGCAAAAAGATAGAATCAACCCAGATGCCCAACATCAGAAGAATGGATAGGTAAACTATGGTATATATACTCAATGGAACACTATCCAATGATAAAGAACAACGATGATAGCAGGAAATGTCTCTCAATTTGGTCTCAACTGGAGAATATTATGTTGAGTGAAACTAGTCAGCGACAGAAGGACAAATATATGAGACCCCTACAATAAAAACTTAAAAGCATACTCATACATAACAGAAAAGACTCTTTGACGTCTGCAAGGGTGGGGAGAGTGGGAGGGTGAGGGGCAGAGTTTAGATTAGATAGTTGTTAGAAATTTGGTTGGGTAAAACTGGTGACAGCACAAATTAGTAAGATCAATATTAACTGGACTTCGACACAACTTGTGTACTCCTCCCATCTTAACCCAATATTGCAAGGACAGATTAGCTGGGGTGGGGGGCCAGAGACCATGCTCTCAGGGGAAATCGAGGCCAGTTGGCACAACTAGTGTTTTGCTAATGAGGACTCTCCACACCCCATCTTGGTGAGTGGTGTCTGGAGTCTTAAAAGCTGCCAAAATGCCATCTGAAGGTATAGCAAATGGTTGCAACTTAGCAGGAACAGATGATCACCGCTGTCCTTAACAACATGGGGGAAGAGAATCAAGAAAACAGAGAGACCCACGTGAGTGGGTGTCTACATCGACTTGTGACCAGAAGTATCAGATGGTGCCCAGCCACCACCAGTGACACATCATGGATCTCGCAAAGTTAAGTCTCACTGGCAACACAAGAATAAATGGGGGAGCACCCTGCGATCTCCACTAAAAGACCACAATTGATGGTCCAGGGGCTTCCGGGTTCCCCTAGGAGCATAGCCCCGGGCCCTGATGATGTCCCTGTCCATAAATCATAATGAAGGTCAACTTCTCAGATAGCAATGGATTGTACTTGGTGACACAGAGTGACCGTATTTTGTGGACACGTCATCCTCCTGTTGACCTCATACTGGAGGAAGCGGAATGGGTGGAAAGGAGAAGATAGGAGACTGTTGGGAGGATAAGACATGTATGGAGCAGAGAGCAAGAGTCTGCTGTCACTGTGCAGGGAGAGCAGTGGAAGCTTTATATAGGTGAGCATGAAAATTTATATGGGAAGGTACACTCATTCAATCATAATAAAAAAATTAAAATAAAATAATCAAGCCTATTAATTTAGCAAAAAAATCATTGATTATTTTATTTTTAATATTCTGTAGCAATGTTTATTGTTAACTTTATTAAAATTGCTACACTGATGTAGAGGATTAATTTAGATGAACATGTTAAAAATTGTATACATATTCACATACACATATAGACACAAACTTTGGACCCAGCTATCCTATTTTGGGGAATATATCTTACAGAAAAGAATAAATTAGTGAAATAAAGTCCTAACCATAAAATTACACTTTCTTTTCAAAATTGAGTAAGACTTACTAAAATTGCCTCCTAGAAATGTTAAACTTATTTACATATCAACAAACAGTAAGTAGTGACCATTTTCTCATACTCTCCCAACTCTGAATAGTATTAAACTTTAAAATGCTTGTGGTGTGAAAGATGAAAAACGGCGTATGTTAGTTTGAAAGCTAAAGTGTAGTGATGGATGAAGTTGAGTATCTTTTCAAATATGTGTTTGTCATTTATGTCTTCCTCCTGGAAACTGCTTGCTTATATCACTGGTCTATAAAAGCATTGGAAAATAAAATCAAAGACATTTCTCATAACTTGAGAAAGAAATAGAGACAAAATATCTTTCTCTTGATAGGTAGATGTTGCTGTTGTTTGGTGCTGTAGAGTTGGTCCTGACTCATAGCTACCCTGATCACATTGTAAGACTAATTAATAAATTAATAAAAGAAAAAAGCATAAATGAAGAGGGAGAAGGTAGAAAAAAGAAATTTAAAAAAGAGATAAATAAACAGGAAGTCAGAAATAAAGGTAGGGGCAAAAATGAAGAAAGAAGAAAATAAATGAGGATATACAGATTGAAATGGATTAAATTTAAAACATCACTATTTGCAAATAACACAATTATTTTCATAGGAAAATTCCCAGCATCTAAAACTACTATATTGTTGGTAGGTGCCATCAAATCAATTCCTCTATTGTAAAAGACTTCTTTAAAATACTAAACATCAGAGATATTACTTTGAGGTCTAGTGTTTACCTGACTCAAGCCATGGCATTTTTCAGTTGTTTCATATGCATGTGTGACATGTACAAAAGAAGGAAACACTGCCTGGTCCTGTGCCGTTCTCACAACCCTTGATGTGCCTGAGCCTCCTGTTGCTGTCACCCTGTCTCGTTGAGGTTCCTTCTCCTTTTTGCTGATTCTCTATTTGCCGAGCACAATCTCTCTCCAGAAGCTGGTCTTTTCTGATAGCGCATCCAAAATATATGAGATGTAGTCTTGCCATCCTTGCTTCTTCTTCCAAGACGTATTTGTTCGCTCATTTGGCAGTTCATGATATATTCAGTATTCTTTCTCAGCACTGTAATTCAAAGGGGTCAATTCTTCTTGTCTTCCTAAATCAGTGTCTAGCTTTCACATCTGTGTGAACTGATTGAGAATATCAGGACTTGATTAAGGTACACTATAGGCCTTAAAGTAGTATCTGTGATTTGTCATGCTTTAAAAGATGTGTTGCAGCGTATTTGTCTAGTGAAGCACCCTGTTGTTGGTTTTTTTTTTTGTGTGTGTGTGTGTGTGTATGTGTGTGTGTGTGTTTTACTGTTCTGTCAGGCATTGATTAGTGTATCCAGGTAAAATGAAATCATTGACAACTTCAACATTTTTTTCTGTTTATCATGATGTTTCTTGTTGGTACAGTTGTTAAGATTTTTGTTTTCTGTATGTTGAGACGTAATTCACACCAAAGTTTATAGATAGATAAATTAAAAAAATAAAAAACCCTCACTGCTGTTTAGTCGCTTTGATTCGTAACAATCCCACAGGACACAATCCCATAGGACACACAGTTCTGCTCCATGGAGTTTCCAAAGAGTGACTGATAGATTTAAACTTCCAACCTTTTGGGTTACAGCAGTGCTCTAAACTACTACACCAACATAACTCCATTTTGATAGATAAATGGAGTTAATTGTTCTAAATGCTACATACCTTATTGCTGAATATCACTATAGTCACTTTCAAAGTACTTCCCTTGGGAAGTTATGCACCGAGGCCAGCGTCTAGTCCACACTTCAAAGCAATTTTGGAACTCTTTCAAGAATGGCCTTTGTACACGGTGGTATAGGGCAAGTGCATGAACTTCATAGCTTTCTTCTTTACCCCAAAGTAAAGGAAATATTGAAAGAAAGACATTTTGATGACATTTGGGACATCGAGGGTAATACAAGGACAGCTCTGATGGCCATCCAGAAAGAGTTCTAAAATTGCTTCTCAGGGTGGACTAGACACTGACATCAATGCATAGCTTCCCAAAGGGGAGTGCCTCGAAGGTGACTGTATTGATATTTAGCAATGAGGTATGCAGCACTTTTTCTAGGGTGAGCTAGTGAACTTAGCTGTCACTCTACGTACGTATGTATTTAAAGAATTGCTTGTTCTACTCTATTTTTCTTCCTGCTTATAAGCTGTCATATCTTTTACTTTTCCTCTGAAAATGCCAATTTTATAGTTATGTTTCAAAATTTATGTTTTCTTCATAATTGTCTCTGATTAAACCAGCATCAGTTTCTGTATTTCAGTCTATGTATTTTACACTGCTTGTATTTCAAGTTGATGTGGTGACTCCTAGATGTTGATTTGTTTACCTGAAGAAATGACTGAGTGGAATTTCTTACGCAGCAGAAGGAATATCTTATGTTGCTCTATATGTAAAACTGTTTTCCCAAATATTCTTCTTTCTGCTTGAGAAACTGCGTAAATCAGGGTGGAAGAGCCTGCCTGCTTTATTTAAACGAATGCAGTCAAGGACCTGGCCATTAGACAGCGCTCTTCTCTGAGTTGTAAGACTTGAACGCAAAGTAGAGAGGAGATGATTTCGTGCAATAAACGTGGTGTAGAGAAACCTTTAATTAATCCTTCTGTTTTAAATCCCAGGCCTAATTTGTCACCTCTGTACCTAGTTTTAAAGGAAGCATTGTGTGAGACATCAGCTAAGAGCGTTCAGTACTGCTTCTGTTGACAGTCTACCATCACCCCAGCAACTGCCCGTCTTCCTGATGTGTGATCCTCCCACTACTCTGTTTCCCTCGCTTTCGTGGTATTGCCCCGTTTCCTCCAGTATTCTATTTCCAGGGGAGATTTAGGAAAGATGGTTGTTGAGTGTCTGTGTTCATCCCACAATCTTGACCTTGAAATTTAAGAAAAGTTTTTAAGTACCCTTCACATCATAAAAATTATAAAGATCTCATATGAAAGAAAGAAAAATAAAACAGCTCCAAGAAAATATTGCTGATTTGGCATAGTTGTTGTGGGATTTCATAGGCTTTGTTTTATATGTGACATTAAGAAGTAAACTGTTGAAACAAAGAATGACATAAAGGCTATATTGGGCAGTAGTTTTCACTCGCAGAACAAATAAATCTGAAGTCATAAATTATTTAAAAGACTGCTGAGAAAACAGAAATGAAAATAGTTTCTTAAATCATATTTTTTTATTTATTATTGAGAATAACATTAAAGTGGTAAAGCCTGAGGTAAAGCTACAGTTTGGCAAAGTATATTAATCCTTACACATAGTTAGATATTAGTAAATCATTTTATTGCAATGGCTTTCATGGAAGTAATTCTGAAAACTTTTAAATTGTTTATAGACTGTCTTCTATATTGATTTGACACTAAACACCTGCACATCTCAAATTACATTAGTTAATGGTTACTGTGTCTTAATTACTTTATGCAACATCAGCTTTTGTTGTTGTTGTTAGCTAGAGACAAGTTCGTAATAGCATTTATTACTCTGTGAATGTCACCTTAAAGCCTACCCAACTATATTCAGTCCATTCACCTGGTCTTTAACCTCAGTTTCTCCTATTTCTGTGTAAGGGAGAAGTGGATATCCAAAAAGAAATGACTAGATAAGAAAGGAAAACTGTAAGAAATGCTGGTGGGGGCACTAAGAATAAAAATATTATGGCTGCAATCAAAAATATCAGAATTCAACATCCCCACCATTGTAGAAGAGTGCTAATCTGGGATGGGAAAAGAGTAGATGAGAATAAGTTTCACCTTTTCTCTCACCCACCGCCCATACGTGCAGACACACACACACACACAGACACAACCAATTCTTTCCAAATTATCCTTAACTCTGCCCCAAATACCGGTAAACCTTCGATGCTGCTACACTGATTTCTTCAGGCACATAAATAAAGTTTCCAGATCAGTCAGGTCGGAGTAGGATGGAAGACATTAAACAACTTGAGAACAGGAAAAGGTATTTCTATGCCTAATTAAGTCTTTATTCCACACTTGTAACCTGTCATTCTATCCATTACCATTGAGTCAATTCTGACTCATAATGCCATTAAAGGAAGGGATACAACTGCCTTGTTTGTTTTTCAACGCTGTAAATTTTTCCAAAAACAGACTGTGTCACATCTTTCTGCAAAGGAGCAACTACTGGGCACAAACTTTCTGTTAGTAGCCAACCTCTTAACTCCTGTGACACCATATCTTCTCTGATTTGTGGAATTTCCAAAATTTCACATTCCCACAGGGTATCTTGGTTCATACTTAAAGTACAATAGAATGGTAGGATATCACATTTTTACTTTTCTATTGTATTTATAAATGAACTACATCGGTTGGTGTTCTTCATTCAGTTACATCAGGTTTTTATCAAGGCAGCCATGCACATGAAACATCTGTTAAGTGCTATGCATTAGAAACATTTCCCCTTTTTTGATATCAATTACTACTGGTTATAGAACCCGATTTACTACGATCTTTATGAGAACAATACGCTCTCAGTAAAATTAAGCATGATGTGGTAGACAGAGAAATCAAAGATAGCAACATCTTAAATCACTGAAACTTATGAGTATGGTATGATACGTGACAAAAGGGCATTACGTTTGCAGGCAGAATTAAGGTTTCTAATCAGTTCACCTGAAGATAGGAGGTTATCTTTGATTATCCAGGTGGTTCCAGTATAATCACAAGTTAAAAACCCAAACCCAAATTATTGCTGTTGATTCTGATTCATACCCACCTTGTAAGACAGAGTAGAATTGCCCCATAGGACTTGCAAGGGGTGGCTGATGGATTGAAACTGCCAAACTTTTAGTTAGCACAAGGGTTCCAGGGTGTGTAAACGTAGAAGAAGAAGGGAGAAGGGATTAAAGTGGCACCGTGGGAGAAAGACTGGCTTTGAAAATGTAGAAAGGTGGACACAAGTCAGATAATGCAGACAGCCTTTACACACTGGAAATAAATTCTCCCCTAGATCCTCCAGAAAGGAGCACAACTCTGCTGACAACTTGATTTTAGTCCAATGAGACCAAGACATATTTTTGACAACCAGAACTGTAACATATTTATTCTATTTTAGGTCACTAAGTTTGTGGTAATTTGTTGAATGGCAAGAGGAAACCCCTGTACATGCTAATATTTAGATCTTATAGAATCTAATTATTTCTGGAAGAATCCTAACCAAAACTATTTCTTCCCTCCAAATTATTCTATTATTTACTTAGGAAGCGTTTCTCATATCCTATTTTCTCTTTATGTTACTTTGTGCTTTTTAATGGATACATTGTAACTTTGAGGTCAGATATTTACATTTCAGATCTGGCTTTGCATTTACTAACTGTATAATGTTAAATGAATTACATGAAATGGAGAAATCTCAGTGTAACCGTCTGAGAAATGGCAATAATCAGAGAAGCATTATAGAATTTGGTAGAGGACTAAAAGAGATACTTATGTCTTAATTATGTAGTGCTACTGTAAAAGAAATACTACAAGTGGATGGCTTCGCAAACAGAAAGTTATTCTCTCAGAGTTTAGGAGGCAAGAAGTCTGAAGCCAGGGTACCAGCTTTAGCAGAAAGCTTTATCTCTACTTTGGCTGTGAGGGAAGGTCCTTATCTCCTTCCAACATCTGTGAGTCAGGATTCCATGGAGATTTCTATATGTCTTGACATCAGTCTTCCCTTGGATGTAGGAAGTTCTCTACACTCGGACACCAGGGTCCAAAGGATGTGATCTTCTTGGTGACAGTGAGATCTCTCTCTTTCTGATAGCTTCTCTCTGCCTTTATTTCTTGTAAGATAAAAGGTAATATAGCCTACACTGCTGTAAAACACCTTTCATATCACCTCAGGGTTATGACCTCAGTAAAGATGTTGCATACCACTCTAATCTTACCTCATTAATAATCCAAAGGCAGAGATTGGAATTTACAACATATCACTAAATGGAAGATAATCACGAAATACTGGGAAGCATGGCTTAGCTAAGACTTACATATTTCTTTCTTTTCTTTCTTTCTTTTTTTTTTTTTGGTGATGGGGGACACTTTCGGATCCATGACAACATAGAAAGGAGTTAATAGCATATGTGGTCAGATATGTTAAATTAGTGGTTGTTCTTATCATCTTTTTACGTGGTTATTTTATTTTTCTTCATCACACTGTTAAGTGATTTCTGAATTTTGTATTGATATTTTACGCAATCCTTTGCAGTCCACATATTTGCAGATATCATATCTTGTGTTCAGAAGTAGGAAACTATTTTTTGATTAAATGGTTTTAGGTAAAATAAATCTTAATCTTCCTACTTTGTATATATTCCTGACACAGAGTCAAGAGACAGGATCAAAAGCCCTTTAGAGAGATTTCTAAAATAGGAAAAGATAAATCATTGAAAGAAACTGTGAAACACAGTCATCTCAAATAGGCACGTAAAGTAGACACTGACTTGAAGCCTGGTAGACTGAGACAACCAAATTCTTCAGTCTGAACAGCAATTGCTACCACTCCTTAAATTCACCAGGTTTTAGAAGGAAACAAACATGCATAAAAGAGTTAAAGTATTTTGTTTAGTGTATCCCTTATTTTAAAAAAAGTGAAAGAATTCAAAGGATAAATTTTGAGGATAGAGATAAGAAATGTCACACTAATGTTTCAAAAAAGATAAGTAAAAAGAATATGCCTTGCATAATCTTGCAACTAAATTATATTTGTCACCAAACACAAGGCCATATTAGTTGGCAAGAATTGTACTGATGGGGAAAGATTATATGGAAAAAGCAGGGAAAGAAATGGAAGCATGTGTAATTATTTTTATTATTTCTTGTTGTCAAGGAAAAATGCTATCAAAAGAACAAATAAATATAACTTTTTAACGGCTCTCTTTATTCAATCAAATGTGTATATATTTTTTCGTCTTCTGAAGGAGCTTTTCCTTCTAAAATCAATTCTGTATTTCATGATAAAATTGTACTATAGGAACTATATATGTAAGTAGCCAAACCAAGTGCCGTTGATATATGTCAGTAGGGAATTTGAATATGCTATATAGTTTATAAATGCTTATGCTATATGTGTATGTGAGTTTATATATTCTTTGTATACTGGTATATGCAATTATGCATGTATGAGTCTGTATATACATGTATATTTGTGTGCACGTATATAAGGACTGCCAGTTTAAGTTGGTGAGCTCATCCTAGAAAAAGTGCTATGTACCTCATTGCTGACTGTCATTATGATCACCTTTGCAATAGCTCCTTTGGGAAGGTATGCACCTACGTCAGTGCCTAGTTCACCCTTTAAAACAATTTTGGAGCTTCTTTTCTGGAATGGACATCAGAGCTGTCATTACCCTTGATGTCCTGAATGTCATCAGAATGTCTTCCTTGCAATATTTTCTTTCTCTTCAGGGAAATGAAAAAGTCACTGTAGGCAAGATAAAGTGAGTAGGGTGAGTGTTCCAATACAATTATTTGTTTACTGGCTAAAAACTACCTCATAGACAACTATACAATTAAGTTCACAAACTTGACACCATGTCACCATGCGCAATGGTCATTCCAGAGAGAGTTTCAAAATTGCTTTGAAGTGTAGAGTAGGTGCTGGTGCCATTGCATAGCTACTGAATGGGAATAGTTTGAAAGTAACTATGATGATGTTCAGCAATGAGGTATGCGGCACTTAGAACAATTAAGTTCATGACTTAACTGTCAGACCTTGTGTCTCTGTCTCTCTCTACCTCTCTCTGTATATCGTAATATTTATTATATTGCATCTGATATTGAATTAATCCATAATCTATTGTCATCAAGTCAATTCTGTCTCATTGCTATCCTGTAGGACAGAGTAGAACTTCCTTTTAAGCTTTCCAAGGCTGTAAATCTTTACTGGAGCAAAATGCCATGTCTTTCTGTCCACAGAGATGCTGGTAGATTTGAACTGCTGAGCTTACAGTTAATACAGAGTACCTAACAACTGCATCACCGAGGCTCTTGGATATATTCTGATTTCATTGGAGTTGAGCATAGTTCAAAATATCAACAGATATTATTCTGGAAGAAGTGCAACTAGTGTGTTCTTTGGAAACAAAGATGCTGAGACTGTGTCTTACAGTCTTTAGACACGCTGTCAGGAGTGTTCAGTTCCTGGAGAAGTATAAAGTCGGTGAAAAACAGGAAGACCCTCAAGGAGACAACCTGACACAGTGTTAGCAAAAATGGGTTTAAGATAAAAGTGATTGCGGGCATGGTGATGGACTGGGCAGTGTGTTATTCTGTTGTACGTATGGCTGCAATGAGTCAGAACTGACTGCACAGCACTTAACAACAACAACAACAACAACTAAACAGTAAGGAGCCCTGAAAGCACACTGGTTATTCCTTGAGCTTGAGAAATGCCAAGTATCTTCTTCCCTTATGGCTTCTCTAAGTTCAGGTATTTGCAAGTAGCATTACAATACCTGGTCTTCTTCAGCTGTCTTTGTATTTAGCTCTTTTACTTCATCTTTTCTCCTTAGCTAGTTTATGTACAAAACCAAGTTTGGGGTCTCTTCTGACACCCATTTTAATTTCTTTTTCTTTTTCTATCTTTTTAATGACCCAGCGTGTAGTGAAAGGAATTAGAGGAGTAGGAGTAGGGAAGAATTTGCTTCCTGGCACAAGTCCAAGGGGTACCATATGAAAAAAAGCTAGTGAAACACTGCTCCGCTCTCATCCATGAGGACAGCAGAAGGAGGGGTGCAAAGCTACAGACTGCCCCTGGGTGCTCGTTACCCTCACTATGCCTCCATAATGACTTTTGCTCTCTTCCTGTGTGCCGTCCTTGATGTCTTCCCGGCAATCATCTGTTCTTCAGTCATTAGTGTTCAACATGTCAAACCTGTTCTTGAGGTGGACTGTAAATTCTGGTGAGCTATTTATATAAATAGATACATTTTTAGTAAAGAAATACATGAAGCAGGGATCAGTGTGGTTATATTAAGTTTCAGGAGAAAGTAGCAGCAGATAACTAATTGAGGTTATATAAAAAGTAGATCAGCCCAAGCTTTTGGCTTTTGCACTGAGTAGGACAGAAAGACATTTGTAATCTTTGAAGAGAGGAGTGACATATACTGTACTGCATTTTAAAAGGATGACTCTGAGGCCCAAGTATGTGTGGCACTGGCAGAAATGAGAAGCTACTGCAGCAATCTAGTGAAATCTGAGAGGTTCTCTGATCAGAATAGTAACAGACTGGAAGAATTAGTCAGATTCTGGATATAGATGAAGATAGGCCTTAGAAAGTTTGCTGATGTATTTTGGATGTGGGAGAAACATAGATTTTGGCCTAAGACACAAGCTACTGTCTACAGAGATGTGGAAGAAGCATGGTTAGGACCAGGGGAAAATCAAGAATTCAGTTTCAGATATGTTGATGATATTCTAGTTTTAAGACGTCCAAGAAATAATGCCAAGTGAAGAAGGTAGACATGAAATACCCGAGCTCGTGGAGAGGTTTAGATTCTAGATAAAAGTCTGACAGTTGGCAGAGGATAAATAGTACTTGAAGTCATCTGACGAGATGAGATTGCCAGAGGAGAGAACAGGGAGAGCCCAGGAGTAATGAGGCCTGCATTTTGGGTGCTTCAATAATTAGTAATGTTTGCTATTAGAATGAGGCAACAAGAAAAACAGAGAAGAAGGAGTGGCTAAGGGAGTGGCAGAGCAACTGGGAGTGTATATATACATATATACGTATATACACACACACATATACATATATGTGCTGAAAGTGAAGAATGCATCTTAAAGATGAAGGAATGATGGACTGTATCAAATGTCATTGATGTTTAAAACAGTAGTAATGGATAACTGGATTTGGAGGGGTAGATGTTACTCCAAAACAAACAAACAAAAAATGTTTCTTATTTCTGAGACCATTTTGACTCACAGCAACTCTGTAGAACAGAGCGAAACTGCCCCATTGAGTTTCAAAAGAATAGCTGGTGGATTCAAATTACCAACACAGCAGCTGAGCTCCTAATCCCTGTGCCACCAGGCCTCCCCTAGACACCTTAATGTAGCAGACTGGTGTGCTTGTGTCAGCATAAGTCAGATTGGAAAGGGTTCAAGTGGAAATAAGAGAAAACATGAACAATCATCAGTGTTTGCTGTAAGAATGGGAAAAGAACCATTCCAATAGCTTAGAAGGCTTGTGGGCCCAAAGAGGATTTTTATTCTTTCAATAGGAAAAACAAAGGTGTTTTTGCGTGTTGAGGGGACAAATTCAGTTGGGAGGGGAACAATGGTTATTTAGGAAAGAAGGGAGGGATGGCCTTAATAAGAGGCTGGCATAGTACTGAAATGAACTGGTTGAATTTAGGTGAGAAGAAGTTTAGTATAACTGTAGTAGCTGAAGAACAGACAATAGGGAAAGGTACAGGTAAAAACAAGCACATAAATGCATTGGATGAAATGTGGGAATATATTTTACTAGATGCTCCTGCTTTTTTCACTGAAGTAAGCAGCAGTCGTTAGCTGAGTGTAATGAGAGGAGAAGAAGTGCGATGGGTAGGGGGAAAAGAATTACAAAACACTTCCAAGGAGGCTTGGTGGTCAGCAGATAACTGCTGTCTTCTTATTGCTGTTGCTGACATTATTATTATCACTGCTACCGCCATATGTATACTTAAACCAGGTCTTCCTTAAAACAATGTTTTAACCAAAAATAATGGTTTTAATAGTAGGAATTGCAGATACCATGGCAAATACTAATGGAAAGGCATGGGGGGATTGGATCTCACTACATCTCTAAAATTTTTCCCACTTGGGAAATAATTTCATCCACTTTAACTGCTCAAAACATGTCTTGACCACCTTAAACTGTTTCATCAGTAATAAGTTCTGCTATCCATGCACACGTTGTAGGCAAGATTTCCATAACTGAAAAAATACTCAAAATAAATTCTAATTGCTCTTTCTTTAAAAAGATGCATGCTATTCTGAAACAGGAAAAGAAATTACTGTAACATAAATTATATTTATGTTTTATTAATATCAACTCTATTTACAAAGTGTTATATTTACTCTAAATAAAAACTTGGAAATGTGTACTTACACATGTAAATAGAACCATATTTTTGTGTAATGGCTTAAAATATTGAACTTAATTTTTCTGTGCCTTATAGAATATAAGCCACACATACTTCTTTTCTTTCTTTCTCTCCCAGAATGGATACAAAACTATTCTCCTCAGCATCTACATTTTAACAGAGGTGGGAGGGATTACATGTATCTAGAGAGCAGAAACTCTGCAGACAGTGGTGTCAGTGAATAGAATTGAATGAATGTGACATTTATAATGTCTCTGGCTCTTGTAATTTAGTAGTTCTGTCACTTCTCCCAACATGTAAGTTGAGGTGGCAGGGAAATACTCATATCTATTTCTTCAACATCTTTCTTTCACTGCAGATATGTTATGTTGGACTTTGTCCAAATGTCCTTTTAATCAAACTGTACTTGATAAAATATATTAAAGCAGGGGCAAATTGTTGACTATTTAATATCTATCTGTGGTTTTAAATAAGAGAATGTAACTCACAAGAATTGTATATCTAAAGATATATTACTTTACTTCTCACTCTCGTTTATGTAAATGTTTGTGGGTTCAACAATTGCCAGTTTCCATATAAAATCCATGCAGTACATGTAAACTATCCCTCAGGCTGAGGAGGGTGCATATGAGAGGCTTCACCTACCAGAATCGCTTCTATAAAACATTTGTTATGGGGTTCAACAAATTCTCATGCCCGGCTACGTTTTTATAGTACTGTCTATAAACCATGCTTGGACAACTGTTGCTACACCCTCCCTCACTGAAGGAAGTTTTCAGCACAGATGAAGTGACACAGAAAATGGTTTGCTTACATGACCCTAAAAGCTCTACTGAAATCTGAGCTTCTACTGCCTCCGCGGCACTGGCCTCTCCATGATGCTGATGCTAAAACACACTGACTCGACTATCATCTGTCTGCCCCTTTGCCCGTCTCGTCCCCAGTCACTAGTGCCACCTCTCTTTCCCCACTCCCACATGTCACTGGCTGTCAGTTACCCTCCCATGAGAAGAAAGGAGTATATTATTTAGGCTATTCCACTGTTCTTATTCAAATCTCTTGGTAAATCCTAAATGTCATGTCTGGGCTAAACTTGGAGACCTTCCTTTTGAGTATCAATAGTTAAGGGAAACACTGCTGTCTTGTATTTTATCATTGTAATAATAGTGGTAATTTTCCTCAAGAAATTATGGCTATTTCTGCAATGATTACTAGATTTCTGTGTTGATAAGAATCTGCTGGGAGGCTTCATAAATATAGCTCCCTCCCTGAAGATTCTAATTAAGTAGCTCTAGAACATCCAGGGAATGTTTATGTTTAGCAAATGATCTCAGGGAAAAGGTTCAGGGACAATGAGAAAAAGCGCAGTAAAGGGAAACAGACAGTTTATCTAACCATTGTTGAATGAAAAAGAAGTTAGTATACCCAAGAGGTATTATGCATCCAAACTTCCAAATTATTTTTTGGAAAGTTTAATCTAATGGAAAAGAACCAAGATATGTTCCTCTGTTTTACTCTTTACTGAATGTGACAGCTGGAGACTGGCTAAGCTCTACGAATCTTAGTTTTCTCACTTATAATGTGGTGAAAGCTCATCTTTTATTAGAGGTTTTTAAAAAAAATATTTAATGAGTCAACATAAGAAAACACTTATTAAAATGCCTAGAACATAGTAAGTATTCAATCATTCATTTGTTCTTCCTTGGGGGGAGGGATTTGTAAGGGGGTTCTGTGAGTATTAAATTATTCTTCATGGATTTCTCACTGACTATTCCCCTTTAATCCTAAAGTCTAAAATAAAGCAAGATTAGATGATTTCACACTGAAGAAAATATTTGGTGAAAACAAGTATATGCTGAAAAAATAATGATATTTTCAATGCAACTGTAACTTAAACAATATTTTAGATATCAACTCTTTTGACACAGTGTCTATGATAATGGAAAGTTATTTAATATTAAAATGTTTTAGTGACATATATGTATATACAGAAGACCTAGTTGTGCCAAGCCAAGTGCCGTCGAGTTGGATCTGACTCATGGCAACTAGTTGAAGTTAGCTAATATGGCATTGTGGGCATCTTCTGAAGCATGAAAACATGGAACTTAGCATGGTGAATTAGGGAGTAACAAATGCTCCACTGTAGATGAGGAAAAAATTCTGTTAAAGAGCATGGAGGAATATGATGCTATAAAATAACCATAGAACAGATAAAGGAAGACTTTGGATGCCAGACAAGAAAGTGATGATGCTATGCATTTGATCCTTGCATTTTGTTTTCCTCTTTTCAGCTACTTGCCCACTGCCATTGAGTTGATTCTGACTTGTAGCCAGTCTTGTAGGTGAGAGTAGAACTCTACTATAGGGTTTCCAAGTGGCTCTTGGTGGATTTAAACTGCCCACCTTTGGTTAGCAGCCAAACTCTTAATCACAGCACCACCAGGGCTCCTTCCAGACACTTAGGAACTCGATTTCACTGACTCTGATGCTAGCAGTTTGCGACTAGGCTTAATCCAATTGATTATATGGAGCAGAGACACATGTCACTTAAACAATTTTAAGTTAGGACAAATATACTTTTCTGGTGTTATCTTTTTTCTTCTTTTAAAATGACCTGTGTCATGGATCGAATTGTGTTCCCCCCCAAAATTGGTGTGGCCCTGTGGCTGGGTCATGATTCCCTGTATTCAACGATTGTCCTCCACTTTTGTGATTTTGCTGTGCTATATGTTTAAGGATTAGGGTGGGACTGTAAATCCTTTCAGAAGATCACCTTCCTGCTCCACTGTAAAGGGATTTTCCCTGGAAAGTGGCCTGCCCCACCCTTAATCCTTTCATCCTGCAAGAGATTAAAGGAAAAAGAAGCAGGCAGAAAACTGGAAACCTCACACCATCAAGAAAGCAGCACCAGGAGACGAGCACATCCTTCAGACCTGAGGTTCCTGCTCCAAGATGCTCCCTAGACAAAGACTGATGCAATACCGGACTTTCTGCCAGAGCCAACAAGGGGAAAGCCTTCCCCTGGAGTGGACACCCTGAATATGGACTTACAACCTACTGGACTGTGTAAGAATAAACTTTCCTTTGTTAAAGCCATCCACTCACGGTATTTCTTTTAGAGCAGCACTAGCTGAATAAAACAACCCGGAAGGACACAGTAAACCCTGCTTGCACAGTAATTAACTGCTACATCTGCTGACTAAGAAGGTTGACAGATGGAATCATCCAGGTGTACCTTGGAAACTCTCAAAGCAGTTCTACTCTGCCCTGTGGGGTCTCTATGAGTTGGAATCAACTTGAAAACACTGGTTTGTTTTTTTTTGTTTTGGAAGGACACAAAGAATCAAAATTGTATAGGTACAAATGGAGAGCATTATCAGCCTATGCTGGGTTTGTGTGAGAGAGAAATAAAATTTTTATTCTATTAATCCAGTTAGATTTGAGGTTAATTTATTAACACAAGATGGCTTAACCCATTATGACTAATGGACTGTAAAAAGATGTTTGTATTTCATCATGTAATAAATTAGAGGCAATTAAAGCATGTTAAAGAGAAATATGGAATGACCTTTGGATCATTCTGAATTCCTCTAAGACAGTAACACTGATTCTGTTCTTTTACTTTCCACTGATTCAAGCATATTATTTCACCTTAGTTGAGAGCCATTGGTGTGGAGAAGAATTTGCAAAGATATCACACTGAAGATATGGAGATCAGATATTACAATATTCTGTATGAGAAGTGGCAATAACTGAATTACACCTATGAAAATAAGGATATGAAGAAGGAAATATACTGAAAGATACATGGTGGCAGAATTGCAGACCTTTTCTTAGCTAAAAAAAAAAATGTCACTTTAATCAATACAAATTCAGGGTGAACTCATATGTTACAGCATAGAACTGCTCTGGTCAGGTTTACATGACTGCAACCTTTCAGAAGCAGATTGCCAGTCCTTTCTTCTGAGGTGCCTTTGGGTTGATCTTAGCTGCCAAACTTCAGGTTAGTAGCTGAGCACTAAACCTCTGCATGATGTTAGGACTCTTTAGTTAAAGTAGCTGAAGAAAATTAAAAGCAGAATTTATCCTTCTGATTTATAAAGGGATGGTCTACTAGCAATAAACTAAATTTCTCATATCTACTTATAAGCAAAATCTATGTTATAACAGTATTTCTATTCATAGTCATGTATATCACACACCATGATTTTCCTGGAATGGTTCTGAAGCCCAGAGGTTTAGCACTTGGTTCTTAGAAAGTAAGAGGAAGGCCAAAGAGGTGGAGCTGTGACATGTTTGCTGATTGCTTCAGTACGACAAGCATCTCTTTGACCTGCTTTATATGGTGTGAGTCTATGTTTTTTCTTCCTTTTGTTGTTTTACAGATATGAGACACACTTTTCAGTGATGGCATGGGCTTTACTAAAGAGAACTAGGAGAAATGTGGTCTATGCTGAAGAATTTTTGAATGGTAAAACCACCAATCAAGCAGGTTCTCTAGACTGACCTTTAATATATATGCTTTATTTCCTGTCAAAGGTATTTTTTCTGCCCTTTTACATTTCTGAATTATAGTTTCTGTGGAGCTAATTTGGGCATATAGTGACTCCAAGTGTTTCAGAGTAAGACTATGTTCCATAGGGTTTTCAGGTGCTGATTTGTTGGAAAAGGTTGCAAGACCTTTCTTTCTCGCCTTTGGGTAGATTTTTCTTCCCTCTAGGTAGCCTTGAATCTGCAACCTTTCAGTAAGCAGGTGAGAGATTTAATCTTTTGCACCACCCAGGGACTCTGCACACCTGAAAAGGAAGATTCTTTTTTCCCACTGGTCTTTAGCACCAGTTTTCTGTACATTTCAACTTGTGATACTACGGGATCTTCCTAGGAGATATTTAGAACTTCAAACAGAGTGCAGACCATTGAAATTTAAGCAGACAAAAATTAATGCTAGAGGTCTTGAGATAAGCACACCAACTAGGATACTCAATACAGTCTACAACAAAAAAACACACAAATAAAATGTTGTTTGCTTTTTTCACAGCACTTAGAACTATGTCTCATATGTATCAGATCCTAAATGAATATTATATAAACAAACCTTCATTTAGCAAATTTTTTTTAAGTATCTTCTCTGTGTCAGACACTGTGATAGAGTCTAGAGATTCAAGGTAAAAGGAACACAGAGATTCAGTCTTTGTAAAGATTTTTTTAAGTGTTATAAACAATAATAAATGCTAGGAACACTGTGTAGAGGTATCACATGAAATGTTTCAGGTGAGAAGACAATTGATACAAAATGTGAAGACTACGTAGGTGGGATGGTGCCAGAATAAAGCACTCTAGGCAGACAGAATGGTGCTCATGAGGAAGCTGTACATGGAACGAGAGGCAGTTGTGCAAACAGAACAAGGGGAAACCAAATAGCTTAAAGTCAGGAAAGGTGTGTGTCAGGGTTGTATCATTTCCCTGTGCCTTTTCAATAAGTATGCTGAGGAAAAAATCTGATGACCTGGACTATATGAAGAAGAACAAGGCATTGGGATTGGAGAAAGACTCATTAACAACCTGTGTTATCTGAATGGCACAACTTTGTTTTCTGAAAGTGAAGAGAATTTAAAACACTTACTTATGAAGATCAAAGACCATAGCCTTCTGTATGGGTTGCACCTCAAAATCAAGAAAATAGAAATCCTCACAAATGGACGAGTAGGCTACATCATGAGAAATGGAGAAAGGATTCAGATTGTCAAGAATTTCATTTTACTTGGTTCCACAATGAACGCCCATGAAGCAGCAGTCAAGAAACCAAAAGACACTGCATTAGGAAAAGCCGTTTCAGAAGACCTCTTTAAAATGTTGAAAAGTCACCTTGAAGATGTCACCTTGAAGACTAAGGTGCACCTGACACAAGTCATGGTGTTTCCTTTCAGTGGCATCATATGCATGGAAAGCCAGACAATGAATAAGGAATACTGAAGAATTGAAAACTTTGAATTGTGGTGTTGGACAAGGATATTGAACATACCATGGACTGTCAAAGAAACAAACAAACAGATATGTCTTGGAAGAAGTACAATCAGAATGCTCCTTAGAGGCAAGGATGGGGAGACTATGTCTCACATACTTTGGACCTGCTGTCAGGAGGGATCAGTCTGTGGTGAAGGGCATCATGTTTGGCAAACTAGAGGTAGACCCTTGATGAGATGGATTGACGTAGTGGCTACAGAAATGAGTTTAAGCTTAAAAATGATTGTGAGCATGGTGCGGGCCTGGACAGTGGTTCATTCTTTTGTTTGTAGGGTCTCTGTGAGTCAGAACAGATTCAATGGCAGTAATCAACAACTACAGACAGACAGAACACATGTGAAAATGCGTGGAGCCTTAAAAAGAAAGATTTCCTGGAGTCAGACAGAGCAATGAATGGACATTTTATTGCCAGACAGGAAAATTCCATATCAACACACTTTGTGGGATAACATTCTGAGGGAAGCTAGGTTTTTCAAAGCTGAAAACTGCATACAGTTTCTGTGCCATGTCAGGAAAGCTAAGTCTCTGAAGTGCCTCTAATTTGCAGGAAATACTTGGACTAATTTTTTGGCATGTATGAGGGTTGAACTGTCTTAGAAATCACCTTCATTGTTCCAAAAAGGGCCCGTTTTTGGTCCATGGCATCTTCTTGCCATGGTTGCTTTTTCAAGTGCCCTTTTGTAACTGTGTTATCTCCAGTTGTCAATTTATGAGATGTATGAGCAGATGCAATGTCAGTATTCTTGGGGGGTGATAAGAATGAATGCAAGTGAAGATAGAATATCTTATGGCTGTATATAAATGGAAACCCTGGTTACACAGTGGTTAAGAGCTATAACTGCTAACCAAAGGTTGGCAGTTTAAATCTACCAGATACTTCTTTGAAACCCTATGGAAAAGTTGTGCTCTGTCCTATAGAGTCACTATGAGTGGGAGCTGACTTGGTGGCAGTGATTCTTGTTCCTTCTGGGTATACATGAACGGACTCTGAATTGTAGCAGTCACAATAACAACAAAGGAGCTTTTGCAGTAATTTAGGTATCAGAAATAAAGTATACCATTTTTGAAGCTTGTTGCTGTTAATTGCTGTTGAGTCCACTCTGATTCTTGGTGACCTGATGTACAACAACAGAAAGAAACATTGACCGTTACATAATTTGTAGTTTGCTCGAGTCCACTGTTGCAGCTGCTTTGTGTATTGGATGGCTTTCAGACTAGGGGGCTCATCTTCCAGCACTACACTGGGCAACATTCTGTTGTGATCCATAGAGTTTTCACTAACTAATTTTCAAAGGCAGATCAGCAGGGCTTTCTTCCTAGCTCCCCTGAAATCCATCTAACATGTGTAAACAAGCTGGTATTTGAAATGCCGGTGGCACAGCCTCCAGCATCAAACCCGCTGCCCTCAACTCAATTTTGACTCATAGCTATTCTCAGGACAGAGTAGAGAACTAACCTCACCAATAACTCTGTTTTGTACCTAGAACTGCACTGTTAGCAGGAAACTGCTTAACGTGATCAGCATCAAAAGAATTTGGCAATGGTGGCTAAAAATGGTTAGTCTGTAATGTATTTAATAACTATTTTTTATCAAAAATTTAAGTAAATTGTTTTCACTTAGAATGAAGGAAGACTTCGGGGTATGTACAATATTTAAACTAATAGCATTAATGTTGCAAGTTTTCTTATCAGCTGTCTAGCGCATATACTGTGATTTAGTATCCAAAACAATTCTATCAAATAGGTATCATTTTCCCTTCTGGTATTTATACAATGTTGAAATATTCAGATTTAAATATATAAGCTCTGACTGACTTTTAGCAGCAATAAGCAGCTACTTCTAGTAGTGATTTGTGGACTCTGTGAATAGTATGTGATAGGCTTGCTGTTGAAATAAAACAAAAGAATAGCCCGAGTGTAAGAGAAAGAGAATTGAAATAGGAGATAAATTTGGCATTTTTAAGAGTCTAGATAATAAGACTTGGAAATGTAAACTAATAACAGCTTCAGATAGTTAGGAAACCTTTGACCTGCTAATCCAACATCTCACGGTAGTTAGCAAACTTGATAGAATAAATACTTTCTTTTGCTTTAAAGTATATGGTTTAAAATTCAGTCATAGACCTGGAATTAAAAAGAATCATTCTTATGAGCAATCAGGATTAATACCAATCAATTGCAAACTATGTGCACCCTGTGGAATGAGCTATTCATAGATGTTCACATCATGGTTGAGCTCATAGAAGTCTCTCCTCAGCACACTTCTCTATGCAAGGGTGTAATTATCATACACTTTGAACTGAAAGCAAGTTTTAGATATCCATTAATTGTTCTTAAATTTTTCATTATGCTCAAAGTCACTTAAATAGAAAGAATGGAAATGGAACTGAAATCTCAAAGCTGAAACTTTTGTTTTATTATCTCTGCTGCTTTGTCAGAATTTTAAGAAAAAGTTGAGCCATTTCTGCAGTATGTACTTACATCTCCACTGGAAGAGCAATGTAAAGTTTTTTAAACGTTTAAAATTTTATGGTAACTCCATAATTTAGTTGTGTTTTTCTTAAGAGATTTTTATTCTTTAGATATTTATAAAAGTCTTGTTATGTATTTTTCTATACCTGAGTGTTTTAGAAATATTTTTTTATCAATGTCATAAGAAATTATTTTACACATAAATTGTCGATGCCTGATATAAAGAAACTACATGCAATTTGGGTGTTTAAAATAGTAATATTAGATACATTTTTCTAGTTTACTAATTACATAATCCACACCATTGAAGTCTGAATCTACCAGGCTTTCCTTGGAAACTCTGTGAAGGCAGTTCTACTCTGTCCTCCAGGGTTGCTGAGTCAAAAGTGACTCAACAGCGATGTTTCTTTTTCTTTTCTTTTTTTAAATGTACAACAGAACAAAACTATGTTGATCTACACTATCTTCATGATAACTGGTGTGTTTCAGTTCACCATTACGGCTTTGGTGTCAACCGATTTCTTTGAGGGTTTCCCTCTCCTTCACTGGCCCTCTATTTTACCAAACATGTGTCCTTCTCCAGCAATTGCTCCCTGCTGATGATATTTACAATGATAGACTAAGTCATAGTTACAAATAAGCTACTTGACGTTGGCATTTTAAGTAGTATATGGAAAAATATAGTAGTCATAATTGCAACAGTATATTGTTATTGAAACTAAAATTCTCAAGCTTCAAAGATGTTGTACGTTCAGTATTTTATAATTGAATGACAGCAAGATCAAAGCTTCAGTGAGCATCTGTAACATTAGGTAGTAACATGGTTCTTAGACACTGAAAATTATGTTTATTTGTAATGAGCAAATTCAGAGATTTTTTTTTAATTATGATTTAATTAAAATGTACATTCCCATATAAATTTGCATGCCCACCTATATGCACCTCCCACTGCTCTCCCTGCCTGGTGACAGCACACTCTTCCTCTCTGCTCCATACATGTCTTATCCTCCCAACAATCTTCTATCCCTTCCTCTCTACCCACTCCCCTGCCTCCAGTAAGAGGTTAGCAGGACAACATCCTATAGGTGCATAGAACCATAAAGTGAACACATGATATGGTCACTCTGTGCCACCAAGTCCAATAGATTCCTGTCTGAGAGTTGACCTCCATTATGATTTATGGACAGGAGCAGCATCAGGGCCAGCCAGGGGCCATTCTCCCAGGGGAGCTCCAAAGCCCCTAGAGCATCAACTGCAGTCTTTTAGTGGAGACCTCAGGGCACACCCCTTTTTATTCTTGTGCTGCCAGTGAGACTAAACTTTGTGAGCTCTATTACGGCTATCAATGGTGAAGAGATCATTTTTCTATCTCACTTTTAGCATAATTGTTGACCTTTGACTTTCTGATTTGAAAAATTAGAAAAAGAGACAGAAAATTTATCTTTATTCAACCTTAATATATTTTTATCTTATAACATCTTAAATAAATCCATAAAGATCTAACCTTAGCCTGAATAGCTAAATATCCAGAGGCCAATTGGTACCTGGAACAAAAAATAAATAAAGGAATCTAGTCAGAAAGAGAAATATGTGACCAGCACTTGAGAATTTCAATATAATATGCTGGATTTTTTCCTAAAATCTGGCTAAACCCAAATTATACTTATTTAATTAAAATTAAAATTATACTCAATTATTCTTTCATTTTATTTTCTCTATTTGCAGTAATGATTGCGACTCACCACTCTTGTCTTGAATATTTCTATTTATGATTATGTCAATGAAATGTCAAAACAATCCATTTACTTACAAGATAAAATGAGTTTCTAGAAGTTATTGTAAGGTTATGAACAAAATGTTTAACTTTTTACAAATTATTTTGAAGTTTTCTAGCACATCTGTATAGGTATTCTTAATTTTTCAAAACTTGAAATACTAAGCAAATAGGCCAACAGGACTTCTGATACATGAATAAATTGGTAAGCTGTACATGTTTTAGAGTTCCTTCTATATCACCAGCTCTAGAAAAATTCTAGAAGCAGAAGACAAAAATTGATATGAAAAAATAACATTAAAGAGTGAGAAACAAGTGAGCTCATAGTAAGCTACTATTCACTGGTAGTATGTGCTGCAGACACAGAAAAAGTTGAATAACTTAAACAGAAGAAATGGATGCATGCTGCAAGTTATTGTTTTTTACACCAACTCAGTATTTTTGGTAGGAAAAACATGAACTTTGACTTTTTTAATGTGCTACACATATGTATCTTTGAATTTTGAGAGCAGAACTGGGGTACACTAAGCGTATAAGTATTGGAATGAGGCCAGAAAAAAATTCACATTACCTACCCAAAATTGAGACATACTAAATGATTCAACATACATTCCATTAATAATAATAATAATACATTATGCCAACCAAGTGCCGTCGAGTAATATGTTATACAAATTAAAAATTAAAAAGAAAAATTAATTTGTGCACAAAAGGACTAGAAAAGATTTTTGTACTTCTGACCATCAAATTGCATTACACTGTGAATAGCTTTTCTTGCCGTTGGATCCCTGATGACACAGTGGTAAAGAGCTAAGCTGCTAACCAAAGCGTGAGCACTTGTAACCATTAGCTGTTCCATGTTTGAATCAACTCACTGACAACAAGTTTGGCTTCATTTTCTCGGTCAGTTTGTCATCACCTCAGGAATCCGTAGCTGGATCCCACTTACTGGGCCTGGTGGCATGTTAGGGGGTTCATCGCTGCCTTTCCACTTCCTCTGTACTCAAGGAGTGAGTGATGTGCCACCTAAATGTAAAACTTCTGTTGAGTATTTCTTTTTCAAATAATATTTTTTTAGAAAAGGTTAATTATCTTGCATAATCATTTCAAACTTCTTTACCATTATGATAGAGCCACCTGATTTTTAGTAGCCTGTAAGTCAGCTCAAATGGAGACTGTATTTCCCAGTTTTTCTTACAACTAGATGCAGCTATGTTATGCAAGCCAATGAAATATAAGTGAAAATTATGTCTAAAATGATCTGGTTTATATCATTCCAGGAGGAAATCTGTTTTGTCTTTTGTCTCCTCCTTTTACGTTTCTTGTAGTTGCTGATGAAACTGGTTGTTCTTCTATTTGTGATACTGAACACTCTAGTCATGCTGTAAGAATAATGTAAAGAAAGAAAACAGAGGAAGGATAAATTAAAAAGAAATTAAAAGAGAAGAAGATACAAATAGAAAGACAACTGGAAAGGCAGGAAGAAAGACAACAACAGAAACAACAAAGGCAGAGAGGAAAGAAGGAAAATGGTAGAATTAGGGTATAAGAATTGAAAGGATTAAATAAAAATGGTCCCTATTTGCAAATGACATGATTACGTGCATAAACAAATTCACAGCATCAAAAGCTACTATAGTTTATAATGTACTTGGCCAAATTTTCAGGTTTCAAGACATACATATAAAAATTAGGAGAAATTATCTACACTGACAGTGATCTATATTAAAATAAAATAACATTATGTAAATGTCTCTGAAACTACAGAAATTTGTAAACAAAGAATTTCTTGCACTTCCACTGATAATGTTTTTAATCTAATGATATTAATACAAAGCTGGCATTCCAAGTTTTCATATTTAAAAATTTCATATCATAATGATGTAAGGTTTTACTAAATTAATGCATACGTTTGTTAAACATTGCCATGGGTTGAGTTAAGTCTTCCCAAAAATGCATAGCGATTTGCCTGATCCATGATTCCCAGTATTGTGTGGTTGTCTTCTATTTTGTGACCGTAATTATCCTATATGTTTTAAATCCTATTACTGCCTGTGTTTAATGGACAAGATTGGGTTATGTTCAAGAGAGTTAGGGTGTGGCAGTAACCAGAACTGAAGTCATATCCCTGATCCAACATAAAGTGAGTTTCATTGGGGTGTGTCCTATACCACCTTTTCTCATTCAAGAGGTAAAAGGAATTGGAAGTGAGCAGAGTGTTGGGAACCTCACACCACCAGGAAAGCTTGCCAAGAGGAGAGTTAAGTCTTTGGACTTGAAGTTCCTGCCCTTAGATGCTCCAAGAATGGAAGACTGATGACAAAGACCTACTTCTAGAGGCAACAGAGAGACTACTAAAGTGTGAGAATAAATTTCTCTTTGTTAAAACATCCAGTTGCAGTATTTCTGTTATAGCAGGACTAGATAACTAAGATAAACCCAAACCAAAATCCAAGCCACATTTTCGAGGAATTTGACTAAATTACTCTTAAATGCAGACTTAGAAATAACTAAAGTCACATTTGAGGGGAGCAAAAAAGTAAAGAGAGGGACCTTCCTACGGCAATTCTATATGGATATAACACGCTACTATCACTGAAACAGAAAGAAATGAACAGTGAAACCAATTAAGAGTTCAGAGGCAGTCCCTTCTAGATACAGAAACAATACACAGTATGAATCTATCTTAATTAGTCACAATGACAGTGACTTTTGTTGTTGTTGGGTGCCTATAATAGGTTTTGATTGTAATAACTTCATGTACAACAGAACAAAACATTGCATGGTCTACCTGTGGCATTCAAACAACTTTTGTTATGCTTGAGCCCACTGTGGCAGTCGTTGTGTCAAACCATCTCATTGAGGGCCTTCCTCTTTTTCACTGACCCTCTACCAAGCATTGTATTTTTCTGCAGAGGCTGATCCCTCCTGACAACATCCCCAAAGTATGTGAAATGCAATCTCTCCATCCTTGCCTCTAAGGAGCACTGTGGTTGTACTTCTTCAAAGCCAATTGTGTTCCCTCTTTTGGTAGTCCATGATATATTCAACATTCTTCTTGAACACCACAATTCAAAGGGGCCAATTCTTATGTCTTCTTTGTTCGTTGTCCAGCTTTCACACACGTATGATAAAGTTGAAAATACTATAGCTTGGGTTCAAGCACACCTTAGTCTTGAAGATGATGGTTTTTCTTTGTGACGTTTTTAAAAGAGGTTTTTTTGCAGAAAATTTGCCCAGTACCAAGCGTCTTTCAGTCTCTGCACTGCTGCTCCCACTTGATTGTGAATGTAAGTTAAATGAAATCTGTGATGCCAAAAGCCAAGTGTCATCGAATCGGATCCAACTCATGGTGACGAGGCCAGAAACCCTTGATAACCTTAATCTTTCCTTAATGTCTTGTGATGTTGCTTATTGGTTCAGTTCTAAAGATTTTCGTTTTCATGATGTTGAGTTTTAATCCATATGGAAGGTGTCTCTGTCTTCTTCGTGAATGTTTCAAGTCCTGTTCACTTTTAGCAAGCAAATTTGTGTCATCTGCATAGCACAGGTTGTTAATGAGTCTTCCTCCAGCACTGCTTCCCAATTCTTCTTACTAGAGTCCAGCTTCTTGGATTATTTGCTCTATGTACAGATTGAATAGATTTGCTAAAAAGATGTAACTCTAACACATACCTTTCCTGGCTTAAAGCCATGCAGTGTCCCATTGTTTTGTTTGAACACCACCTCTTGATCCATTTGCAGATTACTAAAGAGCAAAGCTAACTACTCTGGAATTCCCATTCTTTTCAATGTTATTCATAATTTGTTAATAAAACATAGTAATAAAATATAGTCAATAAAACACAAGCTAACATCCATCTTAGTCATCTAGTGCTGCTGTAACAGAAATATCACAAGTGGGTGGCTTTAACAAAGAGAAATTTGTTACCTGGCAGGAAAGCAGGCAAGGAGACCAAATTCAAGACATTAGCTCCAGAGGAAGGCTTTCTCTCTTGGATCTCAAGGAACATCCTTATTAATCTTCCCATAGACCAGGAGCTTCTGAGATGCAAGGACACCAGGTCCCAAAGACAGTCTACTCCTAGCACTGTTTTCTTGGTGGCATGACTTTCCCAGCTTTCTGCTTGCTTCTTTCCTTTCCTGGCAAAATACAATCTTTCTGAGTCATGTTTTGCTAACACAACCACTGCCCACCCTCCCTAATTAATATCATAGAGGCAGCATTTACAACATATAGGAATGTTAACCTATACTGGGAATTATGACCTACCGAAATTGCTACACACATTTTTGAGGGGACCCAATTCAATCCATGACAATATCTTTCTGTTATTCTCTCCTTCAGCAGAGATCCATATGACATCCTTGGTTCCACGTCCTCTTCTGAATATGTCCTGAATTTCTGGTCATTCCCTTTCAATATGCAGCTGTAGATGCTTTTGAATATTTAGTAAAATTTTCTTCATATTTAATATTAATAATATTGATTTTTTAAATTAATTTAATTTATTTATTTAGTATGACTGAGTGAAAATGTACATTCCCATGTAAATTTACATGCCCACCTATATGCAGCTTCCACTGCTTTCCCTGTCCGGTAACACCACACTATTCCTCTCTGCACCATACATGTTTCATCCTCCCAACAGTCTCCTTTCCCCTCCTCTCCACCCACTCTCCTTCCTCCAGCCAGAGATCAGCAGGATGATATTCTATAGATGTATAGAACCATAAAGTGCATCCAATATATGGTCACTCTGCATCACCAAGTCCAATCCATTCGTGTCCAAAGAGTGGACCTTCATTATGATTTATGGACAAGGGCAGCATCAGGGCCAGGCGCCGTGCTCCCAGGGGAACCCCGAGGCCCATGGGCCATCATATGAGGTCTTTTAGTGGGGATCTCAGGGTGCACCCCTTTTTATTCTTGTGTTGCCAGTGAGACTCAACTTAGTGAGCTCCATCGCAGCTATCACTGGTGGTGGCCGGGCACCATCCGGTTCTTCCGGTCCCAAGTCTACGTAGGCACCCACTCATGTGGGTCTCTCTGTTCTAGGTTGTCTTTACCCCATGTCATTTTGGTCCTCAGTGAGCATCTGTTCCTGCTGAGTTGGGACCATTTGCTGTGTCCTCGGATGGCAGCTTGGAAGCTTTTAAGACGCCACTCACCAATGTGGGGTGCAGAGAGCCCACTTAGCAAAATGCTTGTTATGCCAATTGAACTCGATTTCACCTAAGTTCATGGTCCCCTGCCCCCTGCCCCCTGCCCCAGCTACTCTATCCTTGCAAAATTGGGTTAAGATGGAAGAAGTACTCAAGTTATGCTTAAGTCTACTTAATATTGTTCTTGTTTCTAATGTGTGTTATCACCGATTTCACCCAACCAGATTTCTAGCAACTATCTAATCTAAACCCTCCCACCTCACCCTCCCTCCACCCCCTCCCTTGCAGTTGTCAAAGAGTCTTTTCTTCTATACACAAGTCTATTTTTAGATCTTATCGTAGAGGTCTCATACAATATTTGTCCTTTTGTCACTGACTACTTTCGCTCAACATAATGTCTTCCACTTGAAACCAGGTCATGAGATGTTTCCTGGAATCACCATTATTCTTTATCATTGCGTAGTGCACCACTGAGTATATATACCAAAGTTTATTGTTTGATAATTTTTGCATTTGGTTGGACCACCTTTCTTGGAAATAGGCATAAATATAGATCTCTTCCAGTTGATTGACAAGGCAGCTGTCTTCTAAATTTCTTGGCAGACAAGTGAGCACTTCCAGTGCTGCATCCATTTTTCAGAACCTTTCAGTTGACAGTCTATCAGTTTGTGGAGTCCTGTTTTTTGCCAATGCATTAGTACAGCTTTGACTTCTTTCAATACCATCAGTTCCTAATATTATGCTACTTCTTGAAATAGTTGGATATTGACAAATTCTTTTTGGTATAATGAATCTGTGTATTCCTTGCATATTCCTTTTGATGACCCCTTCATGGTTTAATGTTTTCTCTACAGAATCCTTCACTATTGCAATTTGCCTAAATCTTTTCTTCAGGTCTTTCAGCTTGAGAAATTCTGAGCATGTTCTTTCCTTTCAGTTGTCTATCTTGAGCTCTTTGCACATGTCATTATAGTACTTTATTTTGGCTTGTTGAGATGCTCTTTGGAATCTTCTGTTCCATTCTTCATCATTTCTTCCTTTTGCTTTGGCCACTCAACATTACGGACCAGATTATGAAGTCTCTTCTGACATCCAGTTTGGTGTTTTCTTTCTTTCTTTTTTTTTTTTTCTTTAACATAACTGAGTGAAAATGTACATTCACATGTAAATTTACATGCCCCCCTATATGCAGCTTCCACTGCTCTCCCTGTCTGGTGACTGCACACTATTCTTCTCTGTTCCATACATGTCTCATCCTCCCAACAGTCTCCTTTCCCCTCCTCTCCGTCCACTCCCCTTCCTCCGGCCAGAGGTCAGCAAGATGATATCCTATAGATGTATAGAACCATAAAGTGCTTCCAATATATGGTTACTCTGCATTGCCAAGTCCAATCCATTCCTGTCCAAAGAGTGGACCTTTGTTATAATTTATGGGAATGGGCAGCATCAGGGCCGGGGGCCATGCTCTCAGAGGAACCCCAAAACCGCTGGACCATCAATTGAGGTCTTTTAGTGGAGATCTCATGATGCACCTCTTTTTATTCTTGTGTTGCCAGTGGGGCTCCTCTCTGTGAGCTCCGTCATGGCTATCACTGGTGGTGGCCGGGCACCATCCAGTTCTTCTGGTCCCAGGTCGATGGAGGCACCCACTCTTGTGGGTCTCTCTGTCTTCTCGGTTGTCTTTACCTCGTGCCATTTTGGCCCTCGATGAGCATCCGTTCCTGCTGAGTTGGGACCATTTGCTGTGTCCTCGGATGGCAGCTTGGCAGCTTTTAGGTCTTTTCTTTCTTTCCTTGTCTTTTTAATGACCTATTTCTTCATGCATAATGTCCTTGATGCCATTCCACAAGTTTCTGGTCTTTGGTCATTGGTGCTCAAAATGTCAAGTCTGTTCTTGAGATGGTCTCTAAACTCAGGTGGGATATATTCAGGGGGGGTCTTTGGCTCTCATAGAGTTTTTCTAATTTTCTTCAGTTTCAGTTTAAACTTGAATAGGAACAACTGATAGTCTGTGCTATAATCTTCCCCATATTTGTTTTGATGGATGATACGGAGCTTTTCAATGGTCTCTTTCCACAGGTGTATCTGATTTAATTTCCATGTATTCCACCTAATGAGGTCCATGTGTATAGTTACCATTTATGTTGGTAAAAAAGATACAAGTTCTGATAATGAAATTCACAAACACATCCGAGAAAAAGTGCTACATACCTCATTGATGAATGTCATGCATTGAATTGCATCCCCCTAAAATTATGTACAGAAACTTGGCTGGGCCTTAATTCCCTGTATTCTGTGATTGCCCTCCATTTTGTGGTTTTCCTATGCTGTATGTTAAAGAGGATTACAGTTAGACAGTAAATCCCTTCCAAAGTCACCTCCCTGCTCCACTGTAAAGGGATATTGCCTGGACTGTGGCTTCTATTGCACTTTATCCTGTCATCCTACAAGTGATAAAAAGAAAAGGAAGCATGCAGAAAATTGGGAACCTCATACCATCAAAAAAGCAGCACTGGGAGTAGACTATGTCCTTCAGACCTGAGGTTACTGTGCCAAGATGCTTCCTGATCGAAGGCTGATAAAATACAAGGATTTTGCTCCAGAACTGACAAACTGCTCCTCTGGAGCACCTGTCTTTAATCTAGACTTGAAGCCTACTGAACTATGTAAGAATAAACTTTTCTTTGTTAAAGTCATCCACTTGTGCTATTTCTGTTAGAGCAGTATCAGCTGATTAAAAAAGAACTTGGTGCCGAGAGATAGGGTGCTGCTCTCAAAATGCCTAAAATGTGGAAGCAGTTTTGAAACTGTAAATGGATAGAAGACTCAGAAGGAACTGAGGAGAACTGTTAACACCAGCAACAGCAGAGATGGGAAGAAACGAGCAGCAGAGGACCACCAGCAGCAGCAGTGGACAAGCAGCAGCTGAAGGAGACCAACGTGAAACAGTGCTGGAGCTGACCCACAGAGCGAGAGAGTTAAGCGCCTGTGCACAGAGCCTTCCTGGCAGAGTGGAGTGCCTCCTGGCAGAAACTTGTTGAGCTATAGAGCTTTGGAACACTTGGCCCAACAGAACAGATTTAAGCCATGAGGCCATACAAAGCAGAAGCTGAAGAGACAAAGAGCATGAGAAGCTGAGCTTCCTCAGTCACAAAAGATATGGCCAAGACCTCAAAGGTTTGAAAGGGTGGTGCCAAGTTTTCCTGTGTTTGTAAGAGTGCAATTGCCACTCAGTTGGGCTTAGGCTGCACCCAACTGAGGGGGCAGAATTTCTGTCCAAGTGGGCCTAGGAGGCAGATTCATGGCTGAGAGACTTCCACTTAGAATCTGGAGAGGGTGGCTGATACCTAGAGTCTGGAAGGCAAAGGCAGAATATGGAAGATTATTTTCAAAGCTTTGAAGGCTTATGTAACATGTTATGCTGACTTGCTGGTTGCCTGTTTTCCTTTCTATCTCCATTTCTCACGGACATGTCTAACTCGTTCCTGTTCTGCCATTGCACATTTGGAAGCAGATAGCTTGTACAGTTCCAGAGATGCAGAGAATTTTTTTTGTTTTGATCTTGGAACCAATTTAAGATTTTTGGTATCATATGAGATGAATATGTTTTTGCTGTGACTTTTGCCATGGTGGGATGAATGTGCTACATGTTTCAAAGACGTGAATTTTGGGAGGCCAAAAGTGGAATATCATAGATTGAAATGTGTTGCTTCCCTGCTCCACTGTAAAGGGACATTCCCTGGAGTGTGGCTTCCACCATACTTTACCCTGATACCTACAAGGTGTAAAAGGAAAGGGAAGCATGCAGAAATTTGATGACTTCATATCTTCCAGAAAGCAGCACCAGGAGTAGACTGTGTCCTTCAGACCTGAGGTTACTGCACCAAGATCTTCCTGACTGAAGACTGATACAACACAAGGACCTTCCTCCAAAACTGACAAAGAAGGAAAGCCTATCACCTGGAATGGACATACTGAATTTGGATGTGTAGCCTACTGGACTGCGTAAGAATAAACTTTTCTTTGTTAAGGTCATCTGCTTGATATTTCTATTAGAGCAGTACTAGCTGACTAAAATACTGAATATCACTATGGTCACTTTTGAAGTCTTCCTCTTGGGGAACTAGGTACTGATGCCCCTGTCTAGTCCACCCTTCAAAGCAACTTGAGAACTGTTTTTCTGGAGTGGACATCAGAGCTGTGATCGTATTACCCTTGATGTCCTGAATGTTATCAAAATGTCTTTCTGTTTTCTTTATCTTTAGGTAAAGAAAAAAGTCACTAGGGGCTAGATCAGGTGAGTAGGAAGGGTGCTGCAATACAGTTATTTGTTTACTGGCTAAAAACTCCCTCACAGATAACTGTACAATTAAGTTTGTGAACTTGCCACTGTGCCACCGTGTGCAATGGGCATTCCAGACAGACTTCCAAAATTGCTGTGAAGTATAGACTAGGCACTGATGCCAGTGCATAGCTTCCCAAGGGGGGTATTTCTAAAATGACAGTAATGATATTGAAGTATGTAGCACCTAAACAATTACGTTTGTGGACTTAAATGTCAGACCTGTTATTTGCAATAAAGAAGTTGTTGGTCTTGCTAAATTCTGCCATGAGATCTCCAGCATCTTTTCTATTGCAAAGGCTATATTTTCCAACTATCAGTCCTTCTTAGTTGCCAACTTTTGCATTCCAGTCATCAGTAATTATCAGTGTATCCTGATAGCTTGTTTCATCAATTCAGACTGCAGAAGCAGGTAAAATTCTTCAATTTCTTCATCTTTGGCCTATACAGAAGGAGCCTAAATTTGAATAATAGTCACACTAACTAGCCTTCCTTGTGTGTGTATGTGTATTATGTTATTACTGACAGCATTGTACTGCAGGATAGATGCTGAAACGTTCTTTTTGATGATGAGTGCAACTCCATTCCTCTTCAGGTTGTCATTCCCGGCAGAGTAGACCATATGACTATCTGACTCAAAATGACCAATACCAGTCCATTTCTGTTCACTAATGCCTAGGTTGTCAATGTTTATACATTTTATTTTATTTTTTGAAAATTTCTAAGTTTTCTAGATTCGTGCTTCTGTACCTTCCACATTTGAACTATTAATGAATGTTTGCAGCTGTTTCTTTTCATTTTGAGTCATACCGTATTAGCAAATGAAGGTTCTGAAAGGTTGATTCCATACATATCATTAAGGTCAGCTAACTCTGAGGAGGCAGCTCTTTCCTAGTTGTCCTTTGAATGCCTTCCAATCTAGGGCACTCGTCTTTGGTGCTGTATTAGACAAAGTTCCACTAAGATCACAATTTATTCACTGGATAATTATTTCCAGACGTAGATGACTGGGTCCTTCTTCCTAGTCTGTCTCAGTCTGAAGGCTCAGCTGAAACCTATCTGCCATGGGTGATCCTGCTGGTATACGAATATTGATGGCATAGCTCCCAACATCAGCAATACGCAAGCCCGCAAGATACTACAAACAGACACAAATTGCATGGTATATATCAGAAAACAAGCTAATATTTGCAGCTTCCTGTGTAATAAAGTAAAATTAAATGAGTAATATAAATCTGTGAAGCAAATAGAAGATAATGTAAGAAATCATCAGAATTATTTGGGGCTGGGAAAAGATTTTCTAAAACAAGCATTCATGATTCCTAGTTCTATTTATGTTAACTGTATGTGCTTGGAGGGGCAAAAAGAAAAAAGACTTAATAAGTGTGACCTTGGTGACGCTGCATATTTTACCTTTACTGCAAATTCAGTATATATTTTTTTTCTCTAAACTAACCAATAGATTTTTGCTTTCTGTAGCAACCCAACTAGCATTTGTCGAAACTTCAAAGTCTAATTGTGTTCATTGAATGATATCATTGAAGATATCATTCCTTTGGCACCTTCCATGTTCTTTCTTGCATTCATTCAGATATTTATTTATTGAGTAAGTAAGCCCCTGTGGAAATACTCATGACAATAAAAATAAATATATTTATTATCTCTGTAAGTTTCTTCCTGTAAATTTATACTCTCTTCTCATTCTACCCTAAGTTCATCCCCAGACATGCATTTTCTCTGATCATAGATTAGTTTGCATCATGTAGAATGTAGTACATATTGCTCAGCATAATTTAGCACAGATGCATTCATAGTTGTTATTTGTTTCAAACTCATTCCTTTTTGTTACAAAGTAGTAGTTCACCAAATGACAGGTATGTCTCACTGTAAATCAGCTATGATCGTTTTTTCTACTGAACTGCTTCATTTTGCCTAAGTTATAGGACTGTAGTCATTTGCTATTATTTATTTATTTATTTTTATCTTTCAGTGTCTGTAGTATCTGTAGTGATAGCGTCCTTTCATTCCTGTTACGTATAAATTGTGTTTGTGGTAGCCTTTAGCTACCAGATTTCTACATTCTCATTCTAGGCCACTCTTGACATTTTCTAATTTGTCAGATGTTTTAAAGATTACTTGATTTTTTTTAATTAAAATAATTTATATAGCTTTCCAGCATTCTTTATGTCTAGTGAAAGCCTGTGTTGCCTTTTAATAAGTACTATTTAAAATTCTTAATTAAAATTCAAATTATACTTGTTTTAATATTTTCTAGTTTTGCAAAATTTATCTGAAAACTAACGCATTCTGTAGTGACATATTTACTATAATAAAACACATTTTTGTCCTTTCTTTTCTAATTATCAATTCTTAAAGACATAGGCATTTTGTCTATGTGTGAATCACCCACAGACTATTTCTAAAACAAATATATTCATAATCCATGCATCAATAAAATAATTGTCCAATAAGATACTGTCTTACTAGTATTATTGTTTTTATTAGTTTTTTTTTTTTTTTTCCCACTTCCCTAATCAAGAGTGGGAACAGATAACGAGAGTCATTACATGGTCTATTGCACTATATGGTCTGTAAAATAACACAAAAAAAGATTGTCATTTAGCTCAGAATGCATGGTGATCTCATACATTCAGAGTTGAACTCCACTCTATGTATTTTTCTTAATCTTTTTATTATGATGATGATGATGATTGAATGAAAATTTGCATTCTCATATAAATTTGCATGCTGATCTATATGCAGCAGCTATTGCTCTTCCGGCCCAGTGACAGCACACTTTTCCTCTCCGCTCCATACATGTCTTATCCTCCCAACAGTCTCCTATCCCCTCCTCTCCACCCACTCCCCTTCCTCCAGTAAGAGGTCAGCAGGATGGTATCCTATAGACGCACAGAACCATAAAGTGTCCACAAGATGTGGTCACCCTGTGTCACCAAGTCCAATCCACTGCTATCTGAAGAGTTGACTTTCATTATGATTTATGCACAGGAGCGGCATCAGGGCCAGGGGCCATGCTCCCAGGAGAACCCCAAAGCCCCTGGACTGACAATTGTGGTCTTTTAGTGAAGATCTCAGGATGCACTCCTATTTATTCTTTTGCTGCCAATGATACACAGTTTGGTGAACTCCATCGCAGCTATCATTGGCCAGGCACCAGTGGTTCTTCTGGTCACAAGTTGATGTAGTTATCCACTCACGTGGGTCTCTCGATCTTCTGGGTTCTCTTTCCCCTATGTCATTTTTGTCCTTGGTGATCATTTGCTGTACCCTCAGATGGTAACTTGGCAGCTTTTAAGACCCAGGTGCTACTCAACAATGAGAGGTGCAGAGAGTCCTCATTAGCAAAAGTTAGTTGTACCAACTGGACTTGATTTCCCCTGACAGCATGGTCCCTGGATCCTCTCCCCAGCTACTCTGTCCTTGCAATAATGGGTTGAGATGGGAGGAGTACTCAAGTTGTGCTGAAGTCCAGTTAAAATTGATTTCCTTTCTAATGTGTGCTGTCACCGATTTCACCCAACCAAATTTCTAACAACTATCTAATCTAAACTCTCCCCCCCTCATCCTCCCTGCCTCCTCACCCTTGCAGCTATCAAAGAGTATTTTCTTCTATGTATTAATATGTTTGAAGCTCTTATCGTAGGGTTCTCATACAATATTTGTCCTTTTGTCACTGACTGCTTTCACTCAACATAATGTCTTCCAGTTGAAACCAGGTTATGAGATGTTTCCTGAAATCATTATTGTTCTCTATCATTGTGTAGTGTTCCACTGAGTATGTATATCAGAGTTTACCTGTTCATTCCTCTGTTGTTGGGCATCTGGGTTGATTCCATCTTTTTGCTATTGTGGACTGTGCTGTGATAAACAGTCATGTGCATGTATCAGTTTGTATGAATGGCTTTGATTCTGTAGGACATATTCCAAGCAGTGGAATTCCTGGGTCAAATGATATACCTAGATACAGCTTTTTAAGGAAGCACCAGATTGCTTTCCAAAGATATTAGACCATTTTGCAACCCCACCAACAGTGTAGGAGAGTTCCACTTACTTCACAGACTCTCCAGCATTTGTTCTGTGATTTTTGGACCATGGCTAACCTTGGGGGGCTCAGATGGTATCTCATTATTGTTTTGATATGAATTTCTTTAATAGCTAAGGATCATGAACATGTCAGCATGTGTGTTTTGGCTGTCTGGATCTCCTCTTTAGAGAAGTGTATGTCCATCTTCTTTGCCCATCACTTAATTGGATGATTTATCTTTTTCTTATTGATATTTTGTAATACCTTATAGACTACGGAGATCAGACGTTGGTCTGACATAGAATTGCCAAATATTTTTTCCCATTCTGTAGGTGGCCTTTTAATTCTATTAATAAAGTCTTTGGATGACCAAAATTGTTTATTCTTAATAGTTCCCATTTATTTATTTTCTCTTCTATTGTTTGTGATTTGTTTGACAGATTTTGAAGTCTATCTACATTGTGTATTAAAATTTCCATTGTCATTTCTACTTTTTCTTGGATGAGCTTTATCATTTTAGATTTGATATGTAAGCCTCTTATCCAGTTCGGGTTGATTTTTTTTATAAGGTATAAGATACGGTCTTGTTTCAGTTTATTGCCGATGGATATCCAATTATGCAAGCACCATTTGTTGAAGAGATTATTTTTTCCCCACTTTAATGTCTTAAGGCCTCATCTCTGAGGTCTTGATTCTACTCTGTTGGTCTGTCTCTTTTTGTACCAGTACTAAGCTGTTTAGACTACTGAGGCAGTGTAACAGGTTCCAAAATCTGGTAATGAGTGGCCTCCCAGTGTGTTGTTCTTCTTTAGTAGTGCTTTATTTATAGGAGGCTACTTCCCTTCCCAGACTAAGTTGGTAATTTGCTTCTCCATCTCATTAAAAAACATCACTGGAACTCGTATTAGGATTGCATTATATAAATAGATTGCTTTGGGTAAAATAGACATTTTCACAATGTTAAGTCTTACTATCCATGAGCAGAGTAGGTTTCTCCATTTACGTAGCAATCTGTTATTGCTCTATTTTGCAGAGAGGTTTTAGCATGAATGGATGTTGGGCTTCAAGTGCCTTTTCTGCATCAATAGACAGGATCAGGAGATTCTTGTCTTTTGTGGTATTTATGTGGTTGATCACATTCATTGTTTCTCTGATGTTTAACCAACCTTGCATCCCTGGTATGAATCCAACTTCGTCATGATGGATTATTTCTTGGCTGTGTTGTTGTATTCTATTGGCAAGAATTTTGTTGAAGATTTTTGCATCTAGATTAATAATGAGTGATATTAGTCTGTAGTTCACCTTTTTGATTGAGTCTTTCCCTGGCTTTGGTATTAGGGTTGTGTTGGCTTCATAGAATGAATTTGGGAGTATTCCATCCCTCTCCATACTGTGAAATAGTCTCAGTGGTATTGGAGATAACTCTTCTCTAAAAGCTTGGTAAAATTCTGTGGTGATGCCATCTGGGTTTGGTAGTTTTGGGATGACTTTTTCAATCTCTTCCTTTGTGATGGGTTTATTATGTTGTTCTGCTTCACTTTGTGTTAATTTGGGTAGGTGATATGAATCAAGGAATTTATCCATTTCCTCTAGGTTTTCAAATTTGTTAGAGTACAGTCTTTCATAGTATTCTGTTATGATATTTTTTATTTCTGTTGGATCTGTTGTGACAACTCCCCTCTCATATCTTTTTTGGGTGACTTGTTTCCTTTCCTGCTTTTCTTTAGTAAGTTTAGTAAATGGTTTGTCAATTTTGTGGATCTTTTCAAAAAACGAGGTTTTGGTCTTTTCAGTTTTTTCAATTCTTCTATTCTCTAATTTGTTTAGTTCTGTTCTAGTCCTTAGGATCTGTTTTCTTCTGATGTCTGAGGGGTTCCTCTGTTGTTTTCTCTCTACTTGTTTGAGCTGTAGGTTCAGTTCTTTAATTTGGTTTCTTTCTTCCTTCCAGATGTGTGCATTTATAGAGATAAACTGACCTCTGATCACTGCTTTGGCTGGATCCAATAGGTTCTGGTAGGAAGTGTTTTTGTTCTCACTGGAATCCATAAATTTGTTTATTTCATCCTTGATTTATTCTATAACCCATGGCTTTTTGAGCAAGATTTTGGTCAGTTTCCATGAGTTCCACTTTCTATCAATGTTTTTACTGCTCTTGATTTTGACTTTTATGGCTTTATGATCTGATAAGATGCATTACGTTAATTCAGTGGTATGGATTTTGTTGAGATTTGCTCTTTGTCCTAACACATGGTCTATTCTGGAGAATGTTCCATATGCACTGGAGAAGAAGGTGTAGTTGTCCACTGATGGATATAAAGTTCTGTAAATGCCAATGAGGTCTAGCTGGTTCACTGAGGCAATAAGGTCTTCTGTGTCCTTACTGAACTTTTTTCTAGACAATCTGTCCAGTATTGAGAGTGAAGTATTGAAGTTTCCTGCTATTATTGTGGAGTGATCTGTCTTCTTTGTGAGTGAAGTCAGTGTTTCTTTGATGTATTCAGGTGCTCTAATATTAGGTGCATAATTATTTAATATTGTTAACTCCTGCTTGTGTATTGAACATTTCAGCAATAAATAGTGTTCATCCTTGTCCATGAGGGCGGATTTTACAGTAAAATCGATTCTATCTGAGATTAGAATTACCATACCTGCTCTTCTTGATGTATATTCCTCCATCCTTTAATTTTCAGTTTATTCCTATATTTAAGTCTAATGGAAGTTTCTTGTAGACAACGTATGAATGGATCATGTCTTTTGATTCAAGGTGTCACTCGATGTCTCTTTACTGGAGCATTTAGTCCATTCACATTCAGTGTAATTATGGATAGGTATGTGTTTAGTGCTGTCATTGTGATATGTTTATTTTTGTGTTGATGTTTTCTCTGTTCTTATTAATCTGTTCTGGGAGGCTTTTCTTTGTGAGTTGATTTTTCACCTTTCTCCGAGTTAGCTTTGTGGTTTTTGAGAGTACTGCATTATATTTCTTGATATGGTATGTTGCATCTTTATTGTGCTTTACAGCTGTCCCTATGATGCAACTTAATAAACTCTGTACAAACACAGTTTTAATTACTAGCAGTCTTGTCAACTTCCTCTTCATGTGGAAGGACTATAATGACTATAGTACGTCTCTCTTGTTAGTATGATGACATCATAGTTTTCAGCTATGGTCACTGGATTATTTCTTTCACTATTATAACTGAATAGGATTCTGGGTGAGATGTCATTCTAAAATTTAAAGTTAGTGGTTTTGTTCCTCTAAGCAAAAGCCAAGAGATTCTTTCAATATTTCTTGTAGCTTTGGTTTGGTTTTTAAAAAGACTTTGAGTTTCTGTTTATCTGCAAATGACTTAATTTCATTTTCATATTTGAAAGATAGTTTTGCAGGACCTGATTCAACAGCACTGGGTTTTTTTGTTTTTTGTCTTTTGTTTTTTGCAGGATACACGATTCTTGGTTGAAAGTTCTTCTCCTTCAAGGCTTTGAGTGTGTCATGCACCTGTCTCCATGCCAGCATTGTTTCTGCTGAGAAATCTGATGAAATCCTACAGTTATCCTGTGAATGTTAGCTTTGGTGAGTCTTGCTGCCTTTAAGAGTTTCTACTTATGTTTCACTTCGATTAGGGTATGTCTTGGAGTCTTTCTTTTGAGATCTATGTTGAGTGGCATTCAACGTGTATCTTGGATATCTATATTCTCTTCTTTCATAATTTGTGAAAAGTTTCCTGTCAGCAGCTCAGCAACAATACTCTCTGTGTTCTCAGGTGTCTTGCCCTGTTCAGGAACTCCAGTTAATCATAGATTGTTCCTCTTAATAGAGTCCCACATGCTTCACAATGCTTTTTCATTTTTCTTGTTTCTTTTTTCTGATTTCTCCTCATAGATGCTAGAGTCAGTAGTTCTGTCTTCCTAATCAGAAATTCTCTTTTCCATTTGTTCCGTTCTATTTTCTTGGCTTTTAATTGAACTTTCTGTGTCTTTCATTTTGTTCTTGATCTGTTTTATTTCAGAGTACTGGTGTTCTATCAGATCAAACAGGTTACTCAGTTTTTCACTTTGCTCTGCTGCATTTTGTATAAGGTTTAGGAGGGCTCTACATATAATCCTTTTGTATTCATCTTCCAATAATTTCAGGAAAGTTTCTTCATCCAGAAAGCTCTTTGGTTGTTTCATTTGGGGGCCTTCTGAAGTCGTGAGTGATTTCTTGTTTACAGCTTTCCCCAGAGTTTGTTGCTTTTGAGGCTTCATGTGAGTCAATAAAGGCTGGGAGAGGAGCTGTGAGGATGGACCACAGTTGTTTTTCTAAGCCATCTTAAAATGAAAGGTAAAAGGTATTTGACCACTTCCCAGGTCAATCAGGTTTTCAGGTGTACAGGGTTCTCTTTCTAACTGGTGAAATAAGCAACTCTATATCCAACCCTAGATGTTATGAACTAGTTCAAAATGCACCAAGGCTACTGCACTGTTAGCCTCTGCTGCCACGCCCCAGCTGTAGGTGATGCTGTGTAAAATACTGCTTTTCTTCCAGAAAAGTGTTTTCCTGCAGGTGGGCACTGCCTCCCAGCCTAGGAATTAGGTCTCACTGAGGCCTCCGTATCCAAGATGGTGTCCCACACAAGCTTGCTGCCTGCCATCTCCATACAAACTACACTGTGACAAAGGAGGAAGAGGCCAAAGGTGCCAAAATGCACAGAGTCCACAGCCTCTGTTGCCAGGCCCCAGCCATAGGCAGCACTTGTAACCTACTGCTTTTCTACTGGAAAAGCACTCTCCTACTGAAATGTACTGCCTCCCAGGCTAAGAATCAGGTCCAACTGAGGCCTGGCTATCCAAGATGGTGTCCTACAGAAGCTTGCTACCTGGTGCCTCTGTACAAACTATACTATGGCAGAGGCAGAGAGGCCAAAGGTGGCAAGATGTATAGAGTCCTAAGCTGGGCTGTCAAAATATGGCAATTTCACCTGCCAATCCCACCAGCAGTGTGTCTGAGACTAGCTGCTAGTCAAGCCCAGCTCTGTTGGTCTACCAAGACAGAAAAAAAGTCAAAGTTGTGAGTTATCTTCAGCCTGTGATAGCCAGGACTTACCAGGAGCAGAAGTCAGCTAAAGAGAGGAGATTTCCCATTCAGTGGTATGAAGTCCAAATTAATAGCCCTATGTTGTGTCAGTAGGTGACCAAAAGACTCTGTTTAATTTTCAATTCAGGTCTTGGTTTTGAGAGGGATTTAGGGAGACATGTGATTAGTCTGCCATCTTGACTCCACTTCCTCTATTTCTTAAGATGGTAAACATTCAGAACTAGATAGCCAGGTAGTCTTTCTGAGATGACTCTGGATACGTCTGAACCACCAGTCTTTCAGTTAGTGGGTAGGTGTCTAACTCTTTGTGTCACCCAGGGATTCTTCAGATTGACAGCCAAAGAATTATGGCCAAAGAGTCTAATTAGTAAGATATAGTCTCTTTGTAACAAATTGTCTGTCAGTTTTGACTCTTTATTTTCTCATCTCTACAGTAAAATATACACAGGTTTTTGAGATGTAGCAGGAAACATGTAAACCCTTCTAGCCATAATAAAGCTATGAAAGCGGTAGAAAGTCACTGAAACCTTTTAAGTTTAACAATGGAGTGAAGTGGTACCTTAAACAGGTCATGCTGGCATCTGGGAGACGATATTGAAGTATGTCACTGAAATAATTTAGAAAATACCTATTGCTGCTTGGAAAGGGAATGGCAGGCACTACTGAATTCAGTGTACATATCTGAGTAAATATAGAGGAAGATAATAGTTAGTTATGCATATAATTCTCAATTCATCCTATTTCTACAGAGGGAATATTCTCAATTTATTTCTGCATAGGGAAAATTATAATGGGAATACTTCCAGCCGTTCCTTTCTCCTTTCACATGACTCTTTTCAGATCTTCCTGTTATCAAAGAGGAAACTCATAAATTTTTTAATACTTGCACTAAAGGTTCTATCCAAGAAGTCAAATCTAAGATTATCCACAGTGACTGGGTGAGATCTATTCAAAGGTGAGATATTAGCAAGCTATTTAAAATGGGCTCCAAAATCCTCAATTACCACTTCTTTTTTTTTTTTCCTTTCAGGAAATACATTAATTTTCCTTTTGCAAGTATCTTACTTTTCTTTAGAGGTTCCTAATTCAATATGGAGTGACGGATATTATTTTGAGAATTTTGATGCTTTCAATAATTAAAATTCAGCTTTAGACATATGAAACTTGAATATGTCTGAGAGATCTAATTAAATGTTTAAAATTGACAGTAGTATACAGCAATTTGGATATTAGAAGATAATTCTAGTCAGTATATGAATCTGGGATTTGTCAGGTTAAGTGAAATAAGAAAATATAAATCCATACAGAGATGATTTGCATAATGAGAATTAAATAAGATTCAAGTCTAATACCTGAAGAACCCACAGAATTAAAGGTTAAGTGTCTCAGTTATCTAGTTCTGTTATAACAGAAATATCACAAGTGGATGGCTTTAACACACAGAAATTTATTCTGTCTGTCTAGGAGACTAGCAGTCTGAAGTCACGGTGTCATCTCCAGAGGAAGACTTAATCTCTCTATCAGCTCTTGCAGAATGTCACTGTTATCAATCTTCTCCTAGTCTTGGAGCTTCCAAGCTCAGAGATCTCTGGCCAAAGGATGTCTCCACTCTGCAATTTCTTGCTTGGTGCCAATGAGATCCCTCTCTGTTCACTTCTCTATTTTATATGTCAAAAGAGATTTGCACAAAATATAACTTAATCATGTAGATTGAGTCCTGCCTCATTAACATAACTGCCTCTAACCATGCTTCATTAACATCTTAGAGGTTAGCATTTACAACACATATGATAATCGCATGAAATCACAAAGTAGCAGACAACCACACATTATTCTGAATCAAAGTCTAGCCAAGCTGACACACAATTCAATCTGTAACAGTAAGATAAAGATGGATAAATTTACAAAACAGGAGTTGCTGGAATGGTAAGAAGAGTTTCATTAGAGTGAGTTGTAGAGACTATGAATGTGAATGTGGATGTGGTTTTTCCACTGAATCTGCCAATGTAAATGTTTTTGGTATGTGTGCAATTCTTTATGGATCTTTGTAAACACTAACAGATTCATAATTTAACATCCCTGGTGGTATAGTCATTAAATGTTGCATCTGCTAATCAAAAGATTGGCAGTTTGAATCCACCAGGTGCTCCTTGGAAACTATGGAGTTCTACTCTGTCCTACAAAGTCACTATGAGTAGGAATTGACTTGACAACGGTAGGCTTGGTTTTCATTTTTACTGAATGTATTGGATGTAGTTTGCAATAGATGAAAAATCTATATAATAAAAGGAATACCACCCCAAAGGGTAAAGAAACTAAATAATGAGCTACATAAACTTTGTTAAAAAAAATAAACAAATAAATAACATTCTTCTTATGTGTAAGGACTGGAAATTTAAATAGGTTCTTTATGCATAAATAAATAAGTTTGAAATTAAAGTTGGCTGAGAGACTATGATAGATGGTTTACACTTCATTATTAACCTAAAAGTTGATGACTGAACCCACCCACTGGTGCAACAGAAGGAAAGCCTGGTGATCTGCTTTCATAAAGATTACTGCCAAGAAAATCATATGGTCCAAATCTACTCTGTGGCACATAAGGTCTCAATGAATAGGAATAGACTAGATAGTAAAAGGGTTTGGTTTAAGGAGCTAGGAGAAAGCAAAGCACTATTTGAAAAGAAACTATGTGTTGTAAAATAACAGAAAAGATTTTTTCCATTAATGGTTTCTTTTTTTTTAATTTTATTTTATTTAATCTGACTGTGGGAAAATGTACATTCCCATATAAATATACATCCCCACCTATATGCAGCTTCCACTACTCTCCCTGCCTGGTGACAGCACACTATTCCTCTCTGTTCCATACATGTCTCATCCTCCCAACAGTTTCCTTTCCCCACCTCCACACCCACTCTCCTTCTTTCAGCCAAAAGTCAGCAGGATGATATCCTATAGATGTATAGAACCATAATTGTATATGCAGAGAATTCCACTAATGTATTGGAGTAGTAACACATGGAATCAGGAAAATATTAATATTTAATATTGTCAATGAAAAGTAATGTATAGTTAGAGAAATTTTTATTACTGGAGTAGCTAATATAATGAAGGTTATATATGTCCACAGGTTAATTTGTGTTTTAGTGTTACCAAACAATATTTAATATGGCTATCAAATTATTAAAATAATTTTTTATGGGTAAAATAGTTTGTTTTAATTTTCCCTTTTACAAATATTTTAAGATATCAACCCATTATGATCACTGCACCTTTAACCTGCATTAACCGTTGTGTATATAATAAGTCTGTAAAATTTCATAAACTTTTATGCAAATAGTGAATGGGATTTGCCTTACCTACCCGGCATATTAGTATGCTTCCACTAACTGTTCAAGCACCAAACTACCATATTAACAATGAATTTCCTTTCCTGCTAGGCTGCCCTTCTAGAATTGTCTAAGGGCTCCTAGAATTTATTCAGCTTCATGTGCAGGCCAATTGCCATATACCTGTGAGAGAGAAATTCAGAAAAAAATCTAAAACATCCACCAAAGAGAACGTGGATTATATTGAACGTATTTTTGTAGGTGATTAAATTTACTTATTCAGTATTCACTTTAATATACCTTCAGTTTATCTATTGTGCAATATTATTACAGGCGACTAAGAAAGTACATTTTTTGGTCTTCTCTGCAGCTGAAGAGCAGGCATATCTCTTAACCCAGGTAATTTATTCACACAAGGAAGGGACAGTCTAATGGCAATGGAAGGTGTATTTCTGCTAGTCTCGTGGTTTATTGGGAAATTTTCCTAGATCATTGGGTCCTGTGTCATCTTGAAGACTCTGCAATTTGTGTAGTATTCCATATCACATTATTTCTGATATAAATGAAGAATAATCTCTGATGTCTGAAATTAAAAACTGTAATGCATATGATGATTGGTACCAGTATTGCAAGCAAGACTTTAGTTGTTTCTGGGTGTTGTAGGGTCACCTGTGACTCATAGTGACCACATGTGACAGAGTAGAATTACCCTACTGGGTTTTCGTGACTGTAATCTTCATGGAACAAATCACCAGTGTTTTCCCACAGAGTTGCTGAGTGCATTCAAACCAACACTTCTGTTAGCCACTAAGCAAGCGCTAAAGCTTTATACCACCTGTGCTCCTTAAGACTATGGTGCTTTGGTCCTTTTTTAACATTATGAGCCTATCTAATTCTTGTAGTACTGGAGAGCAGGAAGAAAGAAAAGGACAGGACCAAAGTGTTAAGCAGTCAAGTAACCTCAAGATCAGTAAACTAGTGAACATTTTTTTTCTTTCATGTAGCCACATATAGGAATTTTGCACTAAAAAATCTGATTCATAATTTCACTCTGAACGATCCTGAAATACAGCATATACTGATTTCAAAGCCTTGTAAAGTCTTCTACATAAAGACATTGATTTAAAAAGAATTGGATTTCATAATTCAAAATGGAACCGTTTGGCTTTGAGAATCTGTTCTAAGGTGACTTTTTCTTTCCAATCAAGCAAGCAGTTGTGAAATTCCTTCCTAGAATATATTTAAAAGTCAGCTTCACTCAGAAAGCTATTATTATTGAATATAACATAAAATTAAAATATACTCATGCAATTATGCTTCTGTGCTTTCTAATTTTATTACTTTGATGCCTTATATCCATAATAGTACTGAGAGCACATCTATATGATAATGTTTTACTCTGAAACTTAAAACTTTAGGTACATAAAATATAATTTAATTTAATTTCTGATGTTAAAATGATGTATTATCACAGGAGTATGCAAGTAATAAAGTAAGTGTCCAAATTGCAAAGTCAATATAAATGTTTCATAATTAATCTTAAAAAATGCAAGGACTAGTTCTTAAATCAGAGCTTTTTCCTTTTATGTAGTTACAATAAAACAAATGGAAGTAGTATCATTATATAAATAAACTCTACAATTCAATAAAAACTATTTCTTAGTCTAGAGGCAAGAACATTGATTGGAAATCAGGGAGCCATAAATATACTCAAGAAACAGTTATATTTTGCACTACTGCAATCACCTCTGGTTTGTCAACATTAATTCTTAACCCTTTTATCTATTTTCTAGAAATATATAGCAGTATGTCCCTTTTAATCATTTTTCTTGTTATGCCGCATTCATGGTTCAGGTTCTTTACTAATTTTTATTGTACCTAATATGGGTGCCATGAGTCAGATCTGACTTGAAAGCACTTGGCTGGCTAAGATAACTAAAATACTTCTCTAGTCACCTTGGTCCTACATAGTTTGGATCCTGCTTAGCTTTCAGATGTCTTTTGCTGTTTTTCCTGTACTCTAAACTGCTACTCTGCTAATATTTCACTTCCTCGGGTACAGTAGTTTCCCAACTTCCACACAGAATTTGAAAAACGATTTTTTGAAAGGATTTTTTTTTCCCCTCCCCATCTTAGACAATCTATATATGTGTCATTTCCCTGGTGAAACCTCTGAATTTTCAGGCTAATACAGATTTCTCTGTTAATGCTTACATAATATAAGAATTTTGTTTATATCTGTATAAAGTTGGTACTTATTTAATGTTTTATGCATAAATAAATAATTCTGTCAACAAAAATTGTATGTATGTTAACATGAACTATCAGTTTTTCTATGTGCATATGAGTTGCTAATGCAAGTGTTGTCCCATGAAATATGTCCAGATATTGTTGTTTTCTTATGTTCTATCTCCTACCTTTGAAGTTGATAGAAAGAGTTAACCCCAGCTACAGTGGCTATTATCTAATTTATTCACTTATAGACATGAATTCAAAACAGAAATTATTACCTAGTGTATTTAATTAATGAAATAGCATATGAGGTTTGGCAATTAAGTTCACAAACTCAGTGCTTCAGAACTTATTGTTGATATCACTGTAGTCACCTTCGGAGTACTTACCTTAGGAGGCTATGCACCAATGCCAGCACATAGTCCACCCTTCAAAGCAATTTTGGAACTCTTTCTGGAATGATCATCATAGCTACTGTCGTGTTACCCTTGATGTCCTGAATGTAATCAAAATATCTTCCTTTTCAATATTTCCTTAATTTGGGGGCAAACAAAAAAGTCATTGGGGGCCAGATCAGGTGAGTAAGGAGGGCCTTCCAATACAATTTTTGTCTACTGGCTAAAATCTCCCTCTCAGGCAGTGCTACACGAGCTGGTGCATTGCCCTGATGGAAGAACCATGAATTGTTGGCAAAAAGTTCAGGTTGTTTTTGTCTTTTTCATACAGCTTTCTCAGTACTTCCAAAGAGTAAACTTGGTTGACTGTTTGTCTGGTTTGCACAAATTCATAATTAACAATCCTTCTGATATCAAAAAAAGGTTAGCAACATTGTTTTGACTGATTTAAGACTGATGGAGATGACTTTGCTATGATGCGGTGAATATGTTACACGTTTCAAAGATGTCATTTTTGGGGTGATATCATAGATAGAATTGTGTGTCCCCCAAAATATGTGTAGTCATGTTGGCTGGGTCATGATTCCTAGTATTTTGTGATTGTCCTCCATTTTTTGATTTTTATGTATGGTCAAGGGTTAGGGTGGGGCTGTAAATCCTTTCATAGGATCACTTTCTTGCTCCACCTTAAAGTGAGTTTCCTGGAGTATGGCTTGCACCACCCTTAATCCTTTCATCCTGCAAAAGATAAAAGGAAAGGGAAGCAAGCAGAGAATTAGGAACCTTGCACCATCAAGAAAGCAGCACCAGGAGATGAGCATGTCCTTCAGGACCTGAGTTTACTGCACGAAGATGCTCCCTGGACAAAGACTAATGTAATACCAGACTTTCCTCCAGGGCTAACAAGGCGGAAAGCCTTCCCCTGGAGTGAACATCCTGAATGTGGACTTGTAACCTGCTGAACTGTGTAATAATAAACTTTCCTTTGTTAAAGACATCCACCTAATAGTTATTTCTGTTAGAACAGCACTAGCTGACTAAAACACAAGAACCATGAGTTGTTAGCAAAAAGTTCAGATTGTTTTTGTCTTTGTCATGTAGACTTTACAGTACTTCCAAATAGTAAACTTGGTTAACTGTTTGTCCAGTTTGTATGAATTCATAATGAACAATCCCACTGATATCAAAAAAAGTTTAGCAACATCATTTTGACTCTGGATTTGTTCTAAGGAAAATTTTTTCATCACAGAGAACTGGCTGACTTCTATTACACACTTTGATGCTTCGTTTCAGGGTCATACTGGTACACTCATGTTTCATCACCAATGGTAACATAACCCCAAACGTCATATTGCCTCTTCAAAAGCTCTTGGCAAACTCTGACTCTCTTTTGCTTTTGTTCATCAGTGAGCTCCTTTGGGACCATTTTTGCACACACCTTTCTCGTGCCAAGACTTTCGGTTAAGACTTTCCTAACTGTTTGTCTACCACTATTTACCTTGTCTGCTATGCTTCTCACATGAACTGATAATTTTGATGAACAATTTGATGAATTTTTGCAATGTTTTCATCAGTACAGCTCATTATTGGCCACTCTGATGTTTCTTCTTCATTGATGATTTCTCTCCTCTGAAGAAAATGTTCAATCCATTTGTACACTGCCATTTTCTTCATATCATTATCCCCATAAACTTGAACTACCATGCTCCTGATTTCGCTTTCACTCTTGCCAAGTTAACAAGAAATTCAATGTTTGACCTTTGCTCTAATTCAAACTCCTACGTTCTCGTTATGGCACACAAAAACCCACAGCAACAATAATGAATGACACTCAGCAAGGCACTACCTTATGTTGACACAAACACAGCTGTGAGACACTGATATACCAAGGTTATGAAACCTTCCTGAGTTGTTTGTACAGCACTGTCAACATAAAAGCATGCTGAGTTCATGAAGTTAGCTGCCAGACCCTGTATGCATGCTTCTAACCTATCTTCAGGAGTCTTGCTGTTGCAACAGTTATGCATTTGTCTGCTTCTTAGAAGACTGGTGGTATGTAACTACCAACAGCTCTGTAGAAGCGAGCACCTGGCAATATGCTCTTGTCAAGATCACAGAATAAGGAACTTTATCGGGCAGTTGTACTCTGTTCTATAGGGGCACTATAAGTCAGAATCAACTCAACAGACCACCACAGCAATGTATCCTCAGATGAGTATGCTATAGATGCTAAGAATGAGCAAAGAAAGACTGCTTAGTTTAGTTGATAAACTATATATAATCACTTGAACCCAGGTAATTCTATACAGAGAGGCAGGTAAATGATATAACTGTATAGAGAGTACAAATCTAGAAACGTATTGACAGATAACTCTCAAAAGATACATGCAGGAAGTCAAAATTAAAAAAAACTATTGTTTAATAACTTCTGTGTGTATTACACTGTACGTATCTATTGCCAGGATTATCTTTAAAGTATTAAAAGTTAAAAGATATTACATTAAGGACTAAGGTATGCCTGACCTAAATCATGGTATTTTCAATTCTGACATGCATGTGAAAGCAGAACAACGAATAAGGAAGGCAAAAGAATAGTTAATTAATTTGAATTATGGTGTTGATGAAGAAAACGATATTGAATCTAACAGACTGTCAGAAGAATGAACAAATCTGTTTTGGAAGAAGTACAGACTGGAATGGTCCTTAGAAGCAAGGATGGTGAGACTTCCCTTCACATATGTTGGGCATGTTATCAGGAGAGACCAGTCCTTGGAGAAGGGCATCATGTTTAGTAAAAAAGAGAGAAGCTAAACACAGGTCCTTAATGAGATGGATAGACACAACGGCTTCTATGATGGCTTCAAGTTCAACAACAGTTGTGAGGATAGTACATGGCTAGTCAGTATTTCATTTTCTTGCACACATGGTCACCATGAGTAAAAACCAATTTGATGACACCTAACAACAACAGTATGTATACATAATTAAGACAAGAACAGATCTGAGAGGCCAAAAACAGGAAAGTTACTTTAGAATATTTGCATATCGGCAGTTCAAATCTACCAGGCGTTCCTTGAATACTCTGGGGGTCAGTTCTACCCTGGCCCCTAGGGTCACCATGAGTTGGATCTGACTCGATGGCACTTGGCTTGGCTTGGCTCAAGGTTCTTAGTTGCAAAGAATACAATGCCAGCTAAGTGCCGTCACATCCCTGTTTTAGTCAGCTAGGGCTGCTCTAACAGAAATACCACAGAGTGCATGGCTTTAACAAAGGAAGGTTTATTCTTACACAGTCCAGTAGGTTGCAAGTCCATATTCAGGGTGTCCACTCCAGGGAAAGGCTTTCCCCTTGTCGGCTCTGAAGGAAATTCCGGTATTGCATCAGTCTTTGTCCAGGGAGCGTCTTGGCACAGGAACCTCAGATCTGAAGGACACGCTCTGCTCCTGGTGCAGATTTCTTGATGATAACAAGGTTCCCAATTCTCCTTATTTCTCTTCCCTTTTATCTCTTGCAAGCTGAAAGGATTAAGGATGGGGCAAGCCACACTCCAGGGAAACTTCCCCTATAGCAGAGCAGGGAAGTAATCCTATGCGGGTATTTACAGCCCCACCCTAATCCTTTAACATACAGTTTAGGGAAACCACAGAATGGAGGATAGTCCCAAGATACTGGGAATCATATCCCAGCCACATGCTACACATATTTTTGGAGGGACACCATTCAACCCATGACAGTCCCTAACTGACTTGAGTACTACAGAAATTTTTAATAGTTATTATCTTATAAATAGGTATGTCATCTTATAAACTCTTGCAGAATTTCTGGATGAAGCAAGAAATCAAAATCTTATGCTATATAGCCAGGAGTAAATGCATTGATGAGAAAAGCTCTATCATGTATAAAAACCATTACTAAGCAAAATCTAGCTTCTGCTGTTGCTAGAGACCAGTTACTAGAACTTTGTCATTGGTACACCAGAAGAATGAAAAGCGTCTGTCATGAGAACTGTTGTGTCTAGGATAAGTTGCCCCTTTACATTGCTCTCCTCTGTTGAAATTAGGCCACATAGCCACATGCTAACTGTAACTTAATTTGCATGATGTAGCTTATAGCTTTCAGCATTGATGGTGGATACAGATATGCTGAAAGGGATGTGGAGTAGCAACGGAAAGAGCCGAGACATTTTATTTTCCTTAAATTTAACATTGCTGCTAACCTCTAGATCAACTGTTTGAATCCACCAGCTGCTCCTTTGAAATCCTGTGGTGCAGTTCTATTCTGTCCTGTTAGGTCACTATGTGTCAGAATTGACCGGACCACAATGGGTTTTGGGTTATGGTGACACTGATGAGGACATGCACAGGTTAAGAAAATAATCAGAAACTAGGGGTATCATGCGGGGAATTCCAAGGATATCTCCAGGTATAAAATTCTAAGGTAAATGACACAAAAAAGAATTCGTCCTCACAGAACCATAATAGGGGAGACTTTCTTTATCAGTATCTCTGAATAGCCGTTTGTAGGAAGCAGGGGTGTTGGGGGTAGGAAATGGGTAAAACATAAAAATGGTGTATTTGAACAATGAATGTATTTGGTGGACCCAAAATAAAGAAGTTGAGACCATAGTTGAAACACTAAAATTATTAGCCCACAATCACATGCCAAAAAAAGTGTGGCTAAATGCCCAAGCTTTTAATTTAAATACAGTATGTACATTGGTAGTTCTCAAGGAAATAATAATGGCATAGTTCACTGGGTATCTATTACTTCACGAGATCTTTAATTACCATGAATCTGCAATCTGGAATGAAAGTCTGTGAAAATGCTAATTCAGAAAGGTACAACAATCCAGTTTGTAGACATCAGTTTAAATTTAAGATGGGAGAAACTAATATTGATTGTTTGGGCAAAGGCAATCAACTGAACAGGTGCTGGAGTTGAATCAAGTTAATGTTTACCATAGATCTGTCTGGCTTGTTAATAGTATATCAGTGCATAATGGAAGAACTTAAAAACTTTAACTTCATTGATCATTTAAAACAAAACAAAATGAGAACATTTCATTAAATCAGAAATAAATCCAAGCAGATGTAGAGGTGTGACAATCACACACTCCAAAACATAGACTTCCGGTCAGTGTCAATATGTTACTATATGTGAACATTTTTGAAGTACTCTAATAAATTAAAGATAATGTAGTACATTTCAGGAAACAATTGTATATACTCATGTTAACTGATTGAGGAATGATGAGTCCTATTTATGAGATATTCAAATATTCTAATAAGGCTAGTCTACAAATCAAATGCAGTTTGTGGTCATAGAAATTTTAGTCCTATATAAATGATAAATCCTGACTGTCCTAGTAGTAGAAGCCTATGCTTACTATTCTATATGTGATAATAATAAAAAGATAACCTGATGACAGTTAGATCTAGCAAATGTTTCCCTTTATTCATGTAATAGTTAATGACTGTCATATTTTGGTTACCGGTTGCAACAGTAAGCAAAACAACATCCCTGATTTCCTGGAGTTTGTAATCTGGTGCTGGAATACAGACAACAAACAATGCAAACGAACACATGTCAGACGGCAATATGTATTAAAAAGGGAGATAAAAGAGTGTAAGTTGCTTAAATAGGCCCTGTATGGTCAAGTGCATCAAAAGGACGGCGGATCAAAACAACCGAAAGACATCTTCAAAGATAGGCCTGAGGATTTGCTTGTGAAAAGTTACAGTCTTGAAAATCCTATGGAACACTTCCACACTCACTCTCTCATCATGAGTTGGAAATGACTCTACAGTAGCAACCACGTAGATGACTGAAGATTGAAGGGTCTGGAAGATTATTGTTATTCTATGTATGTTTTTCATAGAAAGACTTGCTGATAAAAGAACTGTTAATCTAAAAGAGCAGAGATCTGAGGGATGTGAAGAATAAGTTATGTAGATTATTAAATGTAGAAAATTATCAGAAAAAGAGAAAAATAGTGCAGACAATGAGACAGAAGCATGCTTTTCACAGACCACTAAGCAAAGGTGCTTGCAAAACTGGAGCAGAGTACAGGAGAGAGAAGTACTATAAGAAGGCCAGATTAAAGTTTCACAGTTGATAGTAAAGGCCTTAAATTTAGTGAATTGATAAAAAGGTCAGACATCATCTGATTTATTTAACTCACTAATTTTAAGAAGTTTATTTAAGTTCTTGTGGTGCAGCACGTAAGCACCAGCCACTAACTGCAATGTGGGCAGTTCAAACCCACCAGCCATTCTGTGGGAAAATAATGTGGCAGTCTGCTTCCATAAGACATAAAAGTTGTTTCCTGGAGTTGATTGCAACTCCCTACTGTAAGCTCTGGTGGCATAATGATTAAGACCTTGGTTGCTAACCGAATTCACCAAGTGCTCCTTGGAATCTCTCTGGGACACTTCCACTTTGTCTTAGGGGGTTGCTATGAGTCAAGATCAATTTGACAACATTGATGGTGGTTCTAGGACAAAGTAAAACTGCATCATAGTGTTTCTAAGGAGCATCTGGTATATTTGAAACTACTTGGTTAGCAGGCCAGCTCTTAACCCCCGTGACAGCAAGGCTTCCCTAAAGATTATAACCTGGGAAACTTGATGGTGCAGTTTTACTCTGGGTTACAGGTCATTACGAGTGAGAATCAACCAGAAGGTTGATTTTTCGTTTTTGGTGGGGAGAAACTATTTAATAGCCATTTATTTATTTTTAGAGCATTTCTATTTCTATATATCTGACATACAGTGTTATTTAAAAGTTTATAAAATTATTTTTAGATTTATAATAACTTATTAAAAATAAAAAAGGTTTTTAAAACTTTTGCTTGTTCTTTTTTATTTATTTTGACAGCATATTAACTCACTTATGAAAAAAACTTAATACACTTGTCACTACTAAAGGGAATTTTTTCACATATTTTAATGTTTCAGCCAACACCCTCATGTTTGATATCGACTGTAATACATTATTTAAAACTATGGTAAATTATACTAAATATTAGCAATATGCTAAAAAATGCAATATGCCCTTGAAAATACATAAATTATCTTAAGTGAAGTACAGACTTGGGAAAAAAAGAGAACAATAGCAAACACACACATATACATATACATATGTATTATACGTGCATATATAGGGGTATGTGTATATGTAATAGCATATATATATGTATATATAACAGTGTGTATGTGTATACACAGTTATTGATCTGCTGGATTGGAATGAAACTGTGATCCCTATTGAAAATGTACTGTAGCCAGTGGGAATGCAGTTCTGAAGCAGGCTCCAGTTTCAGTGATACGTCCTCTTTCCTGCAGAAACATACAAATTTTATTTTGTCCTCCATTTCTGACTATGTAAATGTGCTTTTTTTCATTGATTGGTTGCTCATCAAAGTGGAGTATGACCTGCCTCATTGACACACTCTGCCATTTCCAGTGTGCCTTCATTAATTGACTGTGTGTCAGAAGATTATCTTTTGTTAAGCAAACTTTTTGCTGAAGGTAAGCACACATACATCAGAAAAGTATAAAATTCTTCAGTGTAAAGACTTCATACATTTTTTGCAAAGTAGATACCCCAGATTAAGATATATAATAAGTGAGTCCTTCAGCTGGTGGCCTAGAATGTTAAAATCGTTGAAGTGTGGTACATCCAAGCAGGAGTTGTGATGAGCATCACAAAGCTAGAGAAATCAGCACCTGAAAGAGTACGCTGTTCCCTGTTTAAAATTATTTTAGAGACTAAACCATATAACACTAATGTATGAGTTAAAATAAGCAAAGAAATCACTGTATAGTGTCCAAGCTCATCAGAATTTTCTGGAAGTAACAACACTATCTCTCTACAAAACTTATAATTAAACCAACGCCATAATATCTAAAACAACAATTTTTTGAGAGTTGTTAAATAAACTCTTATTTTCTCATAATATCTTAGTAAAATACCTTTGAAGTTCTTGCTACCTCAATCATTTCCTTTCATAGAAGAATAATGGGCTTTTTACTTAGAAGAAATACGGAAACTTTCATGCTTTAGATCGTATTGCTGCAGGAGTAAAGCTTCAAATAGCAAAGTAATGTACCATCTGCACACTACTGTGTATTGGTTACAAAGTCCCAAAGATAAAGAGCTTTTCCTGATATGGCCCATATAACTTACTTTCTTTGAGAAATAGGTACCTATTATCAAAGGAAGCCTTCACTATTATATAGACTAAAGTTAAATATTAATAAACTTTTACTATCAGCCTCCAAAAGCAAGCAAGTAGAAAAAAAAATGTATAAAGTAACTCTGAAGACTGTCCAAAGAATAAAATTTTAGCACAATAAGTTTCATGGTACTTTCTAAAAGAGAAACCCAGCAATATCTACCCAGAAACTGTCAAAGTTAAATAACTGTGTGTCACCCTTCTGTGCTGTCCCCTTCATGTTCCCTGCACCAGCTGCACCAAATCAGCCTTCCATTCCTTCAGCATCAAATCTTTTCTTGTTGCTATGTGAAATATCTACTCCATTAAAAACAAAACAAAACAAACAAAAACAGCATTCCGTTCTCAGTTTCTCCCCTGATTATTTTCTTCCAATCTTATGAGAAACTAGCTTCCTCTTCAGCATTTCTGAGTAGAAACTTCTATTTTGCTAATGTTCTGTGTAATACACTGCCTAGATGTGAGACTCATGTTCTTCTCACTCAGAGGTTAGTGCCAGGCCACTAAGTCTCTCCATGGGCTTCTTTTAAAAAACATACTTCAGTTGAAAGTTTACGGAACAAACCAGTTTCTCATTAAATGGTATACATATTGTTTCATAGCACTGATTAACAAGCCCACAACAGGTCACCCTTCTCGCTTCTCCATCTCGGGTTCCATGTTTTCAGTTTTCTTATCCTATCCTGCCTTCTCATTGGGGTTGGCAGGCCCCTTTACTCTCTTTTTGTTTCACAGTACTGTTCAATCTTTGGTTGAAGGGTCACCCTCAAGAGTGACTTCATTACTGAGCTAACAAGGTATCTTGAGGACCATACTCTCAGGGTTTCTCAGACTCTGTCAATACAGCAAGTCTGGTCTTTCCTTCTGAGTTAGAATTTTGTTTTACATTTTTCTCCAGCTGTCTTCAGTACCTTCTGTTGTGATCCTGTCAGAGCTGTCAGTGGTGCTAGCCGGGCACCATCTGGTATTGAATTCTGTCTGCTGGAGACTGTTGTAGATGTGATCCATTAGTCCTTTGATTAATCTTTCTCTTGTTTGATTTTCTTCACTGTTTCTTGCTTTCGAGGAGGTAAGACTACTGCACTATCCTAGAGGCTGCTCACAGGCTTTTAAGACCCCAGATGCTACTCACAACAGCAGAATGTAGAAAAATTTCTTTATAAACTACGTTATGCAAGTTGATCTAGATGTTCCCTGTGACCACGATCCCCATAGCCTTTAGCCCAGAAGCTTGCTTCCTCAGGAAGTTTACCTTTTACAAGTTGTGCAGACTTCCTAAGTAGTGTGCACTGTCTACCCTTTATCAAAGTTATCACATATCTATTGTCTATTTAGTGTTTTCCATTCCCACACCTCCCCTCTCTGGTAAGCACCAAAGATTTGTTTCTCTCTATGTGTGAAACTTTTCATGAGTTACAGTAGTGGTGTCACACAACACCAGTCCATCTGTGATTGACTTATGTCACTCAGCATAATGCCCTCTGGTTTGCTCCATATTGTGAGATGACATCAAGTTCTGCCAGCACAACTTGCTACAAAGAGTGTCCTTTTCCCGTATGATGGACTTTGGGAACTTGTTGAAAATCTAGGGATGGTAGGTGGATAGATTTACATCTGGGTTCTCAGTTCTGTTCCATTGGTCAATGTGTCTATTGTTGTACCAGTACCAGGTGTCTTTAATCCTAAGGTATGTCTGTTTAAACAGTATGTTGATGGATGCTTTTTTTTTTTTTTTAATTCATTCTGTCATACTCTGTCTCTTTATGGGTGTATTTCAGCTGTTTATATTCAGTATAATTGTTGAAGATGGGAGTTTATTGTTGTAATTCATAATTTTATTTTTATTCTTATTTTTTGTGGTGCTGACATTTTCTTTGATCCTCTCAATCTCTCATGTTAAATTCATTTGGCTGGTGGATTTCTTTTTTGTTTCCTCTGCTTTCAGAGGTTTTGTTTTTACTGAGACTATGTTTTCCTTATTTTGATGAGTAGGTTTATTAACTTTGGTTACTGTGATATTTACCCTTGTTTTCCTAGATTTGAGCCAATCTATTATTATTTGTTATTGCCTGGGGCACTTGGCACTTGGCTTGGCTGGACTTTTACTGCAGTAGAAAGTTCTATATCTATGTGATTTATTCCCTCCTTGTTTTAACATTGTTGTCATTTACAGATTAACCTCTCTGGTTCTCTGTTGTAACTCTTTTAGTTTTGGATTTTAACTAAAAGTTCATTTCCTAAATTGGTATCTGGTTGGTACAATCTTGTGTCCTAGATTCAGGCAATGGTCAAATGTTGTTTACTGTCAGACTGGCAGACTTTCTTTAATAATTCTTGTAAGTTTTGTTGAGATTTTACATAGTCCTTTAATTTGTGTTTATCTGGATATGTCCTAATTTTGCCATCATGTTTGAAGAACAACTTTGCAGAACATGTTATTTGTTGTCTGTTATTTTGTTTTTCAAGGCTTTATATATATCATCTTGTTGCCTTCTTTTCTATGTGGTTTCTGCCAAATAATTAGAACTTGCCCTTATTGTTTCACCTCTGTCTGTGACTTTTTGTTTTTCCTGAACAGCTGTCAAAAGTTTTTCTTTGTTTTTGGCTCTAGTGAGGATAATTATGATATGTCTTGGTGATTTTCTTTTACAGTCTATTCTATATGGTGTTCATTGAGCTTCTAGGATGGTTAGCTTTTCATCTTTCGTGATATTAGGGAAGATTTCTGTCAGCAATTCTTCAATGATCCTCTCTGTGTTTCCTACTTTCTCCCTATTCTGGAACTCTGATGACTTGAAAAATTTGCTTTTGATTGTATCCCATCTAATTCTCAGAGTTTCTTCATTTATCTTTGTTCTTTTTTTCAGATTTTTTTCCTCAGATAGAGTTGTATCTGAGTATTTGTCTTCAATTTCGGTAATTGTATGTTCTATCATTTCAAATCTGCTCCTCAACACTGCTATTACACTGTACATTTTGGAAATTTTGTTATTTATCCTTTGTTGTTTTGCAGATTTTCTAGCTGTAAATTTATTTTGACTTTTTTCCTGCATTATTTCATGAATTCTTCCATGGGTTTGTCTATTTTTTCCTCATTCTTGTTTGCTTCTGGCTTCAACTCTTGGATAGCTCTGAATGTTGTGGATTTGAATTCCCTGTCAAGTAATTCTAATGTCTTGGAAAGTCATTTGATGTTTTGTTTTGTACACCTACTGGAATCACTCTATCCTTTTTATATATGTATGTATAAAATACACATGTTATATATAACATATATATAACAAAACATATATGTTTTATGTATATATGTCAATAGTTACTTTCTTTATCTGATTGTAGATCTGTTTATTTCATCTTTTTTTGTTGTTACCCAGCTAAATGACACTTTCAAGAAGAGGCAAAGATAGCACACGGAGGCAGATGTTTGAGAAAAAGAATGGAAGGTAGTGGGAGACAAAGATGAAACAAAAAGAAATGGAGAAAAACAGCAGCTGTGGTAAAATGGCACCCAGGGAGCTGGCCAGTTGGGGAGTGCAGGGATGAATCCAAGCATCTTGGGCCACAGAAATTTCCTCCAGGTCAAGGGACTGAAGTCAACAGGGAGTAGAGTAAGGTGGAGAGGCAGGAAAGGGTGAGGTTAGGAAAGTTTGTGTCACTTGCGATTGGGTGATCTATATCCTGCTGTGAGCTCCCAGAGGTGTCTTCTTGTACTTTCTGTCTGTTGATCTCTAGTATGAGTGTGATGAATCCAAGTGGAACAGATGCTGGACTTCCCAGCCAGCTGAGCCACCACTGCTAGCAAGGAATCTCAGAGGTAGAATGCCACGGAGAGGATGAAGGGTGAGAGTGCATGTCTTGTCTTCTGCTTTGTCTTCTGCTGAGGTTTCCGTGAATCTGCTTTCCTGTTCTTCCTGTCTGCCAGTCTCTGACAGAAGTCTAAGGTGGCAAATCCATGCTGCATTAGCTGATAGGAGACTTCTTTCATGTCTCTTCTTGCTCTCTCTTTTCTGTCAGTGCTTTGTTCCCTTGGTGTCTGGATGAGAGTTTTCGCTCTTCGTTTAACACTTCAGGTTCCAGGATTGATGTTTATATCTGTTTTACTTAGTTTTGGGGGAGTCTTTATTGTGGAGGGACATTGTGGTACCACTGTGTATTGCATCACGTTGGCCAAAAGTTTGTCAAAACTCTACATACTTTTAAGTGGAGTATCAGAGTGTTGCACATATTTAAGTGCCTGGCTACTCACCCAAGTGTTAGAAGTTCAAGTCTACTAGAGGCAATCGGGAAGAAAGTCTAGGAGATCTGTTTCTGAAAGTTCCCAGCCATGAGAACCCTATGGAGTTCAGTTCTTTTCTATAACACATAGATTGCCATGGGTTGAAATCCATTTCAAGGAACCTTTTATTTTTTTTAACATTACTCGTAAACAAGCAGATAAACAACAAATCAAACACGTATTCATGCACACACACACGGAAAACTAGACTGCTTTGATGAGGTTTAACGAAAATCTTTTCTTCTTTTTGACTGTAGTTTAGAAATATCCTGTTTTAAGCCTTCACATGCACTAAAAGCTACAGCAATCAGAACATGTAATGGAACTATTATTGGTCCATGCAACATATTGACCTCAGATGGTTAATCTCAGCTTTCAAATGTTCTTTTGGTTCTTCTGCCATAACAGTTCACAGACCATGATCATAACCTTGACATGCACATGAATCTGCTCTACTTTTCAACAATCCTGAAGTTCTACTCTATGAGTTAAACTTCCATTGTTTCCACATTATTTGTTAAATATCCTAATTTGCAAGTCTAGCTGACACCTGTAATATACTCAAAGTTTTCTGTTTTTTTCTAACTAATCCTAAAATTTAAATTCCACAGATCATATTCTTTGTCAATGTCTTCCCATTATTTTATACTCCTTGATCCTCAGTCTCTTAATGATATTTATTGATTAAAACTTAGTCCTGAAGCTAGATCAAACGTCCTCTTAAATATTCTCTATCTACTTGAGATATTCACAAAACTGGACAGACTGATTTTAATATTAATTCATGGTCATCACATTCAAAACTTCTCTTAAATCTGCCAGACTCTTTTAGCCAGTGTGATGGTTAAGATTGTGTGTCAGCTTGGCTGGGACATGATTCTTGGGGTTTTGGCAATTGTCTAATGTTGTGATCATCCCCATGACGGAGTCTGCTGAGTTGTCCTGGTAGGGGCAGGGCCTGTCATCGCTCACCACTTCCTCAGCCTTGATCTCTCTGCTTTCTGCTACCTACTTCCTTCCTGCTTACTTTTCCAAGGGTTTTAGAATGCTGTGGATCCAGCAGTTGTCTCTGTTACCATCTTCTAATTCTCTGGTTCTCAGGATTTAAGCTATCACTTCCCCTGTCAGATATTCATCTATCTTCACAGCATGTAAGTTTGAGTTCTGCTTCCCGATGTGAGGCTCTTGGAGTTGCCAGCCCTTGCAATTACTGAATAGCAAGAAACCTTAGGTTTTGCCTACCATGTTGAAATTTGTTACCCTCCGTAGTCTGTGAGTTGGAGCCCTTTCTCGAACCTGCCAATCTTAGGTTCACCGTATATTATGGCTGCATCAGTTGAGAGAAGCCTCTACCTTGATCTAAGACTTGGAATGTTGCAGTCTCTACAGTAGCATGAGCTGTTTCCTTGATGTAAATTGCTATCTCTATCTCTTTATATGTTTTATTGGAACCCAACTAAGATAATCAGTTACTTTCTTACACCCTGAAATAAATATTTCAAACCTTCACTGTTCTCAAACCTTGATATTTCCAGCATCTCAGCCCTAAGTAATCATGGGTTTTACTTAACAGAAAAACAAAGAAACCTCTAGAGCCTTTTCAACTTTCAACTAAACTAATTAAAAGTATTTTTGCATCCCAAATCATACTTTATTCTCCCTTACTGATACAAATTAGGATTTTTCTCTGCTAATTAATGTCATTCCCTCCACTAAGATTTTCTGTCTTTTATTTCTTCTAGACACTTTGTATCTTTAATGATCTCTTATCACTTTTATGTTCTTATCATCTTCCTTTGTACTGGTACCTTTCTGTTAGCATGATAAATCTTTTTGTCTAACTACCAATACTCCCCAACAACTTCACTGCTTTCTTTGTTCAATATTGTGGAAGTGTTATCTTTATCAACTACTCTTGTGTCTTAATTTTTACTCGTTTCTCAAGTCACTCCAACTTCCACCAGTTTATAACACCAAAATTATACTTAAATCATCATTTGTTAAGGATTAACTTGTGTTCCCCCCAAACAGATGGTAGAATCCTAATCCCTATAACTATAAATGTAATTGCATTTGAGAATAGGGTTTTCTTTGTACTATTATTGAGGCCAACAGCAGCAACAAATATCAAACCTATTGCTGTTGAGTTTATTCTGATTCATAGCAACCCTATAGGGCAGAGTAGAACTGCCTTGCACAGTTTCCAAGGAGAACCTGATAGACTTAAACTGCTGAATTATTGGTTACCATCAGTAGCACCTAACCATTAGGCTACCAGGGTGTCTGTTAATGTGACCATATGAATGTAAAGTCTGTCATAAATCTAATTATTTCCATGTTATTAGGTGCAGCATAGACACATTGATGAGAAAGTACAACTGGGGGTATGACAGATGCCATATAAAGATAGAAGTCACATGTAACTGAAGAACATCAGGACTATAGAAGCTAAGACAAAGATCTTACCCTATAGCCAATACAGAGTCTTCTGTTACGAATATTGCCCTGAGTTCTAGCCTATTTCTTAAAACCACCCACTTGGATACATCTATTACAGAAGCACTAGAAAAACAAGACACCACTACTGCAGATTGAACTGTTCCTCCCAAAAATGTGTACACCAAATTGGCTAGGTCTGAATTCTTGATTTCATGTGATGTCCCTGTATGTGGTAAATCCTGCCTCTTTGATGTTAATGAGGGTGAATGTGTAGCAGCCGTGTTAGCGAGGCAGGACTCAGTCTATATGATTGTATTATGCCTTGACCTAGTATCTTAGAATATGGAGGAAAGAGAAGCAAGCATAAATTTGGAGACCTCATACTATCAGGAAAGAAGCAGGGCTGGGAGACAGCGTGTCCTTTGGACTCAGAGTCTGTGTACCTTAGGAGCTCCTGGTCCAGGGGAAGATTGACAAGGCCCTTCCTCCAGGGTAAACAGAGAAAGACTTCCTCTGGAGTTCATGCCCTGAATTTGAGCTTTCAGGGTTTTTTTTTTTTTTTTTTACTTCTTCTTTTTTGTTTTAATGTGATTGAGTGAAAACGTACAATCCAGTTTAAATCAGTATGCCCACCTACCTGCAGCTCCTTCTGCTCCCCTTGTCCAGTGACAGCACACTCCTTCATTCCATTCTATACATGTCATATCTTCTTAACAATCTCCTGTCCTGTCCTTTCCACCCTCTTTACTTCCCTTCAAGTAAGAGGCCAATAGGATGACAGGGTATAGATGCACAGATCCATACAGTGCTCACACTATATGATCACTCTGTGTCACCGAATCCAGTTCATTCCTGTCTGAAGAGTTGGTCTCAGTAATGATTTACGAGCAGAAAAAGCATCAGGTCTAGGGACCATACCCCCAGAGGAACTCCCAGGACTTCAGACCATCAGCTGAAGTCTTTTAGTGGAGTCCTTAGGGTGCACCCCTCTTTTTCTCATGTTGCCACTGGGACTCGACTTTGGGGGTACCATCACAGCTGTGATTGGTAGTTGCCAGACACCATCTTTTTCTTCTGGCCACATATTGATACAGTCACCCATTTGCATAGATCTTCTGTCTTCTGGGCTCTTTCCCCCTCATATCATTATTGTCCCTGTTGATCATCTTTTCCAGCTGAGTTGGGACCATTTTATGTGCCTCAGATAGCAGCTTGCTAGATTTTAAGACCCCCGACATCACTCACCAATATGAGGTGGAGAAGACTCTCTTAGCAGTACTCTAGTTATGTCAGTTGGCCTTGATGTCCCCTGAGAGCATGGTCCCCAGGCCCCAGCCCTGCTACTATATCCTCGTAATATTGGGTTAAGACTGGAAGAGTATTCAGGTTACGTTGAAGTCCAGTTAAACTGATCTTCATTCTAATGTGTGCTGTTACTGCTTTCACCCAACCAAATTTCTATCAACTATCTAATCTGCAATCAGCCCTCTCCCTCCCTCCTTTGCAGCTATCAAAGAGTCTTCTTCTGTACATGAGTCTGTTTTAAAGTCTTTATAGTAGGGATCTCCTACAATATTTGTCTTTGTGCCACTGAGTAATTTCACTCAGCATAATGTCTTCCAATTGAAATCAGGTTATGAGATGTTTCTTAAAATCATCATTGTTCTTTACCATTGTGTAGTATTCCTTTGAGTATATATACCATAGTTTGTTTATCCATTCATCTGTTATTGGGCATCTGAGTTGATTCCATCTTTTTGCTATTGTGGACTGTGCTGCAATAAACTTTTGTGTTCATGTATCTGCGCATGTGACTACCTTTGCTTCTGTAGGATGCATTCCAAACAGTGGGATTACTGGGTCAAATGGTGTATCTATTTCTAGCTTTTTAAGAAAACACCAGATTTCTTTCTAAAGAGGTTGCACCATTTTGCAATCTCAACAGTAGTGTAAGAGAGTTCAAAATTCTCCACAGCCTCTGTAGAATTTGTTGTTTTGTGTTTTTTGGATCATGGCCAACCTTGTTTGCATGAGATGATACCTCATTGTAGTTTTGATTTGGATCTCTTTAATAGCTGGCTTTCAGCTTTTTTCCTGTGAGAAAATTAATTTCTCTTTGTTACAGCCATTCACTTATGGTACTTCTGTTATAGCACCACTGGGAGACTAAGACAGCCACTGAAGCCCATGTTTTCAGATCAATAGGTAATAGTCTAGCTATCAGTTAGTTGATCTCTGTAGAAACTTTGTTCTTATTCCTTTGTTTCTGAGACCCTTATCTCTCCTTATATTTCTTCTATGCATCTGTATGCTTCTTCTGAGACTGCTTTGGCTGACTCATTCTATATTATATCTTCCATCAGTGTCCTATGTCTCATAGCTTCAGTAATAACCACTATGCTGATGATTCTCAAATAAGTATTTCAGTCACAAACCACTCTTCTCACTTGTGAATCTATAAAACAGTATTAAAAAGAACTATTTTGAACACTTAATGAGCATCAGGAAATACTTTTAAAACTGTGTGCATACTCTCATCTTCACACAGTACCTAATGAGGTAGACATATGGGTGTTAGTATATTATAGATGAGAAAAATGGTATATACAGAGGGTAAGTGATTTATTCAATGTCACACAGCTAGAGATGCTTAGGAATAGGATCCCAGTCCATCGAGTTAGTCTCAAAGCCCATATGCTTAATTACCATACTGTCGTGTCCTCCGATTGTCCAGTCAGTACTTCTACTTGGGAATCTACAGGGATCATGATGTCAGCGTGTCTAACTTGACATTCACTCTCAGATCCTACTCATCTTGTGGCTTTTCTTATCTCAGTAAATGCCATTTCTTATCTAGCAGAAAATAACAAAAAAACTGCTTTTTTTTTTTACCTTTCCTGTCCTGAATATTTCATATTTAATCAGTCAAACATGTTTTGCAAATTTTAAAGTTTAAATTTTTTTAATGCCACACTACCACAACCTTCTATCAAACCATACCTATCTCTTATCTAGACTACTATACTTGCTTTTACTAATGTGCTTCTTTGCATGCAGTCTTGAACAACAGCTATTTTCTTTAATATAATAATCAAATCATGTATAAACCCATTGCTTACCACATGTTAATTAAATCCATCTACCAATCAAATAAAATTTAGGTCAGAATTTCTCTTAAGAGAAGTAAAAAAATGTTTGAAACAAATTATGACAAATGTTTGACAAGAAGATGAATTAATGTCATTAAATTGCACATAAGAAAAATGTTCAAATGAGAATTTTTTTTAATTCTTTTATTAAGTGAACATATACAATCCAAATCAATTTTGCATTCCTTCCTATCTGCAACTCTGCTCTCCTCACCCTGTGACAGCACACTCTTCCTTTTGCACTCTTCTAGTATCCTCTTAACAAATACCTGTCCCCTCTCCACCCACACTTCTCCCATCTAGAAAGAAACCAGTAGGACAGCCTCTCATAAATGAATTAAAACAATAAAGTACACACACCACATGCTCATATTGTATCCCCGAGTCCAGTGCATTCTTGCCTGAAATGATGACCTCAACACTGGTTTCAAGTCTGGGCCAGCAGCAAGTTTAGGGGCCATGTTCCCAGGAGACCTTCCAGGATGCTGGACCATCAACTCTGGCCTTCTAGTAGAGTTCTTGAACTGTACATCTCTTCTTCTCGCGCTACCTCAGGGACTCTACATGATGTCCTGCATCCCGATTGCCTTTCATAGTAGCCGGACACCATCTGGTTCTGATCTCATGCTGATGCGGTCTCCCATTCATATGGGTCCTTCTGTCTCCTGGAGTCATTTATATCATGTCTTTGGTGTTCTTGGTCATCATCTGTTCTATATGGGTTAGGACCATTTGGAGTTCCTCAGATGGCAGCTTGCTAGATTTTAAGACCCCAGATGCCACTCACTAATATGGAATTGAAGAAGACTCTCTGAGCAATAGGCTAGTCATGCCAGTTGACCTAGATGCCTCCTTAAAACATGGCCCCCAGACGCCTGTCCCTGCTACTCTATCCTTTGAAATCTTGGGTTGAAGACAGAAAACCTGTCACTTTACAGTACAATCCAGTTATGCTGATCTACCCTCTACAGTGTGCTGTTGCTCCTTTCATCTAACCAAATTCCTATCAACTGTCACATCTATGGACATCCTTCTCCCTCCCTCCTCACTACTGTAGCCAACAAAGAGTTTTTTCTTCTGTACATAAGTCCATTTTTAAGTCCTTATAGCAGAGGTCTCATACAATATTCGTCCCTTTGCAGCTGACTGATTTCACTCAGCATAATGTGTTCTAGTTCAAATCAGATTATGAGGTACTTCCTAAAATCATCATTATTCTTTATCATTTCATAATGTTCCATGGAGTATATGTACCATAGTTTGTTTATCATTCATCTGTTGATGGGCACCTAGGTTGATTCTGTCTTTTTGCTATCGTGGACAGTGTTGCAAGAAACATTCGTGTACATGTGTCCATTCACATGTCTGTTCACCTTCATTTCTGAAGGATATGTTCCAGCACTAGGACTGCCGGATCATTTGGCATTTCTATTTCTAGCTTTTTAAGGAAGTGCCAAATAGCTTTCCAAAGAGGTTGTACCATTTTGCATTCCCACCAGCAGTGTAGTACAGTTCCAAGCTCTCCACAGCCTCTCTAGCATTTGTTGGGTTTTTTTGTTTGTTTTTGTGGATTATTGTCAACCTCACTGGGGTGAGATGGCATCTCATTGTAGTTTCGATTTGGGATTTCTCTAATAGTTAATGATTGTGAGCATTTCCACATGTGTCTTTCGGCTACCTGGATGTCTTCTTTGGCGAAGTATCTACCCATTTTCTTTAGCTATGGCTTAATTGGGTTACTTTTTTCTTGTTGATATTTTTAGCCACTTGTAGACTATGGAAATCAGACCTCAGTCTGATACTTAGTTTCCAAATATTTTTTTCCCCTTCTGTAGATAGTCTTTTAACTTTCTTGATAAAGTCTTTGGATGAGCAAAAGTGTTTAATTTTTAGTAGTAACCATTTATCTATTTCCTCTTCTTCTGTTTATGCATTGTTGGTCAGATTTTATAGTCTCTCTAAGCTACGTATTAGAAATTACACTGTTGTCTCTGTTTTTTCTTGTATGATCTTTATTGTTTTAGGTTTTGTATTTAGATCTTTGATTGATTTTGAGTTAGTTTTTGTGTAAGATGTGAGATATGGGTCTTCTTTCAGTTTTTTTTTTTTTTGGAAAATGAATATCCAATTTTGCCAACAGCTTATTTATTTATTTATTTTACCACAGTTTACAACTTCGGGTCTTTGTTGAATATCAGCTGTTCATAGGAGTATGGTGGTATTTCTGGGTTCTCTATTCTGTTCCATTGGTCTAAATGTCTTTTTGTACCCATCTCAGCCTATTTTGACAACCATGACAGTGTAGTAGGTTCTAAGGTTGAGTGGTGTGAGGCCACACACTTTTCTCTTCTTCAGTATAGTTTTACCTATCTGGGGTTTCTTCCCTTCCCAAGCAAAGTTGGTGATTTTGTTTCTCTGTATCATTAAAAAAATGACACTGGAATTTGTTTGAGGATTACATTGTATATTAGATCACTGTGGGCAAAATAGATGTTTTCACAATGTTGAGTCTTCCTATCTATAAGCAGGTAGGTTTCTTCACTTATTTAAGTCTCTTTTGGTTTCTTGCAGTAAGGTTTTGTAATTCTCTCTATACAGGTCTCTTATTTTTCTGGTTGGATTTATTCCTAGGTATTTTGTCTTCTTGGAGGCTTGTCATAGATTGAATTGTGTCCCCCAAAAAATATGTGTGGTAATTTGCCTGGGCCAGGATTCCCTGTCTTCTATGATTGTCCTCCATTTTGTGATTTTCCTGTGGTGTATATTAAAGGATTAAGGTGGGACTGTAAATCCCTTCATAAGATCATCTTCCTGCTCAACTGTAAAGGGAGTTTCCCTGGAGTATGGTTTGCACGACCCTTAATCCTTTCATCCTGCAAGAGGCAAAAGGAAAGTGAAGCAAGCAGAAAATTGGGAACCTCACACAATCAAGAAAATAGCACCAGGATAAGAGTGTGACCTTCAGGTCTGAAGTTCCTGTGTCAAGATGCTCCCTGAACAAAGATTGATGCAATGCATGAGCTTTCTTCCAGTGCCATCAAGGGGAAAAACTTTCCCCTGGAGTGGACATCTGGAATTTGAACTTGTAGCCTACCAAACTGTGTAAGAATAAACCTTCTTTTGTTAACGCCATCCACTCATGGTAATTCTGTTAGAGCAGCACTGGCTGACTAAAACAGCGTTATAGTAAATGGTATTGATCTGGTGATTCCTTATTTGATTATCTCTTTGTTGTTGCAAAGGACTGTTCTGACTTACTTATGTTTATCTTATATCTTGATACTTTGTTGAACCCTTCTATTATTCCAGCAGCTTACTTATGGAGTCTTTAGAACTTTCCACATATGCAATCACACCATCTGCAAATCGGGAAATTTTTACTTCTTCTTTGCTGATGTGGATGCCCTTTATTTCTTTGAATTGTCTAACTCCTCTAATACAATGTAAAATAGAAGTGGTGAGATCGGGCACCCTTGTCTATTTCCTGTTCTCAAGGGGAATTCTTTCAGCCTGTCTCCGTTCAGGATGATGTAGGTGGATGGCTTTGCTTAGATGCTCCTTATTGTATTGAGCACTTTCCCTTCTATTCTTATTTTGCTGAGAGTTTTTAGCATGAATGTTGCTGGATTTCATTGACTGTCTTTTCTGCATCAACTGACAAAATCAGGTGATTCTTAACGTTTGTGCTATTTATGTGGTTGATAGCATTAACTGTTTTCCTGATTTTGAACCAGCATTGCTTCCCTGGTATGAATCCAAATTGGTCATGATGAGTTATTTTTTTGATATGTTGTTGAATTCTGTTGGCTAGGATTTTATCAAAGATTTTTTCATCTAGGTTCAGGAATACTATTGGTCTGTAATTTTCTTTTTTAGTGAAACCTTTCCCTGGTTTTGGTATCAGGGTTATGCTGGCTTCATAGAATGAATGTGAGAATATTCCATCATTTTCTATGTTGTGAAATAGCTTCAGTAGTATTGGAATTAAATCCTGTCTAAAACTGTGTTAGGATTCTCTGGTGACCCGGCTGGGCCAGGAGATTTTTGTTTGGTAGTTTTTGATGACTTTTTCAATCTCTTCTTTGGTGATGAATTTATTAAGTTGTTCTACTTCTCCTCGTGATAATTTTTGTAGGTGATGTGAATCTAGAAATCTGTACATTTCTTCCAGGTTTTTGAATCTTTCAGAGTACAATTTTTCACAGTATTCTGCTACGATACTTTTAATTTCTGCTGGGTCTGTTGTCACATTTCCAGTCTCATTTCTTATTTGGGTTATTTATTTCCTCTCCTGTTTTTTGTTTTGCAGTTTAGCCAGTGGTTTACCAATTTTATTGGCCCTTTCAAAGAAACAAGTTTTGGTTTTGTCAGTTCTTTCAATTGTTTTTCTATTGTCTAATTCATTTAGTTCTGCTCTAAATTTTATTATCTGCTTTCTTCTGCTTCCCAAGGGATTGTTTTGTCTTTCTCTTTCTTCTTGTTCAAGTTGCAAAGTTAATTGCTTGGTTTGTGCCCTTTCCTAATTCTGGATGTATGAATTTATAGAGATAAATTGACCTCTGAGTAATGCTGTTGCTGTATCCTATAGGTTCTGGTAGGATGTGGTTTTATTCACATTTGATTCCATCAATTCCTTTATTTCATCTTTAATTTCTTCTATAACCCAAGAATTTTTGAGCAACGTGTTATTCTGTTTCCATGAGTTTGAATTTATACTCATGTTATTTCTGCATTGATTTCAACTTTTATGGTTTTATGGTCTGAGAAGACGCTTTGCAGTAATGCAGTGGTTTGAATTTTCTTGAGAATTGTGTCATGACCTGATATGTGGTCTATTTTGGAGAATGTTCATGTGCATTAGAAAAGAAAGTGTACTTATCTGTTGTTGGATACAAAGTTCTGTAAATGTCAATGAGGCTGAGTTTGTTGATCGTCACACTAAGATCTTGTCTATCTTTTTGCTCCTTTTTCTAGATGATTTGTTCATTACCGAGGTGGAGTATTGAAGTCTCCAGCTATTATTGAGGAGTCATCTATCTCATTTTTCAATGTTATCAGTGTTTGTGTGATGTATCCAGGTGGTATGATATTGGGTACATAAATATTTCATATTGTTATTAACATTTCAACAGTAAATAGTGACCATCTTTGTCCACAGTCATGGATTTTACTTTGAAATCTTTTTTATCTGAGATTAATACTGCCATTCCTACTCTTCTTTGCATGCTTTTAGCTTGGTATACATTTTCCATTCTCTGTTTTACAATTTGTTTGTATCTTTGAGTCTAAAGTGCATTTCTTGTAAGCAACATATACACATATAGATGGATGGTGTTTTTCGATTCCGTTTCTTAGTCTCTGTCTCTTTACTGAAGCATTCAATCTATTTATAATTAGTATCTTTATTGATCCAAGCCAGCCAAGTGCCGTCGAGTCAGATCCGACTATAGATAAGTATTTAGTGCTGTCATTTAGGTGCTTTATTTTTATGTTGTTGATGTTTTTGTTTTGAGACATTTTTATTAAGAGTCTTCTTTTCATTTTTCTTTTTTATTGTTGGTTCTGTGTCTGTTGAGACTGCTGTGTTAGGTTTCTTGTTCTGAAATGCACTGTCGTTAGCTTGCTTTGAGGCTACCCATTTTTTCCCCCTTATTGTTCTAAATTCAAACCAATCTATAACTTCTTTCTATCTGACTTCTTCTCCATCTGAAAAGACTATTACTATTGTAATGTATCCCTCTTTACAGTGTGATGATGTATATGTTAAGATCACGTTAAGACATGTTAAGATCACTGTTTCCCTAATTTTAATATTTTAGCATTAATTGAGCTTTATGACTTCCCTAACTGAGTAGGACTCTAGATGTATCCTGCATTTCATCCTTGCCTGATGTCATGGATTGAATTGTGTCCCCCAAAAAATATGTGCAGCCATGTGTCTGGGCCATGATTCCAAGTATCTTGTGACTTTCCTCCATTTTGTGGTTTTCCTATGCTGTGTGTTAAAGGACTAGGGTGGGGCTGTAAATCCCTTCATAGGATTACCTCCCTACTCCACTGTAAAGGGAGTTTCCCTGGAATACGGCTTGTCCTACCCTTAATCCTTTCATCCTATGAGAGATAAAAAGAAAGAGAAGCAAGCAGAGAATTAGGAACCTTGTACCATCAAGAAAGCAGCACTGGGAGAACAGCGCATCCTTCAGACTTGAGGTTCCTGTGTCAAGATGCTCCCAGGACAAACACTGATGCAATATTGGACTTTCCTCCAGAGTTGAAAAGGGGAAAGACTTCCCCTGGAGTGGGCACCCTGAATATGGACTTGAAGCCTACAGGACCGTGTAAGAATAAACCTTTCTTTGGTAAAGTCATTCACTCTGTGATATTTCAGTTAGAGCAGTCCTAGCTGACTAAAACACCTATACATCTGATGCTATTGATTTTCCAATTAAATAGTTTCTTTCAGTATTTTTTGTAATTTTGATTTGTTTTTGCAAAGTATCTAAACTTTTGTTAATCTGAGGATGTCTTAATTTCACCATCAAATTTGAGAGACAGTTTTGTAGGATATATAATTCTCACTTGGAAAGTTTTCTCCTTCAAGGCTTTGTATGTGTCATTGCACACCTTCTTGCCAACATGGTTTCTGCTGAGAAGTCAGAGGACAACCTACAAAGCTTCCTTTTGTACGTTAGTTTTGATTTAAGCTTAGCTGCCTTTATGAGCCTCTGCTTATGTTTCATTTCATTAAGCTTGATTATAATATGTCTTGGGATATTTTGGGGGGATCTACCTTTTGTGGAGTTTGATAATCATCTTGAATAGCTATGTTCTCTTCTTTCATGATATGAAGGAAGTTTTCTGTCAGCATCTTTTCAACAATTCTCTCTGCATTTTCTGCTATTCTTCCCTGTTCAGGAACTCCAGTTACTTGCATATTATTCCTGTTGATAGAATCCCACATGCTTCCTAATGCTTCTTCATTTTTCTTGATTCTTTTACCTGATTTCTCCTCATAAATGCTGGTGTTAGTTATTTTATCTTCATTCTTGCTAATTCTGCATTTCTTTTCCTCAGTCTAGCTCTTTCAGCTTTCACTGAATTGACTAACTTTGTAATTTTATTATTGATCTGCTGAACTTCACATCATTAATTTTCTAGCAGATCACATAGCTTACTAATTTTTCATGTTGTTCTGATGCACTTTGTTTAATCTCTAGAATGACTGGATATATAATTATTTTGTGTTCTACCTCCAAAAATTTCAGGAAACTGTCTTTATCTGTGAAGTTTTTTGATTCTTTATTATGGGAGTTTTCCAGAGCCATGGTGCTCTGCTTCTTTAAATGATTAGATATTGATTGTTGCTTTTGTGAAATTAAAACGCTGTTCATCTCTGGTGCTGCACCAACAGAAGCTCTGATGTTGTTCTACAAAGGGAGTAATGGCACTGCTGGACTTGGCCACCAGCCACTGCTTTGTTCTCTAGGTACAGCTGACTTATGCACAGCTTCACTGGTTAGAGAGACACTGTCTAACCCTGCAATGCTTCTCAGCTTGGCAGCTGGCCCCAGCTGGAACCTCAGATGTGGCAAAACCTGCCTTCTGGGTGAAATAGACAGTGACCTATTGCTGACTCTCCAGAATCACACCAGCAGACATCACGGTATAGCTCAGTGAAGGGAGAAGAGACAGGTGCCACCATACTTGGCTGCCAGCCACTGCTGAATTGCCTAGATATGCTTATCTTAAAAACTGCTTTTCTGTTGAGAGAGGTACTGTCCAGTGGCAGCTAGTAGCAGCTGGGTGCTCACCTCCTGGCTGACAAAGATGGTGCCTTACTTACGTAGTCTCCAGGAGTGCCCATCAGCTGATGCTATGGTGTGGCTCAGTGAAGGGATAGAGAAGTCATGCCTCCACACTTGTCTGCCAGTCACCACTGCATTCTCAAGATGTGATTTTCTTGAGAACTGCTTTTCTGAGAGAGGCTCTGTCCAACAGCAACTGATACCAGCCAGCCTCTCAGGGGTAGCAGGTCCTAAAGCCTAAATGACAAAGATGGCTACCTACTTGTAGAGTCTCTCAGGAGCTATGTCCACAGATGCTATGAAGTGGCTCAAAAAAGGGAAAGCTAAGGGCCTTGCTGCGTTCAGCCACAAGCAACCACTACTTTCTGTAGGTACTCTTAAAAATAACTTTTCTGCTGGGAGAGGCACTGTCCAGCCAGACACTGTTCCTCAACATGTCAGTCAGCCCCAGCTGGGCCCTCAGGTGTGGCTGACTCCACCTCTCAGCTGATTTATATGGCTTCCTACCTGAGCCACTTTTCCTGTGCTGAGCCATCAGTATTTATATCACAACTCAGAGAAGAGAGGCAGGATGGGTACTGGTACCTTTAGTCACCAGCCACTACTGGGTTTTCCAGATGTGACTGTCTTAAGCACTGCTTTCTGCTGTGAAACATGCTATTTACTTAGGCATTACAGCTTTGCATGGCAGGCAACCCCTGGAAGGCTCTAGGCTCAGAAGTCCCACTCCAAGTCTCCCAGTTAACAAAGATAGCATCTGTACCTATAAGCTTTTCAGCTGCTGCACTAGAAGAAGTAGGAATCTTTGTGTTGCTATCTCACCTCTTTTCTTCTTTTTCCTCTTTCTTTTCCTCTTTTCCTCTTTCTATTGCCCAGTCGAGTCTCAAAACACTTTGCCTGATTTGAGGGCTCCCAGAATGGCCACTCTGCTCCATTCAATTGTTTTTCCAGGCCTTTCTTAGTTCTCAGAAGGAATCAAGAAGTGTGACTAGTCTTCCATCTTGGCCTTGCCTCCAGAAATGTTTTTTATAAGCAAAACTTCCTAAAATAACTTAAATAAACAAATAAATGTGATCTAAGATCCTTTATCTGATCTACAAATCTTCACTTGATCAACATTGCCCAATGTTCCAGATGGGGCCCTAGAGCCATCCTCCCCACCTTCCTAAGATAAAAATTAACTAAGCATAATTAAATTTGAATTCATTACGCTATTTAGAGATGTGTATCTTTGTCTATTTAATTCACTAAATCATTTTACTTAGCCAATCATCTGCAGTAAATATAATAATCATTAAACTTTTGTGTGTACGTATTTGTATATGTACATACATACAGGCACAAAAACACACTTATATTCATATTCTTGCCCCTTGAATCTTAGTGTTGAATGAATAGTAAGGTAAACTGCTAACACTGGAGTCCATGAAGATTTTAAACCAATATATGGATGTCTTATTATGAGGGCATTGAATTTAAATGCTGCACTCAAAATCTAATCTTTTTAGTCATACAAGAACAAACATGACCTTTTTTGCATGTTTAAACACATTTAATACAAACACAAATTTAAATAAACACTGCAAACATTAATACAAAGAATTCTCCATCCTTCTCATTGACCTCTAAGTATTTTGTAATATTAAAGGCAGTGTTTTTCCAAATATTTAATCATCTACTAATGTATTTGCTTTGTAAAAATCTTTCAGTGGAATATTTCCCAAAACTGAGTATGCATATAAATTATTATATAAGGTTGTACTGCACAAACTTATATTAACTTTGATTGCAGGCAATCAAGAAATTTCAGGTATAAATTTTAATGTATGCTATTTTTAGAACATCTTATTTGAGAATCTAAAAAATATGGAATTCTGTGGTGTTATGATTCATAATGGACAAGAAGGCAATGGATTTTTTTGTTTGGTTTGGGTCTCATTATTTTTATTTAGTTTGTGCTATGCTTTGGATGAAGTTTACAAAATAAAAAAGTTTCATTAAGTAGATAATACACATAGTGTTTTGTGACATTGATTGTCTACCCTGTGACCTATCAATATTCTCCCATTCTTGACCTTGACTTGCACATTTCCATTTGTGCAGTTTTTCCTGTCCTCTCTTGCCTTTTTGTCTTTGTTCCTGGGCTTGTATGCCCATTTAATCTTGTTTTGTTTTGTGGGCTGGTCTAAGCTTGGGCTGAAGTGTGAGCCTCAGAAGTAAACTCAATACTGACCGAAAAAGTATCTGTGTGTAATACTCTCAGAATTTCGTTGGTACCTGTGTCAATCTGGTTTGTGTGTGTGTGTGAATTTGAACTTTGTTTTATTTTTTTCTCTAACTCTGTCCAGGACCTTCTAGTGTGATCCCTGTCTGAGCAGCCAGAGTCATATGATTTTAAGACCCCAGAGGCCACTCACCAATATGGGGTGTGGAAGAGTTTCTTAGCAATAGGCTAATTATATCAGTTGACCTCAATGTCCCCTGAGAGCTTGGTCCCCAGATCCCTGCCCCTGCTACTGTATGCTTGCAATAGTGGGTTGACATTAGAAAAGGTTTTAGTTTATGGTGAAGTCCTTTGTCACTGCTTTCAACTAACCAAATGTCTATCCACTATCTAACCTATGACCAACCCTCACCATCCTTCCCTACCCTTGTAGCCATCAAAGAGACTTTTCTTCTGTACATAAGTCTATTTTTAAGTCCTCATAGCAGATGCTATGATGTGGTTCGAAGTAGGAAGTTGTTAGGGCCTTCCTGTCATCCTCTGACATGTCCCTCCCATAAATCTAGATGTTAATCATCTCAAATGCAGCTTATCTTCTGGAGAAGCACTTGCAGACAGGGGCTGCTGCTCCACTTGAGAATCAGCCACAGCTAAGCCTCTTCCTGGCTGGGTGACTCCACCACTCAAATAACCAAGATAGTGTCCCGGCTGGTTGCCCTTCCTGCCAAAACAAACAAACAAACAAACAAACAAACAAACAAAACCCAGAAGAACCTGTGGTACAGCTCAGAGAAGAGAGGGTAGAAGGGCAGTGGTGCATCAGTTGGCAACTGGGCTCTCACTTTGTGACTATCCCAATCACAGTCTCTCTCATGCACTATACACCATTTACTTAAGCACTGCAGTTCAGGAAATTTGCTGGCTCACATCTACTTCTCACCTCCCAGATAACAAAGATGGCATTAGTACCTGCATTCCTCCAAAATGGTGAGTAAGCAAGGGTGGGACTCAAGGCTGTTGCCTTGTCCTTGAAAGAGGTAATTTAGTCTGTTATTGGTGCTTAGTCAAATCTGACAACCCTATGCAAGTTCCTAAGACTCTCTGGATGTCCACACTGCTCCATTCAGTTATCATGCTGGGTCTTAGTTCTCAGAGGGAATTGAGGAGATACGTATCTAACCCACCATCTCGGCCCTGCCCCTGATCGTACATATTCTGAGATAAAGATTACAGTAAAAATTTAGATAACTAAGCCTAGCTTAGAAATAGTTCTAGACCAGAGACAAAGATTTGAAAACTGTCAACATATAGATGGTGATCAAAGCCCAGTATGTAGATGAGTACTTTTATGATAAGAGAAATAAATGATGAAAGTTAAGGGAATGAGTGAGATAATGAAAATATAAGATAAATGGCAATAAAAGTCTTAGAGAAAGACATATTTTCAAGTGTAATAAAATTTGCTTTTGGAAAGAGGAATATCTCTTCATTATAGAAAGACAAGAGGTTGGTACACACCACACTGCTCATTACATGTAACTTCTCCACAGTTCAGTTACAATTTATTCACATTTTTTGGTTTGCTTACTTTTATACAACATACATTAATTTCATAAGAGAAGTATCACAGTTTATGTCAAAGCATAGTGTTTGTACATCAAGCATTCAGTAAATGTTTGTAAAAGAAATGGAAAAACTATCAAAGGAATAGATAATAAATGATGGAAATCAACTTCATAGGCAATGGTAACTGACCCATGTACTAGGCAAGATGCATTTCTATCATCAAACAAACTCTCACATTTTATATGTCTATTGTAAGGAAGAGACCTCAGGTAAGAAGGATAACAGCACCAGGTAAGGAGAGAAACAGCACCGGGTAAAGGGTGTAACAGTGTCAGGCAAGGAGGGTAATAGCATCAGGCAAGGAAAGTAGCACCATTAGGTAAGAGGGTAATGGTATCAGGAAAGCAGGGTAACAGCATCAGAGAAGGAGGGTAAAGACAGGGTGAGCAGTCCCCATCTGTTTGTCAATGAAGGTTTGCTTGTTGCTGTGATATAGAAGCTGTGCCACTGGTATATAGATACCAGCAGTATCACCCATGGTAGACAAGTTTCAGCTGAGCTTCCAGACTAAGACAGGCTAGGAAGAAAGACCTGGCAGTCTACTTCTGAAAGGAATTAGCCAGGAAGAACCTTATGAACAGCAGCTGAACATTGTCACATACGGTGCCAAAAAGTGAGCCTACCCATGTTAGAAGGCAATTGGAAGATGACTGGGAAAGAGCTGCCTCCTCAAAGTAGAGTCAACCTTAACCACGTGGATGATGTAGGGCCTTCAGGATCTTTCTTCGCTGATGTAACATGAGTCAAAATTAGAAGAAACAACTACAAACATCCATTAATAATTATGACATGGAGTGTATGAAGTATGAATCTTGGAAAACTGTAAATTGTAAAAAAATGAAGTGGAACACATAAATATTGATCTTCTAGGCATTAATGAACTGAAATGGACTGGTTTTGGCCATTTTGAATCCAACAATCATATGGTCTACTATGCTGGGAATGAAAACTTGAAGAAGAGTGGTGTTGCATTCACCATCAAAAAGAACATTTCAAGATCTGTGCTAAACTACAATGCTGTCGCTAATAGGATAATATCCACACACCTACAAGGAAGGCCAGTTAATACAACTATTATTCTAATTTATGCACCAACCACTAATGCCAAAGATGAAGAGGCTGAAGATTTTTACCAGGTTCTGAAGTCTGAAATTGATCAAACATGCAGTCAGAATGCATTGCTAATTACTGGTGACTGGAATGCAAAAGTTGGAAACAAAGGAGAAACATCAATAGTTGAAAAATATGGCCTTGGTGATAGAAATAATTCTGGAGATCTCATGATAGAATTTAGCAAGACTGATGACTTCTTCATTGCATATACCTTTTTCAGCCAACGCTAACAGCAACAGGACCTTACCAGATGGACTACACAGGAACCAAATCAACATATCAACAGTCAGAACAAGACCAGGTGTTGACTGTGGCACAGGTCATCAACTAGTCGTGTGCAAATTTAAACTGAAACTTAAGAAAATTAGAGCAGTCCCTGAGATCCACAGTATGACCTTGAGTATATCCCTCCTGAGTTTAAAAACCACCTCAAGAATGGATTTGCTGTGTTGACCACTAATGACAGAAGACCAGACAAATTGTGGAATGACCTCAAAGACATCATCCATGAAGAGAGCAAGAGGTCATTAAAAAGACAGGAAAGAAAGAAAAAACAAACTAGATGTCAGAAATGACTCTGAAAGTTGTTCTCAAATATTGAGCAGCTAAAGAAAAAAGAAGGACCTACAGAGACCTACAGAGAAGATTTCAAAGAGCAGCTTGAGAAGATAAAAGAAAGCATTATAATGACATATACAAAGAGCTGGGAATGGAAAACCAAACGGGAAGAACACATTCTGCATTTCTCAAGCTGACAGCACTGAAGAAAAAATTCAAACCTTGAGTTGCAAGACAGTGAAGGATTCTACAGGGAACCTACTAAATGACTCAGGGAGCATCAAAAGAAGATGGAAGGAATATGCAGAGTCATTACACCAGAAAGAACTGGTGGAAGTTCAGCCGTTTGAAGAGGTAGCATATGATCACAAATTAATGGTACTGAAGGAAGAAGTCGAAGCTGAATTGAAGGCATTGGCAAAAAGCAAGGCTCCAGGAATTGAGGGAACATCAACTGAAATATTTCAACAAACAGATGCAGTGCTGGAAGTGCTCACTCATCTATGCTAAGAAATTTGGAGGATAGCAACCTGGCCAGTTGGCTGGAAGACATTCATGTTTATGGCCATTCCAAAAAAAGATGATCTAATAGAATGTGAAGATCACCAAACAATATTGTTCATATTGTTTGCTCAAGCTCATTCAGATGTGACTGCAACAGTATATTGACAAGGAACTGACAGACATTCAATACAGATTCAGAAGAGGATGTGGAGCCAGGGATATCATTGCTGATGTCAAATGGATCCTGGCAGAAAGCAGAGAATACCAGAAAGATGTTTACTTGTGTTTCACTGACTATGCAAAGGCATTCCGTTGTGTGGATCATAACAAATTATAGCTGACATTGAAGTGAACAGTAATTCCAGAACACCTAATTGTGCTCTTAAGCAATCTGTATATGGATCAAGAGGCAGTCATGTGAACAGAACAGGGGGACACTGCATGGTTTAAAGTCAGGAAAGGTGTGCATCAGAGTTGTATCCTTTCACTATACCTTTTTAATCTATATGCTGAGCAAATAATCCAAGAAACCATTTTCTGTGAAGAAGAACAAGGTATCAGAATTGGAAGATGACCCATTATCAGCCTGCTTTATGCAGATGACCTCACCTTATTTGCTGGAAGTGAAGAAGACTTGAAACATTTACTGATGAAGATCAAGGACCACAGCCTTCAGTATGGATTGTACATCAACATCAAGAAAACAAAAATCTTCATAACTGGACCAGTAAGCAATACTGTCATAAATGGAGAAATGATTCAAGTTATTAAGGATTTCATTTTACTTGTGTCCACAACCAATTCTCATGGAAGCATTCAAATAATCAAAAGATGCATTGCATTGGGAAAATCTGCTACAAAGGACCTTTTTGAAGTATTCAAAATAAAAACATCAGCTTGAAGTCTAAAGTGCACCTGACCCAAGTCATGGCATTTTCAATCACATGCATGCAAAAGCTGGACAATGAACAAAGAAGACAGAAAAATTGATGCCTTGGAATTGTGGTGTTGGAGAAGAATGTTGGGTGTGCCATGAACTGTCAAAAGAACAAACATATCTATTCTGGAAGAAGTACAACCAGAGTCCTCCTTGAAGGCAAAGATAGCGAGACCCCATCTTACATACTTTGGACATGTCAGGAAGGATCAGTCCTTGGAGAAGGACATCATGGTTGGTAGAGTGGATGTTCAGTGATCAAGAGGAATACTTTCGACAAGATAGATTGACACAGTCTCCTCAACAATAGGCTTAAACATAAATATGATTGTGGGCATGGCACCAGACAGGGCAGTGTTTCATGGTGTTCCATTTTGCTATTCATAGGGTTGCTATGAGTTGGAACCGACTTGATGGCACCTAATAACAACAACTACAAGGAAGATGTTAGAAAATCTCTTAAATGGGAACACATTGTTATTTTGCTTCTGGGCAGAATAAAACTTACACAGAAAAGCTTGAGAATCTGTATGTTTTTAAATTCTCTGTTTCATGAACTGAGTTTTTTCTTATTTATGTCTTTGTGTCAGACATATAACTACAAGTATATATTATTAATTTTCGTGTTTTGGGTATCTGCTCATTTTTTAAAAAAAAACTATTTTTTACTGTATGTCAAAATATATTGTGTGTGGATTTTAAAATTTAGTAATAGGAAAATGAAAGTTTAAAGAGCTATCTAATTGTCATATACATCATGCATCATACATCATACATCACATACATCACACACATCATAGTAAAAATGGTAGTACTTTATGTAAAACATTAAAATATTGACAATCTTACTTAACTATATGTGTAACCAAAATGGTACCTCAAGCCTAAATTTCCCAACTATTATGGGAGCAAACTCATTACAATGAAAGCATAAGACTCCTCAACAACCTTCTTTGCGCAGATAATACAACTTTGCTTCCTTAATGTGAGGAGGACTTAAGGCACTTAATGATGAAGATCAAAGACTACAGTCTTCAGTATGGGTGAGACTTCAAAATAAAGAAAACAAAAGTTGTCACAACTGAAACAATAAGTAAATATCATGACAAACATACAAAAGAGTGAAGCTGTCAAAGATTTTATTTTACTTGGATCCAAGAAGGACACTGATGAAAGCAGCAATCAGGAAATCAAAGTATTGTGCATTAAACTGGACAAATCAGCTCCAAAAGATCTATTTAAGTTATTGGAAAGCAAAGATGTCACCTTGAAGTTGCATCTGAGACATGCCATGATGTTCCCTATCACCTCCCATCATGTGAAAGCCGGACAATGAAAATGGAAGACTGAAGAACTGACACGTTTCAGTTGTGCTGTTGATGAGGAATATTGAATATATTATGAACTACCGAAGGAACATAATTCTGTCTTGGAAGAAATAAAATCAGAACATGTCTCAGAGGGACAGATGTTGAGAGTACTTCTCATATTCTTTGGACATGTTCTCATAAAGAGTCCTTGGAGAAGTAGAGCATCAACAGAAAAGAGGAAGACTTTCATGAGATGGATTGACACAGTGACTGCAACATTGGTCTCATACAGCCCTGTAAGGAAGGTGCAGGAATGAGAAGTATTTCGTTCTGTTGTACACAGGGTCATTATGAGCTGGAATGTGCTTGATGACACCTAACAGTAACAATAACAAAAGAAGCAAATAATTTTATAGTATTACAGTATATTTTATTAAGGTAATTTTAAATATTAAAGTAATTTTTCCTAGTATTATGGATAGAAACAGAGAGTATTTTACATTAAGTATAAGTAAATCAGCTTAAGGCCTTAAGCTTGAAGGTAATAACACTTAATAAATTTGAATAAAAGCTTTTAATTGTGTTTATTCTATAATGATTTACAATTATTTTTCATTCCATTTAATTTTAATAACTTGTAATAATATAAGCACAATGCATTTAAATTTAGCCTGTTCCCAGTACTAAATATTAATTAGCTCACGTAATGAAATAAAGCTATAGCAATGTTGAAGCTGTGCTTAAGTAAGAATAATTGATAAAAAAAACCACTATGAAACAAAAAAAAACACTGTTTTTCAATACAGGATAGATGTCATTATACATATATTTTTTAGCCTTTTATAAAGGCTTGGCTTATAAAGGCTTATTGTTTTGCTTACTTTAGAGACCATCTACAGTTTGTTTAGGAGAGTTGATAGCACAGTAGTTAAAGCACTTGGCTGTTAACTGAAAGACTGGAGGTTGAAACTCACACACCAATATGCAGAAGAAATATGTGGCGATCTGCTTTTTATAGAGATTTACAGTCTTGAAAACCTTATGTGGATAGTTCTGTTCTGTCCAATAGTGTTACTATGACCAGAAGGCAATAGTTAACAGTATTGCTTTATTTTATATATGTGTGATCAGCTTTCTATTTTACACAAACTGCTTTTTTATGGAAAAAAAAAAGGCATTAACCTAGATAATCGTAAGTTTACATTTTTTAAAGCAGTGAATGTTATTAAAATAGGACTCTTCCCACTAAAGAAACTTATCAGTGTGAATATGGATCAGAGTATAATGGAAAACCCAGGTGGTGTATTGGTTAAGTAGCTACCTCTGCTAATCAAAAGGACAGCAGTTCAAATCTACCAGGTGCTCCTTGGAAACTCTATGGAGCAGTTCTAGTCCGTCCTATAGTGTAGCTCTACTCTGTACTATAGGGTCATTATGAGTCAGATTCGACAACAACAGTAGGTTTGGTTTTGGACTGGTTTATAATGGTTCATTTATTCCAATTATATTTCCTCTCCTGTTTCTTTCTCTTACCAGATTTCACCCATGTCTGTTAGTCTGGTTTCCCATTTCAAAAATGGGAAATTATATGATCTCTTTCAGACAGATCACGAGCTTTAATGTTAACATGTGGCTATTGAAAACACCACTGTTTGGGTCAGGTGAATCTTAGGCTTCAAGATGACATCTTTACTTTTTAGTATTTAAAAATGTCTCTTGCAGCAGATATGCCCAATGAAATGGGAAAACTTTCAATTTCTTGACTGCTGCTTCCACTGATATTGATTGTAGATCCAAGTAAAACAAAATCATTGACAACTTTAATCCTTTCCCCATTGCTTATTGGTCTGGGTACAATGAGTTTTGGTTTTCTTTCTGTTGAGGTGTAATCTATAATGAAGGATGTAGTCTTTGATCTTCACCAGTAAGTGCTTCAAGTCCTCACAAAAGCTGGACAGTAAATAAGGGAGACTAAAGAAAAACTGATGTCTTCAAATCACAGTCTTGGCAAAGGATATTGAATATATCATTAATTTCTGAAAGAACAAACAAATCTGTCTTAGAAGAACAGCCAGAATGTTCCCTAAAAACAAATATGGCAAGACTTTATCTCACATACATTTCACAGTTTATTAGGAGGGATCAGTCCCAGGAAAATGACATCAGGCTAAGTAAAGTACAGCATCGCTGAAAAAGAGGAAGACCTTCAAGGTGGTGGATTGACATAGTGGCTTCAAAAATGGGCTCAGGTATAAGAATTTGACAGCGGCACAGGGCAGCGTCATGTTCCATTCTGTCGTGCATAGGGTTTCTGAGTCATAACCAACTTGAAGGCACCTAACAAAAACAAATGCTAATAGGTATGAAACATTAGAACTGTTGATCCTGCTTAGTAGGTGTGCAATATATTTTTATTTTATTATAAAACATTTTTATAATAAATGTCCAAAAATATCATGATTTCTTATACAGTTTGCAATCATTGCTCTTAATACAAATTACATTAAACTCACTGCCATCAAGTTGATTCATCTCATAGTGACCCTGTAGGACAGAGTAAGACTGCTCCATAGAGTGCCTTGTGTATATGAACTGCCTACCTTTTGGTTAGCAGACATAATTCTTAAATACCAAACACCCAGAGTTTCCACAAATTAGATTATTCATTACACATAAAAGTTTACTAAGGGCTGTTTTCAAAGATTATTAAAAAAACAAATAAATCCTCTATTGAGTCGGATCCAACTTGAAGGCATTTGACTTGGCATAACTCACTCTTTTTGACATATCTAAGAAAGTTAATATTATACACTTTTTTATGATTGAATGAAAATCTACATTACCATATAAATTTGCATGCCCACCTGTATGCAGCTCTCACTGATCTCCTTGCCCAGTGACACCACACTCTTCCTCTCTGCTCCATACATGTCTTATCCTCCCAACAATCTCCTATCCACTCTTCTCCATCCACTCCCCTTCCTCCAGTAAGAGGTCAGCAGGATGACATCCTAAAGATGCATAGAACCATAAAGTGTACATATGATATGGTCGCTCTGTGTCACCAAATCCAATCCATTCTTGTCCAAGTCTTGACCTCCATTATGATTTATGGACAGGGCAGGCATCGGGGCCAGGGACCATTCTCCCAAGGGAACCCCGAGGCCACTGGACCATCAACTGCAGTCTTTTAGTGGAGATCTCAGGATGCACCCCTTTTTATTCTTGGGTTGCCAGTGAGACTCAACTTTGTGAGCTCCATCACAGCTATCACTGGTGCTGGCTGGGAAGCATCCGGTTCTTCTGGTCATAAGTTGATGTAGCCACCCACTCACATGGGTCTCTCTGCCTCCTGGGTTCGCTTTCCTCCCTGTCGTTTTGGTCCTTGGTGATCATCTGTTCCTGTTGAGTTGGGACCATTTTCTGTACCCTCAGATGGCATCTTGTCAGCTTTTAAGACCCCAGATGCCACTCACCAATGTGGGGTGCAGTAGGCTCTCTTAGCAAATGCTAGTTGTGCTAATTGGCCTCAATTTCCCCTGAGAGCATGGCCCCTGGCCCCCACCCCCCTCAGCTACTCTGTCCTTGTAATATTGGATTAAGAGGGGAGTAATAATCATGTTATGTTGAAGTCCAGTTAATATTGATCTTTCCAATGTGTGCTGTCACAGATTTCACCCAATCAAATTTCTATCAACTATCAAATTTAAACCCTCCTCCCCTCCCCCTCCCCTTCCCTCTCTTTCCACCTTTGCACCCTTAAGAGAGTCTTTTCTTCTATTCATGAGTCTATTTTTAAGTTCTTATCATGGGATCTCATACAATATTTGTCCTTTTATTGCTGACTTTCATTCAACATAATGTCCTCCAATCGTAACCAGGTTACGAGATGTTTCCTAAAATCATCGTTGTTCTTTATCATTGCATAGTGTTCCATTGAGTATATATACCGTGGTTTACATATCCACTGCTCTGTTGTTGGGCACTGGGGTTGACTCCATCTTTTCACTATCGTGGACTGTGTTGTAATAAACATTCGTGTTCATGTGTCAGTTGGTGCAAATAGCCTGGATTCTGTGGGATATATCCCGGACAGCAGAATTACTTGATCAAATGGTATATCTAGATCCAGCTTTTTAAGGAAGAGTCAGATTGCTTTCCAAAGGGGCTGCACCATTTTACAATCCCACCAACAGTGGGGGAGAGTTCCACTTTCTCTACAGCCTCTCCAGCATTTGTTGTTTTGTGTTTGTAGTTTTAATTTGAATTTTTTTTAATAGCCAATGACCATGTGTGTGTCCGCATGTGTGTTTTGGCTGCCTGGAGGTACTCTTTAGAGAAGTGTCTGTCCATCTCTTTTGCCTATTGCTTAATTGGATGATTTGTCTTTTTCTTATTGATATTTTGTAGTACCTTATAGATTGTGGTGATCAGGTGTTGGTCTGACATAGAGTTGTCAAATATATTTTCACATTCTGTAGATGGCCTTTTAATTCTATTAATAAAGTCTTTGGATGAGCAAAAGTGATTGATTCTTAATAGCTCCCATTTATCTATTTTTTTCTTTTGTTGTTTGTGGTTTGTGTGACAGATTTTGAAGTCTGTCTACATTGTGTATTAAAACTTCCATTGTCGTTCCTACGTTTTCTTGGATGAGCTTTATCATTTTAGATTTGATATTTAGGTCTTTTATCCAGTTTGAGTTGGTTTCTCTATAAGATGTAAGATAAGGGTCTTGTTTCAATGTTTTGCAGATGGATATCCAATTTTGCCAGCACCATTTGTTGAAGAGATTGTTTTATCCCCAGTTTTATGTTTTAGGGCCTTTGTTGAATATCAACTGTTCTTAGGAAGATGGTGTCATCTCTGGGGTTTCAATTCTATTCCATTGATCTATCTGTCTCTTTTTGTACCAATACCAGGCTGTTTTGAGTACTGTGGTAGTGTAATAGGTTATAAAGTCCAGTAGTGAAAGGCCTCCCACTGTGTTCATCTTCTTTAGCAGTGCTTCCGTTGTCCAGGGCTTCTTCTTTTTCCAAAGAAAGTTGGTGATTTGTTTCTCCACTGGAATTTCTATTGGGATTGCATTATATAAGTAGATTGCTTTTGGTAAAATAGACGTTTTCACAAAGTTAAGTCTTCCTGTTCACGAACAGGGTAGATTTCTCCATTTATGTTAAGTTTCTCTTAGTTTCTTGTAGCAAGTTCTTGTAGTTCTCTTTGTAAAGGTCTGTTATTTCTCTGGTTAGATTTATTCTAAGGTATTTTATCTTCTTAGGGGCTATATTAAATGGTGTTGATTTGCTGATGTCTTCATTAATAATCTCGTTGTTAGTATAAAGGAATCCTACTGATTTACTTATGTTTACCTTGTATCCTGAGACTTTGCTGAACTCTTCTATCAGTTTGAGTAGTTTACTTATGGATTCTTTAGGATTGTCTGCATATACAATCATATCATCTGCAAATAGGAAGATTTTGATCACTTTGCTGATGTACATGCCCTTTATTTCTTGATCTTGTCGAATTGCTCTGACTAGAACTTCTAGTACAATGTTGAATAGGAGAGGTGAGAGTGAGCATCCTTCTCTAGCAATTCTTGTTCTCAAAGGAAACTGTTTCAGTCTCTTTCCATTCAGGATGATGTAGGCAGTTGGCTTTGTATAAATGGCTCTTATTGCATCGAGGAATTTGCCATCTATTCCTATTTTGCTGAGAGTTTTTAGTATGAATGGGTGTTGGACTTTATCAAATGCCTTTTATGCATCAATAGACAAAATCAGGTGATTCTTGTGTTTTGTATTATTTATGTAGTTGATCACATTAATTGTTTTTCTGATGTTGAACCAGGCTTGCATTCCTGGTATCAATCCAACTTGGTCATGATGGATTATTTTTTGGATATGTTGTTTTATTCTATTGGCAAGAATTTTGTTGAAGATTTTTGCATCTAGATTCATAAGTGGTATCAGTCTATAGTTCTCTTTTTTGATTAGGTCTTTCCCTGGCTTTGGTACCAGAATTATGCTAGCTTCATAGAATGAGTTTTGGAGTATTCCATCCCTTCCTATACCATGAAATAGCCTTAGTAGTACTGGAGATAACCCTTCTCTAAAAGCTTGGTAGATTTCTGTAGTGGAGCCACCTGGGCCTGGGCTTTTTTTCATTGGTAGTTTTTGGATGACTTTTTCATTTTCTTCCTTTGTGATGGGTTTACTAAGCTGTTCTGCTTCACCTTGTGGTAATTTTGGTAGGTGATATGAATCAAGGAATTTGTCCATTTCCTTTAGATTTTCAAATTTGTTAGAGTACAGTCTCTCATAGTATTCTGTTATGACGATTTTGATTTCTGTTGGATCTGTTATGACAACTCCCCTCTCATTTCTTATTTGAGTTATTTGTTTCATTTCCTATTTTTCTTTAGTAAGTTTAGCCAGTGGTTTGTCAATTTTGTGGATCTTTTAAAAAAACCAGCTTTTGGTGTTTTCAATTTTTCAATTGTTTCTGTATTCTCTAATTTGTATAGTTATGCTCTAATCTTTATGATCTGTTTTCTGCTGGTGCCTGAGGAGTTACTCTGTTGTTCTCTCTCTACTTCTTCATGCTGTAGGGTTAGTTCTTTGATTTGGTTTCTTTCTGCACTTGGCTTTGGCTGGCTTCTTTTGAGATGTGTGCATTTATGGAGATAAACTGACCCCTGAGCACTGCTTTGGCTGGATCGCATAGGTTCTACTAGGAAGTGTTTTCATTCTCACTGGAATACATCAATTTATTTATTTTGTTTTGATTTTTTATAACCCATGGTTTTTTGAGAAAGGTGTTCAATTTCCATGAGTTCCACTTTCTATCTATGTTTTTTCTGCTATTGATTTTGACTTTTATGGCTTTATGACCTGAGAAAGTGCTTTGCATTAATTCAGTGGTATGGATTTTGCGAGAATCGCTTTATGTCCTAACACATGGTCTATTCTGGAGAATGTTCCATGGGCACTAGAGAAGAAGGTGTAGTTGTCTGCTGATAGATAGAAAGTTCTGTAAATATTGATGCGTTTTAGTTCATTGATTGTGGCAATAAGCTCTTTGCCTTTTCTGAGTGTTTTTTCTAGACAATCTGTCCAGTATTGAGAGTGGAGGGGTGAAGGCTACCACTATTATTGTGAAGTGATCTATCTCCTTCTTGAGTGTAGTCAGTGCTTCTTTTATGTATTTAGGTGCTGTAATATTAGTTGCCTAAATATTTGATATTGTTAAGTCTTGCTTGTGTATTGAAGCTTTCAGCAATGAATAGTACCCGTCCTTGTCCACGATGGTGGATTTTACGTTAAAATCGATTTTACCTGAGATTAGAATTGCCACACCAGCTCTTCTTTGTTCATTGTTAGCTTGATATAGATTCTTCCATCCTTTAATTTTCAGTTGTTCATAACTTCAAGTCTAAGGTGAGTTTCCTGTAGGCAACATATGAATGGGTGGTGTCCTTTGATCCAAGATGTCACTCCATGTCTCTTTACTGGAGCGTTCAGTCCATTCACATTCAATGTCGTTATTGATAGGTATGTGTTCAGTGCTCCCATTGTGATCTGTTTATTTTTGTGTTGATGTTTCCTCTGTTGTTCTTACTAATCTGTTCTGGGACTTTCTTCTTTGTGAGTTGATTTTTCACCTTTTTCAGGGTTGGTTTTGTCATTGTTGTGACTCCTGTATTACATTTCTTGATTTGATATGTTGCATCTTTATTAAGTTTTATGGCTGTCCCTAAGATCCCCCTTAATAAACTATGTATAAACTCAAATTCAGTTATTATCATTCTTATCAAGTTCTTCTCCATATGTAAACATTATATGGACTTAGTACATCACTCTTTTTAATATGATGACATCATAGGTTTCATGATATGATCACTGGATTGTTTATTTCACTGTTATAGCTTTGATTGAGTTATAATCTTTCCCTAACTGAGTAGGATTCTGGGTGATGTGTCCTTCTAAAATATAAAGTTAGTAATTTTGTTCTTCTAAGCCAAGAGATTCTTTCAGTATTTCTTGTAGCTTTTGTTTGGTTTTTACAATGTCTCTGTTTATCTGGGAATGTCTTAAATTTCATTTTCATATTTGAAAGATAGCTTTGCAGGATATATAATTCTTGGTTAGAAGTTGTGAATGTATCATGCTACTGTCTCTGTCCCAGGATTGTTTCTGCTGAGAAATCCTATGAAAGACCACAGGGTTTCCCTCTGAATGTTAGCTTTGCTTTGAGTCTTGTTGCCTTTAAAGAGTTTCTGTTTGTGTTTCATTTTGTTAAGCTTGATTATAATATGTCCTGGAGTCTTTGTTTTGAGATCTACACTCAGTGGTGTTCCATATGTATCTTGGTTATCTATAGTCTCTTCTTTCATAATTTCTGGGAATTTTCTGTTAGCAGCTCAGCAACAATACTCTCTTTGTTCTCAGGTGTCTTGCCCTGTTCAAGAACTCCAAATAGTCATAAATTGTTCCTCTTAATAGAGTTCCACATGCTTCTTAATGCTTATTCATTTTCCTTGTTTCTTTTTTTCTGATTTATCCTCATGGATGCTGGAGTCAGTAGCTCTGTCTTCCAAATCAGAAATTCTCTTTCCAATTTGTTCCATTCTGTTTCCTTGGTTTTGCATTGAAATTTCTATGTCTTTGATATTGTTCTTGATGTCCTGAATTTCAGAGTACTGGTGTTCCATCAGATTGAACAGCTTGCTCAATTTTTCATTTAGCTCTGCTGCATTTTGTATAAGGTCTAGAAGGGCTCTCTATATAATCGTTTTGTAGTCACCTTATGATAGTTTCAGAAAAGTTTCTTCATCTTGGAAGTTCTGAAGTGGTTTCTTTTGGGATCCTTCTGAAGCCACGGTTGATTTCTTAGTTATAGATTTCTCCGGAGTTTGTTGATTTTGGGGCATCATGTGAGTTGATAGAGGCTGGGACAGATGCTGTGAGGATGGACCACAGTTGTTTCTCTAGGCCTTCTTAAAACGAGAAGAAGAAAGTATCTGACAACTTCCAAAGTCATTCAAGTATTCAGTTGTATAGTTCCCTCTTCATAGCTGGCCAAGTAGCACTTCTATATCTAACTGCAGATATTATAAACTAGTTGAAAACATAAAAAGGCTTCTGCCCTGCTGGCCTCTGCTTTTGTGCCCTAGCTATAGGCAACACTGTGTAGAATACTGCTTTTCTGACAGAAAAGAGCTCTGCTCTGGGCAGATACTGCCTCCCAACGCAGGAATTAAGTCCAGCTGAGGCTTCTGTATGTGTATTTCCACCTCCCAGTGGACCAAGATGGCATCTCACACAAGCTCACCACCTGGCTGGGACCACGCTACTGGCAGAAAGAGATACCAAAAGTGCTGAGATGCATAGAGTCCACAGCTTCTATTACTGGGCCCCAGCCATAAGTGACCTTGTGTGAAATATTGCTTTTCTACTGGAAAAGTGCTTTCCCCTGGGCGGGTGCTGCCTCCTACCTTAGGAAGTAAGCTCAGCTGGGGCCTCCATGTGGGTGACTCCTCTTCCCAATGGAACAAGATGGCATCTCACACAAGCTTGCCACCACCTCAGTACTGGCTAGTATATGGCGGAGGCAGAAACAGAAGCCACAGATGCTGAGACGCACAACGTCCAAAGCTGGTTTCTCAAAATATGGCAATTGTGCTTGGTGATCCCACCAGGAGTGCATCTGAAGTTAGCGGCTAGTCAATTTCCAGCTCCTCCCACTGGCTGAGAGCAAGGGGAAAAAATTAAGATGGTGAGTTACCTTTGGTCAGTGAAAGCCTGCTCTTGCTGAGAGTGGGGTCAGTTAAAGGGAGGAAGTTTTGCATTTAGTGATATGAAGTCCAAATTAACAGCCCTGTGCCACATCCTAGGGCTCACTAGGTGTCTAGATGGCTTTAATTTATCAGTTCAGGTTTTGGTTTCTAAAGGAAGTTAGAGAAACATATGTTTAGTCCACCATCTTGACTCCTCCCCCAATACTGTAAACTTTTAATGCCAGATGAAAATGTAATAAACTTTATAGATTGTTTACTTTTATACATGAGAAAATTTATTCCGTGATGGAGTTTTGTTAGATATAAGTTTTGTTTTTGTTTTTGTTTTTAATGTTCTTTCTTTCTTTTAATTCCACTTTAGGAGCAACACTTATTTGTATAAACGTCTATAAAATTTTCTTTAATATATGTAATTTTGACTAATTTTCTTAGAGGATTTTTCTACTGCTTTGAAGTTCTTAGCCTAATTTTAATAGTTTAATAGTTTAAGTGTCTTTTTTTTTCTATCAGTATGACTTGCACTATTCAACTGGCATTGTTTTTTCCATTCTAGTTTTGGATTTATAGCCAGAATTACATATTTATTGGTTGAAGCTAAAGTGCTGAAAGTATCACCCAAAACCAGTTCATTTCTTGGATTTTTTGGCTTTGTACTAAAAACAAAAATAAAAACAAAAACAAAAAACTGATCCTTTTAACAATTATTTCTTTTTAAATCTTAAAATAATAATAACAAAATTGTTTAACATGAAAAAGAGACCTTACAAGAAGACAATAAAGCATATAGAAGTGCTCATGGGACTTTTATTTAGTATTCTGTTTCTTTGTGCAATTCAATAAAACTTATTTTAAAATTTTATTTTCATCTTTATGTGTATACAAGATCTGGCAATTACCTTCGTGAACTTCCTACCACACACTTATGCTCACAGCACTGTGTGAACAACTTGATGAGGTTTCATAACCTTGGTATATCAGTGTTTCACAGCTGTGTTCATGTTGACAGGTAGCAGCATCTTGTACGGTGTTCGTTATTGTTGTTGCATGGTTTTGTGTGCCATCACAAGAATGTTGGAACTCGAATTAGAGCAATGAACAAACACTAAATTTCTTGTTCAGTTTTGCAAGAATGGAAGTGAACATGTTAGTTCAAGTTTGTGGGGATAACACCATGAGGACCACAGTGGTGTAGAAAGGTTTTAAACGTTTTTTAAACGTTTTCTTCAAGATGTGACAAAACATCGCTGATGAAGACAGATCAGGACAGCCAATAACAAGTAGAATAGACAAAAATGTTGCAAATTTTATCCAACTGTGCATCAAAATCTTTAGGTGACTGTGAGAAGTATAGCAGACCAAGTGAACACTGGTAGAGAAACAGTTAGAAAATCTTGACTGGAAATCTTGGCATGAGAAAGTTGTGTACAAAAATGGTCCTGAAGGAACTCACTGATAAACAAAAGCAAAGGAAAATTAAAGTTTGCCAAGACTTTCTGGAAATGCCAAATAATGTTTTGGATCAGGTTAGAGCTGGTGACAAAATAGGGATGTACCAATGTTACACTGAAACAAAGAATCAGTGTACAATGGAATACAACTGATTCTCCATGACCCAAAAAAGTTCTGTTAGTCTAAATCAAGAGTCCAAACAACATTGCTAACCTTCTTTTGGTAACAGAAAGATTGTTAATTATGAATTTTTACCAACTGGACAGTTAACCAAGTTTACAATTTGGAAATGCTGAAAAGTCTGTGTGAAAAATTTAGATGAAAATGACCTGAACTTTTTGCCAACTATTCGTGACTCTTGCATTATGAAAATGCACCAGCTCACATGGCACTGTCTGTAAGGGAATTTTTACCCAGTAAACAAATAACTGTATTTGAACACTCACTTTACTCACTTGATCTGGCCCCCAATGACTTCTTAGTTTACCTGAAGATAAAGAAAAGTATTAAAAGTAAGACATTTTAATGGCATTCAGGACATCAAGCGTAATATGATGATGGCTTTGATGAACATTCCAGAAAAAGAGTCCAAAATTGCTCTGAAAGGTGGACTAGGTGTTAGCATCAGTGCATAGCTTATCAAGGAAAGTGCTTCAAAGGTGATATATATTCTCCAATGTGATGATATTCAGCAATGAGGTGTGTAGCACTTTTTCTAGGATGAGCTCATGAACTTAATTGTCAGATCCCATAACACACGTGTGTGTGTGTGTGTGTGATTTATCTATTTTTCCTAAACAAATATATGTCTGAAAGTTTGAGATAATGTATTATGAAGTGAGCAAAGCTGCAGAAAAAACATGGAGCATACTTCTACAGGCTTCGATTTGTATATAAGTTTCTAAGAATTTTTATTGTTTTAAACACTATTGGTGTATTATGGTGCATAGTCAGAAGTCTCGTGAACTTTTAAGCTAAACCTCCAAATTAAAAATAATTGAACTCTCAGAGGGCCCCCTTGGATTATGGCCAAATATCCCTTTCATGTTAGGAATGTATCAACAGAAGGATCAGAAATATCACGTTAAATTATTGATTATTATAACTCTAACTTTCTCATTATAGAATAGTAATAATGTTATTGACACTATTGGAAGAATATGCTGATGACAAACTTTTGTTTCCTTTAATTTGTAGGATTATGTACTAACTCAACATGACATACATGAAGCCCTACAACATGGCTACAGAAAAATTCCATAGGTTTAATTTCCATGATGCCACTAAGTCTATTCCATGCTACAGATAAAGTTAGCTCTTGAAAGTAATTATAGTCATAGGTAATTCAAGCTTAAAGCAATACATTTTTCTAGCTTTATTTTGTCATTTTATACTTACCTTGAAGAGTGGTTTCTTCAAGAAAAATGTAATCAATTTAATTCATTTTTTACTTAACAAAAGCAATAAAAACAAAACTAAACTCACTACTGTCAATTTGATTCTGACTCATAGCGACCCTATAGAACAGAGTAGAACTGCTCCACAGAGTTTCCAAGGAGCACCTGGCAGTTTCAAACTGCTGATGTTTTGTTTAGCAGGCATTGCACTTAACTACTACTCCACCAGGGTTTCCACAAAATCAATTAACTTATCTTACATTTCAGTGCTTCGGTATCACCAATTTGTAAAGTTATAGGAAATGCCTTTGTTGTTATAATTTATTAATATTTTGACCAGGATCACCTGAATGTTCTCAGTTGTATGAATGCATGAGTTTGGAATTAAAAAAAAATGCCTTGCTGTTCAATGACCCAAAGACTTCAGGTTAATTCCATAAGAGTTTCAAAACTCAAGAGTATTTGGGAAATTAGCACAGCTTTTAATGATTACAATTAGTTGTCCTTTTACCCTTTCCTGAAAAAAAACAAAAGCCTTTTCGGTTAATAATAGAAATGAGACAAATCCTACATCTCGTAATGGGCATTTTTCACTTAGTTATAATCTCAAATTAGTTTTAACAAACTTTCCTGATGACGATATACTCAATTTAAGGATGGTAATTGGCACTAAAGAAACCTTGGAAGGACTGCAATTGTCTTAGAGTCTGCAAATCAAATAGTTTTATATTCGTTGTCAAGTACAGTTTCTTTATTGTACATCAAAGGAATTTCTCAGTAACTTTAATTGGTAGAATGCATTCATTAGCAAAAGTTTCTTTTTGGGGAATATTATATAATGTGATTGAAAAATGACTAATAAGTAATGCATGAATTTTTATTAGGTGGCTTCTGCCATTCTTAAGACTCTACAGAAGGAAATTCAAGTAAAAGAATTTTAATGAAGAAAACAATGTTTTTCTTAGATGCCCATGATTTATTCCTCCTCCACTATTTCTCTATTTCTTCTTTTCACCTCTGTAGTTAATTAGAGGTGCTTCAAATTAACTGCCTTTTCAAAAATAGTTCAATTCATCATTCTGCTTGATTTTAGTGCTAAACCTTAACTTCTTAACTACTTAAAATCATTAATGATCTCTTTGATGGCTCTATGTGGCATATTTCCCATATGCTGTCTAGATGTCAGCATCCTTTGACCTCTCTCAGGCACTTTCACACAACTAGATAAGAATTTACAACTAGATGATGAACCTCAAGCGCTCCAAATTCATTAGCCTTGCTCCTTTTCAGGGTTAGCATGCCTAGGCATGCTTACAGACCTAATTTACAAAATGAAGGGATTTGATGAATAGATTGGATTATCTTGATGTTTTGCTTTGCATCTGATATCCAAGTCATTATCTCTTGATTAGAAACATCATCTCTGGTTATCCTTTATTGTTAATTTTGTATAAATGATTCAGATTTATTTTATACTTAGTGATAAGTGGATTCATGAAATGTGATATTTCATAAGAATTTCCATGCTGAAACTAATTGAATTCTGCTACTTGATGAGTCAGAACACTAGCCTATTATGTAACTAAGTTTTCTTACAGCTAATATACGCATAACTTCTAGCTAGACTTACAGATAACCTCACCTTAAAGGTCTTTAGTTCCTAACATCCAATAAAACACCATGCCTGGATTGTTACTAAAAATTACAAAGCATGCTAAAAAGGCAATGAAAAATGCAATTTTAGGAGACAAAGTGAGTATCAGAACCAGATTAAGAAATATAATATTTAACTTGAACACGTAATACAAGAACTAATATGTCTTTTGTAAAAAGGAGATATATTCTCCAAAACTTAGAGATCATAAATGACTTTCTTTCCTGAATGATATTTAGCTATAATGACAGGTTCAGAATCTGAATGCTACATGATAGGTAAAATTATGTTCTCACTCTGTGTTTCAAAATAATACGGTTTCCTTAGACTGCAGAAGTTTAAATCTTCAACTTCTCTCCCTTCCATTTCCTTATCGCAAATTATATCATGATTAATTGTTCTAAGTGCCAGCACTACCATTCTTTTCTGTCAGTTTATAGCTCTGTGGAGGCTTATGTGTTTCTGTAATGCTGGAAGTCATGTCACCAGTATTTGAAGTACCAGCAGGTCACTCATGCTTGACACATTACAGGGGAGCACCCAGATTAAAACAGACTAGAAAGGGCTTGCAATCTACCTCAAAAAATTTGCCAGTTAAAACATTATGGATAATAGAACCTTGTCTTCTTTCTTTAGACAAGTCATTAGAAGGGATCATTCACTAGAGGGAAATGGTACCTTTGAAGAAATAGAGGGCCAGTGAGAGCAAGTCAGATTCTTAGTGAGATCCGTTGGCACAATGGCTCCAGAGATGTATTTGAACATGCTAGTGATGGTAAGGATAATGAAGGAACAGACAACATTTTGTTTTGCTGTGTGTAAATTGCCTTAAGTTGAAGTTGACTTGGCATCTGTAATTACCTATGTTCCTCCTCTCTTCCTCCCTCCTTCTTTCTCTCCCTCCCTCCCACTTTCCCTCCTTCTTTGTATTTTCTTGACCTATCATTTATGAGAGACCTAGTGGCTTACTAGGTAAGAGCTCGGCTGTCAACCAAAAAGATCAGCAGTTTGAATCCACTAGTTGCTACTCATAAACCCTAAGTAGCAGTTTTCTTTCTCATAGAGTCGCTATGAGTAAGAATTTACTCAGCTGAAATTAGTTTGATTCCAGCAATTGATATCATCTATCTAACCCTGGTGGCATAGTGGTTAAGAGCTACATCCACTAACTAAAAGACAGGCAGTTCAAATTTGCGAGACACTCCTTGGAAACTCAGTGGGGGCAGTTCTAGTCTGACCTGTAGGGTCTCTATAAGTCAGAATTGACCTGATGGCAGTTGGTTTAGCTTTTGGATTATCATCTATGAATGACCAGTAACACATGTGTAATAAAAAATAAATATATTATCATGGGATTTAAGAAATAAACCTGAAAACAGTGACAATCTCACTTAATAAACACACAAACCACCTCAATGTTAATTTTAAGTATGTGCCCATTATTTTGAAAATAGGATAGATTGTTGACTGTGTCTCTTTTCCTTGGCTCTTCTAGTATGGCTAATGATCGTTGCATAAAGTGGAAACGGTCTATTGCTTTTACTTGTTCTGTGAATTGTATAGTTTTATTTTTCTCTTGGTAGGTAAATAGAACAACAAAAAACCTGTTCTTTGAAATAAATCATGGCTGTCTTTTTTTCTAAATGATAAATGTACTTCCAGAACAGATAAATTAGAAGTTCTGTTTGTCTTTCATCTCTACTGAGACTACATGAGTAGACAGAGTTGTTTTATTAGCTGCAAGGCTGTGTGTGCTCACGAAGAACTTTAATCTTTTGAGTCCTCGTCAGTTGCCTTCTTTTTATTTGCTCTGCTTTTTTGCTCTATACAGTTTTCTTGACGGTGTCTGTTATTTTCTCTGCCTCCATGTGATCTGTTTGCTGTTCAATATTCTTCAAACCACTGACATTCCACATGATTCCAACTCACTTTTACTTTTCCAGGAACACCAAAATAATTGTTTCTTAAATAGGTGCCTACTGTGGCGCAGGAAAAAACTCTAGTGGCGTAGTGGTTACATGCTACGTCTGGAAACTCTATGGAGCAGCTTTACTCTATCTTACAGGATCACTGTGAGTCAGAATTAGCTCAATAGCACTGGGTTTGGTTTTAGTTTTATGGCAAGGATTTGTATTTGAATTTACTAGGTATTTTGAAAACTATTTATGTCTTCTGCCCAGCATCAAATACAAATAAATAATGACAGAAAAAAACCGCCTCCCCTTTCCAGGTCTAGGAACTTTGGGCAGTTTAAATCTTCAAACTCTTGATGCCCCATTTTCACAGTGATTATATCTTATGCAAGAGTTTCATAATCTTTCTAAATCATTTTAACAGTAAAGAAGTAAAAATATTTCCATTGCAAAGATTATGGTTAATCTCAATTTTAATGAAGCTAGTAACTCACAGAGATTAAAAAAATAAAATTAGCTTCTTACATACTATTTACTCCCCAAGGTACAGTCTGAAAGTGTAACAATGACTCATAGAACTTTTATTTACCAAAAAATACCATCAATTGTTATTTCTGTGGTGGGTCAAGATAGCCTCGCACATTATGCTGTAAATGGAAGAGTAGTGTTCTTCCTCGTTAAAGATTTGGATTTACTAATTTTGATAATTCACTTCGGTCCGTGGATAAGGTTTGTGTGCATGTCTGTGAGTGTGGATGTTCTCCAATAATTACTCTTTAGATACACAGAGAAGCAAAATAAGGGACGCTTCAATAAATGATTTAACTATTTAGTATTAATTTTCTTTGAATTACGAAGGCAGCTGTGAGAAATAAGTCATTTTAAATATATTCCCCTCCAGTGTTTTATTTCCTTCCAGTTAACAACAGGAGAGAGAGGACGATGAGATGGAGTGGAATTTCAAGAGATTATTCCTATCATGAACTCATTGCTCCCCAACCCATACTGGGTGTTAAAGATATTGTCTTGTTATATACTCTCATGTTTGATCAGTTTACCAAATCAGAGCTACATGCCATGTTGTCTATTGCTGAAATAAAACTTTAACCACAGTCTGCGAAGAAGCAGAGTTCATTCTCTCAGTCCAGGCTGGCAGCACAAATTATTTTCTGCCCTCTCACCTTTAATTTCCTATTATTTCCCATTTCAGAGCTTACATTCACTCAAGAATTATTGATCTCCCTGTGGACTACCTTTGTAAAAGAACAAACAAACAAACAGACAAAATCGTGATACATATTTCACTCAGGGTAATCTGCTTTGTTTTTCAAACCTTGGTGTAACCTATGAGTTAGAATCAGCTTAATAGTAACCAGTATGGATCCAGATAAGGAGTCTACATATCCATTAACGATAAAAATTCGTTGCCAACAAGAAATAAACCTTTTCCTTCCAGGAGAAAAATGGGTGTGCAGAACTAGAACTTAATCAAAAGATCAGACTTGACAGTCTGATAAGACTGGAGGGTCCCTGAAAGATGTGGTCCCGAGGCTCTGTTTTAGCCCAGAGCTGAAACCAGTCCTGAAACCAACTCTTCAGACAAAGATTGGATTAGACTATAGAAGATGTAAAATTATACTGGCAGAGAGTGTACTTCTTGACTTAAATGTGTACATGAGGCTAACTGAGCAGCTCCTGTCCAGGGGCAAGATGAAAGGAGAGAGGGGACAGTAACTGGTTGCACGGATGTGGGAAATACACTGTGGAAAGGAGGAGTGCTGTCACAGGGTGGTGACAGCAGCTAGAGTTACATAGCAGTGCATGCACAAGTTTTTGCATGGCAACTTGACTTGGCTTGTAAGTTTTCACTTAAAGCACAATAAAATATATATTTTTTAAAAGAAACACAAGTTGTCTTAGATCAGTCTCTGCAACTAGAATCTACAAGAGTATTTGTATACATATGTTTTATTGAAAGTCTGTTTTTCAGGAAAATTTTATAAGGGAAATGGAAACAAACACTAGGGAGAAGAGAGCAAGTAATTAGTCTATGGCAAAACGAAGGTTGTTGTCATTGACAGGTGGCTTCTGGAGTATAAATGGCAAAACAAATGTTTCTCCTTCAAACAGAATGACTTCATTAAGAAATATTCAGCATCAGTTAGTTATCTGCCCTGAAAAGGAATGTAACCTCATGTTTTTCTCTGGATAAGGCAGCTCCCTTCAAACACAATGTTCTGGAGAAAGCTGCAGAAAATCATCAGCCGTAATGTCCACAACAGTCATAAAAGACATTTGAGTCATTTACTGTTTATTCTAGCAAAAGAGCCTCCTGAATGTTATGTGTTTAAAAATACATAAATAAAAATTAACAAATAGCATGCTTAATAGGAAAATCATAAAATTTTCAGCTTGAGACCAGAAATAGATCAACAACACCCTTGTCACTGTGACTGCTGATTATCCTAGATTCTTAGCAAGTAATAAAACAAAAAAATTTCCCTAGTTGCTTTCCTTAAAGTGGGGTTGTACACACTTGCTTGTAAGTTTGTTACAGCTGTCAAACATGATACATTCTAAAGTACTTTTCAGAGGAATTATATCCTAAGGTAGTATACAATCAGAATATTTATTGGAAAATCCTATCATACTTAACAATAATTTAGAATAATAGTTTAGTTAGATATTAAGAAAAATACCTTGTATTATATGTTATTAACATATTTTGTCTACTATAAATGCACATAATATATATTTACATCCTATTTCTGTAATAATGTGTTTCATTTAATATTTACTGTAGACTCATTCAACGAAAATATTACTTTCTCCATAATGTTACCTTTTTGAAATTGTATTAAGTTTTCTAAACATACAACAAAAAAATTATATTATAATTTTGAAAACCTAAACAAACAGGAAGTGCTTTCTGCAGCACTCCATAAGGAAATAAATTAGCCTATTTTTGATGTTTTAGATCTCTTGCTAATACAGTCTTATGTGTAGGGTCCTAAAACGAACTACTTGTTTGAATTGAATATTGAATTAAGCCCAGTTTTAATGCTTAATTGTTTTCAGTAACTAGGCTGAGGGGAACTCTGAAAAAATGTAAGACTAAATTTCTTTCAATATCTGAAATTTATTGTATCATGGAAAAAGACATATGGGAAGGATGACTTATAAAATATGTTTAATAAAAACGATATCTGGTAAAATATCAGGTTTCTTAGTCATACTTTATGTGTATCCATACATGTGCTTATAAGAATATGTATACATATATACATATATATAAAATGCCAGCCAAGACAAGTGCCATTGAGTTGGATCCGACTCATGTATAAAACAGTAAACTGAAATATATATGAGTGGATGCCTACACATACGTGGGTAGACAATCAAATTTTGCTTTCATTTAAAATGTAAACATTTATTAACAAAACCTGATACAAATAATCTAGTGAAATATCCTAAGTAGAGAAACCACCCCCTGCTCCCAAAAAACAGGTTTAGGTAATAATACTGCTGCAGCAAATGACTATAAATTTAGTGGTTTGAAACAATGTAATGTTATTTTCTTACAGTACTGGAGATTGGGAGACCAAATTCAGCTTCACTGGACTAAAATCTAAGTGTCAGAAATCCTTCTAACAGTGTTAAAGTAAAAACCAATTACCCTGCCTTTTCCAGTATCTAGAGACGTCAGATTTTTTGTGGGGCAGGGGGTGCAGGGGGGGTCATGTCTCCTTCCATTTTTAAATCTAGTGATATGGTATCATCTCTCCTTTCAGACCCCTGCTTCCATCCATGTTTTCTTCTTTTATGTTCTCTGCTCGTTTTTTCTGTCATGAAATCACCTTCTGTGTCTGTGATCATCCTAACTTCTTCTTATAAATATTTTTGTGAATGCAAAAATACAAAAATATCCTACTTGGATAATCTAAAACAATCTCCACCTTTCAAGCTCCAAACCGAATCATGTGTGCAAAACTCCTTTTGCTTTTACAGCAATACATTCACAGGTTCTTGGGATTAGGGCACAGATAGCTTTGGGACCATTATTCAACCTTCCACTGCTGTGTTCAAATACATTAAAGAAAACATAATGCCAAATCTGAAAGAGCCATAAAATTAAGCATCTTGCCTCTGATAAAAAGTAACTTTCAAAGATGATGGAGAAAATAAAATGAAATCTCTGACAAAATTGTGTATTTCCTGCATGAAATCTTAATGTCAACTTGAGACTTACTTGGTTAAAACAATGCAGACTTTTCTAATGTTATTTCATCATTCATGACGAATTATTAAAATAAATCCATAAACTAAGTTATAAAATTAAGCTAGGTGAGGCTATTAAAAATGTGAACATGTAATACTTAGCCTTAAAACGAAACCCAAACCCACCGCCATAGTGTTTGCTTCAATTTACAGAGACTTTATAGGACAGACTAGACTTATTCCATACGGTTTTCAAGGCTGTATGTCTTTATGATCGGTATGAGTTGGACCCAACTAGATGACAGTGAGTTTTTGTTATTTAAATCTTTATGGAAGCAGATCTCCAGTTCTTTCTCCTGAGAAGCAGCTGGTGAGTTTGAACCATCGACCTTTTAGTAGACATAAATATAATTACTTTTTACAAGACCTGATTGTAACAATAATAAGAAGAAGAATTCTGGTTGTTGTTCTGCTCCTCTTCTTAACATCCATTTCTTTAGGGCTTTTCAGAGGTAACTAGCAATGTACTTGAGCAAATTTCTTCCTGCCTCTTTTGGAATATTGCCTAATTAATTACTGTACCTTTGCTATTACATGTCCACTGTGTCTTCAGTCACCATCCCCTTACTGAGTATCCACTGACACATAGTCGTACATCCTCTCTATATTTTTTATCAATTTTATTTTAATTGTGATTAAGTGAAAGTATAGAATCCAAATCAGTTGTGCATCCCTGCATATCTGCAGCTCACTCTGCATTCCTCTCCCAGTGACAGCACATTCCTACCTCCAACATCATATTTGTAGTATCCTCTTAACAAGCTCCAGTCCCATCGACTCTCTCCACCCTCCTCTTTCCCACCCCGAAAGAGAGCAACTGGGCAGCACCCTATAAATGCACAGATGCCTGAGATACGCATGTCATATGTTCCCATTGTGTCCCGGAGTTCAGGCCATTTCTGTCTCACTACTGTTTTCTGGTCACGGACAGCAGCAGGTCTAGTGGCCATGATCCCAGGGGATGCTCCAGGCCATCAAGCCATCAGCCGTGGTCTTTTTAGTGAAACTCTTGAGCTGCACTCTTCTTTTTCTCATGTTGTCATAGGGGTTCCATTGTGTGCTCCATCATGGCTGTCTTCGGTGGTGGCCAGATACCATCTGGTTCTGGTAACTTGTTGATACAGCGTTACATTCACATGGGTCCTTCTGTCTCCTGAGCTCTTTTTTCATTATGTCTTGGTTGTTTTCCACCATCATCTGTTCTGGATTATTGGGAACCATTTAATGTATCTCAGATGGCTCCCTGAAAGACCCCAGATGCCACTCACCAATATGGAGTGCAGAAGACTGTCTTAGCAATAGGCTAAGCATGCTACCAGGCACTCCTTGGAAACTCTATGGGGCAGTTCTACTCTGAGCTATAGGGTCACTATGAGTCAGAGCCAACTGGAAGGCAGTGGATTTGATTCGGTTTTGGTTTTGTTGATATTTTGCAGTATCTTGTAGATTGTGGAGATCAACTGTCAGTCTGAAATGTAGTTAGCAAATATTTTTTACCATTCTGTAGGTGGTCTTTCAACTCTTTTAATAAAGTCTTTGGATGAGCAAAAGTGTTTGATTCTTAGTAGTTCCCATTTGTCTATTTTCACTTCTGTCGATCATGCTTTGTTTCTCAGATTTGGCAGTCTGTCTAAGCCATGCACTAGAACTTCCATTGTTGACCCTATTTTTTTCTTCCACGATCTTTATTGTTTTAGGTTTGATGTTTAGGTCTTTGATCCATTTTGAGTTAGTTTTTGTGTTGTCCACTATGATAAAAACTGTTTAATAGCAAAATCTACCGGAAAAGAAACATGTTTCTCCATTGTATCTACTTGATCAATCTCCTCCATCTTCCCCCAGTGCTTTTATATATACCCATCTTTGCTTGCTTAACTTTTTTGAAGGCCAACATATGGTATACATTTTACATTGTAACGTATGCACACATACTTATATGAGCACCAAGGAAAAACTAGTCTTAACACTACGCTTACCCTATTCTGATTCTTTATATTCTGTCATATAATGATCTAACCCACCCACTGCCATTGAGTTGGGTCTGACTGATAGCAACCCTAGAGGTCACAGTAGAGCTGCCCCATAGAGTTTCCAAGGAGCAGCTGGCAGATTTGAACTGCCCACCTTTTGGTTAGCAGACACAACACTTAACCCACTACTACACCTGGTTTTCCTTATAATGACCTGTTGTTATTGTTAGGTGCTATCAAGTTGGTTCCAACTCATACTGACCCTATGAACAACAGAATGAAGCACTGTCTGGTCTTGCGCCATGTCCATAGTCATTTTTATGCTTAAGCCCAGTGTTGCAGCCACTATGTCAACCTATCTCGTTGAGGGTTTTCCTCTTCTTTGCTGACCCTCCACTCTACTAAGCATGATGTCCTTCAGGGGTTATTCTGTCTTGACAACATGTCCAAAATATGTAAAACTCAGTCTTGCCATCTTTCCTTCCAAGGAGCACTGTGGTTATACTTTTTCTGGAACAGATATGTTTGTTCTTTTGGCGATCCATGGTACAGTCAACATTCTTCTCCAACACCACAATTCAAAGGCATAAATTCTTCTTCTGGCTTCTTTGTTCATTGGCCAGTTTTCACATGCATATGATACCACTGAAAATACTATGGCTTGGGTCAGACACATTTTAGTCTTCAAGGTGACATCCTTACTTCTGAATACTGTAAAGAGGTCCTTTAAAGCAGATTTTCCCAATGCAATGCAGCTTTTCATTTTTTGAAAGCTGCTTCCATGGCCTATAACTGTGGACCTAAATAACATGAAACCCTTGACAGCTTCAATCTTTTCTCCATTTATGACAATGTTGCTTACTGGTCTAGTGAGGATTTTTGTTTTTCTGACGTTGAGGTGCAATCCATGCTGAAGGCTGCGGTCCTTAATCTTCATCAGCAAGTGTCTCAAATCCTCTTCATTTCCAGCAAGCATCGTGGTGTCGTCTGCATAGCACAGGTTGTTAATGAGTCATCCTCCAATCCTGATGCCTCATTCTTCTTCATATAACCCAGCTTCTTGGATTATTTGCTCAACATGCAGATTAAAAAGATACAGTAAAAGGATACAACCCTGACAGACACCTTTCTTGACTTTAGACCCTGCTGTATCCCCATGCTCTGTTTGCATGACTGCCTCCTGATCCACATACAGATCCCTTAAGAGCACAGTTAGATGTTCGTTAATTCCCACTCTTTGAGACATTAGCTATAATTTAGTATGATCCACACAGTCAACTAATTTTGCGCAGTCAATGAAACACAATTAAACGTCTTTCTGGTATTCTTTGCACTCAGCTAAGACCCATCTGACATCAGCAGTGATATCCTTTGTCCCACATCCTCTTCTGAACCCAGCTTGAATTTTGGCTGTTTATTGTCAATATACTTTAGTAGTCACTTTTCAGTGATCTTGAGCAAAATTTTACTTGCATGTGATATCAACAATATTATTTGGTAATTTCCACATTTGTCTGGATCACCTTTCTTTGGAATGGCCATAAATATGGATCTCTTCCAGTCAGTTGACCAGGTAGCTGTCTTCCAAATTTGGTAGCAAAGAAGAGTGAGCACTTCCAGCACTGTATTTTTTGTTGAAATATCTCCATTGATATTCCATCAATTCCTGGAGTCTTGTTTCTTGCCAATGCCTTCAATGCAGCTTCAATTTCTTCCTTCAGTACTACTGGTTCCTGATCATGTGCTACCTCTCAAATGGCTGAACATAGACCAGTTCTTTCTGGTATGATGATTCTGTGTATTCTTTCCTTTTTTTTTTTTTGGTGCTCCCTGAGTCCTTTAATAGTTTCCCTGTAGAATCCTTTGCTATTGCAACTTGAGGCTTGAATTTTTTCTTCAATTCTTTCAGCTTGAGAAACACAAAATGTGTTCTTCCTTTCTGGCTTTACATTTCCAGATCTTTGGGCATGTCATTATAATACTTTCTTTTGTCTTCTCGAGCTTCTTCAGCTGATCAAGTGTGTCTTAATCTAACCTCTACCATAAAAACCTACTTATAGAAGACCACTGGAGTCCGTGAGTGGTGTAAATGTATATCAATTCGGCCCCTAACTGAAAGGGTGGTAGTTCAAGTTCACCGAAAGGGGCATCAGATTAAAGGCTCAGTCATCTACTTCTGAAAACCAGACATAGAAAATCCTTGGAACACTGTTGCAGGGGACTTTACAGACAACCAACTGTGACTAGTTGGTCGGTTGTTGGTTAATAAAAAAAAAAAAAAAAAAACAAGCCCAGTGACATCAAGTTAAAGGCCTACTAAAATGATTTCACAACCTGCTACATCATGACTAATGTACAAAAACACTGTCCTATATGAAAATGATATTTAATTTGAAATTTGTACTGCCCCAAATGTTATTTCCATACTGTTGGAATCTCTCATTAGTTATATTAAGTTTTCCTTAGAAACTCTTATCACGAATAAATCTAATAGGCCCTATGAGCCCATATATGATAGTCTTTCTCTACTTGAACTTTCTCTAGATGTGAAACTGTCAAGTCTGTATTCCTTAATTTTCATCTGCACTTTCAATTTTGGAAACCCTGGTAACATAGTGGTTAAATATTACAGTTGTTAACCAAAAAGTTGCCAGTTCCGTTGCACCAGGTGTTCCTTGGACACTCTATGGGGCAATTCTGCTATGTCCTATAAGGTCTCTATGAGATGGAATCAACTCCACGGCAAAGAGTAATAGTACTGTTTCAATTATAATTTATTTGTATGCTTGGTAGTTCTACCTCATTTGTACCAAATACTATTATACTCCCTTCTTTTAAACAGAGATATACCCAAACCTTATTATTCATCCCTCTGATTTTGAAAAATCTGGTCCCTTTCCTTAAAGGGTTCATCTACATTCATAGCTCTAAGCGCCACACTAAGACTACAGCTGCAAAAGGTCCAACTATTGTCCTATGTTTCATTGGTGTTAATCCTCATGTTCTACTTATTAGACATTTTCCTATAAATGTTCAAATGTCTTGTCAGTTTCAACATATGTTAAGCAAAATAAATTTATCTTCCTCAAAATTAAAAGCTTTATCTTACTCTTCTGTTTATGCAATATATACTCTAAATTTAGACACTGTCAAAAAAAGTCGACTTTCTGCTCATTCTTTCTCCAAACAGCCAATCGGAAATGTAATTTACTGTTATTCAAAATGTTTCTCAATCAATTTTTGCCAGTTTTTAGTATCAAGGACTTGCATATTAACTTACTGCTTTATGCCTGGGTTGCAAAGTGGCTTCCTGAATGACCTTCTGGCTGTCAATCATTTTCATTCCTATTTGTATTTCAGAGAGCAACTAGATCAATCTTTAACAACAGACTACTGTAATGAGCTTCTTAAATTTTATCAGTGGCTCCTCATTCACATTAATTTTGCCTCTTTGATGGTCTTTACATATCAATTGAATCAAATCTACTAAACAATCTTTCTCTAGCTAAGCATGTCTATTCATTTTCTTTAACCTTCTGAATGTATACTGCCTTGTAATTTATGCATTTATCATGTAATTTATGTCAATTATATTCTGAAATGCTTGTCCTAATCCTGACAAACTGCAAGTGTGAAAAATTTACCAAGTGCTATATGGTCACATTAAACTTCAGATACTGTTTTTATTTTATGATTTCAAAATTTTCTTCAACCAGCAGTTTTGTTTTCTCATCTAGCCCACCAGATCTCGTTACTTGTTTCAGATCTGGTTAAACACTTCATCCATTAACACTTGTCTTCATGTTGAATGCATGCTGACATATATTTAAGATAAATTATTTTTACCATTGTGCTCCTATCTAGGTAGCTCTAGTGGCATAATGACAGAAAACTTGGTTGTGAAGGGAAAGTTTAGCAGAGCAAACCCATCAGGTGCTCCAAGGAAGAAAGATGTGACACTGCTTCGATAAAGATTACAGCTTCCGAAACTCTAAAGGGCAGTTCCATCCTGTCCTGATAGTGTCTTTATGAGTTGAAATAGACTCAGTGGAAACAGTTATATAATCTAATTTTGCAAATTCAGTTAATTTGGAATTAATAACTAGGTAATTCATTTGCATCATGCTCATGTCAGATAAACAAAAGAAGATATGAGAAAAATTAGTAAATTGGGGACTTTTAAAATACATATATAGCAGAATTTTAAACATCAAAACTCTAAGTGGAGTATAAACTTGAAAATTGTGCAGTCAAGCTATGCATGCTTAAAAATACAGGGGAGGCTAATTGTATAAAGAGCATCCTACCTCTACGAACTTAGTATGGAAATTGCTGTGAACTTTCATGTACTATAGCAGTTTGTTTTTGAAATGATGAGAAACTTCTTTTAAATATTAATTTTTAAGGAAATGATCTACATTCTATGTGAAATTTTGTTTTTCTTTTGTCCATAAGAGAACATATATTGTGCTTTCCATATGTGACATTGCTTCATAATACAACGTAAACTGAAACTCACAGCTGTCGAGTCAGTTCTGACTCACAGTGAACCTATAGGACAGAGTGGAATTGCCTCATAGAGTTTTCAGCGACCACTTGGTGGATTTGAATTGCTGATCTTTGGGTTAGCAGCTGTAGCACTTAACCACTACACCGTCAGGGTTTCCATAAGAAACATGGTCACCAAGAAATCTCATTTTTGGGGAAAAAAAGTGTATACATGTATACATACACATATATATGCACATATCTACATATATTTGACCTTACTAAACATGCAAAAAACCAAAACAAAGCAAAGAAAACATACTTTTTAAGGAATGAAATTCATTTAAACTTCAAGTTTTACAGCACCCAAAAGTAGAGCAGTAAATACATTTAACAGCAATACCCACCACAACCACCACACTACCCACTGCCATTGAGCCAATGTCGACTCATAGCGACCCAAAAGACAGAGTAGAACCGCTCCATAGAGTTTCCAAGGAGTGCATGACAGATTTGAATTGCTGACCTTTTGGTTAGCAGGTGTAGCACTTAACTACTAAGCTGCTAAGGTTTCCAGCTGTAACTGAATAGGAAGTAGTTTTGCAAATCTATACTTACATATGAGTGAGGTATGAGTTATTATCACTTTATATGGGATCAAGCCATCTAAGTAAAATTTTGCCTTTATGCCCACTCTCTTATTCTAATAAGGGTGGGATTTTTGGTTAGCTGGAACAGTCCAGGCAGGGAAAAGAACAAGCAATGAAAATGATAGGAGGAGAAGAACGGAGAACAGGGACCAAATGGGGCCTTTTCTCAAGGACAGTAAGAGAAACAGGGGTCTAAACACTGTCAGAGAGCTCCAGAGTGAGAAATAGGTGGATCTCGGTGTAGTGGTTAAGTGTTCGGCTGCTAATCAAAGGCTCAGAAGTTCTGATCCATCTCGGAAACCCTATGAGATTTGTTTCTATGGTGTCCTATAATGTCATTATCAGTCAGAATCATCTTGAAGCCATCACATATGTTTGTTTCCTTTATTGGGTAGAACATAGGGATGGGACAATATGGGAACTTATTGCTCTCTTATTTAAAATGCAAAAAAGGCAAAAGAGATCCAGGCACTGGGATTTCCTTTATGGGAAATAGCATAATTGAGCCAAGATAAAGAAACATACCAGGATGAAGGATGAAAACTAGTGTTTAGTTAATGTCTGCTGTGTGTTCATGGTGACCTAAGGATGTTTCAAAAAAAAAAAAAAAATGCTGCATTTATTTATTAACAATACAAGGATTTGTTTATTCCTATTCTTTTTTACATATTAAAATGTTCAGAGAGAAGAATGGTAGAATCAGTTTATTCAGTTAAATATTATCCTATTTCAAAATTGTGTTCATGTCTACTCTGTCTCTCTAATTTTACCAACTAGGATATGGGGTAGTATTTTGTCATGGACAGTGGTAAGAAGGTAAGTTAGGGCTAAGTGCACCATAATTAAATAAAAAATAGGAAGACAATACACAGAAAAAAAAAATGAATTTCTGCTTAATCCATTAAGTTACCATGATAAAACTCTATGTCCTTAGACTGAGCATAAGACTAACCTCCATCTTGGGGCTGAACTCTATGTGTGACATTAATATTGTGATTTAATCTTTTGTCAGATCTTACATGTCAAGCATATTGTCTTTACTTTTATTATCTGCTTTTCAGAGTGATTCTTTAAAAAAATTCTTTTTGGGGGTATAACACAAAAAGAATTTTTTTTGAATAAATATATCTAATTTATATAAGGGTAAGGACTGTTTACATCATTCGAGTTGGTGGTATTTTCTATTCCTAATACTTTCTTCTGGCACAGGGAAACCCCTGTGGCTTAGTGGTTAAGTACTACGGCTGCTCACCAAAATGTTGGCAGTTCAAATCAGCCAGGTGCTTCTTCAAAACTCTGTGGGGCAGTTCTACTCTGTCCTGTAGAGTCACTATGAGTCACAGTTGACTTGATGGCAATGAGTTAGATTAGTATTTTCTCTTAGGTTGACCTTTGTTACATTTTTCTCTAAAAACTTGAGAATTGTGTAGTGATAAGTATTATAACCACAATACTCGTCTGCTACTCTAACACAACATAAAATTCATTTAGTTACTCCTGCTCTATATTCCTTCTATCCAACATCTAATTATTTTGCTAGTAACCTTTGCAATTTCCCCAAAGCATTAAAGTAAACCTTTTTTTCCTTATTAGACTGTTTGTAGATTTTCATAATGTTTCATAACCTTATTTATCATTGCTGAATTACATGTTCTAATTTTGAGTCAATCCTGTGCTCACCATAAATTAATTCTTGCTATAATACTCCATTACTGTTTCTTTATTTTATCACTTTGGTTTGTCTCTTGGTTATTAGAAGTTTATTTTTTAGTTAAAATTGTTTAGGCCTTGAAGTTCCCATGATGTCTTTCAGCTGTGTTTATCATTGAATAACGTGTGTATATGTGTGTGTGTGTACAATCTCTCCTCAATGACTGTCTCATTATCTAATCTTTGGCCTTTAAAAACAATTACTATCTGACTATTTTGCATATTATCAATGTGTGTCTGACAGTAACCAATACTAAGGTGCAAGGCAAATGTTCACACTGGCTTCAATGGGAAAGCTTTTGTATTAACTTGGCTGGTCCATGATTCCCAGTATATCAAACAAGGATGAAGAGGTGGCTCTTAGGTGACAGCTTATACTTAATTTGAGTAAAATCAGTTGTCACTTAAGTCAATTCCAGCTCTTGAATACATTATATATTAGAGCATAGAACAATCCACAGTGTTTTCATGGCTGTGACCTTTCAGAAGCAGATTGTCAAATCTGTCTTCTAAAGTGAGTCTAGGTAGGTTCTAACACCAGTCTTTCTGTTAGTAGCCAACTGCTTAACAATTTATGCCACCCATATCCTGGTTATGCTGTTTTATCTCTCTATGCTTGTGTCTCTGCTTTTTCCTCTGACCTAGGCACTGACTTATCTTTTTACCTTGTTAATGTCTCCACTTTATACAACACTAGTTCCAGGTAACATTTCATTTCAGAAATTTCTCTGGCCTTCTCCCATAAGAGTCATTGACTATTGCTATTATAGCATGTATTGCACTACACTGTGAAATAGCTTCTTGTAACAATTTCTGTATCTTTTCTTTCCAGTAAAACTATCAGTTCTTTAGGGCTTTAATTTTGTTGTGTTCTCAAGGTCAAACACAACACCTAACATGTGATAGGTGCTCAAGGTTATCTTTTTAAATTTGGTAAGAAAAATTATCTATATTTATTTGATAGAATATCTATTCCAGAAAAATAATTTTTGTAGAAGTATAATAAGGGTGGAATTAAGGCAAAAATCAAAAAGAAAAAAGTACTGAAAGTAAATATCTTCTGAGTTATGATTTCACACATAGCTCCTCTTCATGGATTACTTACCATAAATTGTTCCTTATACTTTTGCTATTTTATATATTATTATTACATAGTTCGCATGTTTCAATAGTTTATGATTTAGTAGCCACCATAAGAATGAGTTATATTAATGCCAGTAATTTAAAACTGGTGGTTGAATATTTAGCACTTAACAGATTTTCTTACCTGCTGTTTTGTACAAGCGCGCTGATGATCTGCAGTGCTAGAAACTATCTCTACATATCTTAACGCAGGGAGCCAGATGGCCTTCTACCATGACCTTTGCCCAGTGCTATTAGCATCCAAGGGAGCTGAGAAGCTCTGGCTCATTATCCACAACCAGATGTTTTCTACTTTTCTATCACTGTTGCTAAGCGGCAGTTAATGTCTTGCACAATGGGTATTTGCTTGAACCTATGATCCATGAAATGTCGTCTCTTAAAATACAAATACCACCCACTAGCAGAATCTTTTCCCTGTGTATTTGTAATTCAATCATCCTTCTTTCTTAGAAATCCTGCTATAATCTTAGAGACATTTTATTCAAAATATTTTTATTCTTACCAGAAGGCAACAAGAAAAATATTCTAGCCTAAGGAAAAATATTTATTTTACTAATCCAGAAGTTACTTATATTTCTTCATTGTTACAGATGAATTATCACCATGTAACGTATCCATAAACTATCAATGTGTTTCTAATCATGCCATCAATACGTAGCACGACACTTGGAAATGGAGTGAAGACTATTAGTTACTAGAAAGCTCTATGTTCTGAAAGGATTTAGTACTCACTTTTCTCTGAGTTTCTCTAATGAGAGCCCGTCTTTCATTGCCTGATCTACTCTAGTTTAAGTGTTATAACTGAAATTACATATAGGTCTAAACTGGGGAATAAAGTATTTTAGTCCAAATTGGGTATGAAGGTGATATTTGTCTAACTTTATGCTGGGCCAAGGAAACACTGGTGGCATAGTGGGTTAAATGCTATGTCTGCTAACAAAAAGGTCAGCAGTTCAAATCCACCAGGTGCTTGGAAACTCTATGAGGCATACTACTCTGACCTCTAGGGTTGCTATGAATTGAACCCAACTTGACAGCATGGAGTGGTTTGGGGGTGTGCTCAGCCAGGAAATATATGAAATAGCCATATACATTTTGATTCATCCAAGATTGTAATTTGTTTGTGAAGACCTTCCACAGTATTTTTACAGTAGGAAGCCTGAGATTTTCTTATTAAAATCTAGATTGCTGAGATATCCACCTGAACAGTGTTGCCATTATTTAATGGACCACACAGATCATCGAACTGGTAGAATTCACTTATGGATTCACTGAAGTAATTATCGTATTTCATGCATTCTATGATACATTGTGTATGTGTTGGTGAGCACAGGAAGTACAATGCCTTTTATGAAGAACTGAGCAAAAATGTTTTGCTGAAAGTAACCTCTCCCTTGCTTCTATCCATACTATTACCAAAGTGTGGCTCTATGTTCTTTAAAATTCTTGTTATTGCAATCATATATTTCACAACTACTCTAAACCATACTTTCACTCCATGTTGTGAGTGATTCCATGATTGAAATTATTTGTGATAATAAATTTAGATTTCTTTTCTTCCCATGAACATTATAAAACCCAAACCCACTATCATCAAGTTCATTCTCACTCACAGTGACCCGAGAGATGGAGTAAAACTGCCCCATAGAGCTTCCAAGGAGCACCGGGAGGATTTGAATTGACCTTCTGGTTAACAGAGGTAACACTTAACCACTATGCAGCTAGGTTTCCATATAACAGTATACCACTGCCTTCGAGTAGATTCCAACTCGACACTATAAATAGAAAAACAATACATAAAAATATAGCGGACTCCACAGAAAGTTCTTCCAACACCCTGTTTCAAAGGCATTCAGTAAAAATGTCCTTTCCTCTGGGAGGACAGAACTCCATGCTTGGGCTAAAGACTCAGTGAATGAGTTTGGCTATGGCTGCATTTAAGCTCCACTTAACTCCCAGACTGGTAGACTTTGGGCAAAACACATGCACAAAAATATATGAAGACGTTGCCCTTAATGTTATTTGTCTCAGAATAAGGCTGTACTCAAAATGCTATTTGAACATGATTCACCTTTGATTTTATAGGGATTCTGCTTTGAATTAAATAAAAATGCCCAAATCATATATATATATATATATATAATCTTCTCCTTTAGACATAACATCAGTTTGCTATTATATGTTAAACCTGTGATCTTCTCTAAGCAAAATTAGCTGGGTGTATTAACCCAGATTTTCTAGAAGCAGAGTCAGAGGCAAGATTTCAAGTGCTGGTACTCTCATTAGTACAAGACTGTGATGGAAACCCTGGTGCCATAGTGGTTAAATGCTGTGGCTCCTAACCATAAGGTCAGCAGCTCAAATCTACCAGTTACTTCTTGGAAACTCTATGGGGCAGTTCTACCTTACCTATAGGACTGCTATGACTTGCAATTGACTCAATAGCAGACGGGTTTTTTTGGTATAACAACTGTGAGGAGAGAAGAAAAAGGAGTAAGAAAATGTGTGCAGCAATATGATGGCAAGTCCTATCTGCCTTGCCGCTGCTTCAGTATGGGCTCCCAAGAGATACAGGAAGTCATTCCTCGGCCATGCTGGCTCAGCATGTACACTAATCTGGACTGTCTGGAGGAGAAACTACCCCACCAGTGTTCAGTGGAAGACGAACAGGAGGGAGCCTTACCTGCCATTATTCTCTCTATCTACCTTTTTTTTAAAGCCAAAGTGGCCTCACAGGGAGCTACTGACATCACAGGCTGCATCATCTTGCCCCTTTGAGACAGGTCAGAAACCCAAACTGCATACCTAACCATAAGGACCAATCTAGAGGCTGATGGGTAACTTGGCTCATATGGCACAAAGAAAAAGTGAGAAAGAAAGTAGGTGGTAGAGGGAATCTTAAAATATGTATAATGGTCATGTCCAACAAATATTTTTTCTTTGGTGTTAATAAGCCTTTGCTCCAGTGGCCAATAACTACTGTCTTAGTTTTTAATGTTCTCATCTATCTCACTAGACTTCAGACGCTTTGAATACATATAATTCTATCATAACATCAACTAACTTCAGTCTATTGCCTAAAACAAAATAAACAATTGCTGAATTAACAGCTGGTGTTAGAAGCTAGAAAGCAAGGAAAGTTTATGATTCTCAGAGAAGGAGAAAGTAAACAGAAGTAGAGACTAGCTAATGGGTTCGAAGAGAACAACATTAATTCTGTATGCCTTAGGCTAGAGGTTTGGTGATAGTTTGTCTCCACTCTAAAGATTTCCAGCTATTCAGTATCATTTTACTTTCATTACATTTAGTATACCAAGTGCAAAACAGAGACCAAAACTGTCAAGGGACTATTGATAACTGCTTAAGGAATATGAAGAGGAATCTAGAGTGCCCTTGAGAACAAAACTAATTTCAGCATCCTCAGATTAGAACTATATAACTGATCTATAAAAAATCCCCAACATTCTGTATCTATTGTCTGAAAACAATGTAGTAGATTCATGAGTAAACCAAAAAAGTATAATATTCTTGTATTCCTTAGTAACTATGACTTACAGTTGACGATCATCTGTACAAGTTTTAAATGTCTAAGAACAAATGAAAACAAACCCTTTAAAAATTAGAGCTTTGATAAGGACTAAATAGAAGCAAGGAGTAATTTCTAAAACCAAGTGAGTTATGACCAAATTCTGTTTACTTGTGTGCTTGCAGCTTTATGTATATAGCTAAAAATCCTCAATTTCTACATTTCAGTTTCTTACAACCAAACCTAACCTTAAATTACATAAATACCAATACAGTATTAAATGTACAATTTAACAATGAGTCACCTATTTATCTTAATGTATTTGTTTATTAAAAATAATATACCATTTTTTATTTATTTTGACACAAAAAGGTAAAAATGGTGTCAGCAGCATTTGCCACTCTTTAACTTAGAAAATCACTAATTTCAGCCAAATTTAACATATACTAATTAGAAAACAGAATTCAAGAGTATGTTCAAATGTTACAAAAGAGCCTAGTCCTGATGAGGCTGCTTGTGTACAACCAAACAGCTCGTGAGGTTTGGTTCCCTGGTTTGGATGTTTGGGCTCATGATTTCATGGGACATCACAGTTAGTTGGCCTGATGACATGTTTAGCTCTTCTGTTCTACCTCCTAGTTCATTGTGTAGTGCCTGGTGTCTTAAAAGCTTCAAATGGCCAGCGACTGGTTTTTACTCACTTGTAGAAACAAACAAAGAAGATGGGCCCAGAATAGGAGTATTTGGAATGTGTGGCTAATTGACTTCCTGAACAACTGTCTCCTTTGCTATGAGACTGGAAGAACCGGATGGTGCACAGTTATTTTACTGAACATTTTGTTTAAAGATTCCATAGAAGAATTCTGACAGAAAGGGGGAAAATGGAGAAAAAAATTTCAAATTCTCATGTACTCGAGCCATGGAGGATGGCTACAGAAACTGTTATCCTGAGACAATCTTTAAACCTTAAACCAAAAATAAACACCAAAGTCAGTTTTTTTCAACCAAACTATAGCTTAATTTAACAAGAGTTAGTGGTCTGATGGATACTTGGAGGAACCCCAGAAGAGGCTCTGTTAACCCAGAACTAAAATCATTCCTGAAGCCAACTCTTCAGACAGAATAGAGTGGACTGTAAGACATAAAATAACAATTTTGAACACTGTGCTTTTCAGTTGAAGTAGATACATGAAACCAAATGGTCAGCTCCTGTTAAGAGCCAAGATGGAGAAGCTTAAAGAGACAGAAGCTATCTGAATAGACACAGGAAATCTAGGGTAGAAAGGAATATACTCCAGGATACGTTACAGGAATAGTAACCAGGGTCACACAGTAACGTGAGTATAAATGTCTGTATGGTAAACTAACCTGAGCTGTAAACTTTCACCTGAAGCACAATTCAAAGAAGAAAAAGAAGAGGAAGAACACGACGAGGAAGAAGAAGCATTCTAAAAACAACAGCAAAGACTACCTTGAGAATGAAGCTCTTTGAAGAACTAGCAATAAGGGACCAAACTGACAACCGTAGTTTGAAAGAATAGGTAGGAACAAGTAAATCTAAGTTAGTGAGAGAGTGACAATTCAGAAAAGGGGGATGAGCATTGTTAGACAACTTGAAGAATATAATCAGTATCACTAAACTGTAGACATAGAAACTGCTGGATATAGGTGCTTTTTTGTATATATTCTATAGTCTCAACAACAACAACAGTAAAATTTAGGATGAGAAAAGAAAGTTCGCTACAGAAAACAAAAACTGCAACATCAGCTCCTGCTGACCTGACCCACAGACTGTGGACTGGCTAGCTCCCACAGGTGCACAAGGCCATTTCCTGATCTCTGTCCCTCCTCATCTCTCTTCTCTCTCCAATTATTTATTTATCTTGCTTGTTTTGTGTTATTGAGGTGATTTCAACTCATAGTTGACCTTGTATGACAGCTATGTGACACAGTAGAACTTTCCTATGGGGCTTCCTGTGCTGTGATATTAACAGATCAACCAGGTCTTTTTTCTGGAAAGAAATTAGTAGGTTCAAACTGCCAACCTTCCCATTAGCAACCAAGCGGTTACTCTTTGTGCCATCAGGGCTCCGTAGTTAGATGATAGATAGAGAAATACAGATAAATGACAGATAGATAGTAGCTAACTAGCTAGATAGATAAATCTATATCTATAATTTCTTCCTATACCACTCTGAACTTTTCTCCATCTTTCAAGAATCTCTGCGGTTATAACTTAAAATAAACCTGGAGGGTATCAGGAAAACTGGAAAAATCTTTCGCTTGTATATTTTGTGCATGATTGTGTCACATTGGGTCAACATTAGGAAAAATGCAGTGAAAGAACTCATGCCTCCATGTAGAAGACACATCAGTGTTGACTCTGAGGCCACTAGGTCTCTCGTACTGTTACAGAGGTCTCCTTGTTGACTTCAGAAACCCTGGTGGCATAGTGGTTAAGAATATAGCTGCAAACCAATAGGTCAGCAATTGGAGCCCATCAGGCATTCTTTGGAAACCTTATGGGGAAGTTATTTTCTACCCTGTAGTACCATTATAAGGTCACTATGAGTCAGAATTGACTCAATGGTAATGTTTTTGTTTGTTTTCTTTTAGTTGACTTTTAATTTCTTGTTGGATGTCAAAGGCTGCTGAACAATGCTTATGGAACTATTAACAATGTTAACCGAGTTCATATTTAGATTCAGCTCTTTAGACTCTGAAATAGAATTTGAGATTGTTCTCCCCCTGCCCCCTAAAAGGAAAGACATATTAAGGCAGGGAATTAACAGAGCCAATCAACACATCTTTAAATAAAGTGTACATATAGACAAAGCATTCAACTCACCCAGTGACATTTCAGTGAATACCAAATGTTATTCTATTTTGTCAGATATTTAGTTAAGTGAATGAATGCAGGTTGACTTAGCTTACAAAGCACCTGGAATCCACTGATACTTTTCTCAAAATTTTTAGTGTGAATTTCTTTACAAATTTCCAGTTTCTAAAAACCATTACTTTTCAGAAAGGAAAGTTTTAAATATTCAGTGACCAAAGAAGGTTATATGGACCTTGAATCATATTGCCTGTTATGAGAAGTAATTTTTTTAACTTCTTTTAGAGAATAGAAATCAGTGTCACATTGATAATGTATTAATAATATACCAATATTACTGGTATATTACAATCTTACTACTAGTAAGATTGCACATATACACACATAATATACAAACAACACAGCACAATAAGAAATAAAATACGGTCTCAAAATAATTATTCGATCATTATTCTTTTTTTTGGCAATTCAAAACTAATCAATTTTAATTTCAGGTAATCTATGAATCACCAGATGATTCCTTGCTGTTATTGTGTTTGTTACTAATATCCTGTATACCAAAAGAAAATATTTTTCTTTTCTCTTTTTACTCCTTATCTTTCTTCTCTTTTAAGGCCTCTCTACTTTTTTTTCCCCTGTTTTTTCTCCAGCAGAGATCTTTCGATTCCTCACAAATCACAGACATACTCTAAGGTAATAAAAAAGCTAAATGTCTTAATATAAGTCTTCAAAGTCTGTAAGAATAGAAAAACTGTTTATTTTTCAAGTGTTGGTGAATACTCTGAACAAGGGGAAAAAAAAATTCTACTAGATAGGAAATTAATCAAAATGATGAAGTTCTTTCATGCAAACCATGTGAAATATCCATATGTTGCCAAAACAAAGCAAGGTCTTTCTGCCTGTCATTGCAGCTAGAATTCAGAGACAGGGGGTCGGGGGGAGATTCAAGCAATGCTTTTTTTAACAGATGAGCATGCAAATCTGAGAGACAGTGGGAATAGCTTCTCCAAGACTGTCCTGCTTGGGTTATAATTACAGTGTTTTTAATAGCTGTCTTTCAAAGGGATTGGCACCTGAAGATTGTCAGAGAACAGTAACAGGGAGTCACAAGAGTCCATTGCATCTTATTGAACAGTGTGAATCATACAAAAGTTCATTGTCTCTCTGAAGTCTTGGAATAATCAATTTATTACCACATAGATATGGAGAGGAATGTAGGCTTGCTAATCTGGTTTGGGGGTTATAATTGGAGCAGGGGATGGAATGTAGTTCACTAATCTGACTTTTATTAGATTCTTATATTCACTAGCACATAATAATCGTTTATGCAACAGACAAAATCATAGCATGTAGATTCCAGATTTATCATTATATGTCCCCACAGTTACAAAATTTTAGGGTTTGGAAAGACTCCATGGATTACCAAAGATGAAAAAACAAAAACAAATGAAAAGCAATATCCAATAACTGTTAGTACTTACTTTGTGTTTAGCAGGAAAGATAAGTTGTTATTGATGGATATCAATAGACTCTGACAATGGATAAGTTATAGTTTCTTGTGGTGGGCATTTGTATTTGAATTGAGAAATACTTCCCTCTAGAGATAAGAGTGTGATGTGAGAGGAAAAAATTCCTTTCCTATACTCTTTTCCTGCTCAGTATTAGATCTCAAGCCCATTTTGTCTTTTTCTAACCACTGTGAGCACAGTTATTCTCTGTATGGCTTATCTTAGCCTCCTAGTGCTGCTGTAACAGAATACCACAGTGGGTGGTCTTAAAGAACAGAAATCTATTTTCTCAAAATTAAGGAGGTTAAAAGTCTGAAATCAGGTCACCAGCCATCACGGATCAAGTTGGGTCCCTTCTACAATGTGTGTAGCAATCTGGCTAGGCCACGACGATTTCTGGAATTTTGTACTGTATTCTCCACGCTGCACAGCCTGCAGCTATAGGAAGGCCGGGGGATGGGTAAGAGTTGTATTGGGGCGGCAGAACTCAGCGAGTAGGACTGTGTTATGCCTTGGGGCAATCTTTTGGGATATAAAAGAAAGAAGCCAGCGGACAGATTTGGGATCCCTCCTACCACCATGAAAGCAGTGCAGGGAACAGAGTGCCCCTTGGACAGGACTCGGATCTCTGCACCTCAGAAGCTTCCAGTCTGGGACAAGATCGAAGAAAAGGACCCTTCTCCAGAGCAAACAGGTAAAGCTTTCCTCTGAAGCTGACTGCCTTTGGAATTTTAGCATACAGGACTGTGACAAAATAAAAATTCTTTCTTTGAAGCCATCGACTTGTGGTATTTCTGTTAAAGCAGCGCTAGATGACTAAGACTCCAAGTCTAGCGGAAAGTTCTCTCACCATTAGCTTTGGGCTAAAATCCTTTTCTTAGCATCTGTAGCCCTCTTTTTTCTTGGTTTCCTGATGATTCTCATGTGGTATTTATCTTTCCTCCATTTGTGCTTGACAGGCTTTGTGTCCATGCTGCTCCTCATAGTTCAGAAGTCGTTAGATTTAGGACACACCCTACACTGGCATGGCCTTATGTACTGAAAAAAAAAAAAAAAAAAGAAGACAAGAAGAAAATCTTATTCTCAAAGGGAACTACATTCACAGGTATAGGGATTAGCATTCCAACATATATTGTTTGGAGACAAAATTCAATCTGTACCGGAACCATTTCATTTAATATTGTAAATGCCCTCCTGCCATAATGCATTTGTTTTATTTATTTATTTATTTATTTTATGACTACGGCCCATCAGAGTACAATGCAGTAGTTGTATATATTCAACTATCCATGTTTAATTTTCAGGAATCAATGAAACCTGTGATGTCTAAGAAAATTCTGGTAGAGTAAGTGGTTAAGAGCTATCGCTGCTAACATAAAGCGTGACAGTTTGAATTCACCATGCACTCCTTGGAAACTCTGTGGGGCAGTTCTACTCTGTCCTGTAGGGTTGCTGTGAGTTGCATTTGACTTGAGGGCAACAGGTTTTTTTTTTATGGTGTCTAAAGATCACTGATTTTTGAAACATATCTTCGTCACTTTGCATGCTTGCCTGTGTATCAGTCTAATTAGCTTTCCCATAGACACTCATACTTTGCTTCTTATCCATGCTTTTAGCACAGAAATTTCACACACGAGATGACCCTTTAAATGCATTTAAAGAAACAAGACTTTCATAACTTCAGAAACTGTTCTCATAGATTTAGAAAGGTCTTACACAGATGTTAAAAATAATTTTCAGAAAGAAGATAAAATCATGACTTGATACTGTATACTAATGAGCACAAATTAGCTAATTTATTTTACTTATATAAGAGAACCAAGCAGATGTTATTACTGAGTCAAATAAAGTCAAAACAGAACAAATTTATGTGGCATAAAGGAAGACTAATTGAGATCAATTGCAAATTGGGGCAAAATTGGTCTTTCCTCTCATAAAGACCTCATAGGACAGAGTAGAACTTCCCTATAGAGCGTCCAAGAGCACCTGGTGGATTCAGACAGCACTTAACCACTACAACACAGAGTTTCCTTTCCCAGGTTGGGAGGGAGTCAATTAAAATAACTAGCAGGCATGACAGAATTTACATATTTATCTGCAGGAAAATTAAAGGCTTTTTTCAGTTGATGCACATCAGTGAACACCAGAAGACCTGATGATGCTCCCACTCAATCAGGGTCAGTGGTTTATAAGAGAGGGGAAACGGAGTGCTTGTCTTTGTGGTTTTGGCTTAGGCAGCAGTTTGGGACATTCACAGAAAGTTACAGTTGGAAGCCAGTCCTATTTTTGTGCACTGTGATCAGGGTTATTGGTACACTAGAGAAAACAGAATATAATTTTCTGAAGACTATTCTTGTTACCCTGGTGGTTCATGGGTTAAAGCTACTGACTGCTAACAGAAAGGTAAGTGGTTTGATATCTCCAGCACTCTGCAGGAGGAAGATGAGCCGTCAGGTTCAGTAGATATTTTACATCCTTGGAAAGCTTATGAGCTGAAATCCACTGGAAAGCAGCAGGAGGGGTTTCTCAGTAAAACCTCACAGGGTGAGGGAGGTGGATGGCAAGCAGAGAAAAACAGACGGCAATGGTAGAAGGAAAGCACAAAAATTGGGAATCCTCTCTCATGTCTGTTCTAGTTCTTTGTCTAACCCTCTGTCTACCCAAGTAAGACTGATAACATTGACTTCATTTTATGCAAGACAAATCACATGTCAAAAATGTGAAGTGAATTGCTCAAGGGAAGACATGTCAGTAATCACTCCAACCTCCTTTCAGAGCTAGACCTTTGGCCATCTCTAAAGAGAAGAGGAATACAAACTGAGAATCAGGCTGTCACGGAAGCCCTGCAACATGACTATGATAATTGGGCCACAAAAATGACACCCTACTACCGCTATATGTCCTAAAAAATTGCTGGTCATGGGAAACCTTAATAATGACTAATCTGTATTTTGAAATGTCTCCTAACTGCTTATCTACGCCTTGCAGTCAGATCAATTAAGGACTACCACATGTGCCTCAAGACCAGTGAGTCTCCTTCTCTCACAAATAATTTCAGCTTCATAGAGCACTCAATTATAGACTGTCTCCAGTTTTCCCATTGACTCTAAAATATACTCTCTCTGTCACAAGTTTACAACTAAACAAACTTTTGTTAACCTCGTTCCAGAATTAGTTTAGGATTAAGAGAACATACAGATACTTAGTTGTCTGGCTGACATGTGAATGTTTCATGTATCCTTGTTTCTTAGAGGTTTTGTAGAAAACCTTCATTATAAAAGACAATATCCATGTACTGCAAAATAATTGGCTTAGTGGTGGGAGTCATGAATTGAACTGTGTTCCCCCAAATCTGTAGCAATTTGGCTGGGCGATAATTCCTGGTATAGCGATGATGTTTCTCCATGTTGGAATTCCTGCGTTTATCATGTTAACAAGGATGAATGGGCTGTAGTTGTGTTGGTGAAACTTTTTTATGCCTGAGTCTGTCTCTTGAGATGTGAAAAGAAAGGGAGGCAAGCTGAGACTCAAGGGTCTCACACCATTAAGAAAGAAAGCAGCACCAGGGTTGAGCACACCCTTTGGAAAGAACAGGGGACCCTGTGCCTCAGAAGCTTCTAGTCCAGGGGAAGATTGATGGCAAGGACCTTCCTCCAGTGCTGGCAGAGAAAGCCTTCCCCTAGAAATGACACCCTGAATTTGGACTTTTTAGCTTACTGGACTGTGACAAAACTTCTCTTAAAACCTTCCACATGCGGTATTTCTGATAAAGCAGCACTAACAGTGTTTATGGTAAAGACACCAAAGACATATCTAGAAAATCAGAGTCCACTTGAAGACTGATCTCTCCTATGTGTTACTTCGTTATAATTGTTATCCTGAGGAAGAGAATTTTCTCAAGTGAATTATAAAAGATAAAGATTTCAAAATGTATTACGAAAATTTGGAAGTACTGTGATGGACTTCACTGAGTAAAAAGTTCTCTCTCTAGTAATCCTCCATAGAAAATAAGCAAAAACAAACATAGTATAAAACAACTAGAAAATAAACCTTTTCACAAATCAGGAAAACAGAAAGTATAAATTTACAATGAAGATACAATATAGTTTGAACACTTTGCAGTTAGTAAATCAAGTATATTAGTAGTATAAAGACATTATTCCTGACTAGAATCTTCTTTATTATGAATTTTCACATAATTTTGAATTTTAAATAGTGCTTCCTAAAACAACAATGGACATTTTACTTTCCCATTATTTTCTTTTGTATAGGTTTTTCTATGGTAAGCACCTGTTTGGTTGTTTTGGACCTTCAAGATTCCTCTAAAATGAAAGAGTTTCTGAATAATTTCTATTCAAGCAATGTATACTTTGTAGGAAAGCTTACAACAATTGAAAACATTTTTTTTAACTCATTATTCCATGGGCAGCCTAATCTTTTAAAGATAATTATGAATGTATTATTGGCTTACATTTGTATGCTAATAACAGGAAGCTATGAAGCCAGAATTAGCATAAAATGCTTAATTAAAAGTAAATGTGTCAGTAATGTGATAACTTAGAAGTTAAATCCAGATCATTTCTGATAGATGAAGCCAAGCTAATTATCTGCTTCCCATGTAAGAATTCCTAAACAGTAGTGTTTGCATTAACAAAAGTCACATGGTAAGGTATAAAACTACCTACTGAATTTGAAAGAAGACAGCATACTACTTGTAGTTATAAAACAATATTTTGGAAATCTTCTCAGAGCTCTTTAAAACAGAGCTTAAACTGATTCCCTTCAGGTAACTGTATTCAGAATTGACAACAAATTAAATTAAATTACTGATTCCATTTATTTAAAATTTTATGTAAGTTAAGGAAACCCTGGTGGCATGGTGGGTTAAGTACTACATCTGCAAACCAAGAGATTGGCAGTTCAGATCAGCCATCTGCTTGGAAACTCTACGGGCAATTCTATTCTAACCTCCAGGGTGACTATGAGTCTGACCTGACTCGATGATAGTGTTTCCTTCTTCTTCTTCTTCTTCTAATTCAAAAACAGTCTTGCTCATGTAATGCTGATGTTTTCTCTTAAAAATGGTCTTAGAGGAAGACAAAGATACAAAATAGTTCTGTATTTGAACTGAACTAGAGGATTCAAGGTGATAGATTAGTGTTAGCAGAGCTTGAAAATATGTAATATCTCAAATATTACTGAATTTAAAAGCGAGAACAACTAAGTCATTTGCACTATGATTTGTTAAAATTAGAGTAAATGCATATTCATAAATATTTAAACCTAAATAATGTAAGCCTATTTAAACCTAAATAATATAAAATTATATGCAATATTTTAACAGGAAAAAATGAATTCAGTTCTAATAATTTGGAGTTTGAGCTGATTCAGTTTATATGCAGTTGAAACTTAGATATTCAGATTATAGGCTTTCCTTATTTATGTTAACATAATTAATATTTCCAAATGTTTTAGTTTCAGTAATATTCATAATTTCCTATATGATATATATGAACTATTGTTTTTGAGTCATTAAAACAAGTCTAAGAATTTTTTTTTTTTGGTAATCTAGAAACAATGATTGTATAGGCACAAAAATAACAAAATTAGATTGAAGTATTTAATTTTGCATATCTTCAATACTGAATCCTTGCTTTTTACCAGAATATTTCACACTGGTAGTGAACATTGCATATCTGTTTTTCTGTTAAAACTGAAAAAAGAGAACATTGAATGATGTGAAAATGCAAACAACTGAGTGATAGCTGTTCATGAAAATTATTTCAAGAGTAAGTCATTTGGCACCATTTTCACTTCTAATATCTAGTTAACATATTTTTGTGGTTTTAGCTTGCAAATCATTTTTAGATAAGTTTCTGAATGTGCCTGATTTTCTACTAATTCCAAGAAGTGGATTTTTAAAATCATGTTAGCACCTACACTCAAAAAATGTGACTACTAATATTCTTACGTTTCATGTTTTATATGCTATTTGTAATTATTGTTATCCAGTAAGCAAGCTCTTTCTTATATGCACTGACTTGAATAATTTATATATATCTGTTCTTCACTACATGATGATGTTTTAGTAAACTAGTGCTGCTCTAGCAGAAATACCCCAGAGTGGATGGCTTTAACAAAAGAGGGTTTATTCTTACACAGTCCAGAAGGCTATAATTCCAAATTCAGGATGTCCACTCCAGGGGAAGGCTTTCCCTCTTCTCGGCTCTGGAGGAAAGTCCAATATTGCACCAGTCTTTGCCCAGGGAGCCTCTTGGCACAGGAACTTCGGGTCTGAAGGATGGTCTCTTTTCCTGGTGTTGCTTTCTTGATGGTGTGAAGTTTCCAATTCTCTGCTTACTTCCCTTTCCTTTTATGTCTTGAAGGATGAAAGGATTAAGGGTGGGATAAGCCATACTCCAGGGAAACTCCCTTTACACTGGAGCAGGGAGGTGATCTTATAAAGAGATTTATAGTCCCACTCTAATTCTTTAACATATAGCACAGAAAAATCACAAAATGGAGGACAATCATAGAATACAGGGAATCATGGCGCAGTCACGTGGCTGCACATACTTTTGGGGGGGACGCAATTCAATCCATAACAGACAATTTCACATCACATGGTAGATCATCCCTGTACCTTCCATGGTAAATAACGCTGTCAGCGATGATACCTGTGATAATTGTTCTTCCAAAAGAGACACAACATGTTGCTTCCTCTGAGAATGAAAAGACCAGTCAATAAAAATTAATGTCTTAAATTTTAATTTCACTACACCTAAATGTATACCAGAATTCATTGATAAATATTATTTTATTAAAATTAAAAAATATCCTTCTAGAAGTATTTATTAATACAGCATATTGTTTACAAAAAGCTTCTAAACAGAAATTTAATAGAATCAATTTCTACTAACTTATTTATACACTAAATAGATTTTATACAAAAAAGTGGGTAGGGTGCAATTTTAGAAACTGAAGCAATAATACACTAAATAGATTTTATACAAAAAGGATGGGTAAGGTGCAGTTTTAGAAACTGAAGCGATACAAATGATTTGAAAAACTCAGCATCATTTGAAGTGATAAACGTGATTTAAAAAACATCATTTGCATAGAGATTTGTCAGAATGTACATTTTTATTTTAAGTAAATATTCTTACTTTTAAACATTGTATGCAAATAATGTGTGCAACATTAATTTTTCCTTTAAAAATCTTAGTCATTGAAAGGTACAGTTTTGTCTTAAAGAAGGTCCCTTTTAAGTTTCCAGTTAATTTTGAATTTATTATTTCTTTCCTACTGAGAAATCACCCCCTTATATTTAAACACAGTAACTCAAATTTCTTCCTCTTACCTCCACCTGGAATTCTTTTCCTCTAAAATAGTTTAATTCTTTGCTCTAAGAGTCAATGCCTGTTCATTATATACACAATTAAGTTCATGAACTCATCCTAGAAAACATGCTGCATACCTCATTGCTAAATATCACTATGGTCACCTTCAAAGTAATCCCCCTGGGAAGCTATGCACCAATGCCAATGCCTAGTCCACCCTTCAGTGCTATTTTGGATCTCCTTTTCTGGAATGGCCATCAGAGCTGTCTTCATATTACTTGGATGTCCTGGATGTCATCAAAATGTCTTCCTTTTGATAATTCCTTTATCTTCAGGTAAAGAAAAAAGTCACTGGGAGCCGAATCAGCTGAGTAGAGAGAGTGTTCCGATGCAGTTACCTGTTTACTAGCTAAAGACACCCTCACAGACAACTATATTGCTAAGTTTGCAAACTTGCCACTGTGCCACCCTGCACAATGTCCTTTCCAGAGAGTTCCAAAATAGCTTTGAAGGGTGGACTAGATGCTGGCATTGGTGTATAGCTTCCCAAAGGGAGCACTTCAAAGGTGACTATAGTGATACTCAGCAGTGAAGTACGGAGCACTTGCAACACTATGTGTGAGTACTGAATTTTCGGACTCTGTGTGTGTGTGTGTGTGTGTGAAGAGAGTCTGTCCCTCTCTTATTGTTACTTGACATTATATATTTTTATATCTAGTAGTTTACTTTGCTCTTTACTCATGGTCTTAGGCTGGGTTCTATAGAGATGAAAAACTAACAAAACATAAATAGATAGAGAGAGAAGTTTATATGAAGAAAGCAGCTCATGAAATTGTAGAGGCTGAACAGTCCCGAGTCCTGGATCAGGATACAGACATTATGCAGCTGAGGATAAGCTGGCAAGCTGGCAAATTCAAGACTGTGGAGGTTGGCAGATCTCAAGACAGCAAGCAAGACTGCAGAATTTCTCCCAGTTCACATAGCTGAAGGGGCTGGCAAATCTAAGATAGGCAGGTCAGGGAACAGGCTGTAAATATGAGTGAATCCCAAGATTAATAGGTAAGCTACCAGTTCATGTCCCAAGAACTGGACATTAGAAGACAAGAAGTAGCTGTTGATCCACCACAAGCCCAAACCTTAGCAAGGTGAAAAAGGAAGAAATCAGTGTTGAAGGCAGGTAGATGAAGGCTAAGGGGGCATTTAGCTGTCACAGGACCCACCTCTACCAGTACCACAGCAGATGTCATCATGGGGGTGACCACAATGTTATAGAACTGCCATAGCACTGAGGATCATGGCCCAGCCCAGTTGACCCACAGTCTTAACTCTTACACTAGAATACTCTTTGAAAGCTGGCATTTTGTTTATATGGTCTACCAGTACGTAACCAGCAATTAGGATTAATACTAAGGGGGGAAGAAAGTTACTGTTAAGTTAGTTGACTCTGGATCGTGGCTCATGATACAGAGGAGAAGTGTGCTCCATAGATTTTCTTTGTTTTAATCTTTATGGAAGCAGATTACCAGGCCTTTCTTCTGTGGCGCCACTGGGTGGGTTGAAATCAATAGCCGTGAGATTAATAGTTGCACATAAGCTATTAGTGTCAACAGGGACCTTACATTAATAATACACATACAAAAATACATAATAATAATTGTTGAACAAATGTAGTAATATACGACCCTTCCTGATGAGAAAGATCTAAAATTTCTCTTTCAGTTGAAAGTTTCAACAAAAGAACTATGCACAGTACCATGTAATAATACAATATTTTATTGTAAATTCTGCACAGATTTTTTTATGTTCAAACTCTGAGCATAGCACTCAACTGGCATTGTTAAATCAATGTCCATAGCTAGTTTATTTGTTTTATAATTATTATCTCTAGATTTCAAAGGAAGAAACCAAGCAATAGAGAAGTTCGGTGAATTTTTGTAAAGCATAGAACTAGTATTAGGTAGAAATTAATCTCATATTTATCTGATACTTAACCACTGTATTATCTTTTCATTTAGACACTAACTCAAAAAACAGCCCGTACTATTTTTATCACTTTACTTACGAGGAAATTGAGGATACAGAAAAAAAATATTGCTCGTTGGGGCTTAGATAGGAGACACTAATCAGGTATATCAGAAACTAGTAGGTAAATTAAGGACTAAAAAGTACGATTACAGGAAACTTGAAATAAGTTGAGTTTAATCTTGTGCTTCATATAAATTGAATATTGGCTTTAGAATGAATTCTTTTTTTTTTTTTTTTACCTCAAATGTGTTAAGTGGCCTTGGAAAATCAGTTAGCCTCTTTTTCTCGGTGTGTTTCTATCTGTAAAGCAAAGATTATACTTGCTGCCATGCAACTATAGGAATTCATAAAGATTAGTCAGAAATAGTTTGAAAAACACACTTACTTCATCTGACAAAATAGAGACTTATATTTTCCATCAATATGTTAAAAGTGAAGAGAGTTATCTGCTCATATAGAAAGGAAAGCAACTGAGAAATATATTTACATTAGTTTGAAATATTAAAGCCACATTTCTCCGTTTTCTTTATAAAACTGTTTTTAGCTAAAAAGTTGATGAGTACTAATGCTGATGCAGACACAGATATCTTTAAAAACTGTATTTTATGAGAATAAATAGTTCCCACTACTCAGTAAGAAAAATAAAATAATAAGAGAAAACTTTCATTTGCCTATTTTAAATATTATCCATCTTAGGGTGGAGAAGTAAATTAGAAAAAAACTGAGAGACTGTAAGTTATTATCCTTTAAAAAAGAGCTAGCAAAGGATTACAGAGTTTAAAAGCAACTATGAAGTCATTCATGTGCAGCAGAGCAAGTCCTTTCTCATGGCAAGTGGCTTTACGGTGCATACTTACTAAGGTAGGCGTTGCCTTGAGTGAGATCTTAACCTTTGGGGGTGAACGCAGACTTGTACAGAACCACTGTAGCTCCTTGCTTCTGAATTTTGATAACTTATTTGTTTTCTAATTTTCCATAAAGGATTGATTAAATTCGTGTGTTTTGCAGTTTTCTTTTTAATATTTAAAGTTGAAACTGCTTTTCTGGGTTTACCTAATGGACAAGTTCAAATCTTACATTTGAGAGAAAATTTCATCAGTTCTTTTTCACAGGCGAGGCTTTACAGAAGTGGTGTGGAGAGGAGTTAACAAGCAAGGTTTCACAGTTAGGCAATCACAAGAACATACCACCTCGTAACCTATCAGACCTGGACAATTTAGACTGAGAATTAGAGGATAAAAGTTTTCAGTAGCCTTGAGGGTCATCAGTGCAAAGTACAAAACTCTTTACTTTTGTATTTTATCAACTGGAGATGATACTGAGAAAATAATTGTATGCTCTAGTTGAGGACATGTGCCTTGTCAAAAAGCTTGATGTGCAGACAAATTCCAAAAGTTAGTGTAACACTGTATTTATTGTGAGCAGATAAGATTCTAATAGGGTAACATCAAGCTGAACGTATCTAGAAGGTTAGAAGGTGCTCTTAAGAGGTGACAGTGAAAGCAGGTTTTATATATGTATATAATGTTAACAAGAAAACGTCATACATCCAAAAGTGCTCCAGCACTCCACAGTTCACAGTTCTTGTTTCTTTGAAGCTGGCTGTATGTAGTCCTCCTTGAAAACTCTATAGGGGCAGTTCCACTGTGTCCTATAGAGTCACTATGAGTCAGAATTGACTGATGGCTTTGGGTTTTTTTTTTTGGTTTTTGTACATAGACAAGTTTCCAGAAAAACCCAATGCCTAAGGCAAAATGTTCTTTGCTAAGCTATTTAGTAGATTGTAGTTTGACTTGAAAGTGACTTCAGGAAAACAGCTCCTTAAAGGCTCGAAGTTCAAAAGGACGTCTAAGGAACGATGGGATTTAACAGGTCGTTTCAATTTCTTGAACTCAGAAATATGGATTCAAGGAGAAACCAAACGGTTTTCTCAATCTGCAGCTGTGTGCACTTTAAACAGCAAAAGACATTTCTGCAAATTAATATATATGTAACAGTCAAAGTCCTTGTTCATTCAAAAATTATTCCTTTGTACAGAGCACGTTGTGCTTCTCATGTATCGGTGGTACAAATGTAGAGAAAACTCTGTTCTTACCCTGCTTACTTTGCACAGGGGCCAGTGAAAAGACTGAAAGTTAATAAAAAAGCAAAAGTTATGCTGATATTCTGGGGAAAGGAGCCCCAGTAGTAGCACAATAATTAAGCCTCCAGCTGCTAACTCGGTTTGCAGTACAAACCCAGAAGCCACTTTGTGGAAGAAAAATTTGGCAGTCTGATTTTGTAAAGATTTACAACCTTGGAAAATTTACAGCGGAAGTTTTACTCTGTTCTATAGATTCAATGGCAAAGGGGTTGGTTTTGATTTTATAAGGTCACTGTGAACTGGAATCAGGTTGATAGCAACGAGTTCTGGTATTTTATGGAGAAAAACAAGCGAAAAAATGATGATAGAAAATTGGAAACTAAGATTTCAGTTTTAAAGATGATAGGCAAGGATCCACTAAGATATTCAGGCAAAGGTACAGTGGAGATGAAAGAGGGAGCCATGTGAATATCTGGTAAAGGAGGTATCCAGGCAGAGAGAACAATACCAACAGACCTGAGGCAGAAGGAGGAAGTCCTATCACTTTCCAGAAAAGGGAACTGTGGGCTATTGTTTCAGGAACAAAATGCAAATGACAGAGACAAGTAAACAATATGTTAGAGACATGTCAGGGACTCCCTGTTGTAGGGTCTTGTGATCACTGCAATGACTTTCATAATTTTGGAACAAGAAGAGCCATTTTAGGATTTCATCCAGTGGCTTTTCATCTGACTCCACTTGGGGAGGAAAATGAAAGCAACTCACACCTGTTCCTTACCTAAATATTGATGTGGTTATTCTAGCTGCTGGGTTGAGTAGAAGTATAGATGGATAAGGATGGACACAGATGAGTTAGAGATGATAGTCTGGAACCTGATGTTAGCTATATTGCTAGTAACTTTCTGTTGGAACAAGTAATTCAGCACTAGCATATTAATTACCTAATAACATAGCTTACAGATTTGCTAACTGGCATTCAGTAAATCTTAAGTAGTCCTTTCATCAGAACAAAGTATTATGTACTTTTATTTGTCAAGACACACTATTAAAAGCTTTTATTTGAACTGATTTAAGTTTTAGAGAATTGCACATTTTGAGTAGATAAGGATGTGCCACTTTATGTTTCCATTGTTTATTTGACCACAGTGTCTTAATTTTTTTTATAACACATATTTTTAGAGCGGTATCTCCAAAATATACCTATTATTTAAATAGTAATAGTGATGTCTATTACTTAAATAAATACAAGTAGATGCATGTGTTTGTTGACAGTTGCTTGACAGTGAATTGTGGAGGCTGTCTATGTTTATTCATGATATTTCTGTCACTGTTTTTTGTTGTTTATAAATTGACTGGCTGGACACATGCTCTCTTCTAAACTCTAGGGACCTCATATCCAGAATGCAAGGCAATTGCATTTTGAAAAAACATCTTTTGTGATAACTTGCAAGGATTTGTTGAAGGATTTTCTTTACTACATTGTTTTAGAGAACTCCAAAATATGAGCCATTTCTTACAAGCAGTTTAAACTCTTTACAAATTCAACTTTACAATTTATGTTAATAATATTAAACGAAATAAAACTTAATAACAAATTTAAACATTAGGATAACAATCGAATGTTTTATGTTTCCCCCAATTACCTTTAAATAATAATATACAGATGTATCTTCTATCGTGAATTGACAATTCTACAAGAAGCCAATCTAAGGTTTCCACATGTGGTGCAATGGATCACTTAATATGGACCTTTCGGCCACATATAATCTTGTAACTGCCCAATTAATGATTGAGTGAGAAGAAGTGAATAATGTGCTTTTAATTGGACAACTTGCTAATGATACAAACAAGGTACATGATACCCTTGTGCATGCAAACAGGTGTACAGCACTGTGTAAATAAGGTATATGAAACTATAACCAGAGGATTAGTCACTTCTGCTATTCTGTTAGTCTTAAGAGACAGGAACTGGGGACCTCACTGCCACTAAGAAAGAAGAACTAGAAGTAGAGTGAGTCCTTTGGATCCAGGGTCCTTGTACTGAGAAACTCATAGACCAAGAGACAGGGAGAGAGAATGTAACACTGGTGATCGTTCAAGACAGTGAGAAGCAGCAATAGAGAAATGATAGCAGCAGAACCAGGAGGCTAGTGAGAGACAGCCCTTTGGGCTCCCCGGCTCTAGAAATGAAGTCAGCTACAGAAGATATGTCTATCCATGGACTCAGAGAGCTGGGTACCTTTGAACAAGAAGCTTCTTGGCAGAGGAGGATGTCTCTAGGTACTTATCAGTACGGTTCAAAAGCCTTGTAACTTTTTCCCAAGACAGGCAGAGGCCAGACAGGAGCGGGACCAATGGATGAGGGCTGAGACAGGAGGCCTGTTGTAAGAGTCCTGAGAGGAGTCTGTTCTGAGGAGGGTAACAGGAGCCCTACATAGCCAAAAACAGCTGGGAGAGCTGTCTTGCACTGATAAAATAAGACTTTGTTTTCATTCTTCTTGATCCTGACCTCCAGCAGCCTGTTACTTTTCTAGTAAACCCCATAACTGTATTGTGTAAGCATTCTGTGTGGCCATGGTAACTAATTACCAAATCCCACAGAGAAATAGTGTCATGAAAGTGGTGGCCAGTGTCCAAGTTGTTAGCAAAGATTGGAGAGAGGAGGTGTGTCTGACCTCAGTTTCCTAGGAGAGTGACAGGCTGTTAATCTTGATTCTGTTCCCCCCTCGTGAACGTAGATGCAGAAATATGATGGCCCGTGCTGTGTTTACATCACACCACGTGGATCATGTAGATCTTCAGTTCCAGGTAGCCCTCTGTATTCCAAACTCCTTTCTTTGTAACAAGAAATACCTGGGAAGTAGAATATATCATATTTCCCTAAGTATGAATCTTCTGTATTTCCTGTATCTGAGTTGTTCATTATCTGAATCTCAGAGAAAGGAGACAGCAGCCTCTATGGCTGTTTGTCCAGTTACCTTTCATACCCACACAACAGTGGAAACTAGTGGGATGGATTGAACTGTGTCCTCCCAAAATGCGTATGGTAAATTCTAACTCCTATGTCTGTGGTTAAAATCCCATTAGGAAATGCACTTTCTTTGTTATAGTTATGAGAAAGCACTATTAGTGTAGGGGTTGCTTTAAATCAGTCTCCTTTCAGGTATAAAAGAAGATTAAGCAACTAAGCTTGCAAAAAACATAAGCAAAAACTGAGGCAAACATTACTTGCTGCACAACTGCCAATGAAAAAGGGCAAAGGCCATCCCCAGAAAAAACAGAGAGAGAGAGAGAGAGAGCCAGAGGAGCTATATCTAGACTTCTAGCCTCCTAAACTGAGAGAAAATAAATTTGTTTGTTAAAACCACATGTTTGCATTTTCATTTTAGCAGCACTGTATAAATAAAATAGTTACTTAAAAAAAAAAAAAGGTATATTATGGATTGGATTTTGTCTCCCAAAATGTTATGTTGAAATCCTAATCCCTGTAAGATTGAATGTGACCTTGGTTGAACATAGGGCTTTTCTCTGAAGATGTCATCAGTTAAACTAGGTCATACCGGAGTTCTACTTCCTGCTAAGTGGTATATTATTAATGGGAGAAACAGATACAGAAACAGAGTCACACGAGTTGAGAACAGATACCACTGGACGATAAATCTAAATGCCAAGGAATGCCAAGGATTGATAAAAGCCACCAGAAGCTAGAAGAAAGACTTGAAACGATTTCTCTCTCAAAGACCTCAGAAGAAATTGCCATGAATGATATTGTAATTTGGATTTGCATACTCCACAACTGTGAAATAATTCACTTCTTTTTTTAACTTTTTTATTTTTTATTAATTACAGTAAAAGAATACCATTTCTAACATCTATCAATTGTCACATCTATGATAACTCCTCAGCTCCCCCACCCATGTAGCCAACACAGTTATTTTCTTCTGTGGATAATTCTCTTGTTAAGCCTTTAAAAACAGGGGTCTCATACAAATTTTTTCTTTTTGACACTGATTGTTTTCACTCAGCATGATCTCTTCCAAATGAGACCATGATATGAGACGTTTTCTAAAATTGTCACTGTTTTTTAACATAGCTTAGTGTTCCCTTGAGTACATGTACCATAGTTTGCTTATTCATTCATCTGTTGATGGATATCACGGTTGATTCCAACTTTTTTGCTATTGTGGACTGTGCTGCAACAAACCTTTGTCTACACGTGTCTGTTCATGTGACAACCTTTGTTTCTGAAGGATAAATTCCAAGCAGCGGAATTACAGGATCAAATGGTATATCTATCTTCAACTTTTTAAGGAAGCTCTGGACTGTTTATCAAAGAGGTTGTACCATTCTGCAACCCTACCAGCAGTGTAGGAGAGTTTCAATTTCTCCACAGCCTCTCCACCATTTGTTGTTTTGTGTTTTTTGGATCATAGCCAACCTTGTTGGGGTGAGATGGTATCTCATTGTAGTTTTGATTTGAATTTCTTTAGTAGCTAATGATTGCGAGCAATTTTGCATGCGTCTTTCAGCTGCCTGGATATCCTCTTTAGAGAAATGTCTGTCCATCTCCTTTGCCCTTTGCTTACCTGGATTATTTATCCTTTTCGTGTTGATATTTTGTAATACCTTATAGATTATGGAGATCAGATGTTTTTCTGACATAGAGTTGCCAAATATTTTTTCCCATTTGGTAGGTGGTGTTTTAATTCTTTTGATGAAGTCTTTGGATGAGCAAAAGTATTTGATTCTTAATAGTTCCCATTTATCTATTTTCTCTTCTGTTGAATGTCCTTTGTTTGTCAGATTTTGAAGTCTGTCTACATTGTGTATTAAAACTTCTGTTGATCCTATTTTATCTCGGATGAGCTTTATCATTTTAGATTTCATATTTAGGTCCTTTAACCAATTTGAGTTGTTTTTTGTATAACGTGTGAGATATGGATTTTTGTTTCAATTTTTGGCAGATGGATATCCAATTTTGCCAGCACCATTTGTTAAAGAGAACGTTCTTACCCCAGTTTAAAATCTTGGGGCCTTTGTCAAATATCAACTGTTCATAGGAGGGTGGTGGCATCTCTGGGGTCTCAACTCTGTTCCATTGGTCTATATGTCTCTTTTTGTACCAGTATCATGCTGCTTTGACTACTGTGGCAGTGTAGTGGGTTTTAAAGTCAAGGTGTTGAGAGGCCTCCTAGTGTGTTCTTCTTCTTCTTCAGTAGTGCTTTACTTATCCGAGGTTTCTTCCCTTTCCAAACAAAGCTGATGATTTGTTTCTCCATCTCATTAAAAAATGTCACTGGAATTTGTATTAGGATTGCATTATATAAGTAGATTGCCTTTGGCACAACAGACATTTTCACAATGTTGAGTCTTCCTATCCGTGAGCAGGGTGGGTTTCTCCATTTATGTAAGTGTCTCTTAGTTACTAGTAGTAAGGTCTTGTAGTTCTCCTTGTAAAGATCTCTTATTTCTCTAGTTAGATTTATTCCTAGGTATTTTATCTTCTTGGGGGCTATAGTGAATGGAATTGATCTGGTGATTTCTTCTTTAATAATCTCAGTTGGTGTAAAGGAATCCCAGTGATTCACTTAACTTTATCTTGTATCCCATTACTTTACTAAAACCCTCTAGTAATTCCAATAGTTTACTTTATGGATTCCTTTGGATTCTCTGTATAAACAATCATATGATCTGCAGATAGGAAGACTTTTACTTTTTCATTGCTGATAGGGCTGTCCTTTATTTCTTTGTCTTCTCTAATTGCTCTGGCTAGAACTTCAATCACAATGTTGAATAGAAGTGGTGAGAGTGGGCATCCTTGTTTAGTTTCAGTCTTTTACCATTCAGGGTGATGAAGGCAATTGGCTTTGCATAGATGATACTGGTTGCTTTGAGGAATTTCCCCTCTATTCCGATTTTTCTGAGAGTTTTAAGCATGAATGGGTGTTGAACTTTGTCAAATGCCTTTTCTGCATCAATTAACAAAATCAGGTGATTCTTATCATTTGTGTTATTAATGTGGTTGATTACATTAATTGTTTCTCTGATGTTGAAACAGCCTTGCATCCCTGGAATGAAACCAACTTGATCATGATAAATTATTTGTTTTTTTTTAATATGCTGTTGAATTCTATTGGCTAGAATTCTGTTGAAGATTTTTGCATCTAGGTTCATGAGAAATATTAGTCTGTGATTTTCCTTTTTCTGTGGGATCTTCCCCTGGCTTTGGTATCAGGGTTGTACTGACTTCATAGAATGAATTTGGAAGTATTTCATCTCTTTCTATGGTGTCAAATAGTCGCAATAATGTTGGAGTTACATTTTCTCTAAAAGTTTTGTAGAATTCTCTGGTGAAGCCATCTAGACTAGGACTTTTTTTGGTTGGTAGATTTTTGATGACTTTTTCAGTCTCTTCCTTTGTGATAGATTTATTAAGTTGATCTACTTCTCCTTGTGATAATCTTGGTGAGTGATATGAATCTAGAAATTTGTCCATTTCCTTTAGGTTTTCAAACCTGTTAGACTACAGCCTTTCATAGTATTCTGTTATGGTATGTTTGATTTTAGCTGGGTCTGCTGTAATGACTCCCACCTAATTTCTTAATTGCGCTATTTGTATCTTGTGCTGTTTTTCTTTCGTAAGTTTAGCCAATGATTTACCAATGTTGTTGATCTTTTCAAAGAAGCAGCTTTTGATTTTATTTTTTTGAATTGATTTTTTATTCTCTAATTCATTTAGTTTTGCTCTAATCCTTATAATCTGCTTTCTTCTGGTGCCTGAAGGGTTCTACTGTTACTCTCTTTCTACTTGTTCAGGCTGTAAGTTTAATTCTTTAATTTAGGCCCTTTCTTCTTCTTTCCATGTGTGCTGTTATGGAGATAAACTGACCTCTGAGCACCACTTCGGCTGTATCCCATAGATTCTGGTAGGATGTGTTCTCATTCTCATCTGATTCCATAAATTTCTTTAGTTTGTCATTGATTTCTTCTATAACCCAAGGCTTTTTTAGCAAAGTGTTGTTCAGTTTCCATAAGTTTGAATTTCTACTTATGATTTTTCTGTTATTAATTTCAACTCTTATAGCTCTATGGTCTGAAAAGATACTTTGCAGTACATCAATGGTTTGGATTTTATAAAGAATTGCTTCATGACGTAACATATGGTCTATTCTGGAGAATTTTCCATGTGCATTAGAGAAGAAGGTGTACTTATCCGCTGATGGGTGAAAAGATCTGTATATGTCACTAAAGTTAAGTTGGTTGATTGTTGCAATAAGATCTGTATCTTTACTGAGCTTTTTTTTTTTTTTGAATAATCTATTTGTAACTGAAAGGGAAACATTGAAGTCTCCAACTATTATTGTGGAATGATCTATCCAATTTTTCAGTGTTGTCAATATTTGTTGAATGTATTTAAGTGCTCTGGTATTGTCTGCTGCTCCTGACTGGCTGTTCAGGCCAGTACATTGGACAGCTCGTAATTTAACAGCTGGACAGCACCCTGCATAGAGCTGGAATTTATGTTTAAGGCTGAGAGGCCCATGTGCTTGACCTCAGATCTGTCTCTTGAGAGGCCTGGCAGCTTCTCCTCCCACTCTTCTTTGATCCACATTATAGGGCATGCTGACAGCCCCCAGTTTCTACATAAGTAGGGTAGCCTCTGCTACCCAATAAGTAGACTCTTCCAACTCAGAGAGTCCACCTGGGGCAAATCACTGAAGTATTAGAGACAGCTGGTGACCAACAATTCTCTTAGATACAACACCAGAGAAATCAAACAGTGTCTAGATGGCATACAGGCAGCAGACCATAATTAATCATTTAAAGAAGCAGCCTTCACATGTTCCAGAAAATTCCCAAAATAAAGATTCAAAAAAAAATCCCAGATGAAGAAGCCTTTCTGAATCTATTAGAGTTAGAGTACAAAAGATTTATATATAGAACCCTCCTAGAGATTAAACAAAATGCAGTAGAACAAAATGAGTAAAGTAGTAAGCTAATTGAACTAATGGAACATCAATGATCTGAAATACATCAGATCAATAACAAAATTACAGAGCTAGGTAATTCAATCCAAAGCTCAAAGAGTAGGACTGAACAGACAGAAGTTAGACTCAGTGACCTTGAAGACAGAGCAACTGACACCAGCATTTATGAAGTAAAATCAGAGAAAAGAAATAAGAAAAAATGAGGAAGCATTAAGAAACATGTGGGACTCCATTAAGAGGAATAATTTACATTTAATTGGAGTTCCTGAACAAGGGGAGATTAATGACAATAAGAGTATTGCTGTAGAGATGCTGACAGAAAACTTTCCCGAGACTTTGAGCAAAGAGAACATAGGTATCCAAGATGTTTACTGAACACCACAAAAGCTAGACCAGCAAAGAAAGATGCCAAGGCATATTGCAATCAAGCTTAATAAGATGAAACATAAACAGATACTTCTAAAGGCAGACAGGCTCGAAGCAAAGCTAATACTCTAAGGGAAATCCTGTAGGCTATCGTTTGACTTTTCTGCAAAAAAAAAAAAAAAAAAAAAAAAAAAAAAAAAAAAAAAAAAAACACTGGCTAGAAAGCAGTAGGCAGAGACATTCAAAGCCCTGAAAGAGAAAAACTTCCATCCAAGAATTATTTATCCTGCAAAACTGTCTATCAAATATAATGGTGACATTAAGATTTTTGAAGGTAAAGAGAAATGTAAAGACTTTGTAAAAACTAAACCAAAATTACATGAAATATTGAAAGAAGCTCTTCCCTTAGAAAAACAGAACCATTAAGTGTATATTCAAGATGAAAATTCAGGACACATCATCCTAAATTCTAACCAGTTAGAGAAGTCACAAAACTTTATCAAAGCTACAGTATTATAATGAGGGAATCTGTGATCATATGATAACATCTATAACACCATCACGTTAAGAAAGGGATACATTATAGTAGTCACAGTGGTTTTAGATGCAGAGGAAGTTTCATAGTTATGTAGTAGTTAAAACTTGGTTTAATCTTAGTATGTTAAGGGGGATAATACATGTAGCCATAAAGTAAATTAACAATGCATTGTATCAAAATAACAAATGCAATACAGGAGTCTCAACAAACACAAAACCAACACTGAAACAACAACCCATAAAAAAGAATGCCCCAGAGGAGAACAGTAAAAGCAATATAGAAAACATCAACATAAAGGTAATCACAGTAAAATGATGGCACTAAGCACATACCTATCAATAATTACACTGAATGTAAATGGACTGAATACTCCAGTACAGAAACAGTGAGTGACATCCTGGATCAAAAGACATAACTCATCTATATGTTGCTTACAAGAAACAACCTTAGACTTAAAGATATGAACAAATTGAAAATTAAAGAACAGAATAATATATACCAAGCTAACAATACACAAAGAAGAGCAGGCGTGGCAATACTAACCTCAGTTAAAATAGATTTCAATAGAAAATCCACTCTTGAGGACAAGGATGGTCACTATTTATTGCTGAAAGTTTCAATACTCAATCAGGATGTAATAATAGTAAATATTTTATTCACTTCTTGTAGTCACTCACTTTGTGGTTTGTTACAGCAACCCTGTAAGGTAGAATTTATTAAATTTTTGTTTGCTTTTCTCTGTGGCAGGCAGACTTTCAAATAGCGCAGTAATTTTTGCCTAGATGTTACAAATAGGCAATCACTCAGCTACTAACTTGCTAATCAAAAGTTTGGAGGTGTGAAGCAACCCAGAGGTCTCTCAGAAGAAAGGTCTAGAAATCTGCTTCTGAAAAGGAAGAGTCATGAAATCACCATGGAGCAGTTCCAATCTGCACACAAGTGGTTTGCATAAACTGAAATCAACTTGATAGCAATTGCATTGGAGGCTTTTGCTATTGTTGTTGTTTTTGTTGAATATTCATGTCTTTGGATATGATGTGCATATAGTGACTTACTAGTAACAAACAGAATATAGTTAAAAGGCAGAATATCATGGTAAAGATTAGTTTACAAAGAAAACATAGCTTTGTGTTGTGCATCCCTGCTAGTTTATTCTGAGCGAAGACTATTGTCATTTTGTGAACTGCCCTAATATAAGGCCCACATGACAAGGAAGCTTAGGTGGGGTTCAGCCAACAGCCAACAAAAACTGAGATTCTTAGTTCAATGTCTCACAAGAAACTAAATCCTGCCAGCAATCATACGAGATAAAGACCATCCTTCAGTCAGTCCTTGAGAAGAATGAACCCACCTAAACTGTGCCCACATTCTGGACTTCTAGAAACTCTTTAACAAAAAATCTTGTTGTTTTCAGCTATAAAGTTTTAAGGTTATTTTTTTTTTTTTTTTTGGCCCGGTAATTGATAACTGATACACTTTCCTATTTGTTGCCTAATATAGCACATTTCATTTGTTTTCTCTGCCAAGGATATCTTGGCATTACCCTAATAAGGGACTCCAGTGATTGTCTAACTGTATTTACTTTTTTGTAATTTTAAAAAATTGTGCCTTTTGAGTAATCCCTAATTTCACCCAAACATAAATATTAAATGAACACGGAAGTAAAGTTTTCTTCAGGACTTTATTGATTATCGTAATGCCATGTTTAAGTAGGAAAGTACTGTTATAGTAAGTAAATATGACCTCAGGGAATCAAATACAACATAGGGGTCACAAATGTGATTATTGTTTTTTCGCTAGAGTACATTGTAGCAAGTGTTCTTTATGTAATCAAACCATGGATTATAATATGTTGTCCACTTGGTGCCAGTAACTTATCTATATACTAAACATAATTGTTAATTTACAATAACATTAATTGCCATACCTAAATTTCTGTTTCGAAGATGTTCCCATTTCTATTTGCATACTTTAATCTGCAAAACACTTCGCTAAACTTGTGCCCCATGGGACATTTAATCTCCTTAGCTGCCCAGTTGTGCGTACCAGCATCTCTGAATTTGGTATTTGGCTAATAGTGCTATTACCTTTCATGCTGAGTCCAAAGCCTTACCTCCCTGAATCTTTACTTTTGCCAACTAGAAAATTTTCCATCATGTCAAGAAAACCCACTGTGCAGTGTGCTTAGGGAACGGACACTCTCTTGCTGACTGACAGCTATTCAATAGAGAAAAGAGCTACAGAGAGATGCCGATACATATTAAGCTCACTGAAGAGAATACGCTTTGTATTTCAAAATGTCACTTTTCTTAGAGTTCAGTGGGAGTGAGTAGCTATAATAAGGTAATTTCTAGAGGGAACCATACTGTAGTTCATTGTATAAATAATTGATTTGATCAGCTGAAATTATTGTGCCTAGTTCTGAATGACCTTTCAGATGAATTACTGGGTTTTCACTACAAAAGCAACCAGAGCTTATAGTATGATGTCAAAGAAATTCATATGCAGCCGTGTTCTATTAAAAGAAAGGGTATTTACACAGTTTTATTTTTTTCCTTTGGAAAAGCTAAAATATGATCAGTTGTTTCCTTGTGTACAAGCTGAGACAGAATATCTTGGGTTTTATTCTTATGTTCAAGGTCAAACAGAAACAGCGAATTATTGACACTGCCTCACATATATGAATATTTTAGAGAATACTTACAAAACAAAATAAACATAAAGCGTAAATGTGACCACATCTTAGGGGAAGGATTTCCCCTCACTGTATGTCTTATCATCAGAATATATTTCAAGAAAATACTATCTTAGAATATAAATAAGCATATTTGAAATTCAGCAGAATTGTAGATATTAGTAACTTATGCAAGTCCCAGTCCTTTACTACTTAATGCCCCCATCCTTATTCTAATCACTGATTCTGCTTAAATGCATATTACCTTTAAGCTCTGAATTGATACATAGTTAAACATATTATGTCTTCTCTTCATACTCTCATTTAACATATTTGTTTCTTTTATGTTATGGAACATACATGCACATTGCTTGATATCATCCAAAGAATACAGAGATGTAGATAGTTGAAAAATGAAAATGCTTATTCTTAATTCCCTCAGTTCCCTATTTTGTAATTGTATTTTCCATGTACAATCTTGATAGCTTGTTGTACATTTTTCCATAACTTTCTGAATGCACAATAAAGTATATGTGTGTATATATATACATATGCATTATATATACATATGCTTGCACATGTACATGTATATGTAGATACACATGTACATTTTATACATATACTCATATACACATGTGTGTGTGTGTGTGTGTGTATACACACATTCAAGAGTGCCTTGGTGCCACAAGGAGTTCTGGTAGCTCAGTGGTTAATAGCTTGCCTGTTAACACTAAGGTTGACAATTTTGAATCCACTAGCCATTCTTTGGAACCCCTATGAGGCAACTCTATACTGTTCTATGTGGTGACTAAGAATCAGATTGGACTGACTGGTGACTGACTCGGTATATTTGTTTGTTAGTTGGGTGGCACAAAGGGTTAAGTGGTTGACTGTATTGGAAAACTACCTAGCCTTGGAAATAGACCTGGCGATCAGCTTCTGAAAAATCACGGTTTTGAAAACCAGGCGGAGAGCTCTACTCGGTGCCTACAGAGTCATGATGGGTCAGAATCCACTCAACAGCACACAACAACAGCAACATAACTGTTGTTGTTATGTACCATGGAACTGGTTCTGACTCACACAACACTGTTTACAATAAAATAAAACATTGCCTGGTCTTGAGTCATCCTCATTGTCATTTTTGTGCTTGAGGCTGTTGTAACCACTGTGTCAGTTTATCTTGTGAGGGTCTTTTTCTTTTTCACTGACCCTCCACTTCATTAAGTATGATGTCCTTCTCCAGAAAATTGTCCTTCCTGAAAACACATCCAAAACGCTGAGATGAACTCTGATCATCTTTGTTTCTAAGGAGCATTCTGGCTGTACTTCTTACAAAAGTCTGTTTGTTCTTCTGGCACTCCACGGTATATTCAGCATTTTTTTTTGCCAACAGCTTAATTCAAATATATCAATTCTTCCTTGCTGTATTCATACATACATATTTAAGTCCATTGCTGCAGCCACTGTATCAAATCTATCTCATTGTGTCTTCCTGTTTTTAGCTAACATTTTACCAAGAATGGCATCCTTCTCAAGGCATTGGTTCCTCCTGATAACACATGTAAATTAGGAGAAGATAAATCTCTCCATTCTTGCTTCTAAGGAACATTCTAGCAGTACTTCTTCAGAGGCAGATTTGTTTATTCTTCAGGCAGTCAGTGGTATACTCAGTATTCTTCACCAATACCATAGCATTTTAAGTTACTATTTTTTTTTTTTAATACTTTGTGATGCTATGTGTTTTCACTAATTTTGGGATGCTGGATCAAAGACAATTTGGATTTTTTTATGTGAGTTAGGAATTTCGAGATATACGATCTAGCAATGCAAGCTACCAATGAGGTCAGTGACATTGTGGCGATCTTAGATCTGTGGTATGGCAATATATCAGTAAGAACTAAGCAGTTATTCCAAATGGCTTTCCATGAGATTATACGAGGAAACTCTGGTTTTCTAAACACCACACAGAAAAACCAAAACAAATCCAGCAGGTTTCCCTAACTATGACATTGTTGTTGTTGCTAAATGTCGTTAGGTTGGTTTGGACTCATAGTGGCCCAGTGACCCCATAGACTAGAGAAAGAAACGCTGCCTGGTCCTTCACCTTGCCCACAGTCTGTGGTATACTTGAATCCCATGTTATACTCACTGTGTCAGTCTATCTTGTTGAGGTTTTACTCTTTTTCACAGACCCACTAGTTTACTAGGTATAATATTCTTTTCCAGGGACTGGTTGCTTCTGACAACATGTCCAAAGTATGGGAGATGCAGTAGTCTTATCATCTTTGCTTCTAAGCAACACCTTGGTTGTACTTCTTCCAAGACACATCTATTCATTCTTTTGGCAGTTTGTGGTATAGTCAACATTCTTCTGCAACACTGCAATTCAAAGATGTCATTTATTTTTCCGTCTTCTTTATTCATTGTCCAGCTTTTGCATCACATGATGTGACTGAAAATACCATGGCTTGGGTCATGCACACCTTAATCTTTAAGGTGACATCTCCGCTTGTCAGCACTTTAAAGAAGTGTTTTACAGCAGACTTTCCCAGTGCAATGCTTCTTTTGATTTCTTGACTGCTACTTCAGTTGATGTTCGGTATAGAAACAAGAAAAAATGAAATGTTTGACAGCTTTAGTCACCTCTCCAATTATTATGGTGCTGCTTATTGATTCAGTTGTGAGGTTTTTGTTTTTTTAAAAAAAATTTTATTGTGCTTTAAGTGACAGTTTGCAATCCAAGTCAATTTTCCTTATAAATCACCCTCCACATGCCTGTATGCAACTCTAGCTGCTCTGCCAACCCTCTGACAGCACACTTCACCTTTCTACCCTGTGCTTTCAGCTTCCCTTCACTCAACTCCTGTCCCGGCCTCTCGACTCTCCCACCTCACCTCTAGAGAGGAGCTACTCTGACAGCCTCATGTACATATTTAAGAAGCATATCACCAGCATCATTGTGTCTTATAGTCTGGTCTCATTTGTGTCTAGAGAGTTGGCTTCAGTACTGGTGTCAGCTGTGGGCAAGCAGTGAGTCCAGAGGCTATGTTCTCAGGGAACCCTCCAAGACATCAGACTGTCAAGTCGGGCCTTCTAATAAAGTTGTAGATACACACCCCATTTTTCTCATGCTATAATCAGAAACTCTCTGTTGTATTCCTGTCAAGGCAGTCATTGCTGATGGTGGGGCACCATCTAATTCTTTTGGTTTCATTTGTTCATTTCATATCACATGATCCCTTCTGTCTTCTACGTTCATATTTTTCTCATGTTTTTGATGTCCTTTGTCCTCCTCTGGTCCAGGTGGATTGGAACCAACTGACACTCCTTAGATGGCAACTTGCTAGCTTTTAAGACTCCAGATACCATTCACTGAAATGGGATGCAGAATATTTCCTTAAAAAAAATATATTATGTCAGTTGACCTAGATGTTCCCTGAAACCATGATGCTCAGACCCCTACTCTTGATATTCAGATCTTCAAAATGTTGGATTGTATTTAGGAAACCTCTTAGCTTTTGGTGTAGTCCAGAAATGTTAACTTCCCTTCTACTGTGTGCTGTCACTATCTTCACTAAACCCAATTCCTATGTCCTATGTAATCTATGTATATCTGTCTTTCTCCCGCCACTGCCCTGTAACCATCAAGGTTATTTTCTTCCATGCTTAAATCTTTTCTTGAGTCCTTTGGATAGTGGTCTCATATGACATTTGTCCTTTTGCTTCTAACTAATTTCACTCAGTATACCTTTCAGACGACTCCGGGTTGTCTGATGTTTACCGTGATTATTGCTCCTTGTCATTGCATAGTATTCCATCGTGTGGATGTATCATAGTTTGTCTATCCATTCATCTATTGAAAGACACGTAGGCTGATCCCATCTTTTTGCTGTTGTGGACAGTGCTCCAATCAACATGAGTGTGCACGTGTCTGTTCATGTGACATTCCTTTTTTCCCTAAGATCTGTTTCAAGCAGTGAAACTGCAGAATCATATGATATTTCTATTTCTAGCTTTATAAGAAAGCACCAGATCAATTGATTGCCCCACTTTGCATTCCCATCAGAAGTGTAGAACAGATGCAGTGTCTCCATAGCCTCTCTAACATTTATTGTTTGTATTTTTTTTGTATTAATGCCAGCCTTGTTGGGGTGAGATGGTATCTCATTGTAGCTTTGATTTGGATTTATCTAACGATTGTGAGCATTTCCTCATACATCTGTTAGCTGCCTGGATGTCTTCTTTGGTGAACTGCCTGTTGATGTAATTTGTCTTTTTTTTTAACTGAGTTATTTGTCTTTTTCTTATGGAGGTTTTGTAGTATCTGGTAGATTATGGAGATCAGACACTGAATGGATTCACAGCTGCCATTTTTTCCCCCAGTCTATATGTAGTGCTTTTATTCTTTTGGTGAAGTTTTTGGATGGGCATAAATGTTTGATTTTAAGCATTCTCCATTATCTATTTTTTCTTCTGGTGTTTGTGCACTGTTACTAATATTTTGTAGTCTCTTTATGCTGTCTATTAGGGATCCCTGCATTGTGCCAATTTTTTCCCATGATTTTTATCATTTTAGATTTGGTATTTAGGTCTTTGATCCATTTTAAGTTAGTTTTTATGTATGGTATGAGATATTGGTCTTCTTCACTTTTTTTGCGGATGGATATTCAGTTTTGCCAACATCTGTTGAAGAGACTGTTTTTCCCCAGTTTACAGACTGGGCCTTTGCCAAGTGTCAGCTATTTAAAAGTGGATAGTGTTTTATCTGGAATCTCTATTCTGTTCTATTGGTCTGTACTTCTGTTTTTGTACCAGTACCGGGCTGTTTTGACTACAACAGGAGTGTAACAGATTCTAAAGTCAGGTAAAATGATTCATGTCAATTTATTCTTCTTCTGTAATCTTTTACTTATTCAGAGCTTCTTCCCTTTCCATGTGAAATTGGTGGCTTCTCTTCTCATTAAAAACTGACATTGGAATTTGTATTGTATCTAAAGATTGCTTTTGGAAGGGATAGACATTTTCATGACGTTAAATTTTCCTGTCCATGAGCAAGGTAGGTTTTTCTATTTATGTAGGCCTTTTGGTTTCTTTCAGTAGAGACTTGTACTTTTCTTTGTAGAAGTCTTTTGTACATAAGTATTGTATCTTCCTGGGGGCTATTGTAAATAGTATTCATTTGGTTCTCATTGTGTGTCTCTTTGTTGGTGTAGAGGTATCCTACTGATTTATTTATGTGTAACTTATATCCTGATTCTTTGTTGAACAATTATTTCTAGCAGTGCTTCTTTTTGTTTGGGTTATTCATGGTTTTCTGTGTACAAGATCACATCATCTACCAACAGAGATACTTTTCCTTCTTCCTTACCAGTTTGGGTGCCCTTTATTTCTTTGTCTTGTCTGATGACTTGGGCTAGAAATTCTAGCATGGTGTTGAATAAAAGTGATGGTAATGAGCATCCTTGTCTGGTTCTCATTCTCAGGGGGAATGCTTTCAGTCTCTCTACATCTAGGATGATATTGATTGTTGGCTTTGCATAGATATTCCTTATTATGCTGAGGAATTCTGCTTCTGTTCCTACTTGGTTCAGAGTTTTTAACATGATGAGTGTTGGACTTTGTCAAATGTCCTAACTGCATCAATTGATAAAATCAAGTGGTTAGTATCTTTTACTTTATTTATGTAGTTGACACCATTAATTGTTTTTTCAATGTTGAGCCATCCTTCATCCCTTGTACGAATCCTATTTGGTCATGGTGAATACTTTTTTTGATATGTTGTTTAACTCTATTGGCTAGAATTTTATTGAGGAATTCTGCATTTAAGTTCATCAGAGATGCTGGTCTTGAAGAGCTCTAAATATTACTCTTTTGTATTCTACCTCTGATAACTGCAGGAAGCCTCATCCTGAAAAAAAATTGATTTTTTTTTTTTCTGAGAGTTATCTGAATGCAAGGTGGTCAGCTTATTTAAATGATTAGAGGTTGAATCTCTGAGCCATCTGAAATTTGTAATTTATTTGCTTGGTAATTGTGTTCTAACTTACATAAATATATAAGTGCGTCTGAACATTCTGGTTGTCTGCACATGTCATTATAATACTTTACTTTGTCTTCTCCAGCTGCCCTTTGATCTGTTCTTTTACTTCATTATTTCTTCCTTTTGCTTTAGATACTTGATCCTGAGAGCAAGTTTCAGAGTCTTTTCTGACATTCAATTTGATCTTTTATTTCTTTCCTATATTTTTAATGACCTCTTGCTTTCTTCACTTTATGGTGTCTTTTACGTCACTGTATAACTCAGCTTGCCCTTGGTCATTAGTGTTCAATGCATCACATCTGTTCTTGAGATAGTCTCTAAATTCAGTGGGATGCACTCAAGGTTGTACTTTGACTCGTGCACGTGTTCTAATTTTCTTCAGTTTCAATTTAAACACGCACAAACTTCCACAGTCAGCACCTGGTCTTGTTCTGACTGATGATACTGAGTTTTTCCATCCACTCTTCCACAGATGTAGTTGATTTGATTCCTGTGTATTCCATCTGGTGAGGTCCACGTGTACAGTCTCTGTTTATGTGGTGAAAAAAGGTTATTGCAATGAAGAAGTCATTGGTCTTACAAAACTTTATCATGCTATTTCTGACATTATTTCCATCACCAAGGCTGTACTTTCTAACTACTGATCCTTCTTTGTTGCCAGCTTTCACATGTTAATCACCAGGAATTGCCATCACATCCTGATTGCAGGTTCAATCAATTTCACACAGTAGAATCTGATAAATTTTTTTTTTTCATCTTTGGCCTTAGTGGCTAGTGAGTAAATCTGAATAGTAGTCACGCTAACTGGCTTCCCTGTAAGCATACAAATATCATTCTATCACTGACAGTACTGCACATCAGGACAGATCTTGAACATTCTTTTTGAATATGAATGTAACACTATGAGCTCCAAGAATTAACTTAGTGAATTTCATTTTTCTAAGAGCTACATACCTTACTGCTGAATATCACTACGGCCACTTTCGAAGAACTTCCCTTGGGAAGCTATGCACCAACCCCAGTGCCTAGTCTACCCTTCAGAGCAATTTTGGAATTATGGAACTCTTTCTCAGATGGCTGTTGCACACAGTGGCAAGTTCATGGACTTTACTGTATAGTGTCTGTGAGAAAGTTTTTAGTGATTGAGCAAATAACTTTATTGGAACACTTTACTGCCTCCTCACCTGATCTAGCCCCCAATGACTTTTTTTCTTTACCTGAATATAAAAGAAATATTCAAAGACAATATTTGATGGCATTCAGGACATCAAGGGTAATGCAAGAACAGATCTGTGAAGGGTGGATTAGGCGCTAGCGTCAGTACATAGCTTCCCAAAGGGAATACGTCAAAGGTGAGCATAGCGATATTCAGCACTGAGGTGAGGTGTGTGCAGTACTTTTTCTAGGATGAGTTTGTGAACTTAATTGTCAGACACCTCACATTCCTCTTTAAGTTTTCATTCGCAGCATAGTACACCATATGATTATCTGATTCAAAATGGCCAACATCAGTCCATTTTCACTCACTAATGCGTAAAATATCAAATGCTTATATATTGTATTTTCTTTTCACAGATGAAGTCAAGTTTTGGGGGACTTTATCAGGTGATATGGCACAACTCAAATTGAGAAGAAACAGCAGCAAATAGCCATTAATATTCAGAAAGTAGAATATTCAAGTATGAATATAGGAAAACTGGAAATCATCAAAAAACTACCAACCCAACAACCTGCAGGGTCCCTGGAGAACATGGCCCTGCGTTGATAGTTTTTTGATGACTTTTTCAATTTATTCCTTTGTGATGGGTTTATTAAGTTGTTCTACTTGGAATTTATCCATTTATCCAAAATCTAGAAATTTATCCACTTCCTCTAGGTTTTCAAATCTGTTAGAGTGCAGTCTTACGTAGTAATCTGTTACAATTTTTTGTTTCAGTCGGGTCTCTTGTAATATCTCTCATCTCATTTCATATTTGAGTTGTTTGTTTCCTCTTCTGTTTTTCTTTTGTAAGTTAAGACAACGGTTTGTCAGTTTTGTTGATCCTTTCAAAGCACCAGATTTTGGATACACCAGCTGCTCCTAGGAAACTCTATAGGGCAATTCTACTCTGATCTATAGGGTCATCGTGAGTTGGAATCAACTCAGTGGCAGTGGGGTTCTGTTTAACAATCTCTTTAACAAATGCTGCTGGAGTAACTGGATATTTACCTGCAAAAAAAATATAGCAAGACTCCTACCTCACACCATATACAAAAACCAATTCAAAATTTATCAAAATTCTTTTTTTAACTTTTTTTATTGTGAAAAAGTAAAAGTTTACAATACAAGTCAACTTACTATAGAAAGCTCTGAACACCTACCTCTATGCAAACTCTATCTGCTTTCCTCACTCAGTGATAGTACACTCTTCCTTTCTGCTCTCTACTTACAGTATTTGCTCAGCCAATACTTGTCACTCCCTCTCTACCCTTTCCTCTTCCCTCTAAAGAGAAACCAATTGGACAACCTCATATACACATTAAACCATAGAGTAGGCGTACCACCTGTATTACTCTGTGTCCCTTAAAAAGAAAAAAAAAGCAACAAGCCTAATTCCATCAAGTCAGGTCTGACTCACAGCGACCTTATAGATCAGAGCAGAACTACCCCAGAGTTTCCAAGGAGCACCTGGCAGACTTGAACTGCTGGCTTTTTGGGTATAGCAGAGGTAGCACTTAACCCCCTATACTACCAGGGTTTCCTGTGTCCCTTAGTCCAGTCCAATCCTTGTCTGAAGCGTACTGGTTTCAGGTCTGGGCTAGCAGCAAGTCCAGCGGTCAGGTTCTCAGGAGATGCCTCACCCCTCCCCAGTATGTTACACTATCAAGTTTGGTCTTTTAATAAAGTTCTAGATCTGCACAACCCATTTTCTCATGCTATGTCAGGGACTCAGTGTTGTGGTCCCTGACACGGCTGCTTTGGTGGTGGCCAGGAACCTTCTGCTTCTTCTGGTCTCATGTTGATACAGTTTCTCAAGCATGTGGATCCTTCTGTCTCCTAGGTTCATATTTTCCTCATGTCTTAGATGCTCTTAGTTTCCATCTGCTCCAGGTGGGATGGGATTAATTGATGTTTCTTAGATGGTAGCTTGTGGGCTTTTAAGACCCCAGGCAATACTCACTAGTATGGGATACAAAACAATCTCTCAGAAAAAAAGACTGGTTATGCCAGTTGACCTCAGTGTCCCCTGAAACCGTGGTACCCAGATCCTTGTCCCAGACATTCTGTCCTTTAAAATGTTGGGTTGTATTTAGAAAACTTCATAGCTTATGGTGTATTCCAGTTGTGATGACCTGGTTTCTACTGTGTGCTGTTATTTCTTTCACCTAGTCGAATTCCTATTGACTAATCTACTAATATCAGATATAAAACAATAAAGATCATGGGAAAAAAAAGGCAATGCTATGAGACCTAATACCTGGTATAAACAAAATGTAAACCACAGCTAACAATACGGAAGCACCAGAAGCAAAAGTAGATAACCGTGAACTTTTAAAAATCAGATACTTACATTCATCAAAGTACTACACCAAAAGTGTACAAAGACGGACTACAGACTTGAAAAAATGTTTAGGTCTGATCAGGGCCTCATTTCTAAAATCTAGACACTACACAACTACCACAACAAAAAGACAATCCAATTTAAAACTGAACAAGGATATGAACAGGAGCTTCACCAAAGAAGACATTTAGGTAGTTATCAGATACAGGAAAAAATGCTCATGATCATTAACCATTATAGAAATTTAAATGAAAACCACAATGTCATGCTTCCAGGGGAAGTCCGAAGCCACTGGACCATCAATTGTGGTCTTTTAGTGGAGCTAAAAAAAGAAAAAAAATACAATACCACACCATCTCACCCTAACAGATGTGGAATTAATCAAAAGAAACACAGATATACACATACACACACAAAAAAAAATTAGTGTTTTGTGGAGGCTGTGAAGATACTGTACACTTGCACACTGCTAGTGGGAATGTAAAATGGTACAACCACATAGAAATTGATTTAGCACTTCCTTAACCACCCAGGAATAGAAGTACAATGTGATTCAGTAATCCCACTCATTCGAATATACCATAGAGAAATAAGAGCCATCACACAAGTAGATATATGTACACTCATGTTGACAGCAGCAGTGTTCACAATAGCAAAAACATGGAAACCACCTACGTTCTCATGAGTGAAGAATGGATAAACAAATTATGGTACATATACATAATGGAATAGCATGCAATGATAAATAGAGAATTTGTGTAACATCTTACAACATGGATGAATTTGGAAGGCGTACTGAGTGAAATGTCTTAGTCACAAAGGTACACATGTTGTAGGAGACCACTGTAAGAAGAACTCAAGAAAATGTTCAAACCTCAGAAGAAAGCATTGTTTGATGAGGAGGAGGTAGGAAAGGGAAATACATGAACTGGGTAGTAGCAAGAATTAGCTTAGGTAAAGAGAAGGACAATGCATAATACGTGCAAAGTCAGTGAAACTGGACTAAAACAAATGGTGAACACATCTGGGAAAAGAGTAGTAGGAGCAGGGGTATGGCAACCATGATTTCAGGGCACATCTAGGTCAGCTGGTATAGCAAAGTTTATTAAGACAATGCTCTGCATCCTACTTTGGTTAGTGGTGTCTGGGGTTTTAAAAGCTGATGAGAAACCATCTAAATTCACATCAATTGGTCCAAGTCCATCTGGAGCAAAGGGGAGTGAAGAACGCCAGAGACACGAGGAAACTACTAACCCAAGAGACTACAGGGCCACATAAACCAGAGACTTCATCAGCCTAACACCAAAAGAACTGGATGGCATCCAGCTGTCACTGATTAACACCTTGTCAGGGAGCAGCCACTGACAGAGCAGGAGGAAGGTGGGGTGCAGGACTCTAATTTGTGTAAAAATCATACTTAATGATCTGACTAACCCTAGAGGAACTCTAGAAGACATAACTCCCAGACTTACTGTTAATCCAGAACTCAAACCACTCCTGAAGCCAACTTTTCAGACAAAGATTAGACTGGACTATAAAACATAAAAGGATACTCACAAAGAGTGTAATTCTTAGTTTGAATAGATACAGGAGACTAAATGGACAGTTCCTGTCCAGTGTCAGGATGAGAAGGCAGAAGGCAGAAAGGGGTAGGAGCTGGCTGAATGGACACAGGAAATTCACAGTGGAAAAAGGAAGTGTGCTATCACATTTTAAGATTTGTAACTAAGGTCACATAACAATGTGTGTAAGTTTTTGTAAGGGAAATTAACTTGAGTTGTAAATTTTTACCTAGAGTACATAAAAAAAAAAAAATCCTGGATGTGATGGACACCAAATATATAAGTATGTGTGTGTGTATATACACATATATATAATGTATATATATATGTTATATATATCAAATCAAGTTACAGTCTGGGTTGAACATTTAATATGTATCAAAAAAACTCACCTGACAAAGAGCTTATGTAGGGAATATAGAGGGACCACTGCAACTCAATAACAAAAAAGACTAGACTTAAGAAGTGGGCAAAACTTTTGTAAAGTGATTTCACAAGACATGTATGAATGGCCAATATATAAATAAATATTCACCAGTCATCAGGTAAATACAAACAAAATGCATATTGAATATTACTACTTTGCTCAGAAAATAGTTAAAATTAAAAACATTAGCATTATCAAATGTTTTTTAAGGTGAAATAAGTAGAACTTCCGTTTACTGCTGGTGACTGTGTGAAAGAGTGTAAACTTTTTTTAAAACGTTTGACAACTGTTTACAGAGTTTCTTACCCTCGAGTCTAGAAATTTGACTCCTATCTAATTACCCCAAAGAACAAGTGTTCCAAAAATTACATGTCTATGAATGTTCTTAGCAGCTTTTTTTCATAAAATGCCCAAAGTTGAAGATGACCTAACTGTCATCAACAAGCAAGCGGAAAAACAGACTGTGACATAGACTCATTCAATGACATATGTCTCAGCAGATGAGAAGCATAAACTATTGGTACATAACACTGAAGAGTTTTAACCCCATCATGCTGAAAAGACAAAAAAAAAAAAAAAAAAAAAAAACAGCAGCATTCGTTAAAGAGATTGTTAAAGAGAAACCCACTGACTTGACAGTAGTGGGTTTTTATTATATAGATTAAAATTGTTTATTGTAATTAATGCTACACTGACAAGCAGTTGGTACAAAATGTGATAATTTTTAGTAGCAGTAATAATAACAGCAGCAGCAATAATAGTATTAGCTATTTCTGTAGTAGTGGTAGCAGCAGCAATAGCAGTGATAACGTCCTCATATCCTGCTCCTACCTGGAGCTACTCAGACTCGTTCTCTCCAAAATTAGAACCCCGTGCTCCTACAAGTGTTAAGTGGTATTGCCGCTAATCCAAAGACCAGCAGTTCCAATATGCCACCTGCTCCTCAGAAACTCTATGGGGCAGTTCTACTCTGTTTCACAGGGTTGCTGTGACTCAGAATTAACTTGACAGTCAGTTTGTTTTGTTTTACTTCTTTGATAAAAAATTATGTTTGTGATATTTGTGGACCACTTAGCTTGTGGGTATAGTTGCTTCATTGTCCTTCTTTCTCCAGGCACATGACATTGACCTGCAAAAGTGTAATACGCTTCTTGCCACCATGACTGAATTATCAAGAGATGTACAAAATAATTCAAGCTGGCATCTTTGAATTGCTACATGAATGCAAGCTAACAACTGCCATGAGGCTCCTTTGGGGGAAAATTTTTTAAATAATGTTCCATTGTGTTTAAGGTGCAAGTTTACGCAGCAAATAAGGTTCACATTTAACAACTGTATGCAAATTGTTCCAGCACACTTGTTCCTTTCTTACCATATGTCAACATTTTCATTGTTTTCCATCTGCTTGTTCTGTTTCCATTAATCTGCCTTCCCTGGCCCTCCTTAGCTTCACATGCTTGTTTTAAGATTATTGTTGATTACTTAGTCTCACATAGTTTGTTATCTAAGGGAGCACAATACTCACAGTGATTTTCTTTATTTTATAACACAATCTCTTATTTGGATGAAAGGTGACCTTTGGGGGTGCTTCAGTGTCAAAGTTCAAAAGATATCTTACAGTCATAGTCTTGAAGTTTTCTCTAGTTTCATCAGTCCAGTAAATCTAGACTTTGTTAGGAATTTGAGTTTTGTTCTACACTTTTCTTGCTTTCTACTGAGGACCTTCTATCATGTTTCTAGTCAGTGTGGTTGGCAGTGGTAGCTGGGCACCATCTAGTTCTTCTGGATTCAGTTTGGATACGACTGAGTTTATGTGGGCTATTAGCACAGCAGGCTGGTTTCTTTGAGTCTTTAGTTTCCTTCTTTTCTTAAAGACAGGTAGAGACCAATTGTTGTATCTTAAATATCGGCCTTCAAGCTTTTAAGATACCAAATGATACTAACCAAATGAGAATGTAGAACCTCGTATTTATAAACTATATTATGTCAATTTACTTGTCCCATGAGACCATCATCTCAAGCCTTCAAACCCAGTAAATTACCAATCCTGCAAGGTGCTTGGTTATGTCTAAGAAGTATCCATAACCAGCCATTCTCTGATGTTTATATTTACTTATATACATGTGTGTGTATACACATATCTACGAATATACATGTGTCTACATAAGTACATATAGACATGTGTATATACACATATATGTACACATACACACACGTGAAAACACACACACACATATGAGACCAGACAATTAAGTCCACAAACAGTTGTTCTAAGTGCTTCATAAAACAAACTATGCCCCTTCCGAAGCCATGCACTGACATCAGTGTTCAGTTCACACTTCAAAGCAGTTTTGGAACTCTTTCTGGAATTTCCATTGTACATGGTGACACCTCGGCAAGTTTGAGAACTTAATTGTGCAGTTGCCTGTGAGGGAAATTTTAGCCAGCAAACAAATAACTACATTGGAACAGTTTCCCTACTCACCTAATCCGGCCCTCAGTGACTTTTTTTCTTTATCTGAAGACAAAGGAAATATTGAAAGGAAAATATTTTGATAACATTGAGGACATTTAGACTTAATTCTTTGACTTTTCATGTAATCTTTCAGATTCTTGCATTCTAAATCTTTGACTTCTGCAGTCTCTTTCCTGAAGTATTTTTTCAGCTTCATTTTAAAGATAATTCTCCCAATTGATATGTATTATTCAACTGTTCAGGCAAGTAATATTGAGTAAATTACACAAACTTTACATTAGTGCAAATTTGTATTTTCTGTCTAGTTTTAAAAAACCATTAAAACAGTACTCTGGATAAGTTACATAAAAATTTTACATTCTTATTATGTTTGAAACATCATCTTTCCATCACTTTTGATTCCCTGAGTTATTAGTATTCTATGTGTGTGTATACTTGATCTATATGTTAGATAATTTAGTTTTAATGAGTCCTAAAAATAACCTAAATTCAACTGGTAATTTGAGTTATATCTATGACACAAGCCATTTAAAATGATTATTATCATTTTGATATTTTAACAGTGGATTCTACTAATAAAAGGAATAGAACTGTAGACATAGGTAAGCTGACTTTTCATTGAATAAAAGTTAAGGAAATATTGTTTTGACTGAAGGATATGTTGTAAAATTTTAGTGAATAATGAAAATAAGAAGCAAGCTTTCTGATTTGCAGTATAATTAAGACTGTCTTGATAGAATAGAGTCAAAAAAACAATGTACTCTGCTTGCTAGATAACTGCCAATATGATACAAAAGTATTTACTGGAAAGAAATGTCACCCTAAAACCAAGAGACTTTCACAGCCTGGAATAATGTTGTTTCTTATAGATTGTATTTTTATAATAAAAGAATATTATATTGTACGATAATATGATTCTGTTTGAAGCAGGTGTTTAAGGAGCAAATAAATTACTGAAAGGTTTCTAATTATAATACACTTTTAGTTTTTCATGATAAACAACAGATGTGTGTTGATGAAAATACATTATACTAGAATCAGGTCAATAGAGTCTAAATGAAAAAGGCTTCATTTATTTGTACTCCCATTTGCATTCAAGGGTATGGCCTATTTAAAAGAGCCCCATTTAATGTTACATGAGTTCAAAGGAGGTTTATTTAAATGGGCCATTGAATACCTTTTTCATTATTTGTCTGGATAAAATGGAAGATAATTACAGAGTGCAAATAGACATGGGAGAAAATAACAAATCAAAACAATATATAACAGTGGAGGTAAAAAAGGATATTCTGAAAAAAAATAAAAATGTATCCAATCTATTTCCTAAATAAGAAAAGGACATTGAAGTTCTTTTTACTATTCTGTTTTGTTTCCCCCCCGCTAAGAATTAGTGATGTTAAAGTATATAAACCATAAATCTCTCATTTTTTGAATTGTAAAATTTTGGTTAAAAAAAGAAAATTACATTGAATTATAAGTACAAGTCTAGTAACGCAAATGATTTGAGCATCAAAATATTTTCTTTACATAAAACTCACTGCCACCAACTCAATTCTGACTCATAGTGACTCTATAGAACAGAGTAAAACTCCCCCCGTACAGTTTCCAAGGAGCACCTGGTGGATTTGAACTGCTGACCTTCTGGCTAGCAGCTTTAGCACTTAACCTCTATGCCAATAGAGTTTCCTTCTTTACTTAAGTTGGTAAAATAAGAAGGATGTATTTGGAGCTCAGGGTTGTGGGATTGGTCTATATCTGCCACTTACTAACTGTGAAACACATGAATAAATATTCTAAACAACTGTTTCCAAAAGATAACTAGATATAGTTTTAAACTCTACAACGTGTCATGAAAAGGAAGCAACAATTAAAATCATCTCCAACCTTAGTTTGTTCTTCTGTATTATTTATGTACTAGACAACAATCAAGAATAGATTTGATGCATTGAACACTAGTGACCAAGAACCAGATAAATTGTGGAATGGTGTCAAGGACACCACATATGAAGAAAGCAAAAGGTCTTTAAAAATGCAGAAAACATGAAGGGAGACCAAAGTGGATGTCAGAAGGGACTTCAAAACTCATTTTTGAATGTAATGTAGCTAAAGCAAAAGAAATAAATGATGAAGTAAAAGAGCTGAACAGATTTCAAAAGACAGCTTGAGAAGATGAAGTAATACATCCTAACGAAATGTGCAAAGACCAGGTTTTAGAAAACCATAGGAGAATACAGGTGCCATTGTCAAAGCTGACAGAACTGGAGAAAAGATTCAAGCTTCAAACTGCAATATTCAAGAAACTGATAGGCAAAAATGGACTGATGCAGGAAATATCAAATGAAGATGGAAGGAATACACAGTCACTAAGCAGAAAATAATTTTTGATGTTCAGTCATTTCAGGAGTTGCCATGTGATCAAGAACCAGTGGAACTGAAGGAAGAAATCCAAGATGCACCGAGGTCACTGCTGAAAAACAAGGCTTCAGGGATGGACAAAATAGTTACTGAGACGTTTCAACAAATGATGCAACAGTAGAACCACTCAGCCATCTATGCCAAGAAATTTGGAAGACGGCTACCTGGCAAACAGACTGGAAGAGATCCAGACACATGCCCATTCCAAAGAAAGATGACCCAGATAATTGCAAGAGTTATCAAATAATATTGATATGAAATGCAAGTCAAATTATTCTGAAAGTGTTTTTTTAAAAAAACTGTTGTAGTTGTGTATCAAAGCAGAACTGTCAAAAATTCAAGCTCGATTCAGAAGAGAACATGGATATATCATTGCCCCCATCAGATGAATGTTGACTATAAGTAAGAATAGTAGAAAAATGTTTGCCTGTGTTTTGTTGACTACACAAAAAACATTTGACTATGTGAATCAAATCAAACCATGAATAATATGGTGAAAAATGGGAATTCCAGAACACTTACTTTTGTTCGTGGTGAACTCTACATAGACCAAAGAGACAGCTCTTTTAACAGAACCGGAGGATACTGCATGATTTACAAACAGGAAAGCTGTGTGCCAGGGTTGTACCCCTTCATCCCAGGGCAAATTACCCAATAACCAAGTTAAGCATGTGTCCAGTGCATCAACAAAACAGGTGTACTTGTTGTCCATAACAATGACCCATTGATGCCAAGTATATAGGACACAAGGAAAAGGAGTACACCAGTCGAAGGGACTAAATGAAATTAATATCAGCTCCAGAGTGTAATCCGACTCGACGGCACTTGGCTGGCTTGGCCAGAGTGTAAGAATATGCTGGCCAGTAACTAAGTATACTTAGTGTCTCAAAGACACCCATGCTCAAGATTGTCTAAGCGATAAGATCCCTACTACTTCAACATCTTCACTGGCATGTGTCTCTTACAGTCCTCTTCCATATAATTAAAATTCTTTATCTTGGCAAATCTCCTGGGAGTAGACTATTTCTTTCTAATAACCAACAAATCACGTGGCTTGCTGATTTTAACTTTGGCTGCATTCTCTTAATATTCAGTTGAAACCAACATGAGCACTTATTAGGGAAGAATGTGCTATGTTTATAGATAACAATTCTCTGGGCTATTGAGAGAATCATCTTATACATGCACATCTGCTGATCCCCAAACTACAGCCAAGAAGGCCGGCCATGGCCATGATCTGCCATGATACAAACCCACGTATATGCTCTTGCACACATCCCAGTAAGCAACTAATGGGAACTAGAGTCCCAGATGAGGCACAGAAGCTGAGAAACTACATGAGTTGACCAATGAATTCAGTATAGTTACTTTTTAACTATACAGCATTTATGTATATAGACATATCCTAAATTTTGTAAGCAATAACATTTATAACTTTAAAATACATTTGGCATACATGTACTCTACCATACCTTTAATATAATACTAATATGAATAATAATGCTAACATAGCAAACTTCAAAAAATACTGCAAATAATATTTAACTAACAAAAAGAATTTATGTATCAAACTTCTTTTTATTGTCTGTTGCATAGTACACAGTGCTTGATATAAATCTAGACATGCTAATTAATGAAGTATTAGGCACACTAAGCAGACGCAATATTCAATGTTTATTTGTAGTGTAAAATGTATTTCCTTTTTTGCCAATAGTCAGTTTCTAAATTTGTCTTCCAAGAAAGGAGCAAAAAGTGTTTATTTGAACATTACATGTATATTTTATCAGAATTCTTTTTGTATGTCTAGGCAAGGAAATTGAACAGTACCTCAAGGAAATAAATGAATATTTAGATAATGCAAACCATGCATGTGTATTTTATTTTCCATTTTCTTTCAAACTGACTTTCTTCTAAGAAGTTGATTGATATCATAATCACTTACAAAACAAACCTGGTGGTCAAAAAGTGATGCTACTGTTAACGTCAATTAATTATCTCCAAACATGGGAGCTGAACAATTCAGCAAAGACGAAAAATGTACATTTTATGAGTTTTGAATACAGTGACCATTCCATTTTCCTTTTCATTTTGGAGCAATCAGATATAACCTCACATTTGGATTTTCTCTCACCGAGCAGCTAAGAATGTACCAGAGATATTGCAGTCACATTACTTATCATGTATCTGGTCCTATTCTGGCCAAAGTGAACTAAAACCTGCCTTCAGATTGTGCACGTTTGTGTCACACTCTTTGCAATCAGTTTGGGCCACATCAGATATCAGTGTAGTCCAGTGAACCGTGAAGACTAGTGTCAGAGAACAAAAAGTAAGAATACAAGGCTTTAAGTATTATTTCAAGACACAGCACTTCAGGAGATCTGTCAAGAGCCTACCAACAAACATATGACAAACGAAATTATTTCTGACTGCCTTGTAAATATGACTTTTGACTATTTCAGAACTGAAGAATGCAATTACATATCCTACATCAATTTTTTACTTACTAATATTCAGATGGAAACCCTGGTGGCATAGTGGGTCAAGTGCTGTGTCTACTAACTGAAAGGTAGGCAGTTCAAATCCACAAGGAGCTCCTTGGAAACTCTATGGGGCAATTCTACTCTGTCTACACAGTCGCTATGAGCCAGAATCTGCTTGACGGCAGCATGTTTGCTTTTTGGTTTTAGTATCCAAATACAAATTCTTGTGTTAATGTCCAAATTAAAATGTAAATTTTGTTATAAGTTTCACTTGTTACATAATTTCATTTATTTTCAAGTATTCAAACTTCCCTGCTGTAATAGAAACCTAGTGCCATAATAGTTAAGCAACCAAAAGGTCAGCAGTTGAAATCACCAAGCACTCCTTGGAAACCCTAATGGAGCAGTTCTACTCTTTCTGCGGGGTTACTGTGAGTTGGAATTAACTCAGTGGCAGTAGGTTTGGTATTTGGGGTATAGCAGAACCAAATTTAAAAAGTAACATAATTTTATGTTCAGGTAAAATGAAATGGCAACAACTAAATGAAGCCTAAAAAATGAACCTCACAGAAGACAAAAAAGAAAAGGATCTGTTAATCCCTAAAGCCAATTCCAAAATTCCTTTTTAAAATCTAGTGAATCGGAAGAGACTTCCTCTGCTGAACACTCAAGTTTAATGACTGCGAATAAGTGTACTAGTGTTGCTAGAATTGAAATTACTAATAGAAGTATTCTGCAGCCATTCTTTGCTGTAGTAAAATAATAATATAATAATTATGGTGTAGGAAGTGAAACTTTTAGGATCTGAAATTATTGCACATGTAGATCCCATAAGGAACAGAAATATAGATCCTGCTTTGTGGAATAATTTTACTTCTAATGATATAAAGTATTGGCTTGAGTAACAGCCAAGAGATTGTTAAAATCACTGTGGGCCATTTGAAAATTCATGTTAAAATTTTCTAATTGATAAATAATCAAGATTCTGCAACAAGAAGAGAATTCTAGGGTGCAAAGTTAATGGTGAAAATTGTAAGAGGAAGTCTTTGCTGTATTTTCCATCATTTGGCTCTGCATATTTCTGTTTGTTTGCAAACTAATAAGTTCTAAACGCTTTAGTCTTTGATAGCCAAGCCTGTGGATAAATTTAGTGATCAGTGCAATTGGATATGATTCATAAATACAAAAACAGTTCAATTTGCAAAGATTGTGTATTGTTATATTTAAACTGAATGCACAGTTTCAACTTCATTTATGAAGTGAAAACACAAATTAATGAAAAATATCATCATTGGAAAACTTTCTGGAGTACATGGTTCCTGTCATAACCACTAAATGTAAACTATCTCTTTGAGGAAGAAATGAAGCATCTGGATTCCCCCAAAACGGAAAAGTGGGGAGGAAGTAGTGTTACTTGAATTTCTTCCTCAGTTTGATGGATTTTTAGCAGGGCACATCTCAAAATATGGTGACATGGAAATGAAAACTCATTGTATATGTCTAAAACAGTGTGTGAAAACATTAAAAAACTTAATAAGTGAGCAGGTATAATGGATGACTTTTTAGTGAAGTAACTATAGTTGGATATATTGTTTTTTCTGTATATTTCACTCCTGATCTTTCTCACATAGAACAACTAAGCATAGTTTTAAAATACGTTATCTCCAACAGATGGAAAATCTATTGAGCGATTTATCACATTCACTAGCTTAAAGAGCCATACTGGTGAAGAAATTGCAACTCAATTGTGAATTGCAAATCAATAAGTGAAAACTGAAAAACTGAGTTTTCTAAGTGCAGAAGCCAGTTCTATGACAATACTGCCAGTATGTCAGAACATTATAAAGGCATTTAGCAGAAAATTTTAGACTGTAATACATATGCAATTTTTATGCCACATGCTGTGCATTTGCTGAATATTGTAGAATATTGTGCAATAGATGGCTTTCTGGAAGCAAGTGATTTTTTTTTTCTTCCCTACTGTTCTGTTACTCAACACAATTTTTGCTGCCTTTCCTGATAGGCAGTTCTTAAAACACATTTGGGTAATGACTGTGTACTAAAGCACCTTTCTAATATACTTTGCTGGGCAAGCACATGCTGGAACAACAAGCGTAATCCTGGAATCATACGGTTAGATTCTAAGTGTCTTAGAAAATATTGCTGAAGATCAGACACCAAGTGGAGACACCAAAAGAAGCTGAAAACATCCCCAATAGAATGTTAACACTAGGGTAGTTACTTCTAGTGGATATGTGGTACATCATATTGCAGCATTTTCATTCAACAAGACAAACTCTCCAGGATTCAGGAGTAAATATGAAGATGCACACAGATTGCTACCAGTCACTAATAGGGTTTTTAGATATTTTAAGATAAAATTTTGAAAACAAAATAAATACTGACAAATACTGATTATCAAACATTTCATCACTGCAGAAACATTAGAAGAAAGCAATTAAATGACAGAAATACTCCAGAAGTATTTAGTGTTAGAGATTAGTTTTGTATATCCACATTTTACACCATTATCTGAAAAGTAAAGATGCCACCTTCAAGATGAAGGTGTATCTGACCCAAGCCATTGTATTTTCAGTTGCATCATATATAAGCGAAAGCTGGACAATAAATAAGGAAGACAGGAGAGGAACTGATACCTTTAACTTGTGGTGTGTGAGAAGAAAACTGAATGTACCATGGCTTGCTGCAAAACAAACAGCTCTGATCTGGACGAAGTACTACCAGACGGCTCCTTGGAAACAAGGACGGTAAGACTGCATCTGACGTACTTCAGACATGTTGTCAGGAGGGATCAGTCCCTTGAGAAGGACACTAGGCTTGGTACAGTCTCCAGGTGGCAAATAAGAGTAAGACCCTCAACGAGAGTCTTGAAACAAGGAAAAAAAGTGAATACATCTCTTTAAAATAGATTTTCCTTCTTAATCAATGTGGATACAACTGATGAAGAATGCATGAGGGCATCCAAGAGACTAGTGCGTTCTTATCCTGATGATCTTAACACAAACCATTATGTAGAAGCATAGCAATTTCTTTCTTACATGAGAATTAACTTCACAGATACAGAAAAGACTAATTTTACTCACGTGGGCATGTACAATTGCATGAGAGAAGACCAAAATATAGCGTATGTTTCCCAATGTTGAGAAAGCTTTACACATATTCTTTTTTTTAAAAAAAAAATATATTTAATATAACTGAGTGAAAATGTACATTCCGGTATAAATTTACATACCCACCTATATGCAGCTTCCACTGCTCTCCCTGTCCGGTGACAGCACACTATTCCTCTCTGCTCCATACATGTCTCATTATCCCAACAGTCTCTTTTTTCCCTCCTCTCCACCCACTCTCCTTCCTCCAGCCAGAGGTCAGCAGGATGACATCCTATAGAAGTACAGAACCATAAAGTGCATCCAACATATGGTCACTGCATTGCCAAGTCCAATCCATTCCTGTCTGAAGCGTGAACCTTCGTTATGATTTATGGTCAAGTGCAGCATCAGGGCAAGGGGCCATGCTCCCAGGGGAACCCGGAAACCACTGGACCATCAATTGAGGTCTTTTAGTGGGGATCTCAGGGTGCACCCCTTTTTATTCTTGTGTTGCCAGTGAGATTCAACTTGGTGAGTTTCATCGCGGCTATCACTGGTGGTGGCCGGGCACCATCCGGTTCTTCCGGTCCCAAGTCAATGTAGGCACCCACTGATGTGGGTCTCTTTGTCTTCTGGGTTGTCTTTCCCCCATGTCATTTTGGGCCTCCATTCCTGCTGAGTTGGGATCATTTGCTGTGCCCTCGGATGGCAGCTTGACAGCTTTTAAGACCCCAGACGCCACTCATCAACGTGGGGTGCAGAGAGCCCTCTTAGCAAAACTCTAGTTGTGCCAATTGACCTTGTTTTTGCCTAAGAGCATGGTCCCCCGCCCCCCGCCCCAGCTACTCTATCCTTGCAATATTGGGTTAAGATGGAAGGAGTACTCACACTATGTTTAAGTCTACTTAATATTGTTCTTGTTTCTAATGTGTGCTATCACTGATTTCATCCAACCAGATACCTAGCAACTATCTAATTTAAACCCTCCCCACCTCCCTCCCTCCCCTCCCTTGCATCTGTCAAAGAGTCTTTCCTTCTGTACACAAGTCTGTTTTTGAGATCTTATTGTAGAGGTCTCATACAATATTTGTCCTTTTGTCGCTGACTACTTTCACTCAACATAATGTCTTCCAGTTGAAACCAAGTCATGAGATGTTTCCTGAAGTCATCGTTGTTCTTTATCATTGCGTAGTGCTCCATTGAGTATATATACCATAGTTTACCTATCCATTCTTCTGTTGTTGGGCATCTGGGTTGATTCCATCTTTTTGCTATCGTGGACTGTGCTGCAATAAACATTCTGGTGCATGTGTCCGTTGGTGTGAAAGGCCTTGATTCTGTAGGATATATTCCAAGTAGTGGAATTACTGGGTCAAATGGTATATCAATATCCATTTTTTAAGGAAGCGCCAGATTGCATTCCAAAGAGGCTGGACCGTTTTGCAACCCCACCAACAGTATAGGAGGGTTCCACTTTCTCCACAGGCTCTCCAGCATTTGTTGTTTGGTGCTTTTTGGATCATAGCCAACCTTGTTGGGGTGAGATGGTATCTGATTGTCGTCTTGATTTGAATTTCTTTAGTAACTAAAGATCGTGAACATGTCTGCATGTGTTTTTTGGCTGCCTGGATCTGTTCTTTAGTGAAATGTCTGTCCATCTCCTTTGCCCATCGCTTAAATTAGATGATTTATCTTCTTGTTGATATTTTGCAGTATCTTATAAATTATGGAAATCAGGCGTCGGTCTGACATAGAGTTGCCAAATATTTTTTCCCATTCTGTAGCTGTTCTTTTATTTCTATTAATAAAGTCTTCAGATGAGCAAAAATGTTTGATTGTTAATAGATCCCATTTATCTATTTTCTCTTCTGATGATTGTGGTTTGTTTGACAGATTTTGGAGTCTGTCCTCATTGTGTATTAAAACTTCCATTGTTGTTCCTACCTTTTCTTGGATGAGTTTTATTGTTTTAGGTTTGATATTTAGATCTTTTATCCAGTTGGAGTTGGTTTTTGTATAAGGTGTAAGATATGGATCTTGATTCAGTTTATTGCAGATGGATATCCAATCTTGCCAGCACCATTTGTTGAACATACTGTTTTTAACCCCAGTTTAATGTCTTAGGACCTTTGTCGAATATCAACTGTTCCTAGGCAGGTGGTGTCATCTCTGGGGTCTCATTTCTGTTCCACTGATCAATCTCTCTGTTCTTATACCAGTACCAGGCTGTTTTGACCACTGTGGCAGTGTAATATGTTCTAAAGTCAGGTAATGAGAGACCTTCCACTGTGTTCTTCTTCTTTAGTAGTACCTTGTTTAACCGGGGCTTCTTTCCTTTCCAAACAAAATTGGTGATTTGTTTCTCCATCTCATTAAAAAATGATGCTGGAACTTGTATTGGGATTGCATTATATAAATAGATTGGGTAAAGCAGACATTTTCACAATGTTAAGTCTTCCTATCCATGAGCAGGGTAGGCTTTTCCATTTATCTAAGTCTCTCTTAGTTTCTTGTAGTAAAAGCTTGCAGTTCTCTTTGTTCTCTGGTTAGATTAATTCCTAGGTACTTTATTTTCTTAGGGGCTATTGTAAATGGTATTGATTTGATAATTTCTTCCTTAACAGTCTCGTTGTTGGTATAAAGGAATCCTCCTGATTTACTTATGTTTATCTTGTATCCTGAGACTCTGCTGAACTCTTCTATCAGTTTGAGTAGTTTGCATACAGATTCCTTGGGATTCTCTGCATATACAATCATATCATCTGCAAACAGGGAGATTTTAACTTCCTCTTTGCCGATGCAGATGACCTTTATTTCTTGGTCTTGTCTAATTGCTCTGACTAAAACTTCTAGCACAATGTTGAATAGAAGAGATGAGAGTGGGCATCCTTGTCTAGTTCCTGATTGCAAGGGAAAGTCTTTCAGTCTCTCTCCATTCAGGATGACGTGGGCAATCAGCTTTGTATAAATGGCCCTTATTGTGTTGAGGAATTTGGGGTCTATGCCCATTTGCTAAGAGCTTTTAGCATGAATGGGTGTTGGACTTTATCAAATGCCTTTTGTGCATCAATAGACAAAATCAGGTGATCCTTGTCTTTTGTATTATTTATGTGGTTAATCACATTACTTGTTTTTCTGATGTTGAACCAGCCTTGCATCCCTGGTATGAATCCCACTTGGTCATGATGGATTATTTTCTTGATATGTTGTTGTATTCTGTTGGCAAGAATTTTGTTGAAGATTTTTGCATCTGGATTCATGAGTGATATCGGTCTGTAGTTCTCTTTATTTGTTGGGTCTTTCCCTGGCTTAGGTATCAGGGTTATGCTGACTTCATAGAATGAGTTTGAGAGTACTCCATCACTTTCTATACTGTGAAATAGTTTCAGTAGTAACTCTTCTCTAAATGCTTGGTAGAATTCTGCAGTGAAGCCATCTGGACCCGGACTTTTTTTGGTTGGCGGTGTTTTGATGAACTTTTCAATCTCTTCCTTGTAATGGATTTATTAAGTTGTTCTGTTTCACATTGTGATAATTTGGGTAGGTGGTATGAGGCAAGGAAAAGGTCCATTTCCTCTAGGTTTTCAAATTTGTTATAGTCTTTCTTAGTATTCTCTTATGATATTTTTGATTTCTGTTGCATCTCCGGTGACAACCCCCCTCTCATTTCTAATTTGGGTTATTTGTTTCCTTTCCTGCTTTTCTTTAGTAAGTTTAGCCAGTGGTTTGTCAATTTTGTTGATCTTCTCAAAAAACCAGCTTTTGGTCTTTTCAGTTTTTTCAATTGTTTTTCTATTCTCTAATTCATTTTGCTCTGCTCTAATCTTTATGATCTCGTTTCTTCTGGAGCCTGAGTGGTTCCTCTGTTGTTGTCTTTCTACTTGTTCAAGCTGTAGGGCTAGTTCCTTGATTTGGTTTCTTTCTTCCTTCCAGATGTGTGCATTTATGGAGATAAACAGACCTCTGAGCACTGCTTTGGCTGTATCCCATAGGTTCTGGTAGGAAGTCTTTTCGTTCTCATTGGAAGCCATGAATTTCCTTAATTCGTCCTTGATTTCCTCTGTAACCCATGTTTTTTGAGCAAGATGTTGTTCAGTTTCTAAGAGTTCCACTTTCTGTCTATGTTTTTTCTGCTATTGATTTCAACTTTTATGGCTTTCTGATCTGAGAAGATGCTTTGCAGTAATTCAATGGTATGGATTTTGTTGAGCATTGCATTATGGCCTATCACATGGTCAATTCTGGAGAGTGTTCCATGTGCACTTGAGAAGAAGGTGTAGCTGTCTGCTGATGGGTGGAAAGTTCTGTATATATTAATGAGGTTTAGTTGGTTAATTGTGGCAATGTGGTCTTCTGTATCTTTACTGAGTTTTTTTCTAGATGATCTGTCTAGTATTGAGAGTGGAGTGTTGAAGTCTCCCACTATTATGGTGGAGTCATCTAACTCTCTTTTGAGAGTAGTCAGTGTTTCTTCAACGTATTTAGGTGCTGTAATATTAGGTGCATAAATATTTAATATAGTTAAGTCTTACTTGTGTACTGAACTTTCAGCAATAAATAGTGTCCATCATTGTCCACGATGGTGGATTTGACATTAAAATTGATTTTGTCTGAGATTAGAATTGCCACCCCTGCTCTTTGTTCATTGTTAGCTTGATATATATTCTTCCATCCTTTAATTTTCAGTTTGTTCCTGTCTTTAGTTCTCAAGTGAGTTTCTTGTAGACAACATATGGATGGGTCATGTCTTTTGATCCAAGATGTCACTCGATGTCTCTTTACTAGAGCATTCAGTCCACTCACATCCAACGTAATTATTGATAGGTATGTGTTCACTGTTGCCATTGTGATATGTTTATTTTTATGTTGATATTTTCTCTGTTGTTCTTATTAGTCTGTTTTGGGACGTTCTTTTTTGTGAGTTGATTTTTCACCCTTTTCAGAGCTGGTTTTGTGATTGTTGAGACTCTTGTGTTACATTTCTTGAAATGATATGATACATCTTTGTTGTGCTTTACAGCTGCCCCTAAGATCCCCCTTAATAAACTATACATAAACTCAATTTTAATTACTACAAGTCTTGTCATCTTCCTCTCCATCTGGAAGGACTATAACAACTGTAGTACATCCCTCTTTTTAATATGATGACACCATAGTTTTCATGATGATCACTAGATTGCTTCTTTTCTTATCAAAGCTTTGGAGCCTTCCCTAACTGAGTAGAGTTTTGAGTATTACAGTCGTTCTAAAATATAAAGTTAGTGGTTTTGCTCCTCTAAGTCAGAGCCAAGAACTTCTTTCAATATTTCTTTTAGTTTTGGTTTGGTTTTTCCAACGTCTCTGAATTTCTCTTTATCAGGGAATGTCTTAATTTCATTTTTGTATTTGAAAGATAGTTTTGCAGGGTATAATTCTTGGTTGGAAGTTCTTCTCTTTCAAGGCTTTGAATGTGTCATACCACTATCTCCGTGCCAGCATGGTTTCTGCTGAGAAATCCGATGAGAGCCTACAGAATTTCCCTCTGAATGTTAACTTTGCTTTGAGTCTTTCTGCCTTTAAGAGTTGCTGATTATGTTTTATTTTGTTGATCTTGATTATAATATGTCTTGGAGTCTTTCTTTTGAGATCTATATTGGGTGGCATAAGATATGCATCTGAGATGTCTATATTCTCTTCCTTCATGATTTCTGGGAAGTTTTCTGTCAGCAGCTCAGCAGCAATACTCTCTGTGTTCTCAGATGTCTCACCCTGTTCAGAGACTCCAGTTAATCGAAGGTTGTTCCTCTTAATAGAGTCCCACATGCTTCTTAATATTTCTTCATTTTTCTTGTTTCTTTTTTCTGATTTCTGCTCATAGATGCTGGCCTCAGTAACTCTGTCTTCCAAGTCAGAAATTCTTTTTTCTATTTGTTCCATTCTGTTTTCTTGGCTTTGCATTGAAGTTTCTACGTCTTTGATTTTGTTCTTGATCTGTTGGGTTTCAGAGTACTGGTGTTCCATCAGATCGAACAGCTTGCTTAATTTTTCATTTTGTTCTGCTGCATTTTGTATAAGGTCCAGAAGGTCTCTGTATATAATCATTTTGTATTCACTTCCTAGTGCTTTCATAAAAGTTTCCTCATCTGGAAAACTCCTTGGTTGCTTTGTTTGGGAGCATTCTGAATCCATGGCTGAGTTCTTGTGTGCCACAAGTGTTTGTTACTTTTTGGGACCCATGTGAGTATATAGAGGCTGGAAGAGGTACTGTGAAGACGGACTGCAGATGTTTCTCTAGGCTGTCTTAAGTTGTAAAGCAAAAGATATCTGACCACAAGTCAGTTAGGTTTTTCAGGTGTAGAGATCCCTCTTCTCAACTGGCAAAGTAAGTGCCACTATATCCAACCCCAGATGATACAAAGTAGTTCAGAATACAGCAATGCCACTGCCCTGTTGGCCTCTACTGACAGGGCCTAGCCTTAGCCGACACTGCGTCGAGTACCGTTTTTGTGATAGAAAAGCGCTCTCTTGTGGGCAGGCTCTGGCTCCCAAGCTAAGAATTAGGTCCAGCTTCGGCCACCGTATCAAAGATGGCACCTTGCACATAGGCAGCAGACAGAAGGGCTAAAGGTGCCGAGAGGTAGTGATTCCTCCGATTCTGTTGCAGGACCCCCAAAGCAGGTGGCACTAGGTAAATTACTGCTTTTCTGTCAGAGAAGCACTGCCCTGTTTGCAGGCACTGGCTTCCAGGCTATGAATGAGGTCCTGCTAGCATCTCCATATCCAACGTGGCGTCCCACACACTGACTGCGAAACTCTGTACAAACGCCACTGAAGCAGATATAAAACAACAGGCTCAAAGTGACTAGATTAACAGAGTCCCAAGCCTGGCTCTCAAAATATGGGAATTTCACCTGCCTGTCCCCCCAGCAGCATGTCTGAGTCTAGCTGCTAAGCATGACCCTGCTCCGCCTGCCGGCCAAGACAGAGGAAAAAAAAAGTCAAAATGGTGCGTTTACCTTCAGTCCATGAGAGCCAGGGATAGCCAGGCACAGGAGTCAGCGTAAGAGAAGAGATTTTTCGCTCAGTAGTATGACGGCACTTGGTTGGCTTGGCAGTATGAAGTCCAAAGTAACAGCCCTGTGTTGTGTCCTGGGGCTGATTAGGTGACCAGAAGGCTCCGTTTGATTATCAATTCAGGTTTTGGTTTCCAGAGGGATATAAGTAGACGTTTGCTTAGTCTGCCATCTTGACTCCACCCCCCACATATTCTTAACTGTAGTGATGAATCACAAACTGCCCAACAGATGCTTTTTTTTTCCTTAAAGGGACCACAACGATTCAAGAAAGTCTTGATTCATTGTCCTTATTCTATACAGAAATAGATATTGTTCAGCAGCTTAATAGTGATAAAATTGCTGAAGAATTTGTAAGAGCAAAGAATAGAAAGAAATGTTTTTAATTATAACATGTTAGAGATGAAAGATCCACTTAAAAGTAAAATACTATAATGTGTTTTCTACTCATTTAATTTTCTTTTCTGACGTCTTTTCATTTGCTTACTTATAATTATATTATTTAGTATGTAACAAGCATTGAAACTGAAGCACAAATCTTTTGAAGCAAAATTGATAAAAGCCAGTCTCTCTTTATGAAAGATCAAAGAAAAATTCTGCATTGAGTGTTGAAACTAATAAATTCACTGACTCTTTTTTGTGTTTGCAGAATACGTGGCATATTCCTTATGTGGGGAAGGTAGTATACACTCCTTCCTCCCTTATTAGCATATTTAACTTCCTAACACCAGTTTATAGGTGTTGGTTGGCTTTATGTGAAAGTGGAAGATGACTACATCAGATCACAAAATGGATCATCATGTAATTGAAATTACATCATTCCATAACTGTCAAATTGCATCATTATGTAACTGCCGAACCACTGAGAATCACGACTTAGTTAAGTTAAAACATAACCATCACAGCTAGTGTCATCACCTAAAACCTCAACAAGTTCTAACAAGGATCTCAGTGGAAAATTTGCCAGAACCAAAAATTTCAACAGGAAGAAGTGGAAACTGTATGACCTAAATTTTCCTGACCAAAGTAAAAAATTACATAGATTCACCTCAGCTGAACTCTATTGGTTGAAGAGTCACAAACCTGAGTGAATACTATACAGAAAAATATAAGCCTTATTTGTCAGTGGAAGAAGTGTCCAAGTATCTAGGGCTTCTTTGTTTTAAAACTGGCGCAGTCTCAGACAGAGAAAACATATGCACAATGTTCTAAACGGGTATAGGCAAACATAGAAAAAAATTCACAAGGTGTATCAATTAACTGTAGTAATGTAAGATTAGAAAATAAATATTAGGATTGGACAATTAGGTAATGAAGCAATAACAGTAAATTGACTCAGATGACAGTTTTGAATGGCAGAATAAGTAGTGTGTGTTTGTCTTGTAGGAAATATAGTTTGGTATTTTATAAGCACCGTAGGAACTTAGTTATCATAGGAAAAATGAGGATGCTGTTGGTCTGACTCATTTTATTGTTTATTCATTCACTTATTTTTATTAAACATGAGAGTTTATCACAATTTTTAGATTATCTTGCTTCATCTTTATAATCTCTGAGTTTTCAGTAATTTATGAAATAATCAAAATATATCTTTGGGCTAAAAAGAATTTTTTTGAAGAAAATGTTACTATATAGCCAACATACGTCTTCAGAAACAAAATTAGTTGTCAGTCTGAGGAAACAAAGTTATAATTGACCGTTAATGTATAATTTAATTATCTAGTAGATCAAAGGACTGAGAAAAGTTTTTTCTTACCATCTGGCAGATTCATAGATAATTTATAATAATCTTCTCAATCAAAACCTAGATGAACTAACATATTTCAATGTAAGAAATCAAGTCAGACATGTCCCATATATCATTTCCATCATTTTAACAAATGGGAAAATAACTTTACATTCAGAAGCTCAAGCGAATTAAACATGGTCCTACATCCTGAAAATGAGAGAACCAAAATTCAAATTTAGTACCTTCTAGTTAATAGAAATTCTAATGGTGTAGTGGTTAAGAGTTGTGACTGGTTACCCAAAGCCCGGCAATTTGAATCCACCAGGTGCTCCTTAGAAACCCTGTGGAGCAGTTCTACTGTGTTCTATAAGCTCACTATGAGTCGGATCCATTCAGTGGCAATGCTTGTGATTTTTAGGTTAGTTATTGCCTCATGTTTCTGCACACCAATTTTTCCTGTGGGATGCATGTCTCTGGATAGATTGCTATGCATTATTTCTCTGCACATTTTGCTATGTATCACCCCAATATGACTACGAAAGTGCATGTTGAACTTGCTAGCTCAGTGAAATAGAAATTAATCTTGTTCTTCTACACACTAAGAAGTAATAGTCTATAAAAAATTACATCTCTAAGAAATACAAACTGAGCACAATATGATCTCATTTCCCCAAATTATCATCCTATATATCAGTATTGTACATAGACAATGCAGAAAGATATTTTTAAGCAGACGCATAAAAAAAATTTACATTCAGTGACATATTCAGATACTTAAAGATATTTAATGATAAATAATTTCCTTTTTGAAATATTTACTTCAGAGAAGGAAGGTAAGTTGGGAAGGGAAATTTCATACAAGCATAAAGTAGTAACAGAACATGAAAATGACTATAATAAAAACTTTTAAATAACAAATTAAATATGATACACTGTCACTAGCACCTTATCATTCAAATAAGTTTATTACGCTCTCTCATTATACCTTTTATATTCAATTTCTATTAAATATTTTTACTCCAATCTTTATTGTAAAGAGACTAATGCAGTGAGTACCCAGGGAAGCTGTTTAAAAAAGTCACGCATTCACTTCTTGGCCATAAAATTCAAAGTATAATATATTCATGTAGATAAATACGCTTGCTTCCATTTCCCTTATTCATGAAGTCAATACAGTTCCATGGTAGGAATTATTCTGCTTTATTTCAGAAGACAGTTTCTCCTGCAATTGCAGGATGATCCATTAGGGCAAAATGCATTGCATCCTAGTGCACGGTTCCATTACTTGAAACCCACTGGTAGTATACCATGACTCATTATCGTTCAGCCTAAATGCAGATGAATGGAAAGAATTTATATCATGTTTCAGTGTGCATGTGTGTGGTGAGGGGGAGAAACTGTCTCTTATCCTAGAGGAGAACATAGCACATAGGATCAGCAAATATAAAAACAGCAAGAAGAATTAAATCTGTGAGGCACCAACAAAACCATTTTATTTAGGAGAAGAAAATGTGTACTGAATCTGCAGATGACTTGGTGGAACATTCAATGCTGAAGTGCTCCTACCCTTAGCTCTTACTTTTTGCTCGAGAGAAGCCACTTGAGTAAAGAAAAATATTTCTTTTTCTTCTTCCACTATTATGTCTGTATAAAGGTTAGGTAAGTACGTGCACAAAGAATGGAAGAGATGAAAGAAAGTGCACATTTTTAGGTACATGAATAAAACATTTTACAGAAATCTGATTCAGAAACTTCTTAGTATGGTACATTTTGTCAATAGGATTCTTGCAGATTCTAGAAGAAAAATGATTCATATATTTCTGCTCTGTCATTAAAAAAGATGTTTTTAGCTTATTTTTCCCCTATGATGCTAAAATTAAGCACTTAAGAGAAATAAATCCACAAAGAAAGGCTCATATAAAGGAAGAGGAGAAACACTATGTTAATTTACATTTTAAGCTTTCAAAGCTTTGCAGTTTCCCCTCTGACTCATTTTGTTTTCAAATGCAAGATCAATAATATATGCTTTGGCAGTTTTCACTCTTAATTTTTACCACTAGTTTCTGTAAGATTGAGGGAGTACTCCCATTTAGTAGTAAAAGTGTGCTCACTAAAGAGAATAATAGCTCCCATCTGAATTATATTTGCATTCAGATACACTCACTGCTGTCCAGTCATGCCTGACTCATGGTGACCCCATAGGTCACAGTAGGACTGCATTTAGATTTATAAATTCTAAAATTATATTTATATTTTTAATTTGTTGTTATCGAATCAGTTCTGACTCACAGAAGCTCTGCTGAAAACAGAACCAAACACTGCCCAGTCCTACACTGCCCTCACAATCATTGCTGCACTGAGCCCACTGTTGAGCCACTGTGTCAGTCCATCCCGTCGAGCCTCTTCCGTTTTCTCACTGACCCACTACTTTACCAAGAATGATGTCATTTTCCAGGGAATGATCCCTCCTGGCAACATATCCAAGGTGCATGAGATAAAGTCTCTACATTGCAGCCTCTGTGGACAACTCTGGCTATACTTCTTTCAAGGGAGATGTGTTTATTCTTACAGCAGTCCATGGATAATCACATTCTTCAGCAACACCGTATTTCAGTTCTTGTTTGATCTTCTTTATTCATTATACAGTTTTTGCATGCCTGTCAGATGACTGAAAACATTCTGGCTTAGATCTGCCACAACTGAGTCTTCTCTGTGACACTTTTGCTTTTCAGCACTTTAAAGAAGTCTTTTTCAGCAGATTTGCCCAATGCAATAAATACATCATGAGCTTTCTTGATGCTGCTTCCTTGGGCGTTGATTGTGAATTCAAGTGAATTGAAAGTCTTAACAACATCAATATTTTCTCTGTTCATCATGATATTGCTTACTGGTCCACTTTTGAAGATTTTCATTTTCATTATATAAATGTACAAATCACATTGAATGCTGTGATCTTTGATCTCCATCTGCAGGTGTTTCAAGTCAATGTTCCTTTTCAGCATGCAAGGCTGTGTCATCTGGGTATCACAGGTTTTAAAGGAGTCTTCCTCCATTCCTGATTCCTTGTTCTTCTTTCTATAGTCCAGCTTCTCAGATTATTTGTTCACAATACAGATTGAATAAATTTGGTGAAAGCATACAACCCTGATATATACCTTTCCTTAGCTTTAACTATGAAGTATCTGCTTTCTGTGCTCAAAACACTGCCTCAATCTATGTACAGGTTTCTCCTAAGCACAGTTATGTGTTATGGAATTCCCACTGTTCTCAGTGTTTGTTACATCCATGCCGTTGAATGCATAGTCAACGAAATGCAGGTAAGCATCCTTCTGGTATTTTCAATCAAGATTCATCTGACATTGGCAATAATATTTCTTATTCCACGTTCTCTTCTGAATCCATCTTGAATTTCCAGCAGTTTTCTGTTGATGCACTGCTACAAATGCTTTTGAATGATCTTCAGCAGAATTGTATTTGCGTTTTATATTAAAGATTATTTTTATATTCACATTAATTTTTGGATTCTGTTTCATTTAGTGACAGAAATATTGATTAATTATAATTGCAAGTAAAGCTTTTCTAGAAGTTAGATTATATATAAAAATATTAGTCTATATACGCAGTCATGGGCAAAATAGTATCAGTTTAGGAAACAAATGACTGCATACATTTTCATAGTCCCATAAAGTTATAAAAGAGTTCAAAAATACTGATCACAAAATAGGAGGTAGTAGATGTAATAATTAAGAAACACCTCCAAGTCTTGAAATGTTTTCATGACTACCACTAAGTAGTATGCGGGTCCATTATCATGGATACTGGATGTATTTACCTCAATTTTTTAATGTAATAGGCTTCATGGCAGTCCATTCTTAAGTATGAGTATGTGTAAGTGAGATGTTCAACAAGATGGAGTGACACAGTGCCTACAGCAATGAGCTTAAGCATAAAAACAATAGTGGGGATGGCACAAGACTGGGCAATATTTCGTTCTGTTGCACGTAGTGTCACTAGGAGTCAGTAACAACTCGATAGCATCTCATAACACAAGATGATCATAAACCTGGGGACTATCTGTATATAATATGGTGTTCACACAGCATCTAAATCTCATAACATCCTATTTAAAGACTGTATCATTGACAGTAAGCAATGTATGGCTTTATATAAAAATACACTTGGAAATTAAATAGCCACATTACATTTCCTATAAATAATTTAACTATCTATATAGCATATATGCAGAAGATACCCATTTGTTATAGAATATTTGAGTATAAGAGCTAGTTTAATAATTGTACATATTTAATAGTTCTTAAATAAATCTATATCTCTCATTCTCATTGTCACTGTCACCTGTGGCAATAGCCTCTAATAATAAATGTCTTTGAAATAATTTTTTTTCTGCCAAGGAATATGTTTTCTAAAAACTGAAGTCTAGTGGGCAATCTCTTATCTCTTGATGAGAAACATTACAACGTTATCCTATTGGATTTGGGGTTATGTGTATTAACTCCTTTAGGCATCTTGTGAAGTTATTTGTGCTCCAGTATAAGCTTCTCTACCCAGAATTCTATTATCTTTCCTCTACTCTTCTCACTCCATGAAGACATGATGGTACCTGCCAAAATGGGACCCACATCCGCATGTATCTCCTTGTTCTTGAATCCTCTATCTAGATATGCTTCCTCTATGAAGGCTCTAGGAATTCTCTCATTTACTCCATATTGCGTATTCTTTTTGTTAGATGTCAAGGTATTCTAGTTGCTTATATACTTGTTGATATTGATATCTTAACTGCAGTTGGATGGAAGTGGAAGGTCTGGACCTGTGTCTCAGGTGCGTATCAGAGATTGGGCAAAATAAATTCTCAGTGAGTATGTATGCAAACAAAGAAAATGACTGAATACAGACTATATTATGAAGCTGTACAAAAACATAATCATTGTTTCATTTTTCAATTTGATGAGATTGCATTCTGGAATATGATATCACTTCACCTGTGTCTCAAAATGACATTTTGTTTTCCTAAGCCGACTTAGATCTTAGCTTCTTCATTGTAACATTGTTTGAGAAATTTCTTTGGTGTCTTCAATAATTTCTATTCTGTTATGGGACAGATATAGGTAATTGACCTTTAACCAAGTTAAATACTAAAAATAATCCTGTATATCTTATGTATTCTCATCCTAAAAAATATATTTATTTTACATGTCTTCGATTGCTTGAATTCACATCTTTGCCTTTCTCTGAGTGCTTTTATTTTGTATAACCAAAAGTATTTTGACTTTTTACGCTATGTTTTAAAAAATTTGAACAGAGTAAAATGGTACTCTACTTACTGTAATTTTCATTAATTAAATCATGTGAATTTGTTTTTAGGTATGTTGGATTAGGGTTTATCCACTGGCATATGTATCTGTTAAGATGTACAAATAGTTTAAGTGTAAACAGATTTTTTAAAAACTAATGACGACAATAACAAAATTAACTCTAAAAACTTTTACAGCAATAAAAGTGAAGAATATTAGTAAAATACATGAAATATGAATAGCACAACTTATAAATAGCAGAATTTTCATTTTTAGTATGATAGGATGCATAGTTTTGAATAATGTGGCTTGTGGGATTAAGAATATAGAGTTTATTCTTTAAAACAATACTTGACAGTTTACATTTAAATATTAACAATCTTTGGAGGGAGTTTGTTAACCTTTTGCATTGTAATATCATTTATGCCATGCGATTTTGTCATAAAATTTCATCAAAACTGTTCATCAAAAAAGCCTTGATTTTAAACACTTATACACCTACAGTAACATAGCTAATAAACTGTATTCTTGAGATTATTCAGATTAAACTTTATTTGGCCCAAATGACTCAAATATAAGAAGAGTTTGGACACTTTACATTAAAATCTGAATTTAAACATAATTTGAATGAATTTCAGAGTATGCCACTTAAAGGTTTACCTCAAGACAGCTCAAATTAATAAGCAATATGTTTAGATAATCACTTAGATTCTTTATTTGTAACTGGAAGAGGAACTCTAGAAGAGGTTATGGTTTATAAGCTAGCATGTCTTTAGCATACCGGGGACTACACATTTTCTCAACTTTATGCCACTGTTAGCTAGAACATATTATATAAAAAGTAAGTTTGTTTTTTTTCACACAGTGTATTTTATTGTAGGAAGTAGTGAGGATATATATAGTGGTCAATTATATTTTATTATCTGCGTTTGTTTATATTCTCATGAAAATTGAAAGATGCAATCATGAGAATTGTGTACATATGGCATATGATATTCAATAAAGGGAGAACAAATACCTTCTTAAATTACTCACTCATGCCTTTTGCAGCTCTGCTTTAGGAATATATTTATAAATCTATGATCCTATTTCTTAAGATGATGAATAGCAAATGTTTACTTAAACTCTGGGGTATTTACCGCACATATACCAAAAGTTAGGCATTGTACGATTATAGAAGATGATTTTCTTAACTTGCACAATTCAGAAAACCATCTCTTTACTGATGACACACAAAATGCAGGGAAAATTGTAAAAGAGTTCCAGGATATCAAAATTCATCATTATTATTTTGAATATTTGAAAAGAACAAGTTTTGCAAACATTTCCTAAATTTACATGTGCACATTTAGGCTAAAATATACTTAGTTTTTTTATACATTGGTGTAGTAACAACATCTTGAAAGCCTCCAAAACTTTTTATTACTTCATGGGTTGTTTAATTTATTGATTTAGCTAGACACTGTCACTCTAGCCTTATGTACTCAATTAACTTGCTTAGCACACCTATTTAATAGTGCAAAGAGAAATTGTATAGTGTGCTGCTTTCTGAAGTATCTTAAACCCTGCATGTGTCAATTTTATTGTGTGTATATTATATTACACAAATTTAATTTTGCTGGCTAATGAGCTTGGCTGCTAACTGCAAGTTTGGAGATTTGAATCCACTCAGAATAAAAGCCTCATTATCTTCTTCCCCAAAATCAGGCTTTGAAAACTCTGTGGAGCACAGACTTACTCCGACAGACATGGGGTTTCTACGAATTCTAATAGACTCAACAACTGCTTTTGGGTATTTAACTGTAAGGCTGAATTGCCATGATATTTCTGGAAAATAAGCAATCTGAATACCAACATACCAGTTACATGTGTTAATCAATCAATTTAACAAGTGTTAACTGATTCTCTTATGTACTGTTGCTAATCTAAAATGGAGATAAACAATAAAAACAGGTATCTCTGTAAAAGAAATGGAACATGTTACTTTCTTGGAGCCCACATTCTAAGAAAATTGAAGCACTATATAGCAAATAGTTGCGGTGAATTAAATATTCCTGCAAATTCTCTGCCACTTCTCCCACAGAGTCCAAAGAAACAAACCAAACTCTTTGTCATGGAGCTGATTTTGACTTGTAGCAATCCTATAGGACAGAGTAGAACTTCTCCATAGAGTTTTCAAGGAGGGTCTGGTGGAGTTGGACTGTTGACCTTCTGGGTAGCAGCTGTATCTATGCTACCAGGGAGGAGTGGAATCTATTTTCTGCCCTTTGAATCCTGAGAAGACCAATTCCTTTTTTCTTTTTTTGACTAAGGGGAAGTGACTTTGCAGCTTCTGATGCTGAACCTTAAGAGATCTTTAGCTTCCATCCTTGCTATTAAGGTTAAACCCTCTTTCTTGTAAGGTAGCAACCCTACTAGGCAAAAGCCTTTCTGTAGAGAAGTCATCTGGAAGATTAATAAGATATTTTAGTAGAAACCCCTATTGCAGTTCCTATGTGAGAGCCAATGACAATTATTAGCCATGTAAGACATTCATCCCACATGCTCCGGACTAGCTTCCAGATGAGTGTAACCCCAGCAAACACAGCCTAGTGCAGAAGTGGGGTCATAAGAGGTGATAAATGCTGCTGTGTTAAATCACTACATTTTGTGGGTGCATTGCTATAACAGAGAAAAACTGAAACAGAAAGCATATTTAAAGTTCTCAATCATATTTGTTACAAGAAGGAATATGTGCTCATATTAAAAATATGGCAGGGAGGGGGATGTTTGGGGGACAGGGCTTCCAATTTTAACTAGAATGGTCAGAGTAAACCTCACAGAGATAGTGGCATTTGAATAAATATATAAAGGTTCTGATGACTTTGATAACTTATCTCAATATTCTTTTACTCTAATTTTCTACACCTTTTGTGGTTCCAGATGCTTAAACACAGCAATTTTCAATGTTTAAGGGAGATCCAGCAATAAAAACTCCTACCGTCTTATTTTCTTTTATTCTAAGAAAAGTTTGCAAAACAGTTTAAATAACTAGACCCTGGATTTCAATATTGTTTGCAAGAAACCCCAATGATAAACTTAAGACTAGTTTGCCCTAATACACTCAGTTAGGTTAGAGTTGTATAACTTACATAAAATGGAGATACAAAAAAAATGTCAAGTATCTGAGATTGGAAACAAGTAAAAAAAAAACAGAGCCACTGAGTCAATTTTGACTCCTAGTGACCCTCTAGGGTAGAGTAGAACTGTCGTATAGAGTTTCCAAGGAGTGCCTGTAGGATTTGAACTGCCAAGCTCTTGGTTAGCAGGTGTAGCACTTAACCACTATGTCATCAGGGTTTCCAGGAACAAGTAAGTAAGTTATAATTGTGAGAGAGGAGAATGAAAGGGATTGATCAAGATGCCTGCAAATGAAATAAAGGTGACGTAATTGGCATATATACTTGCTTCAAAATTCAGTAAATTGCCATTTTGATTAATATATATGGTTCCTCTGAGTGTGGTTGGTAAAACCATTCTCAATAAATTCAAGATACATTAATAAAAATGACTCAATATTTGCATGCATCTGAGAGCACACACATAGGCCAGAGATCGCAATCCTGCTTGCTTCATAGAGGCGTCAGGGGAATAAACAACAGTAGCAGCAACAACAGCTGAAACAACAACTCACCATGAATCTCACTCAGGCCTATCAACTTAGAATTTCTGCATGTGAGTCCTTTTTTTTTTTTTTACATTTTTATTGATTCTCTATATTTCTGTTGTGTTTACAATATAGATAGCACATTTGCCAGTTCTGTATTTTCCACTAGCACAATTCAGTAGAACAAATTACATCTTTGTCTTTGCTCCTCCTTCACAAATTCCATTGTCATATTTTCCTTCCACATTTAAACCCATGTCTATTAAAGCATATTAGTAGCTAGGAAGAGTTTACTTTTTTGTAAAATTAAGATTTTTGAATAGTCACAAAGCCCATAATTAAATTATTAATTTTGAGCTATAACGTCTTTGGGAAGTAAAGCAGACTTAAGGACAAAAAGATATGAGGGCATATTAAGTTCATGAATATAGACGACAAGCTGATGACTTTATTATAATAACATGTTGCATTTATAGAAGACATTATAATAATAGAGCACTTTCAAAAACATTATTTTGAGGATCACTTGTCACAACTTCAAAATAAAAGGTGACAATTTTGGAAGGGTTATTCAAATCTGATAAATAACAAATAAGGTCAAGCAAAACTGAGTAATTTATTCAATATTATACTAAGCAAATTGGAAGAGCCATGAGTATACGCCTAGCTCTTTTCACGATGCTGGATATTTCTTGAATATCTACCATGTTTCAGTTTGGGCTCACTGTTTTTAAGTTTCTTTAAAAAAAAAAAACATATAGCAACCCTATGTAAAATTCATTATTTTTTGAAAACATTAGACAATGAAATTTTATAACTTAAATTATCAATATTCAATAAAACAGATTTATCATCTGAAGATAGCTTGTTCTTTTCTACCACATCTTGTCTTGTGTTTAGGGAACCCTAGAGCTTACATATTACAATGGAACCATAGAATGTGGCAGCAGGAAGATAATGAAAACTTTTCCTTCCTTTTCTTCTTTCGCTTTTCTATTTTTTCTTCTTTTTTCCCTTTTATCTGTTTTGTGATAAAGCATTTTGTTTTTAAAATAAACCTCCATACTTACCATGTTGATTAGATGTGTGCAGTCAGAAGGGTTGACAGAACTTCTTATTCCTCACTAAAGGAATCCTTAATGCTTCCCTGTAGAGAAAAATAAAATAACACAAATGTTCTGAATAACACAAATGTCTGAAAAACATCTGTTAAGTATAATTGGTTATTGTTGTTAGGTGCCACTAAGTAGATTTCAAACTCAGAGCAACCCTCTGTAGAATGCAAAAACACATTGCCTGGTCATAGGCCATCCTCGAAATCATTAGCATTTTTCAGTCCATTGTTGTAGCTACTATGTGAATCCCTTTTATGCAGCATCTGTCTGATTCTCCTTGACCCTCTGCTTTACCAGACATGATGTCATTCTTCAGGGTCTGAAGTCTTGTCATCTTCTCTCCTAAAGAGCATTCTGGGTATATTTCTTCCAAGACAAATTTGGTCATTCTTCCTGCAGTCCATGGTATAATCAATACTCTTTGCCAACACCACAATTCAGTTGCATCAATTTTAATATCATTCAACATAAAGTGTTAAGATATTGTAAATCTTTAACCTAATACTCTAAAGAATACATATATATTATGCCAAAAAAGCCAAGTGCCGTCGAGTCGGATCTATGTTTAAAAAAATGGTGATCAAATTTAAAATACAGACATCTACCTAACATTGTTCCAAGAGACACTTCATACTGAAAAACTCATCAATTAAAAGACTCATTATAGAGTCTCATTATAGAGGACTAAGATGGCAGAGTAGTCAGATACTTCTTGTGGTTCCTTTTACAACAAAGACCTGAAAACATGCGTGAATAGGTTACACCTGACACTCTAGGAGTCCTGAACATCAAAGGCAAAGTTGAGGAACTGAATTGAGCAGCCAAGAGAGAGGTAAAGACTTCACAAGCAGCAATGAGTTACCAGACCTGACCTGGCAAGAATTGGCACCCAGGAGGCAGTCTGCTGGCACTAACACAGCGAAATAAGCAGTTGCATTTGGGACATATTTTCCAGAGTGTAGTAGAGAGTCCACTAACTCCTCTGGAGTCAGCGAAAAGTGGCATTTGATAGGGAAAAGGTAAGTAACTTGCATCTATCCTACAAACTGGTCTAAAATACCCACTGGGGGAGAAACTTGTCTCCCATTTACATGCCTCCTGCCTGCTCTGCACTGGGTCCAAGCCAGTTTCAGGGACTGACATAACCCCTGGACCAGAAGTAGGACCAACCACACATCCTGAGCCATTCTTCAGCCTTAGAAAGGAAACAGATTAACAAATAGGAACAAATCATCTGCCAGCTTGCCTAAGTTGAGAAGATAGGGCAATAACAGTTTCTTTATCTAGGCACAGGTGCAAGGGGTCCACAGACTTTGAATGCCTTTCACCCTTGTGTAGACATGTGTTGACCTATTTCAACAGCATAGACCCTCATTAACACAGCACAATAGGGTATATACTTGAAATCTAACCTCAACCTTTGTAGCTACTTGGCGGAAAGGCAGGTTTATGACATTTGATACCACTACCCCTATCAAGTAGCATCCTTACTTACTCACATCAAGGACCTGAGTCCCGGTGGCTACCCCCATGCACTTAGCTGCCCATGACAGTAGTGCAAGAATAAATTGTGTCTCCCAGTTCTTATATCCAACAGCACTTGGTGTCCAAGTCTGGCTGCATAACTCACCCACTTACTTGCTCTAGGGAACAGGGGCACACTTCCTCACAGACACTGAGGGGTGCCTATCAACCCCCTTCCTTGCTCTGCACATGATCCTCTAAGGCAGCCACATAGAGAGTCATCCAGCACTGTAAATAAGAGCCTGCATCATACACTTGGTGTCTGATTATCTGGAGTCCTGAGCTGGATGCATACAAGAAAATTAATCAGACACCTGGGCTCTCACTCCTAGTAACAGCTATAACTGCCAGGTGACAGGATCTTAGAGTTTCAAAGTCACCATTAATGAAAGTGGTTCACAGAAGCAGCCTATTTGAGCATATCAAAATAACACAAAGCTAGGACACTGAAAGCAAATATAAAACAAATAAATACAATGACTTATTTATTGATAGCTTGGAGACAACTCTCAATATCAAATCAGGTAAAGAGGAAGACCATAATGGCTTCAGCAAGCTCCCGTAACAAAGCATCAAGAAATTTTCCTGGTGAAGAGGACTTCCTGGATGCAGAATACAAAAAATTAATATACAGATTAGGCAAAAAGAAGAACAAACCAAGAAAGGCACAGACACAGCAACTGTGAAACTTACAAAGTTTAGAGAAGAGCATAACGATAAACTGAACAGGCTGCAAGAAGCCATAAGCATAGAGCAAGCAGAATTTTAGAAGATTAACATTAAAATTTCAGAATTAGACAACAGAAAGTCAGAAAGAGCAAAACTAAGGCAATGAAAGTGAGAATTAGTGAGACTGAAGATAAAGCACCTGACACCAACATATTTGAAGAAAGATCAGAGAGAACAGGCAACAGCAGACTCCACCTGCCAGCTGATAATGAAAGTACGTTACCAGCCGTTTATGGAAGCTGCAGTTCTCTGATACAATGAAAGAGCAGAAGCAGAGGTCAGGTGGCCACTGGATTGGTTTTGAGAGAAGATTAGTCTGATACTGGTGCCTAGTCAAATATGCTAGATCCTAAGGCTCACCAGATGTTCAGTGCTCCATACAAATATCATCCAGGCCTTAGTCTTCACAGGGAAATGAGGAGACATCTGTTTACTCTGCCACCTTTTAACAGAAATTTTTTTTTAGATAAAAGAATTTAAGAAAAATAAGGAAACTTCCTAATTACTTGAACTCTATCAAGAGGAATAACCTATGAGTGATTGGATTATCAGAACCATGAAGGGATAACAGAAAATATAGAGAGAACTGTTGAAGATTTGTTGGCAGAAAACTTCCCTGATATCATGAAAAATGAATAGGTGTCTATCCAAGGTGCTCATCAAACTCCACACAATGTAGATCCTAAAAGAAAGTCACTAAGACATATTATAATCAAATTTGCCAAAACCAAAGACAGAGAATTTAGGAGCGGCATCAGATAAATGAAAAATAAGATATAAAGGAGAGTTGTCATAGATTAAAATGTGTCTCCCCCCCAAAAATGTATTGCTGGCCCTTGATTCTCAGTATTGTGTGATTACCTTCCATTTTGTGACTTTTATGCTGTAAAACTAAATCTCTGCCTGTGGCCAATAGGTAGGATTATTTTAAAGGGAACCAGGGTAGAACTGTAAAACCCTTCCTAAAATCACCTCCCCTACTCCAGTGTAAAGAGAGTTTCCTTGGAGTGTGGCTTGCAGCACCTTTTATCCTATGAGAGATAAAAGGAAAAAGGAGCAAGCAGAAGAGTTGAGAACCTGATACCATCAAGAAAGCAACACTGGGTGTAAAATGTGTCCTTCAATCCTAAGATTCCAGTGCTGAGATGTTCCCTGAACAAAGACTGATGCAACACAAAGATCTTCCTCCAGAGCCAACAGGGGGGCAAGAGCCTCGTGGAGCAGGCACCCTGAATTTGGACTAATAGCTTGCCGGATAATATAAGAATAAACTTTTCTTTGTTAAGCCATCCATTTTGTGGTATTTTTCTTAGAGTAGTACTAGATGACTAAAACAAGAGTCAGTAAGACTAAGCTTAGACTACTTAGCAGAAGCCATGCAGGCAAGAAAGCAGTGGGATGATGTATGTAAAGCCAGGAAAGGGGACAATAAAAAAGAAAAAAAAGCCAACCAAGAATTACATATCCAGTGAAAGACTCATTAGAACCTCACTGGAAAGAGCTATATTTATTTCATCTTTACTAATTCATGTACTGTTAAATTATAGGTAATTAAAGCTTGGATACATTTGTCTTAATTCAAGACAGCTAAACCTTTTTTTTTTTTTTTTTGACTACTCAGCTATCTGTAGACCTGACAGTTACTCTCAAGTGCTCTGGTGGGCAGAAGCAGGCAAACTCAGAAGTAGACAGCTAATCTATGGATCATGAAACAAGACTCCATGTAAGTCGTTGAACTTTTTGGACAGCAACTTTTATGTTAGTTGCCTTAGATTTCTTATTATCACAACAAACTAGAGTCTGTTATTACTAACCCTTCATACCACTCATAGATTAATACCTCTAAAGAAATAGACCAGTGTATTTCTGAAACCATGGAAACAAGAAATTCTCCCTAAGAATATTTCTTCCTTTTTTTGACATTTTGTCTAATTACCAGAAAGTGGCAGCACCTAGTTATGCTTCATGCTACAAACTAGAATATTCATTGTACTTATCATAATAACCATCATATGCATAATCAAAGGTGCTGTGAAATGCTTATTTAAGCTTTGCAAAGAGTTATGTATCTCAAAAACACCTAATTTTCTTGAATCTCTGAGCATGTGCCCTAGTGGCAGGTACCTGTTTACTGCCAAGTTCCAGAAGATTGAGCCTTTGTGTCTAAGCACCCCTCATGAGAACATTATAAGAAGTAGGGTGACTTAGCTATAGCATGGTGAAAAAAAAAAAGTTAAAATAACTTGTGTTATCTGGCTATTTCATGTGGTAGTGACTGCAGTCATTTATTATTGCTGCACTTCGGATGAAGTTTTACAGAACAAAGTAGCTTCTCATTAAACAGTTACTACACATATTGCTCTGTGATATTGGTTTACCAACCCCAGGAGAAGTCCACACTCTCCCTTGTTAAGCTTAGGTTGTCTATTATCAGCTTTCTGTCCCCTCCTGCATTTTGGTCCTTGCGTTTAGGCTAATGTGTCCCCTTAGTCCATTTTGTTTTTGTTTTTGTTTTTGTTTTATGGACCTGTCTGTTCTTTGGCTGAATGGCAATCCTTAATAGTGACCTCTGTGAAAATGTGTCCAGGAACCATGCTTTCAGGATTTCTGCAAACTCTATAAGACCAGTAGTGACTGGAGTCTTAAAAGCTTGATGTGTGACTACCTTCAACCTTCAACTGAGCTCATGCAGAATACAGCACTCATACAGCGGTCAAAGATGGTGACCAAGGAATTTCCACAGAAATTCTTGATCAAGAGAAAGGAATGAACAAGAATATCTTAAATCTCACCAGAGGCACTTAGCAAGAACAAAATGAACATTGCCAAGCCAAGCCAAGTGCGGTCAAGTCGGACGTTAGTTACTTCAATTAATGAACCATTTTGTTCTTTTTCTCCCCTAGATATTTAATACTGTCTAGGTATTTTCTATGTACCTTGTAAGAAAGTTAATCTCTTTGTTATACTCAGCAGAATGTTTCCAAGGAAATAAACGATAAACATAGCTAAGAAACTGTACATTTCTAACATTGAGAGGCCACTTTGTGATTTACATACATAATCGTCTCTGTCACTGTTTTAGTCAGCTGATGCCAGTGAAACAGGAATAACCACAAGTGGATGACTTTAACAAAGAAAAGTTTATTCTGACATGGTCCAGTAGGCTACAAGACCAAATACAGGGCACAAAACAATCTTATGCAGTGAATCCTGCCCTGCCAACACAAGTGCTGCCCATCTACCCTCATTAACATCATAGAGGCAGGATTTACAATATACAGGATATCACACAACACCAGGAATCATGGCCCAGCTAAATTGCTATACAGACATTTAGGGAACACAATTCAGTCCATGACAGTCATCTAGTTCTACTGTAACAGAAATATTACAAGTGGAAGACTTTAAAAAGAGAAATTTTATTTTGTTGTAGTCCAGTAGTTTGTAAGTGTGAAATCAGGGCATCGACTCAGGGGGAGGGCTCTCTCTTTTGGCTCTGGAGGAAGGTCCTTGTCTTCCATCTTCTCCTGGACTGGGAGCTTCTGAGACTCAGGGACTTTGGGTCGTTTCCAAAGGACACCCTCTGTTTCTGGCACTGCTTTCTTAGGGGAATGAGGGTCTCAACTCTCTGCTTGCTTCTTTTTCTTTTTATATCTCAGGAGATTGCCTCAAGACACAATACAAAACTATACAATAAGTCCTGTTCTGTCAACATAACTTCCTTCCTTCATTAACATCATAGAGGCAGGATTTACAGCATACGGGAACATCATACAACATTAGGAGTCATTGCCTAGCCAAAAGGCTACATGCATTTTTGGGAGGACTGAATTCAATCCAAGATAATGACAGCTAGAACAAATGAATATCTTGTGATTGTCTTGTAATTGGGGAAGCAGTGTTTCAAATCATCAACTCAGAGAAGTTTACTGTAATTTTCTGAATACTTTATTATCAATTTCTTGAATTGAGAGTACTTCTACAACCCTATAGTCACACTCTCCCAAGTTCAAATTGTTCCATTCTCTAAGTAATGCTTAATAAACTTTAAAATTGCCTTACAATGAGGACTGTCATATTCTATAGTACCTCTTTACCATCTCTATTATATTAATGTAATTGTTTAATATCTAATGCTTTCAAACTGACTCTTTTCTGCTTAGCAACATTTACTAATGATTCACTCACAACTTGACTTGACATTGCTTTCTTTTAAATTGCCAAATATTGTTCTATTTATGAATATATTGGTTTATTTATCCATAACCTAGCAAAGAACAATTTGATTGCTTCTGGGTTTGATAATAATAAATAAAGCAGTTATAAACATCTGCCTGTAGGTTTTTACATGGACATTTTTTTCCTATTATTTTATTTTATTTTTTTATTTGATATGACTGAGTGAAATGTACATTCCCATATAAATTTACATGCCCATGGTTCTATACATGGACATATTTTTAAAATCAACTTTAAAATCAGTTGAGTAAATACTTAAACATATGATTACTGGATCTTATAGTAATGTTGTGAGCTACCCTGTTGATTCAGACTCATAGCAAAACCATACAACAAGATACAACTGAGTGATAGAGTTTCCTAAGCCATAATCTTTATGGGAGCAAAATGCCAGATCTTTTCTTCCATGGAGCAGCTGGGTGGGTTCCAACTGTGACCTGCTTTGTTTAGCAGTGGAGTGCTTAACAATTGTGCCACAAGGTTTCCTGGGAATTGACCTAATGACACATAAAAATAGCATCAACATAGTCAAAATATGTTTACCCTTGTGAGATTAGCTTCTTTTAATCTACTAAGAATGTTGAATATACTTCCAGTATAAATTCTGATGTTGTGTTGAAATAAGAAGATTTTATTTCCATCCTTAAAACAAGAAAAGGCCAGGCAAACTGAAAAACAGTGATTTTGCTTGAATTCACCAGAGAAGTGAGATTGCAGAGTACTACTATATCCTGAAGTCTGAAGAGATAGATGTATACAGAAAAATGTAGGAACCAAGATCTGTTTACATGGAACACAACATGTTAAAACCATAAACTGAAAGGAAAACTTAAAAATGAAATTTGATGAATACTAAGAACAGTGCACTAGAGTGAGAATGAGAAACTCCTAGGTGCCAAAATATTTGGGAGGCAGAGGGTGTTACCCTCAACTTCATGACTTTTCTTGCGGGAACTCCATCAGGTTTTTACAACTACAAAGAATCAATAAGATTCCCTATGGGTTTAAGGTTAAGGAAAAGGAGAATAGTCACTGAGAAAAAAAGTCCAGAACCTTCTCCATAATGAAGACCTTTTCTCTAAGATAAATGACTTTACTAGAGTACATTCAGAAATCTTACAGCTGCAGGAAAGGAACTATGTCTTATACCAACCACCCACAGCCTTTCTCTCTCACTTGAAGAGAAAAATGAAACAAAATATGGTCAACAGGGTACAAGGATTCCAAAAAATAAAATAGAAATGCTACACAGAGTAGGGGCAGACTCAAGGTGGCAGACTAAATGCATGTCTCCCTAAATCTCTCTGGAAACTAAGATCTGAAATGATAATTAAATGGAGCCTCCTGGACACCTAGTGAGCCCTGGGATGCAGTATAGGGCTGTTAATTCGGACTTTATATCACTGAATGCAAAACCTCCTCTCTTTCACTGACCCCACTCTCGGCGAGCACAACATTGCACACACAGAAAGTTACTCACCATTTTGATTTTTTTCCCCTCTGTTTTGGCTAGTGGGCACAGCTTGGACTTGACTAGCTGCTGGTCTCAGACGAACTGCTGGTGGGACCAGCAAGTGTAAATGCCGTGTTCTGAGAGACTGGCTTTGAACTCTGTATATCTTGGTATCTCTGGCCTATCTTTCTGCCTCTGCCATGTGGTAACTGTACAGATGCACTTGTGAGGGATGCCTTCTTTATCCACTAAAAAAAAAGCCCGGGTAGAGGCACTGGCTGGACTTTGTTCCTAAGCTGGGAGGTGGCACCTACTGGGGGGAGAGTGGTTTTCCAACAGGGAGGCTGTGTTTTGCACAGTGTCACTTGGGGCCAGGGCCCAGAGATGGGGGCTTAGACTCTGGGCATTTTGGCACACTTGACATCTCCTTCCTCTTGAAGTGTGGTCCCTGCTGGTGGGTGAGCTTGTGTGGGATGCCATCTTGTTTTTCTGGGAGGTGGAGTCATTTATATGGAAGCCTCAGCTAGACCTAATTCTTGGGCTGGGAGGCAGTGCCTACCCAGAAGAGCATGCTTTTCTAGCAGTAAAGCAGAATTCTACACAGTATCACCTACAGCTGGGGCCTGACAGCAGAGGCCTGCAGTCCAGTAACCTCTCTGTATTTTGAGCTAGATTATAACATTTGGGGTTCAATATTGAGGTGCTTACTTTGCCACCTGGGAAGAGGGAGATAAATACCTGAAAACCTGGCTGACTTCGGAAGTTGTCAAATACTTTTTACTTCTCATTTTAAGACAACCTAGAGAAACAACTGTGGTCCATCTTCACAGCATCTCTCCCAGCCTCTATTGACCCATATGAAGTCTTCAAAACAACAAACATTGGAGAAGAAAGTAACACAGAAATTATCTATGGCATCAGAAGGCCCCAAGTGTAACCGCCTCAGAATTTCCCAGACAAAGAAGCTTTTCTGAAACTACCAGAAGGTGAATACAAAAGGATTACATATAGAGTCTTCCTAGACCTTATATAAAGTGCAGAAGAACAAAATGAAAAATTGAGCAAGCTGTTCAATCTGATGGGACATCAGTACTCTGAAACCCAACAGATCAAGAACAAAATGAAAAACACACAAACTTCAATTCAAAGCCAAGAAAACAGAATGAAACAAATGGAAAAGAGACTTTCTGATTTGGAAGACAGAGTCACTGACTCCAGTACCTATGAGGAGAAATCATGAAAAAAGAAACAAGTAAAATGAAGAAGCATTAAGAAGCATGTGGGACTCTATTAAGAAGAACAATCTATGATTAATCAGAGCTGCTGAACAGGACAAGACACCTAAGAAAACATAGTGTATTGTCGCTGAAAGAAGAGAATATTGTTATCCAAGATACGTATAGAACACCACTCAATCTAGATCTCAATGCAAATACTCCAAGACATATTATAATCAAGCTTAACAAAATGAAACCTAAGCAGTAACTCTTAAAGGCAGCAAGACTCAAAGCAATGCTAACATTCAGAGCGAAACCCAGTGGACTTTCATCAGATTCATCAGCAGAAACGATGCTGGCATAGAGACAGTGACATGACACATTCAAAGCCTTGAAGGAGAAGAACTTCCAATCAAGAATTATATATCCTGCAAAACTATCTTTCAACTATGAAAATGAAATTAAGACATTTGCAGATAAACAGAAAGTCAGAGACTTTGTGAAAACCAAACCAAAGCTACAAGAAATATTGTAAGAATCTCTTTGGCCTGGAAGAACAAAACTGCTAACTTTATATTTTAGAAGGGTAAATTATGCAGAATCCTACTCAGTTAGGGAAAACTCTAAACACAATCAAAGCTATCATAGTGAAAGAAACTATCTAGTGATCATATCATGTAAACTGTGATATCATCTTATTAAAAAGAGGGATGTATTACAGTCGTTATAGCTCTTCCAGATGGAGAGGAAGTTGACAAGACTGGTAGCAATCAAAACTGGGTTTATAGATAGCTTATTAAGCGGGATGATAGGGGCAACAGTAAAACACAATAAAGAAGCAAAATACAATATCAAGAAATGTAATACAGGAGTCTCAACAACCACAAAAGCAACCCTGAAAGAAGTGAAAAATCAACTCACAAAGAAGGTCACAGAACAGATTAATAAGAACAATAGAGAAAACATCAATACAAAAACAAACATATCACAATGACAGCACTGAATACATACCTGCCAATAACCACATTGAATGTGAATGGACTGAAAGCTCCAGTAAAGAGACAGTGAGTGACGTCCTGGATCAAAAGATGTGACCCATCTATACAGTGCCTACAAGAAACTCACCTTAGACTTAAAGATATGAACAAACTGAAAATTAAAAGATGGAAGAATATATATCAAGTTAACAATGAACAAAGATGAGCAGGTAAGGCAATTCAAATCTCAAATAAAATAGCTTTTAATCTAAAATCCACTGTTGTAGACAAGGATGGACACTATTTATTGCTGAAAAGTTCAATACACAAGCAGGACTTAACAATATTACATATTTATATACCTAATATTGAGCACCTAAATGCATCAAAGAAACACTGGTTACACTCAAAAAGGAGACAAATCACTCCACAATAATAGCGGGAGACTTCAACACTCCACTCTCAATATTGGACAGGTCATCTAGAAAAAAGCTCAATAAAGAAACAAAAGACTTTATTGCAACAATTAACCAATTAGACCTCATCAACATATACAGAACTGTCTATCTATCAGCAGACAACTACACCGTCTTCTAAACTGCACGCAGAACATTCTCCAGAATAGACCATGTGTTAAGACATAACGCAATTCTCAACAAAATCCATATCGTTGAATTAATGCAAAGCATCTTCTCAGATCATAAAGCCATAAAGGTTGAAATCCATAGCAGCAAAAACATAGGTGGAAAGTGGAACTCATAGAAACTAAACAACACCATGCTCAAAAAACCATGGATTATAGAAGAAATCAAGGATGAAATAAACAAATTTATGGATTCCAAAACGAACAAAAACACTTAATACCAGAACCTATGGGATACAGCCAAAGCAGTGCTCAGAGGTTAATTTATCTCCATAAATACACACATCCGGAAGGAAGAAAGAAACCAAATCAAAACACTGACCCTACATCTTGAACAAGCAGAGAGAGAACAACAGAGGAACCCCTCAGGCACCAGAAGAAGACATATCCTAAAGACTAGAGCAGAACTAAACAAATTAGAGAACAGAAGAACAAATGAAAAAGTTGAAAATACCAAAAGCTGTTTTTTGGAAAGACCAACAAAATGGACAAACCATTGGCTAAACTTACTAAAGAAAAACAGGAAAGGAAACACATAACCCAAATTAGAAATGAGAGGGGAGTTGTCACAACAGATCCCACTGAAATAAAAAATATCATAGCTGAATACTATGAAAGACTGTATTCTAACAAATTTGAAAACCTAGAGGAAATGGACAAATTCCTTGATTCATATCACCTACCAAAATTATCACAAGGTGAAGCAGAACAACTGAATAAACCCATCACAAAGGAGCAGATTGAAAAAGTCATCCAAAAACTACCAACCCAAAAAAGCCTGGGCCCAGATGGCTTCGCCTCAGAATTCTTCCAAACTCTTAGAGAAGAGTTATCTCCAATACTGCTAAGACTATTTCATGGTATAGAAAGGGGTGAAATACTCCCAGATTCATTCTATGAAGCCAGCGCAACCCTGATACCAAAGCTAGGGAAAGACTCAACCAAAAAGGAGAACTACAGACTGATATCACTCATGAATCTAGATGCAAAAATCCAACAAAGTTCATGCCAATAGAATACAACAATATATCCAAAAAATAATCGATCATGACCAAGTTGGATTCATACCAGGGATGCAAGGCTGGTTCAACATCAGAAAAACTATTAATGTGATCAACCACATAAATATCACAAAAGACAAGAATCGCCTGATCTTGTTTATTGATGCAAAAAAGGCATTTGAGAAAGTCTGACATCCATTCATGCTAAAAACTCTCAGCAAAATAAGAATCAACAGCCAATTCCTCAGTGCAATAAGGACCATTTATACAAAGCCAACTGCCTATATCATCGTGAATGGAGAGAGACTGAAACAGCTTCCCTTGAGAACAGGAACTAGACGAAGATGCCCATTCTCAACTCTCCTATTCAACACTGTACCAAAGGTTCTAGCCAGAGCAATTAGACAAGACCGAGGAATTAAGTGAAAGTAGTCAGTCACAAAAAGGCAAATATTTTATGAGACTCCTACGATCAGAACTTAAAAACAGACTCATGGATAGAAGACTCTTTGATGACTGCAAGACTGGGAAAGGAGGGAGAAGGAGGGAGGTTTAGATTAGATATTTAATAGAAATTTGGTTGGGTGATATCTGTGACAGCACACATTAGAAAGGAGATCAATAATAACTGGACTTCAACACAATTTGAGTACTCTTCCTATCTTAACCCAATATTGCAAGGATAGAGTAGCTGGGGTGTGGGGCTGTAGACCATGCTGTCTGGTGAAATCGAGGCCAATTGGCATAGCTAGTGATTTGTCAATGAGGACTCTCTGCACCCCACATCGGTGACTAGTGTCTGAGGTCTTAAAAGCTGCCAAGCTGCCATCTGAGGGTACAGCAAATGGTCCCAGCTCAACAGGAATGGATGATCACCAAGGGCAAGAATGACATGGGGAAAATAGAACCCAGAAGACAGAGACACTCACGTGAGTCAGTCTTTACATCAACTCGTGAACAGAAGAACCGGTTGGTGCCTGGCCACCACCAGTGATAGCCATGATGGAGCTCACAAATTTGAGTTTCACTGGCAACAAGAGAATAAATAGGGGTGCACCCTCAGATCTCCACTAAAAGACTACAACTGATGGTACGGGGGCTTTGGGGTTCCCCTGAGAGCATGGTCCCTGGCCTTAATGCTGACCCTGTCCATAAATCATAATGAATTTCAACTTTTTGGACAGCAATGGATTGGACCTGGTGATGCAGAGTGACTGTATTTTGTGGGAATTTTATGCTTCTATGCGTCTATAGGATGTCATCCTGCTGACCTCCTGCTAGAGGAAGGGGAGTGGGTGGAGAGGAGGGGATAGGAGACTGTTGGAAGGATAGCACATGTATGGAGCAGAGAGGAGGGGTGTGCTGTCACTGGACAGGGAGAGCACTGGGAGCTGCAAATAGATGAGCATGTGAATTTATACGGGAATGTACATTTTCATTCAATCATAAAAAAAAAGAGAAATACTACAGAGAGGGAGAAAATGACGGGGGCAAAGGGAAAATGAAAGCTATACCACTGGAGGAATTCCTCACTACTAAGACAAAAAGCCAAGCCAAGTGCCCTTGAGAAGAACCGACAAAGACACAATAAAATTTTGAGATTAACTGAAATGTTATGGAACATCACCATTTCCCAATACTCTACCAGCATACTACCAAGCCTTTTGGATTTCAACTGACATTGTACTGCAATTCCCATTCCTCAAAACCTTATCCATAGTGTGTTATGAGCCACACAGTCAAATGCCTTTCCATAGTCATTAAAATACAGGTAAACTTCTTTCTATTGTTCTCTGTATTCAGCCAAGATTCAACTGACAGCGGCAACAACACTTCTTGTTTCACGTCCTCTTCTGAATCTGATTTGAATTTCTAGTAGTTCCTTGTTGGTGTATTGCTGCACTGACTTATGAATTACCATCAACAAAATTTTAGTTGCATGTAAAATTGATATTGTTTGGTACTTTCTGCTTCTGTTGGAACACCTTTCATTGCAATGGACGTGGACAGATTTCTTCCAGTCACTGAATCAGGTAGATATCTTTCAGTTTTCTTGACCTACATGAGTGGGCGCTTTCTGCATTGCATCTAATTTTGAAACATCTCACTTGGTATTCCATCAACTCCAGGAGGCTTGTTTTTCACCAATGTCTTCAGTACATCTTGAGTTTATTCCTTCAGTATCATCCATTCTTCAACATATGCTACTTCCTGAAACAGATGGATGTCAGTGAGTTTTTTTTTTGGTACAGAAACCGTGTGTTCCGTCTGTCATATTTTGACACCTTCTGTGTCACTCAGTTTTTCCCATAAAATCCTTCAGTATTGCATGTAAAGGTTTGTTTTTTTTCTTATGTTCTTTTAATTTGAGAAATGCTGATCATGTTCTTCACTTTTAGCTTTTCTACCTCCAGATCTTTGTACATTTCATTACCATACTTTACTTTCTCTTCTTGAGACATTTTATCAAATCTTCTGTTCAGCTCTTTTACTTCATCATGTCTACCATTCACTTTAGAAAAGCTAGTTTCAATGTCTCTGACAACCATTTTGGTCTTTCCCCCGCTCTCCCTTTTCCTGTTTTTTTAAAAAATGTTTTGCTTTCTTCATGAATGTTATCCTTGATATCACCCCACAACTCATCTGGTCTTTCATCGCTAGTGTACAATATGTCAGAACCATTATTTATATGGATTCTAAATTCAAATAGGGTATACTCAATGTGCATTTTTACTCTTTTGGATTGTTTCAACATTTTTCAACTTCGGCTTGAACCTGCATATGATCAACTCATGAACTAGTCTGAAGTCAGTCTTTGCCTTGTTCTGACTGATGATATTGAGTGTTTCTGTTGTATCTTTCCACAGATACAGTCAATTTGATTCCTGTGTAGTCCATCTGGCAAGGTTCATGTGTATAGTTGCCATTTATATCATTTAAAGAAAGTTTTCCCAACAAATAGGTTGTTGGTTTTGAAAATTTTATTGTGAGATCTCAAGTGTAGGTAGTTTTCATCACTTTCTTCCTTGTTTCCAACTTTCACATTCCAATCGCTAGCATCTTGTTTGCATGTTTGATCAACTTCAGACTGCAGAAGTTGATGAAAATGTTTAATATCTTCATATTTGGCATTAGTGGTTGGTGTATAAATTTGCACAGCAGTCTTTATCATATGATAAGAATGAGAATTCCAAAACACTTAATTATACTCTTAGAAAGCCTGTACACAAACCAAGAGGCAGTCATTCAATGTGAAAGAGGGGATACCAAGTGGTTTAAAATCATTAAAAAAAAATGTGTGTCAGGGTTCTATCTTTTCGCCAAATATAGTTAATCTATATGCTTAGTAGATAATCTGAGAAGCTGGACTATATGGAGAAGAATGTGTCATCATGATTAGAAGACTTATTAACAGCCTGTGATATGCAGATGACAGAACTTTGCTGAAAGTAAAGAGAACTTGAAGCACTTACTGGTGAAGGTCAAAGAATACAGCTTTCGATATGAATTATACCTCAACATAAAAAAAAAAAAAAAAAAAACAATAGTAATACTCATGCCTGGACTGTGATGATTAAGACTGTGTGTTAGCTTGGCTGGGTCACAATTCACAGTGTTTATATGTGATCACTCTCATGACTAAATCTACCGTGAGTAGTCAGTCAATCAAAAGGGATTTTTCGTCAGTGTGGCCTGCATTCAAATATAAGCAGACAGTGCAGCTTTTTTTCTCACTCCAAGTCCTGAGGCTGCCTCTTTTTTATCTGACCTTAGGTACTTGGAAATTGAGCTATCTGCTTATCTGTGGATCCTGGAATTCATTGATTTTTACTGCTTGAGAGCAGAAACCACACTCTCTGACCCGCCAACCTTCAGCTGGCCAGCCCCAGCAGCTTCTTAAAACCAGAGAAGCCCCTCTTCTGATTCATGGGCTTGAAATGTTACAGTCTCTAAAATAGTGTAAGCCACTCCCTTAATATAAATATTTCTGTATATTTATACCTACAGCCTACAGTATTGATTGCACTTCAACACCAAGAAAACAAAAATCCTCACAATGGGACCAGTAAGCAACATCATCATAGATAGAGAAATGATTAAGGTTGTCAAGGATTTCATTTTACTTGATACCAGAATCAACTCTCGTGGAAGCAGCAGTCAAGAAGTCCAAAGATGCATTGCATTAGGGAAATCTGAAGCTAAGGACCTCTTTGAAGTATTTAAAAATAAAGATACCATCTTGAAGGCTAAGGTGCACCTGCCCCAAGACATGGTATTTTCAATTGCATTATATGCACACAAAAGCTCAACAATGAACGAGGAAGACAGAAGAAGAATTGATGCCTTTCAGTTGTGGTGCTGGAGAATAATGAACGTTATCATGGACTACCAAAAAACCACAAGCACAAGCAGAGTTTTCCTTGGAAGCAAAGATGGCAAGACTGTGTGTTACATACTTTGGATGTGCTGTCAAGATGGATCAGTCCGTGGAGAAGGACATCATGCTTGGCAGAGTAGAAGGTCAGCAGAAATGAGGAAGACCCTCAGTGAGATGGATTGACACTGGCTACAATGATGAGCTTAAGCATGAAAACAATTGTAGACATGACCCAAGACCAGGCAGTGTTTCCTTCTGTTGTGCATAGAGTCATCGCGAATCAGACCTAACAAAGATAATGGTATTTATTTATATGAATTATTGATTTTGCTTCTCTATAGAACTTAGCCCAAGACATGAAGCAATAAGCAACATCATAATAAACACAGAAAATACTGACTTTGTTAGGATTTCATTTTACTTGGATTCATAATCAATGTCCATGGAAATGGCAGTCAAGAAATCAAATGGCACATTATATCAGGCAAATCTGCTGCAAGAGACCTCCATCAAGTATTGAAAAGCAAAACTGTCATTTTGAGGAGTAAAACAGGCTTAACCCAAACAGTGGCGTTTTCAATCACCTCATCGGCATGTGAAAGATAGCCAGAAGAACTGATACCTTAGCAAATCGTAATGACTACGCCATGGACTATCAGAATAACGAGCACATTTGTCTTGTAAAAAGTACAGCTAAAACTGCAAGGATGGTCAAAGTTCTTATCTACTTTAAATATTTATTCAAGAGGGAACTGTTCCTGGAGAAACAGATCATGCTTGGTAAAGGAGATCATCAGGAAAAAGGGAAATTCCTCAATGCAATGTATTAATACATTGTGTGGAACAAATGGCTCAGACGTATTAATGATTGTGAAGATAGTGTAGGACTTGGCAGTATTTCCTTCTGTTGTGCACAGAGTTGCTGTGAGAAGGAACCAACCAAATGGCACCCGAAAACAACATCTGAAAGAACTGAAAGACAAAGGCTATTTCTTATAAGTTACACATATAAAGGTCCATCAAAAACTAGGAAGGACTAAAACAAAAATGAAAGAGAAATTAAAAACCCTGGTGGGTAAAACTAAAACTAACATTGAATATAGCCCAGCTGCTGGCAGATTAGCATAAATTCTCAATCTAAAATCCTGTTTAATCTTAGTTCTTACTGCTCAATACAACATCTGAATACCAAACAAAAAAGAGAATGAGTGAAAGAAACATTTGAAATAATCATGTTTAGATGCTTTCTAAAATGATAACAGTCACCAAATATCCTCACTGAGATCCTGGAACCAAAAAAGAAAATCACATACAAACCAAGGAAATCTCGATAAAGTGTTAATTTCAGGCAACAATATGTCAGTAATGATTCATTAGTTTGACAAATGTGTGATACTAATGTAACTTATTAAAAATAATGTAAACTGGGTATGGTATATTTGCAAAATCTTGGGAATATTTCACAAGTTTTATGTAAATCTAAAGCTATTCTAACGCAAGACTAAACAACAGTGAATACCACTTTTAGCAAATAATGCACTACGAAAATTATGCACTCACACATGTAACGCAAAAAGATTAAATAAAACGGTTCTGACATAGTGTATGTCTCATGATATTGCGAGAAGTGCATTTTGGCCTCATTCAGCTATCATCAAATATTACAAGTAAATCATATTGTTCTGTTCGTTTTCTTTCCTTATGTTCATTTTGCTTAATGTCTTGCACATATGTATAAAAATAGTTCAAAACTGTTAAGTGCGGTGTTCCTTGAACATTTATACTGTCTGGTTTAAAGGTAATGTTCCACTTTTTCAATCACAAGAATGATGAGTCTACTGGTAACTACTTTTAGTTTAAGTTTCAAGTAATGTAAAAAGAATACCTACTTGAGCAAAGTTTACATATGATCTAAAACATAAACTGAAGTGAGCAACATGTATAGAACAAAATTGACACAGCATGCTTCAAAAAGTAACATGGGGGAGGGCTGTACTATTGGCAAAAAAATGTCTAAAATTATTTGCATAAAAATATGGTACTTTCTACCCGGTGACCATCCTAAAAGATGTTAAGATCACGTGTTTTCACGGATCCTTAGAATATCCATTTTTTTTTGCAATCTAACATCAGATATTATGCATTTAAAATTTTTGCCCCAAATTGTATGTATTAAATAATGAATATGTACATGACAAACTTTTTGTTTAATCTAAAATACTTTCCAATATTCTACTAGAATAGTTGTCACTCCACGAATTAAAACTTGTTTGGTTGACCTCTCCCCTACCTGTTACCACTACTCTGTCTTTATCCACAAGTTTTTGACTGTTTTCTGATTTAGTCCTGACAGACTACCTCAGAACTATGATGATCTATGTGACCAGTCTTTTTGCCATTGCCTGGTCAGTTCTGCCATACTCATCCACTTACACTGAATCTTTTGTGTGATGATATCAGTTTGAATCTAATCTAAATTCAGTACTTTTTTTTAGATTCAGTGGCCACGGCTGTTGGCCATGCTAGCTAAACGTGTTTCTGGTGCAGTCCCCACTGTCACATCCCATTTTCTAGGTTTGAAACTGTTTTTTTTTTTTTTCCCAGTAAAAATAATCCAGATTCTCTCTATGTATCTTCAGAGCTACCTACGTATACACACACACACATACACACACGTATTTCTAGTTTTATTCATTAACTTCAAAAATGTATTTGACACATTAATTGTCAAATATATTTCACAGTTGACACATTAATTTTACTTATTCTGTAGGTATCCATACTGTACTCATTGAAAATACTTTCTCTGAGGTATATTTTTATTTATAGTAGCTTGTCCAAACCATTTGTATTTCCTTACCTAGATAGCATATAAAACATTTTGACAGGGAAATTTTACCTTTATTTCTGCCTACTATCTCTTTATATTCTCACTGAAAAAGCTTCCAAACATGAAAAAGATACAAAAAAAAACTAACTTGTGATTGTCTGGAAACTACCTTAGACAACTTAGATTAATAAAAATAATTTTTAAAAAAGGTGCTGCAAATGTCAATATCATGTTCATAACTACACCTTGCTGTGGTCTTTAAAAGAACCTTCCAGGTGCAACAAAGTACGCATGATTTGTTTTCAGAATAGGGATAACCAGTTGCGTGTAGTTATCTCAAACTCATGGTGACCTCATCAATGTCGAAAGAGAACTGGGTTCCATAGGGTTTTTAGTAGCTGATTTTTTGGAAGTAGTGCACCATAATTTTCTTCAGAGATGCCACTGAGCAGACTTGAAACTTCAAAGACAGAAAATATATTATGCCATAGGCTATTTGTCTTAGGCTGGGTTCTCTAAGGAAGTAAAACCAGGGACTTGCTTAATCTGTATAGAAAAAGATTTATATAAAGGAAACAGCTCATTCAATTGTAGAAGCTGATATGTCCCCAGTCCTGGATTGGAGTAAAATCCTCAAGCAGCCACAGAAGTTCAGAGATTAGGTTGGCGGGTTCCCAGCTGCTGAAGACTACAAGGTTTCTGCTGATTCACAGAGCTGCAGGGTCTGGCGAGCCCAGGACAGGCCGGTTATTAGGGTTGATGAATCCTAAAAGTCTCTGGTTCAAGTTCCCAGAACCAGATAAAAGAAAAACAAGAGAGAACAGGGAGCTGTTGGAAATGTTAAGAAACAGTAAGTAGGTGCAGGAAGGCGGGCTAATGGGCAGGAAACCACCGCAGGCCCTGCCCCTGTCACTTGATACAACCGTCAAACCATGGTCCTGACAAGCTGGCACGATGACACAGTTTTAACCCTTAACATATGTAAAAGGCTTGAAAATAGAAGATATGTTCTGTGTCCACAACAAATCTAAATTAGAAATCAGTAACTAAAGAAAATTTGGAAATGCACAAAAATGTGGTACGTAAACACACATTTCTATATGACCAATGGACAAACAATAATTTAAAAGACAATTAGAATATACTTACAGACGATTGAAAACAAAAATACAACATATCTAAACTTTTGGGAGGCAGCAAATATAGCCTTAAGTCTAAAGTATATCATTGGCACCATAATGAATACGAAGAAACATCTCAAATCAATAACTTTCACCTTAAGAGATTAGAAAAAACAATAGTAAACTGAACCAAAGCAAGCAGAATGATAGAAATAATAAAACTTAGTCTAGGCAGGGATAAATGAAATAAAGAATTTTTAAAAATAGAAAAAATTAACAAAAACAAAAGCTGATACTTTAAGAAGATTGTTAAAATTCATGAGCAGTTATCTAGACTGAGAAAAACCAAACCTGTTGTTCTTGAGCTCATACTCATTCTGACTCAGTGACCCTAGAGATGGACCAGAAGAACAGAGAGAGAGAGAAGATAATGAAATCACTAACATCAGTTTTAATTTTACAAAGATAGAAAAATGATTGTAAGAAGACATTGTAAATAACTGTAGGATATTTGTGACAAAAAGGGATGAAGTTATTCCTTAAAAAAATAAAATAAAATTACTCAAGAAGAGAATATCTGACTGAACTTATAAAAGACAAATACAATTATGATTGTGAACTTGCCATAATGCCACCGTGCCACCATGAGCAATAGGCATTCCAGAAAGATTTCCAAAACTGCTTTGAAAGGTGGACTAGGTGCTGGCATGTGTGCGTGTCTTCTTAAGGGGAGTACTTTGAAGGTAATTGTAGTGATATTCAGTGACGAGGTATGTAGCACTTAAAACAATCAAGCTTGTGGACTTAATTGTTGGACCTTGTATATATACTTACATATATGTGTGTATGTGTGTACATACATATATGTATATGTCTATATACACCACTATGCCACCGGGGTTTCCATATATATATACATGTATATAATTTTTTCAAAATTAAAAATATGACATTTCAAAGGACACTGTAATTAGTTAAGAACTACAGCTGCTAACAAAAAGATTGATGGTTCAAATGCACCAGAATTCTCTTAGAAACCCTACGATGGAATTCTCCTCTGCCCTGTAAGGTCTTTGTGAGTTGGAATTGACTCAGTGACAAGGGATTTGATTCTGTTTGTTTATAAAGAAATTGAAAAGATTATCTACAAAATGGAAAACTATGTGATTTAAAATAATATATGACTACTAGATGGCACTTGGCTTGGCTAATATTCAAAATACATAAATATCGAAAACTTTGCATTCAACAATAAAGGGCAACTTACTCGATTAAAAATAGGCAAATAATTTGTGTAAGCATTTTCCAAAAATAAGAAAGAGATGTACAAGTGTCTAAGAACGGAATAGCAAAATGTTTAGCATTATTACTCATTAGGGAAATCAAAATTAAAATCATAGTAAGTAACTCAAAATTCCAAGATGGCTAAAATAAAAACATGATCAGAAGTTTAGGTGAAGATACAAAGAAATCTTAATCTTCACATGGTATTGATGGATTAACACAATTGTATAGCTACTTCCAAAAACAGTTTGATAGTATTTCAAAATATTAAACTTAGGTGCCATTGAGAATGTTCAGATTCATAGAGAAACTATGCACAACAGAAGGAAACGCTGCTAGGTCTTGCTCCAAGCCCACAGTTGTTTTTATGCTTAGGCCTAACATTTAGCCACAATGTCAATCCATCTCTTAGAGGGACTTCCTCTTTTTCACTGACATTCCACTCTATGAAGCACAATGTCCTTCTCGGAGGACAGATCCCTCCTGACAACATGTCTTGAATATATTTGATGCAGTCTCAGTATCTTTGCTTCCAAAAAGCACTCCAGTTGCATGAGCCACCAATTCCAACCTGAGATATACATGCAAGGTAAGTCAGTACATTTGCTCACATAATAATGTGTACATAGCCATTCATACCAGCATTATTTTAGTATAGAAAAGTAGTAACAATCCAGGTTCATTAACTCATGAATGAATAAAGAAAATGTGATACTTCTAAATTATGAACTCTTATTTAGGGGGTGGGAAGGGAATGAAATACTAATAAGCATTATAATATGAATTGTCTTCAAAATCATTATACTAGGTAAAAGAAGTAAATAGTGAAAAAAAATCATATTCTATGAGGTCATTGTTACAAAGTGTCCAGTGTAGGCAAATGCAGAGATTCTAGAAAGTAAATTAGTGCTTGCTAAAGTTTTGGAGAAGGAAAAATAGGGAGTAAATGCTAATAAGTATGAAGTTTCTTTGTGGATTAATGAAAATTAGACAGGCGTAGTAGTTTCACAACTGTGTGAATATAGTAAAAACCACTGCATTGCACACTTTGATTTGGTGAGTTGTATTGAATTTGAATTACATTTCAATAAATCTGTTATTTAAATATATTAATATGAACTCATGGTGTATGTTTTTCATTTTTTTAATAACATAATTTGAAAACTTCTAGATACAGTTGCTTTAACCCAGCAAAATGATTGCAGTCTCTAAATAACATTTTCCAACAAAAGACCCAGGACTTCTAGAAAAAACAATTGATCCTAGGTCTGGTGTTGGTAAGGAGCAAGATGATCTAGGATGTCTTGCACCAGAAAGAGAGGACACTGTCAGTTACTGATAGAATTACGTTATGATGATGGAAGAATCTGTATGAACCTTTGAAGTCGTACTCTGTGAGCAGAGAAGGGTCAGATTGATCCTGAAAACCATTAAATGCATTAAATACGGTAAAGACTAAGTTTTTAATGACACTAAAACGTAATTAAAAAAAAAATGTAAGCATTGTCTTTGGATGATGCTAACACTGTATTTTGAAAATTTATAAAATAAATAAATGAAGCAATAATTACCTACATGATCTGTACAAAGAAAAGCCAAAATGTTGATGAGCAAAAACCCAGTGCCGTAGAGTCGGATCCGACTCACGCAAAAGTTATTGTAATTATTTTGGAATATCTAAAATTTATATAATCAAAACAGTTTATGGACTTTTCTAATCTCCAGTGAAATATTGAATATTAACAATGGCCCTCAGTGGCAGGTAAAGTCTTTAGGTGAAATACTGATGAGGAACTTAATGGTGGATGAATCAAGCTGACAACAGCAGAATCCACTTCACATGACAGACAGGTAAACAACTGAAAATATGAGCCTTGTGATGTGACACAGTGCAAGATAAACAGCACCACGTAGAAAGCAATGTTAAAAATATCAATGAAATCATATCGAGACTCCAAATCTAAAAGGCACTCTTGGATGCTACAAACTGTGAACTCAGCCACACCCAAAGGTTGGAAGTTTGAATCTACTCAAAGGTACTTTGGAAGAAAGATCTAGCAGTTTACTTCTATATCTAAAAGCTGAATTACCAGAAATATAGGAACAGAACAATATTTCTCATTCTTTTAAGAAAAAAATAAAAGTAAAATAAAAGAAAAAAAAGTAAAATCTGGTAAAGCTAGAATCTGTATAATGTTGCTACTGCTATAAACTCATTTTGTCTATTTCACTGGACTTTTACCATGAAAATTATTGCAGACTTGGAAATTTTATCAAAACTTCATGCCCGTATATATATTTTTTCAAATACTTTTGTCATCTGTAGGTTCTGCCAAAGGCTCTGGATGCATACTGTATAAGTGCATTATTCTCTCTTCACTCCTGGAGTAATAGGATACTTGTCATGTATTTCTAAATATACTCATCTAATTTTCTACTGTTTCTCTCATGAATATAGCTTGAGGACAGTAGCTTATCATCACACACCAACTGAACTTTGGTTGCTTAATTTTCATATTTTAGTGTTACTAGGTTATTAATTTTATTCTTTTTCTCTTAGTGACGCAATTCCTTTCTACTGAAAAATAGAGTAACTGTAGAAATAGCCAATCTTTATGTTCCATCGTTGTCACTGTCTTCTAATTCACAAATAATGTAGAGCCCTGTAGAACTTTGCATTCACTAAGAGTAGTTAGAATATTTGTTCCTGAAGGGGAAACAAACAAATCAAGAAAACAAAACAAAACAAAACATTGTGCTATGTGGTTCTCTTAGTCCCTATCATGATGAAAGTACAGGAAAAGTGCTAACAGTATCTGGCACTAGAATCACAATTGACTGGGGACATAGTAAACACCTGACAATAAATTACAAAGACATGAAACATTATAACTTGATTTGGACAGTCAGTAAGTGAAAAAATAACTGTGGTAATGGTCTTCCTAGATCACATCTCACAGAGCAAATACTACTTTGATTCAATGTTTTTGACTGGTATCAAGTCACTTTTTGTTTCTTCTGAAGCTTAATGAAAATGTAAAGTAAGGTATTAAAGAATATTAGAGATCGATATTGTAAGGTTTTTGAGAATAACTGTAATGAAAATTCTGATAGCATATTCATAAAGCACTTTCTTAGCTTTGAGGCTATCTTGTTTTCTGTATAGTTCTTCATTAATATTTTGACTCAATACTTCAAGGGCAAAGGAGAAGTTGGCATATAACAAAGGTACAATTTAAACAGGCAGAATCACAGGCAATGAATTCTGACCTTTTTACTAAATTTGATCAAGTTTAAATAACCTGGGAATAATTATGCTTTGTTTCCTCTCAAATAATAGAAACCAAACATGTCCGAGTCTTCATCCTTTTACCTGAAATGCATTTTTTGGTGACGGAAAATCTTTCACCACTATAAACTTTACAACTTGTGTTAGTCTTCTAGTGCTGCTGTAACAAAACTACCACAAATGGATGACTTCAGCAGAAGAATTTATTGCCTCACAGTCTAGTAAACAACGTCCAAATTCAGGATGTCAAATCCAGGCAAAGGCCTTTTTTCTCTGTCAGTTCTGGAGGAAGATCTTTCTCGTCAATCTTTCCCTGGAATAGGAACCTCTCCAGGCAGGAACCCTAGGTCCAAAGTCACTCTGCTCCTAGCCCTGCTTTCTTGATGGTATGAGGTCCTTCATTCTTGTCACTTCTCTCTTTTATATTCAAAAGAGATTGGTTCAAAACACATTCCAGTCTTTTAGATTGAGTCTTGCCTCGTTAACATAAATGTTGCCTCTCCCGTCTCATTATAGAGGTAGGATTTATAATACATAGGAATATCATATTAAGGGGACAATATGGTGGACAATCACACAGTACTAGGAGCCATGGCCTAGTCAAGTTCACATGCTTATTTTGGGGAACACAACTCAACCCATAACACAAGATTAGCCAAGTCTTTCCCAGTTGGATATAATTTCTTATAAAACATATTGTACACATATTGGTATACTAAATTTTTGCAAGTGTCTCTGTGTGTGTGTGTGTGTGTGTGTGTATGGGAGTGAGAGGAAAAAAGAAAGACCCCTTCATGTGCTGTTCCTTGAAATATGAATACTTTGTCAGATTATTGGTTGTAGTACTTGAATTCCTCACCTAATGAGCATAAAGCATTTGAGCTTATTAAACAAAAGAGATAATCTAAGTGGCTCAGAGGGTTGAGATCCTCTGATACCATGTTATCTAAGCCAGACTACAATATTCTTTTCATCTAGGTCGTTAAATCAAAACCCTTTGTTGTGGAGATGATTCCTATTCATAGTTACTCATAGTGTTTCCAAGGAGCCCCTGATAACTTTAACTGCTGATCTTTTGTTTAGCAGCTGTAGATCTTAACCAGTGTGTCATCAGGATTTCCTCTAGGTCATTAAACCAAAACAACCACCGCTGTCCAGTGTGACTCATAATGGTCCTATAGACAGAGTAGAACTGCCCCATAGAGTTTCCAGGGAGTTCTTGGCAGACTTGAACTGCTCACCTTCTGGCTAGCAGACGTAGCACTGAATCACAAAGCCACTGGGATTTCCATTAAAAGTTCAAAACTCAAGGCCATCTAGTTGATTCTGACTCATAGTAACCCTATGGGAGCTCCTGGTGGATTCTAACTACTCACTTTTTGGTTAGCAAACGTAGCACTTAACCACTATGCCACCAGGATTTCAAGATTTCCATTAGAAGAGGTATAATTCCAGTTAAAAGTGTTTTTTTTTTTTTTTTTTTTTTTAGTTGCTAATTACAGAAGAAGACAGCAGAAGAACTGATGCCTTTGAACTGTGGTTTTGGAGAAGAATGTTGAATGTAAGATGGACCACCAAAAGAACCAACTGATTTGTTCTGGAAGAAGTACAGCCAGAGTGTTCCTTGAAAGCAAAGATGGTAAGACTGCATCCTACATAGTTTGGACATGTTGTTAGGAAAGATCAGTCCCTAGAGAAGGACATGATGCTCTGTAGAGTGGAGGGTCAGCCAAAAAGAGGAAATCCTCCATGAGATGGATTGACACAGTGGCCGCAACAATGGGCTTAAGAGTAAAAATAATTGTAGACATGGCGCAAGACCCGGCAGTCTTTCTTCTGTTGTTCATAGGATTGCTGTGAGTCAGAACAGACTCGATGGCACCTAACAACAACAATTAGGTTTTCTGGTCTTGCCAATACAAAACTAAAAGACCTCAGATCACTGCTTACTCTTTCACTCTGTGTCACTAGATGTACCAGTAATTGGAAAACACACTTTAGCTATGTACCAGAGAAAGAAATAGAGCTGGGTTAACACCTATTTTTTGCTCAGTGTTTATTTAAAATCTTGTTAAATATACTATCTCTGAGTGAACTTAAAGTCTTAGCAAATTCTGCATATTATTTTCTGTAGCAGAGGGATGAATAGTTAAATGTGAGACACACATCCTGTCCAAGGTCTGACAATTAAGTCCACTAACTGAATTGTTCTAGGTGCTATATACCTCATTGCTGAATATCACTACAGCCACCTTCGATGTCCTCCCCTGGGGAAGGACCAATAACTGTATTGGTACACCCTCCTTACTCACCTGATCAGGCCACCAATGACTTTTTTCTTTACTCAAAGATAAAGGAAATATTGAAAAGAAGATATTTTGATGACATTGAGGATGTCAAGGATAATAGGATGATGGCCAACAGCTCTGATGGACACTCCAGGAAGAATACCAAAATTGCTTTGAAGGGTAGACTAGGCACTGGCATTGGTGCGCAGCTTCTCAAGGAGAGTACTTTGAAGGTGACTGTAACGATATTCAGCAGTGTGGTATGTAACCCTTTTTCTAGGATGAGTTCATGAACTTAATTGGCAGATCATATACATGCTGTACCTAGTAAAGAGTAATTGTAACAACTTTTAAAGATAGATCACACTGAAAAATATTGTCCCATCATTGTTTCATTTTTGGCACTTTCTTAAATTATCATAGTTCTTCAATATTTGGTGTGCAAAGTTCATAGTCTTCACATGCTTCTTCCACGTGCTGAAGAGCTTCTTCTAGTTGCTTTCATGACGACTCTGTGCATAGTGTTCTACAGCCTTTATTCAGTTCTTCCCTATCCTCAGGTGAGTGTCTTCTGCAGGCAATTTAGGGACTTTTGTGGTTTTCCACTTATCTTGATATTGCTGAGGGCAGTCTCTATCTCTTGCATTTTCTTTTATCTCTCTTGCCAACAATTATAATTCATTACATTTGTGTATCCACTTGATTTGTTGGTTTTGAGAGCTACAAAAAAGAGCTACCACTCTCATACTATTTATGCATAAATTCTGGTGTCTAATATCTAATTTATTTGTTTCTGCAGCTTTTGAAATACTTTAAGAGTACTCCAATTCTACATTGGGAACATCTTCAATCTTAATACTTTTGGTATATTTTACTTTATTTTGACTGTGTGCCAGTGAAAACATTCTTTAGCAATATATTATTATTTTCAGAAAAAAAGATGAGCTCAAGTGTCATCGTTTTATGGAATACACTTAATGATTTCTGAGAAATATTTTGAAATGACTTTTTTGTAAGATAGATGAAAAATCTCTGCTAAACAGTACACAGTGAAGTTTGGACCAATGTTACTGAAGGTGAATATAAAACCAAAAACCTGTTTCTGTGGAATTGATCCCTGCTCACAGTGACCTTCTAGGACAGGGTAAAAATGCCCCCGTAGGTTTCCAAGGCTTTATGGAGACCTCTAGTGGCACAGCCACTAAGAGTTTGGTTGCTTATCAAAAGGTGGGTGGTTCGAATCCACCAGCTTTTCCTTGAAAACTCTGTGGTTCTACTCTATCCTGAGGAACAACAATGAGTTGTAACTGACTTGATGGCAAAAGGCATAAACTTTAAGGAAACCAACTGCTACATCTTTTTCTTTTTCTGCAGAGCGGCTGGTGGGTTCAAACTGCTGAACTTTCTGTTCTCAGCTGAATACTTAACCACAGCGCAAACAGTGCTCCTTTGAAAGTGAATAAAGATGCTTCAAAGGGGAAAAATAATATGTATTTCTTCCAAGTGATCTTTGGAGTGTGCAATATTTAGCTTTATGATAAGCAGCCCTGGAGGACTGAAAACTTGACTACCTTTAAGAATCATCGACTTTGAAACAAACAGATTTTTATCTGAATATATATGTGAATCACATCATGTAAACAGAACGGAGCTTCTGAAGGCAAATCTTGGTGAATTCAGAAAACAAAGACAATGTTCTTAAAACAGTGTTTATTAAAAATGATTAATTTGTTAACAGGAAAGCTTTGGGACCTAACTGGCACAAAGCTGAATTCTGGACAGTGAAAGAAGGTTTTCAAAGACAGAAAGGGAAACAAAGAAGTTCTCAGTGACTGGTTAAATGAAAAGTCTTCAGTTTTTAGAAAGAGAATATAAAAGCAGGGAAAGATGATTCTTGTTTACTGGTTTCTGTACGACTGGCTGGCTTCCTTCAACTGGGTCTGAACAATTTTTAACAGCCAAACTGATACAAATGATGCTCTTATGATTCAATAAGTGTGTTCCTATCTCTTGAGTCGGTATCCTATCTCTTGAGAAAGGTTTGACCTTACACATGACATCAGGTCTGATTTTACCTGGAACATCTGGTATAAATGTACATCTCTGAGAAGCAGCTCTGCCAAATGTGAGGTTACTATGAGATTATCCAAAATCTATCCCTTGAGATTGAGTATTCAGCATCTTTCTATCCAAAAAGAAAACATGTATGAACCTAATGACACCATCCACTAACTACTTGAGGTATATGAGTAAACAACTGACTGTTGTGGTAATACCCACTGCTGTTGAGTTGGGTCCGACTCATAGCTACCCTAGAGGCCAGGGTAGAACAGCCCCAAAGAGTTTCCAAGGAGCACCTAATGGATTTGAACTGCTAACCTTTCGGTTAGCAGATGTAGCACTTAACCCACTATGCCATCAGGGTTTTGTTGTGGTAACAGGAGTATAAAATTGTTACTGTTCAAATTGTTGCTCTTGGGGACAAAATGAGTTTCAGGATTTCCCGAAGCTAAAACACTGAAAGAAGAGCATTAGATGCCAAATTACACCTGTTCATTTTCTGAAAAATTATCCTATTTATCTTAGTCAGGATCGTCTAGAGAAACAAAATTCATGAGATATGTAGACATGAGAGGTCCAACAATTAAGTCCTCAAACTTAATTGTTCTTATGCTACATACCTCATTACTGAACATCACTATGGTCACCTCTGAAGTACTCTCCTTGGGAAGCTACGCACAGACCCCAACACCTAGTCCATCCTTCAAAACAATTTTGGAGCTGCTTCAGGAATTGTCATTATGCACTGTAGCACACTGCCAGTTTGGTGAACTGAATTGTATAGTTGTCTGGGAGAGAGTTTTTAGCCAGTAAATGAATAATTGTAGTGGAACATCCTCCCTACTCACCTGATCTGACCCCCAATGACTTTTTTCTTTACCCAAAGAGAAAATAAATATCAAAAGGAAGACACTTAGATGACATTCAGGATATCAAGCGTAATATGACATCCCTGATGGCCATTCCAGAAAAAGAATTCCGAAACTACTTTGAAGGGTAGCCTAGGCACTGGCATTGGTACATAGCTTCCCAAGGGGACTACTTTGAAGGTGACTATAGTGATATTCAGCAATGAGCTGCATAGCACTTTTTCTAGGGTGAGTTCATGAACTTAATTGCCAGATCTCATAAAACCAAATTAAACCGAGTGCTATTGAGTTAGTGCTGACTCATGGTAGCCCTATGTGCATCAAGGTAGAACTATGTTCCTTACAGTCTTCTTTTTTATTTAAATGATGCTTTGTTTTGCTTTGGGTGAAGATGTACACAAAAGCTTAGGTCTTCATTCAACAGTTTCTATGCTAGTTGTTCAATGACGTTGTTTACATTTTTCACAATGTGTGAAATTCTCACTATGTCTATTCCAGTTTTTCCATTTCCATTTTTCCAGTTTCCCCGACTCCTTTTATGTTGTTCTGTCTTAAAGTATTATTGATCATTTGGTCTCATGTAGGGTCATGGGGTTTGGAGTGACTGACTTTTCAGGAGTTATTTTCCAGGGTTTTCTTAGGTGCTACTAGGTTCACATGGACGTCCAGTCCTTGGATAGCAGCCAAACATGCTAACCACTTGCCATCCAGGGCTGTTCTCTCTCATATTCAGGAAGAAACAGAATTCATCAGAAATTTCCTAATGTGATTGTGAAGGCTGTTAGCAAGTTTCAAAATCTGTAGGTCAGGTGACAGTTTGCAGATTCCTGCAGTTCTGTCCCTAGTTCCTTAGGTCAAGCAGCATGAAGAGTGGAGAGTGGGGTCATTCTGGCAATGTCGATGAATAGTGTAATACATCTTAAGAGAAACTCACTTTTTGTTCTCAAAATCTTCAGCTGATTGAGTGAGGCCTACCCACATCATGGAGGGTAAACTTTTTACATAAAGCCAATGGATTTAATCATATACAATTACTCCTGAACAGAACTAGACTATTTTTACCTAATAACTTGGCACAATTCCCTACTGTTTCAGTCAGCTAGTGCTGCTGTAACAGAATTACCACAGAGTAGATGGCTTTAACAAAGGAGAGTTTGTTCTTACACAGTCTGGTAGGCTACAAGTCCAAATTAAAGAGGTCCACTCCAGGGGAAACTTTTCCCCCTTGTCAGCTCTGGAGGAAAGTCCAGTACTGCATCAGTCTTCGTCCAGGGCGCGTCTTGGCACAGGAACCTGGGGCCTGAAGGATGGTGCACTCTTCTCCTGGTGCTTTTTTCTTGATGATGTGAGGTTTCTCATTCTCTGCTTTCTTCCCTTTCCTTTTATCTCTTGCTGCATGGAAAGACTAAGGGTGGTGCAAACCATACTCCAGGGAAACTCTCTTTATGGTGGAGCAGGGAGGCGATCTTATGAAGGGATTTACAGTCCAACCCTAATCCTCTTACAGCATAGGAAAATCACAAAATGGAGGACAATCATAAAATATTGGGAATCATAGCCCAGGCATATGACTACACATATTTTTGTGGGGACATAATTCAATCCATGATATCCCACCTTTGAAAGCCAAAAATCACATCTTTGAAACATGTAACACATTCATCTCATCATAGCAAAATCATGTCCATCTTAGATGATAGAAATCTTAAATCACTTCCAAATCCAAAATTCAAACATGCTTCTGCATCCATGAAATCTAGAATGCAAGTTCTCTGCTTCCAAGGTACAATGGTAGAACAGGCACAAGTTAGACATTACAATACAAATGGGAGAAATTGCAGGGAAAGAAGGCATTAACAGGCAACAAGTGAGTCAGCAGAACACATTACATTAGCCTTCAAGCTTTGAAAATACTGTTGTAGCAAGAAAAGCCTCAGAGAGCAGTGATTCACCCAGATACCAATGCTTAGAAGAGGAAGTGGCTTTTAATGCTAGCAGGGTCTTCAGGCAGACCCGTGTCCAAAAGACCTGCCCTCCTTAGTTGTTACATTGTCAACCTTTTATAGGTTCTGTACAAAAAGCTGACAGAGGAAATTTCATATTATCTTGGCATCTGCAGAAAGTAATTTTTTAAAAATACCTTTGTTAACAGCAGGGCACAGAAGTCAAAAATAAAGCATTAGTTCCCCTTTTTCTGGATACTGTGTTAGACAGGAAGGGTTGTAGGCATGAAACGGGAGAGAGAGTCTGCCTCTTAATATTTCAAACTAGTATGTAGCTTTTTCAAAGTTTTCCTTTCTCACCCTTACATTTTCTGAGACATTCTACACAATGGCCCTACCCTCTAGACTCTAGGTATTGGCCACACTGTCTGGATTCTGAGTGGAGACCCCCAGCTCTGTGCTACAACTCTGCCTTCAAGGCCCATTTGGACAGAAACTCTGACCCGTTGGCTTTAGGTGCACTGTAAACCCAACTGAGTGGCAGTTCCACTCTTACAAACTCCAAAAGTCCTGGCTCCACCCTCTCAAAGCCCAGAGGTCATGGCCGTACCTGTTGGGACTGAGGCAGCTCAGCTTCTCATGTTGTTTGTCTCTTCAGCTTCTGTTTCCTATGACTGCATGGCCCGGGCCTCACCTCGTGTCTGCCCTGCTGGGGAAAGTGTTCTAAAGCTCTGTAGCTCCACTGACTCAAGTGCTCAGAGGCACCCCACTCAGTTAGGAAGCCTCTTGCACAAAGGCTAGCTCCACCAATTCAAGTGCCCAGAGGTGCTCATCTCTGTGAGGAAAACACTATGTACAGGCACTTAGCTCTCCTGCTCCATAGGTTGGCTCCAGCGCTGCCTCTGGTTCTGTTGCTTCCATTAACTGCTGCTTCTGTCACTGCTGCTGCCACCAGTCCTCTGTTGTTTATCATCATCTGTACCTTCTTCAGCATTAACAGTTCTTCTTGGTTCCTTCCAAGTGTTCTATCCAATCACAGTTCTAGCACGGCTTCTACATTTTAGGTATTTGTTAGAGCAGCACCCCACTCTCACAGTACCAAATTCTGTTTTAGTCAGCTAGTGCTTCTCTAACAGAAATACCACAGAGTAGATGGCTATAACCAAGGAAAGTTTATTCTTACACAGTCTGGTAGGCTACAAGTCCAAATTCTGGATGTCCACCCCAGGGGAAGGCTTTTCTCCCTGTTGATTCTTAGTAGTGTCCAGTATTGCATTAGTCTTTGACCAGGGATCATCTTGGAACAGGAATCTTGAGTTTGAAGGGCACACTCTTCTCGTGGTGCTGTTTTCTTGATGATGTGAGGTTCCCAATTCTCTGCTTGCTTCCCTTTCCTCTTATCTCTTGCAGGCTGAAAGGATTAAGGGTGGGGCAAAACATACTCCAGGGACACCCCCTTTATGGTACAGCAGAGAGGTGATTCTTTGAAAGGACTTACAGTCCTAGCCTAATCCTTTAACATACAGCATAGGAAAACCACAAAATTGGGGACAATCATAAAATACTGGGAATCATGGCCCAGGCACATGGTTAGACAATTTTAGGGGCACACAATTGAATCCACGACACCTACCAAAGCTGACATAACTATCACATTAGCTGATATAACACATTAAAGAATCCTACTAGTTCCTTGTAAATATTAATTGTTACTTAACTAGGCATTTAAAAGCATTTCCAGGTAGGTGTACCTGCATACTCATACACATTATATATTTTTATACTGAGGTAATTTCCTACAGAATATAGTATTTAAAATTGATTCAGAACCAAAGAAATCTGAGGACCTAAAAAGACTCTTGCAAGAACTCAAGATGTCTCATAATCAAAGGTCTTCAATAGAGCAGAAAGTGAAGGGAGTGGAACAGTGAAGGTGGGACAAACTAGTTTCAGGTCAGGGCTCCAGCTATTTCAGTCATTTTATTTGTGACTTTATGTATGAATATTAAGAAATTATGCTCAAGAATCTTGTTGATAATTTCAGGCTTGAAAAGTAAGTAACACTTATAACAAATAAAAATCTAGCAGCATAGTGGTTAAGTGCTAAACCTGCTAACCAAAAGGTGAGCAGTTTGAATCTGCCAGATGCTCTTGGAAACTCTGTGGAGCAGTTCTACTCTGTCCTATAGGTTCACTATGAGTCAGAATTGACTCAATGGTAATGAGTAATAATAAACATGGTAGCTGAGGTTCAAATATTTTGCCCAATGTCTTCTCTTATTCTCTTGTAGGTAAGGGATTAGAACTCAGATCTTCTGATTTCTAGTATGATGTTCTTTCTACATTATACTGTGGGCATTAATGAATTTTGTGCATCAGAAAAAAAGATTCAATAAGCGATATTTAACAAATAAAATTTAAACTCCATTCAAACATTAACTCTGTCATTCTCAATGATTTCTGGTGGTACAAAATATAGAATAAAAGTAAATCAATTTTAGTCTTTATAACTCTACATAGTCTATCAGTTATGAACATAATACTAATAAAAATATCTGATAAAATTTGTTTCTTTTCTACCATTAAAAAACATTCTTAGTAGGAAAAATAAAAGTATGAAACCAACTTCCAGAAACAGTGTACATATTGATCTGAATGATAAGCATCATACTGTCAACAAGACAGAGCTATGTGACAGAGACACTGTGATATCTTGTAAACAACCCTAGTCACACAGCTCTGTTTGAGTTTTGAATCAGTTTTAAATGATAAAGTTCATCATGCTGGGAAATTATCAGAATGTAATCTGGCACAATTACAGTGAGTAGATACACAATAAATCCAAAATTTAGTTTTTCATTTAAACTGAAGACACAATGTTAAGAGTTATATCAATTATTGTAATCCTGTGTCACACTGATAATGTTGTTTAAGCTGTCTTTTTTAAGTTCCATTGACATCCCACAAGAAATACAACTGCAGTTGATCTGTTAGTGACTGCATGCAAGATGTGACAATGAGTTCTTCAAACTTGGTCGTTCTAAGTGCTACATACCTCGTTGCTGTATATCACTACAGCCGCATTCAAAACACTCCATAGGAAGCTATGCACACGTGCTAGCACCTAGTCCACCCTTCAAAGCCTTTTTAGAACTCTTTCTGGAATAGCCATTGTGCACGGCGGCAAGGTGGCAAGTTCACAAACTTAATTGTATACTTGTCTATGAGATAGTTTTTAGCCAGCAAACAAATAACTGATTTCAACTTTTACAGTTTTATGGTCTGAGATGATGCTTTTCAATAATTCATTGGTTTGGATTCTGTTGAGACTTGCTTTATGACCTAATATGTGATCTATTCTGGAGAAAGTTCCATGTATATTGGAAAAGAAGACATATTTATCTGTTGTTGGGTAAAAAGCTCTGCATGTGTTGATGAGGTCTAGTTGGTTGTTTGTCACAGTAGGATCTTCTGTATCCTTATGTGCTGTATTCTGGGTGATCTGTCCATTACTGAAAGTAGAGTGTTCAAGTTTACTATTATTGTGGAGTGATCTATCTGATTTTTCAGTGTTGCCAGCATTTGTTTGATGTATTTAGATATTCTGGTACTGGGTGCATAAATATTTCAGATTGATATATTTTCCTCACATATTGAACTGTTCAGCAATTAGTAGTGACCATCCTTGTCCATGATGGTGGATTTTACCTTAAAGTCTATTTTATCCAAGATTAGTATTGCCACTCCTGCTCTTCTTTGCATGTTGCTAGCTTGATATATATTTTTCTATCCTTTGATTTTCAGATTGTTCAGTTTTGAGTCTGAGGTGTGTTTCTTGTAAGCAACACATAGATTGTGTTTTTTGATTCAAGCTGTTGCTGTTTGACTCATAACTGAAGCATTCAATTCATTTACATTCAGTACAATTATTGATAGGTATGTGTTCAGTGCTGCCATTTTGGTGCCTTTCTTTTTGTGTTGTTGATGTTTTCTTTGTTCCACTAAATATTCTGCTCTGGGTGGTTTGTTAAAATCATTTTTATTTTCATGTTTTTCAAAGTTGGCTTTGTGTCTGTTGAGACTTCCATAAGATATTTCTTGTTTTGATATGTACCACTGTTAGTTTTTGTTGTGGCTACCCATTTGATCCCACTTAATATTCTAAGTATAAACCAATCTTTAACTTCTGTGTAGCTCCTAACCTCCTCTCCATCTGAGTGGTTTATAACTACTGTAATATATCCCTCTTTATAGTGCAGTAATGTCCCTCTTGTAGTGTGATGATGTCATAGTTTACATGTTAACATCGCTGATTCCCTACTTTTAATATTTTATCCTCGATTGAGCTTTGTGACTACCTTAAGTGAGTAGCACTCTGGGGCAGGACTCCAAATAGGACTCCATTCTCTAGGTACCTGCCAAGCCATTCTCTAGGTACAATCATCTTAAAAACTGCTTTTCTGCTAGGAGAAGCACTATCAGGCTATTGCTTGGAGTGGAATTTAGCTCCAGATGAGCCCTCAAATGTGGTTAACTCTGCCTTTCAGCTGACCAAGATGATGTCCCATCTGAGCTGCCGCTCATGTGCTGAGTCCGCAGTATCTATAGTGCAGCTCAAAGAGGAGAGGGGGAGGGGTACTGACACCCTCAGTCACTAGCCATTACTGGGTTCTCTAGATGTGACTGTCCCAAGCAGAGCCTCTCTGCTGCACAATATATTGTTTACTTAGGCAGTACAGCTCAACATAGTAGCTGGCCCCTGTCAGGCTCTTAGGCTCAGCAGTCCCAGTTCCAATCTCCCAGTTAACAAAGAAGGCATCCATGTCTATAATCCTCTCAGCCTCTGCACCAGCAGAAGCACTACTCACTACTCTGCTGTCTTGACTATGATAAAGGTATTTTTCCCCACCCTGTCACCCAGTACAATCTCACAACCTTGGGATTCCCAGAAGGTCCACACTGCTCCATTCAATTATTTTTCTAGGCCTTAGTTCTCAGAAAGAATTGCCATCTTGGTACCACCTCCCTCATTTAGTTTTATTTTTTCAATAAATTCATTAGATTTTATAGATACGCTAGGTAATTTTTGTGGTTAATAGGAAACCAAACACATTTCCTTCATTTTTCATGTAGTTTTCTCTTTAATGAGGCAGACTGACATTAATCAAGCAATGACACAAGTATTCGTGTTAATTAAAACTGAAGAAAGTATTATGGAAGAAATTGATAGCTGTACAAAATGGAAGGCACCACCAATTATTATTAAAAATTATAAAAATATTGTTTTTACTTTCAAATACAGCATCTTGATGATTCATAAAGTGTTACCCTTGCCTACATTTATTATTTAAAACAATTTTTGAGATTTTTTTTCCTTTCAGTCAATTACTCCTTAAGAGAATTATTGACCTGAAAGTGTTAATGTAATTTCCATTTATGTCTGAATTACCCTGGGTAGTTAAAGGTAATACTAATAAATATTTTCAATGAAAATCAGAGTTGTAAGCATACATATACTAAGCCATAGAATATTGCTCTTTACTAACCTAACACTGTAGCAATACACTCAAACTCCACTGAGAAATTGTTATACATTTTAATCTTTGTCAAATGCTTTTTGCGGCTTTATTTTATTGTTGGGAAAGAACATACAAATGCACCAGAAAATATAATTTGGTCTTGACATCACAGTTAATGATACTACAATTAAACACTAAGGAAAGCATAAACTGTACTACATAATCATTTTATAAAGCATAATTGCAAATGATATTTATATTAAAAATGCATAAACTAAAAAATAAAGCTTTCTTAGATGAGTTGCTCTCAGTAAAATTTTTATCAAGTAATCAATATAAATACAGTAAATTTTCTGCTATTTTTAGTTTTAAATATTAAGGGAAATCTGGAGGTCTAGTTAAAATAATACCATTGCTATACTGATGAAAATTTCATATCATTTTCAAAATTATTAGATGCATATATATATTTAATATTAGCTAACTTTTTCTGGTTAATAGAAATATAAGTTAACTAGAACTGTTCGTTTCAACCCAGATTTCACATTAGAAATAGGAAAAGACATTTGCCTCCTAGGTACTTACCAATTCCATTAGAAGTGATAGATTTTTGTATTATAGAGATTCTTAGGGGATGAAAAATACTGATTGCCTCTCTCTTCTAATATAGCAATAGTTCATGTCTTGGAACTAACTCTATTGTCAAAGTGAATAATATTTTAATATGTTTAGGTATGGCCTTATTCTTCCTGATAGAAAAATGGAATGACTTTTGACATTAAGAGAGTTTGTTATCAGTTGTTTAAGTAGTATTGATAACAAATATTTCCTAAGATACGTTCAAGCTTCAGGTAAGATTCTTGAAAAGAATATTAGAGACTAAAATTTGTACACTATATCTATCTCTTTGGGAGGCTTGTGTCAACTAAGAATTATATATTTGGCAAAGTAGGAGGGCTTGTTGGAAAATAGGCCTTATCAGAACTAGATTTGAAATTAGATTGTTTTTGCAGCACTCTTTCTTAAGCATTTGTGCTAGAGCTCAAGAAATTCTTTTGATGTAATAACCAAGCTTTCGGATCTAATCCTTCATAAACTCTAACTTCTAGGCACCATTAGAATTTCCAAATGGATTCTTACCAAATAAAATGCACAGTTCTAAATTTGATGATCTCATTGAAGAGTCAAATCCATTTTCTGTGCTAGGAAAAGACAATTAAGGCAAGAACAATAGTAGTAAAAAACATGAAACTACTAACATTTATGAATGTGCAAATGACAACAGGGAGGAAAGGCCATGGGCACCAAGCAACTTTAGAACACCAGGATATACATTGTCCTGCAAATGAAATGTGTCATATAAAATTTAGCCTGGTGAGAATGGAGATGTTAGTGCAATTGGTGTAGAAGATAAAAACTGCGCTAAATTAATAATTTTTAGAAAACTATTTTTCTTGCTATGCAGCAAGAGTAGAAAAATAAATACCCTTTGATAACTAGGAGGGATGAAGATGACTTGTGGTACCTCTTCCAGCAAAGATGTTTCCACTAAAAAAAAAAAAAAAAAGTGAAAAAGTGAATTGATTGTATACGACAATCTAGGGGCCGTGAACATCAAAGACAAAGTTAAGGAGTTAGACTGAGTGGCAGGGAGAAGAGACTGTTCAGAAGCAACAAGGACTTGCCAGATCTGGCATGGTTGGGGTCCTAAAGGCTGGATCAGCAGGCACATTGGTACTGAAGTAAATAGTGCTTAGAACACATTTTTCACACCAGGAGAAACTGAGTGGAGAAAAGTCTGCACAACCCTGTGGAACCAGCAGCAAACATCACTAAATTTGTGAAAGTTAAATACAATCATTGAACCTACTGTGAGGGATCAAAAACCACCTTCCTATCTCACCAAAGTAACTTTCTCCTATTTATCCATCCCCTTTCTGCTCGCCATGAGTCGGCTCCAACTCGGCGGCACTTGGCTTGGCCTTTCTGCTCTGCTTCAGTCCTGGTAGGATTTCAGAGATTGCCATGCCCCTTGAGCTGGAATCGGAACCATTGTGTGCCCAGAGCCCTTTTCTCACCTTTAGAGAGAGAACAAATGTACATACCAGTAACGAACAGGAACAAATAACATGTCAGCTCCTCTAAGCTAGAGCTTCACAGTAGGCACAACCCCTACAGAGATAAGGGGTCCACAGAATTTGAATGTCTTTCACCCCTGCCTGGACTCACGTGGGCCCATTTCAATAGCATGGGCACGATACTAGCATAGTATAACAGGGTATACACCTGAAGTTTATTTTCAGTTGCAAGAGTTAAAGATGAGTGGCAGATTTGTAGCATTTGATACTGCCTTACTCATTAAGCAGGGTCCTCACCCACATCAGGACCTGAGGACTGGTGTTTCCACCCACTCTACATAAATACCCAGAGCAGGAGTCTAAGACTAAGTAGTGCCACCTAGTCCCTACCACCAGCATCAGTGGGTTGCCAAAGTATAGCTGCAAAATGGCTCACCTATGCACTCTTAGGAACAGGCAAACACCTTCTACTCAGGCACTCAGGGGTAGTCAGCAGGACCCTAACTTACACAGTATAACCCCCTGCTGTAGCCAGATACCTGTAACTGCTCCAATCACCCTGACATGGCCGTGACCATCTAGGACTATAGGGAATGCCTACCCTACATATTCAGTACTGACAACCTGAATAGTTAAGCTAAATACACACAAGAAAAATACATGGACTCCAGGACCTGTATAACTAGTAGCAGTTCAACCAAATATTGACAGGAAATGATAGCTTCAAAGAGGCCAATAAATAAAGTAGTGTGATTACCAGGCAAGACTATTTTGGGCATATTATTAATAAGCTAGGACACACTAAGCAAACATAAACATAATAAACTTATAGATGATTTTGAAGACAACAGTGTCATGGATTAATTTGTGTCCCCCCAAAATGTGTGCAGCAATTAGCTAGGCCATGATTCCCAGAACTGTATGAAGTTCCTGTATGTTGTAAACTCTGCCTCTATGATGTTAGTGAGTGAAGGTGAACAACAGCTGTGTTAGTGAGGCAGGATTCTATGTATAAAATTGTTTTGTGCCCCGAGGTAATCTTTTGAGATATAAAGGAAAGCGAAACTAGCAAAGAGTTTGGGATCTCATACCACCTATGATGGGAACAGACTGCATCCTTTGGAAAGAACCCAGTTCCTTGCACCTCAGAAAATTCATTCCAGGGGAAGATTGATGACAACAGCCTTTCAGCAACAGAAAGACTTTCCCTGGAGCTGATGCCCTGAATTTGGACTTTCAGACTGCTGGACTGTGACAAAGCAGATTTACCATCCACTTGTGTGTACTATTTCTGTTAGAGTAGTACCAGATGACTAAAACAAACAGTCAGCATCAAATCACATTAAAAGACAGACCATGATATCTTCAGAAAGTGACTGAAACAAAGAACTAAGAAAACTCCTAGAAGAAGAGAAAGTCTTGGAATTTCCTGAAGTAGAATTCAAACGATTAACACAGAGACTTCTTCAATAATTTGGTGGCAGGGCTAAGATGGCAGAGGAGTCAGACTTTTCCTGTGACCCCTCTAACAAGAAAAATTCAATAAATCAAATAAATCTGTTACAGATGACATTCTAGGAGCCCTGAACATCAAAGAGAATGCTAAAAAAAATCAAGTTGTGCAAGAAGGAGGGTACAGGAAGTACAGAAGTATCTAGGACTTGCCAGAGCTGACCCAGTAGTAGTCTGAACTCTACAGGAGAATCAGAGGAGGACAACATGGTGAGCAAAGTGCTGGTGTTCTGACAGTGACTTCCTCAACAGGAAAAGATGAATGTCGGTGATCCCACTCCCACCTCCAAAATCAGTGAAAAGTGGCATTTGATTATCAAAAGCTAAATGGCTTGTATCTGACCTGCCATATGTGGTTCTAAAACTTTCCTTCTGAATAAACTTCTCTACCTTCTCAGTGCATCACCTTCCCTTCTCTGCACTACACTTGGCTCCACATTCTGACCCACTATCGGGGCCAGAAGTAGGATCACTAATGCATGCCCTAAGCCATTCTCCCAGACTTGGAGAAGGAACAATTTAACATACAAGGGGGAAAAATATATTCTGGCTCTCTAAAGAAGGGAGCTCAGGGTAGAAATGCATCCTCTGCCTATGAGCAGCCATAAGGGTTCCACAGAACTTGAAAGTGTCTCATCACTGAAAAAACAGCATCCAGCATGCCCATGGTCCTGCAGCAAAAGCTATCTACTGACTTGCATTAAGAAACTGGTGCAAACCTTCTTCACAAATACCCATGGTTGGTTGTCAGCCTCTTATCTTTCTCACTACATGCAGTCAGTTATCTTTACCTACAGAGATCACTCATGCCCATCTAGAACTATGGGGGAAAGCCTACACCACATATCTGCTAAATGACTACCTGGGCACCTGGTCTGAATACACACAAGAAAAGTACACAGATGGCTGGGTCTACATGCTTAGTAACAGTTTAAGCATCTGGTAACAGAATACTGGAATGCTAAAGCACCAATGATCAGACTAGCTCATGTGACCAGCCTGTGTGGGCATTTAAAAAAAGGAACTGAGTTGGATCCGACTCGACGGCACTTGGCTTGGCTATAACACAGTAAAAATACAAGAATAAATACAATTAACTGATGACTTGGAGATAAGAGTCAATATCAAATCATTTAAAGTGGCAGGTCACAATAGGTTCAGAATGCTCCCTAAACAATGAATTGATAAATTTTTCATATGAAGAGAACTTCTTGGAATTATCAGCAGTAGAATACCAAAAAGCCTGTATATAACTCTTCAAGAAATCAGGAAAGAGATGAGGCAACATGCAGCAGAACTTAATGACAAATTAACAGACTATCAGAACTTACTCAGTGGTAACAGTCAGGTAATCAGCAAATTAATTAAAAAATTACAGAATTGCATGAATCAAAAGACAGTTAAAGGAGCAGAATTGAGGTGACAAAATGCAGAATTAATGAGGCTAAAGACAAAGCCATTGACACAAATATATTTAAAGAAAACTCAGATAAAAGAATGTTAAAAAATGAAAACACACTAAGAATTATGTGGGAGTCTATCAAAAGGAATAAACTATGAGTGACTGGAGTACCAGAGTAAGAGGGATATTAGAAAGTATAGAAAGGATTGCTGAAGATTTATTGACAGAAAAGTTCCCTGACACAATGAAAGATGAGAAACTATGTATCCAAGAAGCTCATGGAACACACAAGTTTGACCCTAAAAGAAAGAGACCAAGATATGTGATAACCAAATCTGACAATACTAAAGATAAGGAGAGAATTCTTAAAGCAGCTAAAGATACATTAGAAAAAAAAAAAAACCCACAAATGAATGTCAATAAGACTACTTAGCAGAAACCATGCAAGCAAGAAGGCAGTAAAATGACATATACAAAACCTTGAGAGGGGAGGGACTGCACACCAAAAATTATATATCCAACAAAAATGTCTCTCAAGCATGGTGTGAAATTAGGACATTTCCAGATAAAGAGAAATTTAGGGAATTTGAAATAAAACAAACCCAAATTGCAAGAAATATTACAGGGAATCCTTCAGTTTGAAAATCAGTAATATCATATAATAAACCAGGATTAGATAGAATGCAGGACAGAGAAAAGAGATATCAAACATGATAGAGAAATCACAAAAATAAATTAAAGCTAAAACACTGAAAATAGGGAAACAAAGATGTTGGTAAGTAAAATATGACAACATTAGAGCAGAAAAGTGAGACTTAAAAAGTGTAGTCATAGATCTTTCATTTGGAAAGAAAGTGAAGGCAATGCACAGACAGTACAGACTAGTTTGAATTTACAAACATAGAAGTAAATACTAAAGCAACCACAGAGAATGTCAACAATCTTACACATCAAGATAAAAACAAACAAACAAACAAGAAAACCATGAAGTCTCAGAAAATAAAAAACCAAAAACAGTGAAAACAACTCAGCACAGAAAATGGAACAAAGAAACTATCAACAATGAACAAAAGAAGATATCTAAATGACACTACTAAATTCATGTTCATCAATAATTACATTGAATGTAAATAGGTTATATACATCAATAGACAGACTGGCAGAATGGATAGAAAAACAGATCTATTTATATGATATACTGCCTACAAGAAATACACTTTAACGACATAAAGTAGAATTCAAAGAATGGAAAAAAATAAACGAAGCAAACAACATTCAAAAATAGCATGAGAGGAAATATTAATTCTAAAGTCCTTTCTTGTCCACTGTGGTGGATTTTTCTTCAAAATATTTGTGTCTTTATGGTGTGTCTCTACATAATGATCAAAAGTCAATACATTTTAAGGACATGACTATATTAAATATTTACACACCGGATGATAGGGATCCTAAGTACTTCAAATAAGCAGCACTGAAATCAGAAATAGACAGCTCCATAATAATAGTTGGAGACTTCAACACACCACTTTTGGTGAAAGAGAATATATCCAGAAAGAAGCTGAATAAAGACATGGAAGACTTAAATACCACAATCAACCAAATCGACGTTACAGATGTATACAAAACATTGCACCCAACAGCAGCCAAGTACACTTTCCTTTCCAGAGCATGTAGAATATTCTTCAGAATAAACTATGTGTTAGCCCATAAAGAAAGCCTTACCAAAATCCAAAACATTGAAATATTGCAAACCATCTTTTCAGTCCATAAAGCTATAAGACTAGAATGTAACACAGAGGAAAAAAAAAGCCAGGAAAAATAATCAAACACATGAAACCTGAATAGCATCTTGCTCAAAAACTACTGGGTTACAGAAGAAATCAAAGACAGAATAAAAACATTCACAGAAATAAATGAGAATGAAAACACATGTTACCAGAACTTTTAGGACACAGCGTAAGTATGCTCAGGGTCAATTTATTACAATAAATGCACATCTAAAAAGAAGAAAGGTTCTAAATCAAAGCATTAACACAACAACTATAACAAGTAGAAAAAGAATAGCAAAAGATGCCCTTAGGAACAAGAAGAAAGAAAACGATAAAAATTAATGTAGAATTAAATGAATTAGAGAATAGAAAATAAAATGGAAAGAGTTAACAAGACCAAAAACTGGTCTTTTGAAAAGATGAAAAAAAAAAGTTGCTAAATCTTTGGCCAAACTGACAAAAGAAAAACAGGAGAGAAGAAAATAACCTGAATAAGAAATAAGCTGGTTAACATCACAACAGACACACCGAAATTAAAAAAAAACAAAAAAAGAATGTAATCTAATAAATTTGAAAATCTAGTGAAGCAGATCATTTTCTAAAAAAATATCTCCAACCACAACTAACACACAGGTACATCAAATTAAATGCATTTATAGAAAAAGAAGAGATTGAAAAGGTAATTTAAAAATTACCAACAATGAAAAGCCCTTCTCCAGACGGCTTTACTAGAGAATTCTACCAAATATTCAGAGAAATGTTAGCATCACTATTACACACAGTATTTCAGAGCATGGGAAAGAATGAAATACTCCCAAACTCATTTTATATAACCAGCACAACCTTGATACCCAAATCAGGTCAAGTCACCACAAGAAAGGAACATTACAGACCAATCTCTCATGAATTTAGATGTAAAAATCCTCAATGAAATCTAGCAATTAGAGTTCAGCAGTATATCAAAAAATTAATTCACCGTGGCAAAGCAAGATTCATACCAGGTATGCAACAATAGTTCAACAGTAGACAAAGATCAGTGTCATCAGCCGCATACATAAAATGAAAGATAAAAACCACCTGAGTCCATCCACTGATGCAGAAAAGGCATTTGACGTCCACTCATTTTAAAAACTCTGAGCAAAATGTGAACAGTAGTTAAAGTCTTCAACGTAATAAACTGCTATCATAGAAAGTCAACATTATTTTAAATGCACAGAATCTTAAAGCATTCCCCTTGAAAACGGAATCCAGATAATGATATTCTTTGTTACCACTTTTATTCAACATTTTGCTGGAGTTTGTAGCCAGAGAAATTAGGCTAGAAAAAGAAAGAAAGTATATTCAAATTGGTAAGAAAGAAGCATAGCTTCTTTATTTGCAGATGATACGAACTTAAACTCTGAAAAACCTGAAACTGTTGGAACTAATAGAAGAGTTCAGCAAACTATCAGGATACAAGATAAACATGCAAAAATCAGGTTCTTCTACATCATCAAAGAGGTGATCACTACATCAATACCGCTTTCCGTAGCCCAGAAGAAGATAAAATACTTAGAAATGAATCTAACCAGAGGCACCAAAGACATGTGAAAAGAAAAGATTTGATTGCAAGAAACCAAAAGAGACTTCTTAAGTAAAAGAAGCTACTTTTTCATAGATAAGAAGACTCTAGATTGTTAAAATGTGTGTTCACCCCAAACAAAGTGGTTCATATATACAATGTAATGTCTTCAGTGTAATCCTGATCCAAATTCCAATAGCATTTTTTAATGAAATGGATACATAAATCACCAATTTCACATGGCAGGGGAAGAAGTCCTGAATAAGTGAAGTATTACTGAAGAGGAAGAACAAAGTGAGAGGGCGTACATTACCGCACTTTAGAACCCGTCGCACCGCCACTGGAGTCAAAACAGCCTAATACTGTTATAACAGATTCTTTCATCAATGCAACAGAATTGATAATCCAGATATAAAATCATCTACTTTTTAGTTGCTGATATTTGACAAAAGTCTTAAATCCATTATTTTGGGAAAAGTCAGTCACTTTAACAAATGGTGTGAACCTAACTGGATATCCATTTGCAAAAAAAAAAAAAAAAAAAAAAAAAAAGGAAAGAAAGGAAAAGAATATCTCATAACATGCACGTATTTTGATCAAAATGGATCAAAGACCTAAATATAAACTCTAAAGTGATATATAACTCACTGTCCTCGAGTCAGGTCCAACTCATAGTGACCCTAGAGGAAGTAGTAGAACTGCCCCACAGAGTTTCCAAGGAGCGCCTGGTGGATTTGAACTGTTGACCTTTTGGTTAGCAAACATAGCAATTAACCCACTAGGCCACCAGGATTTTCAAAATGATATATATAGAAGACAGTATATTAGAAAATATAAAGACAATTCGGGAGCCTAACATATGGCATAAACAGACTACAAAGTGTTACTAACAATGCAAAAAAACTCCAGAAGAGAAAATAGATACCTGGAGTTCCTAATGCTCAGTTATACTCTTCTCAAGACTTTACCAAAAGAGTAAGAAGGCAGCCTGTAGACTGGGGGAAAAAACAGTGAATATACAACAAATCCAATCAGTGTCAAATCTCTAAAATCAGCAAGCAGCTGCACAACATCAACAGCAAAAAGACAAATAACCAGTTAAAACATGAGCAAAGGGTACGAACAGACACATCATCAAAGAAGGCATTCAGGCAGCCAGCAGGTGCAGAAGGAAAGATTCACAGTAATCGCCTGTTAGAGAAGTCCAAATGAAACTGCAACGACACACCATCTCACCCCAACAGAACAAAAGAATACAAAACAAAACAAAACACTGCTGTTGAGTCTGGTCCCGACTCATAGTAACCTAGAGGTCAAAGTAGAACTGCCCCACAGAGTTTCCAAGGAGCACCTGGTGGATATGAAAAGCCAACCCTTCAGTTAGCAGACATAACACTTAACTCATTACACCACCAGGGTTTCTCCAATCCCAACAAGGTTGACATTAATCCAAAAACAGAAAATCGTAAATGTTGGAAAGGTGATGGAGAGAATGGAGCACTTCTACACTGCTGATAGGAAGGCAAAATGATACAATCACTTTGGAAATGAATTTTACACTTCCTTGAAATGCCAGAAATAGAAATAATACATAATCTAGCACTCCCACTTGTTGGAAAATATCCTAGAAGAGTGGCCACACAAATAGATACATGCACACCAGTGTTCATCACAGTACTGCCCATAAAAGATGGATTCTAGGTGCCCAACAACAGAGGAATGGATAAAAATCTATGACATATTCATACAATGGAACGTTACACAAAGATAAAGTAAAAGGATGAATTTGAGAAATATCTCAAAACATGGAGTAATCTGGAAGGCCATATACTCAGTAATCTGGGTTAAATTAGTCCCCAAAGATATTTTATGACACCTTTGTTATAAGGACTCTGGAAAGGTTTAAACACAAAAGAAAACAGTCTTTGATGGTTATGAGGGTGGGGAGAAAGGACCTTGCAGAGACAGAATTGTGCAGGATGGGGGACACTCTGGTTTATTAACAAAATGTTCTGCACCCCTCTTTGGTGGGTAGTCTCTAGGTCTTAAAAGCTAGCAAGTGACCACATAAGAAGCAACAGTCAACTGGCCATAACCCACCTAGAGCAAAAATAATGAAGAGCATTAAAGACATAAGGAAAATACAAGGCAGAGAGAGGAGCCCAAGACTGTCAACTACATCACCATGAAACCAGAAGCAGTAGATCATGTTCACTTTGATTTTGTTTTTGTGTATGATGTCAGCGAGGTATGGGCATGGGTGTTGTTTCTTTTCTTTCTTTCTTGCTCGCTTTTATTCTTTCTTTCTTTTTTTTTTTTTGTAGGACACCCAGTTGCACCAGCATGATGTGGTAAGATTGTCTTTTTCCCCTTTAACAGACTTTGGGCCTTTGACAAATACCAATAGCTCATGAGTGCATGAGTTTATATCTGCATTCTCAATTCTGTTTCACTGGTCTGTGTTTCTTCTGTTGAACAAGAATCAGGGTGTATTGACTATAGTGGATGTATAATAGTTTCTAAAATCAGGTAGAGTGAGACTTCCCACTTAATTCCTTCATCATTAATGCTTTTCATATCCAGGGCTTCTTCCCTTTCCGTGTGAAGTTAGTGATGTGTTATTCCATCTCATTAAAAAATGTTGTTTGACTTGGATCAGGATTGCATGGTGTACGTACATCTCTTTGGGTAGAAGTTACATTTTAACAACGCTGAATCATTCTCTCTGTAAGCAAGGCGTCCATTTATGCAGGTCTCTTTTGGTTACTTGCAGCAGTGTCTTGTATATTTCTTCTATGTCTCTAGTTAGATTTATTTCGTATCTATTTTATTTTCTTGGGAGATACTATAAAAAGTATTGATTTGTTGATTTGCTCTATGATGGTCTCTGTTTTGGTGTACGGGGATCCACCAGATTTTTTAAAAATTGTGTCTTAAGTGAAAGTTTGATTTCAAACTTGGTTTCAGGGGACATCTAGGTCATTTGACAGAAAGAAGTTTATTAAGAACGTGTTCTACATCCCACGTTGGTGAGTGACATCTGTAATCTTATAAGTTAGCAGGTGGCCATCTAAGATTCATCGATTGGTTTCCTCACGTCTAGAGCAAAAGACAATGAGGGCCACAAAAGACACAAGGAAAACATTAACCCAAGAGACAAGTAAGGGCCACATAAACCAGAGACTGTGTCAGCTTGAGACCCAAAGAACAGCATGCTGCCTGACTAACCACAAATGGCCTTCCTAACAGGTAACATGGGAGAGAGGGACCCTGATGGAGCAAGAGAAAAGCATCATGCAGATCTCAAACTCTAGTAAAAAGATCAGACTTCACAGTCTGAGACTAGAAGAATGCCAGAAGATATGGCCCTAGGATTCGCTGTTAATCTTGAACTAGAAGAATTCTGGACGCCAACTCTTCATACAAATTTTAGACTGAACAACATAACATAACACTCGTGAAGAATGTGCTTCTTAGTTCAAGTAAATACAGGAGACTAGACGAGTAACCTCTGTCAGGAGGCAGGATTAGTAGGCAGAAAGGGGTAGGAGTTGACTGAATGGACACAGAAAATCTGGAGTGGAAAGGAAAATGTACTGTCACATTACAGGGATTGCAACTACGGTACAGAACAATATGTATGTAATTTCTTGTAAGATAATTTACTCTGTACACTTGTCTAAAGCACAATAAAAAAAATTATATGATGAACAAAAAGGAATATCTAATCTTACAAAAAATTAGCTTTATAAAAATGCACAAATGTTTGAAGTAGCAAACATGATATATGGTGGCTTTAAAATAGGTCATGAAAAATAAATTTTCATAGGATATTAATATAATGAAGATTGGATAAATTATTCTCCAGTTTACAATTTGCAAAATGTTAAAAAAAATGCACATGGCAACAAAATACATCTAGTGAGTACTTGTATAAGCATTCAAAGCAGCACTGCTTTTATTAAAAAGACTTTTGTATCAAAGTTGTTGCAATGTAAAATTAAGAAGAGAAATATAATCCTGCAAACCAAATTTTTATTTGAACAACTATCTTGACATTCTTAATGAATTGGAAACATGTTGTTCCCATTAAGAATATGAATTGTCTGATCCAAGTTTATTTTTTCCCCCCGTCACATTTGGGCAACTGACAGCAAAGCACAGTCTCATGAAGAAGTGAGAAAATTCTTAGTCTACCTTGCCCACAACTCTATTCATTCACTTTCCTAACAAGGAAGAACTCTACAGGCAATGGGTTAGATGTTCTGTTAAAGCACTTTGCAGCAGGCAACACGTTTAATTATACGAGTAGCAGAGTCACTGACACTTTGTACGGTTTTTGCATGTTGTCTTTTTATCTCTTAGTTTCAGACAATGAACATAATTATTTTTATCACACCAATTGCTAAAATGGATTTATGAGAATAGCAGCTGTATTGGTGTAGCTTAGAGTAGATTCATCACTGTACCTAAAAGTGATGAGCTATTTTCTATAGCACAGAGGGAGATAAATGCCAGGACCAATCTGGCCAATGTGACAGCCATGCTGAATTCTTGGAGAGAACAATAGACTTGGTACCTTAGGGTACCAAAATATCTCACTTAAGATTTAAGAGTCAAAAAAAAAAAACTAAACTAAAAACCTCTGACATTCTATAAGCAGAGGCTTGATCTGAGTAGACCTCTGTAAGAAGGAAGAAAAGGATTATTGCAATAAAGGGAGAGGAATCATTGCAATAAAAAGAAGGCTTCGACTGTGGGGTCTGGAAGTGGCCTCCGTATTAACACAGCAGATTCCACTGAGCAGATTCTGACTCAGGACTACCCTGTGTGTTGCGGTGTAAACCATGTTCCATAAATTTTTGAAGGCTGTGGCTTTTCAGAAGATTCTCAGGCCTTTCTTCAGAGGTATCCCCGGGTTCATTTGAACTTCCAGTCTTTTGGTTAGTAGTCAATAGCTTACATGTTTGTATCATTCAGAAAAACTTTTTCCAGGTTAGGTTAACAATAATTTTTCTTTCACAAGCAGGATACAGCAAGGCTTGAAAGAACTGGACGTGAGAAGGATAAAATGGCAGTATCACAGGATAGCAGACCAGAGAATGTTTTAACTTGAGACCAGTTTATTCCTGGAAGGAACTGAGCATCTGTACCCTGGAAGTAGACTGTCAGGCCTTTCTTCCAGGGTTCCTGTGAATGACCTTTAATCTTCAACTTTTTGGTTTGCAGTCAAAGTGGGTTGACTTTCGGAGTTCTTGAGGGAAGGAGACAAGCTTATCCAAAATTTGGTTAACAATGATTTGTTTCTTTTGATCAGCGAGGACAAGAAATTCAGCTTTAATTATATGAGGGAAAGAATGGGGATTTGAAGAGTTGATTTCTGAAGCTGTCATTGGTAAATAAGGAGACGTGCATGAGTCATATCTGGTACAAGGAAAGATTGTTTCTTGAGTAATCCAGAACAGAAGTAAGAAAGAACAGATTTCTTTAGCGGTTGCTGTTTTCTACAATCACAGGACTCAGGGAAGTCCAACACTGTAAAAACAGTAGCAACTGGTATCATCTAAAAAATGGCTGCGCACATAGAATTTCTTAAATTATGATCCCTGGTACCAGACACTGATGCATTTCCATGCAAGAGTTTCTTTCTGGTAAGCGCTTTTTGATATTATACATGTAAGAAAGTGAGGGAAATACAATTGTAGAGAGAGGAAACTGAACTCTGTTGCCATACAAGAGACGCCACAGCTGACCCTCACGTGGAGCTATGGATCTATAATAGTTCTGCATAGCTGTTGAAGATTTAGAAAAGTGTGCTGATTATGTCATAAGATTGTAGGAGACAGCTACAGCCAGATGAATGCATTTACCAGGGAGGAGCTGCTTTGAGCAGTCAGTTGCCAGTACTTGCAGTGGCTGGAGAATGTCTGTCGAAAAGGAGGGAGAAGCTATGTGGTACACTACAGAATTGTACTGCCATCCATTTGTGCAACACAGATTCATTTGTTTATTATTTTGAGTTGAACCCATTAGATGTGTTTACTAAAGTCTTTAACTAGTAGCTTATTTTGGGGAAATCCACAAGTGAAATGTCAGTGTTCCTGAAACTCCATCCTGCATATAGTGGCACTTGCTGGCCACTTACCATCAAAACTGGACAGAAGAGAACAAAAGTGCACATACCTAAATGGATTACTAAGTATATTCTTCCTTCCCTCAGTGTACAACTCAGGCCTGTCTCTTCTGGAGCAGTAATGTCAAGTACTTATGCCATGATGGAGACCCTTGGACTTGCTTTGACTAGGCGGCAACTGTTACTTGAAGCTGGGATTGTACCCTCTGAAGAAAGAACTCTCTTTGGGAAACTGATCTTCTATATGTATGGAGCCTAAATTTCTCAGGCAAGAAAGCACACATTTCTCACATTAATGCCTGCAAGCAATGGTAAAAGCAGCCATTTCCACTTTCAACTCTTGATTTCTGGACCAGACCGAACCAAGTAAGCTGCTGCTTGGTCAGTTTTAACCTTGGCAATCTCATGTGTGTTGGAGCAGAACTCTGATCCACAGGATTTTCAGTGGATGAATTTTGGAAGTAGATCACCAAGCCTTTTTTCCAAAGATTCTCATGAGTGGTTTTGAACCTTCAAACTTTTAGTTTACATTCAAGTTCTTTAACTGTTTACACCACCCAGGATCTCTATTTCAGGACAAATGTAGCCTATTTATGGAGAATACAGTACCAAATGATGATTGCTAATATGAGTATATAACCCATATATGGTATATACCTCTTCCTGGAGGATGATATTACATTCTCTCAAAGTTGGGGTTAGCAAGATACCCTTTACTAAACCTTCAAAATGCCACTCTATCACCATCAGATTGGTAATACGTTGGGCACTCGATGATAGGTTCAGATTAGCTCGTGGCTGTGTGTCCCTACCACACCTCCTTGGTTGTAAAGTGGGTACCTCGGTTCAAGGACATTTTAGGTGTGACTCCAAATTCATGAGTCATATGTTCTGTAAGCCTTTAAAGAGTGGCTCTAGCTGAGATGCTGAGGAGAGGAAAGGAATATTCACATCTGGAATATGTGTAGATATTAAACTATATTAATCTCTGCTCTTTGCAACATAGGAAGGTTTTATTGTAGTCAGTTTACCAGCCAGCTGTTAGTTTGCATCTTTGAGGGATTAAGCTGTACTGGGAACCAACATTGGAATGTGTGGCTCACAAGTTGGACATTTAGCTATGACAACGGTTAGATCAGTCCTTTTGAATGAGATCCATCATTTTGTACTTGCTTCTTGCCTCTATCCTACCCATCACTGCTATTCTGTTTTTACACTATTGTGCTAGTGATGGAACAACAATTACAGAGGCTGAATGACATTGGCCAAATGTTTCTATTCACTTATTTTGTGGTCTTCCATAGTAGATGCTCTCCGGTAGAGATTGATATGCCATGCAAAGTGGGCATACCTCTGTCTTCTCTTGTAAATTATTCCATATGCCACAGTCTCAGACATCAATTTTTTTGCAGGCTCTAGACCAATCAGCCAGACCATTTTCCATTGCATATATCTGCATATATGTTTACATATTCTCATCTTGTCATTTCTCTTCTCGAACAAAGTGGATGACCAGGTACCCTGTCCGATGCCCTGCCATTGGAAGATTTCCACTTTTCATTGTGTATCAGCAACACTCCTGATGGCGGCTATAGTTTGGCAGTTGTCACTGTTTGGCTTGACCCACAAAGTGTGTAACCTATCCGTGAAATCAACTTTGTCTTCTTTCTTCTCCATCAGCTAGTCATAAGGAAACATTCAAGTTGTCATAGGTGTGATTTAATAGGCAGTCACTAGTGAACGATACTTTTGAATAACATGTTGCAAAGTAATGCAACTTGTGCTCATAGCCTGCTTATGATGAATCTTAAGTATATATGTACATCTTAATATAGAGTTGCTGATGGTGTTACCTCACATTATGCTCAGTGAATGAATCTGGAGGAACTCATCTTAAGATACTCAGTTTGGGCCATATTGTTACTTGGTATTAAATGGCTGGATTCTCAGTTTTCCAAGAGCTGTCTTTTTGAATGGCACATAGTTCTCTACTGCTTATATCTTGGACTTGTTCCATAGTCCAGGAGATCTCTGTTGGTCTTCCCCTATATAGGCTTAATATCAACTCAATTCTATATCTGTTCTCTTCATAGATATCTTTACCAACACAGTAATGACTCTCATATCATACAGTGAATATTGCAGGGTTATTTTCACCTCTGATACTACTTATATCACTGGGCTAGCTGCATTTGCTGCTCAGTACATCCTCTGAGCCTCATTTCAACACCAGCAAATTTGATTTCTCACAATTCATCAGACAGTTTGTTCTATTGTGTTGACTTGCAGCTTGCTTTGATTCTGGACGCTATACCAGCAGAATCACCCACGATGGACAGGTTTAGTCAGTGCTCCCCAGCTAAAACAGACTAGGAAGAAAAGCTTGACAGTTTACCTTTGAAAATTAACCAGTGAAACGTCTGTTGGTCAAAACAAACTATTGTTCAACACAGTGCTGGAAGCCAAGGCCCCTGTATTGGGAAGCACTACACAAAAGCCACGGGGATGGACTCAAACATTAAAGAGCATAAAGGTATCACAGGACCAGTAACATTTGCTTCTGTTAAACAGAAGTTGCCACAAGTTGAATCTGACACAATGACAGCTAGCAACGATATCTTTTCTCACTCAGCAAGTGTATCAGTGTGGTGTTCCTAAGTGTGGCATATATTGCTTTCAACATCGTAAGAAGACTAGCCAATATAGTATCTGGGAGCAGGTGAGATGTGCTGTATGTAGTAATCTAACCTATCCTTTATTTACAGGGGATGTCCCAGAATGCTTGCTATCACTAAACCCTTAAAATAAAACAAAATAAACAAACAACAACAGTGAAACTCCCTGTTGCTCTTTTAATCTTGTTAGGCTTTATCTTCCATCTTTGAGAATTCATATGCCTTACTAAAGCTTCCAATACACTGAAAGGTCTTTTTCATCTTGTGCAATTAATCTGATGCCATTTAAGTAGAAATACATATGACACCATTTATACAGCAGACAGGAAAAATAGTGGTGTAGTGTTTAAAAGTTGTGGATGCTAACCAAAAGGCTGGCAGTTCAAATCCAACAGGTTCTCCTTGGAAATCCTACAGGAAATTTCTATTCTGTTCCATAGGGTTACCATGAGTTGGAACCCACTGGATGGCAATGGATTTGGTTACGGACAAAAGCATTTCATGATGTCCAGATGGCCAAGGACCATTAACAGAGCTCTGAAGCAGATTTGTAAATATATATATATATATATATATATTTCCAAGTGAATGTAAACTGAGTCATGTGACTTTTGTTTAGAATGGAAAACTTTGAGCTTTCCAGATGAGTGTTCACATACTGTATACTTGAACTGTGCTTATATTGTATAACACAACACATTTAGCATAATTGTTTTTTTTTCTGTTTTCTTTTTATTATTGATTACACAGTCTACTGTCGTGCTTCAGAATGCATCAAAATTTGGGGGGAGGGTCAAACAGGTTAAATGAAAAGGGATATGATAACACCCATGTGTTTTTTTAAATCTGTGTGAGTAGAACTGATATTTGTCACTCATTCAGGATATCATACTATATTTGACTCATCTGTTTACCTAGTGGGATTTCTTTTTTGTGGTGATTAAGCAAAAGTATACAGTTCACCTTGGTTTCGCATGCACACCTACCTCCAGTTCCCTCTGCTCTCCCCATCCAGTGGGAGCACACTCCTCATTTTCACTCTATATATCAAGTATCCTCTAAACAAGCATCTGTTCCCCCTCACCCACTTCTCTCCCTTCTAGAAAGAAATCAGTGGGACAGCCTCCTGTAAATGCATAGAACCACGAAGTACACACACCATGCGGTTGCACTGTGCCTCTGTGTCCAGTCTGTTCTTGTATGAAGAGTAGATCTTATAACTGTTTTCTGGTCAGGGACAGCAGCATGTCTAGGGGCCGTGCTCCAGGGGACCCTCCAGGATGTCGGACCATCAGTCCAGGTCTTTTAGTAGAGTTCTTGGGCTGCACGCCACTTTTTCTCATATTGTCTCTGGGGTTCTACATTGTATCCCCTGTAACGGCTGACTGGTGGTAGCCTCACCATCTGGTTCTTCTGGTTTCATGTTGATAGAATCTTCCATTCGTATGGGTCCTTCTGCCTTCTGGGCTTTGTTTTCCTTGTATCTTCACTGTTCCTGGTGATCACCTGTTCCAGATGGGCTGAGACCATTTGGTGTACCTCACACAGCAGCTTGCGAGCTTTAGACCCCAGGCACCACTCACTAATATGGGATGAAGAAGACTCTCTTGGCAATGGGCTAGTTACAGCAATTGGCCTCAGTGTCCCCTGAACACATAGTCCCCAGATCTCTGTTTCTACTACTCTATCCTCTGAAATATTAGATTGAGTTTGGAAAACCCTTCAGTTTGTGGTGATGCCCAGTTAAATTGTTCCTTTTTCCACTGTGTGCTGTCACTGCTTTCACCCAAACAAATTTCTGTCAACTATCTAATTTAGGCCCAACCCTCTCCCCACCCTTGTAGCCATTTCTTCTGGGCATAAGTCTGTTTCTAAATCCTTATAGCAGAGGTCTCATGCGGTATTTGTCCTTCTTAGGCTGACTGATTTCACTCAGCACAATGTCATTCAGTTGAAACCAGGTTATGAGATGCTTCCTAAAGTCATCACTGTTCTTTTGAGTAGATGTACCATAGTTTATTTATCCTTTCTTCTGTTGAAGGGCATCCAAATTACCCATCTTTTTGTTATTGTGGTCAGGACTGCAATAAACATTCCTGTGCATGTATCTGTTTGCGTGACTGCCTTTATTTCTGTAGGATATCTTCTGAGAAATGGAATTAGTAGATCAAATGGTATTTCTATTTATAGCTTTCTGAGGAAGCATCAAATTGCTTTCCGAAGAGGTTGTATTATTTTGCAACCCCACCGTCAGTGTAGGAGAGTTCCCTCCTCTCTATAGCCTCTCCAGTATTTGTTGTTTTGTGTTTTTTTTTTTTGGATTATGGCCAGCCTTGGTGGGTGAGATGGTGTCATGGATTGAATTATGTCCCCCCCAAAACGTGCGTGTTGATTTGACTTGACTGAGTCTCAATATGGTGCCATTCCTCCCATGTGTTGTGAATTCTCTCTGTGATATTGATGATGAAGAATGGTCTGCAGTTATGTTAGTGAGGCAGGACTCAAGCTACAAGCTTGTGAGTTACAAGGAGGAGAAGTGAGCAGAGGAAGCTGGGAAACTCATACCACCAAAAGAGAAGCACTGAGAACAGAGCATCTCCTTTGGACCCGAGGTTTTATTTCTGAGCTGCTCTCACTTGATTTGGACTTATCCTACCGTACTGTGATTCTTTCTCATATTGAATGGACTTGTAGCTTGTTAATGGATTTGCGACTTACCGACTGTGACAATAAATGCTTCTCTTCATGAAACCTTCCACTTGTGGTATTTTCTGTTAGAGCAGTACCAGACAACTAAGACAGATAGTATCTAGTTGTAGCTTTTACTTGGATTTCTCTAACAGCTAATGATCATGAGCATTTCCTCATGTCTTTTATCACTGCTTATGTCTTCTTTGGTGAAGTGTCTGCCCATCTCCTTTGCCCATTGCTTGATTAGGTTATTTTTTTTTTCTTGTTGATATTTTGCAGTACTGTGTAGATTATGGAAATCAGATATCAGTCTGTCATGTAATTCCCAAATATTATTTTTTCCATTCTGTAGGCAGTCTTTTAACTCTCGTGATAAACTCTTTTGATGAACAAAAGTGTCTGATTCTTAGTAGTTCCCTTTATCTATTATCTCTTTTTTTTGTTCTCACCTTCTTTGTCAGATTTTGAAGTCTGTCTAAGCCATGTACTAGAACTTCAGTTGTTGACCCTATTTTTTCTTGCATGATCTTTATCATTTTAGGTTCGATATGCAGATTGGCACTGGGTTTTTTGTATGTAGGTCTTTGATCCATTTTGAGTTAGTTTTTGTGTAAGGTCTGAGATGTGGGTCTTGTTTCAGGTTTTCTAGAATGGATATCCAATTTTGCCAACACCATTTGTTAAAGACACTGTTTCTGTCTCAGTTTATTACATTTGGGCCTTTGTCAAATATCAGCTGTTCATAAGCGGGTAATGACATTTCTGGAGTCTCAGTTCTGTTCCACTGGTTTATATGTCTCTTTCTGTGCCAGTATGAGGCTGGTTTGACTACCATGACAGTGTAACAGCTTATAAGGTGGTGTGAGGCTTCCCACTGTGATCGTCTTCTTAAGTAGTGCTTTACTTATCCTGTGTTTCTTCTCTTTCCAAACCAAGCTGGTGATTTGTTTTTGCATCTCATTAAAAAAGACACTGGCATTTGTAGTGGAATTGCATTGTATATGTAGACTGCTTTGGGTAAGATAGACATTTTCACAATGCTAAGTCTTCCTATCCATGAGCAGGGTAGGTTTTGCCACTTATGTAAGTCTTTCGCTGTCTTTCAGTAAGGTCATGTAATTCTCTCTGAATAGGTCTCTTGTTTCTCTAGTTAGATTTATTCCTAGATATTTTATCTTTTGTTGGGGCGGAGGGCTATAGTAAATAGTATGGACCCTTTTGATGTTCTCTTTGTTGGTGAAAAGGAATCTTACTACTTACTTATCTTATATTCTGATACCTTATTAAATCCTTCTATTAGTTCCAGTAATTTACTTATGCATTCTTTAAGATTCTCTGTATATACGGTTGTATCACCTGCAAACAAGAAGATTTTTACTTCTTCTTTGCCAATGCAGATACCCTTTATTTCTTTGTCTTGTAGAACTGCTCTGGCCAGAACTCTAGCACAAGTGATGACAGTGGGCATCCTTCTCTACCTCCCACTCTGAGGAGGAGTTCTTTCAGTGTCTCTCCATTCAGGATGATGTAGGCAGTTGGCTTTGCATGATACCCCTTATTGCATTGATGAATTTTTCCACTATTCCTATTTTGCTGAGAATTTTTTAACATGAATGAGTGTTGGACTTTTTCAAATACCTTTTCTGCATTATCATTTGAGTTATTTATGTGGTGGATCATAGTAATTGTTTCTCTAATGCTGAATCAACATTTCATCCCTGGTACGAACCCAGCTTCATCATGATGAATTATTTTTTGATATGTTATTGAATTGTATTGGTTAGGATTTTGTTGAAATTTTTTGCATGTGGGTTCATGAGTGATATTCTTCTGTAATTTTCTTTCTTGTGGGGGCTTTCCCTGGCTTTGGTATTTCGGTTATGCTGGCTTCATAGAACGAATTTGAGAGTATTCTGTCCTTTACTAAGCTGTGAAACAGCCTCAGTAGCACTGGAATTAACTCCTCTCTAAAAGTTTAGTGGAATTCTCTGGTGAAGCCATCTAGGCCAGGACTTTTTTGTTTTTTTGGTGAGTTTTTCAATCCCTTCTTTTGTGATGGGATTGCTAAATTGTTCTGCTTCTCCTTGTGATAATTTTGGTGGATGATGTGAATCTAGAAATTTGTCCATTTCTTCTAGGTTTTCAAATCTGTTGAGTACAGTCTTTCGTAGTATTCTGTTAGGATACTTTTGATTTCAGTTGGGTGTGTTGTGACATCTTACATCTCAGTTCTTAATCAGGTTATTTGTTTTCTCTCCTGTTGTTCTTTCGTACTTTTAGTCAGTGGTTTATCTGTTTTATTGATCTTTTCAAACAACCAGCTTTTGGTTTCGCTGTTTCAATTGCTCTTCTATTCTCTAATTCATTTAGTTCTATTCTAATCTTTATGATCTGTTTTCTTCTGGTGACTGAGGGTTTCCTCTGCTGTCCTCTTTCTGCTTGTTCAAGCTGTAGGGTTAATTCTCTGGTTTGGGCCCTTTCTTCCTTTCAAATATGTGCATTTATAGAGACAAATTGACCTCTGTGCACTGCTGTTGCTGTATTCTGTAGGTTCTGATACTTTGTGTCTTCATTCTCATTTGATTTCATAAATTTCTTTCATGCATGTTTGATTTCTTCTCTAACCCATGGATTTTTGAGCAAGATGAAAGGTATTGATCAGTTTCTGTAAGTTCAGATTTCAGTCTATGTTTTTTCTTCTGTTGATTTAATCTTTTATGGCTTTATGGTTCAAGAAGATGCTTTGCAGTATTTAATGTCTTGGATTTTCTGGAGACTCTGTTTATGTCCTACTACTTGGTCTATTCTGGAGAATATTCTATGTGCATTGGAAAAGAAGACATACTTATCTGTTGTTGAGTAAAATGTTCTACATATGTCATGAGATCTGGTTGTTTGATTGTTGCAACAAGAGCTTCTGTATCTTTACTGAGCTTCTTCTTCGATTGTCTGATCATTGCAGAAAGTGGAGGGTTGAAGTTTTCTACTGTTATTGTAGAGTGATCTATCTTATTTTTTCCTTGTTGTCAGCATTGTTCAATATATTTAGACACTCTGGTGTTTGGTGCAAAAATGTTGAATATTGTTAATGTGTTGAAACTTTCAGTAATAAATAGTGACCATCCTTGTCCACAACAGTGGGCCTCACACTAAAATCTATTTTATATGAAATTAGTATTGCCACTCCTGCTCTTCTTTGTATGTTGTTAGCTTGGTATGTATTCTTCCATCCTTTGATTTTCAGTTTGTTCATATATTGAAGTCCAAGGTGTGTTTCTTCTAAGCAACATATAGGCTGATTGTGTTTTTTGATCCAGGATGTCACTCTCTGCCTTTTTATTGGAGCATTCAGTCCATTTACATTCAGTGTAATTATGGACAGGTATGGGCTCAGTGTCATTATTTTGATACCTTTACTTTTGTGTTGTTGATTTTGTTGTTGCTCTTAATATTCTATTCTAGGTTGTTTTTCTTTATGGGTTTACTTTTCATCTTTTCGATGAATTGTTGTGACTCTTGTATTATATTTCTTGTTTTGATATGTCACATTGTTAGTTGCTTTGTGACTACCCCTTTAATCACTCTTAATATTCTAAGTTGAAATCTATCTTTACCTTCTGTAAATCTTTCTAACTCCCTCTCCATCTGGCAGGGTTTTAACTACTGTAGTATGTCCCTCTTTATTATTGTGATGGTGTCATAGTTTCTGTGTTAAGATCACTGGTTCCCTTCTTCTAATATTTTAGCTTTAATTGAGCTTTGTGACTTCCTTTCCTGCATAGAATTCTAGATGTTGTGTCCTGTTTTGTTGTTTTTGTTTTTCTAAACAAAGAACTTCTTACAGTATTTCTTGTAGTTTGGATTGGCTTTTACAAAATCTCTAAGCTTCTGCTTATGTGCAAATGTCTTAATTTCACCTTCATATTTGAGAGACAGTTTTGCAGGGTATATAATTATTGGTTGTAAGTTTTTATCCTTCAAGGCTTTGTATGTGCCATACTGCTGCCTTCTTGACAATATGGGTTCTGCCGAGAAGTCAGACAAAAGCCCACAGGGCTTCCCTTTTCACATTAGTTTTGTTTTAAGTCTCACTGCCTCTAAGAGCCTGTGTTTATGTTTCATTTTATTAAGCTTGATTATAATACATCTTGATGTATTTCTTTTGGGGTCTGGTTTTGGTTGTGTTTGATAAGCATCTTGGATATCTGTATTTCCTCTTTCATAATTTCAGGGAAGTTTTCTGTCAGCAATTCTTGAGCGATTCTCTTTGAATTTTCAGGTAGCCCTTCCTGTTCAGGAGTTCCAGTTATTCATAGGTTATTCCTCTTGATAGGGTCTCACATGTTTCGTAATGCCTCTTCATTTTTCTTACTTCTTTTCTCTGAATTTTCCTCATAAATACTGTTGTCTGTTGCTTTATCTTCAAGCTCACCAAGTCTGTCTTCCAGTTCCTCAGTCCTGTTCTTTGTCTTTGCACTGAATTGTCTAAATCTGTAATTTTATTATTGATCTTCTGGATTTCAGATTGTTGACATTCCAGTAGTTCATATATCTTACTTAATTTTTCATTTTGTTCTGCTATATTTTGTTTAACCTGTAAGAGGATTCTATACATAATTCTATTGTATTTTCCATTCTGTAATTTCAGAAAGCCTTCTTCATCTGGGAAGTTTGTTTTGATTATTTTGGGAATTTTCTTTATTTTAGTCTACTTCTTTGAATGGTTGAATATTGATTGTTGTCTAACTGCCATTAAGAAGCAATTCATTTTCTCTAGTGTTAAACCAAAAGCAGCCATTGTATAGTTCTATGTAAGGACTATGGGTACTGCTAGGTTTGGTCACCATCCACCTCTGCATTCTCTAGTGATTGGCCCTAGTGGGGCTCTCAGGGTTGTCAGGTTCCTTCTCCTGGCTGCAAAAGGTGGCAGGTTACTTGCAGCAACTCTCCATCATTACACTAGTTGAGCCTACAGTATAGCTTGGGAAAGGGAGGAGAGAAGGACGCCTGAACACTCAGCTTCCCAGGACTGCTGTACTCTCTGGATGTGTTTAACTTAAAAACTGATTTTATGCTGAGGGTAGCACAGTCAAGCAGGCACTGAGAGCAGCCGGGCTCTCAGAATTGCCAGGCCCAACCTCCCAGCTGGCAGAGACAGCACCCCACTTGTAAAGTTCCTGGGAACCTGTCAGCAAAAGCTGTGATGTGGCTCAGTGCTTAGCCACCAGTCACTGCTGTTCTCTCTAGCTGGTCTTATTTTAAAAGCTTCCTTACTGCTGAGAGAAGCACTGTCCAGCAGCTGCTGTGAATGGTGCTGTCTAACAGCTGTCAAAAGCAGCAGAGCACTCAGGGGTGACAGGTCCTACCTCCTGGCTGGCAATGACGGCACCCTGTAGGGTATTTCCAGACTCTATGATGTGGTTCAAAGAAGGGAGGTTTGGGGCCCTGCTGCCCTCAGCTACCTGATTCCTATATAGGATCTTCTCAATAGTATCCTTTCTGCTAGGGAAGTACTGTCTACACAGACATTGTCGTTCAGCATGAGATCTAGTGCCAGCTGAGATCTCAGGCACAAGTGACTCCACCTCTCTGCTGACCATGATGGCATCCAGTCTGAGCTGCCTTTCCTGCCATACACCTGCAGAATCTATGGTGCAGCTCAGAGAAAAGAGAGTGAGGGGTGCTAGCACCCTCGGTCTGCAGCCAGGCTCCCAAGATGTGGCAATCACAAACATAGTCTCTCTGCTGCGGTATATGCTCTTCACTTAAGCACTGCAGTTCAAAGCATTAGCATGCTATCCTCACAGGCTCAGCAGACCCAGCACCACCTCCTGGATAACAAAGAAGGTATCCATACCAACAGTGCCCTCAAAGAATGTGCCAGCAAAAGTAGAATTCAGTGTGCTACTGCCTTGCCTCCATCAGAGCTAGTTCCACCTTTCCTGTCACTCAGACCAATCTCACAACCCTGTGCTAGATCCTGGGGCTCCCGGAATGTCCGCATTGCTCCAGTTATTACGGTAGGGCTTAGTTCTCAGAGGGAACCAAGGAGACATGTGTCTGCTCTACCTTCTTGACCCTGCCTCCTACCTAGTGAGATTTTTGTATAATTAGGAGACTTTAAGAGAATGTTTGTGTTTGGAATACAGAGATTAAAATAACAACTGGAAATCACTGACAGTGAATAAGCAAGTGCCAGTAAAATTTAATTACTCCCTCTAAAGAATTTGCCATTTTTCTAATAAAAATTTTTACTCATTTTACTGTTTTCAGCAAGAAAGTGAAAACTGTTTATTATAGTTAATAATTTCAGTTACTTTTTATTAGTAAACAATAATAATTAATTTTTATTTTAGTCCTGTAGCAATTAAAAGTAAAGTATCAAAAGTTCTGAAACAAAATTGTGAAAATGATTAACCAAGTAACTGATTAGAAAAGAAAAACTTTTTAAAACACATGGTACTGTTTGTTCCATACTGTTTTCATTTGGGGTTTGTTGTTTGCTATTTTCTCCTCACCTTTGTTTGTTCTTTATCTTTGTCCAGCAAAATATAAGTAGAAAAAGACCTACCTTATCCTTCAAAAGTTTAAGTTATACATGGTTTATCTTAAATGAAAATAATAGATGATTCTTCAATTTAAGTTGATCTGAAACTCCCTGGCTGCTGAAATCATGCTATCTCATACTGAAAGCTATCCCATGAATACAAATTGGAAAAAGTGCACACTTGAAGATTTAACATGAATAAATTTTGCAGATCTAATATAATCTTGAAGATTTGATATAAATAAATTTTTTAGATAGATCTAGTTTTATTAAATTGGCTGAATTGTATTGTGTCTGCTTGCTATTTTTATGAGAGTATTCTTTGAGGTTTTATTTTATTACTTAAAATAAATAGCTTAGTAAAACACCATGTCTTGCATTTATCAGAATGGATAAGTCTATTTTCAAAATTTAGATTTCATAAATTATAGTTTGTTACTCACTTCTTTTCCTCCAGACATAATACATGAATATTCTTTCACTATTTAACTTTAAATAAAACTATTTTAATAGCATTACTTTGACTGTGATATTTCCTTTGTACATATTATATTTATTTTACTGCCTTTGTAATCCATTTACATATCCAACAGTGGCATGTAATGCTTTATTTTACATGAGTGGCAAATAATTCTCTGACAGCTTATTTGACTATGCTTCTATTAAGAGGATAGATGGATAGAGTAATTTGATATAATTTCAGTACTTTTTCAAAATGCCACATTGAGAGACATTACTCTCATATTTTTATTCTAAATGAGACAGCTTGATAATTAATTATGAGGTTGCCATTATCATTTTCAGCACACAAATAGAGGATAGTGTTTTTTTAAAATTCATTCAATGTTATTATAAGTAAATTTCACATAACTCTGATTCTAAATATTGAAAGAAGTGACCAAAAAGGATAAAAAATTACTTTATTTCTAGATACTGAGATATCTAGAGATACAGTCTTTTAAAAATATGATGAATATGCACAGAGCATGAAACAGAAAACTAAACACAATGCATACAAATTTAAGAAACAGAAACTAAGACCAGAATGCTCACATATTAGAGGTGATTTAAAACATCCATTTGTAGAACAAAATAATCATCTATTTTTTCCTAATCTTACAATTTTTAAAGTTTCATCTGCATAGAAAAGTTTTATGGAGATAAAAGTTCCAATAGATGGTGGAGAGAAACAATTTTCACAGGTTAAAATGCTTCTCCCAAAAGTATGTGCTCTATCATCTGTATGTTGGCAAGTGTTGGTTAGTATACTTTTAGTGTTTATCTATTTCTCTGAGTTTTGATTTTGTTACTACTTTCTATCATTGTTGTCATTGCTAACAAATCACAGGAATCTTTGTAACTGTACAAAGCAGGGAAAGGAGAAGTGCTGCACGTCTTAGTAAAATTAATTCTATTGGTGCATTTGATGGTCTATGAAGAAAATCTGGTCTCTCCGGAAATTGCAACATTTTTAACAAAAACAACACAACTTCTAATCTTAAAAGTGAGATCCTGAAGAAGCCAGGAAAGACAAGCTGAGCTATATGTGTAGAGCGTATCTACTCAGTGTTGTATCTGATTTTTTTCATGCAGAGTCAGAGCCTAAAGATGAATGCTAAAGTCTATAATTTGCAAATAAGGTTTCCTTATACTATTTCCTTTGGAGGTATGGAATTTCTTGTGCATGTTTTGCTTTTACAGTTTGACTTTAAATAATTTCTACCATTTAGTCAGAGTATTCATATATAACAGTATTAATATATTTAGTGATTATATTTTGTCTTTTATATTGATTCTGCTTATAAGCATTTTCTGTCTTCAGGCATACATAAATAAAATAAAACAAAGTGAGGAATAAAATAGACAACAGTAAAATTGTCTTAGCTGGTATAGCAAGAATAATCCTACAGATAAAATGTAAGATGTCTGTAATAGGTAATGCTTTTGGGCCCAATATCACTTCGAAGTATTTATTTATTCTTCAGTGCCTTCCTAAATATTTTCAATTTTAATAATTTTATATCTTACTGCATTTTTCCCCAATTAGTTTCAGTTGATGTAACCAAGTATTACATAATGAAGGAAAGAATCTATGTATTTGTTTTTAACTTGGAAAACAACAATGTTTGCATTGAAAGTATGTTGTCTTACAGATAAAACTTTGCATGCTCCTTTCCTAGGCCAGCACTTCCATTTGTGTTCAAGATTGCATCATTTTGTCTGGTCAAGGAAATGTCACATGGTTTTATTTCTTGAATTAAAAATGTGTTTTAATCAAACTACCCCTTCCTGTTCTCATTCTTTTGCTTGTTTTACACATTCTGTTTATAGCTATAACCTTTGAAAGAGGTAGACTACATCTCCCGTCTTTGGTTCACCTTCTTCCTATCTCTATTGACCACAGTCCAGTGAGATTTTCATCTGTATCACTCCATCACCACCCTACAGTGTTTCCCTGGACCATCCTGAAGACATTTGACTCTACTAGAAAAACTTACTATTCTAACTGCCTATACATTTATTTAAATTATCTATACCTTTAACTGACTGTTTCATGTTGGTGGATGCTTTTCATACATCTTACGTATCAATTAAATTGTAAACTTCTTAACATCAGAATTTATTGAAATAAATGGGCTGAAAGATTGATTTCTTTTGTTTGATACTGAAAAATATTTGTTGATAGTATTTAAGAGGTTCATAAAGAATTTTCAAAAACAAAATTATTATAAAACACTATACTTGATAGAGATAAGATCTTGTAATGATTAGTTATCATTGATGTGACAATTAGCCCAAAAGGCTTCACAAAATTCTCAGTAGCACACAGCAAGGAGCTATAAAAATGTAACTGAGTGACATCCCATATTTACACCTGACTAACTCTGGATACAGGAAATATTAATTGCCAACAATGCAAATTGTCACCTGTTAGAATAATAACATTTTACAAGATAAATTGAATTCATAATGGACCATGACATTAAATGATACTAAAGACTTTATGTGAAGTTTCGTGATTTACTGAAGTAGTGTCTCTGTAACTAGATGATTTCAAACTGCATTGTTGTTACCAGATGATGTAATAGTGTCTTCTTTCATCTTCAGAGTGTAAATGCTAATTAATCATTTGTATTTTCCATTTATAGAAGCACCCAAAATTTTGACTAACATAAATGCTCTGAAGAGTTCATTTAAAAATAAGCATTTCCTCCATAAACTCCTAGAAACTCATAAAGTCATATTTAGTTGGTTAGTTTCTATATATCCAAGAAATTGTTCATTAAATAATTCAATTAGCAGTGATTGTAAGTTAGAGAACAAAGAGAAAATGAACAGTTTGAGAAGAAAAGAGAACAAAACAAATTTGAAAAAAGTAGCCACTGTGTTCCTAAATCAAAACAAAACAGCAAACTTATAAGTACTTTGCCATTTTCTCAAGTTCTATGAATGCTGACAAAATAAGCATTTATTGTCCACTTTAAGTTGCTGATAAAAAAAAAAGATTTGACTGTTAAGTTCACAAACTGGCAGCCACGTGCTTATGTTGGCAGAACTGTACAAACAACTAGATTAGGTTTCATAACCTTGTTATATCAGGGTCACTCAGCTGTGTTTGCATTGATATGTGGGGGTGTCTTGCTGAGTGTTTTTGTGTACCATCGCAAGGAATGTTGGAACTTGAATTACAGAAATTAATAAACATCAAATTTCTTGTTAAACTTGGAAAGAGTGGGAGTGAAACCAGGGACATCTTAGTCCAATTTTATGAGGATAATGCCATGAAGAAAATGGCAGTGTGCAAATGGATTAAAAGTTTTTCTGAGGAGAAGGAAGCATCACTGATGAAAAGAGGTCAGGGAGGCCAATAAAGAGCAGAACTGACCAAAACACTGCAAAAATTCATCAAATTGTGTGACACAGTCATCAGCTGACTTTGAGAATCATAGTAGACCAAGTAAACATTGACAGTGAAACAGGAAAATCTTAACTGAAAATTTGGCATGAGAAAGGTGTGTGCAAAAATGGACCCAAAGGAGCTCACAATGAACAAAAGCAAACAAAAGTCAACATTTGCCACGATGTTTTGGAGAGGCAAAATTATGGTTTGGGTTGTGTTATCACTTGTAATAAAACATGATATATCAATAAGACCTTGAAGCAAAACATCAAAGTGCACAATGGAAGTCAACCAATTCTCCACAACCAAAAAAGTTCTATCAGTCTAAATCAAGAGTCAAAAGGATGTTACTAATCTGTTTTTTGATATCAGAGGGATTGTTCATTATGAATTTGTACCAACTGGACAGACCGTTAACCAAGTTTACTTTTGGAAGTGCTGAAATAACTGAGTGAAAAAGTTAGATGAAAATGACCTGAAATTTCCTCCAACAACTCATGGCTCTTGCATCGCAACAATGTACCAGCTTAGACAGTACTATCTATGAGGGAGTTTTTAGCCAATAAGCAAAAAATTGTATTGGAACATCCTCCATCCTCACCTGATCTGGCTGCCAATGACTCTTTTCTTTACCCCCAAATAAAGGCAATGTTGAAAGTAAGACATTTTGATGCCATTCAGGACATCAAGGGTAACATAACAACAGCTCTGATTGCCATTTCAGAAAAAGAGTTCCAAAATTGCTTTGAAGGGTGTACTAAGCACTGTCATTGGTGTGTAGCTTCTCAAGGGGAGTACTTCAAAGGTGATCACAATGATACTCAGCAATGAGGTATGTAGCACTTTTCTAGGATGAATTCACAAACTCAATTGTTAGAACACGTATGTTGTAAGCACATTTTCATTGTGTCTAGCATGTTTGTTCCCTAAGTTGTTCTAATGAAGACCAATTATATGATTCCGCCTTTTTCTTTTTGTTACTGGTCAGTTGTGATAATTTTTTCAATTCCACTGAATTCTAGTTGTACATACTCTTCCAAGAGCATCTGCCCAGGATGGGATGAAAGTTATAATCATTCAATTCTTTTCAGAAGCATAGTTCATGACCAAACAAGTGGTTAGATCAGGTCATGGCAGGAGACTTCCCGTCTGCCTCAGAAAAACTATAGCTTTCATTTCAGGCACTTACTTACTCATTCATTTATTCATTACTTCATTCAAAATTTATTCACTGCCTTCTGGAGACAGTGAAGAATAATATTAAGTGCTTGTACTTTACAGTGCAGACAGAAATTGACTAAAATCCTGGCTCTGCTACTTACTAGCTATCTGGCTTTGTAAGTCACATAGAAACTCTAGCCTTAGTTTCTCATTTTGTAGAAATGTGGGGAGTAGGAACTAGACACAACTCTTTTACGTTTCTTTATATAAGATCATATTGGCTACACTGCCGTGTTTGAACAAATATTAGCAAACTGCTGTGCCACATGTAGTAATCAAAGATAGTACAAAAAGGTCATTAAAAAATCCATGAGAAAAAACAGATCTGTGAAAGAGGAAATGATTATCAGACAATAAGATACAAAAGATCTTCATTGTTTGTAATAATCTGAGAATGTAGACATAATTACCATTTAGACTAGTGAAACTTTAAATATCAGTGTTTCTTTTATTCACAAAAATAGATACCTTTACATACTATTTGCACTGGTGCACAGTTAAGTTTAGGACAATTTGTCAGTGCCTTTTAAAACTGAGAATTTATTTACACTCTGATCCAGCAAATGTGCTTTTCAATACTTATCCTAAAGTAAAATACTCATGTATGAAGGTGTACAAATGCATTTATTGCAATATAGTGTCTTAAACTATAAAGAACTATAAAGTCTATTGGTAGAGATGAGTAAAAAGGCTCTGGCACTGCTATATCAAGAAAAATGATAATGCAATTAAATGTAAATGCATAAAGGAAAAAGACATGCAATAAAATGAAAAAGGTAACTGTAACTTATATTTGAATGAAGAAATCAAATCACAGAAGATCCATATACAGAAAATGTCTTGTATCTAAATGCATAGAGAACATTTGGAATGATGCATGCCAAACTGATATTGTTCCTCCTAATACACTGGAACAGAAAATTGTTATTTTATGTTTGTTTGTTTTCTCTTCTGCTTTTATGTATTGATCTTATCTGTAGACTCACTGTGCTTTTATTTTAGGAAATTACCTCTTCCTCACTCTCAAACCATGAACTTGTAGATTTCTTGAGGTCCCAAATCTGATTTAGAACTTAATGTTCCTAAGACTAGCAAACAGCACTTTAAATTTTCCCAGCTACAATGACTCATTCATCTTGGCTAAGCAGTGAATCCATACCTCTTGAAAGGATTTTCAAGAGCTGCAGCAATCTTAACGACCCATGAGAAGGAACTGTTCGCAAAGTGATGCCCTATCCGTGAATGAGGCAAAGGTAGAAAAGAGAGGCTCAAGGAGAAAAAAGACGTTGTCATGCCATCCTACTCTTGTATAAAACCACCCCAGTAAAAGATACATTAATTTAAAAACACAAACACAAACATATTCAGTACTGCATTCTGACAATTTTAATCAAGAGTCTAAATTATATTGTGATTAAGGGTTAACCTAACCACAACAAGCTGTAAGCACAAGGCCAATTTGTTTGTCAGGATCTACAGAACTTCAATCAATCAAAGTAATCAAGGTGCAGACAGAACGCTCTAACCAGTTCAATGGACTACAGACAAAAGTACCAAAACATACCCAAACCCACTGCTATCAAGTCAATTCTGACTCATAACAACTCTATAGGACAGAGTAGAACTGCCCCACAGACTTTCCAAGGAATACTTGGCATATTTAAACTGCTGACCTTTTGGTTAGGAGATGTAGCACTTACCCACTATGACGCCACGGTTTCCAAACACTAAGTAAGAACTTACCTTAGGAATTAAGTTAAAGATCAGCCTAATACCACAGGAGCCCACATGACAAATAAAATATGATAGACCTGGAAACCCTTAGCCAAAGATCAATCATGGTGGTGGGGGGGGGAGACAAATGGGTCACCCAATCCTGATATTTGTTCTTTATTTTAGTTTATCTAATCATAGCATGTAATCAACTGGCTCACAGATAACCCATTCCAAAGATTCTAAGATTGTAAAGGGCCCACTGGAAGACTCTTATCAGAGTGAATCAGCACCAGTTAAAATTGTACAAAAAAGCACCTGAAAAACATACTTTCTTTTGTTCTGTTTAAATCCTGAGTGGAGCCCTGGTTGCACAGTATGTAACAGCTATGCTTGCTAACCAGAAATGTCAGCAGTTCAAATCCACCTGACATACTTTAGAGCTTGTATGGGGCAGTTCTACTCTTTTGTGTATGGTTACTGTGAGTTGGAATTGACTTAAGGCAACAGGTCTTTTGTTTGCTTGTTCGGCTGGTTGGTTTTTCAGTTTTGTAGTGTGAAGGATTGAACTGTGTTCCCCCAAAGTATATGTTAACTTGGTTAGGCCATGACTTCCAGTGTTGTGTGGTCATCCTCTATTTTGTGATTGTAATTTCTGTCTAGGTTGTAAATCCTAATCTCTTCTTGTGCTTAATGGAGCAAGATTTGATTATGTTAAAGAGGATTAGAGTGGAAATGTAACATCCTTGCTGAGGTCACATCCCTGATCCAATGTAAAGGAATATGGCCTCTACCACATTTTATCTCACAAAAGATAAAAGGGAAGGGAAGTAAGCAGAGAGTTGGGGACCTCATTCCATCAAGAAAGCAATACCAGAAGCAGAGTTCATCCTTTGAATCTGAAATGATTCCAGACCAAGGGAAGACTGGTATATCACACAGACCTTTCTCTAGAGCCTTCCCATGGAGACAGTGCCCTGAATTCAGAAGTCTAGCCTATGGGACCGGCAGAGAATAAACTTATCTTTGTTAAAGCCACCCACTTGTGATATTTCTGTTGTAGCTGCAACACATGAGTAAGACATACAGCCTGAGTACTTGCAGTCTATATGTCATATTTCTGTTTTCTGATGTAACACCATAAAGATCTCCTTGCTGCAGAAGGATTTGGTACAAGTTATTTCTCTACACTAGGAATAAATTGCGGTTTGAGGAGAGAAACTAGTAATGATTTAGGTTCATGTGATTTTTAATGCAAAAATGTACTAGCCAAGCCAAGTGCTGTCGAGTCAGATCCGACTCATAAAGATGTTACATTTTCATTCTAAATATGTCTTAAAATTATAACTTAATACATAAAACTTTTTTTTTTACATTGTTAGATATTTGCAATGTATACTACAGTTCATATTACTTGCTAGATTTTGTATCAGGTGTTGGAGAAAAGTTATTTGTAACAAAATTTGCTCCCAACCCAGAAAACTTCTCCACAAAAAAATAGAAAGGAAAAAATGTTCTATTATTGAATTAACATTTCTAGATTGCAAAGACAGAAAGAAGTCTCAACCAATATTTAGGCAACAGGTAATATTTCATATCTAAATATTTTATACTTTGAAGGGAATTGTTAATTTCCCTAATCCCTTTGGCCAGAAGGTAGAGCTTGACCACCTGAGTTTCTGTTAATCTCCCTTCAGGAAAAAACAAGAAAGTAAAGGAACTCTGGTGTCTAGATGTTAGCTGTTCAAACTCACCAGTGGCTGCACAAGAGAAAGACGTGGCAATCTCTTCCAGAGAGATTTACACCCTTGGAAACCCTCTGAGATCACTATGAGTTGGAATCAAATCAATAGCAGTATGTTTGGGGTGTAAGAGAATTACCTGAGTTGTATTTATATACATTTTAGAAAGACAAAGAATTTAGAATTACCAGTTATACTAGGAGGAAACGTTGGTGGCTTAGTGGCTAAGTGATAGGCTGCTAACCAAAAGGTTGACAGTTCAAATCCACCAGTGTTCCTAGGAAACTTATGAGGCAGTTCTACTCTGTCCTGTAGGGTCACTATGAGTTAGAGTCCTCTTGACAACAATGAGTTTTGGATTTTAGTTACAGTAGATGTCACGAATTGAATTGTGTCCCCTCTGAAAATGTGTGTAACAGTTTGGCTAGGCCATGATTTCTGGCATTGTGTGATGTTCTTAAATGTTGTAAATCTTGCCTCAGTGATACTAGTGAATGAAAAATGGCAGCAGTTGTATTGGTGAGGCATGACTTAATGTTTAAGATGATATTGTGCCTTGAGGTGACCTCTTGGGATACAGAGGAGAGGAGCAGTACTGGGAGCTGAGCAAATCCTTTGGAACTGGAGTCCTTGTGCTTCAGTAGCTCTCAGTCAAGGGCAACATTGACAACAAAGACCTTTCTCCAGAGCCAAAGGAGAAAGCCTTCTCCTGGAGCTGATGCACTGAATGTGGACTTGTAGCTTACTGGACTATGACACAGTAAAATTTCTCCTTTCAGAGCCATCCATCCACAGTATGTTTGTTATAGCAACACTGGATAACGAAGACACTGGGCACTTTCAGACGTCTCATATGCATGTTCATGCTGAAAGAACTGAAGAAAAAATTCAAGCCTGAAGTTGCAGTAGTGAAGGATTCTACAGGGAAACTATTAATCCTCTCAGGGAACACCAACACAAAACCAAAGGAATGCACAGAGTCATTGTACCAGAAAGAACTGGTCAATGTTCAGCCATGTGAAGAGGTAGCATATAATCAGAAACCAATGATGCTGAAGGAAGAAGCTGAAGCTGCACTGAAGGCACTGACAAAAAGCAAGGTTCTGGGAATTGGTGGAATATCTATTGAGATATTTCAACTAACAGATGCAGTGCTGGAAGTGCTCTCTCATCTATGCCAAGAAATTTGGAGGACAACTACATGGTCAACTGACTAGAAAAGATCCACATTTATGAACATTCCAAAGAAAGGTGATCCAATCGATTGTGGAAATTACTGAACAATATCGTTGATATCACAGCAAGTAAAATTTTGCTCAAGATCATTCAGAAGCAACTATAACAGTACATTGACAAGGAACTGCCAGAAATTCAAGATGAATTCAGAAGAGGACATGGAACCAGGAACATCATCACTGATGTCAGATGGATCTTGGCTGAAAGCAAAGAATACCAGCAAGATGTTTACTTTTGTTTCATAGACTATGCAAAATCATTCAACTTTGTGGATCATACTGATTATGGCTAACATTGTGGAGAACGGGAATTCCAGAACAGTTAATTGTGCTTTTAAGGAATCTGTATAAGGTTCAAGAGACAGTTGTGCAAACAGAACAGGGGGACACTGCATGGTTTAAAGTCAGGAAAGGTGAGCTTCAGGGTTGTATCCTTTCACCATACCTTTTTAATCTGCATGCTGAGCAAATAATCAGAGAAGCTGGATTCTACAAAGAAAAATGAGGCATCAGGATTGGAGGACAACTCATTAACAATCTACATTACACAGAGGACACCACTTTACTTGCTGGAAATGAAGAAGATTTGAGATACTGATGAAGATCAAAGAATGCAGCCTTCAGTATGTACGGCACTTCAACACCAAAAAAAATCTTCACAACTGGACCAGTAAGCAACATCTTGATAAATAGTGAAAGGATTGAGGTTGAGGAGAATTTTGTTTTACTTGGTTCCACAATCAATGTCCATGGAAGCAGCAATCAAGAAATCAAAAGACATATTGCATTGGGAAAATCTGCTACAAAGGATCTCTTTAAAGTATTGAAAAGTAAAGATGTCCACCTTGAAGATTAAGGTGTGCCTGACCCAAGCCATGCTATCCATACTCATGAGGAAGCTGGACCACGAACAAAGAAAACAGAAGAAGAATTGATGCCGTGAATTGTGGTGTTGGAGAAGAATGTTGAATGTACCGTGGACTGCCAGAAGAACAAACAGATCTGTTCTGGAAGAGGTACAACCAGAGTGCTCCTTTTAAGCAAAGATGGAAAGACTGCATCTTATGCACTTTGGAAATTTTGTCAGGAAAGATAAATCCCTGAAGAAGGACATCCTGCTTGGTAGAGTGGAGGGTCAGTGAAAAAGAGGAAGACCCTTGAGGAGATGGATTGACACAGTGGCTGCAACAATGGTCTTAAACATAAAAATGATTGTGGACATGGCACAAGACCAGGCACTGTTTCATCCTGTTGTTCACAGGGTCTGTATGAGTTGGAACCAACTTGATGGCACCTAACAACAACAACATATGCATGTGGTAGCTACATCATGAATATGCAAAATCAAAGAAGTACTGATGCTTTTGAATTATGATGTTATCTAAGAATATTGAATATATTGCAGACCATTGGAAGAAGGAACAAATCTGTCTTGGAGGAAGCACAGCCATCATGCACCTTTTAAGCAGAGATTTAGAGTCTCCTCTACTTTGGACGTGTTGTCAAAAGGAACCAGTTCCTGGACATAATGCTTGGTAGAGCAGAGGGCCAACAAAAAAGAGGAAGATCCTCAAAGAGGTGGACTGACACATTGGCTGCAATAATGAGCTCGAACATAGGAAGTATTGTGAGGACGGCACAGGACTGGGCAGTGTTTTGTTTTGTTGTACCTAGTGTCTTTGTGAGCTGGAATCAACTCAGTGGCACCTGACAACAATTCTGAAATGAAATCTAGAGAAAGTAATTTAGGAAGGGAATTCTCTTTCCCTTTTCCACCTGAGGAATTTACCTGTATATTTTCCGTTTGTTCTTGTCTTTACACAGGTCATAGAAAAGCATAAGATTTTCTTATATTTGTAGACTCCTATTTATTGCCTTGTATTCGTATGTACGTTATCACACTTTGTTTATTAGTAACTCTTTCAAAACATTTCTTTCTTAGTTTGATACATTTTCACACTCAGCCTTCCCACATCTCTGTCCGTGATTTCCAACAAATGTAGAAAAAAATTGCTGAATATCTTTTTGCGGTTCTACATTTATTTTTTAAAAAACTCAACTCTTATCAGTAGCAATAAAATTAGGTGAAAACCTATTTCTCTGTGTACCTAACTCACTTAAGAAAAAGAAAAAAGAATCACTTTATTTTTCACTATTAAAACATATGTTTTTCTTCTTCATTGTTCAGTTTGTATAGTTTCTATTGCCCCCTTACTAAAGGTGACATCTGGACAGTAATGGGTCATTTTAGTGGAAATTTTATCTTAACTTCTGAATACTGAAACAAATTAACTTGCTTTTGGACTTCTGGAACCACTAGCGTTTTTCAATATAGTGTGTAAACAACAATAGAATTATTTTTTGCTAAAATCCTCATTCATAATTTCTTGTAATGCTGTGTATTACACTGTACAGCTGCTCTTTAAGAATCATAATATTTCTGTATAACTTGGGTGTTGGAGAACAAGATATTTCTCAACAAACTCTTAACATTTAATTAACTGTACCTTCTCCTGGCACTGAAATGTTCATATATTTTTTGCATTTTCTTGCAAATATTCTTTCCAGAGAGTTATTTTTCCTATGTAAGATTAGAGAGGATTGAGCAGGATTTTTTCAAGTTATATGATTCACAGCTTATTGTACTTTGTTGTATTTATTAAAATTTTTTGAGAGTTATGCTTTACATCAAAATAAACTACTAGTCAGTATTGATTTACAATTTCTGTTTTCCATCCCCTCAGATTATACTTGGTTTTAAAATAGAAGTAGTTTAGCTTTTGTATAGGATTTAAATGAGTTTAACTGACCCCTAGAGTCCTCATGAGCCAGATCCGACTCGACGACACTTGGCTTGGCTTGGCTAACTTATTTTTGTTTGTATAAAGTCAGGCTTGTTTCTTCTTGTCATCCGATCCTGGGGCTTATCACCACAGCTATCATCCTTGACTGATATTACACAGGATTAAAATAAGCACATCACCTGGCAACCTCACACAATTTGTGTGACTGGAATGCCTGCAAGGAATGACATATGAACTATAATCTTAGTGCAGCTGCATACATTGTAAACTATTCTGCCATTAAAGCTTCTTGGTGGATCAGCTTATCCCTTCCAATGGAAACTTAAGCATTTGCATAGTTCTGGTCTTTCCTGAACCAAACCGAACCAACTGCTGTCGAGTTGATAGCGATCCTGTAGGACAGAATAGAACTACCCCGTAGAGATTCCAAGGAGTGTCTGGTGGAAGTGAACCGCTGACCTTTTGGTTAGTGGCTGTAGCACTTAAACACTATACAACCAGAGTGTTCACTCTTAGGCACTTCAATATCAATTTAGTAATTAGAAAGTCCAGGGATATGTAATGTTCAAAATTTAAAACTTGAGACCTCAGTCTTACAGCCTGACATGGGTTTATTGGCAGCAGTCTCTTCTTTCTTTCTTTCAGTGACTCAATTTTTTCCTTAAAGCTTGTAGTTCTTTCCTTTTCACTCTTGGAGTGAGAAGGGGAGAGAAGAATTATGGGTAACAATGTTCTTTCTTGTCTGATAGCACCCAGAGTTGACATCTCACTATCTGAACCTAGCAGGGGTAAAACTTACTCTCTGTTTCATGAAGCATTTTTGTGAGGTTTACAGAAATCCCTCTATAGCCTGGAGTTCTCGTTTGCTAATCTCTTGAGCTAGATTGTTTTACTCCTCCTTGCTCAGCCCTGATTCACATTCCTCTTAACTGTGAAATATACATGATCTATATCTAGCTGGGCAACTTCAGTGGTGTAGTGGTTGAGAGCTATGTTGCTAACCAACTGGTTGGCAGTTTGAATCCAACAGGCACTCCTTGAAAACCCTACCAGGCAGAGCTAGTCTGTTTTACAGGGTTGCAGTAAGTTAGAATTGACTGATGGCACTGGGCTTAATATACATATATAGCTATATAGCTGACAAATACATTGAAAAAAAAAAACACACAGTTTTACTTTTCCAAAGAACCCAGGAATGTATCTACATCTGAAGTAACAGTCTTCCATTCTTACCCCCTAAATTCTTTTCTCTAAGTCACAGTGTGACTCAGAGTCTGAAACCTGAGTCTCTCCAAATTAAAAAAAAAATTACATCCTACAGTTATCCATAAATCTTCTCTCTGACTTGAAATAAGAACCAGCCATCCTACCCTTTTCCACATCACATGTACTTAGAAAAGTTCCTTCCTGGAAGCATCCTTTAAAACTTAATCTCCTGATGTGCATGATGTGTTTGCTTTGCAAGTAAGACAGCCCAGATGAAGAAGGGGTGTTAGGCAGGTGTCAGTTTTGGTATTTTAATGCAGCGTTTTAATAACGTCCAATATTTCTCCCATAGTTATGCACGCTCAAGCACGGAGACAAAGGAAGCTTAACAACTGATGTTTACAGACAGTAAATTCTGTGGACTTACATTTGTTGTCATTGACTTATTCAGTTGGTAAATATTGATCACTGGAAAGACTGGTGGCTGTGTTAGATACTATTGTGATATCATTTATTTATACGTCTTGACCTAGAGTGATTGCCATGCAACCGAACATCTACCTGCATGTTGGGCCATGGACGGAATAAAAAAGATGTTGTTATGCTACTGATTTAGTGTGTTAAAAATATTGTTCAGTATATATTAAACATAATTTATGATTAATATATATTAAATTTAGGTAGCACACTTAAATTCCTTAAACTTTTTGTCTGTCTTTAAGAAAAGCTAGATTTTGATGACGTGATAAAACCAACTTCCATAATATTATATATACTAGTATTTTAGCAATTAGGATTGTCAGCTGTTAATCAGGCTTTCTTTTTCTTTATGCCCGTTCTGTAATTATCTTTATTCAGAGGGAAGGGATAAAATACTATGATGAATATGTACTATTAAAGAGATAGACGCCACAGGACAGAAAGACATATGGCAATATGAATGAGGAAGGAGACTGTGACAAAGGAAATAAATGACACATGTAGCTTAGCTACCTGAATTGGGACAGCTTCGATGAAGATGAAAGACAGGAAAATTAAAAGTAGAAGGGAAAGGGAAAAAAAAAAGATTACTGGAAAATGATATAGACCTTTTAGGCATGGTTTCAAAAGCTCACTGAGATAAGAAAAGCCTTTAAAGGGATAGATCATTAATCACTGGTATTTCAATTAGCCAATATTGACTGAGATGGCAATTATGGCATTGATAAGAAAGGGTCTTTTTTTCTGGAGGCAACATAGGCTGTTTCCTGACATATTCTGTGAACAATCCACAGGAGCCTAGGCTATTATATACTTAGTCCTAATGTGGCAGGAAAATGAGACAAGGATGAAAAATAAGATAGTGGTACAAAGTCATCTAAAGTCTAGTGATCACAGCGTCATCAGAATGGCAATGCCCTTGAGGTTATTTGTGAAGGTAACAGAATAAAATCGCTGGGCTTGAGCAAATAAACACAACAGGGCATTAGAAAATGTGGAAAAATCTTTTAAAGGTTGATTAAAATCAATGTCAGTTTCTGTAAAATTTTAAGGAAAGAAAATATTTTAGTGGCAAAATAGTAGACTGACTTTCTTACAGTAGAAAGGCTTTTTTTTCTCTATGAAAGTAAATGCAGTGGTACTGTTTTTGCTTGTTTTGGGAAAAATATAGCATCCTACCAACTTCCTCTGAAGGTACCATCTAACAGCATAGGTTAATCTTCACTTCCTCTTGGTTATTTGTTAATAACTTTAAAAGCATCTCTTTACATATTGCTTCAAATATCTGGATACGATCACAATAGTATGTGCTATTAAAACAAATGTAGAAGCTGGGTTGAGAAAAGAGACAAATAAATTATATCGTAATAATGCTTTGTAGTATTCAAAAGCAAGGTGGCCCCAAACTTACAATTTCAAAAGAAAAACGTTTAAAAAAAAACGAAAGGAAACATAGATCCTGAACTGGGAATATAAACTTTTTCAGATGTATCTTCAGAGAAATCAAAGAGTGCTTTCTAGAAATTAAGCTACAAACAGATCACAAACATAGAGATTACAATAAAACTTTTCCTTCCTAAAAATTGGTCAAAGAAAAATAATGTGTGCTGAATAATTGCATTCCTTCAAATCTGCAAACAGTATATGCTGCAAATGTATTTCACTTAAAGTTATATTTCACTCAAAATATAAAGATGTACTTTAGACTCCATATTTGAACAATGCTTAATAAACTGGTCATATATAATTAACTGTTCATAACCTTTAAACAATCAATTCGTTAAATGTGTATATTGATTAATCAGACTCCAAATGGGAAAGAGATGGCACTCTCAAATTATTTCTTTAGAGAGAAAATTATTCTGAAACATGATAGTGTATGGAAGCCACAAGGACCTCAGAGAGTGAAGAGAGTATGGCTACGACCGGTCCTGGACCTTAAAGACACAAGTGAAGGAGTGATTATGGGGGCTTGGAATGGTAATCAGATGAAGTCCACTGCCTGGAAGAGACAAACGACCTTTAGTGAAGGAACTCAATCCTTCTGAGATGACCTTTTGAAGAGTGTGTAATGACCCTTCAGAGGGGTAACTAGGAAAATAAATACCCTGACATTTCACTCTTAACTTATTCTGATCATCTACTGGGTTCCCATCAAAAGCTGTAGGGAACAAGGACCCACCACTGTCATTTGTACCAGGTTCGCTACTTTAAAGCCCCAGTAGTGCAGGGGTTAAGAGCTCAGCTGCTCAGTTCAAATTCACCAGTCCCTCCTTGGAAACCATCTGAGATAGTTCTATTCTGTCCTATAGGGTTGTTATGAGTCATAATTGACTTGATGGCAAAGACTTAGTTTTGAGTTTTATGCTTCTATGGCACAGAGCATGTGGAAAAGTTAGAAAGTGATCTGAAGGCACAAATTAAAGACACTCAGCCCAATGTGTAAAATAGTATGTATAAAAGCATAAATATTCTAAGCCTTACTTTTATTGAAGGGGCCCTGGTGGCACAATGCTTATGTGCTAGGCTCCTAACCAGAGTGTGGACTGTCTGAAGCCATCAACCACTCCATAGGAGAAAAGCACTGGCAATCTGCTCTCTTCAAAATTACAACTTGAGAAACCCTCTAAGCTAATCCTGCTTCTGTCCTATCAGATCCCTATAATTCAGAACAGACTCAAGGTCGCCTAATAACAATATGTTTGGGAAAACCATGAAATTCGGCTGCTGATTGTTTTATAATTTTTTCTTGCTTCAAAACTTATTCTGGATTTTGCAGTGAAATGGGCACAAGAGGGTGACCATAAGTACCTCTTTACCATTCTTCACTCCTGAATTTTTGTGATGTTTTATCATTCCCGTCTAGTTTTGAATAAACTAAGCATTGTTAATCCTATGGCTCATTTTATTTTGTTTCTGAAATGTCTTATCTCCCTTCTTTTCTTATTTTACTCCCTTAATAGAATGGGAAGTCATATTTCTGTTCAAATCCCAGTAGGAACATCTAGTATGCTATCAAGACTTTCTGAGCCCTTGTTGTATTATGTGGGGGATAATAGAAAAATATTACCGACTGGTATTAATCTGGGTCTAAAAACTACACAGTTGGTGAAACAGATCGAAATCATAAGTATTATTGAAGTATGACAAAAGACTTTTTTCCATAACCTGGATCATATTTCCATAACCAAATATGATCCTCTCCTTTCCTTCAAGCCTCATTTATAAATAAAAACAGAATTTTAATTCTAAATCTTCATTTGTTTCAAACCCTTCGTATCCTGTATGTACTGAAACTTAATTACAAACATTTTATATCATCATTATTTGTTTAACTTGTGTCCTCTTGGAGTAGATCCAACATATATTTTCCTTCATTTTTCTCTACCTAATACCTAGTAAGCTGCCTCGTAAATATAGATACTGAATAAAAATTGGCTGAATTAACAACTGAATGATTAAATGAAGTTTAAATTGCTATAGTATTGTTCTAAGAAAATGGTTGTTGTTATTTTATTCTTCCTGAATAAGTTCTTAATTTATCTCTCCCTTCCACACCTTCCCCCTTTGCAAGGGATTTATTGAAGCTATTGCTTTCAAAAACATCTGGGTGCTGAGTTTTCATCTCATTTCTTAATTTAGGGGTGAAAATCCTATTTTCTCAATCTTTACCTTAAAATATTTGCAGTGGATGTATTTTCCATGTGCTTTGTTAAAATTGCAAGTGGATTTAAAATATCATCAGACAGATATGTGAATAATACTAATTAACAATTCATTGATTAATCAAGATCTTCTGATGCTGTACTTCTCACCATTGTGTGATGTATACAGTATAAATGTAATTTTGAATGACAGGAAAATAAAGGGTTCTAGTAGCTTATATTATCTTCGCTATTAGCATATTTTGTTTTGTGACTATCATGCATTGGATATTGCCCTCCTGAAAATGTATATAGCCATTTCACCGGGCCATGATTCCCAGTATTTTGTTTTTGTGCTCTATTTTGTGATTGTGATTTTCTGGTGTGTTGTGAATTCTAATCTTTGCCTGTGGTTAATGGGCTAAGGCTGGATTATGTGGAAGAGGATTAGAGTAGGGCTTTAACACTTTAGTAAGGTCACATTCCTGATCCAAGGTAAGGAGTGTTTCCCTGGGGTGTGGCTTGTACCACCTTTAATCTCTTAAGTGATAAAAGGGAAGAGAAGTCAGCAGAGAGTTGGGGATCTCATACTACCAAGAAAGCAGTGTCAGAAGCAGAGTACTTCTTCTGGACCTAAGTTTCTGTGCTAAAATGCTCCCACACCAAGGGAAGAACAATGACAATGGCCTCACTCCATAGCAGACAGTGAAAGAAAGCCTTCTCCTGGAGCAGGTATTATGAATTCAGACTTCTAGCCACCTGGATTGTGAGATAATAAATTTCTGTTTGCGACAGCCATTCACTTGTGGTGTTTCAGCTCTAGCAACATTTGATGACTAAAGCAGTGACTTAAAAGTATTTTTGTAATTTCTTTTTTCTTTTCCCATGTTTCCATTTTTAATATATTTTATTGTGCCTTAAGTGAAAGTCAACCCATCATACAAAACCACACACAGCCACCTCTAGCTGCTCTCCTCACCTTGTTAGAGAAAAAGCTTTTCTATGCTGTAATTCCTGTACTCATTCAACTAATTCTTGTCTTCTCTCCACCCTCCCATCTTGCCTCTAGATGGGAGCTGCTCTGACAGACTCATGCATATGTATCGGCCAAGCACACATTTCACCAGCGTTACTCTATGCTTTATGTTACTGTTGGGAACCACTGAGTCTGTTAGAAAGCACAGTGAACTTATGCACAGCAGAGTGAAACAGTCCCTGTTCTTGTACCGTGTCCACAACTGTTTTTATTCTTAAGCTCATAGCTGCAGCCACTTGGTCAATCTATCTCTTTTTCGCTGACCCTCCATTCTGCTAAGTATGATGTCCTTCTCCAGGGACCAATCTTTCCTGACAACATGTCCAAACTATGTGAGATGCACTCTTGCCATCTTTGCTTCTAAGGGACTCTCTAGTTGTACTTCTTTGAGAACAGATCTGTTTGTTCTTCTGGCGGTCCATGGTACATTCAACATTCTTCTCCAACACCACAATTCAAAGTCATCAATTCTTCCTCTATCTTCTTTGGTCGTGGTCCAGCTTTCTCGTGCATATGTTGTGATTGAAAATACTATGGCTTGGGTCAGGTACACCTTAGTCTTCAAGGTGACATCTTTATTTTTCAATACTTTAAAGAGATCCTTTGTAGCAGATTTTCCCAATGCAGTATGTCTTTTGATTTCTTGATTGTTGCTTCCATGGACATTGATTGTGAAACCAAGTGAAACAAAATTCTCGTACCCCAATCCTTTCACCATTTATCAAGATGTTGCTTACTGGGCCAGTTGTGAAGAGTTTTGTTTTTCTGATGTTGAAGTGCCATACATACTGAAGGCTATGGTCTTCAATCTTCATGAGTGTTTCAAATCCTCTTTGCTTCCAGCAAGTAAGGTGGTGTCACCTGCATGACTCAGGCTATTAACGGGTCACCATCCAATTCAGATGCCTCATTCTTCCTCATATAATCCAGCTTCTTGAATTACTTGCTCAACCTACAGATCGAAATGGTATGGTGAAAGGATATAATCCTGATGTACAACTTTCCTGACTTTAAACCACGATGTGTTCTCTTGTTCTGTTTGTACAACTGTCCCTTGGTCCATGTACGGTTCCTTAAGAGCATAATAGAAAACTAAAAGGGAAGAATGTGTTCTGCATTTCTCAACACAAAGGAACTGAAGAAAATACTCAGGCCTTGAGTTGTAATAGTGAAATAGTCTATGGGAAAATATTAAATGACTTATGGAACATCAAAAGAAGATTGAAGGGATACATAGAGTCATTGCACCAGAAAGAGTTGGTCTGTGCTCAGCCATTTGAATTTATGGTACTGAAGGAGGAAATCAAAGCTACATTGAAGGTATAGGCAAAAAACAAGGCTCCAGGAACTGATGAAATATCAACCGAGATATTTCACAAAACAATTGCAGTGCTAGAAGTGCTCATTTGTCTGTGCCAAGAAATTTGGAGGACAGCTACCTGGCCAACTGACTGGAAGAAATCCATATGTATATCCATTCCAAAGAAGGGTGATCCAACTGAATCAAAAATTGTCAAACAATATCATTAATATCACACGCAAGTAAAATTTTGCTCAAGATCATTGAAAAGTGATTGCAACAGTATATTGACAAGGAATTGCTAGAAATTCAAGGCAGATTCATAAGGAACCAGGGATATCATTGCTGATGTCAGATGGATCTTAGCTGAAGGCAAAGAGTACCAGAAAGATATTTACCTGTGTTTTTTTGACTACATGAAGGAATTCAACTGTGCAGATCATAACAAATTAGGGCTATGTTATAGTCCAATCAAATCTTCATCTGGAGAATTGGCTTCAGTACTGGTTTCAGCTCTGGGGTAGCAGAGAGTCCAGGGACTATGCCCTCAGGGGACTATCCAGCCTGAAGATCATGAAGTCTAGTCTTTTAATCGAGTTCTAGACCCACACACCCATTTTTGTAATACTACATCAGGGATTACATGTTATACCCTGCTGGAGCAGTCATTCATGGTAGCTGGATACCACCTAGTTTTTCTGGTCCCATGATTAAGTTGCCTTTGGATCAAATGGCACCTTCTCTCTGCCGGAGTCATATTTTCCTCACATCTTTGACATCCTTCCTTCTGCTCTGCTACAGGTGCTCTGGGACCAACTGAAGCTCCTTATATGGCAGCTGTCTAGCTTTTAAGACTCTAGACACCATTTATCAAAATGGGATGCAGAACTTTTTCTTAAAAAAAAAAAATTCTTGCAAGGTAGCAGACTAGACACGTCTTTTTAGTTCCCTCTAGAAACTAAGCCCGGGATTGATAATCAAATGGAGACTTCTGGACAACCAGGCATTCCTAGGACATGGCATAGGGCTTTCGATTTGGACTACGTGCGACTAAATAGGAAACTTCATCTCTTTTGCCGACCTCTACACTTGTCAAATGGCTGACTCTCACGGATTGAAGGTAACCCACAGTTTAAACTTTCTTTTTTTTTTCTATTTGTTAGCCTGCAGCAGCAATTGAGCTTAACTGAGCAAAGTTCAGCTGCACTGTTGAAGCAATCTGCGATGGAATAGCCAAAGTTTGAGAGCACGATTCTGGACTTAGAGTACCTAGGAGCCTCCACCCTCTCTTTCCGAACCTCCACCACTGATTCAGCTATTTCCCAATGGTCAGGACAGCTTGTGAGGGACATCATTTTGTTCTACTGTGAGGCAGAGTTACCCAAATGGAGGCCTCGGCAGGGTCTGATTCCTAGACTGGGAGGCAGTGCCAGCCTGAGGAGTGCTTTCCCAGAAGAAAAGCTGTGTCCAGCACAGTGTAGCCTTGCAGGTGGGGCTCAGCAACGTATGACAACAGGGCAATAGTCTTTCTGTACTTTGAACTAGATCACAGCATCTGGGGGGGGCAGATATACAGGTGCCTCCATTGCAAGATGGAAAGAGGGGCTTGCACACCTGACAGCCTGACTGAGTTTGGAAGAACCCAGATAGCTTTTACTTTTCAAGATAAGACTACCTAGAGAAATAACTGTAGTGCAGCCTGATGGCATCTCTTCCAGCCTTAACTTACCACAACATAGGGTCAGCTGATGGCCCCCCAGTGACTCCAGAAGTAGGGCTGTGTGTTTGTCAGCAAGGAGGTACAGCCTGCTACCCCAGAGATTCCACTGGGCCCAGTCACTGGAGCACATAGAGGTGACTGGTGATGGACTTCTGCTTCAGCTCCTATTAAAGCAACACCAGAGAAACTAAACAACCTCAAGATGCCCAAAAAGCAAAGACCTTAGCCAGACACATAAAGAAGTATTCACCTGTGGCTCCTGACAGCTCCCAAATTAAAGAACCAAAGAACTTCACAGATGAAGAAGTCTTTCTGAGACTTTCAGAGGTCAAATACAAAAGACTTATATATACAGCCCTGAAAGAAATTATACAAAATACAGCAGAGCAAAATGAAAAATTAAGCAAGCTATTCAAACTGATGCAACACCATCATCCTGAAACCTGACAGACCAGCAAGAAAATCAAAGAATTAGAAAACTCAACACAAAGCCAAGAGAACAGAACCGAATAAATAGAAAATAGATTTTCTGACTTGGAAGACAGAATCACTGACACCAACATTTATGAGGAGAAATCAAAGAAAGGACACAAGAAAAATGAAGATGCATTAAGAAACATGTGGGACCCCATCAGGAAGAACAATCTACGATTAACTGGAGTTCTTGAACAGGAAGGGACACATGAAAACACAGAGGGATTGCTGTTGACAGAAAACTTCCCCAAATTATGAAAGAAGAGAACATAGATATGCAAGATACATATTGAACACCACACAGTCTAGACCACAAAAGACAACACAAAGACATATAATAATCAAACTTAACAGTATGAAACACAAGCAGAAACTTAAGGTCAGTGAGACTCAAAGCAAAGCTAACATTCAGAGGGAAGCCCTGTAGGCTTTCGTCTGACTTCTCGGCAGAAACCATGTTGGCACGGAGGCAGTGGGATGACACACTCAAAGTCTTGAAGGAGAAAAACTTCCAATCAAGAATTATATATCCTGCAAAACTGTCTTTCAAATATGAAAGTGAAATTAAGACCTTCACAGATAAACAGAAACTCAGAAACTCTGTAAAAACAAAATAATCTTCTTATTGATATTTTGTAGTATCTTATAGATTATGGACATCAGGTGTGGGTCTGACATAGAGTTGCCAAATATTTTTCCCATTCTGTGGGTGCTCTTTTAATTCTATTAATAAAGTCTTTGGATGAGCAAAAGTGTTTGATTCTTAATAGTTCCCATTTATCTATTTTCTCTTCTGTGGATTGTGGTTTCTTTGACAGATTTTGGAGTCTGTCCGCATTGTGTATTAAAACTTCCATGGTTGTTCCTACCTTTTCTTGGATGAGCTTTATCATTTTAGGTTTGATATTTAGGTCTTTTATCCAATTTGAGTTGGTTTTCGTATAAGGTGTAAGATATGGATCTTGATTCAGTTTATTGCAGAAGGATATCCAATTTTGCCAGCACCATTTGTTGAAGAGACTGTTTTTACCCCAGTTTAATGTCTTAGGGCCTTTGTCGAATATCAACTGTTCATAGACAGATGGTGTCATCTCTGGGGTGTCAATTCTGTTCCATTGATCGATCTGTCTGTTCTTGTACCAGTACCAGGCTGTTTTGATCACTGTGGCAGTGCAGTATGTTCTAAGGTCGGGTAATGAGAGGCCTCCCAGTGTGTTCTTCTTCTTTAGAAGAACCTTGTTTATCTGAGGCTTCTTCCCTTTCCAAACTAAATTGGTGATTTTTTTCTCCATCTCATTAAAAAATGACACTGGAAGACCTCGATGGTCCAATGGTTTCGGAGTTCCCCTGGGAGCATGGCCCCTGGCCCTGATGCTGCCCTTGCCCATAAATCATAACGAAGATCCACTCTTTGGACATGAATGGATTGGACTTGGCAACGCAGAGTGACCATATATTGGATGCACTTTATAGTTCTATACATCTACATCATCCTGCTGACTTCAGGTAGGAGAAAGAAGAGTGGGTGGAGAGGAGGGGAAAGGAGACTGTTGGGAGGATGAGACATGTGTGGAGCAGAGAGGAATAGTGTGCTGTCACCGGGCAGGGAGAGAAGTGGAAGCTGCATATAGGTGGGCATATAAACTTATACAGGAATGTACATTTTCACTCAGTCATATTAAATAAAAAAAAAAAGAAATAATCAAAGCTCCAAGAAATACTGAAAGAAGCTCTTGGCTTAGAAGAACAAAATCATTAACTTTATACTTTAGAGGACATTACAGGACACGTCATCTGGAAACCTACTCAATTAAGGAGGGCACAAAACAACCAAAAAGAAGTGATCCAATGATTATCTCATGAAAACTATGGTACCACCACATTAAAAAGAGGGATACGCTGCAGTAGTTATAGTCCTTCCAGATGGAGAGGAAGTTAGTAAGATTTGTAGGAGCTAAAAATGAGTTGAAACATAGATAGCTTCAAAACACAGTAAAGATGCAGCATATCAAAACAAGAAACCCAATACAGGATTCTCAACAAACACAAAGCCAACACTTATCAACCCATAAAGAAGAATGTCCCAGAACAGAATAGTAAGAGCAACAGAGAAAACATCAACACAAAAATAAATATATCAAAATGACAGCACTAAACACATACCTATCGATAATTACATAGAATGTAAATGGACTGAACATTCCAGTAAAGAGACAACGAGTGACATCTCAGATCCAAAGACACAACCCATCTATGTGTTGCTACAAGAAATTCACCTTAGACTTAAATATATGAACAAACTGAAAATCAAAGGATGGAGTAATATAAACAAAGCTAACAATATACAAAGAAGAGCAGGTATGGCAATACTAATCTCAGATAAAATATATTTTAATGTAAAATCTACCATTATGGACAAGGCTGGACTCATTTATTGTTGAAAGATTCAATGCACAAGCAGGACTCAACAATATTAAATATTTATGAACCCAATACTAGTGCATCTAAATACATCAAAGAAACACTGACTACATTATAAAATGAGATAGATCACTCCATAATAATGTGGGAGACTTCAACACTCCACTTTCATTGTTGGACAGATCTTCTAGAAAAAAGCTCAATAAAGACACAGAAGATCTTATTGCCACAATTAACCAACTAGACCTCGTTGATATAGGCAGAACTTTCTGTCCATCAGCAGATAACTACACCTTCTCCAGTGTACATGGAACATTTTCCAGAATAGATGATGCATTAGGCCATAAAGCAAATCTCAACAAAATTCTAACCATTGAATTACTGCAAAGCACATCTCAGATCATAAAGCCATAAAAGTCAAAATCAATGGCAGAAAAAACATAGATAGAAACTGCAACTCACGGAAACTGGACAACATCTTGCTCAAAAAGCCATGGATTATAGAAGAAATCAAGGATGAAACAAAGAAATTTATGAGTTCCAGTGAGAATGAAAACACTTCATACCTGAACCTATGGGACACAGCCAAAGCAGTGCTCAGAGGTCAGTATATCTCTGTAAATGCACATACCTGGAAGGAAGAAAGAATTCAAACCACAGAATTAACTGCACTGCTTGAAGAAGTAGAAAGAGAGCAACAGAGAAACTCAGACACCAGAAGAACACAGATCATAAAGATTAGAGAAAAACTGAACGAATTATAGAATAGAGGAACAATTAAAAAAATTGATAAAACTAAAAGCTGGTTTTTTGAAAAGATCCACAAAATTGACAAACCATTGGCTAAACACACTAAAGAAAAACAGACAAGGAAACGAACAACCCAAATAAGAAATGAGATGGGAGATGTCATAACAGTTCCAACAGAAATAAAAAATACCATATCAGAATACTGCGAAAGACTGTACTCTTAACAGATTTGAAAATCTAGAGGAAATGGACAAATTCCTAGATTCACATCACTTACCAAAATTGTCACAAGGTGAAGCAGAACAGCTTAAAAAACTCATCACAAAGGAAGAGATTGAAAAAGTCATCCAAAACTACCAACCAAAAATACCCTGACCCAGACGGCTTCAACATAGAATTCTACCAAGCTTTTAGAGAAGAGTTATCTCCAATATTACTATTTCACAGCATAGAAAGGGATGGAATACTCCCAAATCCATTCTATGAAGCCAGCATAATCCTGATACCAAAATCAGGGAAAGATCCAACAGAAAAAAAAAAAAAACAACAGACCAATATTACTCATGAACCTAGATGCAAAAATCTTCAACAAAATACTTGCCAACAAAATTCAGAAACATATCAAAAACTAATTCATCATGACCAAGCTGGATTCGTATGGTGGATGCAAGGCTGGTTTGATGTCAGAAAAAAATTAATCTGATTAACCACATAAACAAGACAAAAGAATCACCTGATTTTGTCAATTGATGCAGAAAAGGCATTTGATAACGTTCAGCACCCACTCGTGCTAAAAACCCTCAGCAAAGTAGGAATAGAAGGTAATCTCCTCAGTGCAATAAGGATCATCCAACATCCTGAATGGATAGAGACTGAAACAATTCCCCCTGAGAATGGGAACTAGACAAGGATGCCCACTGTCACCTCTCCTATTCAACATTGTGCTGGAAGTTCTGGCTAGAGTAATTAAACAAGACAAAGAAATAAAGCACATCCACATTTGCAGAGAAGTAAAAAAAAACTCCCTATTTGCAGATGATATGATTGTATACACAGAAAATCCTATAGAATGCATAAACAAACTACTCAAAGTGACAGAAGAGTTCAGCAAAGTGTCAGGATTTAAGGTAAACGTAAGTAAATCAGCAGGATTCCTTCATACTAGCAAAGACATTATTAAAAAAGAAATCAGCAAATCAATAAAATTTATTGCAGCCCAAAAGATGATAAAATACCTAGGAATAAATGTAACTAGAGAAATAAGTGACCTTTACAAGGAGAACTGCAAGACGTTACTACAGGAAACTGAGAGAGACTTACATAAATGGAGAAGCCTATCCTGCTCTTGCACTGGAAGAATTAATGTTGTGAAAACGTCAATTTTACCCAAAGCAATCTATGTATTCAATGCAATCCTAACACATATACCAGTGGCATTTTTTTAATGAGATGGAGAAACAAATTACCAACTTTGGAAAGGAAAGAAACCCTGGATAATATAAAGCATTACTGAAGAAGAAGAGAAAATAGATAAATGGGAACTACTAAGAATCAAACACTTTTGCTCATCCAAAGACTTTATCAAAAGAATTAAAAGACCACCTACAGAATGGGAAAAAAATATATGGCAACTGTATGTCAGATAGATATCTGATCTCCATATTCTGCAAGGCACTACGAAATATCAACAACAGAAGGATAAATAGTTCAATCAAATGATGCATGAAGGAGATGGACAGACACTTCTCTAAAGAGGACATCCAGGCAGCCAAAAGACACATGTGGAAATGCTCACGATAGTTAGCTATGAAAGAAATTCAAATCAAAACGACAATGAGATATCATCTTACCCCACCAAGGTTGGCCATGAACCAAAAAACACAAAACAACAGATGCTGGAGAGGGTGTGGATAAATTGGATCTCTCCTACACTGCTGGTGGGATTGCAAAATGCAGCAACCTCTCTGGAAAGCAATCTGGTGCTTCCTTAAAAACTTGAAATAGATATACCATTTGACCCAGTAATCCCGCTGCTTGGAATATATCCTACAGAAGCAAGGGCATTCACAAGAACAGGTACATGCACATGAATATTTATTGCAGCACTCACAGTGCCAAAAGATGGAATCAACCCAGATGCCCAACAACAGATGAATGAATAAGCTATAGTATATATACTCAATGGAATGATGACGATTACAGGAAGCATCTCATAATCTGGCTTCAGTTGGAAGACATTATGTTGAGTGAAATTTGTCAGCAGTACAAGGACAAATATTGCATGACACACCTGTGATAAGGACATGAAAATAGATTCATGAACAGAACAAAAGACTCTTTGAGAGTTGCAAGAGAGGGGAGAGAAGGAGAGGTGTGGTTATAGATTAGATAGTTGATAGAAATTTGGGTGGATGAAATTAGCGACAGCACACCTTAGAAAGACGATCCATTTAACTGGACTTCAATATAATCTTAAAACTCTTCCAATCTTAACCCAATATGGCAAGGACAGAGTAGCATTGGTAGGGTATGGGAACTATGATCTCAGGGCCCATTGAAACCAACTGGCATAACTAGCCTATTGCTAAGAGAGTCTTCTCCACCCCATATTGGTAAGTGGTGTCTGGGGTCTTAAAAGCTAGAAAGATGCCATCTGAGGTACACCAAATGGTCCCAACTCAGCAGGAACAGATGATCACCAAGGACTGAAAACAACACAAGGGAAAGAGAACCCAGAAGAGAGAAAAACCTACATTAATGGGTGACTACATCAACATGTGACCACAAGAACCACATGGTGCCTGGTCACCTCCAGTGACAATCGTGATGGTGCTCACGAAGCTGAGTCCCAGTGGCAACATGAGAACAAGAAGGGGGGCACCCTCAGAACTACACTAAAAGGCTGCAACTGATGGTCCGAAAGCCTGGGGATTCCCCCAGGAGCATGGTCCCTAGACTTGATGCTGGTTCTGATCATAAATTATTACTGAAGTCAACTCCTTGGACAGGAATTGATTGGACTTGACAATAAAGAGTGACCATATCATGTGTTCACTTTATGGTTCTACACACCTATAGGATGCCCACGAAATACATCTGTCTCCTGTGCCAACTCCAGTACTTTACAGTGAAAGGAGGAGGAAGTTCTGGGAAGAGGAAGAGGTTTATCCCAAGGAAAGTTTATATCTGCACATAGTAGTTTAGATGAAAGTCACTTAGCATTCGTTCTGTAGGTGTGAGTAGGCTCTCTGCTGTTTCATCTCTCCTACTGAGGTGGCTGTCTTCGAAACACTAACAGTCTCCTCACCATGCTCCCTACTGTGAATCTGCCTGTGGTCGCAGACTCCCACTGGGTCTGGTCTAGATAGGTCTAAGTCCTTCTGGACCTACTTTCCTTTCCCTGTCACTTCATTCAATTTCTCAACTTTCCTTTTGATGTTCAGGGATCCTAGAATGTCCTGTGTAATTGGTTCGTTTCTATTTTGGGGGGTCTCTCTTGTTAGGGGGTTCACAGGAAGCAACTGGCTACTCTGCCATTTTATCTTTGCCTCTGTAATTATCTTCGACTCCTCAGTTCCTTGAACATGTGTGTGATCAGATAACTGAGTGCGACAATGAATAGTAAGTGGTGGAACACAAAATTTCGGGACAGAACTTTCTTTTATTTCTTGACTGGGATAACTAGGAAGATTTATTTTCCTTTAAAACGAAAAGTAACAATTTTGAAATTAATTTTCATATTCAGAAATGTCTGAATAATCAGACACAAAAACAAAAGCAAAATCACCTTGACATCTGTCCACAAAATCTCAGCCTCTGACTTTCTCACTCAAAGCATTCTGTCACCCAAATGGTATTTATTGTGTATCTCAAGCATGTGTTTTTCCTGGAGGTATTAAGTTGTTGATTAATGCCTAATTAGATATTAAGCACCTAATGCTTCTTCAAAAAGTTCACCTAACTCTATTTCAGAACTTAAAGGAATTTGGTCTGGAGATTAGAAATCCAAATAAAGATACCAATCTAATTCTGTAATTTCAAATTTCTATGCAAAGTAAAAACTCTAAGATTGAAATATGCTTCACCAATTGACCAGTAAAAAGAATTAAAAATAAAAGAAAAATAAAAATCTTCTGATATCTTGTGGCTGCTCCTTTAGTAGGAAGCAAACAAATCATTAGGTTGTTTGGCTAGAAGAGCAGAATTTAAATTAAGGGAGAAGGGATTTTTATCACTATAAAGAGACATTGTTTGGATTTCATGTAGGGTTCTTTCTGCAAATCTGTTCACCATAGTCCAGTAATTACCCTAGAGGGCCTTTGGTGAGAATTGAATTTTCATTCAATAAGGCTGACATCGGTCCTGGAGGGTGAGGAAGTCAAGCTAGCTGTTTACAAATTAAATTATGAGAATAAGATAAAGATGCTGGGTTTGTCACTCTGTCAAATATTATTGAAGTACTTGAACTGATGGTGATAATAACAACTGTTTATATCTTTTTTTTCGCCTATTGAATTTCCTGAATAAATATGATGGTTATGGAATTTCTAAATTTATTCTTAGACTTATTTTGATAAATCACACACAATAATTTTGGAATGTTCACCAACAGGTATAATCTTTGTTAGTATAAATATATATCATAAAGTTATCACTTAATCTATGAGTCACAAAATTTCTGGAAATAGGACTCAGTATGCATGTCGCCAAGAGTTGGATCCGACCTGATGGCGCTTGGCTTGGTATACATATATGTGTTGTATAGTCTAATATGGAGAAATAGCTTATTTCTGTGATAATGTAGATGCGTTTGACATTAAAATGAGTAATTCATTTATATTTGAAATATATTTTGTGTGTGTTTTGATAACAAAGACGTGCAATAAAACTGAAATGTAGAATATTTTTCAATTTTTAAATTCTCAGTTGTCATTTAGATTGGCATCAGTAAGCTTAGGTCCCTTTGAATGGATCAGTCACTGGAGAAGGACATGATGCTTGGTGAAACAGAGATAAGTGACACGGATTGACACAGTGGCTGTAACAATGGGCTCAAACATAGCAACAATTGTGAGGGTGGTACAGGTCTAGGAAACGTTTCATTTAGTTAGAATACATAGGTTACTATAAATTGGAGCCAATTAGAAAACACCTAACAACAACAATAATTTATCCAGAAGCTATGCTAGCAAGCTATAAATACTTAACCATTTGCCTAATACTGAGCTGACTAAAGCTATTTTAACAATGTGAGTCAAAGACTGAGCAAGAAAATTCAATGCTGGTGATGTAACTTCAGTTTCTGAGGTAAATGGAAAAAGTTAACCCTGAAGCTGGTGGTTCAAAAAAGACCTGGTAATCTACTCCTATAAACATTACAGCCCAGAAAGGACTACAGCACAGTTACACTCAATCACCTGGGGTCACTACGAGTTGAAATTAACTCAACACAACTAACAACAGCTCTGTTTTGGGAGGATGGTAAATAATATTTTATTGACTGCTTAGGCAAGGGCCCAATTTGTGGATCTACTTATGTATGTACATACGTAACAGAGTGTGTAATTATTAAAAAATAAAATTGTCATTGTTGGGAACATACACAGCAGGAAATACGGCTACTCAAGAGTTTCTGTGTGTAAAATGCAGTGGCACTCATTACACTCTCACACACTTTTTCTGAGCTGTTCCTTGCCCACTTCGCTTTCTCCTAAGTTTCCTCTCTAATCTTGCAAATTGCTGTTGTTAGTTTGATCCCATATATACATCTGAAATAACACAATGCACAAGGCACATTCTCTCCTAGTTAAGTTAAACTACTGTTTAGTTTTCAGAAGAATTCAGGGGATATTTTGGTTTAAAGTGTAAGATTATCTAAGGACAATGGTTTTAAGTACTTATCCAGCTTTCACAGATCCAGAATGTCTGGATTCCATGAGAATCTGAAATTCCATTTTGCACATTCCTACTTTTGATATTGATTCTTTAATCAAAATGTTCAGTAATGGTGACTGGTTATGATCCAGTTCATCTACTCTCGTAGTAAAGAGGGCAATTGTTTTTAATATTTTTAATGCTTATGTTCTGATAATTAGAATATGACTAGCATTTTTTTTCCTGCCTACTGGTTTTACGTGAAAGATTGAAATAAGCATGAAGCATGTACTTTCCAAATTTAGTGCCTCTTGAAGAAATAATAAAGGAAATCAGAGGAGATATTCTACTACCCTCGTCTACTGCTTCCCTACAGGTGTACCCAGATGTTTTGTTTACCCTCCTGCTGTGAGTGATAACTCTCCAGGCTCTTTCTAAAACTACTCCTGTCATTAGGACAGTGGATCCCGTCCTCTGCTTATAGATCTATGGGTATTCTTCCTTCTCTCCTCTGTATCATCATGTCCCTCACTTCTTAACTAAAATGCACCATCAACTTACTTATGGCTTTTATTTCTTTGCATGATAAACATAATCAAAAGAAACACACAAAGAGAAAAACACCAAAACTGCTCTCTTAAATTGCTCTAATATGGCTTTCACCTTTTGCCCCCTTTGTCACACCCACTCCTCCAAAACAACTCTGTTAAGATCACTAATGATCTCAAGTTGCTAAATCCAATATTTAATTTTCAGCTTCTTGCTCCATCTAACAGCAGTATTTTACACAATTTAACATGTATTTGTCCTGTACTGTCTCAAATTGGCTTTCAGTACTCTATACTTCTTTCATCTTCTCACATCTTTCTCACTCAATTGGCCAGATTCCTTCTTTTCAGCAACCTTTAACACTGGAGTAGCCCACTGCTAGGCTATGATTTCTTCTTCACTGTCTACATTTGCTCCCTTCATGAACTCAATAAATCTTGTAGGCTTAAATAACATTGACAGAATGGCTATGTCCCAATACATATATCCAGGCTAGACTTTTATCCTGACTTCCAACTTTCATGCAAAAATGTCTACTTGGCAACTGAAATTTAACATGCTCAAAACTGGAATCCTTATCTATTCCCAAATTACATACCAATCATGGTTTTCCTTATTTCAGTTGATAAAAACTCTATCCTTTTCGTTTCCGAGACTTAAAAACTTTAAAGCATTTTAAACAATGGATTCTTACATATAGCAGCAAAATCACAAGTGGGACAAAATGTATAGATGAACAAGATCTCACCAAAATTATTATTTTTTTTATCAAATTACTCTATTAATAAAATGAAGAAACAGTCTAGGGAGTGGAATGAAATTTTGGGGCACTATGCATCACATAAATGTTTAACATTGAAAATATCAAAAGAGCTTTTACAACTTAGCAACAAAAAGACAAACAATCCAATCAAAATCTGGGCAAAGTCCTTGAATAGATATCTCGGGAAATAAATAAATAAATAAATAGAAACAACCAGCTAGCACCAGCTCAACATGACTAGTCATTAGGGAAATGTAAACTAAAACCACCACAAAATACTGCTTCATGCCAATTAGGATGACTAAAAATAAAGAAAAAGGAAGACAACAACAAATTTTTGCAAGAATGTGGAGGAGTAGAAACTCTCATCCACTGTTGGTAGGATTTTAAAAAAATATTACAATCACGGTGGAAAACAATTTGGCAGCTCCTCAGAGAGCTAATGATCCATAGACTCTGCTTCTATGTATACTCAAAATAATTGAAAGTAGGAGTGCAAACAGATATTTATACACCAGTGTTCATTGTAGGCACTATACACAACAGCAAAGAGTTAAAAACAGCCTAAGTGTCCATCAACATATAAATCTGTAAATAAAATACAGTACATATATGCAATGGAATATTACAACTACAAAGAGGAATGTCTCTGTTTTAGCTCCTGATATTCAAATAAATATCTGTCGAAATAGTAGCAGAACACCAGCTAAAACAGGGACTTCAGTGGCAGTACATGACAAGTGATAAGGCTATTGCAAAAAAAGTGCTTACAGAAGTCACTAATGGATGTATTGCTAAGTCCTTCAAGACATAACACCAAATCCTGAGAAAGAGGTAGAATGTCATGTCTAGATTTACTACATGACAATATTTGGATGTCTAGTTTTCACCAAAAACAATAATTAAAAAAAAAAAAACCAAGGGATATGAACATATAAATGATAGCTCAATCACCAAAATAAAGTAAACCAACAGAGATTCTTGAGGAAGTTCAGTTATTGTGTGTACAAGACAAGAATCTAAACAACTCTCTTAATTAGGTATGTTCAAACAGCTAAAGGAAGATATCAATAAAAGACTAAAATTCAGAAAATGATACATCAGAAACATATCACAAAAGAGAAAAGCATGTAAAAATAAATCAAACAGAAATTCTGGTGACAAAAAGCCCAATAATTTAGAGGTAGTCGCTGACTTGTGACTTGGTTCTGTTCCAAAGGCTGTTTCATGTTGGTGCTGACATACGAAATAAGTACCTCTTCTTTTCTTCTTCTTCTTCTTATTGCTTTTTTATATTAACAGTGTCTTTATAAATCTAACCTTCATCTTTGGGGGTTAAAAGCATTACAAAAAGCTTACAGAGAATTAAAATGTCAGCAAATTGTGTCCTGCCACATTGTATCTAACATGTATTATTAATGACAAAATATACTCCTCTCCCCCCAAAAAGACAATCTTAAGTGCAGTTAATCATAACTCAAATATAAGTCCGTACCATCCGCAAATGGATAATTGGCTAGACATGTTTAATATAAGATGTAAACAGGCAGAAGGAAGAATCAGTGAACTAGAATGCTGTTTTCACACTCCATAGATTCAGTTCAGACCCACAGCACCCCTGTTGGACAGAAGAGAATTGCCCCACAGATTTTGTAGGCTGAAATCCAGTTTGCTCAGCTTAAAGCATAAACATGAATAAATAAAGTTAACAGAGCCTAAAGGACCTGCGAGACATCAAAGGAACCAGAATATACGTGAGGGGATGTAAGAAGGAGAGAAGTGAAAGATGCAGAAGCGCTATTTGAAGAAGTAATAACTACAAATCTGTATTTTATATCCTACATAACTTAAAATTCAAGGCTTAAAAATACTAAATCCCTGATGCTGGGGACATAATATATAAAAATTTGTCGTTAGAGCTGCATAGCAGACTTTCATATGCTATTGCTGTTACAAACTAAGGATGTGAGAGTTCTTCCCATGTTAACCACAAAAGGTGTAACTAAAACAAACAATTGGTCCACTGTAAATGAAATAAAATAAAATATAAGACACATACACTAAATCAAAAAAGTCTAACTCACTTCTACTGAGTCAATTATGACTCATAATGAGCCTACAGAACAGAGTAGAACTATCCCACAGGGTGTTCCTGTAGCTGTAACTCTTTATGGAAGCCAACTGTCGCATTTGTTTCCTCAGGAGAGGCAAGTGGATTCCAATCATTGACCTTTCGGTTAAGCCACTTCAAACCACTACACCACCAGGGTCTCTTTCTCCTTCTTGCTCATATACTTACACATAAAACGAAATGTGAGAAAGGAGCCCTTCCTTATCAGTAACTGAATTCCCTGTGAGTTACACACTTATATGATGAATGCACTCAGTTGCTAACTACAGGGCTGGAGCTTTCCACACACAAGCATGTTACAAGAAAAGATGAGAAAATACACACACACAAAATCAACAACAGAATACCCTATGGAGCACAGTTCCACTCTGACACACGTGGGGCACCATGAATAAAAATTGATTTTATAGCACGTAACCTAGTGGTGTAGTGGTGAAGTGTCAATGTCTGCTAACCAAGGTGCTCTTTGAAAACTCTGGAACAGTTCTACTCTGTTCTATAAGGTCACCACGAGTTGGAATCAGCTCAACAACCATGGGTTTGGTTTGGTTTAAGAACCATTACTTTAAATGTAAATGAATTTTGTTTTTGTTCTTGTTAGCTGCCATTGAGTCAGTTGTTACTGACAGCAACTCTTTGCACAAAAGAGAGAAACATTAGTAGTATGCTGTCCTCAGATCATTGCTATGTTTGAGCTCAGTCTTGCAGCCGCTGTATTAATCATTTCATTAATGATCTTCCTCTTTTGCGATTCTCATCTACCTTCTCTGGCAAGTGGCTCCTCCTGATAACATCTCCAAAGTATCTGAGACATGATCTCACAATCTTCACTTCTAAAAAGTTTTCTGACTGTATTTCTTCCAAGACAGATTTGTTCATTCTTCTGGCAGTTCATGGTATAGCCAATATTCTTCGTCAATACCAAAATTCAAAAGCATCAGTTCTTTGCAGTCTTATTTTTTCATTGTGCATTTTTGCATGCATGTGAGGCAGCTCATAATATCATGGTTTGGCTCAGTCTCACTTTAGTTTTCAAAGTGATGTCTTGCTTTTTAGCAATTTTTAAAGAGGCCTTTTGCAGCAAATTTGCCCAACATCATATGTTGTTTGGTTTCTCGGCTGCTGTTTCCATGGCCACTTATTGTGGATACAAGTAAAACGAAATATTTGACAACATCAATATTTTCTCTGTTTACTGTAATGCTGCTTTGGTTGTCCAGTCATGAGGATTTTTGTTTTGCTTATGTTCAGGTGTAAACCACAGTGAAGGCTGTAGTCTTAGGTTTTCATCAGTAAATGCTTTAAATCCTTTTCACATTTAGCAAGCAAGTTTGCACCACATACATAATATAAGTTGTTAAGGTGTTTCTAAATCTGATGCCCTGTTCTTCATACAGTCCAGCTATCTGGATAATTTTCTCAGAATACAGATTGAATAAATGTGGTGAACAGACATAAACCTGTCACACGTCTTTTCTGATTTTAAATAACTCCTTTGTTCTGTTTGTACAACTGTCTCTCGGTCTATGCACAGGTTCTGCAGTAACACAATTAAGTGTTCTGAAATTATCATTCTTTCCAATATTATCAATAATTTATTATTATTTACACAGTCAAATCTATTCACGTAGTCAGTTAGACACTGATAACCATTTTTCTGATATCCTCTGTTTTCAGCCAAGATCCATCTGATATCAGCAAAATATCCTTCATTCCATGTCTTCTTCTGAGTCTGCTTTGAATTTCTGGCAGTTATCTGTAGTAAAATTATCTTCAGCATATTTTTAGTTGCATGTGATATTGATGATATTGTTTGATAAAATTTACACGTTCACTGGATAAATTGTCTTCTGAGTGGTGTCATGGATTGTATTATGTCCCCCCAAAAATGTATGTATTGATTTGACTTGGCTATGAGTCCAAATATGGTGTGATTCTTCCCATGTGTTGTGAATACTGCCTCTGTGCTATTGATGATGGAGTGTGGACAGCAGTTGTGCTGGAAGGCAGGATTCCAGTTACCAGGTGTGGGATATAAGGGAGAGAAGAGAGCATGGAGAGTTGGAAACCTCATACCACCAAGAAGCAGCACCGAGAACAGAACATGTCCTTTAGACCTGTCGTTCCTGTGTCAAGATGCTCTCTCTGAATTTGGACTCAGCCTACTGGACTGTGATACATTCTCTTCTGAATGGACTTATAATTTGTAAATGGATTTGTGGCTTACCAGACTGTGTCAATAAAATTTATCTTCATGGTTCTCCACTAAAAGACCAAAATTGATGGTCCAGGGGCTTCCGGGTTCCCCTGGGAGCATGGCCCCTGGTCCTGATGCTGCACCTGTCCATAAATCATAATGAAGGTCAACTCGTTGGAGCAATGGATTGGACTTGGTGACACAGAGTGACAACATCATGTGTGCACTTTATGGGTCTATGAATCTATAAGGATGTCGTCCTGCTGATCTCTTACTTGAGGAAGGGGAGTGGGTAGAGAGGAGGGGACAGAAGATTGTTGGGAAGATAGGACATGTATGGAGCAGAGAGGAATAGTGTGCTGTCACAAGGAAGGGAGAGCAGTGGGAGCTGCATATAGGTGGCCATACAAATTTATATGGGAATATACATTTTCATTCAATCATAAAAGTAATAAAAAATAAAATAAAATATTTTTTTCTGATCACAAAAATAAATCATTCTGCACACCAAAAAAAAAAAAAAAAGGAAAAAAAATTCTCTTCATAAAACCTTCCACTCATGGTATTTTCTGTTAGAGTGATACAAAATGACTAAGACAGAATTAGGTACTGGGAGTAGGGTTATGTCATGGATTGAATTGTGCCCCCCCATACATGTAACCATGTGGCTGGGCCGCAATTCCCAATATTTTGTGATTGTCCTCCATTTTGTGATTTTCCTGTGCTTATGTTAAAGTATTAGGGTGGGACTGTAAATTCTTCCATAGGATCACCTCTCTGCTCCATTGTAAAGGGAGTTTCCCTGGAGTAAGCCTTGTACCACACTTCCTTTCAAACTACAAGAGATAAAAGGAAAGCGAAGCAAAAAGAGAATGGGAAACCTCACACCATCAAGAAAGCAGCATCAGGAGAAGAGCATATCCTTCCAATCTGCTATTCCTGTGCCAAGATGCTCCCTGGACAAAGACTGATACAATACTGGACTTTACTAAGAGCCAACAAGGAGAAAAGCCTTCTCCTGGAGCAGACATCCTGAATTTGGACTTGTAGCCTGCCAAACTGTGTAAGAATAAACTTTCTTTTGTTAATGCCATCCACTCTGTGGTATTTCTGTTAAAGCAGCATTAGCTGACTAATAAAACAAGGGGGCATGAATATGGATGTCTTTCACTCAGTTGATTAGGTAATTGTCTTCCAAATTTTGTGGCTTAAAGAGTGAATGCTTCCATGGGTGCATTCATTTGTTCAAATATCTCAAATGTATTACATCATCTCTTTGATCCTTTTTTTTTTTTTTTTTTTAATTGATGCCTTTGGTGTAGCTTGGATTTCTTCAGAAACATTGATTCTTCATCATATGCTGCCTCCTGAAATGGCACAAAGTGGACTAACTTTTTTTGGTAAATTTACTCTGTTTATTAATTCTACCTTCAATTGATACTTCCCATGTCATTCAACTTTTTTCCCATAGAGTTAATAAATATGACAATTTGAGTCTTGAATTTTTACTTCTGTTTTTACATCTTCAGAAACATGGAGTAAATTTTTCCCTTTGGTTTTCTAATTACAGGTATATTGCACCTGCCATTAAAATAGGTTGTCTTGTTGAGCTGACTTTGAAATCAGTTCAGCTCTTTTACTTCATCATTTTTATTTTTGCTTTATCAATCTATATTCAAGAGGATATTTCAGAGTATCTTCTGATACCTATTCTTTTTTTATTTTCTCCTGTCATTTTCTGACTTGACAGCACTTGGTTTTTGGCTTGTCATTTTAATGACCTTTTGCTTTCTTCATTTATGGTGATGTCCTTGATGTAATCCCACAGTCCATCTGGTCTTCAGTCATTAGTGTTCAGTACATCAAATCTGTTCTTGAGATGGTCTATAAATTTAGGAGTGGTACACTTACAGTTGTACTTTGGCTTTCATGGACTTATTTTAATATTCTTCAGCTTGAACTTCAAATTTCATATGAAGAATTGATGGCCTGTTCTACAGCTGACCAATGCCTTTGATGAATTGAGCTTCTGCACTGTGTCTTTCCATAGATGCAGTACATTTGATTCCTATATATTCCATTGAGGGAGATCCACATGTATGGCGGCCATTCATGTTGATGCAAAAATTGTATTTCCAGTGAATAAACAGTTCACTGGCCTTGTGCATTTCAGTCTCCAGGATCAGGGGAGTGGAGTCAAGTGGCGGACTAAACGTACATCTCCCTAAATTCTTCTTGAAACCAAGACCTGAAATGATAATTAAACAAAGCCTTCGGGACACCTGCTGAGCCCTGGGATGTGGCATAGGGCTGTTAATTTGGACTTCATACCACTGAACACAAAATATCCTCTTTTTTCACTGACCCCACTCTCAGGAAGCACAGGCTTGCACAGACCAAAGCATTTCTCCCAGCTTTTGTTGATCCACATAAGCCCAAAAAGCAACAAACATTGGAGAAGACAATAACCGAGAAGTCACCCATGGCATCAGAAGGCCCCCAAAAGAAACCACCTCAGAACTTCCCAGATGAAGAAGCTTTTCTGAAACTATCAGAAGGTGAACCCAAAAAATTATATAGACAGCCCTCCTAGACTTTATACAAAATGCAGCAGAACCAAATGAAAAATTAAGCAACCTGTTCAATTTGATAGAACACCAGGACTCTGAAATCCAACAGATCAAGAACAAAATCAAAGGCATAGAAACTTCAATTCAAAGACAAGAAAACAGAATGGAACAAATGGAAAATAGACTTTCTGAATTGGAAGACAAAGCTACTGACTCCAACATCTATGAGGAGAAATCGATTAAAAGAAACAAGAAAAATGAAGAAGCATTAAAAAGCATATGGGATTCTATTAAGAGTAACAATCTACAATTAATTGGAGTTCACCAACAGGGTGAGACACCTGAGAACATAGAGAGTACTGTTGCTGAGATACTGACAGAAAACTTCCCCGAAATTATGAAAGATGAGAATATAGATATCCAAGATATGTAGTGAACACTACTCAACATAGATCTAAAAAGAAAAACTCAACACATATTACAATTAACAAAATGAAACCTAAGCAGAAACTCTTAAAGGCAGCAAGACTCAAAGCAAAGCTAACATTCAGAGAGAAACCCTGTAGGCTTTCATAAGATTTCTCAGCAGAAACAATGCTGGCATGAAGACAGTGGCATGACACATTCAAAGCCTTGAAGGAGAAGAACTTCCAGCCAAGAATTGTATATCCATTCTTTCAAATATGAAAATAAAATTAAGATGTTTGCTTATAAACAGAAACTCAGAGACTTTGTAAAAACCATACCAAAGCCACAAGAAATACTGAAAGAATCTCTGGACTTAGAAGGAAAAGAACACTAACTTTATATTTTAGAAGCAAATACAGAACACATCACCCAGAATCCTACTCATTTAGGGAAGGCTTCAAACTCAATCAAAGCTATAATAGTGAAAGAAATTATCCAGTGATCATATCATGAAAGCTATGATGTCATCATACAAAAAAAGGTGGATGTATTACAGTCGTTACAGTCCTTTCAGATGGACAGGAAGTTGACAAGACTGGCAGCACCCAAAATTGGGTTTGTAGATAGTTTATTAAGTGAGATCATAGGGGCAGCCATAAAGCACAATAAAGAAGCAACATGTCATGTCAAGAAATGTAATACAGAAGTCTCAACAACCACAAAACCAACCCTAAAAAAAAAATGAAAAATCAACTTGCAAAGAAGAAGGTCACAGAACAGGTTAATAAGAACAACAGAGAGAACATCAACACAAAAATAAACATCACAATGGCAGCACTGAACACATACCTATCAATCTCCAGGATCATTTCTATGACCAGTGATTTATTTTCCAACTACAGAGTGTTCTCGACGGCACTTGGCTTGGTGACAGAGTGTTCTTAGTTTTTCCAACTCTTGCATTCCAGTCACCTGCAATTATCCATGCATCTTGATCACGTTTCATCCATTTTAGACAATTAAAAATGTGGAATCAGATACTTATACAGCTATGTTCACTGTAACACTTCACAATAGTCCACAATTTGAAGTGTCTGATAATAGATCAATGGATAAATAAAATATTGTATATATGCACTATATTATTCAGACATAAAAAATAATGAACTTTTGATATATGATGTCTGACAATAAAGTTCATGAACTTAATTGTTGTATGTAAGTACTACATACTTCATTGCTGAATATCACTACAGTCACCTTCTAAGTACTTGCCTTGTGAAGCTATGCACTGACACCAGTGACTAGTACACCCTTCAAAGCAAAACTCTTTCTGGAATGGCCAGTCTGCACAGTGGTACAGCGGCAAGCTCACACACTTAATTGTGCAGTTGTCTGTGAGGGAGCTTTTAGCCAGTAAACAAAGAACTGTATTGGAACATCCTCCCTACTCACCTGATCTGGTCCCAGTGACTTTTTTCTTTACCTGAAGATAAAGGAATTATTGAAAGGAATACATTTGAATGACATTCAGGACAGCTAATAAGATGCAGTTCTGATGGTCATTCTAGAAAGAGCTCCAAAATTGCTTTGAAGTGTGGACTAGGCACTGGTGTTGGTGCATAGCTTCCCAAAGGTGACCACAGTGGTATGCTGCAATATGGATGAAGTTTGAAAAAAGTTAAGCTAACTGAATTGAGCCAGACATAAAAGCAAACATACTTCAAGATTCCACCTACATCAGATACCTAAAATGAGTATATTCATAGAAGCAGAACATAGATTAGAGGAAACCACTGGATGGGGAGAGAGGAAAATGGCGATTTATTGCTTAAAAGGTACAGAAATTCTATCTGAAGTGATAAAAATATTTTGAAAATAGTGATGTTTGCACAACAATGTGAGTGCAATTAAATGAGTTGAATTGCTTACTTAAAAAATGGTTTAAATAACATTTAATATTTATATATTTTACTATAGAAAATTCTTTAAAAAGCAAATTGGTAGTCTTATGGTACTAAAAAAGGCCAAGTGTAGAAAATACTCACTTAAATTTGTGTTCAACTAAATTTTCTGACTACACAATCTGCTATTTTTGCATACAGTCTATTTAAAATTTTTGTGTATTGTATAATTCAAAGCACAGCTGATTTGCAAATTTACTCAGTAAATATAAATACTATGAAGATGATACAAATACAAATTATTTTGCTTCAGTGGAGTCCTGGCAGTGCAGTGAATAATAGCATGGTTGCTAACCAGAGGTCAGCTGTTCAAATCTATCAATGACTTCTTGGAAAGGATCAGGAGTGTGCTACTCTGCACTGCAGGGTCACCACTGGTCACAGTTGACTGGCCAGTAAGTTTTTTTTCAAGTGAATCAGGAAAATACCATTTTTTAAAAAAAGTGTTCCACTGTCTGATTGAGTTCTTGAAATACAAGGAGACAAAGTGAGATACAAAGATGAAAATATTTCAGTGTGGAGTCTTTCAAAATCTAACTGAATCCATTTATAAATTAAGTACAGTTTATCAGATAATATAATTACTGAGAAGCACAGAGAGAGAAAAAAATCTGGTTTCTCACGATAATATACTCATAGATAATTGCATTGGCTCCCGAATTAATTATATAATAATATTGTAATAATAGAAATGTTTTTTCATAATGTGCCTTGATTCTTAGATTTCAGTTTGCTTTTTATTCGTTCTGCCTTTTAGTTCAATGCATAATTTTGAAGATATATTGTGTGAACATACCATGTGGCAATTTTTTAGACATGCATAATAAATATTTATAATTAAAACAATGTACACTGAAACTGTTGGGTTGTTGTTAGGTGTCTTCAAGTCCCTCTAACTCATAGAAACCTGATATACAATAGAAGAAAATACTGTCATGTGCTGTGCCATCCTCACACCGTTGCTGTGTTTCAGTCTGTTGTGGCAGCCACTGTGCCAATTCAACTCGCCAAGGTTTCTCTTGTTTTTTGCATGATGTCCTTCTCCACGCGCTGGTCCCTCCTGCTAACACGCCCCAAATACAGGCATCTTCACTTTTAAAGAACATTCTGACTGTATTTTTTTCTAAGAAAGAGATGATCATTCTCCTGGCCCTCCATGGCATAGTCAATATTGTTCACCAAGCCTAATTTCATTTAGATTAAAACTTCATATCATTTAAAATAAAAGTCCATACAAGTAGAGAAGGGAATTTAATAGAATATAGGCTCTAAGAATTATCAAAACTAGAAGCAAAATAGTGAATATTGTACTCTTGAAGAATATGATATAAGATAAAATAGAATGATTCCAATCACACAGGAAAGCATTTTAAGCTAGGAACTGGGACTCTTTATTACTTTTAACCATCATTTCACTTTACAGTCTTCATATCAAAAAAGAAAAAAAAAAAGAAAGTAAATGTCAAACAGAATTACTACACTGAGCATTACCTTAGCAAATTAAACTTTGCCTAGTAGCAGAGTAACTTTACATTCATCATTACTTCATGCTAACATTACAAATTAACCTAATAACTACAGTATATGTATTATCTCAATTATAGAGATGTGATTTCCATTACCACTCTAATATAATTCCATACTCCTTATATCTATGTTAATAAGCCTCAAAAATAGCTTTGACTCATAATTCCCTGATAAAAGTTTCTTCAAGAGCCCACTAGTTTAGCTTGGTTACCCAGAATTAACATTCATCATTATGTATAAAAATGATTTCAAATACTGAAATTCTTATTACCCTTAAATAAGGAGTTAGCTGTTAAAAAATAATAGTAAAATGAATAAATGCAAGAGATGTAATCATATATTTTTAATATCTTCAAATGCTTCAGGAAGTCACTTTGAGATATGTTCAAGAGCAGGAAATTTAGACTCTGAACAGTCCATTTGTAATCTTTGCTCTACAACTTATTAGCCATAAATTTGCTACATATCATTTACCTTTTGTATACTCTGAAGAGCATAGTAGACTTTATAAGGTTATTGTAAAAATAAAATCAATACATGTAAAATATGTAGCATATCTCTAGTTTCACAGAGGAATTATCTGGGGAAAAATCCAATAATTTATATACTTCTGGAGTCCAATTGTTATTTTGTAAGTGAGAGTGCATATTTACAGCCACATGAGCTTAAAATTCCTGTATTGCAGAGAAAAGCTCCTAGACCTTCATCAGGCAATATTTAGGGGCACTATTGAAGCATCTAAGGGGTGAATTGGAATTGGGACCCACCAGTCCACCAAGCAAAACCTACCAGCACAGAGAGGAAGATTTGAGAGGAAAGCGTTATACACAAAATCAGGAAGTTATATTAAAATACACTAATTGGTTCTTGGTCAGGTAAGGAGATGGGAGGTGGGACATTGGGGGATGCGGAACACTGCGGATTTGTACTTTAGTTACTACATTTGTCCACACCCGTTTGAGTGATTCAGCTATAGTAAACCTACAGGACAGAGTAGAACTGCCCCATAGGGTTTCCAAAGAGGTGTTGGTACCGTTAAACTTCCAGCCTTTGGGTTAGCAGCCAAGCTCTTAACCACTGCATTTCCAGGGCTCCTACATTAGTACAGATGGACTAACCAGATTTACTACAAACTTAACTGCAGAAGTACATGCTGGCTCAAAATATTACAAACAAGAGTCACAAGATGCTTACAATATATATTTTCCATAACAGGCTACAAAAGTAACTTACTCAAAGCAACTCATTTCCTAAAGATATCCTGTGCAAAAAGCTGCAATGTCCATTTACCTCAGGGCTCCCTCTCCAGGTAGCGACACAGAGCTTAATCACAGAGTCTGCTTAAAGTAATAAGCAAAGAGTTTTCTTGAGAGAGACAACAATTCACAAATTGGGAGGCACAAAGTAGAGACAGTTGACACAGTATTCTAGAGAGTGAAGAGTCATGGGTTGAATTGTGTCCCCCCCAAAATATGTGTAGCCATTTGGCTAGGCCAAGATTCCTGGTATTGTGTGATGTTCCTCTGTATTGTGAATTCTGCCTCTGTGATGCTGTTGAGAGAGTACGGAAACAGTTGTGTTGTCAAGATGGACTCAGTGTTTAAGATTGTATTGTGCCTTGAAGCAATCTTTTGAGGTATAAAAGAAAGATGCTAGTAGAGAAATGTGAGGACGTGATACCACAAAGTTGAAATGCCAGGAGCAGAGTACATTCTTCAGAAAGGACCTAGGGTGCTTGCCTCTCAGAATCTCTCAGGCTAGGGGAAATTTGATGACAAGCTTCTGCCTCTAGAGCCAACAGAGAAAACTTTCTCTTGGATCTGACACCTTGAATTTGGACTTTCAGCCTACTGGACTGTGGCAAAATACATTCTCTCTCTCTCTCTCTCTCTCTCTTTTTAAAGCCATTCATTTGTGGCATTTCTGTTACAGCAGCTCTAGATAACTAAGATAGAGGTGTCAAAGGTTCAGTAGAGAAAACAAGTGTACCTGATTACTCTTATGGTGGGCTGTGAATACATAAAGGTATAAGACAAAGGTCACTAAAGTGGTTTTTCCAGTGCAAGACTTATCCATTGCACTCTGGATGTTCTGACCTTTGCGATTTCCCCAAATGTAGGAAATTCAACTGCCCAATACGTGGTAATAGGGAACCGCATTAGCGATTTAAAGAGCCCTGGTGGCACAGTAGAAATCCTGGTGTCATAGTGATTAACTGTTACGGTGGCTAACCAAAAGGTTGGCAGTTCAAATCCATGAGATGCTCCTTGGAAACCATGGGACAGTTCTACTTTGAACTATAGGGTCATTATGAGTCAGAATCTACTTGTTAGTAGCGGCTTTAGTCTTTGGCTTTTAGTGCTGCAGTGGTTAAGAGCTATGTCTGCTAACTCAAATCTACCAGTAGCTCCTTGTAAACCCTATGAGGAAGTTCTACTCTGCCTTATAGGGTCACTAGCACTTGGCTTGGCTTGGCATTAGCTGGAATCAACTCAACTACAAAGAGTTTGGTGTTTTTGTTTGTTTTCCTTTTTTTGGAATAAGAGAGTAACCCCTTGCCATCCAGTGGATTCTAATTCATAGCAACCTTTTAGGATATAGTAGAAGTGACCCAAAGGGTGTTCAGGGAGCTTAAGGTGGATTCAAACCATGGACCTTTGGGTTAGCATCTGAGTATGTAACTACTTCACCATCAGGACTTCAGTATAAGACATATAACCCAAACGAAACTCACTGCTGTTGAGTCAATTCTGACTCAGAGCAACCTTAAGGACAGAGCATAACTACCCCATAGTTTCCAAGGGATGCTAGGTGGGTTCTAATTGCTGACCTTCTGATTAGCAGCTTTAGCATGTAACTGCTACACCACCAGGGTTTCCATAAAATATAGCAAGTTAAAATTCTGCAGGGATAACTGGTAGATTTCCTGAAGCAAATTTAGCAAGCAACCTGTTACTTATGTATTTTTTTATGCTGCAGCAAACAGTTGTCTCCAGAACCCTTGGATAAATATTCCCTGGAAAACAATTCTTCACAAACTGTGCTTGGCTTCCTTCACTGATAGTGGCTAAATTTCTGTTGTTTAAGTTTTCTCATTCTTTTGTAAAAGTGATTCATCTGGAAGAGCACAGTAGAAACTGACAGATCCAACAGCCTGCAGTCTTAGGCTAAATGTGAAAGAAGGGCTCAGATTTGGGATAAGAACATAGCTCTTTCCTAATAATAAGCTGTCATGATTACTAGTTTTAGCTGTGTTTATTCAGTATAATCTTTCTATATCCTGCTTTGACCACAGGAAAAAATATCTCCTTAGTTACCCATTGTTATGGAACCATGACAAGGACACAACGGGCTTTCATTGCTGATTTTACCTTTACTGCATCCCGCAGAGACATGGCTTGGTTCAGCCGTTTTGCTTAAGTATAAACTTCCCTTGTCTCTCCTGTCTTTCACCAGTCATTTTTGTTTCTTCTTATTTCCTCTAATGCACATATTTTCTCACGGAGGAAACAAACAAACAAACAAAAAAAAAAACAAGCATTGCCGTCAAGTCAATTCCATTCACACAAACCCTACAAGATGTTGTAAAACTGCTCCATTGTGTTTCCATGAACCTGCTAGTGGATTCAAACTGCTGACCTTTCTGGTGGGCAGTCAAGCTCTCAACCACTGCACTGTTAAGGCTTCCCATAGAGAGGTCATTTATAAATATTGTTCACCCATCTGTGTGTTGTTGTTATTAGGTGAGATTCAGTTTGATACAGCTCCTAGTGACCTAAGGTATAACAGAATGAACTATGGTCTGTCCTGTGCTGTCCTCACAGTTGTTGCTGTATTTGAGCTCATTTTTGCAGCCATTGTCAATCCAACTCATTAGGGGTCTCCATCGTTTTGTGGACCCCCAACTTTCTCAAGCATGATTCCTTCTTAGCAATCATTTCTTTCTGATGACATGCACAAAACAAGTGTGTGTGTGCATATATATATATAATTTTAAATATATAAATACATTTATGATCTATTGTTGATTACATTGGGAAACAATTTCTCAGTCTAGCTCACAAGTCACCAAGCTACCGTTTAGCTTTTTCTCCTGATGCTTCTCAAATATGTATAAACTGTCTTTTAAGTTGGAGCCGCCACTGTCTTCAAAACACATAGAATGTCTGTCCACACCTCTGTCTTTGCATATGTTGTTTTGTTTTTCTGAAATGTATTGCCCCTCTAGCTGCCTACATAAAATATTACCTCCCCTCTAACAAATAATTCTTACTAATTTTCCCATCTATTCATTTTCTACATTATATTTTATTAGCAAAATATGTAACGCTCACTTGTATTATAGTAAATTTTGTTATTTTATTCTAAATACTGAGTTATCATCACCTTCAATATTAGCCCTATATGTAACTAATTTTTACATTTTGTGCATTGCAAATAAGTATAATGTAGAGAACAAAGTTTATTGGACTACTTTCCAGACTGAACACAGGACATGTACTTTTCTTTTATATGTACTGTAATTAAAAGTACATGTAAATAAAACTTAATAACTCATTTGTTATTAATCTCATATAATAACTTGTTTATTAATCTAGAGCAGGTAGTATTTTCAGGTATTAAGAAACAGGAAAGAAAAAGTAAATGTTAAAACAACAGTGACAACAAAGACAAACAAAAGGTAAGCTAAAATAACAAGACAACAATCTCATGGGCTAGAAACACAGTGTGGTTGGTGGAGAGCAAAATCTCAGGCTGGAAACAATTAATTGTGACAGTGCTTGAAGTTTGCTTATAGGTGTACTGGAGAACACAAACAGTTCAGACAAGGTAGGTTATTCGATTTATTCTTAGTACTTTACTCTCATACAACAGGCTTGGAGAATTGCAGTGAATCTAGATGGGGCAAGGTTTGGAAATCAGATTATTAGAAGGAAATTGCAGACAAATAAAATAAGCAGTAGCTGAACAGATGAGTGAGAGCAGAGTGATAAATTGGGAAGCATACAAAACAAGCTTATAGGTCTACGCTGCAAAATGAAATATAATCCTAAGAAAGTCAGCCAAATTAACAATTAAAAGATGAAAGCATTTTGAATGAAGTTAAATGAACCCAATACACAAGAAAAATGTAGAACTGTATTTTAATAACATCCAAATTGAAAAAGAAATTGCTTTGTGAATATGGTTATTTAATGTGCTATGATACAAATGTGAAAGTTATACTATTTGTTAAAATAATTATCATAAGTGAAAATTTAGACAAAATAACAGCATTAGAAGATGTTCATTAAGTAGGCTGAATGGTTGTAGATTTTGTATAAAATGTTAGATTTAACTTTAACACGAATATCGACTATTTTATAGTAAAAGCAGAAAACAGATTATACATATTTGTGTGTATACAAGCATGAGAAGAAAAACTCATAAATCTTTTAATGAATAATAAGCAGAAAGAAGAAAAGTATACAAAAATGAAAAAAGAAATAATTTAAAACATGTTAGTAAGAACAATAAATGTAATTAAATGTACTTCCTGATTAAAGGGATTTTCAGTTGAATTTAAAAGTCCTTCCACAGACTACTTACAAATGAAATGACAAACACATACACACACAGACACACAGAAATAAAAGGATCGTTAAAATGCAAATATTAACAATTACTACATATTCTTCTTGTTAATGGAAACAAGTTGTCTCTTACTGTAGCCCCTTTGTAACAGAAGCAGTCCTTGCTGATTATGGCACAATCTTCATGCTAGTTATGTTTAAGCCTATTGTTGTGTCATTGTGTCACTCCATCCAGGAAGCAGCCAAGAGAAAATAAATTCTGTCTGGGGACAGCCCCATTTAATGATCTAACAACCGCCTAAATGAGTTATCTAGACCAAGAGCAGTTGAAAGATAAAGACAGAAGTCTTTTGATATCATTTGTTTATTCAAGCCGCTTTCTTCATTTGATATCATCATCTTGGGGATGATAAAAGTCAGTAATCTCCTTAAGACATAAGGACTATTTCACCATTGTTAAGTGGCCTTTGTGACAAAAGATACGTCATTGCCAGATTACACATATTCTGGAGAGCGGGAAAAAGAAAACTAACACACAGAGTTTATTAAAGACCCTCAACGTTGAGGATAATGAGCTGATTGTAGTAGAAAAGCAATACTGTAAACCACTTAAACCACAAAGGCTTAACAGCCCTGAGACACCACCAATAATCCTGAGAAAGGACAAAATGTCGGAAAATCAGACAAAAGCAGTTGGGGCCAGTACTGCCTATGAAATGCAGCTTGACACATAGTTGTAGCTTCTGCACTAGAAATATGTTGTCCTTTGCACTGTACTCAGTGTAAAACGGTGGCTGCAATGGCACATACTGTTCAATAATGATCATGTCATTTGAAGAGATTTGAATAACACAGGCTGTCATGGATTGGATTGTATCCGCCCAAAAATAGGTGCAGCCATGTGGCCAGGCTATGAGTCCCTGTATCCTGTAATTGTCCCCCATTTTGTGATTTTTCTGTGCTGTATGTTGAAGGATTAGGGTGGGACCGTAAATCCCTTTATAAGATCACCTCCCTGCTCTGCTGTAAAGGGAGTTTCCCTGAGGTATGGCTTGCCCCGCCCTTACACCCTTACTCATTCTGTAAGAGATAAAAGGAAAGAGACGCAAGGAGAGAACTGGGAACTTCACACCATCAAGAAAGTGGCACCGGGAGAAGAGTGCATGCTTCAGACCTGGGGGTCTTGGGCAAAGATGCCCCGTGGACAAAGACTGATGCCATACCAGACTTTCTTCCGGAGCCCACAAAGGGACAAGCTTTCCCCTGGAGTGGACATCCTGAATTTGGACTGTCCCCTACAGGACTGTGTAAGAATAAGCTTTCCTTTGTTAAAGCCATCTACTCTGTGGTATTTCTGCTATAGCAGCACTAGCTGACTAAAACACAGGCTTTAGCAGCTGAATTCTATTTAGTTTCATCACAGAAGGAACACGTAATACATATAAGCCATCTAAAAAAGTAACTGAGACTGTTCAATTGGTACTTCTGGATTGTTTCCATAGTTTGTAGCCAAACCCAAATAGGAATTTCTCTAACCTTTTTGTTGGTATTACTTTTAATGGACACCATTAGAACTGCTCTAAGCTGAAAGCCCAGTGGTGAAATGAAACATTTATATGAATCTCTGTAGATCAAGGAGTCCCTGAGTGGTACACTGGTTACTGTGTTGAGCTGCTAACCAAAAGCATGGTGGTTCCAGTCCACCAAGAGTTGCCTTGAAAGACAGAAAGGCTTAGTAATCTACTGCTGAAAAATCAGTGACTGAAAACACTGTGAAGCAGGGTGCTGTGCTGATGCACATCGGTCTGTTGACATGAGTTGTAGCTGACTCCACAACAACACGTTGGTTGATTGCTCATAAATCCAGGAGCTTGTGGAATCAGCAGCGTTGATGTAGGTGGTAGACTGGAGAGTAACTTTTCCTTCACTGATATAGCTGCCACCTTTCATACCTAGTGCCAGGTCATCCGCTCTCTTAAATATGTGGTTTCTATATGAAGAAACAAATTTGCAGGCCCTTGACTATTCTCTTACTAAAAGCCATTTTTTTCGGTCAATATTGCATCCAAATCATAAAAAATGCTGGATCTTGAATCTGTTTTTACCCTCCTAACAATCTAATAAATTTGCTTGTTATTATATCATCCAACTTAACAAATTAATTTGTTATTGTGTCATGAAAGCAGGCAGAAAGCGCGTGATTGTTGGATTAGAGACAAAGGACCACACAATAAGCAGCATGAGCTTCAGCATGGGCAACAAGTCCCGGGCTGAAAAGCCTTTCAATTGAGCAGTACGAGGGGGTAGATAGGTAATCTGTGTGCAGTGAGTTTGCGTTTCAGTTGAGGAATCTAAAGTGTATCAGAGCTGAAAATTATTTGTGTATGTGTGTGCTTTCCTGAATGGTGTATATAGTTAGTCCATAATCTACTAACTGAAAGATAGAATTCCCCAGAGGTGCCTCAGAGATAGGCCCAGCCATCTTTTTCAGAAGGGTCACAGCCTTCAAATTCCTGTGGAGTAATTCTACTCTGGGAACATGGGAGGCTGCCAGGAGTCAGAATTGATTCAACAGAAACTGATATCTGTCTATCTATCTATCTAATCTATCAATCATCTATCTACCTACATATTTAGCAAGCATCTATCATGTACACACATATATTACAAATATACATTTATTTATTATGTGTGTGTGCAGAGAATATATACACACACCAAAGAAATGTGTGCATTATATTTATGTGCTGGAACATATTTTGTATTGATTTTATAAACACTATAGATATATGGTTAACATGATTTAATGATAAATATTCTCTTTATGCAACAAAAACATTGTTTATTACAAATTTTTATAAGATATGAGAGACTAGACCTACATGAAGAATATAAGCTCACTTAAATGAGGACTAGAAAAGCAGATCAAAATAAATGCAAAGAAGTATCTTATAAATATTTTATTTCTTCCAAATTTAATCTATTAATTTAATGCAATTTTAATCAACATCTCAACAGGATTCTCTACTAGAACTTGACCTATGTATTCTAAAGTTCACGTGGAGTTATGAATTTGTGAAAATTGACACTCCAGGGCCCTGTGGAATTGACCTACTTACCTGAATATCAATGAGCACACATAAGGCTGCAAACTTCACGAAATGAAAACAGGTTATTTAAAATCCGTGTTTACTAAGAACAAGGACCTTTACTGAAGCAGACTGTCACAGCTGTCTCCCACAGAGCAGCTGGTGGGTTTGAATCACAAAACTTTTGCTTGATTGCCAAGTGCTTTAACTACTGCACCACCAAACATTCTTCTGATTTCAAAAGTAAGATTGTATACTTTCTGTTTTGCAGGCCAGTGGCAGTCTTAATCTCAGATATGATATTTCCTTTCAGAGAATACATTATTTCCACTTTCAAAGGCAGACATGACTGTTGTGTGGCCATTTGTTACTTCTAAAATAACAACCCTCATAATAATGACTTTGGTTGCAGAAAAAAAAAAAGCAATAGGTTGCAAAGTCCCCAAGTTAATTAATCTGTTGAGCAGAGGCGTATTCATTCTGCTATCATGTTATCAGTTCCATTTATTTACCTTCTGTAGAAATTACATATAACATTGCTTCCAAATGCCAAATTTATGCTTCTCTATTCAGAAGAACGGAGCATTCAATTTAAAAAGCCACATTTTTATTTAAACTAAAACAATGTGTGTATATGTATGAGATGGTTGTTTGCTCCATAGTGTTAAACTAATTATAAAATTGTTACTGTTAGGTGCCACTGAGTCAATTCCCATTAGTTGTGGCTCTACACACAAATGAACAAAACACGACAGTGCTCTGTGCCATCCTCACGATTACTGTTAGGCTTGAGCCCACTGTTGCAGCAACTGTGTCAGTCCATCCATGTGAGAATCTTCCTCTTATGAACTGACTCTACTTTTTCAAGCATAATGTCTTTCTCCAGGGAGCGGTCCTTCTTAACATAATGTCCAAAGTAGATGAGATAAAATCTCACAGTCTTTGTTTCTAAGGTTCATTCTGTCTATGCTTATTCTGAGACAGATTGGTATACTCTTCTGGCTGTCCATGGTGTGTTCAATATATTTTACCAGCACCATAATCCAAAGGTGTCAGTTCTTCTCCAGTCTAACTTCTTCATTGTACAGCTTTCCTATGTTTATGAGATCAATAAAAATACCACGGCTTGGGTTAGATGCATCTTAGTTTTCAAGGTGATATCTTTGCTTTTAAACACTTGAAGGAGGTCTTTTGCAGCCCATTTGTCCAATGCTATATATATATGTCATGCAATTTCTTAGCTGCTCTGTCCTTGGGCATTGATTTTGGATGCAAGTGAAATGAAATCCTTGACAATTTCAATCTTTATTTCATTTATCATGATGTTGCTTAGTGGTCTTCTTATGACAAATTTTGTTTACTTTATATTGAGATGTAATCCATACTGAAGGCTTTGATCTTCATCAATAAGTACTTCAAGTCCTGTTTACTTTCAGCAAGCAGTGTCATCTTATCTGCATGTAACACATTGCTAATAAGTCTTGTGCATACTGATGCAGTGCTCTTTTTCCAGCTTCTTAGATTATTTGTTCAGCATACAGATTAAATAAGTACAGTGAAGGAATACAACTCTGACACACACACTTTTCCGGACTTCACACCGTATAGTATCACTTTGTTTGAGCAGCTGCCTAATGAGAAAGCTTGATGTAGATCCACTGTGTTCTGGAATTCCCATTCTTCTCAATGTAATTCATAATTTGTTATGATCAACCCAACTGAATGCCTGCGGGTAGTCTATAAACCATAGGTAAACATCTTTCCATCATTTTCTGGTTTCAGCTAGGATCTACCTGACATCTCAACGATATCCAATGTTCCACACTCTCTTCTGAATCCAGCTTGTATTTCTGGTAGTTCGCCATAGACGTACTACTGCAATCATTTTTGAATATTCTTCAGCAAAGTTTTACCTGTGTGTTACATTAATACTGACACAATTGTGTGCTTGAACACATTTACATACAGTGTGTATCTGAATGCAATGTAATTTTTTGAACAACTGAGTAAATATTTGAATAGAAATTAAATTAGAATCTGTATTCAACCCTCATAAATACCTTCAATATTAGTTAAGTAGTAAAATTGTTTATGAAAGTATTAAAAATGTATATATGTTTACACGTGAAAAAGGAGGCTGTTTCTTTAAATATCATTTCTAATACAAACTAATATTAAATAATTGAGTTGTGTCTATGTAGAATTATAGACTATGCAACACAAAATATTTTTTAAAAAGATAAATGCAATACATATGACATTGAAATATCAAATAATATCAATACAAATTTGAAAATCAGTAAGAAAACATTTAGCACCTTCTAGAACTTTGGTAACTTCCTCATTACCATGGATCACATTTTTTTGGAATGTATATATATATACATCTCTCTCTATATATGTATATATATACATCTCTTCCAACTTGTGGTAGGGTTGCCTAAATGGAACTGTATTGTTACTAAGGTATTACCTGTAATTTAATTTGTCTTCTCAAGTTACTGTTAGAAACTCTCAGTCCAGTTATTTTAATTCATCATTTCTTTCATGAGCACTAGCTGCTCTATGTTCTAGAGCAGGATTCAGAGTCTTCTGTGACATGAATTTTGGTCTTTTGTTTCAGTCGTGTCTTTTTAACGACCTTTTGCTTTTTTCACACTTACTTCTGATCACACTACTCCTGTCTTTGGTCGCGAGTACTCAGTCCGTTGAATGTGTTCGTGAAATGGTCCTTAAACTCAGGTGAGATATACTCAAGGCCATACTTTTGCTCTTGTAGGCTTGGTTTACTTTTCTTCCACTTTAAACTGAACTTGCATATGAGGTCTGCCAATTAAGTTCACTAATTCACACTAGTAAAAGTGCTACTTACCTTATTGCCTAATATCACTACGATCACCTTAAAAGTACTCCCCTTGGGAAGCTAACCCCCCATACCAGTGCCTAGATCACCATTCAAAGCAATTCTAGAACTCTTTTCCTGGAATGGCCATTAGAGTTGTCATAGGGTTACCCTTGATGTCCTCAACGTTATCCAAATTTCTTCCTTTCAATATTTCTTTTATCTTCAGGTAAAGAAAAAAGTCATTGGAGGACCAATCAGGTGAGAAGGGAGGATGTTCAAGTGCAGTTGTTTGTTTACTGGCTAAAAACTCCCTCACAGACCATGCCGTGTAAGTTGGTGCATTGCCACGATGCAAGAGCTATGAGTTGGTGAAAAGTTCAGGTTATTCTCGACCAACTTTTTCACGTAGCCTTTTCAGAACTTCCGGATGGTAAGCTTGGTTAATTGCTTGTCCAGTTGGTACAAATTCATATGGAGCAACCCCTCTGATATCAAATAAGTTTTGCAAAATCATCTTGACTCTTGATTTGGACTGATAGAACTTTTTCGTTTTGGAGAATTGTCAGACTTCTATTGTGCACTTTGATGCTTTCTTTCAAGGTCACATCAGTACACCTATGTTTCATCACCAGTGATAACAGGGCCCCAAACATCATCTTACCTCTCCAAAAGGTAAACTTTGACTCTTCTTTGCTTTTGTTCATCGATAAGCTCCATTGGGACCATTTTTGCAAATACATTTCTCATGCCCAGATTTTCAGTGAAGATTTTCCTAACTGTTTCTCTATTGATATTTACTTGTTCAGCCAGCTTCTCACAGTCAGCTAATGATATTGGTGCACAATCTGATGAGTATTTTCAGTGTTTTCTTCAGTTCTGCTTGTTACAGGCCACATCGATCTCTTTTTATCAGTGACACATTCTCTTCCTTCAGAAAACCATTGAATGCACTCGTACACAGCCATTTTATTCATGACATTAACCCCATAAACTCAGACTAACATGTACATCCCTGATTTCATTCCCACTCTTGTCAAGTTTAAAAAGAAATTTATTCATTGCTCTAACTCAAGTTCTGATGTTCTTGCAACAACACACAAAAACGTACAACAACAATAATGAATGCCACTCAGCCAGACACCACCCCACACTGACACAAACACAGCTGAGAGGCATTGATATACCAAGGTTATAAAACTTTACCAAGTTGTTTGTAGAATGCTGCCAATGTAATTGCACAGTGACAAGTTCATGAATTTAATTGTCAGAACTTGTTTGAGCAATTGGTAGTTTGTTCTTTGTTTAGTGCCTGGACTCTTTCTGATTGATGATACCAAGCCTCTTCATTGTTTCTTTCCACAGATATAGTTAATTTGATTTCTATGTATTCCATTTGGTGAGGCCTGCACATATAGTCATCATTTATGTTTCTGAAAAATGGTATTTCCTATGAATATGTGAGTGGTCTTGTAAAATTCTATCACATGATCTCTAGAACAGTTTCCATCACCAAGGGCTTGTTTTCCAACTACTGTGCCTTCCTTGGTTCAAACTTTTGCATTCCAATCATAAGTAGTTATCAATTTAAGTTGACTGCATGTTTGATCAGTATCATACTGCAGAAGTTGGTAAAACTCTTCAATATCTTCATCTTTGTCATTAGTAATTTCTATATAAATTTGAATAATTGTTGTCATAAAGGGCATTAATTGTAGGAATATTGGTGATATCATACCATTAGCAATATTTTACTTCAGAATAAATATTGAATATGATTCTGTTCATCTTCAATTTGTCAATTTTGAGTCACTGGGTCAAATGATTTTCCATATGATTTTCTGAGTCCTAATGGCCACTATCATCTATTTCAGCTTGTTAATATATAGGATGTATACTTCTCAAGTGTTTCACTTCATATTTCATATGCCAAGCCAAGTGCCATCATATATTTCAATTTTTATTGATTCATACTTTGTACACTTTGCATTCTGATTGCTAATTGATGTTACCAGCTGTTTTTTCCTATTCTCAATGGTGCTACATCATCAAGAAAGTCTCCAGTTTATTCCATCTATGTCATTAATGTTTATACAACATTGATAAGACAGCTTCTTCTCCTGTTGTATTCTGAGTCCTTCTGATATGAGGGGCTCATCTTCCAGCACTATGTCAGTGTTCTTTTGCTACTCATGTTTTCACTGGCTAAATTTTTTTTTTGTCTCTCTTCACCAGAAGTGGATTGCTGAGGTTTCTTCCTAGTCTGTCTTAACCTGAAAGCTCTGCTGAACAGTGTACCATAGGTGACCCTGTTGGTATTTGAAGTATCAGTGGCATAATTTCCAGCATTTAATCAACATGTAAGCTACCACAATGTGATAAACTGGCAAACCAAAGAAAGTTCATCAAAAGGAATGTGAGTATTAATAAATAATGTTCTTAATAGTATATGCAAAAAAATTTCTGAAGATAATTACAAAATAATTGTAGCTGTATATCAACAGGTACCTCCCAAAAATTCAAGCTGGAGTCAGAAGAGACAAGGAACAAGTTATATCACTACTGATGTTAGATGGGTCCAGGTTAGAAGCAGACAATACCAGAACATTGCTTACCTGTGTTTTATTGACTATGCAGAGGGATTTGACTTCATGAAACCTAATGAATTAAGGAGGAATCAGGGCTAATATGGTGGAGTAGCCATATGCATTCTGTGAGCTTTCTAACAACAAAGCACCAGAGAAACAACTGATTATACTGGACATTTCAGAGCCCTGAATATTAGGGGAAAACTGAGAGAGAGGAGTAGGTGAAAGAGAGGGGACAGCAGGTCAAAAAGACCCTCATTTGGCCAGAATTAAGTCCACACCCCTCACAGCTGTACAGTGGTAAGGAGGCAAACAGAGCGGCACAGCAAATGGAGCAAGTCTTTCTCAGCAGGGACTTCCACTTGAACATCATAAGCTAAGTTCTTGCAAACTTTTGCAGGGTAAGTCCTTCCTACAGATTGATCTTTATTCCTTTCCCTTGTACTTTTCCCTCTCTTCTCCTTTTACTGGGCAATAAAATATGAAGCTCTACCTGGGCCAAAAGTAGAAATCTTATGTTCATATCCTGAACTTTTCTCCTGGGACTTGGAGAGGGAAATAAATGGGGAAGGATCTCCTGGCTCCCTTGAACCAGGAACTCCCCCTACCTTTCTTAGCACACGCACATCTCTAACCACCCAGTGACAGTACACTGAATTTTCTAAAGCTCCAGAATCAAACAACCAGACTATGTGTATACTGAAAAATTAAATTAATGTATGTGTGTATGTGAACACAATAACCAAACATAAATAAATTACAGCAAATTTCTGCTGGCTCAAAGACAATGATCAATATAAAAAAAAATAATAAATAAATAAATAAATAAATAAATAAAAAAAACAGACCACCGTGGCTTGAGGAAACTCCCAAAACAAAGAATTAAAAAAAAAAAGAATCCAGATGAAGAAGACTTACTACAATAACAGGTGGTAGAATACAAAAGAGTAATGTATAGAGCTCTTCGAGACATCAGGAAGGTGATTAGGCAAAGTGGGGCAGAGCAGAGCAAAAAATTAAACAAGCTACAAGAAATAGTTGATCAAAAATAATCTGAAGTTCAGCAAATTAACAACAGAATTACAGACTTAGATAATTCAATAAAAGTTAAAGGAAAAGGACTGAGGAAACAGAATGCAGAATTATTGAGATGGAAGACAAAGCAACTGACATCAGCGTATATGAGGAAAATCCAGATAAAAGAATTTAAAAAATGAAGAATCACTAAGGCTAATGTAGAATTCTATGAAGGAGAATAACTTATGAATGACTGGAAGACCAGAATGGAGAGAGTTACAGAACACACAGATTGGTTGAAGATATATTGACATAAATCATTCATCATACCATAAAAGATGATATTTATCCAATATGCTCACAGAACTCTGCAGACAGTAGATCACAAAAGAAAGACAACAAAACATATTATAATCAAACTTACCAAAAGTGAAGATAAGAATAAGATTTTAAAGGCAGCTAGGCTTAAACAAAAAATAATACACAACTGAGAATCGATAATACTAATTTTAGATTATTCACAGGAAATCATGCTGACAAGAAGGCAATGGGATGACATGTACACAGCATTGAAGGGTAATAAAAAGAAAAAAAAAAAAACAAAAAAAACACCTGCCAGCCAAGAATTACGTGTTCTACAAAACTGTCTCTCAAATATGATGATGAATTTAGGACATTCCCTGATAAACAGAAGTTTAGAGAATTTGCAGAAACCAAACCAAAATTACAAGAAACACTGGCAGGTTTCCTTTGATTAGAAAACTATATACTCTAGTGTACAATGCAAAACAGAGCATTCACATCTCAATATAGCTAAGGAACCCATAAAAATAAAGAAATCAAGGCTAACACATTAAAAATAGGGAAACAGACTTCAGTATGTAAATAATGACATTTACATGACAGGTGCTAATAAATATATTAATAGACCTTTCATATGGAGAGGAAATCCAGGTGCTAAAAAAAAAAATAAAATAAAGACTGGTTTAAACTTAGAACATTAGGTGCAAATATTAAGGTAACCATAAAGGAAATTAGCAATCTTATGAATCAAAATAAGAAACAAAATCAAGAAGTCTAAACAGATATATATCTCAACAGATATAACTTCTGGGTTATAAAAGAAATTACAGATAGAATAAAGAAATTCACAGAATCACATGAGAATAAAAAAAAAAAAAATCCTACCAGAACCTATGGGGCTGAGCAAGACTAGGGCTCAGAAGTCAATTTATCTTGATAAATGCACATATCCAAAAAAGAATAAGGGTCCAAATCAAAGAATTAAACTTACAATTTAAACAAGCAGACAACAAGAAAAGAACCCCTCAAGCGACAGAAGAAAAAAAACGATAATAATTGGAGAAGAGTAAAATGACTTAGAGAATAGAAAACAATTGAAATAGTTAATCAATCCAAGAGCCGTTTTAAACGATTCAGAAAATTGATAAACCTCTGCCTAAACTGACTAAAGAAAAATAGGAGAGGAAGCAAGTAACTCAAATAAGAAGTGGATGGGCAACATCACAGCAGACCCAACTAAAAACAGAAGAATCATGCAGGATACTATAAAAAAATGTTATCTAATAAGCATGAAAATGTAATGGAAATTGACAAATTTCTAGAAACGTACTACCTACTAAAACTAACACAAAGAGAAGTAGAACAATAAAGTAATTAAAAAACTCCCAAATAAAACGAGCCTGGCCCAGATGGGTCCCTGTAGAATTCTACCAAACTTTTAGAGCCCAGCCAAGTGCTATGGAATCTATTATTACTAAAGGTATTATTTCTAATGGTTTCAGAACACAGAGAAGGATAGAACACTCACAAATTTATTCTATGAATCCAAGATAACTCTGATACCAAAACCAGGTAAAGATAACACTGAAAAGGAAAATTGCAGACCAATATCCCAGTCGGATACGACTTGATGGCACTTGGCCTGGCTTGGCATCTCTCATGAACTTAGATGTGAAACAAAATTCTAGCCAATAGAATTCAACAACATATATATATACAAAAAGAAGTCACCATGACCAAGTAGGATTCATAACAGGGATAAAGGGATGGTCCCACTTTGGAAAATAGAACTAATACAGTCAACCACACAAACCACACAAATAAGGCAAAAGACAAGAATCACTTGATTTTGTCAATTGATGCAGTAAAGATATTTGACAAAGTCTAACTCCTGTTCATGTCAAAAACTCTCAGAAGAATAGAAACAGAAAGGAAATTCCTCAAAATAATAAGAGGCATCTAGGCAAAGCCAACAGCCAGCATCAAATGGGAAATCACTAAATCAATACCATTCACAATAGTCCCAATAAGAAGAAATACTTAAGAATAAATCTAACTAGTGTTATAAAAGACCTACACAAAGAAAATTATAAGACTCTACTGAAAGAAAACAAAAAAGACTTACATAAGCGGAAAAATTTATCATGTTCATGGATGCTGTAATTGTGGGGTGTCATCAAGTCACTTTTGATTTATAACAACTGTATGAACAACAGAACAAAACAAATACCACCCAGTCTTGTACCACACCCACACAGTTTTTATGCTTAAACCTTTTATCCCAGCCACTCTGTCAATCCTTCTCCTCTTTTTCTCTGACTCTCTGCTTTACTAAGCATTATGTCCTTCTCCAGTAATTGATCCCTTCTGAAAACATGTTCAAAGTATGTAAATATTATGAAAATTTCTATTCTATCCAAAGCAATCTATAGATAGAATACAATCCCAAGACCAATTCCAAAGGCATTTTTAATGAGATGGAGAAACAAATCACCAGCTTCATATGGAAAGGGAAGTAGTTGTGGATAAATAAAGGATTGCTGAAGAAGAAAGAGGGAGGCATCACATTACCTGACTTTGGAACCTATTATACTACCAAGGTAGTCAAACAGCCTGGTACAGTATTTTTTTTTTTAAAGATGCTTAGGTCAATGGAACAGAACAGAGAATGCTTAGGTCAATGGAACAGAACATACACTTATGAGCAGCTTATATCTGACACAAGACCCAAGTCTGTGAACTAGGTGTGGTAGTGGGAGCAATAGTCTCTTCAAGAAATGGTGTTGGCAAAATTAGATATCCATCTGTAAAAAAAAGAGACAAGACTCATATCTCACTCTATATACAAAAATGAAAAATTGATCAAAGAGCTAAACATAACACATATGTACATAATAAAAGTCATGGAGAAAAAATAGGGACAGTACTGAGAAGCCTAATACAGGGCATAAATAGACTACAAAATGTTACTAACAGTGCACAAACAGCAGAAGAGAAAACAGATAAATGGGAACTCTTAAAAACCAAGAACTCACACTCATCCAATGAACATCAAAAAACTAAAAAGACTACCTACATACGGGGAAAATTCCATTTATTTATTTATTTGTTTTTGAATCTGATTGGCATCTAATCTCCGTAACCTATAAGGTACTGAAAAACCTCAGCAAGGAAAAGACAAATAACACAATTTGAAAATGGGCAAAGGATATGAACAGACACTTCACCAAAGAAATATCCAGACAGCTAACAGATACTTGATGAAATGCTTGTAATCATTACCCTTTAGAGAAATCCAAATGGAAACTACAGTGAGAAACCATGTCACTCCAACAAAGCTGGCATTAATGCCAAGATGCAAAATAGTAAATAATGGAGAGGTTTTGGAGAGATTGGATCTCTTCTACACTGCTCTTGGTAACATAAACTGGTACAACCACTTTGGAAATCAACTTGGCTCTGCTTAAAAAGTTAGAAAGAAAATTTATCATATGATGCAGCAATTCCACTTCCTGGATTACACATTCTGAAAATTAAGTCCACAAACTTCATTGTCCTAAGTGATACATACCTCATTGCTGAAAATCACTAGGCCAGCCAAGTGCCGTCGATTCACTAGGGTCACCTTTAAAATACCCTCCTTGGGAAGCTATGCACTGATGCCAGTGACTAGTTCACCCTGCAAAGAAATTTTGGAACTCTTTTTGGAATGGCCATTGTGAACAGCGGCAAGGTGGCAAGTTCTCAAACTTAATTGTATAGTTGCATGTGAGGGAGTTTTTAGCCAGTAAACCAATAACTATAGTTGAACACCATCCCTCCTCACCTGATCTGGCCACCAGTAGCCTTTTCTTTAGCTGAAGATAAAGAAAATATTGAAAGGAAGACATTTTGATGACACTCAGGGTATCAAGGGTAATACGATGATAGCTCTGACGGCATATCAGAAAAAAAAGGACCAAAATTGCTTTGAAGGGTGAGCTAGATGCTGGCATGCGTGTACAGCTTCCAAAAGGGAGTACTTCAAAGGTGGCCATGGTGATATTCGGCAATGAGGTATGTAGCACTGTTTCTAGTATGTGTTTATGACTTGACAGTCCTCTATACCCTAGAGAAATAAGAGGTGTCACAGGACTGGATACATACACACCAATGTTTGTTGCAGCACTGTGCACAATAGCAAAATAATGAAATTAACCTAGGTACCTATCAACAGATGAACAGTTAAACAAATTGGTATAGTCACAAGATGGAATATCACCCAACAGTAAAAACAATCTTGAGAAACATCTGATAACATGGAGTCATCTGGAAGACATTATGCTGAGTGAAATTCTTGTTCTTAGGTGCTGTTGAGTGCATTCTGACTCATAGCGACCCTATGAACAACAGAAGGAAACATTGCCGGGTCTCCTGCCATGTCTGCAATCATTTTTATGCTTAAGCCCGTTGTCGCGGCCACTATGTCAATCCATCTCATCGATGGTCTCCCTGTTTTTCACTGACCTTCTATTCTATCAAGTGTGATGTCCTTCTCCAGGGACTGATCCTTCCTGACAATGTGTCCAAAGTACGTCTTGCCATCTTTGCTTCCAAGAAGCGCTCTGGTTCTACTTCTTTCAGTACAGATCTTTTCTTTTAGCAGTACATGATACATTCAAGATTCTTCTTCAACACCACAATTGCAAGTCATCAATGCTTCTTTTGTTTTATTTGTTCACTGTCCAGCTTTCATGTGCATATGATGGGGTTGAAAATACCATGGCTTAGTTTAGGTGCACTTTAGTTTTCAAAGTGATGTCTTTTGAATACTTTAAAGAGGTCTTTTGCAGCAGACTTTCTCAATGCAATGTGTCTTCTGATTTGTTGACTGGTGTTTCCATGGGTATTGATTGTGGACCCAAGTAAAATGAAATCCTTGCCAATATCAATCATTTCTCCATTTATGACAATGTCGTTTACTGATCTAATTGTGAGGATTTTTGTTTCCTTGATGTTGAGGTGTAATCTACACTGAAGGCTATGGTTCTTGATCTTCATCAGTAAGTATTTCAAATCTTCACTTCCAGCAAGTTTTTAATGAGTCATTCTCCAATCTTAATACCTTGTTCTTCTTCATATACTTCAGGTCTTGTATTATATGCTCAGCATACATATTGAAAATGTATGGTGAAAGGATACAACCTTGACACCCACCTTTCCTGACTTTAAACCATGCGGTGTCCCCTTGTTCTGTTGGCATGACTGCCTCTTAACCTAAGTACAGATTCCTTAAGTGCACAGATAAATGTTCTGAAATTCCCATTTTATACAATGTTAGTCATAATTTGTTATGATCCACACAGCTGGATGCCTCTGAATAGTCAATAAACACAGGTAAACAGCTCTCTGGTATTTGCTGCTTTCAGCCAAGATCCGTCTGACATCAGCAATGATGTATCAGGTTCCATATCCACTTCTGAATCTAACTGGAATTTCTGGCAATTCCTTGTCGATACACCGTTACAGTAGCTTTTGAAAGATCTTCAGCAAAATTTTGTGTGTGGTATTAATAATATTGTTCAGTAATTTCCACATTTGGTTGGAAAACCTTTCTTTGTAATGGGCATAAATATGAATCTCTTCCAGTCAATTGGCCAGGTAGCTGTCTTCCAAATTTTGTGGCAAAGATGAGTGAGCACTTCCAGCACTGCATCTGTTTGTTCAAGTATTTCAATTGATATTCCATCAATATCTGGAGTCTTGTTTTTTGCCAATGCCTACAGTGCAGCTTTGACTTCTTCCTCAGTACCATCAATTCCTGATCATATACTGCCTCTTCAAACGGCTGAACATTGACTATTCTTCTGGCATTAATGACTCTGTGTATTCCCCATCTTCTTTTGATGCCCCTGAGTCATTTAATAGTTTCTCTATAGAGAGAAACTGCAACTCGAGGCTTGAATTTGAAATTAGTCAGTTGCAAAAGGACAAATATTTTATGAGACCACTATTACAATGACTCAAGAAAAAGTCTTAAACACAGAAGAAAATAATTTTTGATTTTTACAAGGAAGTATATGGAAGTAGATGTTTATTCACAGATTAGATAGTAGATAAGAACTGAATTAGGTGAAGGGAGTGACAAGATGCAGTAGAAGGGAGATTAACACTGTTGGACTATATCAAGATCTAAGAGGTTTCCTAAACACAACCCAGCATTTTGTAGGATAGAGTAGCAGGGGCAGGAGTCTGCGGGCTGTGGTTTCAGGGGACATCTACATCAATTGGCATAACTAAGTTTTGTTTGTTTTTTAAAGAAAATATTCTGCATCCTGTTTTGGGGAGTGGTGTCTGGGGTCTTAAAATCTTGCAAGCTGTCATTTAAGTAGCATGAATTGTCTCATCTACTTGGAACAGAGGACAGCAAAAGACATCAAAAGTATGAGGAAAGTACAAGTCCAGGAGACAAAATTGGGCATATGATTCAGGGACTACATCAGCATCAGACCAGAAGAACTGGATACTTCCCAGCCACCACTGATGTCTGCCCTGACAGGGAACACAATGTAGAGTTTCTGACATAGAAGGAAGGAAATGGGGGTACAGATCTAGAACTCTATGAAAAGACCCAACTTGATATTCCCGCACACTGGAGAGTCCCCTGAGGAGGCGGCCTTGGTCTCTTTGCTAACCAAGAGATGAAACAGGTACTGAAGCCAATTCCTCAATTAAAGATTGGACGGGACTATAAGACATTGAGTGATACTAGTTAAGAGTGTGCTTCTTGGCTTAAATATATACATGTTTTTGCCAGAGCAGCTCTTCACCAGAGATGAGATAGGAGTGTGGAGAGTGAGGGACAAGAATTGGTTGAATGAACACAGAAAGTTCAGGGTTGGAAGTAGGAGTGTGCTGTTACAGGGTGGGGAGAGCAACTAGTTATACAGAGCTATGTGGGCAGGTTTCCTATGGCAAACTGATTTGGATTGTTAACTTTCACTTAAAGCGCAGTAAAATATATTTTTAAAAAGATAAATACATAAATCATGGATAACATTGAAAAGAATGGGAATTACAGACCAGTTAATTGTGCTCACATGGAATATGTACATAAATGAAGAAGCATTTAAAAAAATAACAAAGGAACATGCATGATGATACTGTTTAAATCGGAACAGACACGTGTCCAGGTTGTGTTGTTTCACCACATTAATAAAGTCTGTATGTTGAGTAAGTATTCTAGAAGCTGGAATATATGAAGAAGAAAGTCACATCAGGAATGAAGTCTCAGTAACAACCTGAGGTATGCAGATGACACAGCCTTGCTTGCTGAAAGTGAAGAAGACTTAAAGCTGTTACTGATAAAGAACAAAGATCACAGACTCTAGTATGGATTACACCTCAACAAAAAGAATACAAAAATTCTCACAAATGGGCCAGTAATCAACATCACGATAAATGGAGAAAAGATTGAAGTTGTCAATGATTTCCCTTTACTTGGATCAACAATCAGTGTCCACGGCAGCAGCAGTTAAGAAATTTAATGATTTACATTGGACAATCTCCTGCAAAACACTTTGTTAGAGTTAAAAAGATGGAAGTATGCCCGTCCCAAGCTGTCGTATTTTCAGTTGCCTCATGTGTGTGAGAGCCGGACAACGAATACAAAAGTTTGGAGAAGAAAAGCTGCTTTTGCATTATGGTGCTGTTGAAGAGAGCTGAATATTACATGGGGTGGCAGAAGGACAAACAAATCTGTCTTAGAAGGAGTACTACTAGAACGTTCCTTGGAAGCAAGGTGCCAAGACATCATCTTGTGTATCATTTTTTTTTTCAAAGGGACAAGTTACCGGAGAAGAGCTTTTACATCATGTTTGGGAAAGCAGCTAACCAACTGGATGGCTTTGTTTCTTCCTCAGAGTAAATTTTGGTATATTGTTTATTTACTTTTTATTTTTATGTATCTCTTTTAGTCATCCAATTTTGGGCATTATTATAATGTAACAGTATCTATTCCTATAAATACAAGTTGAAATTTTTTTTTTATTAACCTGGTTTTGAATCACATCATTTCTAATTTTCTTATTTTCCATCTTTATTCATTATTATCACTTAAAATTAAATGTATCCATCCATCAATTCATTTATTTATATGGGAAGTAAATCAGTTCCACAACTGAACTGAATGAATGTAGAAATACTTAAAATAATTCTAATAATAAATGCTGGTTATATGAGATACTATGAGAATAAAAAACATGAAAGTGAATAAAAGGACTGATTACAAAAGATAAAATAAAATAAAAATAACTGGAAACCTGTGTCATCTTAGATATCATCACTTTTTTTTTTTTTTTTTACCAAAATCCACTATTACTGACCAGATGTGTATATGAAAGGGATACCCAAAAATAAAAGATAATGAGTTTTATTGTCACATAGTCTTCTGTACAAAGTCTGATATTCTTCCATTTTCCTTTCCTTATTTGTAAATTTGATTATCAGGTACTACCTAATTAAAAAAGTGCTTGAAAAGGTTCCTAAGAAGTAAAGACATTTTTTCTACTATTCTCGTTTCCATTCTCCCTTAATATGATTCCTTGTGATTGCTAGATTATCTTTGAACATAAATTATGAGTCTTGAATGTATTTATGCCATGTTTAAGTTTAAAAATCATATACTGGGATATTTTAAACTATTACTGTATAAACTATTAATAGATACGGTTGATTTTTCATGAGTACACTTTTAAAAATTAGTTACACCCACTCCCCAGTTGTCAACATCATTAGGTTCCAAGGACCAGGTTTTTACACGAAAACTGGCAATACATAAAAACGGAGCACCATGGCATCACGTCACCCCCTCCCCAGTACTGTAAATGTACTGCCAAACCCCTGCAAAGGCTGCCTGCCGCTACTGTGTTCCCTTCCCCAGTGTCACCTTAGGAAAGCTCAGCCCACACCATCACCTGCACGGGAGAGCTGCCTAGTGTTACACAGTCAAGGCGGCCCAACCACCCACCTGCCATCCCAGGGGGCCTCTCCCTTCTGTTCTCACTGTTGTTCCAGAAAGAGTGGTCCCAGATAATCCCTTTAACAACCCCAAAATGTCCCTGATGGTTTTGCTGCAGGGGAGAGGCTTCCTGTCCATGGGTTGGAGGGCCAGAGTCCTGAGCAGGAGGTATATGCTGTGCTCTGGGTACACAACCAACTCCCTAGAATGTATTCCTCAGCTCTTCCTGGGTGGCTCTGCCCCGCTCTGCCACCACATATCCGTGAGACTCGTAAGAATCAACAATCCAGAGCCTCCTCTGAGGCTGTGATGGCTAGATCCAACCCTTGCTCTGAACCTTAAATATCAGATGTTGCTGACCACTCACACACTGACTCTACTTCTTCCTAGTAGCTGAACCTGCCCTCACCAGTGCCCATCCAAGAGTGGCACAAGAAAGTGTAGGAAACCATAAAGGTGCTGATCAACTGATGTGGGATCCTGAGGACCCTGGGCACCAAAGTGCCCTATCTCAGGTCTCCTTCTGACCACAATTCAACCTGTCCCTGCCGATCCTGTTGCCTGGGTCCAAACTCTGAGTTCCACTTCCTTCCAGGTCCTGCTGGCAGCCAGCCTGAAGGACACTAGCAGCTGCTGCCCTGGGCTTGGTCCCTTTTCCCGCCAGTCCCACTGTAGCCTCCCCTCTACTCCACCAGGTACCTTGGTGACTAGCAGACTGCACACCTTTTCTCTCACTGATGATGAAATACTATGAAATCTGAGCTTTCTTTCTATGTGCATAAAGGGTCCACCAGCCAGGGACTCCATGAAGGACAATTTGTTACTGTCAGATGTGTACCCTTAGTTCACAAAGTAGTCAGAGAGTAGTTTTTTAAAATTATTGCTCTGTCTGGAAATGTTGGATAAGGAGATAATAAATAAGTGAGGAGTAGGTGTCGTCACTGCTAGAGTACAGCAGTAAATGACCTAATGTTATATATAAACTAAAACAATTCTTCCTCACGAGTTTGGCCATCCTTCCACTAAAAACTAACAGAAACTTAGATTATTATCTTTTTGTACTGAACTTTTACTTCATTGAACATCTAAACACCAACATTTTTATAACATATATATTTATGACCTCAAGGTATAATTTTCAAAAATTTATATCAAATATACTATTGAACTCATAATGAATGATGGAAACCAAGAAGATGGTAAGGATGATTACCAAAAAAAAAAAGAAAAAAAAGTTTAAGAAAGGTTATAGAGGACATCAGAAAAGGATGCTACAATGAGTTTTTTTTACAGAATTGGTTAGTATTACATAGTGGAACAGATCATGGCTTTGAAGTTATTATTTCTGATAAATAGTTTTAAACAAGACAGTATGTAACTAAATAATCTTTGGTCCTAATCAAGTCATAAATTACAAGTCTAAAACAGGTGCTTTCTGCTAATCAAGAGATGACAGACTTTTTTCTGTAAAGGGCAAGACAGGAAATATTTTTGTAGCTGTGGATCACATTCCACACCTGTCATGCATTCCTCCTTGATTGTAAAGTATTTTAAAAATGTGAAAACTGTCCATAGCTCAGAAAGACACATGAATATAAGCCAAGGGTTATGTTTTGCTAATCTTTATCCCAGAAAATTAAATAACTTTTGTGTGAGCCTGTTTCACTATGATAATACAGGGGTGTCCTTCTTTTTTGTTTCCAAAGTTTTGATTTATTAACAGATTACTAATGTGCAATATAATAACAAAAGCATGTTTTGCATGATATTTCAAATTACATGTATTTGTGTAAATACATGATTCACAAAAAATTCACAATACATAACCTATTTATTTCATAAATACAAGGGCTACCACTTAAGTTTGTGAACTCATTCTAGAAAAAGTGCCACATACTTCACTGATAAATATCACTATAGTCATCTTTGAAATACTCCCCTTGGGAAGCTATGCACCAATGCCAGCACCTGGTTCACCCTTGAAAGCAATTTTGGAACTCTTTTTCTGGAATGGCCATCAGAGCTGTCATTGTATTATCCTTGATGTCCTGAATGTCATCCAAACATCTTCCTTTCAATATTTCCTTTATCTTTGGGTAAAGCAAAAAGTCACTGGGGGTCAGATTAGGGGAGCAAGGAGGATGTTTCAATTTGAGGTCAGAAAGTTAAGTTCATTAACTCATCCTAGAAGAAGTGCTGCATATCTCATTGCTGAATATCACTATGGTCACCTTTGAAGTACTACCCCTGGGAGGCTGTAAACTGATGCCAGCAACTAGTCCATCATTTAAAACAATTTTAGAACTCCTTTTCTTTATTTTTCCTGTGATTAAGTGAAAGTACACAGTCCAAATTAGTTTTACATGCCTGCAACTCCTGCTCTCCTTGCCTGGTGACTGCACACTCCTCCTTTTCATTCTATACTTTAGTATCTTCTTAACAAGCTCTTGTCCTCTCCTCTGCACCAGTTCTCTCTCATTTAGAAAGAAACTAGTAAGACAGCATCCTATAAATGCATAGAACCATAAAGTATACAAACCATATGGTCATATTGTTTCCCCAAGCCTAGTCGTTTTTGGCGGAAGAGTTGATCTCAATACAGTTTTTGGACAGGGGCTGAAACAGCTCTAGGGGCCATGCTCCCAGGGGACCCGCTAGGCCAACAGACCATCATTTGTGGTCCTTTAGTAGAGGTCTTGAGCTGTACCCCTCTTTTTCTTGTGTTGCCACAGGGGCTCAACATTGTGAGCCCCATCACAGTTGCCTTTGGGGTGGCCAGGCACCATCTGAGTCTTCTGGTCACATGTTGACACAGTCTCCCTTTTACATGAGTCTATCTGTCTCCTGAGCTCTTTTTCCTTGTGACTTTGTTGTTCTCTGTGATCATCTGTTCTGGATGAGTTCGGACAGTTTTGTGTACCTCAGGTGGCAGCTTGCTGGCTTTTAAGACCCAAGATACCACTCACCAATATGGAATATAGAAGACTCTCTTAGCAATAGGCTAGTTATGGCAACTGATCTTGACATTCCCTGAGAACATGATCTACAGACTCTTTCCTGCTACACTATCCTTGCCATATTGGGTTGAGATTAGAAGAGCTTTCTGTTCATGGTGAAGTCCAGTTAAGGTGACGTACTTTCTACCGTGTGCTGTCACTGCTTTCACATAACAAAATTTCTAGCAACTATTTAATCTATAACCAACTCGCTCCCTCTTTCCTCACACTTGTACCCATCAAATAATATATTCTTCTCTAGGTAAGTCTATTTTGAAGTAATTATAGGAAGGGTCTCATACAATATTTGTCCTTTTGCTGCTCACTGATTTCACTCAGCATAATATCTTCCAGTTGAAACCAGGTTTTGAAATGCTTTCCAATGTCATCATTCTTTATCACTGGATAACGTTCCATTGAGTATATGCACCATAGTTTGTTTATCCATTCATATCTGTTGATGGGCATCTAGGATGATTCCACCATTTTGCTATTGTGAACGGTACTGCAATAAACATTCATGTGCATGTATCTATGTGACAGCCTTTGTTTCTGTAGGATATATTCCAAGCAGTGGGATAACTGGATTAAATGGTGTATCTATTTCCAGCTTTTCAAGCAAGTGCCACATAGCTTTCCAGAGAAGTACCATTTTGCAATCCCACCAGCAGTGTGGGAGAATTCCCATGTCTTTGCAGCCTCACCAGCATTTCCTGTTCTGTGTGTTTTGAATCACGCCCTACCTTGTTGGGCTGAGATGGTATCTCACTGTAGTTTTGATTTGGATTTCTCTGACAGCTAATGATTATGCACACTTCTTCATGTGTCTTTTGGCTGCCTGGATGTCTTCATTGGTGAAGTGTCTGTCCATCTCCTTTGCCCATTACTTAATTGGATTATGCAACTTTTTTGTTGATATTTTGCAGTACTTTGGAGATTACAGAGATCAGACATCAGTCTGTCATGTAGTTGCCAAATGTGTTTTCCTGTGTAGGAGGTCTTTTAACTCTTTAGATAAAGCCTTTGGATGAACAAAAGTGTTTAATTCTTTAATTCCCATTTATCTATTTTCTCTTCTGTTGATCATGTATTGTTTGTCAGATTTTGAAGTCTGTCTAACCTATGTATTAGAACTTCCATAGTTGACCCTATTTTTTTCCTGCGTGACCTTTGTCATTTTAGGTTTGATATTTAAGTCTTTGATCCATTTTGAGTTAGTTTTCTGTAAGGTGAGAGATGTGGGTCTTGTTTCAGTTTGTTCGCAGACAGATATCCAGTTTTGCCAAGACCGTTTGTTAAAGAGACTGTTTTTCCTCCAGTTTACAATCCTAGGCCCTTTGTTGAATGTCAGCAGTTCATAGGAAGATAGTGGCATCTCTGGGGTCTGAGCTCTGTTCCATTGATCTGTATGTCTCTTTTTGTACCAGTATCAGACTTTTCTAACTACTGTTGCAGTGTAATAGGTTCTAAGGTCTGGCAGCATGGAGCCTCTTACTGTGTTCCTCTTCTTCAGTAGTGCTTTACTTATCTGAGGTTTCTTCCCTTTCTGAACAAATGTGGTGATTTGCTTATCTATCTCATTAAAAAAAAAAAAATGACACTAAAAATTGTATTGGGATTGCGTTGTATATGTAGATCTCTTTGGGTTAAATAGTCATTTTCTCTATGTTAAGTCTTTCTGTGCATGAGCAGGGTAGGCTTATCCATTTCTATAAGTCTCAGTTTCTAGCTCTCTGTATTTTTAGATATCCCTTCCTGTTCAGAAATTCCAGTCATTTGTAGATTACTCCTCTTGATATAGTCTCACGTGTTGAATAGTGCTTCTTTATTTTTCTCATTTCTTTTCTCTGATTTCTCCTCATAAATCCTGGTGTCAGTTGATCTATCCTTAAAATCTCCATGTGGGTGACTCTGCCTCCCGGCTGAACAAGATGGTATCCTACTCAAGCATACCTTCTTGTTCTGAAACAGCAGAATCTGTAGTGCAGCTTAGAAACAAGAGGGTGCAAGTGCAGCCCTCTGTCAGTATCCAGGCTCTCAAAATGTGGCTATCCCAAGTACAGTGTCTTTGCTGGGCTATATATGCTGCTTATGTAAGCATTGCAGTTTGGTATAATTGCTTGCTCATGCCCAGTCCCTGCCTCCTAGAAAACAAAGAAAGTGTAAGTACCTGAAGTCCTCCTAGTGAGTCATCAGAAGCAGGACTCAACATGCAACTGTCTCATGTTAGAGAGAGGTAGTTTCCCCTTTACTGGCACCCACTTCAATCTGACAATCCAATGCCAGATCCTAGAGCCCCCTAACTGTCCACCCTGCTCTGCAGGTCTTAGTTCTCTGAGGGAATTGAGGAAATGTGTATCTAGTCTGCCATGGAACTCTTTTTCTGAAATGTCCATCAGTGTTGGCATTGGATGAGTTCTGACAAGTAAGTTTACAAACTCATTCTAGAAAAAGTCCTTTGAAGCATAGACTAGGGGCTTGCATCAATGTATAGCTTCTCAAGGGGAGTAGTTTGAAGGTGACTATAATGATATTCATTGATGAGGTATTTAACACTTCTAGTACTAGTTTGCAAGCTTGATTTTCAGACTTTGTACAATTATTTGTCTACTGGCTAAGAAAATCCCTCACAGACAACTATACAGTTTAGTTTGTGAACACACCACTATGCCACTGTGTGCAACTGGCATTCCTGAAAGAGTTCCAAAGTTGCTTTGAAGGGTGGACTAGGTGTTGATGTCATTGCATAGCTTTCCAAAGGGAGTACTTCAAAGATGACTGCAATGATACTCAGCAATGAGGTATGTGGAAGACTTACTTGTTGGACCTTATATATGTATATATAAAGCAGTTAAATATTTTTTCATAGTTCATATAAAACACAAATATATATCCCTGTTTAATTATTCTCCAAAAGAATACTTTTTTTCTGTGTGTGTAAGTTATTTAAAAGGGACCAAAATATGGTATTCTATGATTTATAGTGAGTGTCTAACTTACTAAAATTGTCCAATTACAAAATTGTCCAATAAAGAATCCTATAAAATAGTCCTCTCATTTTTATAATTTTCTGATTTTCCAATAGATTTTCACTTGTAGTAAAATGATAATGTAGGAAATTATGTAAAATGTTAATCTAATGTATATAGTTTTGAATCTTAGGAATGTTCTGATGAACAATCCTTATGATACATATATAGGAGTATATTTATAATATACACATTTTTCAAAGTTTTCTTTTGTATTATTGTACTTTAGACAAAATTTACAGAACAAACTAGTTTCTCATTAAACAGTTAACATACTGTTTTGTGTCATTGGTTACCAACCCCATAATATGTCAACACTCTCTCTTCTCAAACTTGAGTTCCCAGTCAACAGCACCTCTGTTACTTTCTGGTCCTTAGCTTGGGCTGGTATGCCTCTTTAGTCTTGTTTTGTTCTATGGGCTTGTCTAATCTTTGGTTAATGGATGAAACTACAGGAGTGACTTCATCCCTGAACTACAAAGGTGTCTGGGGGCCATATTCATGCATTTTCTCCTGTCTCTGTCAGGCCAGTAAGTCTATTGTCATTTTGTGAGTTAGAATTTTGTTCTACATTTTTCTCCAGGCCTGTGAAGGTTCTCTATTGTGATCCTTTCAGGCAGTCGGTTGCCATTCTGCTGTACTCAGTCTCATGGGGGTTGTGGTAGTTGCAGTCCATTTTATACATATATATGTTTGTATATATATACATATATATTATACACACGTATATTAAAGAGATGTCTTACAGAGTATATGTATATGTGTAAATATATATGTGTATATGTGTGTGTATATATATATTTACTATCAGATATTGTTTTATTTTAAACATTTTGTGTTTCAAGTCCACACCTTTAAATATAATTTGCTACAGTACATATGTGTATGTGTGTATATATATATGTGTGTTTACTGTTAGATATTGTTTTATTTTAAACATCTTGTGTTTCAAGCCCACAACTTTAAATGTCATTTGCTATTTCCAATAAAGTCTTGGAAATTAATGAAGACACACTCTGCAATGAGCTTTTTTTATTATCGATACAATGGTTCTCTAATAAATAATTGTAAATGAAGCAAGATACCACGCACAAATCTTCCTGAGGAGATCTCTCATGTTTCTGTTTTCTCTTGTGATTTTAAATCAGAAGTCAGCCTCAGATCATAAGGTGTATTTAATAACAAAATACACTGCATTGTAATTTCAGACATCAGAGGATAGTGATTAAGGGGATAGATTTTGGATCCAGACAGCCTGGGTTTTCATCATGATTCTGACACTTACTGGTTGTGTGTACTGGGGCAAACTTAGGCAGCCACTTTGCGCTTCACTGTGTGATTGGTGCTGTTGAAAGTGAAGGTATTTATAGCATTTACACTGTGGTTTGTATGAGGCTTAAATTAATACACAGTGCTCAGAATAGTGTTAGAACTTAGTTATTATTATACAAACCAAAAAAAAGAAAGAAAGAAAAAAAAAAAAAAAACACTGCCATCAAGTCAGTTCTGAATTCTGACTCATAGCAACCCTATACAGATACCTGTTGAACTGAACTACAAGTGAAGCAAATTACAGTGACAACCGCTGAAGACAAGGTTTAGTACCTCTGCTGTTCAAAAGACATGGATTTATCATGATAGTAGTGAAATTTCAGTTTCAAGCTCTTTTACTGAATGGATTCTTTCAATTCCCTGGATCTAATGTTAAATTTATTTATTTTTATTATTTCTCCTAAAGAGCTCCTCCTACACATACTCAGCAATTATATTAGCTTAAATCACTTCAGAGCCTTGCTTCACCTCCTGGCTCAATGCTGAGCATATGCATATCATGCCTATCAGTGAAAATTAAGGAGAAATAAATCTAACAATATTTAGCAAAATGAAATAATGAGTGTGCTGAAAAATGTTAAGTTTAATTGCTTGGGACATGTGGAATGTCAGATAACTGCAAACCCAGTTGTTGCTAACAACTAAAATACAACCCATGCAATGGCTTTTGCTTTGGTTATGAAGACATAAGCAATGTAAACACAAAGCAACCAATATTTTTAACTGTGTTTCGTTACATCCTTAATTGTTATGTTGAAAAATAAATAAATAAAAGTAACCAAAGAATCTAGCCACAGCAGAGAACAACATCATAGCTTTGAAGTATTACATGCTGTGTTCTCAACATACATATCTTGAAAACTGTGTCCATTCTATCCTCTTGAATACTAATCAGCTTCCCCTGCTTAAGGCTACTTTTTTGAGTCCCACAATTCATCATTTTCATCCTTAGAGTTACCAAACATGTTTTTATCATCATAAATCTGAAGGTGCTTAGTCACCCTGTAAATCATGGTAGGTCCAGAAACTATTTCACATCTAATTCTACTGCCACTGATTTGGCTTAAAAATCAGACCCTTTAAGATGTATATAACATGAGGAACATTTTCTGTTTAATCTAAAATTTTACAAAGAGAAGCTGTGATTTATTTGTTTGATAATTATCTTGCTCTATTCTAAAGAACACACAAGCTTTGAGAAGTTATCTGATTTTTTAACTCTCATAATAGCTATAATACAAAATAATTTATTGAAGATTATATTGGAAACACTGATGGTGTAGTGGCGAAGTGTTACAGCTGCTAACCAAAAGGTTGGCAGTTCAAATCTGCTATGTACTTCTTGGAAAGTGTATGGAACAGTTCTACTCTGACCTATAGGGTCACTACGAGTCAGAATTGACTTGATAGCACCTAACCACAGCAATGTATCAGATAGCTTTAATTCAGAGCCCGTAGAAAAAATGCTCATATCTGTTAGTGATTTATTGTGATTATTTATGTTTCTATAATGAAATAGTGTTGACAGTCAATACTATCTGAAATATCTCAGGATGGATGCACAAAAGAAAAAATAAAACGTGACCAAACATTTTGGCTTCAAATGTAGAACTTCAAGATAGGGAGCTGTAAAGAGATGTCAGAAGCCCTGGTGGCATAAAGTTAAGTTAGACACTTGGCTGATAACTGAAAGATCAGTGGTCTGAACCCATCACTCCTTCTGCCAAGGAAAGACGTGGCAGTCTGCTTCCTAAAGATTTCACTCTTGCAAATCCTATGGGAACAGTTCTATCTTGACCTACAGAGGCACTGAGTCAGAATTTACTCCACGACAAAGGATTTGGCTTGGTTTTGATTAAGACATGCACAGAGAAGCTTTTTAAAAGGAAGTCTGAGCATTAGAGGACGCATTAAACTAGCTAGTAATCAGCTTAATTCATAGGGCCTTTAGGGCTTTTTCTTCCTTCTCATTAAGGAAAGCAAATAGTAACGAGGGAAATAGCACAATCTGTGGGCCTTAAATGTTCTTCACTTATTTTCAGGTAAAGTCATACGAATGCTATATCGAAACAGGGTGTTACTATTCACTGTAGCCATAAGTGATCAAAAAACAAAAAGGGAAACAAACTAAAACAACAAAAAAAAAACCTCCTGAAAAAAATAACGAAAAAAAGGCAACATAAGACACATTTTTATGTAAAAAATTTCATATGTGTAAAATCAGTATGGCTCACAACCCTTCTATCTTTGCATTTCTATATTCTGCACCTTATAATTCAGTATAGTGACACTCATACTACAGTGAACAGAAGAGGGAAAGATTAAGAAGAAGAGGGACCAAGACTATCTCAGCTGTTTATTAATAGATGTGCCAGGAGGCTTTCATGAAACAATTTTTAATAGTGACATGATGTGATCATGCTTGCCATGATGGAGGCTGTGAAATGTATTCTTTAAGAGAGTCATATGAACCTCTAAAATCTGTACCCTCATTGAGAACAAAGATGAATTAGGAATACAATTTATCATTCTTTATGAAAGAGAGGCGTAATCTTTCAACATTTTCTAAGCATCTCCTGAGTGCGTCTTTTGATCTCTTATGGAGGCAGCTCTAAGCTTAAGCTTGGGACAAAGAAAGAGGTGTTTCTAGCTACATGCAGTTACATTCAGAAGTTCATTCAAGACTAGCATATCTAAATATCTATAAAGCATTGTTTCCTTAACTGTAATTGGAGGGAAAAGGGATTATTTTTCATTCAGTTTTGAACAAAAAATCTAATAAACACAACCAGTAATTTTATTTTCTGAGTGAGGTATCTACTGAGAAGGACAAAAATGAATAGGAACCATTGCATTGAATGAGTGGCTTTCAGTGTTATATCTACAGAACTGAAGTTGCTTATAAATGGTTGAAATGTCAATAAAACTGCAATTAATTAAGAAGAACATTGTAGAACAAGGAGGTAATGAACAAACAAAAAAAATAATCAGCCAAGAAGGTACATTTATATAAACAGATTATTTCTTGTACGCTTTTTGCTATGATTTCTTTCTATATCGTCAGTAAAAAAAAAAAAAAAAAGTGTTCAGTTAAAGGTTTCCTTCCTCCCTCTCTCCCTTCTTTCTTCCTTTCTGCCTTCGCTTCTTCCCTCTCTTCCTCCAACCCTTTTACCTTACTTCCTTATTTCAGATTCATTGAGCACCTACTATAAGTCTCTTGTGTTAGTTCCTAAGAATACAACAATAAAGAACAGGAAAAAAAAATCCTTCCTTCATGGAAATTTATACTGTAATGAGGTAGGCAGAAAATTCAAACATGCCAATAAACATGCAGTAAATCTAGTAAATCTTACTGTGATGTATGTTATGCAGAAAATTAAAGCTGTAATGAGAATGATGAATGCCTAGGTATAGAAGAAGAGAGACTCATTTGCAGGGAAGAGATTGGTAAATGCTTATTTTTATCATAAAGTAATACTTGCATAGATGTTTAAAGAAAGCAAAAAATAAAATAAAGCAGATACCTGAGGAAAGACAACACTAGTCTGAGACACCTGCAACTTGTCATTGTGTCCCTGCAAACTGCAGAGCTATAGATCTCTGTCAGCACCAGAGAGAGGAGAGACTATGAAACTCCTAGATTATGTTAAATTGCCCTCATTATTTCAACTGACCATCCATGAAAAGAACCATATTTTGAATATTTGCATAGTTTTCAATTTTAGTATTGCTTATCTTGTTATAGATGTTGAGGGAGCTACAGGCTTTCTTAAAATATGTCAGCTATACAGTATATATTCAGTTTTTCATAAATAAATGTACATTCTAACTGTATCACGTGAGGAAAGAATGTAACTATCAAAACCTTTCCCACTAATGGGAAAAAAACACAGACGTTTTGATTGCAGATGATTTACAGCACATTTTTGAAGGACTGAGTGTCAGGAATGCATTCTTTTGTAGATACAGATTTGAGGTACCTGTATAATATCCAGTTAACACACATGACCTTAATGTACTTATAACAGAGGTCTGTCTAGAAAAAAATGAAGTTCCATTTTTACATGGAAATATCATTCACCTTTGTTCTTCCAAAATTGTCTGTTTTGTTATGAGTTGGAATTGACTCAATAGCAGAGTTTCACTGGTTTTTGAAATGTATCCCTCATGAGAATTTGTTACAAATCTCAAAATAACATGTCTGTCATAATCTCCTTACTGCTGCTTTGTTAGAGACAACTTTCTAAATCAGTGGTTAACTTAGCAATTTTCATTTTGATACCTTTCACATTTTATTACTAGCCGAGGTTTTGAAACAATTTTATACAAATTTTACTGTTCTGCATTTGAGGCTCAGTGTATTAAGCAGCACTACCCTCAGCAGCTCTTGTCATTTTAATAAACAAAGAGTGTTCTAGTGGCCTGGTGGCTAAGTGCTACACGTGATGACCGAAAGGTCAGCAGTTCAGACCCACCAGGCACTCCTTGGAAACTCAATGGGGCAGTTCTATTCTGTCCTATAGTGTCGCTATGAGTCAGAATGGACTCAACAGCAGTGGGTTTGGAGAATTTTTTTTTTTTTTTAATTTCAGTACATGTAAATATGAACTTGGATTATCAAAATAAATCTTCAAGCAGAATTTACTTAAAAATACAAAACTCATATGAATGCTTTATGTCCTTTTTATACATTTTATTTCTCATTCTCAAGAAAATGTATGTGTGTATCTTCTCAACACATTAATGCTTGTCCCCATTGAGTCATTCCAACTCATAATGACCCTATAGAACAGAGTAGACCTGGCAGATATGGGTTCCGAGCAGTGCCTGGTTGCTTCGAACTGCTGACTATTTTGTGAGCAGCTCTGTCTCTTAACCACTATGCCACCAAGGTTTTCATTTTGTCAACAGTACTTGGTAAATGAAAGTTAGGACTTACAGTGAAGAGTGTGGGCTTTGGTATCAGATAGTTTGGGATAGAAATATAGCAAAAGTTTGTGTTCACTAGTGTCTTAGTCATCTAGCACCACTATAGCAGAAATACAAGTGGATGGCTTTAACAAAGAGAAATTTATTCTCTCACGTCTGGTAGGCTAGAAGTCCAAATTCAAGGCATCAGCTCAGGATGGAGGAATTAGGTGTGTGGAGGAGGGAGAAGGCTTCCTCTGTCAGTTCTGGAGGAAGAAAATTGTCATCAATTTTCCCTTGGTCTGGGGCATCTGAGCATAGAAGTCCAAAATCTAAAGAACTCACTCTGCTTTGGTGGTGGTATTGTTACCGGACAAAGACTGGGGTTCGTGGCTACCTGCCTCAAACCAATTTTTAAGACGGGAAGCCTGGGTAAGTGATCAAAGGCTTTTATTATTTTCTGTGCTGCTAGCAGCACAGGGCACAGGTGACACTTTCATTCTCACAGCCTGTCCAAAACCATTAAGCAAGGTTGGGGTATTTAAAGTGGAAGACGCCGTGGTAGCAGTGGGGGCAGGAGACAGGAGGATAATCAGAGCGATTTGGGAGGGGTGCCTCTTCAGGATCAGGCTACAGCTGATCCTAAATCCAGGGCACTGTCCGTTACCACTTAAGGCAGTTGGTCCTCACTAGGGGCTTCACAGGAGCCTCCCTTACTTGGCGTTGCTAAAAAGCTGTAAAAAGAAGCTGTGGAGATATTCTCCCAACCGCTCTTGTCAGCTAATGGGCAACTTCCTGTCCAAGTCAGATAAAGAAAGCCTGAAATTTTAAGAAAAGCAAGCAGAGAGTGAGTTCTATAAAACAAGTAAAGAATTAGTCCTGATTGTTTATTTAATTTCTGCTTTGAATACGGGCTCGTGAAGGCCCCCTGCTTCAGTACGAGGTCCCCCTCTCTGCTCACTTTCCTTTTTCACTTTCCTTTCCTTTTTCACTTTCCTTTCCTTTTTTACCTTTTGAGAGATAAAATGTGGCACAAGCCACACCCTGGGGAAATTCCCTTTACATTGGATCAGGACTATGACCTGAGGCTGGGTGTTTCAATTCTGCCCTAATCCTCTTCAACAGAATCCAGTTTTGCTCCATTAACCACAGACAGAGATTAGGATTTACAACATATAAGGAAATCAGTCACAAAATGGGAGACAACCACATAATAGTGTGAATCATGGTCCAGCCAAATTGATACAAGGTTTTGGGGGGGGGGGACATAATTCAATCCATGAAAACTAGATGTGTGAATGTGGACCTTTCTTTACCTATAAAACAAATAGTAAGCGTCACCTGATACAGCCATTATGATAAATTTAAGTTTAAAGGGCTAAACAGAATGAGTAATACACAAAGCATACTCACCACAGGTCTGCTTCTCTAATTACTAGCAGTGGTAGTGCTGGTGGTGGTGGCAGTCATTGTAGCAGCTACGGTAGTCTAAAACTTCCTTCATACTTAGAAGCTCACAGCGTGATCTGCAAAGTCCCTAAGAAAGTTATATTCTTTCCCCTTGTTCTAGAACTTTAAATATTGAAGACTAATTTTTTTAACATTCACACTTGTTCCCAATTAATGTCAATCATTAAAATATAACAACTTAAACTTTAACTAAATGTAATATTTTGATGACATAGAAAATCAACTTATGTGGAATCTAACTCAGAGCTACACTTTTTATTATGTAGCTGTATTGATAAATTAAGTCTGCATAAACATTTATGTAAAAGTCTTATTCCTATGTATGACAAGTTTCTGACTAAAATTTTGTTACATATTTGATGTTCAGTCTTGTACTATAATCTTTACTCTTATATCAAGTAATAAATTTTGTGAGTAGCTACTGGAGTTGAAAAACTGACATTTAGATTGCATCTCAAAGGTTATGGATAGTAGCTACTGTCATGGGTTGAATTGTGTTTCCCCAAAACTCTTAGAACTGATTTGATGAGGTAAGATTCCCAGTATTACTGATGCTCCTATATCTTCAAATCTTACCTCTTTGATGTTAATGAGAGAGAATGGGCTGCAGTTGTGTTAGTGTGGCAGGATTCAATCTGTCAGAGTATCCTGCTTTCACGCAATCTCTTGAACATAAAGGAAAGGAAGAAAACAGAGTCAGGGACCTATGATACTATTAGGAAGGAAGCAGTGCTTAGAACAGAGAACATCCTTCAGACCTGAGGTTCCTGTGCCGAGATGCTCTTCAGATCAAAGGAAAACTAATGCAGCACAAGGATCTTCTCCCAGACTTGACACCGAGAGAAAGCCTTCCTCCAGAGCTACTGCCCTGGATTCGGATTTGCAGCCTATCGGACTGAGAGACTAAACTTCTTTTTGTTAAAGTTATCTACTGTGGTCTTTCTGTTGTAACCGTACTAGATGACTAAGACATCTACTTATCCTGCCATCAATGATTGCCTTCCTCTTCTAAAATTAATTCTTTGGAAAATCTCCTCCTTCTCCATTTAGTGTAATTCTTTTAAATACCAGATAAAATATTATCATTGTTTCATAAGTAAATGTCTACATCTCAAATGTTCCTGAGAGTTTTGACATATCACCATGTTTGTTGAATCACAAAATATGTTTCACTTTCAAAATATCAAGTCTAAGCTTGTTTAATTCTTCAACATCTTCTAACCACTTAGAACAAATTCTATATCCCTAGTGTCTTCCTTCTGATGAATAGTTGAGTATATTTTCTGCTTTCATCCCCTTAACAGCTGCCTGCTGTTCTTTCCATCTCCACTCTAAGTTAAAACATAGTTATAAATCCTTTTAATGGGTGTACTGTAGCCTTGATTTTACGTGCTAACCAAGATGCTTTATGGCATGTCTGGGAATACACACCTTTCTGAATTCTTTGCCAAATATTAATTAGTAATTTTATAGCAGAGTTTCAAGGACCAAGGGAATATACTTTTAAAAAGAAATATTAAGGGGCCTCTGCCATCATGTTTTGGGGCTTAACTCTGCAACAAGCACTAAAAGAGCATTACATTTTCACCTGGATGGAAGTATAATCATGTTGCACTTCAGGCAAAATTGCAGCAATAGCTTCTCCACTTTCATTCCCTTCCCACATTTCTCAAATATTCTCTTGAATCCCTCTTCTCTGAATCTATCTTCAAATGCTTTACAATCTAGCTTCAGTGAAGACTATTTTAGTAATACTGGGACTTAAACTAAAAGTACTGTTATATTTGACAGTATCAACAAATTATAATTTGTTCATAAAATCTATTCAGTGATTGTTAAAAACAAACAAATAACAACAAAGAAAAACAACATTTGTTTCATGAAATCCTGCCAGAGTCCTCTTTCACAAATTGGTGAACTAAAACTTACTATCCATATTTCCTCAGTGAAATCTTCCCTGCCCACCCAAAGAAGAACTGTTAGCACTATTTCTTGTTCTTATGGAATCCTACATGCTTTCTTAATATATGTATATATATATATATACACACACACATATATATAATCAACGTTTATCTCAGTCACTAGATCCCATCTGAGATGAAACATTCTTGATTGGTTTTAGATATATTAGATTTCCCAGTACTTACTATGGTACAAGTAATCATAACATCCACATAAATTATGTAAATTCTGAAATGTATTTTATAGTGTATTTTACAGATTTTTTTTTTTAATAGGTAAATGTTGATTTTCTTTCCTATAGCTGTTTACATCACCTTTAAATCTGAATTTGGGATCATTTATTTTCAAGACTATAAGAAATAATCTATGTCTGTTAACTTTACCATATATCAGGAATCCACTGTTTAATTGACTAGGATTGCTAAAGGAAATCTCCAACATGATATTCTCAGAATACCTGGAATTAACTTTATTTCCCCGAATCTACTGTTTTCCCAAATTCTCCATCTTAATAAATAATATCTCACTTTGCCCAATTACTAGTGATAAGAATATTTGATTTATTATGCTTATCTCATACTTTGTCTCAGGCCTTGTATCCAATCCATCAGAAAATACTGTTGGCTTGGTCTTAAAATATAATCTAAGTACAGCACAGACTTTACTTCTATCACTAATATTCTTGTCCAAGCCAACATTAATCATCTCTGGACAGCTGCTTTAGCTTACTAGGTGTATATTTAAAACTTTTGTCCCAGCAACCCCTGCTAGCTGACTGTCTCACACAGCTTCCATGCTTAATCTTTTAAAAACATAAATCTCATCATATTAATATTTACTCACATTCTCATTAGACTTAAAATGGACTCCTTATACATTTATGGATGATCTTACACATTGAAAATGCTAATTTTATATGCATATGTATTTATACACGCTCATATATATGTACATACATACGCTTCCTACTCAGTTATTGAGTATTGACTACCCCATTATCTGATATTTCACATTTACCACAATAGTAAAAAATCAACTAGGGGACTATTTTGTACATTAATGAAGCAGTGGCATTGGTGGCAAAGTTGCAGCACGTGCCCACTTCCCACCTTCCTACCCAGCAGGAAAGTTTCAGGCAATCTCCTGACAGCTGGGTCATTCTTTGCGTGTTCTCTGCTTCCCCTAGCTGGGTAGTAATGCCTCTTCTGTGGTCATGAACTCTGGGCAGATTTACAGGCAGCAGGAGCCAGTAGAATCCTAGTCACAGTTCTCAATTCCTATGCGGCCTAAGGCCTCGCAGCAAGAAATTACAGTAGGTTGGAACAAAAGGGAAGAAAGAGGCATCAGAGAGGCTGTCTGTGATAAATATGGATGAGCCTAACTGGGCCTGGTCTCATCACCTTGGTGGTCTGGGTACAGAGCCAGGCTCCTAGAGGTCTCACAGGAAACCCTAAGTCAGCCTGGAGCACAGAGCAAGTTTGAGGTTTACAAAAGCAAGGCCTAGAGGGGTAGGAGTGGAGTTCTAGAGGCTTCTCCACAAAAGAAACTTTAACACAGCACAGGAGGAAGGTGAAGTGGTTAAGCTGTGGGCTCTCCAGCCACACACTCAACACTATCCAGCTTTGTCTGCTTTAAGCCTTCTTCTCTGCAGAGGAATAATTCATATCTATAGAGTTGCTATGAATTGGAATCCACTCAACAGTAACTGGTTTGGTTTCAGATACTTATCACAGTAATGAGTACATCAGTAAATCTTAAACCTATTTCCACAGAGTCAACTCCAATGCATAGCAGCCCTATAGGACAGAGCAGAACTGTCCCCAAAGAGCTTGCAAGAAACATATCGTGGATTCAAAATGCCAGCACCTGGTTAGCAGCCACAGCACTTGGCCACTACACTACCAGGATTTCCTAGCAAATCTTAGCTGTTACTATTTCTATGATCATATTTCCTAAATTAAAATGAAACAAAACCAAAACCAAAAACAACAGAAACAGACTAATGGATGGTCTGAAAATAGGGGAAAAAAAGGAAGAAAATCCATTTTAAGATAATGCTAAGTTTTGCACAATGATTCACTCTTTGGAACCTAACTATATTGTTAATTGAGAAGAAGGTATATATTTGTTTGCAGAGAATTTAGCAAGGTATATTTCTATGATCCAAGTAGCAAAAATTACTGCTTTATTCAACATAAGATGCACATTTTTTATTTTATATTCCTATTTTTTAATTCAGGCTATTTATACACTTGAATATTTTCTATGTTTCGGGAGTGAAGCCAATCAGCTGAAATCAGTAGAAATACTATGAGGCTTCATCTAGGAGAAAACATCTGTCTATCTTGCACTCTCGTTTTTTTGTTTTTTGTTTCCGTTGTTTATTTATACACTGGCGTACTTTGATTCCTTTTCATCACTTATGAAACAATTTACTTAATCTTGCTTTTGCATAAAGTGAATGTTTTGTGGCCCAAGAAAGGCCTGTTTTGATAAAATTATATGATTTTCAGCAGAATGCAATTCTGCCATGTACAGTAATTCAGAAAAAGCCTTGAAAGCTGTTACATACCTATATAGCTCAAGAACTTGCTACTCACAACATGAGTTCTGAGGAATAAAGAAGTTTTATGGGTGAATTATTTTGGAGCATATTACATTCAAGAAAATTAAATGGACCATTTTACTGTAAAACTTTTCTGCTTCTTTTATATATTGATACAACCAAGAGTATGCCATGATATTGTTTGTTTATTGATTTCACATGCTGGGGGAATAGCATTCTTCCAAATATGTTGCTTCATTCAAAAGGCAGCTATATTAACAACAGAAAGACAAACAGTCATATGAAAAAATGGGCAGAGGATGTGAGGAGGCATTTCAACAAAGACAGCATTCAAATGGCTAGCAAGCTCATAAGAAGATGTACAATATCATTAGCCATTATGGAGCTATATATCAAAACCACAGTGAGATATTACCTCACTCCCATTCAAGTGGCAATGATCAAAAAAGGAAAACAGCAAGCATTGACAAGGTTGTGGAGAACTGGAGCTTTATCTATTGCTTGTGAGAATGTAAAATGGTACAGCCACTCTAGAAAACCTTTTGGTGATTCTGCAAAAAAGTTAAATATGGAATTAGTGTACGGCTCAGAAATCCCAGTGCTAGGCGTATACCTAGGCGTATACCTAAAAATAGGAAACCAGACAGACACCTGGCAAAGAATACTCTTTGCAGGACTGTTCACAATAGTTGAACAGGGAAATAATCCAAATGTCATCCGTAGACGAATGACTAGACAACATGAGGTGTATATGTGCAATGCAATGTCATCCAGAGCAATGAAGTTCTGATGTATGCCACAATATGGGTGAAATGTGAAAACATGAGGAGCTACAGCCAGTCACAAAACAACACTGCATGATTCCACGTACATGCAAAAGCAACTGTCTGGAAAATAAAGATTATTAATGATCACTTGGGTTGAGAGTGAGAGAAGAAGGAAGAATTTGTTGTCAGGTGGTGGGAGAGAGCACTGAGTTCATGTTAATCGCTGTGAAATGTTTTGGTTGAGGATAGAGATTAAGGGTGGCAAAACACGCAAAAAGTAATCAATGCCGTTAAGTTGTAAATGTGGATGTTGTGTGGGCAAATGTTTTGGTACGTAGATTTTCATAACAATAATAAGTAGGAGAAAGGAAAATGTCAATCTGTGATAGAAGATTAAAAAAACTTTCTGAAATTTCAGGAAGGATTTGGGAAGCAAAGAAAAAAGTCTTCTCTTTAACGACCAAGTGTCAGATGTCAAATTACGTTTGATTGGCTTGTCCAGGTTTTGCAATTGTGATGCCCTCCTACCATCTCTTAGACATGTCTTATTGGCTCATTCTCTTTCCCTTCAATTCTATGTAATTGTATTAGGATTTTTGCTATTGCAGATGTGGGCAGCATTATGTTGGATGGTGTTTAAAAGAATAAAAAACACAGCAACAACACAAAGGTTGACAGATATCCAGGTTATCAGATGCTGCTCTGACAGAAATACTGCAACAAAGAGAAAGGTATTTCCTCACGGTAAAATAGGACAGAAGTCCAAGTTTAGTGCATCAGCTTCAGCAGAAGATCTTCTTTCTGTCAGCTCCGGAGAAAGGTCTTTGTCAACAATCTTCCCCTTGACTAAGAGGTTCTCCACTGAAGAACTCCAGGTCTGGATCACATGCTGTACCCAGTGCTGCTTTCTTGGTCACATAGGTCCCTCGGTTTCTCCTCTGGATTCTCTGTTTTATATTTCAGAAGGGATTGGCTGAATATACAACTCAATCTTGTAGATTGAGTCCTGCCTTATTAACATAACTTCAGCCTCTCTTGACTTCTTAACACCACAGAGGTAGGATATGCAACTCATGGGAAAATCTTAACAGATGATGAAAGGATGGGCAATCACACAATACTGGAATCCTGGCCCAGCCAAATTGACACACATATTTTGGGGGAACACAATTCAATCAATGACAATGTATTTTCACACAAAGGGCTAAAATATACATACACATGTAGGTATATATACAGAACACCCATCAGAAAACTAACACCAATATAGTATCCTGAAGACACTCCTAGTGGTCCAGTGGTTAAAGCTCTTAGCAGCTAACTGTTGTTTGAACCTGCTAGAAGCTCTGGGAGAGAAACATATAGTAGTCTGCTTTGGGAAAGATTAGAGCCTTTGAAACACTGTGAGGCAGTGCTCCTCTCTTCTGTAGAGATGCTATGAGTAGTAATCATTATGATGTCAATGAGTATTCTGAGAATATTACTAATATGCAAATATAGACACGAAATATAAGAGTTAACATAACTGAGTGAGATTATTTGGGATAACCATTACATGCACACATAAAAATAATGTTTGAGTAAATAAGGAAAACAGAAGAATTTTCCGATGAATGTTACTAAATGTGCAAATTATCAGTTGAATCCAAGTTGCAAAAAATAATGTTGAAATGTTCTACAAAACAATGAGTATGAGTTTCATGACCTTTCAACTAAAGCCAGTCTTAATGAAATTATGTGTGTATCTATTCTTTTAGCAAATTTTTGTTGAGTTTCCACTACGTACAAAGTGTTGTTTTAGGTGCTGGTGATACTGCAGTAAACAACGAGAACTGTGTAGGCCGAACGTAACAGCTATACATATAATTATTCATGTAATGGTAATGTGTACAAGGTTTAATATAGGTTCAATGCTTGTTTGACATATACTTTGATATTGTGTTTTATTTTTTCACATTATAAACTAAGTGATACATATATACATATGTATAAGTCAAATATTAATGAGCTTGTGATCAAACTATTTTCATTTGACATTAAATTGTGCATATGCCTCTAGAAAGTTTAATACATTTCTATTTTAAATTATTTTCAAATTAAGATATTCACTTTATTTATGAAAAAATTGTAAAGAAAAGATCTTAGTTATTGTTTAACTCAATTTATTATGTATAAAATAAAAAATGAAATACACTAATGCTGCTTTTATCTGACTTGACAGCACTTGGCTTGGCTTTATTTTTTAACAATTTTTTAAGCTTTTTAATTTGTCCACAGGTACTATAGGCTACGGATAGAAAATGTTCATCTTTTTTTTTTTCCTCAAAATTAAAAATAAGTTCGCTGGACTTTCTTTCTCCTTTGAGATGATACAGAAATATCTATGTCCATTGTCACAGGAGCGTATACTAATATCTCTTTTCCCAAACTGTGAAAGGTTATTTAACACAATCAGTCACTCAGGTAATCAGTATCTTAAATATTTGGTTAGGTATGTTCATACTACATCAAATAATAGCATTTTTGAATGAATAAATATTCAGTTTTAAGCCTGTTAAAATATATCCAAGTTACATACATACACACACACACATTTTATTCCCATAACAAGTAATAGATATTTTACAGATGATTATGTTCTCCTAGTAAGTCTTGGAAATTTCAAAGCACTTTCCTTTTAAATTTTTGCTTCTCTGTGCTACCTAAAGAATATTAATATATAGAGGAACATCTACCATTTACTGTAGTTCAAATAATGTGAATTTTAAATATCCTTATGTAGGAACAACTAATAACTAATAATTAAAAGAAATTACATGCAACTCTTGAAACAGTTTCTTAATTGCAACTCATTAAACTAAATTGTGCCATATTATCTCTATTATAATACCCAAAATAGAATTTTATAATGGGGTTTCTGTCACTCTTCCATTCATTTCAGCATTAATTTAGAATATCTGATATTAAAAAATATATAATCAGATGGTCTTTTATCATTTTATGTTATATGGTATATAGTGTAAATAGTTTTTAAGTCTCTGAAATTGTTGGTCAGAAAACAGTTGAATTTTAATAGGTTATTTAATATTAGTGATGTTAATAATAGTTTAAGAGTGTGAGAGTCAAACTAGCTAAATGCAGTTTTTATCATTTGCATAGGCTCTCTCTTTTAAATCAACTTTTATGTCTGTAATAAATCATGCTACAGTATCTTACTATGCTATATGGCTAAGAAAAATGGAGTGATTCTACTAAAATAGTTCAAAATAAAAATGTCATATAAATTGAATCTATATCTCTCATAGGTAATCTCACAGGCATTTAAATAGAATTCTCAAATATTGTGATACAACTCTATTTTCTGAGTTCACTTTAGTATTTCAAGTCTAATAAGCAAATACTGCATTTACTATTTATAACTAAATACCAATGCAATTATGCAGTAATTATAGTTGAACTTTTACAAGTAGAAGTTATTATCCCTTATTGAGTTTATATGTGTTTATAGCTTTGGAAAGCCAATATTGATTACCACTAAGAAAGTAATCAAGCAGTTGAAATGACAGTCACCATCTAAGACTGCAAATTTTAAATAGTATTTTGTCACAAAAAGTTAAATAATTAATTGGTCAAAGCAACTCAATTGTGTAAAAGTTTTTGTCCACAGTCTCTATTTCTGCCTGTAAGTTTCCTCGGGGTAAGGAAAATATATTTCAGCTTGTTAAGAGTGCAGGTATTGTTATAAGTTAACTGAATAGTTCATAATAGGTATATTAATGTGTTCAGAAATACAAGTACAAAGGTAGCTCATTTCATATGTTATTATATCTTTCCATAGTTTTCCACTTAACCAAGGAAATAAGATTAATCTGATTTGGCTTTCTTCCCTGACACGTTTTCCAGCTCCACATACGCCTAGTCAAGCCAGATTTTTCTTGGTTATGGCAAAGGGCTTATTTACAGGTACAGGGGCTCCTGTGTCCCCCACCTGTCCTCCATCAGCCCTTCGTGTTCTGGATATTTGGCGTGTGTGTGTTTGCATAGGTGCATGCTTGCAAAGCCACTTAAGTATCTTTCTTCTTCAAAACAAATGAAATTAAACGAAAAAAAAAAAAAAAAGTTGCTTCACGCTACTAGTCATTTTAATGGAATCCCTTTTCTCTCCTTTTACCTGTCCCCCAAAAGCCCAGACCTGTTGCAAGCCAGTGGATTCTAACTCACTGTGACCTTACAAGACAGGGTAGAACTGCCCCACAGGGTTTCTAAAATTGTTATCTTTACAGAAGCAGATTGCAACATCTTTCTCCCAAAGAATAACTGGTAGATTTGAACCTCAGCTCTTCTGCTTACTAGCCCTGTGCTTCAGCGTGCCACAAGGATATCAAGTCTAAAAGTGCTCAGCCTTTCCTCATTTTTCATTTCCTTTTCAATCTAACAAACATGCCTGTCTTCTTTCCACTTGTACAAAATCACTAGGGCTTAACTCACCCAGCAGAAAATCCTTAGTCTTGGTCATGTTTGGCATCTCTATGTTGTTTGGTATTGTTGCTCACTTTTGCATTGCTAAAATATACATTTTTTAGTATTTACCTCGTATTGCTTTTATCACTCTATTCTATTTCACATTGTAAATCCTAGGGTCCTTTTATTTTTTATTGCTTCTTTCTGTCTGGATTTAAATAATTCTATTCCACTGCTACTTCTCTTGGATTCTTACCTTACCTGAGAGAATAAACCACTTCCAAATCATAGCTTTAACTCTATTTCTGTCTGTATACTTTGTTATCCCCAGTAAGACACCATCACCTCTCTCCTGGACTCTTCAAATAACCTCTTCATTCATCTTTCAAACTGCATATTGATTCATCCTTAAACTTTTCTACACAATAACCAGAGACATCCTTTTCAAAATTGTGACACAGATCAGACAAAGAAATCCTAATGTGAAATACTCATGGATTCCTATGGTACTAAATATAAACTCCAAACCTATAATCATGGTGCTCAGCTGCTATATTGGATGGCTTGGTGTTGTAAATTCTCTCTTCAGAATCATAGCCTTGTTCTCTCAGCTATCGGAAGAACTTGCTCCTGAAGTATCTCGGTTCAATCAATTTCCAGAACTTGTCTTCAGCCAAAGAGAATCTTCGTCACCCAAGGTTACAAAGTTCCTGTGTAGCGGAAGCTTACAGCAGATGTAGAATACTCTGGCCTCTTCTGTTGAGGCCAACTCCAAATCTGCACACTGAATAGCTTAACTCCACTGTGATTCAATTTGACATTCTTCCCAACTGTAATTTAATCTCGTAGAAGTGTTGCCCCTAATATCAACTTCTCAATAAATTTCCTGTGTTTGCATATCTGTGTCCTAGGAACCCAAAGTGAGGCACATGTTTTGAAATCTCACATCCTATTAAAATTTCATTTGTCTCACTGTTCTTTTTTCCCCCTCTAACAAGAATCCATTTGTAGTCGTTTTGCCTCAAACAGCTTTCCTTGTTCTACATCATTACTATGGACTCAATTGTATCCCCACAAAAGTGTGTGTAGCTGTTTGGCTAGGCCATGATTTCCAGTATTATGTGATGTTTCTATATGCTACAAGCCCTATCTCTGTGATGTCAATAAGGGACGATGTGTGGCAGCTGTGTTGCTGGGCCAGGACTCGACACATAAAGAATACATTGAGATAATCTTTTGGGATTCAAAGAAAAGGGAAGCCTGCAGACAGCTGGGACCTCATAGCACCAAGTAGCAGTGCCAGGAACTGAGCAATTCGTTTGGAAACGACCCAGGTTCCCTGCACATTAAAAGCTTCCAGTTCAGGGGAAGATTGATGGCAAGGACGTGCCTCCCTAGCCATCAGAGAAAGCCTTCCACTGGGAGCTGATGCCCTGAATTTGGTCTTGAAGCCTACTGCACTGAGACAATAAAATTTTTCTTTGTATTTATTTCTGGGAAATCAGCAGTAGATGAGTAACACATCATTTAGGTCTCATCCCTGACGTTGTCTCCTTAGATAGGCTTTCTTGTGCTAAACTCATGTCTCTATTGTCTTTCTACTTCATGGTCTTACTATACTTCAGCTTCTTTTTTTCTAAATGCATGTTACTCTCTCTGAATTTACTCAGTTGGAGTTCTTTGATCACTGTGATTTCCATTTGCACATGGAATAATTACCAGAGATAAGAGGACCAATCTGTGCTGCTTATCGCTGGATTTGGAAAGGGGTTGGCATGTGTTTTTTGTTGTTAGTATCTGCCATGGCATTGGCACCACACCCATGGCTGTCCTGTATTTGGAATGAAACACTGCCTCGTTTGACACCACCCACATGATCTGTTGTAGACAGTTGTGATTCGTAGAGTTTTCATCGGCTGATTTTTGGATGCAGATCACTAGACCATTCTTCCTAGTCTTTCTTAGCCTGGAATCTCTACAGAAACCTATTTATTATCATAGGAACTCACAAACCTCTACTGATAGACAGTTTGCTCTGAAAATCCAACCTTCAAGCTTTCCATGTGGGAGAAGGGAATATCCAATTCTAGCTTCCTCTAATCTTCACATCTCACCTTTGATGAACTTGCTGGTAGACTGAAGAAGGCCAAGGAAAAAAGCCAATGAGCATGAAGATATTGCCATAGAATATCCTATATTTCTGCTCTGGTGTCTAAAAGATTTGGTAAAGGGGATCCTTTCTTTCAATGTTACAATATTCTTGTTCAATCTTCCTGAATAAACTGGTTTCAGATTATAGACAAGCCAGAGCCAATAGATGTTGTTAATAACAGAGTTTAAGTTTTCAATTTTATGTAAATTTTCAAAGACATGGCCCATCAAAGTGTAAGGAAGTTGTAGGACTGTATTATGTCAATCTGCCCTAGACCCCTTCTCCTCCTGCCTCCCAGCTCATGCAACTACTCAATCATCAAAAAATTATTTATTGAAGAAATAAATGTACAGACAATTAAAACTTTCAAATCACTCCAAAATACCAAATTTACTTTTAAATCACTTGGAAGATTCAAATGAATTGCAAATTCATTATGTAAAAAAAAAAAAAAGAGCTTGTGATTAAATGCTAATACATCCAAGTGTAAATTTTAATCTCCTAATTTACTAGAAGAAATACTGGTGGCATAGTGGTTAAATGCTATGAGTGCCAACCAAAAAGACTGTCCGTTCAGATCTCCCAGGTTCTCTGGGAAACTGAATGAGGCAGTTCTACTCTGTCATACAGAATTGCCATGAGTCAGAACCAACTTGAAGGCTGTGGGTTTGGTTTTTTGGTTTAATTTACTAGCTTTCCTATCTCAATTCATTCCACTGTTTGGTGACCCAGCCCAAATGCTGGATTACTTTTGCTCAAGACAGTGTTCCTTGAGATAGTACAATATTCATTTTTCATTTCCTTTTCTGTCTTGGACCCCTAGTGGCATAACTGTTAAGAGCTCAGAAGCTAACTAAAAGGTAGGCAAATAGAATCCAGCAGTCACTACTTCGAAACCCTATGGGGCAGTTCTACTCTGTCCTATAGGATTATTATGAGCTGGAACCAACTCAGTGGCAATGAGTTTTAGGACTTGAGCTATCTGATAACCTGCTGATCCTGGGCTACACGGTTCCTGCAGCTACTTGAGTCAGGAGAAGCCTTGCACTCTTCGCTGTCAAGCTTGAGATTTGTAGATATGCACAGCCTGAAAGCTAGAGCCCTACTTTCTGACCTGCCGATCCTGGATTCACAGTCTCTGTGGCTACATAAATTTTTAAAAAAGAAAATAAAAAACAAAACCAAAAAAAATCCTCTAGCCTAATTTGAAATGTTCAGGCCTCTAAAATCACTTCAGCCATTTCTTTGATATAAATTTTATATATATGGAGAGAGAGAGAGAGAGAGAGAGAGAGGTAAGGACTGCCAAATTCATGAACTCATCGTAGAAAAAATTATACGTACCTCATTGCTGAAAATCACTATAGTCACATTCACAGTACTCCCCTTGGGAAGCGATGCACCAATGCTAGTGCCTTGTCCACCCTTTGAAGCAATTTTGGAACTCTTTTTCTGGCCATCAAGTCTGTCATGGAATTACCCATGGTGAACTGAAAGTCATCGAAATATCTTCCTTTCAATACTTCCTTTATTGTCGGGTAAAGAAAAAAAAAGTCACTGGGGGCTAGATCAGGTGAATACATAGGGTGTATCAAAGCAGTTATTTGCTTACTGGCTAAAAACTCCATTACAGACAACTCTATAAGTCTGTGAACTTGCCGTCTTGCCACCATGTACAATGGCCATTCCAGGAAGAGTTCCAAAATTGTTTTGCAGGGTGTTCTAGGCACCGTCAATGAGGTACGTAGCACTTAGAACAACTAATTTTGCAGACTTGTCAGGCCTCCCACACACACACACACACACACACACACACACACACAATTTCCTGGTTTTGCTCATCTAGAAAACCCAGCATGAGACATTTGGTGTCAAGAGTGGTTCTAGAGGAACAGAATTATAAAGATGAGTTTTTTAAATTGGTTCTCAATTCTGGCTAGTCATAGAGGTGTTGATTGTTCTGATTTCAGCAATAAAGGGGACACTGATAATCCACTGGATGAGATGGTGATAAAAATATTCATAATAGCACCACAGATAGACCAGATAGTAGCGAGAGGTGAGGCTCTGGGTGAACACACATGTGATATGGTTTTACAGTTTTGTCAGAAGGAGAAATATAAGAAAGCTGCTTGGTTAGTCCTACTTTTGCTAGACAAAATGGTGAAAGAGATGTACTTAGGGCTTCCAGATCAAAACTAAAGACCTGCGTAAATGACCTCAAGGCTTCCGCCTGTGCTTTCAAAGTCTTATTTGTTACAGCAGCAGAGATAAAATTGTCAAAAACCCAACCAAGAATTTTATTGTGAGAGTGGCTGAATGAAACACCAGTTCAATGGACAACCATGCGAGATGTGTGAAGGTAACTTGAGGACACTGACAGGGAAGAAATGGGATACGAAAACTTGGAATGAGAACCTCATGCCACCAAAACAGCTGCACCAGAAGCAGAGTGCATCCTTTGGTCCCGAGGTTTCTGCACTGGGATACTCCCAGACCAAGGAAACAACCTTGTTTCAGGGAAGACACAGAGAAAAAACCTACTGGATTCTGACTTTGAACCTACTATACTGTGGGAGAATAAACCTCTATTAAAGCCACCCACACACGGTACTGCCGCTAAAACAGCACTAGATAACTGAGAAGTCCACTGACATCAGTAGATCAGGACTCTTCATCTTTCACGTGGACTCTAGTAAGAGTTATGAGGTGGAATTGACTGACAGAAATAGTTTTTTGGGGGGGATTAGTACTAATAGCTGTGTAAAAAATTTTAAGTCTTTTCATATGTTTTCCAAATTATTGTGGTTATTTTTCTGCTTAATTTAGTGACTTATTTACAATGTGGTGAAACTGACTAAATGACTTACTGTATCATGTGTGTCGTTGCATGCCACCGAAGGGATTCAAAATCATAGTAACCCTACGCAAGATGCAGTAGAACTGCCTATAGAGCTTCCTAAGTTCTGATGTTTACGGGGGCAGATCACCAGGGTATTTTCTCCCTTTGAGTCTCCGATGGGTTTGGATCACCAACCTTTTAGTTTGTAGCCAAGCACTTATCAACTGCACTGCCAGGGCTTCTTCTTGTTACACATAGTATTTACGATTTAGTCCTCTATATACAGTTCCTTTTCTATTTTCTACCACACCTAACCTCTGAAAGTATGCTGTAGTCACGAGTATCATTTTTAATCACTGCCCTTATGTACCTATTGCTTATCCTGCTTAGTATGCATTTCCTCCTATTAACCTAGAAAATTCTTAAGAATCTACTTTTTTCGGAAACACTTTCTGATTTCTTCTTGTTTAGAATGACATTCTTTGTCATCAAATAGGATTTTTCATTTGGCTCAGTTTCAGTAAATTTTAAATTCTCTTTACATGTTTCTTTACATGTGTATTCTCCTCAAAGAGTGATAGATCCTAAGGTGAGGCTTATGTCTTATTCACCTTTGCTTTACCGGTGCCTAGTACTGTGTTTGGCATTTATATTGTGCTCATAAAATTCTCAGAGAATAAATGAATGTGTGATGAATGATGAATGATAGAAGAGTGTAGCAAGGTCAGAGAGAGGAAAGTGAGAGAAGAATTCAATAAAATATATTTTTTTTTTCTCAAAGAAACTGCAAAAACAATGCTGGGGGAATACAGAAAATGATTTATGATCAAATAAAAGTAATGTAGTTATTGGTTTGGAGGAAAGGTCAAAAGATTAGTAGCACTTGATTTAAAATTCAACAAGTATGCACCACGGTATCTAGGAATGGGATTCAAAGTTTTATTTTTAAGCATTAAGGAAAGTATCCCTGGAAAACACAGTGAAGGAGAGATAGAATTACAAATTAATAAAAATAAAAATATGTGATGGGCATAACACATAAGAATATATAGTCTGATTCTAAATGCCACTTGTATCATTAATCATTTTAGAATGTATCAAATGATATTCACTCTACCTAGTGTCAGAATACAGTAATGATAAATTAATATCTCATGTTTTCTGTATAAAGATTGTGTTGTACTCAAATATTGGCCTTATAGTTAAGAAAGGGGAAGATGTGATATTTCCCTAATGCCATAATTTCTCTGTGGCAGTAGATGTCATCTTAGGGTTATTGTGGTGTGAAACATTTAAAATGAATTGAGCATATTAGGAAATATAAACAGATAGAAAATAATATTTTAAAATATTAGAGGAAGGAGAGTGGGTGGAGAGGAGGGGAAAGGAGATTGTTGGGAGTATGAGACATGTATGGAGCAGAGAGGAAGAGTGTGCTGTCGCTGGGCAGGGAGAGCAGTGGAAGCTGCATATAGGTGAGCACGTAAATTTATATGGGAATGTACATTTTCACTCAGACATAACAAAAAAATATTTACATATAGTTTGTTAATAGAAAATTCTTAGCACAACAAGTGAATAAAACATAAGGAAAAGATTGTTTAAATGTTTTAAAATATCTTAAAATAAAACATGTATGTGTTGAGTTCATCTAAAGGGATAATGCAATGTATAAATAATTATCAAAATCATTAAATGGGAATCTTAGTATTAAGCAGAAGATGTGGGTTCAGTCAGATACCCAAGGGTTCAAATTTCATGATTCTATACCTTTTTTAAGAAATCTTGGTGGAATGATGGTTAAGTGCTATGTCTGCCAACCAAAAGATCTGCAGTTCAAATTCTCCAGATGCTTCTTGGAAACCCACTGGGGTAGTTCTATCTCTAGGGTCACTATGAGTCAGAATAGACTCAACAGCAGTGGGTTGGGTTGGGTTGAAACCTTTGTAAGGAGCCCTGCTGGCACAGTAGTTAAGAGCTAAGGCTGCTAACCAAAAGGTAAGCAGTCTGTATCCACCAGCAGGGCAGTTCTATTCTGTCCTACAGGTTCACTAAGAGTTGGAATCTACTTGATGGCAGTTGAATTTTGTTTTTTTGGTTTTTTTTTTTTTTTTTTTTTTTTTTTTGGTTTTACACCTTTTAAAGGAGCCTTGGTGGAGTAATGGTTAAAGTGACCAACCACCAATGGAAAGATTAGCAGTTTGAGACCATCTCCGTGGGAGGAATGATGTGTCAGTCTACTTTGCCAGAGATTTTCAGCATTGGAAGCTGGTGTCATTATGTGTTGGAATCAACTCTCTGGCAGTAGATTTGGTTTAACTGTGCATCTTTTTAGCTGTGTGACTTAAGGAATATTAAATCACTGCTATAATGTTCAGTTTTCTTTTGTATAGACTGGGGAGTATATGGGTCATACAGGTGTTAAAGTTAAAAAAGGTGATGATGAATGCAAAATACATAGTCTGGTGCCGAGTTAAAAGCAGTAATAGTTAACATTACATTATTTCCAGAGATGTGTGGGATAGTCTAAACTTTACAGACATAGTCTTCCTGGATAGCAATTTGAGATTTATATTTTGGTGTGAAAATATAGCTTATATCTATTTTCAGGCTAAAAATTAATACAGTAGCCTCTGACTTATGGTGGGTTCCACTCTAATGACTATTCTGTCAGTTCTAACATAAGTCAGATACCACAATATTATTTTTAATTTTTTTAATGTTTCCTTATTATTACCTTTTATCATCACTATCTTTATAAATCTGATTTTTGCCTTTGGGGGTTGGAAAATCACATCTGAGAATAACAACATCAGCAAATTATATGTTGCAACATTGTACGGCAGTACATATTACTAATAACAACAACACAATAAAACCAGAATGGATGGTCATAAGCCAAGTGCTGTCGAGTCGGAGCTGACAATGTGCATCAAAAGCCGAGTGTACTGTAAGTCATGGACTATCTTCAATGTAATTAGCAGTATCTAGTGATAATCAGAAATTCTTGATGGGTGAAAACACAGCTTCTCTGAACTTGCTGTTCAATCGCAAGATACGCCGTACCTGATTGTTTTAAGTTATTCTTAAGTTGTAATAATACAAATTTCTCTCTGTTCCTGTATCACAAGTCAATTCTAGAAAATATCATTGCAGAGGATCTAAAACCATCTCTTCTATTTTTTTAAAATGTAAATCCCGTGAAGATCTAAGTTGCAAGAAGTCACAGAGAACTACATTGAGAATGGATAGAAACGGTGAGAAGTAGGATCATAGTATGTCTGTAGCAGTACACTGAAAAGACCAAGACATTGTTAGAATAATTAGAAGGAGAAAACAAGTAAGAGAAATAGGAGAAACCAGTAAATAAGTGTATAGTATAATATGGCATAATTGTACATTATTGAAACTAGACCTTTTGTATCTAAAAATAAAGGAAAACTTCCAGGATTTTTTATTTACTCTTCACCGTATATGGGCACCATGGTGGCAAAGTGGTTAAGAAGTACAGCTGCTAATACAAAAGTAGGCAATTCTAATCCATCAGGCGATCCTTGGACACCCTGTGGGACACTTATACTCTGTCCTATGGAGTCACTATGAGGCAGAATCGACTTGATGGCAATGAGTTTTTTTTTTTTTTTTTTTATCATTGCATATAAACCAGACTTAATTTTTTTTAAGGCTTAGCCACAAAAAATAATACTGCGTCCACATGGAGTTCCATGGAAACTTACACTTGCTTCTTCAGAGCCAATGGGAAAGGACTGATAACCCTGAGGAGAAGGTGGAGTGATGTAATAATCTGTTGTTCGTAAGTAGTTTCTCTGCCATATGCCAGGATTAAAAGTCCAATTCACTGGGTTTCGTGAGATTGTCCTTTTTACCTACCATTCCAACCAGGGTAAGAAATTAAAAATTACAGAAGCTATCCAAGTACAAACAGTAATTTAAGAAATCAATTTCTGACTTTCACTCAATGGTTGAGAAGTGATAGTTGATAGAAATTTCTTTGCTACATTCATGTTCTGGTTTTAACTTTAAACTGACAGATTTTCAATAAATCACAAATCTAGGAGAAAAAATTATAATGAAATAAAATATACGAGGCTATAAATTCTCCTATAAATTTGTAAATTTCACATGAAGTATGTTTCTATTTTATATGTGTCATATACTCTTGTTTATGTCTATTATTTTAGGCCAAGTTTGGATATCGTAAGAGCTTCTAGTTGTGAATTAGTGCTCCTGATCATTGCTATTCATTCAGATCATTCAGATGAAATGGTCCACTTGGTTTATCCAGCATTCTATTATCACTTTTGCCATGCTTTTTTTTTTTTCATTTTTTTTATTGTGACTGAGTGAAAGTATACAATCCAAATTAAATTTGCATCCCCACCTATCTGCAGCTCCTCTCTGCTCTCCTTATCCAGTGACAGCACACTTCTCCTTTCTGCTCTATGCATGTCATATCCTCTTAACAATCTCCTGTCCCTTCCTCTCCACCATCTCCTCTCCCTTCTAGTAAGAGGCCAGTAGGACAGCATCCTATAAATTCATGGAACCATAAAGTACACACACGCCATATGGTCACATTGTGTCCCCAAGCCCAACCCATTCCTGTCTGAAGAGTTGACCTCAATAACGTTTGCAGAACGTTATTTTCTTAATAAACTGTGTTGCAGTAGTTGACGTAGATATCCCCTGAAATCATGGCCCCAGACCCCTGCCTCTGCTACTCTGTCTCTTAAAGTGTTGTGTTGTTGCCACGCTTTCTTTTTTAATTTCTCATGAATCTGTACCACAATGCAGTGTTGATTCATAAAGAGCTAAAGTAGCTTAAAGCAGACAGTTTCACATATAAATATATTAAAATAGTACGCACGTAAAGTATCTCTTGAAGTTAAGCTTGTCTTATAAAAAACAGTAAAAGCCAAACCTGTCGCCGTCAAGTGAACTCTGACTCACAGCAACCCTATAGGACAGCATAGAAATGCCCCCATGGCATTTCCGAGGAGCACCCAGTGGATTAGAACTGCTGATCTTTGGGTTATGAGCCATGTTGTTAACCATTGTGACACCAGGGCTCTTTCGCCTATCATTAACAGCAATTACTGTTTGGAAAGACTCTGTGAAAGAAGTAAGGTTGACAATTCTTACTGTGAGACACAATTAGCAAGTGAAAGTTGAAGTAGACTAACGATTCTCACACCATTTTTTATATTTTAGTATTGAAATTTTTCTTGTTTACCTACAGCATATAACAGGGTTGTTATGAGTCTGAACTGATGTGATAGCAATAGGTTCATTTTTTGTTTTTGTTTTTATTGCATATATTACTCAGGGATAAGTACTGGACAAGAAAACATCTGTAGATGCCTCATCCAAAAATTTTAAATTTACTTTGTTTTTACTATAAAACATGTCTTTAGTTACATATAAATATACTTTGGAACAATCAAAGGGAAAGTTTTGCTACCAGGCCCTGAAGAAGGACGTGGTGCTTAGTAAAGCAGAAGGCCAGTGAAAGGAGAGATACCCTCAACAAGATTAATTGCAGTGACCACAGCTATGTGCTTAAAGATGGTGAAGCACCCACAACAGCAATAATAATGTTAATGTTGATTTAAAACTATGGGGGAAAACAATTTTTAAAATCTATAACAATAAATGACTAAAACACTGTCCAAGAAATAGTCCAAGCAAACTATGACTAGGGTAATTTGAAAACACAAATGAATTCTAACAGCACAAATACATTTAGCTAGAAGAAGCATAAATAATACATGTTTAAGAATATTAGAATGTAGTTTTACTATCCTAGCAACTGAAAGGCACAGAAATGGCATGGAACTCTGATATTTTACATTTATTTGTGTCATTCAGATTGTACATGCAATAACTTTCTATTCATGTAAATGAAAATGTAGTTCAGCTACAGTTAAAGAATACATTGACTATGTGTGTAATAAATATCTAGCTGAAAAATGAATATATTCCGTTGTTTTGTGTGAGGAGCACCAAAAAATAATAATAACATTTACTGCACTTACTGATTTTTTCTGAATTATTCAGTTATTTTGTCTGTACAGAGGTTTAGATTAGCAAAACAAAAGTTTATTTGTACACGTATGATTTAAACTCTAAAAATATGGGATAACTTCTTAAAATAGCTTCAACAGAAGTTGTATGTATCCTTAGATCAGGACTGTGGCAGCCTTGATTATGTGGTAGATTGAAAAACTTGCCTTTCTCTTTTTATCTATGTCTGTAATTTGATCATCATTAAATGAACCGGAAAATAAATTTAAATTCTACAATGAAAACCCACAGGCTTTTATGTCAGTCTTTAACAAGCTTTATTCTTTAATAAATAGATGTACTATATGAAAGCTTTTTAGTAAGAAGCACAATATAAATTTGTGTTATATAATTTCTGATCATAGACTGAAAAATTGTGGGGGGGGGGATGCATTTTTGAAATAATGTGATAGCATATACCTGAGAAAACTCTGAAAAGGCCCTAGGAACGGCATGGGATTCCTCGTGAAATTAGTAAGATCAGTGGTTCCAGTTTCTCTGTCCACTATGTTTAATGCCTCTCAGTTCCCCAGAAGGACAGGAGGCAGTGAATGAGAATCTCTGTCTGGCAGCAATGCAAACTTTACTCGGCTCTTGTAATTCAGGCCTTGGCAGATTCTACTCTTCACTAAACAAAGGTGTCTTGTCTCCAGATCAGATTTGCTTTTGTCTTCATACTACTCTTGTCTGCTCTTCTGTGCTTATTTCTGTAACTTTTTGTTTCTGCCTGTTACTGACACTGTCTCTAGCCCAGTCTTATTATACATTTGCAGGACATATTGGGACTTTGTGACAATGAGGGCAAACTTCCCCACTTTTGCGACTACTCAGAAGAAGAGAACAGGTCCCCGCACAAGTTTTCCTTCAGATTTTGAGAGTGGTGATACCACACATACACCAAGAGAAATGAAAAGATTTGTTACTCACATAATGAGGTTTTCTGGTGACAGCAGTGAAATTTCTTTTCTTTTTATTTTTGAAATTTCTTGAAATTTCTTTTTTTTTTTTTTCTGAGGCCACATATAACCCCTTATACACCTGGGAACTTCCGTCCCTCATTATTCTCCTCATTAAATTAACCTGAGCAAGAGATTCCTGGGAGAGCTGCCATCTCCAGCTGTTGGATGGAGAACCATTGATTAGGCAGACTAGCAATTTGGGTGGCAGAGGGGTGAAATAATTAAGACCAGCAATTCTGCCTCGAAGTCTTAGCTTCATTAGTTTTCTACATGGGTAAACTTGAGCAAGTTTCTTAGCTTCTCTGTGTTTAAGAGTCCTCATCTCTGAAACTTCAGTTTTGACAGTTGTGTTGACAATGGTGGGATTCTAAAATAGGATGTCTTTGAAGTAGAGAAAAAATGAGGTCCTTATGGTCTGATTAGTGAGATCTGGTAGAATTCCATGAGAATGAGTATTAATGTGTTGACCAAATTGTGATGTCACCAGGCAATAAATGTTTCTTCACTTATATTAATGAAAAGGAATTGTTGAAATGTTGTAGGGCAAGTATGCTGGAGCAAGTTCCAAAACAACAATCTAAATGTTCCCGTGAATATTACTACAATTTCTTCAGATTGGAGCACTTCCTCATCAATCTGGTGATTGGCCTCAAATTGACTATATTGTAATTTCAGTATGCAAGTTTTTCCTGAATAGGCAGAAGGTTCCACATTTTGGGCTATAAGTTACACGTATACATACTCAACATTGAGTATTAAAGTAGGAAATTTTGTGGCTTCTAGGAACCAGGTAAATCAGAACTTTGATGATTGTCTTTGAAAATGGAAGATCATAAATACTTAAGGCCTGTTAAGAAGGATTGGCAGTATTTGGACATCCCACAGCTCAGTCCCTCCAGATGTCTATAAAATCCAGTTTAGGCACTCCAAAGATGACAGTTAAAGGTCTCAGTTATTTGTATTGGATCTTACTGCTGTAAGGAGCTATGTCACATACTCTTCAGACAGGAAAATTCATCTGAAAAAGGATAGATAAGACACTGGCTAGTATTCAGTATCTCCAAGTACCCTGAATAGAATTTAAAATGCTTATAAATATGGTAATTTGGAAATGAGACAATAATCAAAAGGAATTCAGAATTGTACAGAGTCCCATCACCGTTTTTTGAAGATTGAATTATGTTCCCTTAAAATATCTGTCAAATTGGTTAGGTCACGATTCCCAGTGATGTGTAATTGGCTACTATTTTGTCAGCTAATGTGCTTTTCCTGTGTTGTAAATCCTGTCACTGTGACATAACGAGATGGATTAGTGGCAGTTACATTGTTGAGATCTACAAGATTAGATAGTGTTTTAAGCCAATCTCTTTTGAGATGCAAAAGAGAGAAGTGAGAAAAGAGACACAAGGGAATGCACACCACCAAGAAAACAGTGCTGGGAGCAAAGTGCATCTTGGACATGAGGTTCCTACTCTGAGGTGCATCAGATCAAGGGAAGAGTGATGACAAGGACCTTCCTCTAGACCTGATACAGAGACAAAGACTTCCACCAGAGGAGGCACACTGAATATGGACTTCCAGCCTACTGGAGGACAAGGGAATAACTTCTTGTTAGGCCATCCAGTTGCTGTACTTCTGTTACAGTAGCACTAGATGACCAATATACCTTCAAAAACTCTACTTGTCTGTATATTAAAACCAGGTGGGAACTTGAGAGATACTATAATGGTAAAAGAGTAGCAGGTGTCCCAGACTACTTTAAAAAATAAATTATATGTCAACACAGAAAAACTATTCAATCTCTGAGGCTCCAAGGGGAAAGCAGTACAGCTGAGGCTGCTGAGTCAAGAATTTCCCAGAGCTGAAAAGATTGTGTCAGCCCTGTGCTGTGTAACAAACCAGTGGCGCCCTGGACCCAAAGTTGGTAGCATCTCCAAGAGGCTGAAGAAAGACTCTGGAAGCAGCAATCAAGACCCTGCAGTTTATTTAGAGGAACTTGCATAGGGAGAGGTCCAGGGTGCAGCTGGACCAGTGTAGCACTCAGCTACCACCTAACGAGGTAAACAAGTTTATACACCTTTCTAATTGGGGCCCAGGCTTTTTGTTGTTTCCTTTTTTCTCCCAAGTCCTAGGACAGCCAGCATTCCCAGGGACATCAAATCCAAGCTCAGATGTTTTTGTCTTCTTGTTTCTAAGGTGTTCCTTGGCCTTAAACATTGGCCCAGTCAAGCTACTTCCAATCTTACACCTTAACCAGGATCCATCCTGAGCACATATACACGGCATGCTTCGTGGGAAGAGGAAAACTGACTACATTAGGAGGCCATGAACATAGCTGACAAAACCCCTACACCGCAGTTAGCTCACGTCCCAGTATACAAAGCAGCGTTGGGCTTGTGTTGGGGGTGGGCTGATAACATATTTTTTAAAGACACACCTCTTTCCTTCCATGCCCCTCAATCACACCCGTTCCCCCCAGATATGAGTAGTAAAGGAGAAAGTTTATAAGGGTGTAGGCTGAGATTCCCTGCCCTGCAGAGGGGCCAAAGCCAATATATTTCTTTCTAATATTCTGAGGAAACTTTTGAGAAGAAAAGAAACTCAACATTTTATTGCTCTATTGGATGTAAGTGCCAAAATCACTTTATGATTGGTTCTTTAGGGAGAAGAGACTCTTGAATTCATTTAATTGTGTCTAGATAGAGTTTCCAGTAGAGAAAAGGTGATGTCCCTTTGTGGGGTGCAGTTCCTTTGGGCCAAGACAACATACCGTTGAGACTTCCACTGCTGAGTGAAAAATACTATTGATGATTTACATACATCTCCTGTGACTGATCATACAGAATGAAAGAAATTCTCTTAATCAGAAAGAGCCACACGGAAAGAAGAGCTAGTAGATGATACAAATCATTCCCAGCCCAACTACTTGACCCTTCTCAGGTTACCCGTATAAAAATACAGAATAATACGAACACAAGGAGAAATGATAGCCATGTGTAAGGACTTAAAGGGCATAGGGCTAGTAAGAAAAGAAATATGTCAATATAACCACCCTCAATGACGAGTGGAGAAAACTAATATGGATTGGATATTTCTGTCAATATTGTGACTGTTACTGAATCCATTGGGCAGACTGGTTGTATTTTGCGTGCTGTCTTGGTCATTGCCAGCACATCTGTTTCCATCCCACTGTTATCTGAGGACTAGGATGAATTTACACTTTTGTTGCAAGCTCCCCAGTATACAGGTGGAGTATTCTCCTTTGTACCAGATGCCATTGAGATGATTCCAGCCCGCATGAATCCCATTTATTTCAGAGGAAAACTGCTCTGCAAATGATTTCAGGACAGTGGCATCTTGATAGAAGGTCACCAAATTTTTCATTCCAGGTGCTTCCAGCTAGTAATAAAACTCTTAACTTAATGTACCAGTCAGGAACTCCGCTGCTCCTCCACTTGCACCCACATCTCCCTAATGTTTACCACCACCAGATAGAAAAGAATTGGACAGATGTACCTCTACCCTCTAAATGCCCAAAGTTTTCACTATGTAGATGACGTCCTGTTGGCTGGCAAGTCAAAACCAGAGTTTCAACAGCATAAACATAGTTGGCAGTTCAAATCCACCAGGTGCTCCTTGAATACTCTGGGGGTCAGTTCTACCCTGGCCCCTAGGGTCGCCATGAGTCGGATCCGATGCGACGGCACTTGGCTTGACATTCTGTTCCATCGGAAATCCTGTGATATGGTGGCTAAGTGTTACATCTGCTAACCAAAAGATCAGCGGTTCAAATCCACCAGCTTCTCTTTGGAAATTTTATAGCAGTTCTATTATGTCCCATAGGGTCACTATGAGTCAGAATGGACTCAACAGCAGTGGATTTTTTTTATGATTTATTCTGTTCCGTTAATCTATGTGTCTGTTCTTATGGCAATAATTGACTGTCTTAATTACTATTGGTTTATAGTAAGTTTTAAAATCAGATCGAAGTTAGGTAAATTATTAATCTTTTGTGAACTGTTTTGAGTATTCAAGGAAATTTACGTATCCACAAAAAGTGAGTCAGCTTATAAATTTCAACAAAATCCTTATGTGATAATGATAAGAATTGTGTTCATTAATAACATAATTTAAGAATAATTTGGCGTGTTAACAATATTGGCTCTTCCAATAAATTAATATAGGATATCTTTCAATACATTTACATTTTCATACTTTTTACACTTTTAGTTTGTAGTTTTCAGTGAAAAATCTTCAACTACTTCTGTTAAACTTATCACTACACAGTTTCTTATATTTGATGCTATTGTAAATGAAATTACATATGAATGTTGTTTCTTGCTAGTATGCTGAAAAATGGTGGATATCTTATATCTTGTGTTCTGACACTAATTTTAAGTTTTTTTCCCCCTTCATCAATTCTGTAAGATAATCTATATGTAAGATTACATCATCTGTTAATAAAGACAGTCACAGTTCTTCCTTTTGAATCTCTGTTTCTTTTGATGATGATGATGATTGAATGAAAATGTACATTCCCATATAAAGTTGAATGTCCACCTATATGCAGCTCCCACTGCTCTCCCAGAGCGGTGACAGCACACTCTTCCTCTCTGTTCCATGCATGTCTTATTCTCCCAGCAATCTCCTATCCCCTCCTCTCCACTCACTCGCCTGTCTCCAGAAAGAGGTCAGCAGGATGACATCTTATAGATGCATAGAACCATAAAGTGCACACATGGTACGGGCACTCTGTGTTGCAAAGTCCAATCCATTCCTGTCCAGGAGTTGACCAGCATTATGATTTGTGGACAGGGGCAGCATCAGCACCAGGGGCCGTGCTCCCAGGGGAACCCTGAAGCCACTGGACCATCAGTTGTGGTCTTTTAGTGAGGATCTCAAGGTGCATCCCTTTTTATTCTTATGTTGTCAGTGAGACTCAACTTCATGAACTCCATCATGCCTATCACTGGTGGTGGCTGGGCACCATCTGGTTCTTCCAGTCCCAAATTGATGTAGTCACCCATTCACACGGGTCTGTCTTTCTTCTGTGTTCTCTATTCCCCATGTCATTTTGGTCTTTGGTAATCATCCATTCCTGCTGAGTTGGGACCATTTACTGTACCCTCAGATGGCAGCTTTTAAGATCCCAGGTGCCACTCACCAATGTCGGGTACAGAGAGCTCTCTTAGGAAAATGCTGGTTGTGCCAATTGGCCTTGATTTCCCCTGAGAGCATGGTTCCCAGCCCCCTACCTCAGCTACTGTGTCTTTGCAATATTGGGTTAAGATGGGAGAAGTAATCATGTTATGTTGAAGTAGAGTTAATATTGATCTTCTTTCTAATGTGTGCTGTCACCAATTTCACCCAACCAAATTTCTATCAACTATTTAATCTAAACACTTCTCCCCTTGCCCTCCCTCCTTCCTCATCCTTGCAGCCATCAAAGAGTCTTTTCTTCTATGCGTGAGTCGGTTTATAAGTTCTTGTCATAGGGGTCTCATACAGTATTTGTCCTTTTGTGGCTGACTACTTTCACTCAGCATAATGTCTTCCAATTGAAAAGGTTATGAGATGTTTCCTAAAATCATCATTGTTCTTTATCACTGCGTAGTGTTTGACTGAGTATACATACTATAGTTTACCTATCCATTCCTCTGTTGTTGGGAATCTGGGTTGATTCCATCTTTTTGCTGTTGTGGACTATGCACATGAACATTCGTGTGCATGTATCAGTTGATGTGAATGGCCTTGATTGTGTAGGATATATTCTAAGTAGTGGAATTACTGGGTCAAATGGTATATCTATATCCAGTTTCTGAAGGAAATGCCAGATTGCTTTCCAAAGAGGCTGGACCATTTTGCAAGCCCATCAACAATGTAGAAGAGTTCCAATTTTTCCACAGCCTCTCCAGCATTTGTTGTTTTGCGTTTTCTGGATCATGTCCAACCTTGTTAGGGTGAGATGATGTCTCATCATAGTTTTGATTGGAATTTCTTTAATAGCTAATGATCGTGGGCATGTCCTCATGTGTTTTTTGGCTGCCTGGATCTCTTCTTTAGACAAGTGTCTGTACACATCCTTTGTCCAACTTTTAATTGGATTATTTATCTTTTTCTTATTGATATTCTGTAGCACGTTATAGATTACGGACATCAGGTGTTGGTCTGACATACAGTTGTCCCAATTTTTTCCCCATTCTCTAGGTGCCATTTTAGTTCTATTAATAAATCTTTGGATGAGCAAAAGGGTTTGATTCTTAATAGTTCTCAATTATCTATTTTCTCTTCTGTTGTTTGTGGTTTGTTTGACAGATTTTAAAGTCTGTCTGTGTTATATATTAAAACATATGTTGTTATTCCTACTTTTTCTTGGATGAGCTGTATTGTTTTAGATTTGATATTTAGGTCTTTTATCCAGTTTGAGTTGGATTTTGTATAAGATGTAAGATATGGGTCTTGTTTTAGTTTTTTGGAGATTGATATTCAATTTTGCCAGCTCCATTTGTTGAAGAGATTGATTTTTTCCCCAGCTTAACGTCTTAGGGCCTTTGTTTAATATCAACTGTTCATAGGAAGATGGTGTCATCTCTGGGGTCTTGATTCTGTTCCATTCATCTATCTGTCTCTTTTTGTACCAGTACCAGGCTGTTTTGATTACTGTGGCAGTGTAATAGGTCTTAAAGTCAGGTAGTGAGAGGCCTTCCAGTGGGTTCTTCTTCTTCAGTAGTTCTGTACTTATCTGAGGCTTCTTCCCTTTGCAAACAAAATTGGTAATTTGTTTCTCTATCTCTTTAGAAAATGTCACTAGAATTTGTATTGGGATTCCATTATATAAGTAGATTACTTTGGGCAAAATAGATGTTTTCACAATGCTAAGTCTTCCTATTCATCAACAGGGTAGATTTCTCCATTTATGTAAGTCTCAGTTTCTTGTAGTAAGGACTTGTAGTTCTCTTTGTAAAGATCTGTTGTGTCTCTGGTTAGATTTATTCTTAGCTACTTTATCTTCTTAGGGGCTATAGTAAATGGTACTGACTTGGTGATTTCTTCATTAACAGTCTCATTGTTGGTATAAAGGAATCCTACTGATTTACTTATGTTTATCTTGTATCCTGAGACTTTGCTGAACTCTTCTATCAGTTTCAGTAGTTTACTTACAGATTATGTGGGATCGTCTGCATATACAGTCATATCATCAGCAGACAGGGAGATTTCGACTTCTTCTTTGCCAATGCAGATGCCCTTTATTTCTTGGTCTTGTCTAATTGCTCTGGCTAGAACTTCTAGGATTATATTGCATAGGAGAGGTGAGAGTAGGCATCCTTGTCTAGTTCCTGTTCTCAAGGGAAACTGTTTCAGTCTCTCTCCATTCAGGATGATGTAGGCACTTGACTTTGTATAAATGACACTTATTGCATTGAGGAATTTGCCGTCTATCCCTCTTTCACTGAGAGTTTTTACCATGAATGGGTGTTGGACTTTATCAAATGCCTTTTCTGCATCAATAGACATAATCAGGTGATTCTTGTCTTTTGTGGTATTTATGGGGTTTATCTCATTAATTGTTTTTCTGATGTTGAACCAGTCTTGCATCCCTGGTATGAATCCAACTTGGTCATAATGGATTACTTCTTTGATATGGTGTTGTATTCTATTGGCAAGAATTTGTTGAAGATTTTTGCATCTAGATTCATGAGTGATATTGGTCTGTAGTTCTCCTTTTTGGTTGGGTCTTTCCCTGGCTTTAGTATCAGGATTATGCTGGCTTCATACAATTAATTTGGGAGTTTCCATCACTTTCTGTGCTGTGAAATAGTCTCAGTAGTGTTGGAGATAACTCTTCTCTAAAAGTTCAGTGGAATTCTGCAGTGAAGCCATCTGGATCCAGCCTTTTTTTTGTTAGGTTTTGGATGACTTTTTCAGTCTCTTCATTTGTGATGGATTTTTAAGTTGTTCTGCTTCACCTTGTGATAATTTGGGTAAGTGATATGAATCAAGAAATTTGTCCATTTCCTCTAGGTTTTCATATTTGTGAGAGTACAGTATTTCATAGAATTCTGTTATGATACTTTTGATTTCTGTTGGATCTTTTATCACAACTCTCCTTTCATTTCTTATTTGGGTTATTTGTTTCATTTTCTCTTTTTCTTAATCTTTTCAAAAGCTGGCTTTAGGTCTTTTCAATTCTTTCAATTGTTCTTCTATTCTGTAACTTGTTTAGTTCTGCTTTAATCTTTAAGATCTGTTTTCTTCTGGTGCCTGAGGGCTTCCTCTGTTGTCCTCTCTCTGCTTGTCCAAGCTGTAGAGTTAATTCTTTGATTTGGTTTCTTTCTTCCTTCCAGATATGTGCACTTATGGAGATAAACTGGCCTCTGAGCCCTGCTTTGGCTGTATCCCACATGTTCTGCTAGGAAGTGTTTTCATTCTCATTGGAATCCATCAATTTCTGAATTTCATCCTTGATTTCTTCTATAACCCATGGCTTTTTGAGCAAGATGTTGTTCAGTTTCCATGACTTCCACTTTCTATCTATGTTTCTTCTGCTACTGATTGTGACTTTTATGGCTTTATGATGTGAGAAGATGCTTTGCATTAATTCAGTGGTGTGGACTTCATTGAGAATTGCTTTATCCTTTATCCTAACACATGGTCTATTCCGGAGAATGTTCCATGTGCACTGGGGAAGAAGGGATAATTGTCTGCTGATGGATAGAAAGTTCTGTATATGTTAGTGAGGTCTAGCTGGTTCATTGTGGCAACAAGCTCTGTATTTTTACTGAGCTTTATTCTAGACAATCAGTCCAATATTGAGAGTGGAGTGTTGAAGTCTCCCGCTATTACTGTGAAGGGATCTATCTCATTTTTGAGTGTACTCAGTATTTCTTCGATGTATTTAGTTGCTCTGATATTAGGTACATAAATATTTAATATTAAGTCCTGCTTCTGTATTGAACCTTTCAGCAATAAATAGTGTCCATCCTTGTCCACGATGGTGGATTTTACATTAAAATTGATTTTATCTCAGATTAGAATTGCCACACCTGCTCTTCATTGTGTGTTATTAGCTTAATATTTTTTCTTCTATCCTTTAATTTTCAGTTTGTTCCTATCTTGAAGTCTAAGGTGAGTTTCTTGTCTTTTGATGCAAGATGTCACTGGATGTACTGGAGTGTTCAGTCCTTTCACATTCCATGTGATTATAGATAGGTATGTGTTCAGTGCTGCTGTTGTGATATGTTTATTTTTGTGTGGATGTTTTCTCTGTTGTTCTTATTAATCTGTTCTGGGAGATTCTTCTTTGTGAGTTCATTTTTCTCCTTTGTCAGGGTTGGTTTTGTAGTTGTAGAAACTTCTGTATTATGTTTCTTGATTTGATATGTTACGTCTTTACTGTGCTTCACGGCTGCCCATATGATCCCTCTTAATAAACTACGTATAAACCCAATTTCAATTACTACCATTCTTATCAACTTTCTCGCCATCTGGAAGGTCTATAGTGACTGTAGTACATTCTTCTTTTTAATATGATGACATCATAGTTTTCATGACATGATCACTGGATTATTTCTTTCACTATTATACTTTGATTGAGTTTGGAGCCTTCCCTAACTGAATAGAATTCTGGGTGATGTGTCCTGTATTTGCTTCTAAAATATAAAATTAGTTGTTTGATTCTTGTAAGTCAAGTGATTCTCTCAGTATTTCTTGTAGCTTTGGTTTGGTTTTTACAAAGTCTTTGAGTTTCTGTTTATCTGTGAATGTCTTGATTTAATTTTCATATTTGAAAGAAAGTTTTGCATGATATATAATTCTTCAAGACTTTCAATGTGTTATGATACTGTCTCCATGCTAGCATTATTTCTGCTAAGAAATCCAATAAAACCTTACAGGGTTTCCCTCTTAATGTTGGCTTTGTTTTGAGTCTAGGTGCCTTTAAAAGTTTCTACTTATGATTCGTTTTGCTAAGCTTGGTTATAAAGTCTTGGAGTCTCCTTTGAGATCTATATTGAGTGGTGTTCGATATGTATCTTGGATATCTATAATCTCTGCTTTCATAATTTCTGGGAAGTTTTCTGTCAGCAGCTCAGCAACCTCAGGTCCCCCTCCCTGTTCAGTAATTCCAATTAATCTTAGGCTGTTCCTCTTAATACAGTCCCACATGCTTCTTAATGCTCTTAATTTTTCTTGTTTCCATTTTCTGATTTCTCCTGATAGACGCTAGAGTCAGTAGCTCTGTCTTCCAAAACAGAGATTCTATTTTCCATTTGTTCCATTCTGTTTTCTTGTCTTTGAATTGAAGTTTCTATGTCTTTGATTTTGTTCTTGATCTGCTGGATTTCAGAGTGCTGGTATTCCATCAGATAGAACAGCTTGCTTAATTTTTCATTTGGCCCTGTTGCATTTTATATAAGATCTAGGAGGGCTGTCAATATAATCCTTTTGTATTCACCTTCTGATAGTTTCAGAAAATCTTCTTTGTCTGGGAAGTTCTGAGGTGGTTTCTTTTGGACGCCTTCTGAAGCCATGGGTGATTTCTTGGTTACAGTTTTCCCAGATGTTGTGCTTTTGGGGAACTATGTTAGTCATAGAGGCTGGGAAAGATGCTGTGAGGATGGACCACAGTTGTTTTTCTAGGCTATCTTAAAATGAAAGGTAAAAGATATTTGACAGCTTCCAAAGTCAGTCAGGTTTTCAGGTGTATAGGTCCCTCTTCCCACCTGCAAAGTAAGCACCTCTATATCGAACGACAGATGTTACATACTAGTTCAAGTTACAGAAAGGCTACTGCCTTGCTGGCCTGTGCTGTTAGGCCCTAGTTGTAGGTGACACTGTGTAGAATACTACTTTTCTACTGGAAAAGAGCTCTATTCCATGCAGACGCTGCCTCTCAGCCCAGGAAGTAAATCCAGCTGAGGCTTCTGTATGAGTGTATCCACGTGCCAGTGGAACAGGATGGTATCCCTCACAAACTCACCACCTGGCTGGAACCACAAGAGAGGCCAAAGGTGCTGAGACATAGATAGTCCTTAGCCTATGTTGCCAGGCCCCCACCCATAGGTGTCACTGTGTAAAACACTGCTTTTCTGACAGAAAAGTACCCTCCCTCAAGCAGGCACTACCTCCCAGCCTAGGAGCTAAGTACAGCTGGGGCCTCTGTATGGATGCATCCACCTCCCAATGGATCAAGATGGCATCCTGCACAAGCTCACCACTTGGCTGTGTCCAGGGTACTCTATGGCAGAGGAGGAAAGAGAGGCCACATGCACCGAGATGCACAAATTCCAGAGCCCTGCTCTCAAAATATGACAATTTCACTTGCCAATCCCACCAGCAGTGTGTTTGAGACAGGCTGCTAGTCGAGTCTCAGCTGTGCCCTCCGGCTAAGATGGAGAAAAATAAATTTAAATGGTAAGTTACCTTTAGTCCATTCAAGCTTGTGCTTGCCATTAGTGGGGGCAGTGAAAGAGAGAAGGTTTTGCATTCAGTGGTATGAAGTCCATTCTGTGCCACATCCCAGGGCTCAGTAGGTGTCCATCAGGCTCTGTTTAATTATCGCTTCAGGTCTTGGTTTCCAGAAGGATTTAGGGAAACATGTGTCTAGTCCACCATCTTGACTCTGCCCCACTGAATCTGTATTTCTTAATTTACTTTTGTTGCCAGTTTGGAATTGCTATCTCCTGAAGAATAGTGTTGAATAGAAGTGATGAAAATGGACATTATTTCTTTTTTTCCTAATGGCACAAAACACATTCTTTCACCAGTATACGTCATTCTATCTGTATGACTTTTTTTGTAGACACCCTTTATCTGGTAGAAGAATTTCCCTTCCATTCCTAGTCTGGCTAGTTTCTTTTTGAGTGTGTGTCTATTTGTTTATCCTGTTTTGTTTTTAAATCATGAAGAGATGCTGAATTTTGTCAAATACTTTTGTTCTGTACATATTGAGATGAGCATGTAGCATATTTCCCTTTTATTTTATAATTTATTGCATTAAGAATTTGGGGAGTCAAACCACACTTATGTTTCTGGTACAAATTTCATGTGCTGTGTTGTATAGTTCTTTATATATATACATATATATATATATACACATATTGCTGGGTTCAGTTTGTTAATATCTTGCTAAGCATTTTTTGTCTAGGTTTATAAGGAATGTTGGCTTGTAATATGGTACGTTCATTTTTATAAATATATATCTGAAAGTCTGATGACATAATAGTTTCAGTGTTTGGTTGCAATCAAAAGGTCAGCAGTTTGAACTCACCATGTGCTCCTTGGAAACACTATTAGGCATTTCTACTTTCTCTCATAGGGTCACTGAGGGGCAGAATTGTCTTGGTGGTAACAAGTTTTATGTGTGTGTATGTAAGTGGGTTAGTGTGTTTACCCTGGTATTGTAGTGGTTGTTGTTAGGTGCCACTGAGTGCATTCCAACTTACAGTGACCCCATGCACAATAAAACAAAACACTCCACATTCCTGCAGCCTTCTTACAGTCATTGCTACAGCTGAGCCATTGTTGCAGCCACTGCATCTATCTTTCTTATCAAGAGCCTTCCACTTTTTATTAATTCACCACTTTCCCAAGCCTGATGTCTTTCTCCAAGGACAGGTGTCCCTTGACAACATGTCTATATGTATCAAATCCTTGCAGTCAAGTAGATTCCAACTCATAGCACCATTACAGGACAGAGCAGAACTGCCTCCTACAGTTTCTAAGAAGTGACTGGTGCATTCACACTGCTGTTTGGTCAGCAGTGAAGCTTTTACTGCACCACCAGGACACCTACATATATATATATTAAAGTGTTCAGTCAGCATTGGGTTTTTTTTTAAGTATTCAGTTGATTAGGAATTAATTGAACACATACATATATATTATCTATCTATTACTGATGATAGTAAACTAGTGCATTCCTAAACTTCCCTTAGCCATTTGAGTATTAAATTTCCAATGTTACTCATTCCATTGCAATGCCATTTAAAGCCCTGTTTATTTATGTTAAGTCTGTTGGTAGTTAATATATTTAATCTACATTCAAATTACAAAGACTAATTAAAAAAGATGATGATAGAAATATAGAATATTCTTTTCTGTCCCTCATATCACTATGTAACTAAAAATTCAGAAAGTATTCCTCTTTCTGTATTTTTACATCAACGTTTTAAACACCTTGCATATATACACTCTTTGGGCTCTAAAAACAAAACACATTAGCTTGCTCTCTACTCCATACCTACCTACCCTCCCAACTCAACCACTCACTGTGATTATAGTACTTATCTCTTTCCTAAATGAGGAATTTAACAGACAGCTCATTTTGTAATGCATTGTAGTTGTTTTTCTTTCTAACATTGAGGCTATTTGACTATTTGACTTGCTTCCATGTATTAACAGTAGAAATGTTTGATACAACAGACAACTTCCTGCAGTGTATAAATTCTTTTCATCGGCTGCTCTTCTTTGGACACGTTATTCTTCTCAAACTTTTCAGTACAATAAGAACCTCTGTGTAGTATGAGAAGGAAAGAGCAGCTTAGGCTTAAGCAAAGCCAACGATACATTTCTGTGTTTACTAATTGCCTAAAAGTGTTACCTTACCTGGAAATTGTTATAATAGCTTAACACAAACCTTTTTCTTTTTCATTATTAATAATATTAATAATGAATTAATAATATTCATATTATTCATAAAAAGATAGCTACATTTTCATACAAAACATCTGAATGTCCTAAATCCAGTGTTCAGTGCCTGCATTTCTGTCTCTCTGAATTATTTCTATTATACTTCTGCTGACACAAATTCAATGTTCTGAGTGGCACAGATGTTCAAGTGGTTGACTGCTAATCAAAAGGTTGATAGTTTGAGCCCACTCAGAGGCTTTACTTAAAACACTATAGGCCTGGCAATCTGCTTACATCATTGAAAACTTTATGAATTAGTTCCTCTCTCAACATATTCCCCAAACTAGATAGATTCACTAAGTTTGTCTTTCTGATTTTGAAAACAGTATACATAATGACAGTTATAACTTAAATTTTCATCTTAGTAACTAGTAAGAGTGTGGAATTATCAAATAGCAGCAAATATGATATGTGTGTGTATGCATGTGGAAAATCTTAATGAAGACTTTGGTGACACAGAAGTTTTTGTTTGCCTGTTTTGTTTTTTAAAGGTATGTGTTGTTGTCTTATGAATACACTCTTAGTTAAAAAAAAAAATGGTAATAATGCTATCCAATAGATGGCACTGTAGTATTTCTGATGCAAATATCTAGTATGATAATGATAGTTTGATGTGAAACTTTTTTCATTTTCTGCTGTCAAATGATAGCTACAAAATATACATTTATATATTTTTTTAAATAAAAATGTTGTCTTACAGGAAATACCAAATGAAATAATGAGCTGTCTAGTAAGACTTTGATCTGTTCTACTTAAGGCAATTATAGATTTAATCCAAGTAATTGGTGTTATCATTACTAATAAATGTTTTGTACTGTTAATATGTAGATTAGAAGTTAGAAATGAATATTTAAAAAAAAAAAAGATGCAAAATTTAAGTGCCAGTAAATTAAACACTGACTTTAGAAACAATATAACAGAAAGTGATTGTTAAGATTATGTATCAAAATGGCTGGCCCATGATTCTCAGTGTTTTCACAGTTCTGTAATGTTGTGTTCAGTTTCCTGATCACGTGATCACCCCTGTGATGTTGTCTGTAGTGAGCAACCAATCAGTTGAAGGGGATTTTTCTTGGATGTGTGGCCTGATTTGAATGTGAGCTCAAAGGCTTTTACTCTTTCTAGATTATGTAGCCAGCTTCTGTTTATCTGACTCCTGGATCTTGGGACCTGAGCTAGCAGCTTACCTACCATCTTGCCTGTTGATTATGGGGTTCACTGATCTCCACAGACTATGAGCAACAGCCCTCCTGTCCAAGCTGCTGGTCTTGAGTTTACACAGCCCCTGCAGCCACATAAACCAAGAGTAGCCTCTATCCTGATCCATGGACTTGGAGTATACAGCCTGTGCAATTTTATGAGTCATTCAATTTATATAAATCTTTATATATTTATTTATAGGCTTTACTGGTTTGGGTTATCTATAAAATCCAGCCTCAGAAAATAATTTAAAATTAGGTGTAAATACCAGATTATCCAGAAATTATTTACAAACAACATTTTTTATTTCATTTGTTATTTAAAAACTAGAATCTACTGCTTTTTATTCTTTACAAGAGACATACATAGTATTTGAGTGCCACATTAGAGTTACAGACTTTATAATATATACTGATTCTGACCTAAAATTTTGCAACTATTTTAGCCATTAATTTCATTCACAAAATTATACTACTTAAATTTTAAAAAAGCAATTTGGGTTTAGTGAATTGAGTATAAACTTAAAATATGCATCAAAATTTCTGCATTATATTTTAAAATTTATAATTTCAAACAGATAACCAGTGATAGAAAATGTTAAAATTTAATTGCATTCAATGATTTTTTTTTTCCAGTATATAATTGAATAATTACTATGTGGTGTTTTCAGTTAGAGAGTTTATTCACCATACTAAAGCAAACCAAAGAAGGAAGGGCTGCTACACTTCTGACAGATTTTGTTTATTTTTTCCTCTTGTCACAGACTTCAGCAGTCAGATGCTTTTAGAATCTCTGTCTTTTTTGCCACTTCTTCTTTCCTGTCTTTCCTCTTCTTTCTCTACTTCTGTTCTTCTCACTGTGTGTGTGTGTGTGCATGTGTCTGTGTATAAACATATGTACTATATAATATAGACATTGCTATGGCTAGTCACTTTGGAGTCAGTTGTAAAACTCACCTAAGCCCAATGTGTGCACAGAAGAACTGTTCTATAGGGTTTTCAAGGGTGGAAATACATACATATATACACACTTATATGCATGTGTTAATCATATCATATATATTTTTCCTAATTTTTTTTTCTTTTTGTGATTTTCCAAATAAGCACTAGATGGCACAGGACTGGTCTATGTTTTGTTCTGTTATGTATAGGGTTGTTATGATTCATAACCAACTCAACGGCACCTAACAAAAACTTATTAGATTGTTATGGGTAGTTGTTAAGAATAATGTTAAACATCACTGGAAAGAAAGAACAATACTACAAGCTATTCAGGAAAAAACAAGTATGAGGGTGTGATTATCAATTTCAGAGAATTTAAACACACAGGAAGTAATTTTGAGTTAGGAAATTTTCATTTAATGACAACTATTCAGTGAATCATAGATATTTTTGTTAAATGATTGCCAAGCCAGCCAGATTAGAAATGTATATATATTGTGGCTGGCAGATATTTCTTAAACATGACAAAGGAAGTCATAGCCATACAAAATTGTTAAATGGGATTACATTAAATTAATTTTTTACCAGAAGATTACATTTATAAATACTAAGAGAAGATGTTTATCTTGCACACATACCAAAAATACTAATACTGAGACCATATAACTAACTTTTTAAAAATGTATGTAAAAAGGACAGATGGTAACAATAATCAAAATACTTGAACAAATCTACTTCAATAATATGTTGTGTATTTTGAGCATACATATGAAAAGGGCTGGTATTAAGTCCTTTTACAAAAAAATAGAATATTACCACACATCTACTACAATGGCTACAGTGACAAGTGCTGACAAGGTTGAAAATAAACTGGAAATCTCTCACTGCTGGTAGGAATGCAAGTCAGCAAAACCATGTGAGTAACTGGCACTATTTGTTAAAATTTAACATATATTTACCCTGTGATGTGCCAAATCCACTGCTCCATATATACTGGTGGGAGGAAGAAATCCTTGCTTTGAAAAAATAAATCATTAACTTCAAACATTTAAACATGTATCATTCATGTTAACTTAGATGCATACACAGATGTGTGTACATACACATATACAGGTATAAATGTTCACACACATACATAATCCAACCCATGTTTTTGAGTCCATTCTGACTCATAGTTACCATATAGGACAGAGTAGAACTTCACTATAGGGCTGCAAACATTGTGATCTTAAAGAAGCAGACAGTCACATCTCTCTCCCAAGACGTGGTGGGAAAAAAGATTTGATAATCAAAGGACTTACAAGACGGAGTTCCTTATTTCTAAGATGATAAAATAAATTCAACATTTGGAAGCTCATCAAAACTGAATCAGATCAAAAGTGAGATCTATCTCATCATCACAGTCTAAGAGACTCCATAGGGTCTCATAGGGTCTCAGGAGAGCACGTTGCTGAGTCTTGAATCTTGAGCCATAGTGTGAGGACAGTGTGTGATACAAGGAGAGCATATTCCTGAGACACAGAGCTTAAGCTGTGGTATGGGGGAATCAGACGGATCTTGCTTTAGTACCCTGAGCTGATGACTAGCAGGCACCCCTAGTAGAACACCAGAGACAATGGCACAGTGAAGGCAGAATCTTAAAGCAAGTCTTGACGAGCAAACTTTTGTTCTGATAAGGAAGCAATTCATTGACAAGTGTGGAAATTGCTTTAATTGACTCTGTCTAGAAGCGAAAATTGTTTGACCAGATAAATTGATTATATGACGTTTTCTGGGGCAATGATGAATTTATATATGGGATGTATTGATATTTAGTCATTTTACAGGTTAATAATTTTGTGGAACAAAAATATAAATCATATTGTAAAGACTTGTCCTCAGTTTTCAATTACAGTAGTTAAAGAAGACAGTGTCAGTTCTTGTCACCAGTCCGGTATGCCCTCTTTCTGTGGACCAATAATTTCAGTAGCTGTTAAACCTGGCTAATTATCAAAATGTTTGGAAAAATTAGAGAGTCAGCAAAAAAGAGGAAGACTCTCACCAAAACAGGTTGGTGGTGGCTGCAGCATTGACGTCAATTGTGATAATGATTGTGAGAAAGGTACAGGATCTGGCAGTGTTTTTCTGTTTACACAGGGTCACTATGAATCACATCCAACTCAATGACAATTAACAGTAACAACAATCATCAAAATGAGGTGCAAAACATTTAAACACACACATTGTTCTAGGACTCTTAGAGATGATGAATCACAGTCTGACAGTCTGACCCCTTGTCAGAACATGACAGATTGGAATCAGAGATGATACTCAGTCTTTCTTGATAACCATACATAAAATTATTAGCCTGTTCCCATGAATCGGATCCGACTCGATAGCACTTGGCTTGGCTAAAACAAAATTTACAGGATGAGTTTTATTATTATTTTCTGCATTACAAAATGTTCCACTTGTCTCAAAAATGACTTATTTTCAAGTTATTTCATTCTGCTAGTTGTCATAGTCAAATGCACTTACAGATGTACTTATATGTTAGCTTGTGTATGTATATACACACTCAAACATGTGCACACACACGCAAAAAGATAGTCAGCATTCGATTTCAGATGAAAAAGCATTATCTTAGAGTTACCTTATAGTGTCTACAATATAGTTTTTGTTAGCTGTCACCAAGTCATTCTCAGATTCATGATTATCTCATATGTTACAGAGCTGAATTGCTCATAGGATTTTCTTGGTTATAATCTTCACTGAAACATACATAATGTTTCATTCAGTTTCTAGCTTTTTATTTCATAGAAAATGTGTTAAATAATTCATTTGACTAGTTCTCTAAGAATTCATGAGTTGTTGGATTTATGGAAGTTACTAATACAAAAACACCGTTTTCCTATATTGATCTTCATATGCTATACATTGCATTTACCACACAGTCTTACATTACTACCTATTTAATTGTGGGAGTAATTGCCCTTGCCATAGACTCTAGTGGTGTCCTACTCATAATGAGTCTCATGCTGAAATGTGACAGAGTTATGTATTTGGTGATACCACATTCTATCTCAATTGCCTGTGGCCCTCTGTCTGTCTGGGATACATATCTCTTGTTTGTCTCGCTTTCCATAAACAAAACTCTTGTATTCACAAGTTTAATGACGGTGAAAGTTAAAAATAGAAGAGCTGATTTTAAGTCCCAGTTCCATCTAAAAATGAACTACTATATATATAGTTATGTCACTGTATACGAGGCCTGGCAATTAAGTTCTTGAACTCATCCTAGAAAAAGTGCCACATGCCTCATTGTTGAATAGCATTATGGTCACCTTGGAAGCATTCACCTTGGGAAGCTATGCACTGATGCCTTCAAAGCAACTTTGGAACTCTTCTTCTGGAATGAACATCAGAATTGTCCTCATATTACCCTTGATATCCTGAATGTCATCAATGTGTCTTCCTTTCAACATTTCCTGCATCTTTAGGTAAAGAAAAAAATCACTGGGGGGCAAGAGTAGGGAGGATATTCCAGTACAGTTATTTGTTTGCTAGCTAAAAAACTCCCTTAAGGACAATTATACAATTAAGTTCAGGAAATTGCTACCTTGCCACCATTCACAATAGCCATTCCAGAAAGAGTTCCGATATTGCTTTGAAGGTAGACTATTTTATGGCATTGATGCATAGCTTTCCAAGGGGAGTACTTTGAAGGAGACCATGACGGTCACCAGTGAGGTATGTAGCACTTAGAACAATTAAGTTCGCAGATTTAATTGATGGAATTCATATGTCATTGAATTTTTGTCCCCCCTAACATGTGTCAACTTGGTTAGGTCATGACACTCAGTAGTGTATGATTGTCTCTTATTTTGTGATTTTCCTATGTGTTGTAAAGCATAATCTCTGCCTGTGGTTAAAAAGAATTAGAGTGTGATGTAACTAACACACTTGCTCATATCTCATCCCTGATCCAACATAAATGGAGTTCCCTGCATCACCTTTTATCTTACAAGAGATAAAAGGAAAGGTAAATAGTCAGAGAGTTGAAGACTTTATAGAACCAATACTGAAGCATTGGGAGCAGAGTGTGTCCTTTGAACCCTGGATTCCCACACAGGGAACACTAAGAAGTATCCTTCAGAGCCCGCAGAGAGAGAAAGAAACCCCCTGGACCTGATACCTTGAATTTGGACTTCTAGCCAACTAGAGTGTGAGAAAATATAGTTCCCTTTGCTAAAGCCATACACTTGTGGTATTTCTGTTACACCTGCACTATATAATTTAGAACTAACACAAACCCAAATCCAACCCAATGCTATTGAGTCAGTTCCAACTCATGGTGACCTTATAGAACAAAGTAGAACTTCTCTATAGACTATCCAAGGAGTGCCTGGGAGATTTGAACTGACAGTCTTTTGTTGAATGAATATAGCACTTAACCCCTATACCACTGGGGTTTCCAGATAACTAAGACAGTGTGTGTGTGTGTGTGTGTGTGTGAGTGAGTGAGTGTGTGTGTGTGTGTGTGTATGTGTGTGCGTGCATGCAGGTGCACAAACATAAATTTTTTAAGCTGGGTAATAATTTGCTAGAATATATGGACTACCTTTTTTTAATTGAAACAAAAAAAGTTTATTTGACTGACAGGGAAAACATAATAGTAAAGAGCTTGCTTTTTACTGTAATGTTATTTTCTGTTACTGTAAAATCAACAATGTCAATATTTATTGAATTTATTACACTGTTTCCTAATAGGAGCATCTATAAGCACCAACTTGGAAGGCTAAATTCCTCTGAATTGAGCTCACATTACTTTACATTATTTTGCTTACAAATGAAGAGCATCAAGGGAGTAATAATTAAAAGCAACAAGACTTTGTTGCATCAAGATTCCCGTTTGTTCTAATTTCTCCATATAGGTAATTTAGTTTGTTTTATTTGTTTACACTTGACAGTTTTATACAGACTCTTTCGTTTACTTACCTATATATTTATAGTTTAAGCCTCTAATTTTAAGACAAAAGTATTTGATACTTTTTAAGTAATTGTAATCTACTACAGATGATTTTTTTAAGAGTACTTGAAACAGGCTTATTTATTTATTTATTTTGTTTATGCTACCCCAGTAGTTTTTATTTATTTCTTTTTATTTAATATGACTGAGTGAAAATGTACATTCCCGTATAAATTTACAGGTCCACCTATATGCAGTTTCCACTGCGCTTCCTGCTGGTGACAGCACACTATTCCTCTCTGCTCCATATATGTCTCATCCTCCCAGCAGTCTCCTTTCCCCTCTTCTCCACCCACTCTCCTTCCTCCAGCCAGAGGTCGGCAGGATGATACCCTATAGATGTATAGAACCATAAAGTGCATTCAACGTATGGTCACTCTGCATCACCAAGTCCTATCCATTCATGTCCGAAGAGTGGATCTTCGTTATGATTTATGGGCAAGGGCAGCATCAGGGCCAGGGGCCATGCTCCCAGGGGAACCCTGAAACCGCTGGACCATCAATAGATGTCTTTTAGTGGCAATCTCAGGATGCACCCATTTTTATTCATGTGTTGCCAGTGAGACTCAACTTAGTGAGCTCCTTCACGGCTATCACTGGTGGTGGCCGGGCACCACCCGGTTCTTCGACCTCAAGTCAATGTAGGCACCCACTCACGTGGGTCTCTCTATCTTCTGGGTTGTCTTTACCCCATGTCATTTTGGTCCTCAGTGAGCATCTGTTCCTGCTGAGTTGGGACCATTTGCTGTGCCCTCGGATGGCAGCTTGGCAGCTTTTAAGATCCCAGATGCCACTCACCAATGTGGAGTTTTGTTTTTCTTTTTTTTTTTAAGAAGACTCAAAATTGACCATGAGATGCTGCATTTGTCGTTCTCTCTCCCCTGTTCTTTGTCTTGTTCTATTTAATTTAGTTTGGCTCTGTTTTTGAGTTGGATCCAACTCGACGGCACTTGGCTGGCTTTGGCTGTTTTAAGAGCAGGAATCCTAGAATTCATTTTTACATTGATTCATTAATACTTACATGATTCCCTTCCTGCTCTCTTCTGTGAAATATATTTTCACCACTTTCTAAAAGAAATAGTTTGCCACATTGAGATCTGAGACTCTGTGCTTTACATATATTTTTAATTAAGAACAAGGGACAGTAAATAAAGAGGTAGCAGACATTTAGATCCTGGGGCAGGAGGAAGGTAGCAGCAGGGCTTGTAGTGAAGAAGGTAGCTGACACAGACTTCAACCTGAGAGTGGCAGTACCACTGAGCGTAAGAGGGCCCCATTCCACCCTGAACAAAATGTTCTTCAAGACTAGAATGTAAACATTTCTCCACCTGATATTGTGCTCTCTGGCTAAGAATTAGAAAGTTACGTGTTTAAAATAATGACAAAAGAGGCTGGAAGAAGAAAACACATATCAGAAGCTTCATGAATGTGTTGGAAGAAGTAGTTAGAAAGGATGGTATAAATCTATGCTGTTTTCCAGGATCAGTGAGGCAGTTCTCACAGTCTCTTGTTCTTGTGCCTGCCTACCTCCATCAGAATTGTGGAACATCAAGACTGGAGAAGCCCATACATATGCTATAGCCGGAATCTGGAACTAATGCTGGACAGCTCCACATAGTTACCTGGTAATTTTCTAGTTTAAATCAGGTCACTTCTAAGCAATTAGAATGCAAGGACTGTTATTTTTAATGTGAGCATGAAAAGAAGCACAATGATGTTGCTGCTTACTAAGAATTAAAGAAAAAAATGTCTAAAGATTTCACATATGTAGAAAATGTTTTCCATCATCTGTAAGAGCTACTTATTATATACGTTATATTTCAAGGCATTTCAGTGGTATGTACATTTTATTGAATGTTATTAATTTTTCAGTACTATTTAAATAAGATATTTGATCTCTGCTTGTCAAGTTTTAATTAACAGTAAAATCAATATATTCAATTTTACAGTCATGTAAAATTTTTCGAATACCCAATGTCTGATTTTCACTACATAGGAAAGTCAGTTTCAGGAGATCACTCTTATGTAAGATTATTTACTGTGACAGAAAGTTGTTTTTTCACATTGCAACATTGTTTTATCTTATACCATAAAAATAAAAATAAATAAAATTTGAAATCACAGTTGTGAACTTATAATTAATAATTGGGAATGCTTTAAAGGACCTCAGTCTTGTGAGTGGGAAGGCATATTATTAACAATGTTATTTTAAAGACACTACCTAAAATTTTCACTGGCATTAACCTAATTCATAGTTTTCCAGAGCAGGATTAAAGCAGTGAACATTTTAATTCTAATATTTAGTAGATGTTCTTCAAAGGTGATGATAGGTACAAGCATTTCCCTTAAAACCAAAAAGAACATTACTTTTAGCTGTCTGAAACACTGCTTGTCCCTTTTCACAAAGCAACCCATAAGATCAACTTCAAAACTTAATAGTATTGTTAAAATGAATAGGAGTATAGGTGGTAAGACGGAAGAAAATCAAATGAATGTAATACAAATTCACTTTTGCAATTGGACAGGTGATTGTTATTTCCCGGAATGCTGTAGTCTAACAATTAAAAATTTAAAAATTAATTTAAAAAATCTTAATGAAACCAACTGAATGGTTCTATTATAAGTATTTCTCAAAAATGTACTTACAGAGTTCCTCCAGCATATTGTTTTAGGATTGAGATCTTACTTTTTATAGAAAGATACTTTTTTTTGCCTGTTTTACATAAGAAGTTAAGATAACTTTTCTTCCTGACTTAGCTGAGTTTATGATAGCTTAGAGAGGTGTTAGTATATAATTTTCAAATAATGTGTTTTTATACTCTTACTGTAGTATTTGCCAGTTTTAAACATACAAGGTATCTATTTTTGATGTGCATAAAATTACATGTAAGCCAGAATACATTACAGAAGTATTTATATAGCATATAAAGTATTTGGCCTGTGATAATCAGATCTTGTTTAACCTTCATAATCTATTACAAAATAATGCTGTGAATTTTACTGCTGAACAAAATAATAGACCAAAAATAATATAATAATCTCTCTATCTTCTCTCTTACACACATTTTCAGAGCTAAAATTTACATGCAGTAAAATGAACAAATGTAAAGTGCGTTACCTGGTTTTAAGAAATGCATAGACCTGACAAATCCATACCTCTACCAAGAAATAGTAAACCTCCACCACAGAGCTCTCTTGTGGACCTCCTAGTCAGACCCCGCATCCACAAAATACTGATTCTCATTTTTTTTCAATATTAGTTAGTTTTTCTTGTACTGTAACTTTATATAAATATAAAAACACAGTTTCATTCTTTTTGTTTGACTTCTTTCTTCCAATGTACTTCTTTGGGGATTCGTTCATTTCATATCAATGTTTTATTCCCATGTATTGCTGAATAGTATAGTAGTATAGGATTTGCCACATCTTTATCACCAGTTCACTAGTTTATGGATATTTGAGTGTTTCAGTGTTTGTCTAATGTGAATAAACCTGGTATGTACATTCATGTGAATGGATTGTAGAAAACAAACACATTTATTACGTCAATTACATTGAATGTTCTGTACACATTTGAAAATAACAGTAAATGTTCCATGGGCATGTGAGAAGAGACTCTATTGTATTTTTACATGCCAATTAGACCAAGTGGGTGACAACTGTTCAAATATTTTATATTTAGGTTAAAATTTTCCTTTGCTTTTACTGTTAAGTATAGAAAGGTTTGACATTTTGAACTACAATTATGTATTTTTCTAATTCTCTCTTCAGTTTGTTTATGTTTTGTTTTAAGTATACAGAACTTGTGAACTATAGGCAAATGAATTCAAGATTTTTGTGTCTTTGTGAATAATCTGTTATGTCATCATTGTAAAACATCTATCTCTTCTGTAACATATTGCTTTGATAGCTACTTTTTTATTTTACTATAGTTATTAAGCTTTGCCATGATTTTCATAGTATATCATTTCCAGTGCTGTTAATCCTGACACATTTTCTTAAAACATATATTTTATTTTGCTTAAAGATTCATGGAAAAAGCTACACATTTTGGAAAGGTTGCACACACAGTTCAGTTCCACTGATTACATACTTTAAGTTGTATAAGGATTCTTATTATCTTTTTCCATATTATCTTGCCATCATTAACACAACACCACTGCCTCCTGAGCTTTTTCTCTAATCATTCTAGATGTTGTTGTAAATTTCTTCTTGCATATATAATCCTTTGAAAGAGCACAAAACAAACACAATGTACTAATTAATCCAACTTGCCACCATGCCACCAGGTGCAATGGTCATTCCAGAAAGAGTTCCAGAACAGATTTGAAGGGTAGACTGGACACTAGAGTCAGTGCACAGCTTCCTGAGAAGAATATTTGAAGGTGACCGTAATAATATTTAGCAATGAGTTATGTAACACTTAGAACAATTAAGTTTGTGGACTTAGTTGTAGGACCTAATTTGTCTTTTTGTGTGCTGCTCTCAAATTTCCTGGGTATATACCTAGAAATGAAACTGCTAAATGCCATGGCATCTATTCAGAAAATATAAAGTGCTCTTATATCTTAACAAGAAAAGAAAAAAAGAAACAACACAATTGAAAATCAGTCAAGAACCTCAACAGATATTTCAATAAAGAGAATATTTAAATGGCCAACAGACACACAAAAATACACTTGATGTCATTAGCTGTCAGAGAGATGCAAATAAAAACCACAATAGGATACTACTCCACAACTGCTAGGATGGTTAAGATGCAAAACAAAACAAAATAAAGAAAAACAACGAATGTTGCCAAGGATGTTGGGAAATCAGTACTCTTTTTTTGCTAGTGAGAAGGCAAAATACACAGGCTTTGTGGACAACAGCATAGTGGTTCCTCAAAAATGGAAAATAGTTGACTTTATTACTTCGAATCTTTTTTATGTCTAAAGAACGTCTCTCATTATCATCAGACTTAAGCCAAGTGCCAAGTGCCGTCGAGTCGGATCCGACATCATCATACTTAGTCTTCTTTTTTATCTAGTCTTGCAAGTTCTTCCTTTTTATTGTGAAATCATGTTGAGTGTAATTGTTGATGTGGGTGAGCTTAGACTCGCTGTCTTATCCTTTCTTTTGCTTGTCTGTTCTGTCTTTGTTGTTGTCTCTGTGTTGTACTTTTGTTTGTTCTATACTTTAGATTAATAGAATCTTTTGAAGTTGCATTTTATCTCTTCTAATGTTTTCCAATCAAATGTGTGTGTGTGAGTGTGTGTGTGTGTGTGTGTGTGTTTAGTATAGGGTTCAACTATGCATCTTAAGTTTGTCCCCCATCTTCCATTAAGTGACTTTTATCATTTCATGTAAAATGTAAGAAGACAATTACAATACACTCTAATTTACTTTTAAAAAAATATTTGTGATATTTTTCTTCTTATATTTGTTCTCTTATCCTAGTGGTTCTATTTCTGTGATTGAAACTTGACTCACAGAGTAAGGTTCAAAGTAACACACATATCAGAATTTTCATACAAGGTAAAGAGATTCTTGCCCTTTGAATATGAAACTAGTAAACATCAACATATAATTGATGTCATTTTTCTCTCAAACAAATATAGACTAAGCAATGACTATGAAATATGTTTGTATGGAAATTATTTTCCTGTTCTTCACTGATTCAAGGCTCAAAAAAAACACAACTTAGGTATTTTAAATTTTAATATTATAAGTCGCTATTCAATTAAAATAAAAGTATTTCTAGTGGCATTGTGGTTAAGCACTATATCTACTAACCAAAGGTCAGCAGTTCAAACCTGCCAAGAACTCCTTGCAAACTCTATGGGGCAGCTCTAGGCTGAACTATAGACTCACTATGAGTCAGTAGACGTTTGGTTTGGTTTGGTTTTAAAATGGTCAGTGTACTTGACATGCACAAAGTGACAATGCTTAGTCAAGAGGAATTGTATAGCCTAAATAATCCTGTATCTCATCAGTGACTAAATTGATAACTCAAAATTTCCCAAAATGAACTATATGCATAGCTTGTGTTTTCTTTTAAGTAAATTCCATCAAATATTTAAAGAAGAAATAAAAGCAAATGCATACAAACTTTTACATAAGACAGCAAAGGGATATTATCCAACTCAAGTTATAGGACAAAAATTTTTATGACTCAAAAACCACATATATAACAAGAAAAGAAATCTACAGATGGATACCCCACTTGAATATAAATGAAAAATCTTTAATAATATTCTAGAAAATTTAAAAATGTATAAAATGCATCATGACCAATAAAAGTTATCCCAGGAATGCGAGGTTGGTCTAACAGCACACAAATAAGCAAAGAAACAAAAAAAGAAAAAGAAAAAAACTAATATAATGTAATACATTAATATCTCAAGAAGAATATATCTATATGCATATATGATCATATTGTTATTTTTGTTGCTAGTTGCTGTTGCATCAAAAGTATTGGAGAAATTAACATATATTCAAGATAAATACCTCAGCAAACTAGAGTAGAATAAAACATCCTCAACTTAGTTAAAGGAAGACTTACTTAAAAAATCTACAGCTTTTAATTGTCAAAGTTGGTATATTCTGTCTCTCAAATCAGGAACAAAGGCAGAAATTCTGTTTTCACCATCTCTTTTCAGTATGATGCAGACTGTTATAGCCAGTGGAGAAAGGTAGGCAGTATAAAAAGGGCAGATACATTAGAAAGAAAGGAATAAAACTGTAATTCCCTACATATGACATGCTCATCCATTTAGAAACTTGAAAGGAATGTGCAAATGTACAAAATAGTTTTAGGATGAAGTGGTGAGCTTAACAAGATCACAAAAGAACAAGATATATATCCTATATAGATATAGGTATGTTTCATTCCTATATACTTTAAATGTATATACAGCAAAATGTTTTAAATTTTGAAATTTAATATGCTATTTGTATTAACATGGAAACCAAGGTGCTGAAATGGTAAAGGGCTATGGTTACCAACCAGAAGGTCAGCAGTTCAAATCCTCCTGGCACTCCTTGGAAACTATTCGGGGCAGTTCTACTCTGTCTATAAGGTGGCTATGAGTCAGAACTGAATGGATGGCAGTGGGGATATACATTACCATAAGTCAAAAATTATGTTTCCTTATAAATAAATGTAAGACGGTATGTGTAAAACCTCTAACCTGAAAACTGAACAACAGAAGAAAAACAAAAATAAACATAATTAAAAATTGCTAAGAAAAATTAAATAGGAACAAATTAAAGGCAAGCTACACCATGATCATGGTTTAATGTTTAAATGTCCATTCTCTTCCAAATTAATATATGCCTTCAATGTAATCTCAGCTATGCTGAAAAAATTTCTAGAGACATTTACAAATAGACTCAAATTTATGTAGGAATTGGGCTTAACATAAACAATTTAGACAAAAAGGAATATTATAGGAATGACACCACCTGCTTTAAAGACTTATTATAAATTTTATAAGGTATATTAGTACATATAATATACATAAGAAGTTGTTACTGAGAGAAAGAATTCAAAAATACAATTGTTGACAAAGGTCATGAAAGTTAAATGGAGAAGACATAAAATTTTGAACAATTGTTATGGACTTACAGGGTATATATATGCAAATACAAAAAATATTAACTGACAAAGAAAAAAAAAATATTGCAGACCTATACGTGAAAGTTAAAAAATACAAAACTTTCACAGAAAAGTGTGACATTTTCCCACCTACAGAATACAGTTAAAATTTTAATGCTGTGGGTTATATATCAGAATACTGGAGTTCAAATGCTATAAAGTATTTGGTACAGGGACTGGCATACCATAATCCCCCTATTTCTACAGGTTGTAGAGATGGGGCTGCGATGAGTCAGAATTGATTCAGAAGCAGAGGGTTTGTTTTTCCTTTTTGTCTTTGGTGGGGAAGTTTTAAAATATATTCAGTTTATTCTAAGTCACTTATTACTCTGTAACAGATCAACCAATAACAATGATAACAATAATTATCATCATAATGATTACAATTTAAATAGCAATCATATTTATTGAGTTAGTATCCAAAGGTACACTTCAGAGGAGAAAAACAAAAAGTCTTGTTTATTTAATAGTAGTCAGCATTTTATTTACACGTCTGTAACGCAATTATCATCAAACAATTGACAGGCTATTAGCATTATTTTACATAAACTTCCAGGTATCTTGTTATAGTAATTTTAGAACAAATATAAAATGAGTTTCTGCTATCACTCTGGGGACTTCCATGAGTGAACCAAAATATTTAGTGGTAAGAGTAAACCAAAACCAAACCAAAGTAACTGCCCTTGCACTGGGTCCAGTTTGCAGAAACCCTAGAGGTCAGAGTAGAACTGCTGCATAAACTTTCCATAGAGTACCTGGGAGGTACTCTAGGAGTGCTGTCACTGATTTCACCCAACCAGATTTCTATCAACTATCTAATCTATAACCAATCCTCTCCCTCCCACCCTCCCCTCCATTGAAGCCTTCAAAGAGTCTTTTCTTCTGTACATGAGTCAGTTTTCAAATGCTTAAAGTAGGGGTTTCATACCGTATTTGCCCTTGTGCCACTGAATAATTTCACTGAGTATGATGGATAGAAGGTTCTGTATATGCCGATGAGGTCTAGTTGGTTAATTGTCACAATAAAGTCTTCTGTGTTTGTTTTTTTTACAATACAGTCTATTTTATCTGAAATTAGTACTGCCATATCTGCTCTTCTTTGTATATTATTAGCTTGATACATGTTATTCCATCTTTTAATTTTCAATTTGTTCATATCTTTAAGTCTAAGGTGATTTTCTTGTAAGCAGCATATAGATAGGTCATGCTTTTTGATCCAAGATGTCACTAGTTGTCTCTTCACTAGAAGGTTCAGTCCATTTACCTTCAATGTAATTATTGATAGGTGTTTAGTGCTGTCATTTTGCTGTGTTTATTTTTGTGTTGATGTTTTCTCTGTTGCTGTTACTATTCTGTTCTGGGGACATTTTTATTTATGGGTTAATTTTTCACTCTTTTCAGTTTTGGGTTTGTTGAGACTTCTGTATTGCATTTCTTGTTTTGATATGTTGCTTCCTTGTTGTGCTTTGCAGCTACCCCTATAATTCCGTTTAATAATGTACTTTTAAATCTGATTTTAACTTCTACATGTCTTATTAACTTCCTCTTCATTTGGACAGACTAAAACTACTGTAATATATACCATTTTCTAATGTGATGGTATCCTAGTTTTCATGATATGATCACTGGATCACTTCTTCTAATATTATAGCTTTGGTTGGGGTTTTGTGCCTTCCTTAACTAAGTAGGTTTCTGGATGATGTGTCCTGTATTGTCTCCTAAAGTATGGAGTTGATGGCTTTGTTCTTCTAAGCCAAAAGCTTCTTTCAGTATTTCTTGTAACTTTGGTTTGGTTTTTACAAAGTCTCTTGAGTTTCTGTTTATCTGCAAAGGATTTAATTTTGTTTTCATATTTGAAAGACAGTTTTGCAAGATATATAATTCTTGGTTGGAAGTTTTTCTCCTTCAAGGCTTTGAATGTGCCAACTCACTGCCTCCATGCCAACATGGTTTCTACCAAGAAGTCAGACAAAAGCTTCTCTCTGAATGTTAGCTTTACTTTAAATCTAACTGCCTTTAAGAGTTTCTGCTTGTGTTTCATTTTCTTAAACTTGATTATGTCTTGAAGTCTTTCATTTGGGTTCTAAATTGTATGGCCATCAATATGCATCTTGGATATCTTTTTTTTCTTCTTTCATATTTTCCGGGAAGTTTTCTGTCAACAAATCAACAACAATCCTCTCAGGTGTCCCTTCCTGTTCAGGAATTCCAGGTAATTGTAGATTGTTCCTCTTGGTAGAGTCCCACATGTTTCTTAATGCTTCTTCATTTTTCTTGTGTCTTTTCTCTGATTTCTCCTCAAAATTGCTAGTGTCAGTAGTTCTGTCTCTCAAGTCAGAAAGTCTGTTTCCTATTTGTTCAGTTCTGTTCTCTTGGCTTGGAATTGAGTTTTTTGATCCTTTAATTTTGTTACTGATCTGTTGGATTTCAGAATGCTGGAGTTACATCAGTTTAGACAGCTTGCTTAACTTTTCATTTTGGTCTGCTGGATTTTGTATAATGTCTAGGAGGGCTCTATATGTAATTATTTTGTACTTGACTTCTGAAAGTTTCACAAAGGCTTCTTCATCTGGGAAGTTCTTCGGTTCTTTCTTTTTGGAGTATTCTGGAGCCATGGTTGCATTTTTCCTTAAGTATTGGGCCCAGGTTTGTTGCTGTTGGGGCATCTAGACGTTGTTTAGTTTCTCTGGTATTGGGGAGCTGAAGTAGAATTTGGTCACCAGTTACCTCTATGTACTCCAGTGTCTGGGTCCAGTGGAATCTCTGTGATAGCAGGCTCCACCCCCTGTCTGGCAAAGACACGGCCCTATTTATGGAGTGACTAAGAGGCTGTCAACTGACCCTATGTTGTGGCTTAGTCAAGACTGGAAGAGAAGCCATCAGGCTACACCACAGTTATTTCTCTAGGTAGTCTTATTTTGAAAGGTAAAAGCTATCTGACAGCTTCCACAAACAGTCAGGCTGTCAGGTGTGCAAGCTCCTCTTTCCAACTGGCAATAGAGGCACATCTATATCCATCTCTAGTTGCTGTGATCCAGTTCAAAGTATAGACAGGCTACTGCCCTGCAGTCATCAGGTGCCTGGTCATAACTGAAGGGTAAACTGTGCTAAACACAGCTTTTCTTCTGGGGAAACACTTGCCAGGCTGGCACTCTCTCCTAGCCTGGGAGTTAGCCTCTGCTGAGGCCTCTGTTTGGGTAACTACACCTCCCAGTTGGACAAGATGGTGTTCCACAGAGGCTCTCTCGCTCCCTGCAAAATAGCTGAATCAATAGCAGAGGCTTGGAAAGAGGGGTTGAGGGGCTGTGGTCTTCAGAGTCCAGAGCCATGCTCTTGGAGTGTGGCTATTCCACCCCATGGCCACGTTAGCAGTGTGGCACAACTTTGCTGCCAGTTAAGCCCAATTGCTGGGACAGACTAACAGAAAGAAAAAAGTTAAAGCCAGTAGATACCTGCAGTCCATGAGAGCTGGCCATTCAACAAAGGCAGGGGTCAGCGAAGAGAAATTTTCCATTCAGTGGTGTGTAGTCCAAAACGACAGCCCTGTGCCATGTCCCTAGGACTAACTGCATGTCCAGAAGACTCCATTTAATTATCAGTCCTAGCCTTAGTTTTCAGAATGAATTAAAGAGAATTGTGTCTAGTCCACCATCTTGACTCCCCAGATGTGTCAGAATTTATTAAAATTGAAAAAACTACATATACTGAAGCATGGTATGAAATATCTTTTGAATTTAAAATAATCCTTAGAAACATCCTGTGTTTGAGTTTATTTTCTGTTGTGATGTAATCATCCCTATCTGGTTGTTATGGATTGAAAGTGTCCCACCAAAATGTGACAACTTGGTTAGTCCACAATTCCCAGTATTGTCATCTGATATGATTTTCCTAGGTGTAGCAAATCCTAATTCTGGGAAGTTAATGAGATGGAATTAGCAGCAGCTATGTTAATGAAGTAGTAGTGAGTTTAAAAGATTAGGTTGTGTCTTAAGTCAATTTTTTTTAAGGTACAAAAGAAAGAAGCAAGCAGAAAGATACAGGACTTCATTCCACCAAGAAACAAGAGCCAGCAGAACAGCAGTGTCCTTTGGATCTAGGGTTCCTCTGCCAAGAAGCTGCTAAACTGAGGAGCTTAATGATAAGATTTCCCCCAGATCCTACAGAGAGAGAACAAATTCCCTTAGTGTTGGCACCCTGAATTCAAATATCTAGCCTCCTAAACTCTGAGAGAATAAATTTCTCTTTGTTAAAGCCAAAGACTTTTAATATTTCTGGTATAGCAGCATGATATAACTAAGACACTGTTCAATTACTGAAAGCTGGAGTTGGACAAGTTACATGAATAAATTGTGGGAATCATGTCATTGCATTCTTAAATCTCAAAATCATATTTAAAGAAGTTGTTTTCATGAAGAAATACTTGTCTCCTTTCCTATGTATGAAAATAAACAAAGAAATAAACAAAAGAATGAAGACAGTTGTCAAGGAATCATGTGGTGCAGAATAGAACTACTCAATAGGATTCTCAAGGCTGAGTTTTCAGAAACAGATCAATTACCAAGTTTTCACTTTGAGAAGACTTTGGGTAAGTTCTAATCATCAGATTTTGAGTTAGTCATTGAAGGGATATTCTTTCATGCAACTCAGGGACTCCAAATACATATCAGAATATTTGATACCTTACTAAAAACCCAAATCTATTGTCATCCAGTCAACTCTGACTCACAATGGCCCTGTAAGACAGAGGAGAACTGTCCAATAAGGTTTCCTAGGAGCAGCTAATGGATTTAAACTGGCAAGTTGTAGTTAGCATCTGTATGCCTAGATGTCAGGTTCCTTGGTCTTATGTAACTAGAAAGCCAAACCTATTGCCTTCAGTTTGATTCCAACTGATAGTAACCACATAGGACTGAGTAGAACTGACCTCACCAGGTTTCCAAGGAGCAGCTGGTGGGTTCCAACTGCTGCCACTCCCTAAACCATTATGCCACAAGGGCAGTTTCTAATGTACCAAATATAAAGAAATATTTTAGGACATCTTTGATTCCAGGCAGGTAGAGAAGATACTGGGAGATCCCCAAGAACATAAAACAATTACATCCTAGAAAGATGTAATTCTGCTCACCTAGAATGGTACATTTCCTTAAGCTTATTGCTTCTTATTTCATCTTACACAACTTTATGTATGACACTGAATGATCTTTCACTGAGAGTAAAGACTTACTATTATGAACTCTCTTTAGAAAGTTTTTCATTGTCAAAAATATATTTTAAAATATATTCCCAAATAGTGTTGTTTGTTTGTTTGTTGTTTTTAGGTGACATTGAGTTGGTTCCTACTCATAGTGACTCTGTGGACAACAGAAAGAAACACTGTACCATGTCCACAATCTTTGTTATGCTTGAGACCACTGTCGCAGCCATCATATCAATCATTCTAGTTGATGGTCTTCCTCTTTCTCATGGATCCTCTATGTTGTCAAGTGTGACGTCCCTCTTCAAGGAGTGATCCCTCCTCAAAACATGTCCAAAGTATGTAAGACATATCTAATCATTGCTTCTAAAGAGCATTTAGCTTCTTCCAAGACAGACCTGTTATTCTTTTGGCAGTTCACAGTACATTCAATATTCTTCTCTGACACCACAGTTCAAAGGTATCTATTCTTCTCTCTTCTTTACTCATTAGACTTCAAGGAGATATCATCTCAACACTTTAAAGAGGTGTTTACAGCAGATTTGCTCAATGCGATCCATCTTTTCATTTCTTGACTGCTGTTTCTGTGGGCATAGACTGTGGGTGCAAGTAAACTGAAATCCTTAATGTCATAAACTGAACTGTGTCCCTCAAAAAATCTGTGGAGAAATTTAGGTAGGCCATGACTCCTGGTATTGTGTGATGTGAGGTCTGTTGTAAATCCTGCCTCTGCAATGTTAGTAAGGGTGGCTGGGCTGCAGTTTCATTGGCGGGGCAAGAGTTAATTATGGGATTATATCATGGTTTGGGGCAACCTCTTGGGATATAAAAGAAAGTGAGGCAGGCTGAGATTTGGGAAATTGATTGTGTCTTTTGGGAAGGACCAGGGTCCTTGTGGTTCAGAGTCTTCCAGTCCAGGGGAAGATTCCTCCAGTGCTAGCAGAGAAAGTCTTTCCCTGAAGCTGACTCCTTGAATTTGGGCTTTTAGATTACTGGACTGTGACAAATAAAATTTCTCTTTGTAAAGCCATTGATTTGTTGTATTTCTATTAAAGAAACAGTAGATAACTAAAACACTTAACAACTTGTGTCATGGTGTCGCTCAGTGGTCTGTTTTCAAGGGTTTTTATTTTTTTTCATACTGAGGTGTAATCCATAAGGAAATCTGTGGTCTTTGATTTTCATCAGTAAGTACTTCAAGTCCTCTTCACTTTCAACAAGCAATGTTGTGTCATCTGTATAATGCAAGTTGCTGATGAATCTTCCTTCAATTTTGATAGCCCAGTTTTCTTCCTGTTCAGTACCTAGATTGAATAGGTATGATGAAAAGATATTCTAATGGACACCTCTCCTGACTTTAAACAAGTGTCTGCTTGTTCTGTTTGAATGCCTGTCTCTTGATCTACGTGAAGATTTCTCACGAGCACAATTAGTGTTCTGGAGTTCCTGTTTTCCGTAACATTATCCATAATTTGTTATGATACATGCAATCAAATGTATTTACATAGTCAATAAAACACAGGTAAACTTTCTGTTATTCTCTGCTTTCAGCCAAGACCCATCTGACTGACATTAGCAGTGATATCCTTGTTCCACATCCTCTTCTGAATCCAGCCTGAATTCCTGGCAGTTTCGTTATCTGTATACCACCACAGTCATTTTTGAATGATTTTCTGCAAAACACTACTTGCATGTGATATTAATGACACTGATAATTTACAAATTATTTAGATCCCCTTTTTTCAGAATAGGAGTAAATATGGATCTCTTTCAGATAATTGTCCTCCAAATTTCTCGGCATAGACCAACGAGCATTTCTAGTGCTGCATCTAGTCTTTGAAACAGGTCAGTCGATATTCCGGCAATTCTTGGAGCTTTGTTCTTTGCCAGTGCCTTCAGTGCACCTTGGATCTCTTGCTTTAGTACTATTGGTTCCTGATCATATGCTACCTCTTTAAGTGCTTCATCACTGACCAGTTCTTTTTTGTTGTAATGACATTGTGTACTCCTTTCATCTTCTTTTGAAGCATGTGAAATCATTTAATATTTTCCCAATAGAATCCTTCATTGTTGCAACTTGAGGCTTGAATATTTTCATTGCTTTTTTATCCTGTGTTCTTCCCTTTTTGTTTTCTAGCTCTACCTCTTTGCTCATGTCATTATAATACTTTCTCTTCTGAGTTGCCCTTTGAAACCTTCTGTTCAGTTCTTTTACTTCATGTGTCTTCCATATGCTGTAGCTACTCAACACATGAGAACAATTTTCAGAGTCTCTTCTGACATCTGTTTTGGTATTTTCTTTCTTCCTTGTCTTTCTAGTGACCTCTTGCTTTCTTCACGTATGATGTGCTTGATGCCATTCTACAACTTGTCTAGTCTACAGTAGTTAATGATCAATGAGTCAGATCTATTCTTGACATGGTCTATAAAGTCAGGTGGGATATACTTAAAGTCTTGCTTTGGCTCTTGTGGACTTCTATAGTCACCGTATATGTAAGTGAAAAAAAAAGATTGCAATGAAGCAATCATTGGTGTTAGAAAATTCTGTCATGCAACCCCTAGCATCTTTTTTATAACCAAGGCCATATTTTCCAACTATTGATACTGTTTCTTTGTTTCCACCTTTTTTCATTCCAGTCACTAACAGTTTTTGATGTATCCTGATTGCATATTTGATCAATTTCAAACTGCTGAATTTGGTAAATATTTTTTTTGTTTGTTTTATTTCTTAATCCTTGGCCTCAGTGGTTGGTGCACAAATTTTAATAAAAGTCCTAATAACTGGTCTTCCTCGTAGGTGTATTGATATTACCACTGACAGCACTGTATTTCAGAATGAACCTTGAAATGTTCTTGTTGGCAATGAACCCAGTGACACTCCTCTTCAAGTTCGCATTCACAGCATGGTAGACCATATGATTGTTTTATTCAAAATGGCAACTACTGGTTCATTTCAGCTTACTAGTGCCTAGGATTTAGATGTTCATGTGTTCTATTTCATATTTGACAATTTCCAATTTTACCTAATTAATACTTTGTATATTGTAGATCATGATTATTAACCAACATTTGCAGTTGTTTCTTCTCATTCTGAGTTGTGCCACACGAGCAAATGAAGGTCCCCAAAACTGACTCCTTCAAGATTTTTAAGGCTGACTCTATTTTTAGGAAGCAGTTTTTATACAGTATTTTGTGTGTCTTCTTATCTGGAAGGTTCATCTTCCAGAACTACATTAGACAATGTTTTGCAGCTATTCACAAGGTTTCACTGGCTAATTCTTTTCAGAAGTAGTCTGTCAGGTACTTCTTCCTAGTTGGATTTAGTCTGGAAGCTCAGCTGAAACTTGTCCGCCATGGATGACCTTCCCGGTGGTCAAAGATTAGTGGCATTGCTTTCAGAATCACAGCGATACTCAGCCCTCCACAGTAAGACAAACTGACAGATACAAAGGAGTCAGTAATAGGAACAAAATATACCCTTAACCAAATTATAAACATTATTAATTTTTTTAATACCCTGAGATTTTTATTCTGGCATGCTTTTGTTAAACTTCCCATGAAGCCTTCTAATAAACAAATAAAGCTATGAACATTTTCAACATAATCTAGTCTTTGGAGAATTTTACCTGAAAATGACTTATTTCATTTAACTAATATAATTCAAGACAAAGAGAAGATTAAAATAAAGAAGCCAATAGTTTAAGAGAAATTATAGTGACGTATGTACTCTAATCCTTTTTTTTTGAATCCTGATTCAAATAACTTGCAAAGACCAAAGGCATGAAATTTTATTTTTTAAAATTTGGAAATTTAAACAATGACTCTTAGACGCTACTAATTAGTGAATGTTACAATTTTAATTATGACAATGGTTTCATTTTTATATTTAAAACTACTTATTAGACAATTGTGATACATATTACATTATTTCCTGATTAAATGGCATGCACTGTCTAAATAACTAGCATTTACTTAAAAAAAGAGAGAGGAAAAGGAATAACCATGTTGAGGAGCCCAGTTCCTCACTGAAATAGGTATGTGCACTTTTCAAAGGATTTATCTTCCAGGCCTCAAATGGGAATCTGCACTCTATACCAGTCTTGGTGTACAACCAGTGGATTACACTTTCTAGAGGAAATTGCGTTTAAGGTCTCAGAACCCACAGCAACCATTTGCTTTCCCACATCTGCATTCTCAGCTCAGGTACTTTCATTCGTAGCCCTCTTTATCAAAGGATTTTGGCAGAGACTTTCCTCAAATGCTTTTCCTGAAGCCTCTTTGCTAGGAGGGAGCTGTATCTTAAAGATACTTTCTGGCTCCGACTTGGCACTTGACTACTATAGTCCTTCTTTGACGTGCCCTCCCACTATCCTGGGGTAAGTAAAACCGCAAGAGCCTTCTGTTCATTGATCCCTCAGCAGTGTAACATGTTCTCACGTCTGCGCTGATCCACCTGACCCTTGTCTCATTGTAGTCCCTGGGAAAATGTGGAAGAGGTAGGATTCAGTGAGTTCTCCGGGATTCTTCTGCTTGTGCTACCACAGAAAGTGAATAAAAGTTTGCCGATCCCTGTCATCTTACTTTTAATTTATTATTTTTTTTAATGGACAGTTCTGACACTTGACAACTCAGCTTTCTGAAGTGTGTAAGAAAAATTCTGGCTACTATTAAGTTTCTAGTTAAGCTGGACTGTGAGTATAGGGCATTTGTTTTCCACATTTCCTATTTACATATTGAAGTAGGGATATGGGTGTGCATGTATGTGTATATATACATATGTATAAGTGCATGTATATATATATATTAGAGTATATAGTAAAGGGGATCCTGTTATAAACATAAATTAAAATTTCTTGAACTATGAATATGCTAAACTATTAAACACAAAATTGCTGTGCTTAAGCTAAGTAAGACAATGAGAATATACAAAGTCATGGCTAAGAAGTAAAAGTGAGAAAAACAACTGCCAGATGGACAGGGCTGCAGATGGTCAGAGAGGTGATAAAGACCATAACCAATCAGAAAGAAGTCAACAACTTGAGGTACCAGAAAATAAAACTTATGGACTGACTGATAACAACCAGAACCAAGCAAACAACTTGTATTAAAAACCCAGCTCCCTGTACTTGGGGCGCAGCAGTCCCCTCCGGGGGTCTGTACCTGCGGTCTGCTGCCCTGACCTCTTTTGCCTCTTCTTCCAAGGCCTGGGGGTGCAGTGTCCCTCTGGGAGTCCATGCCTGCGGTCTGTTACTGTGTCTCATCTTCAAGGGCCTGGGGCCCAGCCTCCTCCTGAGAGCTGTGCTGTGACCTGACCCTGGACCTCTTCCACGTGCCGTCAAAGTTTGGTTGGAGTGACTGTAACTGCTTTCTCGTTGCTGCCTAAGGCTCCTATGTTGTTCTTCGTAGCAGATCTACCTCCCAGATGTCTTACCATTCTCCTGACATCTAAACTGCCTGCTTCCACAGACTATAACAAGTCTTCTGTCAGTGTCTGAGCCTGGTGTGGCAGTCCTGCTTGCTTCACCTCAGAGACGTCCTGTCATCATAAAATTCTACTTCCAGTTTTCCTGATGTCAGATGGTGAGAGCACAGTCAATCCTCGAATTCCTTAGAGTGAACCCTGCTTTTAGGGATGTGAGTGTGTTAACATACTAACTGGCTGCAGTCTGTGTGGGATGAAGTGGAACCTGTAGAGGGGTCTTAACTGTCTTAAATGAGGGTTTCCCAACTAATATGAATGCATGTAAGAGTTCTTATGGTAAGAGTTCTTAAACAAAGTAAACAAGAGTGTGTCATGTCCTGGTGCTAGCACCTCCCTTCCCCCGCTTAATTGTAAATATGTTATTTGATTAAATAAAGCCAATTATTGACCCCAAGCCTTGTTAGTTACTTATTTGCTCTCTTGACTACTAACATTCTTTGAGTGCTCATAACACATATCTATAGGTTAAGATACACATAATACTACTTGTTTAAATTTCTTTGCCATTGTATGTAACAGTTGTCTGCTTTTACAAATAAAATAAAGGATACCCAGTTAAGTTTGAATATCAGGTAAACATGAAAATAGCTTTTCGGTATAAGTGTGTCCCATGCAATATTTAGGAAACATTTATACTAAAATTATCTCTTTCCTAAAATTTACATTTTAGGAAAGTATTATTTACATTTTAGGAAAGGCATACATGCACACACACAAAAAAGATGAGTTCTGAAGCAACACAGGCTAACTTACAGCAAATGGTCAAATCTGAAAAAAAAAGAAAAAATTGGAAAAGAAATTATGGTATTTGATTATAATCCATAGGTTTATACTGTTAATTTGGTTGTTTAAATAAATAAAAAGGGAGGAAAAAAAGTCTTCCACACTATAAACTTTCAATTAATAACTATATAAAGAATGATGTAAAAAGAAAGACATGATTTAGCAAACACTATATATATAGATTTTTTTTTTTCAGGCAATAATCAACAGATTCTAAAATTTCTAGGCCAAAGAGTGATGAGAAAAATAGTGTATTTTATTTTTTACCGCTTTAAAGTATTCGCCTACAGATACTGATACCAAAAAAAGTGGAAAAAAAAAATGTAACATTGCAGTGGAGAAATCTAGAAGACATGATCTTAACCAAGAGTCAAAGTTAACATCATTTTCATGAATGACTTATAGGAGCATCATATCTCTCCTGATACAGTCTACTAGGTGAGGCACTGTTTCTCCCCTGTTGTCTGTTGGAAAAAAAGAAAAATATTGCCTGAGTTTTATTGGCATGAATATAGATAAACTCACATTGGGGGATGTTTTTTAAATTAACTGGACAGTTTTTAAGTGCGCATGGATGAAGATGGATAGGGTGAGGAAATATTCTAGATAACAAAGTCCAAGAGAGATGAGAACTAAAAACAACACGTGATTGTAGACAGCATAATGGAGCAAACAACAGACACTGGAGTGACAATTGACAAAACTGAATACTGTATGCATGGTAGCATTGGTGAATTAATTTTGATTTTCAAATTTTGATAATTATTTTATGATCCTGTGCAAATGTTCACATCAGGCAAGTTGCATCGACAGTATATGAGAATTCTTGGTGTTATTTCTACAACTGCTTTGTAAGTCCAAATTGGTTTTGAAGTAATAAGTTAAAAAATTAATAAAAATCAGTGCTGGAATTCTATGATGTGATTTTTGGCTATGATGTCCTTTAACATGTAGATTTTCACGGCTTTTTGTTTAAAACTGTCCTAGAATTTTTTGATTTCAGAATTAGACAAACAATACTCAGGTAACACCTACTGATGCATTTATGCTTGGTTACTTCAGCCCAGACATATTTCTTCACTAAAATCACTGAAAGCTCACTATTTCTAGTTCATATCTTTGCTCATGTGAATGCATATTTAAGACACGAGGCCTGGCAATTAAGTTCGCAAACTCATCCTAGAAAAAGTACTACATACCTCATCGCTGAATCTCACTGTGGTCACCTTCAAAATACTCCCCTTGGGAAGCCATCCACCAACACCAGTGCCTAGTCCACCCTTCAAAACAATTTTGGAACTCTTTTTCCATCATATGCTGTCATATCACGCTTGATGTCCTGAATGACATTAAAGTGCCTTCTTTTCAATATTTTCTTTATCTCTAGGCAAGGGAAAAAATTATTGGTGGTCAGATAAGTGAGTAGCGTGGGTGTGTCAATATAGTTATTTGTTTACCAGTTAAAAACTCCCTCAGAGTCAGTGACATGTGAGCTGGTGTTTTGTTGTGACCCAAGAGCCATGAGTTGTTGGCAAAATGTTGAGGTCATTTTAGTCTAACTTTTCACACAGCCTTTTCAGTACTTCCAAATAGTAAATGTGATAAACTATTTGTCCAGTTGGTTCAGATTCATAATGAACAATCCTTCTGATATCATACAAGTTTACTAACATTGTTTTGACTCTTGATTTGGACTGACAGAAGTTTTTTGATCATGGCGAATTGGCTGACTTCCATTGTGCACTTTGACGCTTTGCTTCAGAGTCACATAGGTACACTTGTGTTTCATCACGAGTGATAACATGGTCCAAAACCTTGTCTCCCCTCTTCAAAAGGTCTTGGTAAATTTCGACTCTCCTTTGCTTCTGCTTATCAGTGAGCTCCTTCGGGACCAATTTTATACACACCTTTCTCATACCAAGCTTTTCAGGGAAGATGTTTATGTGGTCGGCTACGCTTCTTAACAGTCAGCCAGCAATTTTGATGCACAATTTGACAAATTTTTGCAATGTTTTTATCAATTCTGCCTGTTACTGGCTGCGTTGACCTCTCTTCATCAATGATACTTTCTCTCCCCTCAGAAAAGCATTTAATCCATTTGAACACTGCAAAGCACTTAATCCATTTGTACACTGTCATTTTACTTATGGCATTATCCCGATACGCTTGGACTAACATGTCCCTGATTTCACTTCCACACTTTCAAGTTTAGCAAGAAGTTCAGTGTTGGTTCATTGCTCTAATTCAAGCTCTGCAACTCTCACAAGACACAAAAATCATGACAACAATAATGAATATCACTCAACAAGACACCACGACACATCAACACAAACACAGCTGTGACACTGATATACCGAGGTTATACAACCTTTCCAAGTTGTTTGTACAGTGCTGCCAATGTAAGCTCCCAGTGGCAAGTTTGTGAATTTAATTGTGAAACCTCTATCCCAAACTTGATTCTTGGTTTTCCCCAAAGTAAGACCTGCTCCACCCACACCAATTGACAGGGAAATGCCAGAAATTAAAGCCCAATTCAGAAGAGGCTTCGGAACAAAGAATTCATAGCTATTGCCAGTTGGATCTTGGGTGAAAACAGAGAACATGTGAAATATATTTAGCTTGTTTTATTGACTAGACAAAGGCATTCTTTTGGGTGAATCACAACAAATTATTAATAGAATTACAAAGAGTTTAAATTTCAGAACTAATTTGTGGTTCTCGTGAGGAAAGTGGATAGACAAACTACAATTTCTGAGCAGAACAAGCGGGTAGTGCGGAGTTTAAAACCAGGAGAAGTCCATGTCGGGTTGTATCTTTCCACCATACTTCTCAATCTGCATACTCAGTAAATAATCTGAGATACTGGACTGTATGAAGAAGAACCTGGCATCAAAATTGGAGGGAGACTTGTTAACATCCAGAGATGTGCAGCCCACACAACCTAGCTTTCTGACAGCCAAAAGAACTTGAATCATTCACTGATGAAAATCAAAGACCAAGCAGTCTGCAGTAAGGATTATACCTCAACATAAAGAAAAGAAAAATATTCGCTAACGGACCAATAAAGAACACCATGATAAACAGAGAACAGATTGAAGTTGTTAAGGATCTCATTTTACTTGGATTCGCTGTCACCACCATAGAAGTGGCCGTTAAAAAATCAAATGAGATATTGTATTGGGCAATCTGAGGCAAAAGATCTATTTAAAGTGTTAAAAAGCAAAGACATCATCCTAAGGAGTAAGATGTTTTCAGTGATATGCTGTGTAGATGAAAGCTGGAAAGTGAATAAGGAAGACTCAAAGAAGAACAGATGCATTTGGATTATGGCCTAGGCAATGAGAACTGAATTTTATACTTAAAATTTCAGAAGGAACAAATTTGTCTTGGGAGAAATACATCCAGAATGCTCCTGTGCAAGGGAGAGAAGCAAGGGTGGAGAGACTTTTTCTACCTTACTTCGGACATGCTATCAGGAGCCACTAGCACACAGAGAAAAACAGCAAGCTTGGTAAAATAGAAGGTGTTCTAAAAAGAAGAAAACCCTCAACAAGGTGGATTCACAAAGGGCTGCTGCAAAAGGCTCACTTGTACTAATGATTGTGAGGACAAAGCAGGACTGGGAAGTATTTCTATCGTAGAAAGGGGAGGAGGTATTTACATCACAAGATATCTGATCCTGGGTCACTAGTGTTTAAATGCATCAAATCTGTTCTTGAAATGGTCTCTAAATTCAGGTGGGAAATACTTTGTGTTGTATTTTGGCTCTCACAAACTTGTTCTAATTTTCTTCACCTTGAACTTAAACTCGCATGTGAGCACAAAGGCAGCCCTGAAGTTTTTCTGAATGATGGTATTGAGATTTTCAGTTGTATCTTTCCACAGATGTAGTCAGTTTAAATCCTATATATTCCACCTGTTGAGGGACACATGTAAAGTTGGCATTTATGTTGTTGAGAGAAAGGATTTCCAATTAATATTATTTTTCAAAATTCTATCATGCACTTGCCAGTGTCTTTTTTTTAATCACTAAGGCCCTATTTTCTGACTACTGAGTCCTTAAGTCCTTCTTTGTTTACAACTTTTACTTCACAGTGGGTCTTATTTGCATGTTTAATCAATTTCAGAATGCAGAAGCTGGTAAAAATGTGCAATTTTTTAATGTTTGGTGTTAGTGGTTATTAGTGAAATTTCGGTAACAGTCCCCTTAATAGATAGAGTTGTATTTAAGGCTAGATTTTGAAATGTCATATTTCAGAATGAATGACACATCATTCCTTCTCAATTTGCCATTCCTGGCACAGTAAACCATCAGATTGTCCAATTCAAAATTGTACCAGTCCATTTCAGCTCAGGGATGCCTAGGTATCTTAGCCATCAAGCATTCCATTTTATTCCTAACAATTTCTAACTTTTCTCAATTCATACTTTGAATATTCCATTTTCTGCTTATTAATGGATATTTGCACTTGTTCGTTCACATTTTCAGTCATGCCACATCAGCAAATGAAGTTCCTGAAACCTTTACTTCATCCCTGTTATTAAGACTGACTCTATTTTGACAAGGCAGCTTTTCCCCAGTTGTATTTTGAATACCTTCCGTCTTGATGGGCCCATATTCCAGCACTGTATCAGACAACGTTCCGTGGCTATCCGTGAGATTTTCCACCAGTCATTTGTCTGTTTGTCACACTGTGATAGACTGAGTGTTGCTTTGTTGCTGAAGCCATGCTACCAGTATTTCAAAAACCAACAGGGTCACCAAGGGTGGACAGGTTTCAGCAGAGCTTCTAGACTGAAACAGACTTTGTAGAAGGGTATCTCAATCTACTTCTGAAAAAAAAAAAAAAAAAAAATGGCCAATCAAAACCTTATACAATAAAAATCTTTTGAAATCCTTCTCCTCATTGTAGCTAGGGTATCTTCTTATAATAAGATAGGCCAGCCATAATTCTCTAATAGTGGAAATACATGTTTTTTTGGATTAATAGAATTAGCTTCAAATTTAGAAACAGTTTGACATAGATGTTTACTTTTCATTTAAGTATAAAGTTGGCATAGTAATGGTTCCTACCAGGTACTGGATATACCTATTTTCTGCCTGATATTTCCATCCTTCAGATTTTCCCTGGTGAATGCTCCTAGAGAAAACTTACGCAGGCCTTTTGGAACTTCTGATTATGTTACCGCCACTTTTGCTTCTAATTCACACATTTCCCTCTTCATCGTGCTTACACTCATGAAAATCTTTAAGTTCTGCAGAGCCTGAAATATTGTGGTCTGGCTATTAATGTATGTTGAAATAAATTAGCATTCTTTGAAAAGAAATCCATAAAAAATGTTTTTAAGATATGTCTTCTTTTTAAATTTCATTATATTTTCCATTTTTCATAGAAATCTTAAAGTGAAAAAAATCAGTTCTATCATACACATAATGTGGAAATTTAAACAGACAGCACAGAAAATGATTTCCCAAGGTAAACCAGTTTCTGTGTGTTTCCTCGGTCTTTAATTTTAATATATGATTCCTGAAGATTCTTGATTCAGTCATGTCACTTAGACTCTGCCACACTGCAGAAGCAACGATTGTCTGCAAGACTGGCCATCTCTATTTTGTCACTATAATTTGTAAAAATTCCTTTCCCTCTGTCCCTTTCCACACTAGTAACCATCAAAATTGATGTCTTCTGTACTTAATTGATTTGGTACATCCTTATAACAATGTTCTCATACAAAATTTGTCATTATTGGTACTGGAGAATTTCACTCATCGTAATTTCTCTACATGGTCCCGGGTTGACAGGTATTTCTCTAGGCCATAATTGTCTCTGATCATTGCATGGTATCCCATTATTTGAACATACTAAAGTTTGTTTAACCACTCATCTGATGATGAGCATCTAGGTTGCTTCCACCCTTTTGCTTTGTGGAGAGAGTTCCGATAAACTTTGGCATGCATGTTATCTGCTTAACTGGTCACCATTATTTCTTTGGGATATATTCTAAGGAGTGAGATTGCTGGATCATAGGATATTTCTATTTCTAGTTCTTTAAGAAAGTGTCAAATCAGTTTCCACAGTGGTTGAACCTTCTTAAAGTCCTACCATCAGTGTAAAAGAGTTCCAATCTCTCCACATCCCCTCCAGCATTTATTGTTCTGTGTCTTTTGGCTTACTGCCAGTTTTGTTGGGGTGAGTTGGTATCTCATCATGGTTTTGATTCAGATTTCTTTGATGGCTGGCATTTCCTCATGCATCTGTTGACAACCTGTATACCTCCTTTGGTGAAGTGCCTGGTCATGTCTTTTGCCCATTTTTTAAATGGGTTATTTGTCTTTTTCTCTTGAGGTTTTGTAGCATCTTATAGATAAGAGAGATTAGGTGATGTTTGAAAACAGTCAGCAAATATTCATTCCCATTCTGCAGGGAGTCTTTTCCTCTTTTGGTAAAGGTTGTGGATGAGCAAAAGCACTCACTTTTTAAGAGTTCCCGATTGTCTATTTTCATTTCTGATGATTGAGGGTTGGTGGCAATTTTTGGTAGACTGTCAATGCCATGGGCTAGGGCTTCCAACATCTTCCCAATTTTTTCTTCCAAGAATTTTAATGTTTTAGCTTTTATATTTAGGTCTGTGATCCATTTTTAATTAGTTTTCGTGCATGGTGTGAGATAAGGGTTTTGTTTGTTTGTTTCTCTTTTTTTTTGCAAATGGATGACCAGTTATGCCAATGCCATTTGTTGAAGAGACTGTCTTTTCCCCAGTTTATATAGCTTTTGGGCCTTTATCCAATATCAACTGTTCATAGGTGGATTAAGCTACATTTGGATTCTGAATTCTGCTCCATTGATCTATGTGTCTGTTTTTGTGCTAGTACTAGGCTGTCTTGACTACTGTAGCAGTAAAGTAGATTTTAAGGTCAGGAAGAGTGAAGCCTCCCACTTTGTTCCTCTTCTTCAGTAATAATTTATTTATTTGTGGCTTCCTCCTTTTCCATATGAAAATGGTGATTTGTTTCTCTATTTCATTAAAAAATGTCATTGGAACTTGAACTGGAAAGGTGTGTCAAAAAGAAATTGACCTAAGTAATCTTTGAAGACAGTGCACTGACCAAAAGTGTAAAAATAAAACAAAAAGGACTGAATTTTACTTAAGATAGTTTCTCATTAGTACACACACTGATTTTAAAATTGTTCTGGTTCAGTTCTGGTATTAACAAATAAGCATACAGATAGCAAAACCCATTGCCATCAATTCAATTCTAACTTGTAGTTGCCATATAGGATCTAGTAAGTTTATCTGTCTTGGTTATATAGTTCTGCCATAACAGAAATACAACAAATAGATGGCTTTAATAAACAGAAGTTTAATATCTCACAGACTAGCAGAAGTCTAAATTCAAGATGCTTCCTCCAGGAAAAGAGTTTCTCTCTCTGCTGACTCTGTGGGAAAGTTTTATCACTGATCCTCCCTTGGTCTAGGAGCTTCTCTGCATAGGAACCCTGGCTCCAAAAGTTGCACTCTATTTCCAGCATTCCTTTCTTGCAGTATGAGATATCCCTGTCTCTCTGCTCACTTTTCTCTTCTCTATCTCAAAAGAGATTGACTTAAGATAAAATATAATCTTGTCCCATTAACATCATACAGGTAGGATTTACATAGAGTTGTCACATTTGATGATAAAATGGCAGACAGTCACATAACACTGGCAATCATGGCCTAGTCAAGTTGGCACACATATTTGAGGGGCACAGTTCAATCCATGACACTGTCCCATATTCAAACTGCCAATCTTTTATTTAACAGCTGAACTATTAACCATTGTGCCACCAAAGTTCCATATAGATAGTGTGAATCAGATATTTCACTGTTGGAGAGCTAGGATTCAGATAAAGAAGGAGAGGTTAAAATAAACCATGTGTAAATGGATTACAGTTATTAGTATGAACTAATTTTAGCTTACACAAATACATAAATTGTTATGGATGTCGTTTGTCTTCATGAGTTAGATTATATATGTGTATTTCTAAGCTGTGTCTGCTGAGTGAATCTAGAAACAATGACAAACCAAGAACCATGAACACACCCATCATGAAGATCTTAGTTTCTAATACCATTCATGATCAAATCAAATCACAGATCCTTGAAGAAATGGATGAATCTCTGGCCAGAAGATTAAAATAAGAAAGATGATCAAGAACATGCAGTGTAAGAAAGTTATATATGTGTGTGTGTGTATACAACTATACATATAACTATATATGTAAGTATACATAAACTTTATGTAACTATATATATAACTAGGTATGTGACTATGTTACTGTATGACTATATAACTGCATATATAGGGGTGGATGGCTATTGAAGAGAAGTAGGAGACAATTGAAAAATCTTTCAGTAGCCAAGGTGGGATCAATTTGGACAACAAAATACATAATGTAGAATTTGATTATGGTGGAGCCATAGTGGTACTGCGAGTAGTTATTGGTTGCTAACCAAAAGGTTATGAGTTCAAATCCACCAACTGCTCCATGGAAGTCTTATGGGACAGTTCTACTCTGTACTCTAAAGGCACTATGTGTCAGAAGTGCCTCAACAGCAATAGATTTGGTTTATGTTTGTGTGTGTGTGTGTGTGTGTGTAGCTTTCAGGACTTTCATTTGCTGGTGTGACACAACCTAAAATGGGAGAACCAGCACAAGCATTCACTAAGAGTCAGAACATGGAATGTATAAAGCGTGAATCTAGGAAAAGTAGAAATCATCAAAAATCCAATGGAACAGACTAGTATTTATATTCTAAGCATTAGTTGAAATGGACTGGTATTGGCCATTTTGAATTGGACGATCATAATGTCTACTAGCCAGGAATGACAATTTGAAGAGGAAAACTATTGCATTCATTATCAAAAATAACATTTCAAGATCTATCTCAAAGTGCAATTGCTGTTAGTGATAGGACAATATTCATATGCCTACAGGGAAAGCCAGTTAATATGATGTCTTAACCATCTAGTGCTGTTATAAAAGAAGTACCATGAGTGTACGGCTTTAGGAAAGACAACTTCATTCTGACAGAGTCCAATAGGTTACAAGTCTGAATTCAGAGTCCACACTAGGGGAAGGTTTTTCCTCTTTTCTGGCTCTGGAGGAAAATTCTTGTGTTGCATCAATCTTTCTTTCGTCTGACAGCATCTTGACAAAGGAATCTCAGATCTGAAGGACGTGATCTACTCTTGGTGCTGCTTTCCTGGTGGTATGAGGTCCCCAACTTTCTGCTTGCTTTCTTTTCATCTCTTGTAAAATAAAAAGATAAGACGTGGTGCAAGCCACACTCCAGAGAATTTCCCTTTAGAGTAGAGCAAAGGGGTGACCTTAGGAAGGATTTTAGAGTGCCACTCTAATCCTTTTTAACACAACTCAGTCTATTTACCACAAGCAGAGATTAAGATTTACAGCATAAATAACAAGATCACAAAATGCAGAATGGCACAAAATATTGGGACTCATAGCCTAACCAAATTGTTACACATACTTTTAGGATGACACAATTCAATCTATTCCATACTTTGGCCTCCCAAAAATCACATCCTTGCAACATGTGAAATATATTCATCCCATAATATTATTGCAAAAGGCTTAAATCAATTACAAGTTCAAAAAACAAAAAATTCCTTTGCATCTGTGAAATCTAGGATATAACAGTAGAATAGCTATACATTTCCATTACTAGTGGGGAAAATTGCAGTGAAAGAAGGTATAACAGACAACAAGCACATTATCAGAATGCATTACAAGAGCCCTCAAGGCTTTAAACATAATCCTGTGTTCTCTGAGACAATTTACACACTAGCCTTGCCACCCAGACTCGGGATACTGGCCAAATTCTTTATATTCTGAGTGGATCCCTCCAGCCCTAGGCTACAGATCTGCCCAGGCCCACTGGAACAACAGTTCTACTCCCTCAGCTTTAGGTACAACTTCTCCTCATTTATGTTAATTGTAACTCCACCCTTAGAAACTCCTGAGGTCATAGTCATACCTTTTAAGATTGAGGCAGCTCAGCTTCTTGTGCTCTTAGTCTCTTCAGTTTCTGCTTGCTATAGCCTCATGTCACCTCATAGCCCAACCCTCACACCCATATCTACCATGTTGGGGCAAGGCTTCCAAAGCTCCACAGCTCCCCTGATTTAAGTGCCCACCTGTACCCCATTCTGACAGAAAGCCTCCTGCCCACAGGAACGTAACTATCTCATTCCATGGGTCAGCAAGCCTAGCTCCGCTAATCAATGCAGGGAAGCACCTCACTCTGCAAGGAAGTCTTCAGCTCATGGGCACTCAGCTCTCTTGCTCCGTGGATTGGCTTCTGGTTCTGATGCTGCTTCTCACCATCTGCACCTTCTGCTGTGTTAACAGTTCTCCGTAGTTCCTTCTGAGTCTTCTTTACATTCATAGTTTCAAAATCACTTCCACATTTTAGGTATCTGTTAGACTAGGCCTCTACTCTCTTGATACCAAATTCTGTCTTTAGTCATCTGGTACTGCTCTAACAGAAATACCAAAGGGCAGGACCTTAACAAAGAAAGGTTTATTCTTACATAGTCTAGCATGCTAGAAGTCTGAATTCAGAGGGCCAGCTCCAGGGGAATGCACTGTCTCTCTGCTGCCTTGGGAAGAAGGTCTCTGTGTTATATCAGTCTTTCTTTGGTCTGAGAGCATCTTGGTATAGGAACTTCAAGTCTGAAGAAAGCATTCAGTTTCAAAAGCTGGTTTCTTGGTGGTATGAAATCCGCTCTCTGCTTGCTTCCCTTTCCTTTTATTTCTTGGAGGATGAAAGGTAGTACAAGTCACACTTTCGGGATATTCCCTTTTCATTGGAAAAGTAGGGTGACCTTAGGAAGGGTGTTTTACTCCAACCCTGTTCCTCTTTAACATAATCCAATCTATTAACCATGGATATAGTTTGGGATCTACAGCACAGGAAAATCACAGAATGGAGGACAAACATAAATTACTGGGAATCATGGCCGAGCCAAACTGCTACACACACTTTTAGGGGGACACAATTCACTCTATGAATTATGACTAAGTCCAAAGATGAAGAAAAAGAAGACTTTTATCAGTTTCTTAACCTGAAATTGATCAAACATGCAATCAGGATTCACTGAAAATTACTGGTGATTGGAAGGCAAAAGTTGGAAACAAAAATGAAGGTCAGTGGTTGGAAGATTAGGCCACAGTGATAAAAAGGATGCTAGAGATCACTTTCCTTTTATTTCTTGGAGGATAAAAGGTAGTACAAGTCACACTTTCGGGATATTCCCTTTTCATTGGAAAAGGAGGGTGACCTTAGGAAGGGTGTTTTACTCCAACCCTGTTCCTCTTTAACATAATCCAATCTATTAACCATAGATATAGTTTGGGATCTACAGCACAGGAAAATCACAGAATGGAGGACAAACATAAATTACTGGGAATCATGGCCCAGCCAAACTGCTACACACACTTTTAGGGGGACACAATTCACTCACAATTCAGCAGATGAAATTCACAGAATTCAAATCACCTACATCTGTGGAAAGAGATGATGGAAAAGCTCAATATTCTCAGTAAGAAGAAGGTCATTGACCGATTTCAGAATAGACCATCAACTTCTCATATCCAAGTGCAAACTGAAAACTGTGGCAAATTAGAACAAGTGCACAAGAGTCAAAGTATGACCTTGAGTATATCCCACCAGAGTTTAGAGATCATCTCAAAAAGAGATTTGATGTGTTAAATAACAACAAACAAAGACCAAATGAGTTGTGGAAAGACAACAAGGGCATCATACATGTTATTTTAATGACAAGGAAATCATTAAAAACATGAGAAACAGATAAAAGATCAAAATGGATGCCAGAAGAGACTCTAAGACATACTCTCGAATGTTGAGTAGCTAAAGCAAAAGACAAGAATTAACACCACTATTACTAAAGGTATTTCAGAGCAGAGAAAAGGATGGAATACCCTTAAACTGATTCTACAAAGCCAGCATAACTCTGATACCCAAACCAGGTAAAGGCACCACAAAGGAGAAAAAATACAAACTCATATCTCTTATGAACTTAAGTCTGGCCAATAGAATTCAGCAACATATGTAAATAATTCACTATAACCAAGTGGGAATCACATCAGGTATACAGACCTGGTCACCATTTAAAAGAGTCAATGTAGTCAACCACATAAATGAAACAAAAGACAAGATCACTTGATTTTATCATTTGATACACAAAAGACACTTGACAATGTCCAACACCAATGCATGTTAAAAACTCACAGTAAAATAAGACTAGCAGGAAATTCCTCCACATAATAAAGCGTATATATATAAACCCAAAACAAAGTTTATCCTAAATAGAGTCTCAAAACATTCCCCTTGAAGACAGGAACCGGATAAGAATGTTCTTTGTCATCACTTTTATTCAACATTGCATTGGAGGTTCCAGCCAGAGTGATCAGGCTAGTAAAAGAAATAGAGAACATCCAAATCAGTAAGGAAGTAGTAAATGTATCTCTGTTCACAGACTGTGTAATTTCTCTCTCTCTCTCACACACACACAAAAGAAACTCTAAAGAATACAAAGAAAAGAAAGGAAAAAACTGCAGCTGATAGATGAATTCAGCAAATATCAAGACACAAGATAAATATTCAGAAATCATTTGGAGTCTTTTACACCAACAAAGAGAATTTCAAAAAGAAAATAAAAAAAATCAATAGCATTTACATTGCCCTCAGAGAGATAAAGTACTTAGGAATAAATCTAACAAGAGCTATCAAAGACTTATACAAAGAAATATAAAATATACAACTACAAGAAACCAAAAGAGACATATACAAGTGGAGACACCCCACTTACTCATGGATAGGAAGATTCAGCATTGTGAAAATGTCTATCCTGCTCAAAGTAATCTACAGATATAATGCAATCCCAATCAAAATTCCAATGACATTTTTTTTAATAAGGTGGAAAGATAAATCAGTAGCTTCATGCGCAAAGGGATAAAACCTGGAATAAGAAAAGCATCACTGAGGAAAAAGAATAAAGTGGGAAGCTTCACACTACCTGATTTTAGAAACTAATACATCAGCACAGTAGTCAAAATAGCCTGGTACTGGTACAATAAGAGACATGTAGATCAATGAAACGGAACTGAGAATCCAGACATAAAATCATCCTCCTATGAGCATCTGATATTTTACAAAGGCCTAAAGTCTTTAAATTGAGGAAAAGACAGTCTCTTTAACAAACTTCAATAGTATAACTAAATATCCATCTCGAAAAAAAATTTTTTTAAAGACCCATATCTCACATCATGCACAAAAACTAACTCAAAATGGGTCAAAGACCTAAACATAAAACTTAAAACAATAAGGATCATGCAATCAAAAACAGGGACAACACTGGGACTCATAATACATGGCATGAACAGAATACAAAACACGACCAACAATGCAAAAGCATTGAAGAGAAAAGAAATAACTAGGAATTCTCAAAAGTCAAACACATATGTTCATCCAATGACTTCACTAAAATAGTAAAAAGACAACAACCCACACTGAGAAAAGAAAAAAAAATTGTCTACAAAAAAACACAAAATCTAATGTCCAAAATCTACAAGACACTGCTGAACCTCAACAACAAAAGGCAAATAATCCAATTAATAAATGGGCAAAGGATATGAACTGGTACTTCACCAAAAGAAGACATCCAGGTGGCTACCAGAGACATGAGGAAATGCTCATGATCATTAGCCATTAGAGAAGCCTACATCAAAACTACAATAAGATACCATCTCACCCCAGCAAAGCTGACATTGATTCAAAAAACACAAAACAATAAATGTTGAGGAGGCTGTGGAGAGACTGGAATCCTCACACACGGTTGGTGGAAGTGTAAAGTGATACAAACACTTTGGTGCTTTATTACAAGCTAGAGAGAAAAATATCATTTGTCCAGAAATTCCAATTCTTGGTGTTTATCAGAGAGCAATAATGGCTGTCATGTGAATAGATACATGTATACTGGTGTTTACCGAAACACTGTCCATAATAGTAAAAAGATAGAAACAACCTAGGTGCCCAGCATGGCAGGATTGTTAAAGAAAATATAGTGTATTCATAAAATGGAATATTGTTGAGTGATGTCTGAGGTCTTGACAGCTAGCAAGAGACCATCTAGGAAGCATCAATTGGTCTCAATTCACCTGGAGCAAAGGAGAAAGAAGAACATCAAAGACAGAAGGAAAATGTGACCCCAAGAGACAAAAAGGCCACATACACCATAAACTATATCATCATGAGACCATAAGAACTAGAGGTTTCTGGCCACCACCAAAAACTTTCCTTACAGAGAACACCACAAAGAGTAAACAAAGGAGCAGGTGAAATGTAGGGTGCCGACTCGAAGTCTAGTAAAAAGACCAGACTTAATAGTCTGACAGACTGGAGGTTAAGAGGAAGTCTCTTCCCCTAGACTGTTAGCCCAGAACTGAAAACGTTCTGGAAGCCACCTCCTCAGACAAAAAATGAACTGGTCTGTGAGACATACAATGATACAGATAAAGAGTGGGCTTCTTGTTTCAGGGTAGATACAGAAGACTAACAGGGCAGCTCCTAGCAGGAGGCGATATTAGAGGACAGAGGGGAACAGGAGCTGTTTGAATGGACATGGGAAATATGAGATGGAAGGGAGGAGTGTGCTCTAAGTGTGGGGAGAGCAGCTATGGTCACCAGACAGACTGTAAGTATTTGTGTAAGAAACTGACTGTAATTGTAAACTGTCACTAAAAAAACATAGTGAAAACAACAAATCAGTTAAAAACACAAAGGGTAGTTCAAGAAGACAAATTAAAGTATTATAGTGACACGTGAAAATTACCGGAAATATAAAACCAAAAGTGAAGCATACAACTGACATTTCTCAAGGTAAAAGAACTGAGAAAAATTGTAAGCCTCAAGTTACTATAGTGAAGGATTCTATGGGGAAAACATTAAACCATACAGGACGCATTAAAAGAAAGTAGAAGGAATAAACAGAGTTGTTGTACAAAAAAGAATTTGTCAGTGTTCAACCACTCTAACAGGTAGCAAATAACCAGGAACTGACAGCAGTGAAAGAAGTCCAAGCTTCAGTGAAGACATCAGTGAAAAGCAAGTCACTGGAAGTGATGACATACCAGCTGTTTCATCAAATTGATACAATGGCTGGAACTACTCATTGGTCTATGCCTAGAAATTTGGAAAACAGCTACCTAGCCAACCGACTGGAAGAGATCTATAGACAGCACTTGGCTGGCTCCAAAGAAAGGTGATCAACAGAACATGGAAATTATCCAACAGTATCATTAGTATCACATGCAAGTAATATTTTGCAGATGATTCAAAAATGACTGCAGAAGTATATTGGCAGAGAACTGTCAGAAATTCAGAACAGACTGATAAAAGAATGTAGAACCAGGTATATCACTGTTAACGTCGGGTGGATCTTGACTGAAAGCACAGAATATCAGCAATATGTTTACCTGTGTTATATTGACTATATTAAGGCATTCAACTCTGTGGATCATAATGAATTATGGATAACATGGTTAATAATAGAAATTCCAGTACTTAACTGTGTTCATGAGAAATCTTGAGGTGCTCATTCAAAGAGAAAAAGGGAATACTGCATAGTTCAATGTCAGGAAAAGTATGAATCAGGTTTGTATTCTTTTGCCATACCTATTCAATCTGTATGCTGACTAAATAATCTGAGAAGTTAGACGCTATGAAGAAGAATGTGGCATGAGGATTGGAGGAAGACTCATTAACAACCTGCATTATGCGGATGATACAACCCAGTTTGCAGACAATGAAGAGGACTTGAAACACCGATGAAGATCCAAGACCACAGCTTTTGGCATGGATTACAACTCAACAATGAGAAAACGAAAAACCTCACAGCTGAGCCAATAAGTAACATCGTGACAAACAGAGAAAAGATGGAAGCTGTCAAGGATTTTATATGAGTCCGCAATCAGTAGTGATGAAAGCAGCAGTCAATGTATTAAAAGACGCTTTACACTGTGAAAATTGTTGCTGTCATCCTTTTTAAAGTATTGATGTCACTTTGAAGACTAAGGTGCACCTTATCCAATCCATGGTATTTTGAATCACATCATATGTACACAAAAGCTGAAAAAAGAATTAGGAAGATCAAAGAAGAATTGATACCTTTGAACAATGGTGTTCTAGAAAAATATTGACTGTACCATGGACTGCCAAAAGAACAAACACTTCTGTCATTGAAAAAGTACAACCTGTATGCTCCTTAGGAGCAAGGACAGCAAGACTATGTCTTACATACTTTGGATGTGTTGTCAGGAGTCATCAGTCCCTGGAGAGGGATACCATGCTTGGGAAAGTAGTGAGTCATTGAGAAAAAGGAAGACCCTCAGTAAGATGAATTGATGCAGTTGCTACAACAATGGGTTAAAGTATGAAAATGATTGTGGGCATGGCACAGGATAGGGGAGTAGTTTGTTCAGTCGCTATGGGTTGGAAGTTATACTACCTAATAACAACAACATGTGCAGCCAAGAAGCACTCCTATTGAGGAATTAATTGCATATGTGTGTGTGTTTGTATGTTTGTGTGTGTGTGTGTGTGTGTGCATATATGTCGGATCCGACTCGATGGCACTTGGCTTGGCTGTGTACATACTTTATAAATAATGGTATCATTTGCTTATTAAATGAATATCTTCATTTAATATTCAGAATATCTGTATTTATATATTTAACATAAAATATGATCCTTTACATTTATCTAAAATATCAGTATTAAAATAATAGCAATTTATTCTTAAACAGCTTTAGTGTGAAACAAGCTAGGCAGTTTTGGATTTACAGATTTATGCTACCTCTCCAGTTCTGGCAATGTATTTAAAACTAAAAATATGTTGTCTTCAATTGTACTTTAAATTTACCTTACTAGAGTAAAATTTCCTTCATGCTTGAATTTCTTTTTTTAACTAGTAATCTAATGCACTCATTCCTTACAGATTTCTGCAAAAATATTTTATATAGCTAATGAGTTACAGTGAGCTGGATGATGTAATGAGCCCTGGTGATGCACTGGTTAAGAGACTGGCTCCTAACCTAAAGTTTAGCAGTTCAAATCTACCATTCACTACTTGAGAACTCTATGGGAAGTTCTAATCTGCCCTATAGTGTTGCTATGAGTTGAAACAGACTTGAAGGCATCAAAAATAGATGTTGAAAGTCAGAGTTGGAAATTATTTTCCATTAATTAGTCCATAACTAATAATAATCATCCAAATTACAGAATTTTAGGTCCCTGTAACGACTTCTGAGTTAAATCAAGTGACTTACTATATTTGGTAATAATAGATAGTTACAGACCACTTACTATATGTCACAGTTCTGAATATATTTTCTCTTATATATAACAACTTCTGTATGCCTCACAAATGTGCTACAAAATACAGAATCATATAATTTTCAAGTGAGGAAACTGATGTCCAGACAACGTATATAGTCTTGTTCACACTGGTGAAAACTGCTACTCTAATTTGAAACTTAATGACATATAACTCTAAAATCATTACTCTAAACTTCTGAACTTTTTGGTAGCAAATGTATAAATTATAAATTTCAACCCAGATTTATAAGAAAGTAGATATTAAATGTGTTATAAAAATCACACGTCTACAAAATGGTCATATCAGGATTTTGAACCAGAACCATGTTCTTTCCATCATAGCCCATTGATTTCTCATTGAAAAGAATTTCTGTTAAGTGCTTCCCTATGAACTGAAAAGTTAGTTGGTGGTTCAAATCCAGCTGGAGGTACCTCCAAAGAAAGGTCTGGTGATGTACCTCCAAAAGATCATGATCTTGCAAACGCTATGGGGCACTGTTCTACTCTGCAATACACGAGATTGCCATAGTTAAAACTTACTCCAAGACAGCTGATATTGGTATAAGATGCAATGGAGTCCATGGATGGTTCAACCGCAACTGTTCTTGGCTGCTAATTGAAATGTTGAAGTTTCAAGTCTACCTAAAGTTTCTTCAGAAAAAAGGCCTAAGATCGACTCCCACAGATTGTCATCAAAAATCCTATAAAACACAGTTCTACTCTGATACAGGTGAGATCACCATGAGTCAGAGTCAATGGACAGTAACTGGTATGATCTGAGAAGCAATATTATCCCTTATCAGTCTGTGTACATTTACTCAACGATAGCTTGTTATGATGAATCTACTAAAGTTGGAGATTTCTCCGAAGTTGTGATTTCATTATCTGTATATACTATGAAAGCAGTAATAATGAGACAGTAACTTTGCTTCATGGATTTGAGAAACTGAAACAACAGGTTTTTATATGACGGTCATTAGATGAGATACAGAGAAACAAAAAAAATACTAAGTGTAATTGCACTACTGAATGTGAAGATAATAAAATTACATAAAAAAAATTTAGGAACATATTTTTAATTATTATAATTATTATGTAAATTATTATGTAGAGTGTCAAAAAGACAAAGGATGAAGAATACCTATAATGCAAACAATATTTTTCTTTAAGATTGAGTGAAAATGTACATTCCCATGTAAATTTTCCTACTCATCTATATGCAGCTTCCGCTGCTCTCTGCACAACGACAGCACACGCTTCCTGTCTGCTCCATACATGTCCTATCCTCCCAATAGCCTCCTATCTGCTCCTCTCCACCCACTCCACTTCCTCCAGTATGAGGTCAGCGGGACGACACCCTATAGATGCCTAGAAACATAAAGTGCCCACAAAATACGGTGACTGTGCGTTGCCAAGACCAACCTACTGCTGTCTGAAGAGTTGACCTTCATTATGATTTATGGGCAGGGGCAGCATCAAGGTGAGAGGCCATGCTCCCAGGGGAACCCCGAAGCCTCTGGAGCATCGATTGTGGTCCTTTAGTGGAGATCTCAGGGTGCACCACTATTTATACTTGTGTTGCCAGTGAGACTCAATTTTGTGAGCTCCATCGTGGCTATCACTGGTGGTGGCTCGGCACCATCTGGTTCTTCTGGTCACAAGTTGATGCTGAGACCCACTCATGTGGGTGTCTCTGTCTTCTGGGGTCTCTTTCCTCCTTGTCATTCTTGTCCTTGGTAATCATATGTTCCTGTTGAGTTGGGACCATTTGCTGTACCTTCAGATGGCAGCTTGGCAGGTTTTAAGACCCCAAACACCACTCAGAAGTGTAGGGTGCAGAGTACCCTCATTAGCAAAATGTTAGTTGTGCCAATTGGCCTTTATTTCCCCTGAGAACACGGTCCCCGGCCCTCCACCTCAGTTACTCTGTCCTTGAACTATTGGGTTAAGATGGGAGGAATACACAAGTTGTGTTGAAGTCCAATTAATATTGATCTTCTTACTAATGTGTGCTGTCACAGATTTTACCCAACCAAATTTCTAACAACTATCTAATCCAAACTCTCCACACCCCACCTTCCCGCTGTCCCCACCCTTACAGCATCAAAGAGTCTTTTTTTCTATGCATGATTCTGATCTTAAGTTCTTATAGTAGGGGTCTCATACAATATTTGTCCTGTTGCTGACTGCTTTCACTCAATATTTCCAGTTGAAACCAGATTATGAGATGTTTACTGAAATCACTGTTGTTCTTTATCACTGCATAGTGTTACACTGAGTATATAAACCATAGTCTACCTACCCATTCCTCTGCTGTTGGGCATATGGCTTGATTCCATCTTTTTTGTTATTATGGACTGTGCTGCAATGAACATATTTGTGTGGATGTATCAGTTGGTGTGAACGGCCTTGATTCTGTAGAATATACTCTAAGCAGTGGAATTACTGGGTCAAATGGTGTATTTGTATCTATTTTTTTAAGGGAACACCAGATTGCTTTCCAAAGAAGTTGGATCATTTTGCAATCCCACCAACAGTGTAGGAGAGTTCCACTTCCTCCACAACCTCTCTAGCATTTGTCATTTTGGGTTTTTTTTGGATCATGGCCAACCTTGTTGGGATGAAGTAGTATCTCATTGTAGTTTTTATTTGAATTTCTTTAATAGCTAATGATTGTGAGCAGTGTTGTTTTCATTTTAACAGCAGTAAATTTCATGTGAAAATTAAGACTTGATAGATGAAAAGTAATTTCCTCCACTCTATTTCTTAAATACGTTAGAGAAGCTGTGCCTCTTTGTTAGTGTGTAACACACTGCCTGAGGCACAGTAGACACTCAATTAACATTTGTTTTCGAAATGAATGTATAACTAAATATTTTGTTACAAAATGATTCCTTTATATAAAGCATATCAGTATTTTAACCACAGTTACTTAGAATTACTTTGATTCAATTTTACATAGTCATTATTCCAACACATGGTAAAATAAAGTCGTTATTGAGCACATTGCCTAAGAGAAAGTATTCCCAATTATAAATTTCAATTTAGAAATATAATTCAACTTGGAGTAACACAAATGATTTTTGCATAAATTTTACTCGATTGTTTTTTTTGTTTGTAACTGTAGGACAATGGGGATTATAACATCAGTAAAATGTTATATACAGTTGAACATCAGATATTATTCTACGAAAGCAGTCTTAAAAGATGCTTAATGTTCCACTGTATGGGCATCATATTTATATTTTACTAATGCATGCTATTTTTAAATTAAGCAGACCCCTAGCGGTAGAATGGTTAAGATGCAAACTCTTAACAAACAAGCTGACAGTTTGAATTCACCAGCTACTCCTTGGAAATCCTGTGGAGCAGTTCTACTCTGTCCTATAGTGTCTTTGTGAATCAGAGTAAACTCAACAGTAAAGTGGGTTTTTTTGTATTACTCTATTTTTAACTATCCCTACAATTAACGTTATCTGCCATTATAATCTTCCACAAATTATCCTCTGCTAAATTAATAATTATAAGGAAACAGGCATTTGAATGTTTTGCATGTACATACAAACTTCTGAAAATTATATTATCTTATACATTAAATGGAAATTTATGAGAATATTATTTTATCAAATCTATTCAGAACAACCTAGGTAGATGGCCTGAATGGTTGAAATCATTCCAGTTTGTTGGCCAATGTATGTTTATCTCAATTCTTTGTATTTAACAATAACTCAATAAATAATTGAATAGCTAAATAAAAATAATAAACTCAGTATTTAGAAAAACTGTTTTAAGTTGATAGTGAAAAACAGAATTTTATGATTTTTATATTTTAATAATTTGTATGAAAATTCTGTCCATATTCTTTCTGACATTTTCTATCTTAAAAAAATGTTCTAAACACACTTTAGTCTGTGTTTGCTATGGGGTAGATATGCTTGTTTAATGACTCGCAAGCGATATTTTTGTGTTCACTATTATTTTTCTATCACTGCACAAACGGATCCGACGCGACGGCACTTGGGTTGTCTGGCACAAAAAAAGTAAATAAATAGTAAATAAAAAAGTAAATAATTTTCTTGTTGAGACTACTCACATTTCTCATGATGGGACGCTATCCATCTTTAAATTAGAAACTTCAGGTCAAATCCATCTTGCTCTTTAGGTCTTTTACTCGCCTTACTGGAAGTTTCTGTGGTGGGGGGTGGGGAAGCGTTGGTTTTAAAGGGTTAGGCGCTTAGATTATGAGCAATTGTATGATCTCCCTTTAGGTTAACTCACATTCAAACAATTAGTAAAACAAAAAAAGAAACACACTGTGGTTGAGTCCACTTGTCATCAAAGCTATTCTGAATCACAGTAACCTCATAGAAGACTCTGTTGGGTTTCCTAAGAGCAACTGCTGCGTTGGAACTGCTGACCTTTTTGACTAGAAGCCACAGTTCTTAATCTTTACGCCAGCGGGAATCAAGCAACCCGCTAGGATAGAATGGAACGGCCCCATAGTTTCCAAGGAGTAGCTGATGAATTTGAACTGCCAACATTTTGATTAGCAACCCAGATCTCAACAACTAGCTACCAGTGCTCCAAAAGACTAGTAACCTTAACTATATCTGAAAAAGCCCAAAGCATGGCAAGATACCTCATAACGTTCACAGTCCAAGGGGTTATGTGGGGAAAGTTGGGATAAGGAAAATTTTAACTTTCTGTCTACCATACCACTCAGTCACTCATGTATTTTCTGAACATGTTTTCCTTCTACTTTTTATTTTTTTGTTTTCTTCTTTGCAATATTCCTTGCCTATTACAAGACTTTACACTTACGTAATGACATTATGTGTAAATATGGCCACTTGTGTTTTATCAAAATTGTTTAATAATTTTTTCTTCACAATGCATCGTTTTGGATATGATAGAAAATACAGAAATTATTCCTTGGAAACCCTGATGGTGGCATACTGAGCTAAGCGCTTTATCTGCTAACCAAAGGTTGGCAGCTCGAATCCTCAGGGTGCTCCCTGGAAACTCTGTGAGGCAGTTCTACTCTGGCCTCTAGGGTCTTTATGAGTTGGACCCAACTCGATGGCAATGCTTTTTTTTTTTTTTTTTAATGATGATGATGTATTTACAAAAGTAGCATTTGTAATCACACTTTCTCTGAAGACTTGAGCCAAAGCCAAGCCAGCCAAGAAGTGTCATGTTATTATATACAATAACTGATATATTTGTCTATTACTCACCTAGTACCACTATTATCACCCCAAATAGACTGCTTTATTGATTTTTCAGGTTCATAAAAATACAGATAGGTGACAGAAAATCATCCAGATTTTAAAACTAGAACTAATTAGCTAGAACTAAAATAAATCCGTAAACTAATTTAGGAAATGTTGGCATTATTGAAAACATTTTCTTCCAGTCCTAGAAAATCCTCTGGCACATTTATTCACTTCTTTCTTAATTATGCTACCCAATAAAGTACTATTATTTTCTGCATAGGTTCATTATATGTACATTTTATTTGTTACTGAAGTAGTTAGAACACAGAGTCAAAACTAGATTTGGAAGTTTATAATAACAAAAACTTAGATGGAGTATAAGTTGCCATTCTCTTCACTCAGACAAGTGGGTATCAAAACTGTCTCTGTATATACATGGTATGATTTATACATAAAGAAATCCATTAAAAATTACAGCTGGTGAGTGAGTATAGCGGTCTTAGAGAATGTATGAGCATTATACAAAGATGGTGAGGATATACACAATTGTGAGGATAACATTTTGTTCTATTGTAAATAGGGTAGCTATGGGTCAGAACCAACTTGATGTCTCCCAACAGCAACACAATATACAACTAATAAACAATCTGAAAGTAAAATTAAGAAAATGATTCCATTTTCAGTAACTTACAAAGAACTGAATATTTAGGAATACATTTATCAAAAAATACATTATTTGTACACTAGCATCTATAAACCTTTGTTGAAATAAATTAATAAAAATCAAAATAATTGAAAGACATACTGAATTTGGACTAAAAGAGTTAATGTTGTTAAGAAGAACAGAATTTCTGAATTATTTTCAGTTTCAATGTAACTTCTGTCAAAGTTATAACTGACTTTTGTGTGCAGAAATTGAAATGATGATGCAAAAACTTAAAAAGGAAACAAAAAGAGCCCAAGATGAGTAATGTAGTATGAAAAGGAACATAGTCAGAGGACTCACAATTACCAAAATCAAAATGTACTACCAAATTACGGTAATTATGGTATTGTAGTGTTGGCACAAGAATAAATACATACCTCAATGGATTCAAAGACAGCTCAGAAATAAACTCTAACATTTATGATACTTGATTTAAAAAAAAGGTACAAAGATGCTTCAATGAGTAAAGAGTTTTTTTTGTTTGTTTTGCTTGTTAACAAATTGTGTTTGGACATTTGAGTGACCATGTACAAAAGAAAACATGAATTACTAATTCATATCATTTGTAATAAACTCAGATTGGATTATAGACTTAAAAGTATGAACCAAAAATTTAGAACTCAGAAGAAAAAAGAAGCAATAACTATTTGAGAACTGCCTTAAGCGATGATGACTTACATATGACATCAACAGACCAAGAGAGAAAATGGAAGGTTGATAAGTTAGACATCATAAATATTAAAAACAAGTTTTGTGATTCATGAATATCATCAGAAAAAGTAGAAGAAAACCCACAGACTGGAAGAAGTTATTTGCAAATCACCTATCATATAAAGGAATTGTATTTAGAATATTTTTTGAAAAAGCCTTACAACTAAATAACAAAAGATAGATAAGCCAATTTAAAAAAAGAAAAAAAAACCAATAGACATTTCTCAAAATAAGAATATAATTAGCCAATAAATACATGAAAAGAGTCTCAGTATTGTTAGTAATTAAAGGAATGCAAATCAAAACCAGAATGGCTATATTAAACAAGACAATAGCGAGTGATGACAAAGATATGGAGAAATTGGAAACCTTTTACATTACAGGTGAGAGTATAAAATAATTCAGCTTCTTTGGAAAACAGTTTGGCAAGTTCTCAAAATGTTAAACATAATTTAATCACAATATCAGACGATTCCAACCTATGTATCTAGACAAGAGGAAAGAAGACATACACCCAGGCAACAATTTGCACATGGATGTTCGCAGAAACATTATTCATAATAGGTCTAAAGAGAAAACAACCTAAATTTACATGAACATATGAATGATTAACCACAATATGATATATTCATATAACAGAAATATTTGGATCCAAAAAGAAATGACACTGATAACTGCTACAACATGAATGATCTTCAAAAGCGTTATGAAAAGAACTAGCCCATATTATGTGATTTCATTTGTATGAAAGGTCCAGAACCAGCAAATCTATCGACAAAAGAGATTACTGGCTCCCTGAGCCTGGTGGATGGTCTAAAAGGAGCAGGGTGGTGATAGACAATGTATGCTAATTTGCCTAGGGCTTCATTCATCTATTTATTTATTCAGAGACAATGGAAAGTGCTAAAATTAGATTACAATGATATTTGTATATCTGAATGTAGTATAAGCCATAAAATTATACATCGTGAAAAGATGAATTTTAGGGTCTGGATTTATATCTAGTCCTTCCTGGAGCGATGAAAACAGTTAACATGATCAACACTTAGCTGAAAGATTGAAGGACTAATTTCACTCAGAGGCACCTTAAAATAAAGTCCTGGCAATCTGCTTCTGACAAATCAGGTATTCAAAACCTGTGGAACACCACAAAACCAAACCTACTGCTGTTGAGCTGATTCCGACTTATGGCAACCCTACTGGTCAAGTAGAACTGCCCCCGTAGAGTTTCTAAGAAGTATCTGGCAGATTTGAACTGTTGACCTTTTGGTTAGCAGACATAGAACTTAAACATTACTCCACCAGGCTTTCCTTGTGGAGCACAGGTGTACTCTAACACACATGGGTTCATCACGAATTAGAATGGTCTCATGGTCAACTCGTATTGGTAATTATTATCTCAATAAGACATTTAAATAGGCAGATGTATTATTTTGCCTCCATCCACACTTACAGCATCATTTCATGTCAGGAAAATATAATACAGGGTTTAGTGCCTTTTATAACAGCTGAAAAAGTAATCATGGCAAAACTCAAGAGTCTTCTTAGTCCTACAGCTATCTCACTATTTTATTTGCATCAGGTCTGCAGTGCCCCACACTAAGTTTTTATTTGCTTATTCTCCTTATTGAGAAAAGAATCTTCTCTCCATTTTATTTTCCACTCTGTTTTTTAATGGGATATAAAAATTGCTAATGTTTGATTATTTACGTGGTGTCTGAGCTAACCAAAACAGAAAACCAAACCCATTGCCTTCAAATCGATTCTGATTTATAGCGACCCCATGTGACAGAGTAGAACTGCCCTATAGAGGCTCCAAGTCAGTAAATTTTGAAAAAGTAGCCTACTACATCTTTCTCCTACAAAATAGGTGGGAAGTTTGAACCCAGGAACTTTGGGTTAGCAGCTGAGTGCTTAACCACTGCACCACCAAAGCTCCTCTTAATATTTTATTGATCAGGTTTTATCTCATATAACCTCAAAACTGTCTGGGGATGAAAGATTATTTATTTGCTTTCCATGTGTAAACCTAGAAATTTATTTTTTATTTAATGCTATTCATTGAAAACTAGTGTTTTTCTAAAGCGACAATGTTACACACGGAGGAATTTATCAACATCTGGAGACATTTTTAGTTGTCACAACTGGGGAATGCTACTGTCATCACGGAAAAGAAGCTGAGGATATTGCTAAACATCTTCAATGCACAGCATAGAATTATCCAGTCCAAAATATCAATCGTGCCAAGATTGAAAAGTCATGCAAGGAGCATGCATGACAATTAAAATAATACTAGTTTACAAGGCATCTTTATTTCCCTAACGTACAGAGGGGTTGTCAAGACTTACCTTCAAGTATGATGTTGACTTTTTGTTTGAAATAATGTTTTATTTTGCTATTAGCATTTCGTTGGGCATGCAAACACGTACACACATATATAGCCTACAAAAATCATAAAAAAATGTTTAGTTATATTTTAATAACATACTTCCATTAACTTTATTTTCTTATTCCAACTCTTATTCCACCTGATACTCAGGAAATGTGTTATAACATGGATCTGAAAATGTTAGTGGTACCAGGCATTCCTGACTTGTTGCCTAATTATGTTTAATAGATTCTAATGATTTGCCATTAAAAAAGGCTTGTTGCTAGTTTTTTTTTTTTTTTTTTTTTAAGTCTTAGTTTTCTTAAAATAGAATCTGTTTACCTCCTTTTTCTTAAAGTTTCCTTGGAAATTGGTGATTTTACCAAAATGTTTTATATTTAAATATTGTTATGGTTTTCTATCTCCCTTTGTTTTGTAACTAAGTTTATGTTATGCAGGAACAAGCTACACTATTTAATGTATTTGTTCTTCAATAGTCTGTAAAATAGGTCCTGGAATTTTTATTATTAATACTTGAATTTGATACATGCATTTTTTTTTCTTTTTTGCACTGTGGTTTTGATATTTCAGTATTAAGGTTTTATTTTTTTTTTTGTCACAAGATAAATGTAGTTACAAGTTTGGGGGAGTTTTATGGACAGTGGAAAACAGAAATTTCAAGTTCTTTTAAGTTGCTAAAATTGAGAAATACAATGATCTTTACTATATCAACATTGCAATATTAGCTCTTTAAGACAAAATTTTGTATTTCTTTTTTGTAGATTGCATATATTATAGAGTGCTGGTGATAGAAAGGGTAAGAATTCAGCTACTAACTGAAAAGTTGGTGGTTGGAATCTATCCAGGGAATTTGTGGGAAAAAATTTTTACCACATGCCACTGTAAGCATTACAACCAAGAAAATCCAATGAATCAGTCCTGTTCTGTCACAGGAGATCCATTGTGGTGGTCAGGATTATGTCAACTTGGCTACTACCTATTTGGCTGCTGTATTAAGTGGCAGGGCGGGGTTTGTGGTGGCTCCTGGTCCCTCGTCTCTCATCTCGTGACCCTGGACTACGCTGCTGATTGCTCACGTGGCCAGGAGCTCCTGCTCTCTTCTTCCAGCGTCTGGTTCCGGGACTTGAGCTAGCAGCTGTTGGGCTCATCAGTCCTTACAGTCGGCACTTGATAGTCCTGCTCCCTGACCTGCCGATCCTGGGTTCGCCAGCCTCTGTCACTTCATCTCGCCACCAGCTTGGGATCCACCGACCTCCAGCCTCTGTCACTTCGTCTCGCCACCAGCTTGGGATCCACTGACCTACACAACCAGTGATCTGCAACTCTGGTCTCTGACTTGCTGACCTCGGGTTTCTCAGCTTCCGTGGACACGTGAGGCTTGTGCCAGACATTCAGCTTGGGACATTCAGCTTCTGTGATTACGTGAGCTGTTTCCTATATTTGTATCTATCTATCTGTCTATATATATATTATAAATCTTTCCTTGTACCTACACGTGTTACTGGTTTTGCTTCCCTAGAAAACCCAGCCTGAGACATCCATACAAGCCAGAATCAACTCAGTGGCAACCAACAACAACTCTTTCTCATAGATTACAGGTTGTATAGGTCTACAATCATGTTATCTGCAAATAATACATTTTTTCAACTATGCCTTTTATTTGATTTGGTGTTTGGCAAATCTAGTTCTGAATGAAATACTTCAGATTGATATGAACTCCAATTTACATGTAATCAAGGCCAAAGAATGGTTTATGGAATAGCCAAACCTTTTGGAGGAGTTCCTGGCAGATGTATATGGTTGACACAAGGCTAACACACTCAACTGCTACTGGAAGATTGGATATTTGAGTCCACCAAGAACTGCTTTGGAAGACAGACTTGGTGATTTACTTCTGAAAAATCAGTCATTGAAAACCCTATGGAGCATAGTTCTACTCTGATGTACATAGGGTGAACGTGAGTGAGTCAACTGGACAGCTACTCCTTGGTTGGTCTTTTATTTAATTATTGTGCGTTATTGTCATGGGACCTCTACTGCAATGTCACAACAAAAACACAGCAAATAGTGTGTCATGTTCACAGTCTTAAGGGTTAGATGTGAGATGCGACATTTAGTATGTTGCCAGGCAAGATGTGTATATTTTGTAGATTTGCTTTCAATTTGAGATAGTTCTCATCCTTGTTTATCTTATTGTATTTATTTACTTTGTAGTTTTGTATTATCTTTTGGAAACTATGGTGGTGTAGTAGTTAAGAGTTAGGCTTCTAACCGAAAGGTTAGTAGTTCAAATCAACCAGGAGCTCCTTGGAAACCCAGTGGTGCAGTTCTACTCTGTCCAGTGGTTCTCTATGAATCAGAATCAACCGAACAGCAACAGGTTTTTTTTTTTTTTAATTCTGCCTTCTGTGCTGCAGTGTAAGATGGTCATGTTTTCTTTCTTCTTTATATTTAGTTAGAATGGTAAACTATATTGACTTTCAAAATTAAAGTTACTTTGCATTGAGATTCACAACTGAGCCATGATGCATTTATATTCTACTTATATTTATAAAAATTATAAATATTCTTTTAAGGATTTTTTTGTATATCTTCATTAAGATTACTGTTTATTTGTTTGTTTGTTTTTCTCTGTGTCTTTCCCTCTGTCCATTTCTCATTCACTCTCTTTTGTTTTGTTTTCTGATGGAAAATTTTGATACTTTTCTAAAGTTACTCTAAAATTTCCATGAAGGTGAATGTCCTAAGTTGGGTTCCGTAGAGGAAATAATCAGTGAAGCATGCGTGTGTGTGCATGTGTGTGTACATATGTATGTATGTATGTGTGTGTGTGCTTATGTAGAGAAAAACAGAAAGAGAGAGAGATTTAAAAGAAAGCTTTGGCATGGCTATGTAGTTTTAGAGGCTGGCAAGTACTGAGTACACATTTAGGCATCAGAAATGTAGCTGAAGGATTCTCCTAACAAATGTACCTGCAGGGGTTGGTGAACTCAAGATCCACAAATCACCTGACAGGCTGCTGACTCATGGCTGCAAAAGCTGACAGATCTGAGACAGACAGGTAAGAAGGCAGGGTCCTGGCCCAAGTCCCAAGAACTCGAAAGTTAAATGAATGAAACACAGAATTTAGAGAAGAGGAAAGTTAGTGAGCTTTAACAGAAAGTTGACATATATTGAATGCAGCCCACACCCTCAAGAAAAGCTCTTTTCAACTGATTGGCTGCTCACAACAGATCTCATTAGAAAGGTGATCCCATTATATCATGTCTCATCGAGGAGGTGATTATGTCATTGTATGTCTGCCCCATTACATCGTAACTGTGAACCTACTGAGAATTATGGCCTTAATGATCACAGTCCATCCCTTGTCAATGTATCACTTGTTACCACACCATTAAAGCATATATAATCCCTGGATAAAGACAATTCTTCACCTATTATGATACAACTAACATGTGTGCAACTGAAAATGCACTTGTCCTGCTTATATATCATATTTAATGAATGAAAAAATACTTGATGCACACATACAAGGAAGAATATTCATAATAATTGCAGTACCTATTTCTGCAACTGGTCATGTGGTCATCACTAGTATTTAGAATTGTCTTCTTCTAACAACCATTTCATATTTCCTTTGCTCTCAGTAAGCTCTTCATCTGATCATGGTTTTTGCCTGGAGGTGTGAAGCAAATCTTCATTATTGAAATGTCTGGGCCATTAGTAAATGTGTTGGAATTGAGTTACTGTATTTTTTCATTGCCTTTAATCACAGGGCATGGTAGTATTAAGAGGAGTTCTATGGGATCTCTTGCATTCCATACATACTTTTCTTTACCTCCATTATGTACTATTAATTCACCTTCCTCGGTAAAATGCTGGCCTGGTAATCAAGATTAGTCACACCAGAGGCAGAGTCAAGATGGAGGACTAAACACACATCTCCCTAAATCCCTCTGGAAAGCAAGACCTGAACTGATAATTAAATGGAGTCTTCTGGACACCTAGTAAACCCTAGGACACATGATAGATCTGTTAATTTGGACTTCACACCACTGAACAGAAAACCTTCTCTATTTCACTGATCCCCATTTTTGACAAGTGCTGACTTTCACAGATCAAAGGTAACTCACCATTTTAACTTTTTTCTGTCTTAGCCAGTGGGTGGAGCTGGAACTTGACTGGCAGCTAATCTCAGACACACTGCTAGTGGGATCAGTAGGCAAAATTGCCATATTTTGAGAGCCTGGCTTTGGACTCTGTGCAACTCGGCATTATTGGCCTCTCTGTCCCCTCCATAGAGTAGGTTGTCACAGGCAGGCAGCAAGCTTGTGCTGGCCTCCATCTTGTTCCACTGGGAGGTGGATATAGCAATAAAGAGGCCTGTGCTAGACCTAATTCCCAGGCTGGGTGGCAGAGCCCACCTGGATGAGAGTGCTTTTTTGGCAGAAAATCAGTACTCTACGCAGTGTCATCTAAGGCTGGAGCCCGACAGCAGAGGAGAGCAGGGCATTAGCTTTTCTGTATTTTGAACTAGTTTATAACATCTGGAGTTTGATATAAAGGTGCTTACTTTGCCATCTGGGAGAGGGACCTGTACACCTGAAAACCTAACTGACTTTGGAAGTTGTCAGACACCTTTTACCTTTCATTTTAAGACAGCCTACAGAAACAACTGCAGTCCAACCTCACTGCATCTCTCACAGCCTCTTTTGACTCACATGATGCCCCGAAAGCAACAAACTCTGGAGAAAAGCATAACCAAGAAATCACACATGGCTTCAGAAGGCCCCCAAAAGAAAACACCGCACTACAGAACGTGCCAGATAAAGAAACTTTTCTGAAACTTTCAGAAGGTCAATAGAAAAGAATTATGCATGAAGCCCTCCTAAACCTTATATAACATGAAGCAGAGCCAAATGAAAAATTAAGCAAGCTGTTCGATCTGATGGAACACCAGTACTCTGAAATCCAACAGATCAAGAACAAAACCAAAGACATAGGAACTTCCATTCAAAGCCAAGAAAACAGAATGGAACAAATGGAAAAGAGACTTTCAGACATGGATGACAGAGCTACTGACTCCAGCATTTATGAGGAGAAATCAGAAAAAAGACACAAGAAAAATGAAGAAGAATTAAGAAACATGTGGAACTCTATTACGAGGAACAATCTATGATTCATTGGAGTTCCTGAACAGAGGGAGACACCTGAGAACACAGAGAATACTATGGCTGAGCTGCTGACAGAAAACTTCCCAGAAATTATGAAAGAAGAGAATATAAATATCTAAGATGCATATTGAACACCACTCAATGCAGATCTCAAAACAAAGACTCCAAGACACATTATAGTCAAGCTTAACAAAATGAAACATAAGCAGAAACTCTTAAAGGCAGCAAGATTCAAAGCAAAGCTAACTTTCAGAAGGAAACCTGGTAGGATTTCATCAGATTTCTCAGCAGAAACAATGCTGGCACGGAGACAGTGGCATGACACATTCAAAACTTTGAAGGAGAAGAAACTGCAACCAAGAATTATATATGCTGTAAAGCTATCTTTCAAATATTAAAATGGAATTAAGACATTTCCAGATAAACACAAACTCAGAGACTTTGTAAAAACCAAACCAAAGCTACAAGAAATATTTAATCACTTGGCTTAGAAGAACAAAGCCACTAACTTTATATTTTGAAGCAAAAACAGCACATATCACCCAGAATCCTACTCAGGTAGGGAAGGATCCAAACTCAATCAAAGCCATAATAGTAAAAGAAATGATCCAGTGATCGTATCATGAAAACTGTGATGTCATCATATTAAAAAGAGGGATGTAGTACAGTTGTTATAGTCCTTCCAGATGGAGAGGAAGTTAATAAGACTGGTAGTAATTAAAATGGGGTTTCTACATAGGTTATTAAGGGGCATCTACGGGGTAGCCATAAAGCACATTAAATATGCAACATACTATATCAAGAAACGTAATACAAGAGTCTCAGCAACCACAAAACCAACCTTGGAAAAGGTGACAAATCAAGTTGCAAAAAAGAATGTTCCAGAACAAACTAATAAGAACAACAGAGAAAACATCAACACAAAAATAAACATATCACAATGGCAGCACTGAACATGTCTATCAATAATTACACTGAACATGAATGGACTGAATGCTCCAGTAAAGAGATATCAGGTGACATCTTGGATCGAAAGACATGACCCATCCATATGTTGTCTACAAGAAACTCACCTTAAAGATAGGAACAAACTGAAAATTAAAGGTTGGAAGAATATATATCAAGCTAACAATACATAAAGAAGAGCAGGTGTGTTAATTCTAATCTCAGATAAAATTGATTTTAATGTAAAATCCACCATCGTGGACAAGGATGGTCACTATTTATTGCCAAAAGTTTCAATACACAAATAGGACTTAACAACATTAAATATTTATGCACCTAATATTAGAGCACCTATATACATCAAAGAAACACAGAGTACACTCAAAAATGAGATAGGTCACTCCACAATAATAGTGGGAGACTTCAACACTCCATTCTCAATATTGGACAGATGGTCTAGAAGAAACCTCAATAAAGACACCAAAGACCTTATTGCCACAATAAACTAACTAGACCTCATGGACATACACAGAACTTTGTATCCATCAGCCAACAACTACACCTTCTTCTCCAGTGCACATGAAACATTCTCCAGAATAGACCACGTGTAAGGACATAAAGAGATTCTCAACAAAAATCCATACCGTTGAATTAATGCAAAGCATCTTCTCACATCACAAAGCCATAAAAGTCAAAATCAATAGCAGAAAAAAGCATAGATAGAAAGTGGAACTCATGGAAAGTGAACAATATCTTCCACAGAAAACCATGGGTTATAGAAGAAATCAAGGATGAAATAAAGAAATTAATGGATTCCAGTGAGTATGAAAACACTTCCTACCAGAACGTTTGGGATACAGCCAAAGCAGGGCTCAGAGGTCAGCTTATCTTCATGAATGCACATATCTGGAAAGAAGAAAGAAACCTAATCAAAGAACTGAACTTACAGCTTGAACAAGTAGAGAGAGAACAACAGAGGAACCCCTCAGTCACCAGAGGAAAACAGATGAAAGATTAGAGCAGAACTAAATGAATTAGAGCATAGAAAAACAACCGAAAAAATTGAAAAGACCAAAATCTGGTTTTTTGAAAAGATCAACAAAATTGACAAACTACTGGCTAGACTTACTAAAGAAAAACAGCAAAGGAAACAAATCACTCAAATAAGAAATGAGAGAGTAGTTATCATAACAGATCCAACAGAAATAAAAAAATATCATAGCAACGCTATGAAACTCTGTACTCTGACAAATTTGAAAACCTGGAGAAAATGGACTAATTCCTTGATTCATATCAGCTACCAAAATTATCACAGCATGAAGCAGAACAACTTAATAAACCTATCACAAAGGAAAAGATTGAAAAAGTCATCCGAAAACTGCCAACCAATAAAAAGCCTGGGCCCAGACGGCTTCACCACAGAATTCTACTAAGCTTTTAGAGATATCTTCAACACTACTGAAACTATTTCACATGTAAAAAGGGATGGAATACTCCCAAATTCATTCTATGAAGCCAGCATAACACTGACACCAAAGCCAGGAAAAGACCCAACCAAAAAGGAGAACTACAGACTGATACCACTCATGAATCTAGATGCAAAAGTCTTGAACAAAATTCTTGCCAATGTAATAGAACAGCATATCAAAAAATAATCCATCATGACCAAGTTGGATTCATACCAGGGATGCAAGGCTGATTCAACATCAGAAAAACAGTTAATGTGATCAACCACAAAAATAATACAGAAAATGAGAATCACCTGATTTTGTCTATTGATGTAGAAAAAGCAATTGATAAAGTCCAACACCCATTCATGCTAAAAATTCTCAGCAAATTAGGAATAGACAGCAAATTTCTCAATGAAATAAGGGTCATTTATACAAAGCCAACTGCCTGCATCATCCCAAATGGAGAGAGACAAAAAGTTTCCCTTAAGAACATGAACTAGGCAAGGATGCCTACTATTACCTATCCAATTCAGCATTGTCTTAGAAGTTCTAGCCAGAGCAGTTTTAGACAAGATCAAGAAATAAAGGGTATTTGCATCGGCAAAGAAGTAAAAATTTCTGTATTTGCAGATGATATGATTGTATATGCAGACAATACTAAAGAATGCATAAGTCAACTACTCAGACTGATAGAAGAGTTCAACAAAATAGTGGGATACAAGATAAACATAAGTAAATCAGTAGGATTTCTTTATACTAACAACAAGATTATTAATGAAGAAATCACCAAATCAAAACCATTTACTGTAGACCCTAAGAAGATAAAGTACCTAGGAATAAATCTAAGTAGAGAAATAAGAGACCTTTACAAAGAGAACCACAAGTCCTTACTACAAGAAACTAAGAGAGACTTAGATAAATGGAGAAACCTACCCTGCTCATGAATAGGAAGAATTAACATTGTGAAACTGTCTATTTTACACAAAGCAATCTACTTATATAATGAATCTCAATACAAATTCCAGCAACATTTTTTAATGAGATGGAGAAACAAATCACCAACTTTGTTTGGAAAGGGAAGAAGCCCCAGATAAGTAAATTACTGCTAAAGAAGAAGGACACACTGGGAGGCCTCTCATTACCCGACCTTAGAACATACTACACTGCTACAGTGGAAATGATCTGGCCCTTCCTTAAAAAGCTAAATCTAGATATAGTTTCACTGCTTGGAATATTTCCTACAGAATCAAGGCCATTCATACCAGCTGATATATGCACACAAATGGTTTTTGCAGCACAGTCCACAATAGCAAAAAGATGGTATCAACTCAGATGGCCAACAGCAGAGGAACGGATAGATAAGCTGTGGTGTACATAATCAGTGGAACATATGCAATGATAAAGAACAACGGTGATTTTGGAAACATCTCATAATCTAGTTTCAATGATAAAAAGACAAATATTTTATGAAACCCTTATGATAAGAAATTAAAAACAGACTCATACATAAAGAAAAGACTCTTTGATGGCTGCAAGGGTGGGGAGAGCAGGAGGTGGGGGGGGAGAGTTTAAATTAGATAGTTGATAGAAATTTGGTTGGGTGAAATCTGTGACAGCACTCTTTAGAAAGAAGATCAATTTTTACTGGACTTCAATATAACATGATTACTTCTCCATCTTAACCCAATATTGAGAGGACAGAGTAGCTGGGATGTGGGGCTAGGGCCCATGTTCTCAAGGGAAATCAAGACCAATTGGCACAACTAGCATTTTGCTGAGAGAGCCTTGTGCACTCCACATTGGTGAGTGACTTCTGGGGTTCTTAAAAGCTGTCAAGCTGCCATCTGAGGGTACAGCAAACAGTCCCAACTCAGCAGGAACAGATGGTCACCAAGGACCAAAATGACATAGGGGAAAGAGAACCCAGAAGACAGAGAGACCCACATGAGAGGGTGACTGCATGGACCTGTCACCGGAAGAACCAGATGGTGTCTGGCCACTACCAGTAATAGCGGTGATGGAGCTCACAAAGTTCAGTCTCACTGGCAACAGCTGAATAAAAAGGGGTGGACCTTGAAATCTCCACTAAAAGACAATAGTTGATGGTCCAGGGGCCTCAGAGTTCCCCTGGGAGCATGGCCCCTGACCCTGATGCTGCCCCATCCATAAATCATAATGGAGGCCAACTCTTCGGACAGGAATGGATTGGACTTGGTGACACAGAGTGACCATATCATGTGTGCAATTTATGGTTCTATGCATCTATAGGATGTAAGTCTGCAGACCTCTTACTGCAGGCAGGGGAGTGGGTGGAGAGAAGGAAATAGGAGGTTGTTGGGAGGATAAGACACGTATGGAGCAGAGAGGAAGAGTGTGCTGTTACCAGGCAGAGAGAGCAACGGGAGCTGCATATATGTGGGCATGCAAATTTATATGGCAATGCGCATTTTCATTCAATCATCATCATCATCATAATAAAAAGATTAGTCACTCCAGCTAATACATCCTTTCTTGGTTTGTTGATTCAGACCATAAGAAACTCAATTTGTCCAGGCATTCTTACCTTCTAGTTCTCCCTTTGGAACTAAGACCTGTATTCCCTCTGAGCATAGGGTCACAGGTATAGAAAGGAAAAATTTAATCAGTGCCTCATTAGGAATTATAGTCAATACTCCCACTTTGTTTTCCACTCCTTGATTCTGGACTCATGAATCTTGGTGATGGGAGAAACAGTGCTATTTACTGGATGCTGGTTTAGAGCACATACAGCCTCCTCAATAACACTGCCCCAACCCTGCAAGGAATTGTCGTATAGCTGGTGTCATTATTGTGTCTTTGAAGGCCATTCCATCTGTACATTATTTAAATTTCTGTTGTAATGTAACTCCCTGTTTCTTTACTAACTGATGTTGTTTTTTCACTAATTGATGTTGTTTCTTCCTTTAAGACTCTGACTGCTTCTTCAAACCTTGGGTTTTATTATATAATTTTGTTGTTGTTATTATTTGAGTCAGAACTGCAGTATCTAATTTCAAGAAAGAATGTAATTTAAAAGTTACAGTTTCTTCTTTTAAGCAGGATCTGATGGATGAAACCAAAAATTTTGAGGTGTTTGAAGTTCAGTAATAATTCTAAGCATTAATTACATTTTATATAAGAAGCCAGAGGGAAAATTCAGAATCTATGCACAGTTTAATGATACTTCTGAAAACACAAAACACTGTCTTTTCCCCAGTAGGCTGAAATTTGAAATGTTCTTTCTAAAAAGATGTCAGTAATGTTAGAGTGTTTAAGTGCAGAAAAGAAACTAGAAAGAGACCTTTAAGTCAAAACAAAGGACAATATATTCCATAACACTTATCTGATTATAGCCTGATTATATATCCTCCATGCTAGCAGAGAGAACGTGAGATGCAAGAAAGTGTCCTGAGTATCAATTTACCCATTATCTCTAATGAAATTAAATAATGCTTGGGGGACTACATATTGTAATAATAATAAATTATTAACAATGTAAAGAATAAGTTAATATTTTTTTATTCATTTACAGAGAAATAATTTCAGCTTTTTAAAAGTTTGATCACCCAGATGACTGTATGCTTAGCCTCAGTGTCAAAAATGGTATGGTCTCCCAGGAATAGTAGTAACTCTAATATTAATCACACAATTTTTTCATCAAATGTTTCAAAAAAGGAGTTGCACATTATGCTAAATAAAAACAAAACAGAGTAAAAAAAAAAAACCTACAAAATAAAAAGGGAAATCACCTACTAGCCCAAACAATATGAATTCTGATGACACATTGATTATGAGTTTAAGAAACATCATTTGTCTTGACAAATGCCAACATATTACCTACTTCTTAAGTTTTAAACTTTTTCTGGCAATTATTTTCTTTCTGTTGTATTGAATTAAACATACTCTTGCAGATTTCCATGACACCAGTTCAAAGCCTTAAACCCTTGTGGTTATACTATTAAACTAGCGGTTTTTGCACAAAACCAACCAGCAAAAGAACATCTCATCGATACCAGATGAAGCAATCTGCTCATGAGGTAGCCACCTTGAGGACTCTCTCTGTTTGGGGGTGCTCACCCTTCTTTTCTCCTGGGCACTACCAATAATATCCCCCCAAACCAGACCTCACTGCTGTTGAGTCAATTCTGACTCACAGTGATCCCATAGACAGAGTAGAACTGTCCCACAGAGTTTCCTGGAAGCTTGGGAGTATAGAAAAAGAGCCTATGAACAACGAAGACTTCTCAAATCTCCACATATTTTCAGAGCCCAGAGTTGAATAAATTGTATATACCACTTCACCCCCACCTGGACCTTATATGCCATCCACCCATACCTGGACTTTACCTGTATATAAAGATGGCTAAGAATAATTCAAAATGACTGCAGCTGTACACTGACAAGGAAATATCAGAAGTTCAAACTAGATTTAGAAAAGGATACAGAAACAAGGGCCTCACTGCCGCTGTCAGATATATCTAAAAGCAGAACATGCCGGGACAGTGTTCAGCTATGTTTTATTGACTACATGAAGGCATCTGACTGTATTAATCACAAATGATGTCAATTTCGGAATACTTAATTGCACTTACGTGGAATCTGTAAAGGGATTAAGAGAAGTCCTTCAAGCAGTTCTAGAAGTTACTGAGCGTTTCAGAACAGGAAAAGATGTGTGGCAAGGGTTCTATCCTTTCACCTGACTTATCCAACCCGTATGTTAAAAATAATCTCAAAGCTCAGCTAAATAAAGAAAAAAACAAAGTATCAAGATTCAAGGAAGTCTCATTAACAACCTGCAAATATGCAGAGAATAGCTCCTTGCTTACCAGAAATGGTGAAGATCAAAGACGAGCAATGTCAGTATGAATTATGTCTGAATGGGAAGAAAATGAAAATCTTCACAACTAGACCAATAAACATCATGCTAAATGAGAAGAAATTGCACTTGTCAATGGTTTAATTCTACTTGGGTCAAGAATCAAAACCCATGGAAGCATGAGAGAAATAAATGATGCATTGCATTGGAAAAGGCCTCTTTAAAGCTCTAAGAAGCAAAGACAACTAAGGTGCACATGATCCAAGCCACAGTCTTTTCAACAGCCTCATATGAATGTGAAAACTGGATAATGAAAAGAGAAGACAGAAGAAGAAATGATGCACTGATTTGTGGTGTTGGTGAAGAAATACTGAATATACTATATGCTTTTAGAAGAATGATCAAATTATTACTAGAAGAAATATAACCAGAATGTTCCTTAGAAGCAAAGATGGTGAGACTTGACTCACTCACGTTGGAAAAGACCAATTGTTATAAAAGAACATCATGTTTTTAGTAGATGGTCAGTGAAAATAAGAGAAATCTTCAATGGGATAGATTAATAAGAATAATTAATTAATAATAATTAATGAATAATTAATAATTAATTGTGGATTTAAGCATAACAATGATTAGAAACATGACATAGGACTGAAAAATATTTTATTATTTTATACATAATGCCATCATGAGTGGGAACATGGGACAACAGCTAACAACATCAAGCTAGTTAGAATAGATAATGAAGCCCTCTGATACAGCTTGATATTTGTTTGAAAAATATGCCTTTAAAATTGAATTAATATAAGTGATTTGTATAATAGTAATTTGGCTCCTGAGTTCTTAAACTTCATAGCTTAAGGTGTTCAGTTGCTTACGATGCTATGTTTTTGCTGTGTGCTGTCAAGTCAATTTTGACTTACAGTGACCATGCAGGACAGAGGGAACTGTCCCATAGGGTATCTAAAGAGTGACTGGTAAACTTGATTGGCTGACAGTTTGGCTAGCAGCCTGAGATCTTAACTGCTTTACAACTAGGGCTTCAATATAATGATACTATACCAGCTTACATATTGTTAGTTACCAAACTTTTTTAGCAGTGTAGGCTGCACAGTAGTTAAGTGCTACAAGTGCTCACCTCAAGAACAGAAATTTCAATCCACCGGCCAGATGTCAAAGTGAAATCAACAACGCTAAAGGTAGTATAAAGCCAAATGGAAAGCTACACTAAATAATTCAGAAAATAATGTAATAACCACCCTTGACTTTGTCTTTTTCAGTGTTTGCACTAAATAAGTTTCAACAATACGAATTTGAAAAAAGAAACTACTCACATTTTTTTTTTACTTTTTGCCAGTCACAAGCCTTATGTTTCACATATATGACCTAATGTATACAATCTTCAAATTATAATAGCTGTGTCTCTGATTTGAGGTTTAACAGGGTTTGAACTGCATCACTTGTTCTAAATGATTTTGACAGAATATCCTTTACTTTCATTAAGTTTCATACTCATCAGCTATAAGAGTACATGCCTCATGGAATTTGGGGGAAAGTGAGTGATATAAAACCTGAAAATCTCATTTTGCTGAGTCTATTGTGTAGTACAAAACCAGTTGCTATGGTTTTGACTCATGGCAATGCCGTATGTGTCAGAGTAGACCCATGGTCCATAGCATTTACAAAAGCTGCATTTTCACGAGTAGATCAACAGAATTATCTTTCAAAACACGTCTAGATGAACTGACTTGAACTATCAGCTTTTTAATTAGCACCCGAGCTTGTTAGCCATTTGCATCATCCAGGTACTTGTGGTATGTAACAAATGTTCATTATATGTTCGCTGTTATGTTCATTATAGGAACTATTCTCCACGTCTGTATTTGTTTCTAATTAAACAGTTGTCCTGCTTACATTTTAACTATCAGCTGAAAAGAATAAATTTTGAAAGTGTGTTAGAAATTGAAGCTTAGATATAATATTTACATATATGCAGGTTGTTGTTCAGGGCCATCTAGTCAGTTTCAACACAAAGCAACCACATGTGCAACAGAACACTGCCTGGTCCTGTGCCATGGCCATGGTCATTGTGTTTGAGCTCATTGTTGCAGCCACTGTGTCAGTCAATCTTCTTGAGGATCTTCCTCTGTTTTTTCTGACCCTGTACTTAAGCAAGCATAATGTCCTTCTCTAGGGACTGATTCCTCCCAACAACACATCCGAAGTACATGTTGCTTCTAAGGAGCAGCTAAGGAGCACAGCTTAGACTGTGTTTCTAAGGAGAGTTCTGATTGTATGTACTTCTATGACAAATCTGTTCTTACAGCAGTTCAGGATATATTCAGTATTCCGCAACACCACAATTCAAAGGTGTCAGTTCTTCTTCTCTCTTCTTTATTCACTGTCCAGCTTTTACAGGCATATGATGTAATTAAAAACACCACAGCTTGAGTCAGTGCACCTTAGTCTTCAAAGTGACATCTTTGCTTTCCGATACTTTAAAGAGGTCTTTTGCAGCATATTTGCCAAGTGCAATGTGTCTTTTGTTTTCTTGACTGTTGTTTCCATGATGTTGATTGTAGAGACAAGTAAAATGATATCCTTGACAACTACAATCTGTTCTTTGTCATAATTTTGCTTATTCATACAGTTGTAAGGATTTTTGTTTTCATGTTTAATAAAGTGGATGGTCAGTGAAAGTACGGGAAATCCTCAATGAGATAGATTGATAATAACTACAGCTATGAACTCAAACATAACAGTGATCAAGAAGGTGACATAGGACTGAAAAGTGTTTTATTCTGTTATACAGAACGTCATCATGAGTGAACACAGAATGAACAGCAGCTAATATCATCAACACAGTTACAGTAGATAATGAAACCCTTAATATTGCTGGATACCTGCTTTAACGATGTGCTTATGATAGTGTGTTGAAGTATAATCCATACCAAAGGCTATGGTCTTGATCTTGTTCAGTAAGTACTTCAGTTCCAGCAGGCAAAGTTATATCATCTACACAGAACAGACTTTTAATGACTCCTCCCATGTATGAGGTAGGAAGAAGAAAAAGGAGGGAGGAAGAGAGAGAGAGAAAAAAAAAAAGTAGTATATTACAGAATTTGTAAGTTTATATTCTGGAGGAATCCAACTCATTAGAAATGACAGTATGAAGGATCAGGCTTGTAAGAAGGCTGGAATTTGAACAGCAGTGTAAAGTGCATATGACATTCAAATTGGTAGACCAGAGAGTGGAAGTATGTAGAGTCTCATTAATGAAATAACTGGAAAGAAATATGAATTATTTGTAAGCAAAGAGATGCAAAGTATGATTTGGGGGTATTAAAGGTGATAGTGTTGTACAATGTTGATAGTAAGAAGAGAGACTTAAAGAAGAAAATGATACATCCATTTAATATAAACACACACATACATGCACAAATATTATTTGTTGACAGTGGTAGAAGAGATGGAGCAATACACCTTAAAAGTAATTTAGGTGAATTAGCAAAGGTCTGAATGTTATCACCTAACAGGAAAAAATTAAAAAAAAGATTGTGGGTAATGTGCCTGAATGAAGTTAGAAGCATTGTGGATAAATCTAAATCATTAATATATTTAAATAACCATACATTCCAGGTTCCCTGAATGCTCTTGCTTTACGCATCTTTGCTCAGCAAAACATGCACTAAAATCCTCTTTTGCTCTAGTTCTAGATTGGAATGTACATGGAAATCCTGGTGGTGCAGTGGTAAAGTGCTATGGCTGCTTACCAAAAGCTTTACACACACAAACACACACTCTCTGTCACACACACACACACACACACACACACACACACACACACACACACACACACACACACGCCTCACCAATTAAGTTCCTGAACTTGGCACTATGCACTTACATTGGAAGCACTTTACAAAACAAAACAACGTTGGTATACCTGTCTCACAGCTGTGTTCGTGTTGTGGTATGTCGGTGTCTTGCTAAGTAGTGTTCATTATTATTGTTGCATGTTTCTGTGTGCTGTCAAGAGAATGTCAAAGCTTGAATTAGAGCAATGAACAGACATTAAATTTCTTGTTAAACTTGACAAGAGTGGAAGGGAAATCAAGGACATACGAGTCCAAGTTTATGGGATTAATGAAGTGAAGAAAACGGCAGTATACAAATGGATTAAATGTGTCACAGAGGGGAGAGAGTAACAGAAGCAGAGAGGTCAGGGCCACCAGTAATGAGCAAAACTGATGAAAACATTGCAAAAACTCATCAAATCGTGCATCAAAATTTCTGACTGACTGAGAAGCGTAGCAGACCAAATAAACATTAATAAAGAAGCAGATGAGAAAATATTAACTGAAAATCTTGGTGTGAGAAAGGTGTGAGGAAAATTGTCCCAAAGGAGCTGATTGGTGAAAAAAAAGTGAAGCTGAGTTGAGTTTTCCAAGATGTTTTAGAGAGGCAAGATGATGTTCTGGGCCATGCTATCACTGGTGATGACACACAAGTATACCAATAAGACCCAGAAACAAAGGGTCCAAGTGCAGAATGGAAGTTAGCCAATTCTCCAAGACCAAAAAAACATTGGCAGTCCAAACCAAGAACAGAAACAATGTTGCTAACCTTGTTTTTGATATCAGAGGAATTGTTCAGTATGAATTTTGACTACGTGGGCACTTAACCAAGTTTACTATTTGGGAGTGTTGCAAAGGCTGTGTGAAAAATTTAGACAAAAGCGACATGAACTTTTCACCAACTCATGGCTCTTGCATCACAAAAATGCACCAGCTCATATAACACTGTCTGTACCAGTAAACAAACAACTACATTGGATCACCCTCCCTACTCACCTGATCTGGCCCTGATGACTTTTTTTTATTTATCCAAAGATAAAGGAAATGTTGAAGGGAAGACATTTTGATGACATTCAGGACTCCAAGGTAATATGACAACAGCTCTGCTGGCCACAACAGAAAAAGAGTTCCAAAATTGCTTTTAAGAGTGGACTCGGTACTGGTGTTGGTGCATAGATCCCCAAGAAGAGTATTTCAAAGGTAACCATAGTGATATTCAGCAATGAGGTGTGTAGAACTTTTTCTGGGATGAGTTTGTGAACTTAATTGTCATACCTAATACGTGTGTGTGTGTGTGTGTGTGTGTACATGTTAAACTGTATATTTTTGATTAATACATCATGCTTTGATCTCAGCATTTGAGATGTGCCTTCCTGAACCTTCCAGTTGCTTGCACATTAATTACCATTGTCTTTTTCATGGTTTGGTCAACTGATGTTCTAAAATCTTTCAATCAGAAATGAGAAATAATTTTTATTGTTATTTAAAAATTTTCTTCTATTTACTCAAGTGAGAGCAAAGTTTCATATTGTTGAAAAATCAAATTATTTGCAAAATCTTTTCTTTATAGCAAACTATAAGGCAGTATGGACTCAACTTCCTAATTTTGTGTCAGATTTTAAGGCTGATAACATTCTACACACCATCAGAATCTGAAAAACTTCTTACACAATATACACGTTGTACGAGCAAGACTGACTTGATTGATGTTTCTCTCTCATGCAATTTCTTTTTTTTTAATTATGATTGAGTGAAAACGTACATTCCCGTATAAATTTGCATGCCCACCTATATGGAGCTTCCACTGCTCTCTCTGCCTGGTGACAGCACACTATTCCTCTCTGCTCCATACATGTCTCATCCTCCAACAGTCTCCTTTTCCCTCCTCTCCACCCACACCCCTTTCTCCAGCCAGAGGTCAGCAGGATGATATCCTATAGATACATAGAACCATAAAGTGCACACATGATGCGGTCATTCTGCGTCTCCAAGTCCTATCCATTCCTGTCCAAAGAGTGGACTTTCATTATGATTTATGAGCAAGGGCAGCTCAGCGCCAGGGGCCATGTTCTCAGGGGAACCCCGAAGCTGCTAGACCATCAACTGCTATCTTTTAGTGAAGATCTCAGGGTGCATTCCTTTTTATTCCTATGTTGTCATAGAGACTCAACTTTAGACCTATATCATGGCTATCACTACTGGTGGCTGGGCACCATCCAGTTCTTTCAGTCCCGAGTTGATATAGACACCCACTCAAGCGATTTTCTGTGTCTTCTGAGTGCTTTTTCCCCCATGTAGTTTTGGTCCTTGGTGGTCATCCATTCCGCCGAGTTGGGACGATTTGCTGTGCCCTTAGATGGCAGCTTGGCAGCTTTTAAGACCCCAGACACCACTCACCAATGTGGGGTGCAGATAGCCATCCTAGCAAATGCTAGTTGTGCCAATTGGTCTCGATTTCACCTAAGAGCGAGGTCCCCGGCCCCCCGCCCCAGCTACTCTGTCCTTGAAATATTGGATTTAGATAGAAGTACTCAAGTTATGTTGAAGTCCACTTAACATTGTTCTTGTTTCTAATGTGTGCTGTCACCAATTTCATCAAACCAAATTTCTACCAACTATGTAATTTAAACCTTCCATCCCTCGCCTTCCCTCTCTCCCCTCCTTTTCAGCCATCCAAGAGTCTTTTCTTCTATGCATAAGTATGTTTTGGGTTTTTTACTGTAGGGGTCTCATACAATATTTGTCCTTTTGTTCCTTACTACTTTCACTCAACATAATGTCTTCCAGTTGAAACCAGGTTATGAGATGTTTCCTGGAATCATCGTTGTTCTTTAATCATTGCATAGTGCTCCATTGAGTGTATATATCCTAGTTTACCTATCCATTCCTCTGTTGTTGGGCATCTGAGTTTATTCCATCTTTTTGCTATCGTGGACTGTGATGCATAAACATTCTTGTGCATATATCTGTTGGTATAAATGGTCTTGATTCTGTAAGATATATTCCAAGCAGTGGAATTACTGGGTAAAATGTTATATCTATAGCCATTTTTTTAAGGACTCGCCAGATTGCTTTCCAAAGAGGCTGGACCATTTTTGTAATCCCACCAACAGTGTAGGAGAGTTCCACTTTCTCCACAGCCTCTCCAGAACTTGTTGTTTTGTGGTTTTGGGATCATGACCATCCTTGTTGGGGTGAGATAGTATCTCATTGTAGTTTTGATTTGAATTTCTTTAATAAAATTCAAGGTTGTGAACATGTCCTCACGTGTTTTTTTGCCTGCCTGGATCTCCTCTTTAGAGAAATGGCTGTCCATCTCCTTTGCCCATCGCTTACTTGGATGATTTATCTTCTTCTTATTGATATTTTGTCGTACTTTATAGATTATGGAGATCAGACATCAGTCTGATATAGAGTTGCCAAATATTTTTTCTCATTCTGTAGGTGGCCTTTTAGTTCTATTAATAAAGTCTTTGGATGAGCAAAAGTGTTTGATTCTTAACAGTTCCCATTTATCTATATTCTCTTCTGTTGATTGTGGTTATTTTGACAGATGTGGAAGTCTGCCTATGTTGTGTATTAAAACTTCCATTGTTGTTCCTACTTTTCCTTGCATGAGCCTTATTGTTTTAGACTTGATATTTAGGTCTTTTATCCAGTTTGAGTTGCTTTTTGTGTAAAGTGTAAGATATGGATCTCATTCAATTTACTGCAGATGGATATCCAATTTTGCTGGCACAATTTGTTGAAAATATTGCTTTTACCTCAGTTTGATGTCTTAGGGCCTTTGTCAAATATCAACTGTTCATAGGCAGATGGTGTCATCTCTAGAGTTTCAACTCTCTTCCATTGACCAGTCTGTCTGTTCTTATATCAGTACCAGGCTGTTTTGACTACTGTGACAGGGTAATAGGTTCTGAAGTCAGGTAATGAGAGGCCTCCCAGTGTATTCTTCTTCTTTAGTAGTAATTTACTTATCTGGGGCTTCTTCCCTTTCCAAACAAAGTTGGTGATTTGTTTCTCCATCTCATTAAAAAATGGTCCTGGAACTTGCATTGGGATTGCATTATATAAGTAGATTGCTTTGAGTAAAATACACATTTTGACAATGTTAAGTCTTCCTATCCATGAGCAGGGTAGGTTTCTCCATTTATCTAAGTCTCTCTTAGTTTCTTGTAGTAAGGGCTTGTAATTCTCTTTGTAAAGGTCTGTATTTCTCTGGGTAATTCCTAGAATTAATTCTGGTTAATTCCTAGATTAATTCCCAGGTACTTTATCTTCTTAGCGTCTATAGTAAATGGTATTGACTTGGTGATTTCCTTCTTAATAATCTCATTGATATAAAGCAATCCTACCAACTTGCTTACATTTATCTTGTATCATGAGACTTTGCTGAACTGTTTTATCAGTTTGCACAATTTACTTAAAGATTCTTTTGGAATCCCTGCATATACAATCCTATCATCAGCAAACAGGGAGATTTTGAATTCTTCTTTGCTGATGCAGATGCCCTTTATTTCTTGGTCTTGTCTAATTGCTCTGGCTAGAACTTCTAGGACAATGTTGAATAGGAGAGGTGACAGTGGGCATCCTTGTCTAGTTCCTGTTTTCAAAGGAAACTCCTTCAGTCTCTCTCCATTCAGGATGATGTAGGCAGTTGGCTTTATATAAATGACCCTCATTGTGTTGAGGAATTTTCCATCTATGCCTATTTTGTGAAGAGATTTTTGCAAGAATGGATGTTGGACTTTATCAAATGCCTTTTCTGCATCAATGGACAAAACTAGGTGATTCTTGTCTTTTGTAGTATTTATGTGGTTAATCACATTAATTGTTTTTCTGATGTTCAACCATCCTTGCATCCATTGTATGAATCTAACTTGGTCATGATGGATCGTGTTTTTGATACATTGTTGTATTCTATTTACAAGACTTTTGTTGATTTTTCATCTAGATTCATGAGTGATATTGGTCTGCAGTTCTCCTTTTCTTTGGGGTCTTTCCCTGGCCTTGGTATCAGGGTTATGCTGGTTTCATAGAATGTGTTTGGGAGTACTCCCTCCCTTTCTATACTGTGAAATAGTCTCAGCAGTATTGGAGATAACTCTTGTGCAGTGAAGCCATCTGGACCTGGACTTTTTTTGGTTGGCAGTTTATGGATGACTTTTTCAATCCCTTCCTTTGTGATGGGTTTGTTAAGTTGTTCCGCTTCACGTTGTGATAATTTGGATAGGTGATATGAATCAAGCAATTTGTCCATTTCCTCTGGGTTTTAAAATTTGTTAGAGTACAGTCTTTCATAGTACTGAGTTATGATATTTTTTATTTCTGTTGGATCTGTTGTGACAACTCCCCTCTCATTTCTCATTTGGGCTATTTGTTTCCTTTCCTGTTTTTCTTTAGTAAGTCTAGCCAGTGGTTTGTCAATTTTGTGGATCTTTTCAAAAAACCAGTTTATGCTCTTTTCAGTTTTTGCAATTGTTTTTCTATTCTCTAATTCATTTAGTTCGGCTCTAATCTTTATGATCTATTTTCTTACGGTGTCTAAGAGGTTCCTCTGTTGTTCACTCTCCTCTTATTCAAGCTGTAGGGTTAGTTTCTTGATTTGGTTTGTTTCTTCCTTCCAGATGTGTGTATTTATGGAGATAAACAGACCTCTGAGTCCTGCTTTGGCTGTACCCCATAGGTTCTGGTAGGAAGTGTTTTCATTCTCATTGGGAATACATGAATTTCTTTCTTTCATCCTTGATTTCTTCTATAACCCATGGTTTTTGGGCAAGATGTTGTTCAGTTTACACTTTCTTTCTTTTTGTTTCTTTTTTTATTTTTATTTAACGTAACTGAGTGAAAATGTACATTCACGTATAAATTTACTCGCCCACCTATATGCAGCTTCCACTGCTCTCCCTGTCCGGTGACTGCACACTATTCCTCTCTGCTCCATACATGTTTCATCCTCCCAACAGCCTCCTTTCCCCTCCTCTGCATCCACTTCCCTTCCTCCAGCCACAGGTCAGCAAGGTGATATCCTATAGATGTATAGAACCATAAAGTGCTTCCGATATACGGTTACTCTGCATTGCCAAGTCCAATCCATTCCTGTACAAAGAGTGAACCTTTGTTATAATTTATGAGAAAAGGCAGCATCAGGGCCAGGGGCCATGCTTTCAGAGGAACCCCAAAACCACTGGACCATCAATTGAGGTCTTTTAGTGGAGATCTCATGATGCACCTCTTTTTATTCTTGTGTTGCCAGTGAGGCTCCTCTCTGTGAGCTCCGTCATGGCTATCACTGGTGGTGGCCGGGCACCATCCGGTTCTTTCGGTCCCAGGTCGATGTAGGCACCCACTCTTGTGGGTCTCTCTGTCTTCTCGGTTGTCTTTACCACATGTCATTTTGGTCCTTGGTGAGCATCCGTTCCTGCTGAGTTGGGACCATTTGCTGTGTCATCGGATCGCAGCTTGGCAGCTTTTAAAACCCCAGATGCCACTCACCAATGTGAGGTGCAAAGAGCTCTCTTAGCAAAACGCTAGTTGTGCCAGTTGGCCTGGAATTCGCCTAAGAGCATGGTCCCCTGCCCCCGCCCCAGGTGCTCTATCCTTGCAGTATTGAGTTAAGATGGAAGGAGTACTCAAGTTATGCTGAAGTCCACTTAATGTTGTTCTTGTTTCTAATGTATGCTATCACCACTTTCTCCCAACTAGATTTCTAGTAACTATCTAAACTAACCCCCCACCCTTCCTCCCTCCCCTCCCTTGCCGCTGTCAAAGAGTCTTTTCTTCTATACACAGTTTGTTTCTGAGATCTTATCGTAGAGGTCTCATACAGTATTTGTCCTTTTGTCACTGACTACTTTCACTCAACATAATGTCTTCCAGTTGAAACCAGGTTAGGATATGTTTCCTTGAATCATCGTTATTCTTTATCGTTGCGTAGTGCTCCATTGAGTATATGTAACATAGTTTACCTATCCATTCTTCTATTGTTGGGCATCTCGGTTGAGTCCATCATTTTGCTATCGTGGACTGTGCTGCGGTAAACATTCTGGTGCATGTGTCCGTTGGTGTGAAAGCCCTTGATTCTGTAGGATATATTCCAAGTAGTGGAATTACTGGGTCAAATGGTATATCGATAGCCATTTTTTTTAAGGAAGCGCCAGATTGCCTTCCAAAGAGGCTGGACCATTTTGCAACCCCACCAACAGTATAGGAGGGTTTCACTTTCTCCACAGCCTCTCCAGCATTTGTTGCTTTGTGTTTTCTGGACCATGGCCAATCTTGCTGGGGTGAGATGGTATCTCATTGTTCTCTTGATTTGAATTTCTTTAATAACTAAAGATCGTGAACATGTCCGCGTGTGTTTTTTGGCTGCCTGGATCTCCTCTTTAGTGAAATGTCTGTCCATCTCCTTTGCCCATCGCTTAATTGGGTGGTTTATCTTCTTCTTCTTGATATTTTGTAGTATCTTATAGATTATGGAGTTTAGGTGTCAGTCTGACATAGAGTTGCCACATATGTTTTCCCATTCTGTGGGTGTTCTTTTAATTCTATTAATAAAGTCTTTAGATGAGCAAAAGTGTTTGATTCTTAATAGTTCCCATTTATCTATTTTCTCTTCTGTTGATTGAGGTTTCTATGACAGATTTTGGAATCTGTCCTCATTGTGTATTAAAACTTCCATTGTTGTTCCTACCTTTTCTTGGATGAGCTTTATCGTTTTAGGTTTGATATTTAGGTCTTTTATCCAGTTGGAGTGGTTTTTGTATAAGGTGTAAGATATGGATCTTGATTCAGTTTATTGCAGATGGATAACCAATTTTACCAGTACCATTTGTTGAAGAGACTGTTTTCACCCCAGTTTAATGTCTTAGGGCCTTTGTCGAATATCAACTGTTCATAGGCAGATGGTGTCATCTCTGGGGTCTCAATTTTGTTCCATTGATCAATCTGTCTGTTTTTGAACCAGTACCAGGCTGTTTTGACCACTGTGGCAGTGTAGTATGTTCTAAGGTCGAGTAATGACAGGCCTCCCAGTGTGTTTTCCTTCTTTAGTAGTACCTTACCTACCTGGGGCTTCTTCCTTTTCCAAACAAAATTGGTGATTTGTTTCTCCACCTCATTAAAAAATTATGCTGGAACTTGTATTGGGATTGCATTATATAAATAAATTGCTTTGGGTAGAATAGACATTTTCACAATGTTAAGTCTTCCTATACATGAGCAGGGTAGGTTTTTCCATTTATCTAAGTCTCTCTTAGTTTCTTGCAGTAAGGGCTTGTAGTTCTCTTTGTAAAGATCTGTTGTTTCTCTGGTTAGATTAACTCCTAGGTACTTTATCTTCTTAGGGGCTATTGTAAATGGTATTGATTTGATAATTTCCTTCTTAACAATCTCGTTGTTGGTATAAAGGAATCCTACTGATTTACTTATGTTTATCTTGTATCCTGAGACTTTGCTGAACTCTTCTATCAGTTTGAGTAGCTTACTTATAGATTCCTTGGGGTTCTCTGCATATACAGTCATATCATCTGCGAACAGGGAGATTTTACCTTCCTCTTTGCTGATGCAGATGCCCTTTATTTCTTCGTCTTGTCTAGTTGCTCTGGCTAGAACTTCTAGCACAATGTTGAATAGGGGAGGTGGCAGTGGGCATCCTTGTTTAGTTCTTGATCTCAAGGGAAAGTCTTTCAGTCTCTCTCCGTTCAGGATGATGTGGGCAATTCGCTTTGTATAAATGGCCCTTATTGTGTTGAGGAATTTGCCGTCTATGCTCATTTTGCTAAGAGTTTTTAGCATGAATGGGTGCTGGACTTTATTAAATGCCTTTTCGGCATCAATGGACAAAATCAGGTGATCCTTGTCTTTTGTGTTATTTATGTGGTTAATCACATTAATTGTTTTCCTGATGTTGAACCAGCCTTGCATCCCTGGTATGAATCCCACTTGGTCATGATGGATTATTTTCTTGATATGTTGTTGTATTCTGTTGGCAAGAATTTTGTTGAAGATTTTTGCATCTAGGTTCAGGAGTGATATCGGTCTGTAGTCCTCTGTCTCTGTTGGATCTTTCCCTGGCTTAGGTATCAGGGTTATGCTGGCTTCATAGAATGAGTTTGGGAGTACTCCATCCCTTTGTATACTGTGAAATAGTCTTAGTAGTATTGGGATAACTCTTCTGTAAATGCTTGGTTGAATTCTGCCGTGAAGCCATCTGGGCCCGGACTTTTTTTTGGTTGGCAGTGTTTTGATGACCTTTTCAATCTCTTCCTTTGTGATGGGTTTATTAAGTTGTTCTGCCTCACGTTGTGATAATGTGTGTAGGTGGTATGTGTCAGGGAATTCGTCCATTTCCCCTAGGATTTCAAATTTGCTAGAGTACAGTCTTTCATAGTATTCTGTTATGATATTTTTGATTTCTGTTGCATCTGTGGTGACAACTCCCCTCTCATTTCTAATTTGAGTTATTTGTTTCCTTTCCTGCTTTTCTTTAGCAAGTTTAGCCAGTGGTTTATCAATTTTGTTGATGTTTTCAAAAAACAAGCTTTTGGCTTTTCAATTTTTTCAGTTGTTTTCTATTCTCTAATTCATTTAGCTCTGTTCTAATCTTTATGATCTCATTTCTTCTGGTGCCCGAGGGGTTCCTCTGTTGTTCTCTTTCTACTTGTTCAATGTGTAGATTTAGTTCCTTGATTTGGTTTCTTTCTTCCTTCCAGATGTATGCATTTATGGAGATAAACAGATCTCTGAGCACTGCTTTGGCTTTATCCCATAGATTCTGGTAGGAAGTGTTTTCGTTCTCATTGGAATCCATTAATTTCTTTAATTCCTCCTTGATTTCCTCTATAACCCATGTTTTTCTGAGCAAGATGTTGTTCAGTTTCCCAGAGTTCCACTTTCTATCTATATTTTCTCTGCTATTGATTTCAACTTTGATGGCTTTATGATCTGAGAAGATGCTTTGCAGTAATTCAATGGTATGGATTTTGTTGAGCATTGCATTATGGCGTATCACGTGATCAATTCTGGAGAATGTTCCATGTGCACTGGAGAAGAAGGTGTAGTTGTCTGCTGATGGGTGGCAAGTTCTGTATATATCAATGAGGTTTTTTGGTTAATTGTGTCAATGAGGTCTTCTGTATCTTTACTGAGCTTTTTTCTAGATGATCCGTCTAGTAATGAGAGTGGAGTGTTAAAATCTCCCACTATTATGGTGGAGTCATCTAACTCTCTTTCGAGTGTAGTCAGTGTTTCTTCGACATATTTAGGTGCTCTGACATTAGGTCCATAAGTATTTAATATAGTTAAGTCTTGCTTGTGTACTGAACCTTTCATCAATAGATAGTGTTCATGTTTTTCCACGATGGTGGATTTTACATTAAAATTGATTTTGTCTGAGATTAGAATTGCCACACCCACTCTTTGTTCATTGCTAGCTTGATATATATTCTTCCATCTTGTAATTTTCAATTGGTTCATATCTTTAAGTCTAAGGTGAGTTTCTTGTAGACCCATGTAGACGGACCATGTCTTTTGATCCAAGATCTCATTCAATGTCTCTTTACTGGAGCACTCAGTCCATTCACATTCAATGTAATTATTGATAGGTATGTGTTCTGTGCTACCATTGTGATATGTTTATTTTTGTGTTGATGTTTTCTCTGTTGTTCTTATTAGTCTGTCCTGGGACATTCCTTTTTGTGAGTTGATTTTTCACCTTTGTCAGAGCTGGTTTTGTAGATGTTGAGACTACCGTGTTACATTTCTTGATATGATATGTTGCATCTTCATTGTGCTTTACTGCTGCCCCTACGATCCCCATTAATAAACTATATATAAACCAAATGTTAATTACAACCAGTCTTGTCAATTTCATCTCCACCTGGGAATAATAACAACTGTAGTACGTCCCTCTTTTTAATATGATGGCACCACAGTTTTAATGACAATCACTGGATTGTTTCAGTATTGAAGCTGTGATTCAGTTTGTAGCCTTTGCTCACTGAGTAGAATACTGGATAATGTGTCCTTCTAAAATATAAAGTTAGTGGTTTTGTTTTTCTAAGCCAAGGCCAAGAGCTTCTTTCAGTATTTGTTGTAACTTTGGTTTGGTTTTTACAAAGTCTCTGAGTTTCTGTTTATCTAGGAATGTCTTCATTTCATTTTTACATTTGAAAGATGTTTTGCAGAATATGTATTTCTTGGTTGGAAGTTATTCTCCTTTAAGACTTTGGATGTGTCATGCCATTGTCTCTGTGCCAGCATTGTTGTGCTGAGAAATCTGATGAAAGTCTACAGGGTTTCCCTCTGAATGTTAGCTTTGTTTTGAGTCTTACTGCCTTTAAACTTTTCTGCTTATGTGTCATTTTGTTAAGCTTGTTTATAATATGTCTCAGAGTCTTTCTTTTGAGATCTATATTAAGTCACATACAACATGCACCTGGGATATCTATATTCTCTTCCTTCTTGATTCTGGAAAGTTTTTTGTCAGTAGCTCGGCAACGATACTCTGTTTTCTCAGGTATCTCTTCCTGTTCAGGGACTCCAGTTAATTGAAGATTGCTCCTGTTAAGAGAGTCCCACATGCTTCTTAATACTTCTTCATTTTTATTGTTTCTTTTTTCTGATTTCTGCTCATAGACGCTGGTGTCAGTAGCTCAGTCTTCCAAGTCGGAAATTCTTTTTTCCATTTGTTTCATTCTGTTTTCTTGGCTTTGAATGCAAGTTTCTATGTCTTTGATTTTCTTCTTGATCTGTTGGATTTCAGAGTACTGGTGTTCCATCAGATCAAACAACTTGCTTAATTTTTCATTTTGTTCTGCTGCATTTTGTATAAGGTCTAGCAGGGCTCTGTATATAATCCTTTTGTATTCACCTTCCAATAATTTCACAAAAGTTCCCTCATCCAGAAAGCTCCCTTTTTTTTTCATTTGTAAGCCTTCTGAAGTCATGGGTGATTTCTTGTTTGCCATTCTATCAAGTGTCTGTTGCTTTTTGCGTTTCATGTGAGTAAGTAAGGACTGGGAGAGACACTTTGAGGATGAACCTCAGATGTTTCTCTGGACTGTCTTAAAGTATAAAACAACATATATCTGACCACTTCCAAAGTCAGTCAGGTTTTCAGGTGTAGAGGTCCTTCTTTCCAACTGGCAAAATAAGCACCTCTATATCCAACCCCAGATGATATGAACTAGTTCAAAATACAGCAATACTACTGCCCTGTTAGCCACTGCTGACAGGCCCTGCCTTAGGCAACACTGTGTAAACTATTGCTTTTCTGACAGAAAAGTGCTCTTCTGTGGGCAGGCTCTGGCTCCCAAGCTAAGAATTAGGTCGCGCTTCGGCCACTGTATCTAAGGTGGCACCTTCACACAGTCGCTGCCTCTTCCATACAAACTACCCTGCAGCAGAGGTGGAAAGAGGGGCTAAGGGTGCTGAGATGTAATGATTCCTCAGCCTCTGTTCCCAGGTCTGCACCGTAGGTGACACTGTGTAAACTACTACTTTTCTGTCTGAAAAGCACTGTCCTGTTTGCAGGTGCTGGCTCCCAGGCTTAAAATTAGGTCCCGCTAAAATCCCCGTATCTGAGGTGGCATCCCACACATAGGCACCACCGATTTCATACAAATCACACTGTGACAGAGGTAAAAAGGCAGGCTTAAAATGGGCTAGATGTATAGAGTCCTAAGCCTGGCTCTCAAAATATGGCAATTTTGCCTGCCTATCCCAGTATCAGTGCATCTGAGACTAGCCACTAGGCAAGACCCAGCTCTGCTCACTGGCCAAAACAGAGAAAAAAAAACAAAAAATGTGCCTTACTTTTGGTCTGTGAGAGCCCGGGGCTAGCCTGGAGCAGTAGTCAGTGAAAGAGAGGAGTTTTTTTGTTGAGTGACATGAAGTCCAAATTAACAGCCCTGTGCCATGTCCTGGGGCTCACTAGGTGACCAGAAGGCTCTGTTTGATTATCAGTTCAGGTCCTGGTTTCCAGAAAGAAATAGGGAGACATGTGCTTAGTCCGCCATCTTGACTCAACCTCAGCAATTTCTTGATTAATGTAGAAGTGGGCCTGTGTGGTAGCTGGGTGGTGAGGGTTAGTACTAGAGAACTTCCTATGGTAGGCTAGAGATCTGTGAGATAAATTTTCTAATCAGTACCAAGGAGGGGGTTAGTGAGGGTTTTCTTTTCACGTTATCAAGATTTACAGCCAAAGAAGAAAGGGAGGATGAAGCTTAAAAAAGAAGGCAGTAGTCAAACATCAGAAATGGAGTCAGGTACTTTATGGTACTCATACATGAATGAGTACAATGATTAATATTTACAGCATGGAATGTTAACAAAAAGACCAATAATGTCAGGAATAGCATATTCATGTTGTAACTAATCAAACTAAATGCACTACCACTGAGTTGATTCTTATTCTTATTGACCCTATAGGACAGAGTAGAACTGCTCCATAGAGTTTTCAAGGAGCACCTGTCAGATTCAACTTCTGGCTTTTTGGTTAGCAGATGTAACACTTATCCATTAAAATATATTCAAACTATTTAAAACTCTCTGGATCATTAGTATACTATTATATATATAAACTAAATCATAATTTTTGTGTGTACTTCCTAACAATATTTGGCTTTAGTAAAATTTTGATAAAGTTGGTACTATGTTGTTTGTATTTCTAAATGTGTCAAGTTATGTTAAGGCTACGTATTTACTAAAGAGTGAAATACAAACACATGTTATGTATTTTATTTTCTTTTTTAATAATATATTGACAATATTTGAAATATTTTAGTGTAAGGAAACACTTGAATTCTTAATAAGTTAATTAAATAACAGAACATAAATGTGAATATTTGAAGAAGTATCTACCTTTGTCCTATGTTTTGTGGTTTTTTTTTTAAAAAGTGAAATACGTGTTTATATCTATGTATATGTTACTTTAATAATAATCTAGATGGCAGAAAATTAGGTTCAAAAAAAGATAAGAACAGAGTACAAATGGGAACAATGGAGATAATTTCATGTTACCCCAAAATGTTTATTATCTAAAAAGCACGTATAGTGAACATTTCAAGAAGTGCATTCTATAATTAGCAAAATAATACATGAAGTAAAAGACAACACTGGATAAAAACACACAGAAATGAGAAAGCAAAAAGCAAATAATTTTCTCAAAATTCATTTTTTTTCTGGTTCCCAAATCTCTTCACCTAAATTGCAGATTGAGAGATGGATAGGATAAAATAATCCTAGGAAAATATGTCTGGAAAAACATCATCCTGTATCAGTGATCCTGTTGTTGAGGTAATTTAACACTTGGCCACTAACCAGAGGTTAAGTGTTTGAACCTACCAGCTGTTCTGCAGAAAAAAAAAAGCTGTGGCCATCTGTTTCTGTAAAGATTACAGCTTTGAAAGTCCAGTGGGGCTGTTCTACTTTGTCCTATAGGCTTGCTATGAGTCATCATCTACATAACTGCGATAAGTTTTATGTCCATTGCAGTGCAATCCCTGTGCTTAAACAGTTTTGTTGTTGTTGTTGTTGTTAGCCTCTTCTCTTGAACACTGAAGGTGCATGCCTTCTCACATACCTAAGATCATCTCTGCAGCAAAAGTCCCTGTTTCCCATTTGCAACGTAACATTTTCCTCGATGGCACTGGGTTTTTTTGTTTGTCTTTTTGTTTTTTTGTTTTTTATCAATATCACTGTCATTACCATACAAACATCTGGGAGTTTCTACCATATTCAGAAATACATAAATACATAAAGGCTGCCTTTTAAATTCACATCTGCCCTTAGCTAACAACCCACTATGCATTTCCTTACATGAATAAATAGGAAAACCTCCACATAGCTGCCTGAATTCACTGACTCTTACACCTTCCTTCATATCTTAAGCTGAATTTAACGAGACATTATTATTCTAAAGTATCATTCTTAAGGGGACTGATGACTCTCATTTTACTGTATAAAAATTTATTTGTCAAATTATTTTATTTAACAAATTAAACCCACTTCCATGGAGTTGAGTCTGACTCATAGCAACCCTAGAGGTCAGAAATTAGTGGATGATTATGCCAAAAGACATAAATATAACCACACATAGGTAAATACATATAAAAAATAGTTTTTAGTATACTTGCATATCCTTCTAACCAGTTACCTGTTTCCGGTGAGTTTGTTTATTTATTTATTTATCCATCTAGTTATTATGTAAGTAAACAAATTCCTTCTCTTTTGCATCTTCTGCTTGTTTAAAATGAAACTTAATAATGAGTAGTTCAGTGGGTGAATATGTCCAGCTTTTAACTGGAAAGTTGGAGGTTTGAGTCCATCAGAGGCATCATGGTATAAAGGCCTTGTATTTACTTCTGAACAATTAGTCATTGAAAACGTGGGAGCACAGTTCTCTACGCACATGGATTTGCCAGAAATAGGAATTTACTGGCTAGTTTGGACCATAGATGCTATTGCTATTCACAGTGCAGGAAGAAAAGTGTTGAGATGAGAATATGACTGTTAAGAAGAAAAAATCAATATCGACCCATGAATCATGTACATGTCAATCATGAAGCCACTGATATACTTTGGGTGAAATAATGGGTCTGTTTCCATTTGTAAGATAGAGAGTTACATTATGTAAATAAAGTTATCCCAGTTACAGAAATTAAAACCCAAGCTTGTAAGTTATAAGAGAAACCAAATGAACAGAGGCAGGTTCTCAGGGTGTGAAAACGCAGTTACAGAGTATCAAAAGTGCAGTCCTGAGAGCTCCCACTCAATAAGCTACTATTTTGTTCAAATCATTCTATTTACATTGTTTGCAACAAAGCTAAGGATGTTCTTGAATCTACTGGACTTGTCCCTACAGAACTCAGATATTCGTCAGTTTGGAAGGACTCACTGAATTAGAGAAAAACAAAACTTTGTGAGTTAGCCTTTTTTCCTATCTCGCTTTTACTTCCATTGGATTCTCTGTGGAAAAGAAAACAAGGGAAGAAAATTATGATTGTCTTAATCATAGAAAGAAAATGTATTACTACACAGTGGTTAAGAGCTCAGCTGTTAACCAAAAGGTTGTCAGTTCAAAGTCACCAGCTTCTCCTTGGAAACCCTGTGGGGGAGTTGTATTCTGTCCTGTAAGATTGTGTTGAGTTGAAGACAACTTGACAGGAACAGGTTTAGGGTTTTGCATATCACTTGTAAATCATGATGGAAGAGAAAGAAGATTTCAAATGAATCTGTTTTCCTTTTCTATTTTCCATCTCAGAGATTTCTGTGACTGATTCTATCCACATTTTATATATTTTGTGAAATCCCTATTTATTTTGATTAGCAGAAATTTGCATTTAGAAACTCATTCTGCTTTTTCTCCTTCTTCTTGCTATATATTCATCACTGTGATGAATTTTACATTGGTTAGAATCTACACAATTTTTATTTAAAAGTTTTTTTTTCAGCTTCTTTTTTGTACTCTTTCCTGTACTGCTTTAGGACTTTGGTATATTAATAGGTGTTGATTTAACTAGAGGTATATGACAATTCATTACATTATCATATTTTTACACCTCAGATTATTGTTTAAAAATTTAAGGGTCTGAGTTTTTTATAATGCCTTGTGAAAGGAATTTTACATAATCTTATTTTAGTTTATATTTTTCCCTTTAACTCTAATGGTTTTATGTTGAGATGCTTTAATAATCTCAGCCCCACAACATATACAAATGTCAATTTATGTGTTGATATTGTATTTTTAGTATATATCTATATAGAGAGATAATGACCATTGTTATTTTACTCTATTTTAACAATATGCATGAAAATTTGCTTTACAAAACTTTTAAGCAGAAAGCATAAAGAATCTTTGCTTTATTAATATGTGCTCATTTCAATTTCACACGGAAAAGTGGGTTCATGGATGAGAATATCCAAAAAGCCCACTGCCGTGGAGTAGGGTCCAACTCATGGTGACCGTAAAAGGTCAGAGTGGAAATGCCTCATAGAGTTTCAAAGGATGAGAATGGTGATTTCAGATTTCTCAGTTTACTCTTACATGATGTATCTGACACATAGTCACTGGTCCCTCTACATCAGGAGGGACCTCAGGGCCTCAGGTCCACCATTACTAGAAACTAAATGCTTAACGTACATTCGTATGTTGCCTTTTTAAATTAAAGTAGTATCTTTATTATTGTCAGAAAGTCCATTTATCTAAGTATATCAGGTACAGTCTTATGACTGGCATGCATTTTATTTCTTCAGGTTAGAATGAACACTAATATAGTGACAGTTTAAAGGGTGATGACATTGCACAATTAAAGTGGACTTTGGAAAAAAAATTGAATTGTACAAACTCCATTTGTCTGGGAATACAAATTTACAAAAGAAAAACATATTTCAAGTTGAATTCTATCAACAGTTAAGCATTCTCTTCTTAACTGAAGGGTTGGAGATTCGAGTCCACGCAGAGACACCTCTGAAGACATACCTGATGATCTGCTTCTAAAAGATCACAGACGTTAAGAACTTCCTGGAGCACAGATCTACTCCAACATGAAGATCACCATGAGTTGGAGACGACTCTATGGCAAATTTTGTTTTCTCTCCAAATTCAAATATTCTAGAGAAAGAGAAAAAGATTGCTAAATCTACACAACTCTTTATGGTCACCATGAGTAAGAATCAAGTTGACGGCATGTATCAACAGCAACAGCACACAACTTCACTGCAGCATAATTTAGAGGGCTTGTTCATCATCTGCTGTCTATGGAGGTCGACTTAATGTCTGGTGTTTCTCTTCATTGTTTCTCTTGGCTATGTCCGTTATTCAGTTTCGCCACACTGTAGAGGGTCCCGGTAATCAAAATATCAAGCAAGAAAATCTCACATATTTCAACATTAGTTTCTTTTCTATACACCTCTCTCATAATGTGTCACAAGAGGGAAATGGGTAAGAATGACAAAGCTGCAAAGAAGCAGAAAGTAGATGAATTTAAAAGGCAAGGCAAATATATTTTAATACACATAAGGTGATATGTGTATGACAACTAGAGACACAAATAAATCACACTAATGAGCATAATGCCATCTACTCCTTACTGGGTGCCACCTATAGCTTATGCTGCACTTACACATTTCTACAAAAACTTACTAATTATCTAGTATTATTCCACTTTTAGAATAAATTGAATCTTCTAAAGTGACAGTAATATTTATTATCACTGACCCTTCAAACCACAGTATGTCACTTACGCCACACATATCTTTTATGTGCTAATGAGTTTTGAATTTCCTGCTGAAGTCAGTAAAAGATTTTAAGTATTGAAGTGACATGATGAGATTTGTAGGTTTATATGAATGAAACACAGTCAAGTAGAAGAAATATAATAACCTAAGGGAAAGAAGAAGTTAATTACAGAAAGATTCGTAAGTGCTACGAAAAATAACTTTCCTCTATCCCTATAAATGTGTATCTCCCAAGAAATCATTTTGCTACCAACAGTCTATATTTAAAGATATCAATGACTGTAATTATAAATTACTATGTCAAATGTATATCCAACAACTCTGTTCTTAAAAGGAGATGCTTACTGGATATAACAATATCAAGCAAGATCTGTTTCTAGGAGAGTTGTTAATTCTGCTGATAAGACGTGGCTTTTTAGCTTTCAGAATTATTGTTTCTTTTGAGAGAATTTTAGAACGCGATATTTAAAATGAAGAATTGTTATTATCAAGAGTTGATTAATAAGGTAGAAAAATGATGGCTAAATAGATTAGAGCATATATACTGCTGGAGTGTTTATCAATTAAATTGATTATCAAATTTGTGTATATTTCTATGACGTGTTTAATTGTTCTGCATCCTTCTTGTTGTTTTATTAGGCACCGTCAAATCAGCTTCAACTTATAAGGTTATTGTGTATAACACAGCAGAACATTGTCCAGTCCTGAACCACACTCATCTTGTTGCTATGACTGAACCCATTGTTGAAGCCACTGTGTTAATCCGTCTCGTTGAGGGTCAGTCTCTTTTTACTGACCTTCTATTTTATGAAGTATGTATAGTTTTCCAGACATTGGTCCCTCCTCCAGACATTTCCAAAGTAAACATGACAAAATCTCACCATCTTCACCTCTAAGGAAGGTTTTAGGTGTATTCTCTCCAAGACAGATTTGTTCATTTTTTTTTTTTTGGTAATTATTCAACATTCTTTGCCAATACCACAATTTAAATGCATCAATTCTACTTCACTCTTCTTTTTTCATTGTCCAGCATCTACATTATATGAAATAATTAAAGATACCCTTGCTTGGCTCAGAGTCAGCTTAGTCCTCAACATGTCTACTTTGCTTTGTCACATTTTGAGGCGGTCTCCTGAAGTACCTCATTTGATATCATGACTATTGCTTCCATAGACATTGGCCATTGATCCAAGAACAATCACATCCTTGAAAACTTCAGTTTCTTAGTTGTGTATCATTTGTCATTTATCATGGTGTGGCTTATTGGCCCAGTTGTGAGACACTTTTTGTTTCTTTTATGTTTTGCTATAATCCGTACTGAATGCTGAAGTCTTTAACAACTGTTCATAATATGCAAAGGATTGTCTAATATCACTGATCACATTCTAATATTTTATATTTTCTAATTTGGGTTTATAGAGTATCATAATATTCTTCCTACCTATCTAGCAATACATTCTAGACACATTCATAGGTTTTATTATTATTATTTTTCAGTCTTGTTCCTGATGTACAAAAACTCAAAAATTGTAGCTCTTGGGTAAGTGTTCCCAAAAGCTTTTCCCTGTTGAGTATACTCCCTGTCCCCTAGTATTGCATCTGATAGTAGAAACCATTATTATTTAAAATGATTGTGTTCATACAGATATGAATTACATCCATGCATCTAATCTACAACTGTATACACAGTAAACTTCTTGCTTAATAGCAAGGAGTGGCTCTCCTGAACAAAGATCTTTTCTGTAACTCTTATTCTTGAATCTGTCACTTCAAAGAGTGTGCTTTATTAAATAATAATAATAAAAAAATGAAATATGCCATACTATTAGCTCTCTTCTTTATTTAACTTTGGATCTTATTAATGTAGAATATATGGGACAGGATAAACTCTTAACTTCTCTTCAGTTCCAGCCAACTCACCACATTCCAAAAGATACATTTCTTCTTTTGCCTCCTACAAAAGAAATATTTAGTAGAAAATTTACTCAAAGCAATAGAATAGCCCCTGAATGCCTTATAGTGTATCACAATGGGAACACAGGTGTAGAATATGACAGACAAGGGACTTCTGATCACACTGGGAATGAATATGATTTGAATTAACCTACAAATGTTGCTTTCATAGCCATGACTCATTATAGTCTGTGGAAAATCCCCACATGACTTACCAATTTGTTACAACTCAATTTTGTTGTCATAGTTTTAAATTTTCCCAGGATTTTTAGATATTTTAGTGTGGAAATGCTTAACTTGTACTTGCTTTGTGAAGATTGACTGAGAAACTAACTCTGAAAATTGCAGCCGTATATATAAGACCCATTGCTGCCAAGTTGATTCTGACTCACCGAGACTCTAAAGGACAGAGTAGAACTGCCCCATAAAGTTTCCAAGGAGTGTCTTGTTGATTTGAACTGTTGATCTCTTGGTAGCAGGTTACAGCACTTAATCAGCGCACCACAGGAGTTTCCAAAACGTTTTACCTTTAGATTGATTCTGACTCATAGTGACCTTGTAGGACAGTTTATAAATGCCCCCACAGATTTTCTAATGAGCACTTGGTGCTTTTGAACGCCATCCTTTCGGTTAACAGCTGTAGCACCTCACTACACCTCCAGGGTGTCCATGTCTATAAACTAAACCCTCTGCTGTGGAGTCAGTTGCAACTCATAGCAACCCTATCCAAGTATATAATAAACCAAACCCAGTGCTGCTGAGTTGATGCTGACTCACTGTAACGCTATAGAACAGAGTAGAACTGCTCCATAGTGTGTCCAAGGAGTACCTGGCAGATTTGAACTGCTGGCCTTTTTGGTTAACAGTGATAACATTTAACCACTAAGCCTCCAGGACTGTACATGTGCACTAGAAGTCCACTGCTTTATTCAGTCTTGTATTCATTCATGAAGTCAGCCAATCACTGAAGTTGCTAGAGGCAGTCCTCCACTCTTATTGTAGCTGTGAGTCAGATACCAGTCCACAAGGAAACACATACAGTTCCCTGAGGCTAAGGTTAAAAGATGCATCTCCTCAGCACTTCTGCCTCTTTGTGGGGAGGGATTTACAGTCAAATATTCTCCAAGTAAATCTGCTTTACAAATTATGTCACATTCATGATGTTGAGTTTTTGTTGCTATTTTTAATATTCACTTTCACATGTTTACACGATAATCTATTTTCCAATGTACATACACTTTATTCATGTTTCATCTAAAATGAGATAGATTTTTTAAATGATTGTTAATATTTTTCCCATGAAAACCAAAAGTGGGAGAGATATTAGAAATAAAGTATTCAAACAGTATTAATATCTTCAAAGATATCAGATATAGTAATTTTAAAAAAATCTGTACATAATAATATCATAATCTGAAAAAAGTAGAGAAGTTAGAGAATAAATTGCAAGAAATCTCCTAACTTTGAAACAGAAAGAAATAATGTTGTAAAATACATGAGAAAAAAGTAAGAATACTTAGATTTGTTAAGAAAGTTTCATATTCTTCTAATACAAATATGACTAACAAATTAATAAAAACAGAACTGTTCATTATTAAAACAATAAAAGAAATCCTTTTCTTACTCATCTAGTGCTGCTTTAACAAAAATACCACAAGTAGATGGCTTTAAAAAGAGAAATTTTATTTGTCACAGTCAAGTAAGATAAAAGTCCAAATTCAGGGTATCGGCTTCAGGGGAAGGCTTTCTCTGCTGGCTCTGAGAGAAGGTCTTGTCATCAATCTTCTCTTGGACTGGAGGTTTCAGAGGTGCGGGGACCATGGTCCTTTCCAAAGGATGTACTCACCTCTTGCACTGCTTCTTTCTTGATGGTATGAGGTCCTCAGATCTCTCTGCTAGAGTCTTTGTTCTATATTTCAAGTGATTGGCTCAAGAGACTATACAATCTTACATACTGAGACCTGCTTCACCAACACTGCTGCCACCTATCTTCCCTCATCATCACAATAGAGGCAGGATTTACAACACGGAGGAATATCACACAGTATCAGGAATCATGGCCCAGCCAAATCACCACGCATAGTTTTTAGGGGACACAATTCAGTCCATGACATTCTATTCTTTGTTCCCTAAAAAAAAAAAAAAAATCACATATTCACTCCATCATAGCAAAAGTTTTATGTCCAAGTCCAAGATCCAGAAATTCCTCAGCTCTGAAATCTAGAACATAAGCTATCTGCTTATGTTCATGCAGGTGCAAGCTATTCATTTCTATTACAAATGGCAGAAAGAAGACAAAACAGGCAACAAACAAGTCAGCAGAACACACTCCGTTAGCTCCCAAATCTTTGAAAATAATTTCCCATTCCTTGAGACATGCTACACAATAGTCCTGCCCACTACACTCTAGGTATTGACCCTTTAGCCCTGTGTTACTACCTTCCAGGCCCAGTGGGACAGCAAATACGTTCACTCAGTGTTAGGGGAACCATTTTCCAAGTTCATCTGGGTGGCAACACCACCCTTAGAAACACCACGGGCCATGGAACCACCATAGAAACCCCTAAGGTTATGGCCATATCTTTCCAGACTATTGCAGTTCAGCTTTTCATGTTTCTTGTTTCTTTAGCTTCTGCTTCCCTTGGCCGCGTGGCTACAGCTTCAGGTCTACATCTACCCTACTGGAGCAAGTGTTCTAAACTTCTGTAGTCCCACCAGTAGGAAGCCTCCTGCATACAGACCCTAATCTTTCTCACTAGGTGGGTCCTACAAGCCTAGCTCCATTGATTTACACACTCAGAAGCACTCCATCCCCCCAGGAAACCACCTGAATGCAGGCACTAGCCCTCTCATTCTAGAGGTCAGCTCCAACACTATCTTTCAAGATAGTCTGGTTTTGCTGTGGCTTATCTGCCGCTGCTGCTACAGTCTTTTGCTGTTTGTTTCTTGCTATCTGTGCCTTCTTTTGTGTTAACTGTTCTCCCTGGTTCCTTCTAAGTTTTCCATCCGTTCACAGTTTCAAAACTGCTTCCACATTTTCTTATCTGTTAGAGCAGCACCCCACTCTCTCAGGATCAAATTCTGTCTCAGTCATCTAGTGTTCCTTTAACAGAAATATCACAGTTTAATACTTATTTTCAAATTTTTAAATGATAACCTGTTTTTCAGTGTCCATCAACTTTAGCTATGCTTTGTCTTGAAAATGAGACAGATTTTTAAAAATATTTTTGCTACTTCTACTATGAAAAGCAAAGCAAGATTGTAGAAAGAGAACATTCAAATAGTGTGAATATCTTCAAAGATATCAGATATGGTCATTATTTTTAAAAAGTCTGTGTATGATAATTTTATAATCTGAAAAAATATAGTAGAAAAGTTAGAAGATCAATTGCGATAAATATTCCTAACTTTAAAACAGAAAGAGATAATGATACAAAACACAAGAGGAAAGGTAAGACTACATTGCTTAATAAAGTTTTATATTCCTCTAATAAGAATTTGACCAATAAATTAATCAAAACAGAGAACTGTTGATCATAAAAACAATAAAAAATTGTTCTCCTATCTGAAGTCATATCACATGTAACTCAGATAAAATCTTTCTATCCGGTTCCAGATAAATTAATGAAGATTCACAAAGAAGCCATTAAAAAGCAAGCTGAGAACAGTTGCTGAGGATAATGAATAATAACAGTTGCACAAATAATAATAACTGCACACACATATTCACACGTGTACTTCCATTCATATAATTCATCAGAAGCTAACCAAAATGCCCACTTTTATAGGAATTCACACATGTATGAGGTCCAACAATTAAGTCTACAAACTTAATTGTTCCAAATGTTACATTGCTGAGTATCACTACAGTCAACTTTGAAGTATTCCATTGGAAAGCTATGCATAAATGCCAGTGCCTAGTCCACCCTCCAAATCAATGTTGGAACTCTTTCTGGAATGGCCATTGCTCGTGGTGGCAAGTTTGCAAACCTTATTGTATATTTGTCTGTGATGGAGTTTTCGGCCAGTAAACACTGGCTAAACACTTCTCACTTGATCTAGCCCCCAGTGACATTTTTGTTTACCTGAAGATAAAGGAAATATTGAAAGGAAGACATTTTGATAACATTCGGGACACCAAGAGTAATATGATGACGTCTCTGAGGGCCATTTCAGAAAGAGTTTCAAACTTGCTTTGAAAGGTGGTCTAGGCGCTGTCATCGGCATAACTTCTCAAGGGGAGTACTTGAAGGTGACTCTACTGATATTCAGCAATGAGGTATGCAGCACTTTTTATAGGACGAGTTCGTGAACTTAATTGTCAGAACTTATGTTTACGTAGACTTGTCAGTAGGTACTCTCAATTTGGTTCTGACTCATAGCAACCTCCTGCACAACAGAACAAAATGTTACCTAGCCTTGTGATTTCCTCACAACGTTTGCTATGATTGAGATCATTGTCACCACTGTAGCAATCCATCTCCTTGAGGGTCTTCTTTTTTCTTGACCCTCTGCTTTATCAAGTATAATGTCATTTCTAGGAATTTGTCTGTACTTACAACATTCCCAAAGTACGTGAAAGACAGTTGTGCCATCTTCACTTTTAAGGAGCATTCTGGCTGTACTTTTTCCAAGACAAAGATAATTATGTATTCAATATTCTGTTTCAACACCATAATTCAATGACATTGATTCTTCTGCAGTCTTCTTATTCATCATTCACCTTTGCATTTCAATTCTTAATTTTTACTTTTTATGAGGCTCCATTTATCTATTTTATTTTCTTCTGTTTGTGCATTTTTAATTTTTGTTGTTCTGTTTTTATAAAGGAAGCCCTGGTGATGTAGTGATTAAGTGCTACAGCTGCTAACCAATGGGTTAGCAGTTCAAATCCACCCGATGCTCCTTGGAAACTCTGGGTGGCAGTTCTGTTCTGTCCTATAGGGTCACCGTGAGTTGGAAATGACTTGACAGTAATGGCTTTGGTTTTCTTTGGTTTTGGTGTTTTTATAAAAGATAAGATCCTGTAGTTTCATCCCTAAGTATTTTTCCAGTAATTTGTTTTAGGTTTAACATGTACGTCTTTGAATCCTTTGGAGTTAGTTTCTGTGAATGATGTGAGATATCTGCAGATTGTTAACTGGATTTAATTCTGAGTTCTCAGTTCTATTTTGCTTATCTGTCTATCACAGAACCAAACCTAGTCTTACAGGGAAGAATCTCAAACTTTCTCCATTAAGTATAGTGTTGGCTGTTGATTTTACATACATGCTGTTAATTATATTCAGAAATTTTCCTTCTATTCCTATTTTGCTGAAAGTTTTCATCAGAAACAATGTTAAATTTTACTGATGGCTTTTGTGTATCAATCTGTATGTTCATCACTTGAGCATGTTGTGCGATTGTTTTTGATGTGTTACTAAAGTCTACAGGCTAGAATTTTCTTGAAAAATTTTGCATCTACATTCATAAGGAGATTTTCTTTTTGGTGATATCTTGCTCAGTTTAGATATCAGAATTATGATGATTTTATTTCTAGTGTTCATTCTACGTTTTTGAAGAGAAAAGTAGAATTCTCTAGTGGCGAACTGGTTTGGGGCTTTTTGTTGTTGTGGGCGTTTGTTTGATGGCATCTTCAGTCTCTTCTACTGTAGTGTGTTTGTTTAAAGTTTCTACCCTGTTTTTTATGTTAGCTTTAATAGTGTGTTTCTAGGAATTTTTCCATTTCCTTTAGGTTTTCACATTTTTTGGAGTATGGTTTTCGTAGTACTCAGTTATGACCTTTTTTTTTTTTTGCTGGTTCAGTTGTAGTATTACCAACACTATGTTTTATTTTGGTTATCTACCTCTTGATTTTCTAGTTTGTTCAAGTTCTCAGTTTAAATTGTTGATTTTAGAAATTTTTTTTTAACATAGGCATTTATTACTAGGAATTTAGCTATGAGTACTGCTTTTCTTAGTCCCAAAGCTTTTTTTACTTTTTTTCATTTTTGTTTGATTCTAGAACTTTTTAAATTTTGCTTTTGAGTTCTTCTATGACCCAATTTTTTTTTTCTTTTCTTTTTAGTAGTGATATTCAATTTCATGTCTGTTTGTTTGTTCCTTATTTTTCCTATTGTTGATTTCTGGCCTCATACAGTTAAGGTCAGACAAGATACTTTGCATGGATTCAATCTTTTTAAATTTATTGAGAACTGTTTTGTCTCCAAGTGTATAATCTAATGTGACAATAGTCCATATACACTGAGAAAAATGTGTATTGTTCTATGTTCAGTGGACTATTCTATGTATGTTTACTAGGTTCAATTAGCTTATAATTTTACTTAAGTTTTTGATGTCTTAGTTGTTGTAGGTTTAACTGTGCCCTCCCACTTCCCTACTCCCAAAGTATGTGTATTAATTTGGTCAGGCCTTCATTTCTGGCATCCTGTGATGTTCTTTTATGTTGTAAGCCCTATTTCTATGATGTTAATGAGGTAAGATGAACAGCTGCTGAATTTGTGTTGTAGGACTCAATGTTTGGAATTGCATTGTGCCTTCAAGCAACCCCTTGGGATATAAAGGGAAGGGAGGCAAGTGGAGAGCTGGGGACCTCATGCCATCAAGAAGCAGTGCAAGGAGCAAAGCATGTTCTTTGGAAAGGACTTGGGTCACTGCACATCAGAAGCGCCTAGTCTGGGAGAAGACTGACAAGAAGAACCTTCCTCCAGAGCCTGCAGAGAAAGTCTTTCCTCTGGAGCTGACACCCTGAATTTGGACTCAGCCTACTAGACTGTGACAAAATAAATTTTTTCTTTTTAATGCCATCAACTTGTACTATTTCTGTTAAAGCAACACTAGATGACTAAAACATTAGTGAACAACTTTTTAACTATTCTATTTATAATTGAAAGTGATGCGTTGAAATCCCTTCCTTTGATTGTGGAGTTGTCTATTTTTACTTTCATATTATTATTTCCTTCATATATTTTGCTGTTAGACGCACATATGCCTATAACTGTTATGTTTTTGTGCTAAACTGATTGTTTTATTATGACGTTATGTCTTCCATTGTCCTGTAATAGATTTTAAGATCTACTTCATCTGATGTCAGTATGGCCATCTCTGCTGTTTCATATGATATTTTTCTACATTTCTCTATTCTCAGTTTGGCATATCCTAATGTCTAAGCAGTGTTTCTTACAGACAGGAAAATGATAGATCATTATTTTCATTTTAAATCCATTCTTTTCACTCTTTGCTATTTTCAGGGAATATTTAGACAATTTACATTTAAATTTATTACTGAAAATGAAATACCTATGTTATTCATTTTACTATCTCTTTTTTGAATATTTTGTACCCTTTCTGTTCTGTGGGTTTCTTTGTAATTCTGATTTTTCTCTTTGGTTTGCTTTTGGCTGCTTTCTTGTGATGACTCATCCTGTTTTCTTCTATTTTATAGAATGTGTTTTCCTTTCCATTTGGAGCACTCCCTTAGGTAGTATTTATAAAGCTCATTTGGTAATGGCAAATTCCCAGAGCTTCTGTTTGTTTGAGAATGTCTTGATTTCTCCCTCATTTTTGAATTACAGTTTTCCTGGGTAAAGAATTCTTTGTTGGTAATAGTCTTGTTCAGTATTTTGTATGTGTGACTCCAGTGCTGTCTGGCCTATAGAGTTTTTGGGAAAATCTTCACTGATTCTAATGAAATATCCTTGGCAATTAGTAAAGTATTTTTCTCTCGCAGCTTTCAGAGTTCTCTCCTTGTCTTTGGTTTTCAAGGATTTTATTAGGATATGGTGCAGTGTTAGTTTTTTGTGTTTCTACTCATTAGGGTTTATTTAGCATCCCGTATTTGTAGGCTTGGGTATCTGTTTAGGTGTGGGGAATTATCGTTTATTTTTACCTTGGAAAATTGTTTGTATGCCTTTATTGTTGTCATGGTACTCTGGGATTGCAAGAGTTACAGCGTCAGATTCTTGATTGTATCTCATATTTCAGTTTTGTTGTGTTTACTCTTTTCTCTCTCTTGTTTTTCTTGAGTCTTGATCATTTGATTTATTTTGTCTTCTAGTTAATTTAGTCTATTTTCTGTGTGCTCAACTTTATTATTGTTGAATGTTTCTCTTGTTGTTTTCTAATTTGATTGCTCTATCCTTCAGTTCTGGTAGTTCTTTTGTTTCTTCTGATGTTTTCAGTTTCTTTGTTGAGTGTCTTATTTTGTTCCTCCAGTTGTTTGCTGATCTCTACTAGTTTGTCTTGTATATCCTTTTTACCAGCTTTCAACATATTTTGCAACATAATCAACAACCTGAAAATTTTCAGTTCTCTGTGTTAGCCTAGTCTCCATAGGATAAATTTCTTCCTTCTTCATGTTATGCTTTTGATTGTTCCTTCTTCTTTTGATTGGATGCCCCTTTTGCCCAGTGGCCATGTGCTGGGCTTACAACAGAAAGATCGGGGCCTATATTCAACAGCTACTTTGCAGGAGATACCTATGACAGCATGCCTCCACAAAGATTCACGGCCCTGAAACCTCCTCAGGGTGGCTCCACTTCACCCCAGGGGTCACAATGGGTCAGAATTGACCCTGTGATAGTGAACACTGTATTCCCTCTGGCACTCTTATTCTTAACTTCATTTTTTATTTTATTCATTATTGATTCGGTAATTCTGGATGCTTGATCTCTGAGAGAAGTGTTCAGCTAGTTGCAGACACTGACATAAATTGTAGAGACTCAGCATTCCTGCAGTGAAGTTAGGTGTTGTCTGTCTTTCTTTCATAAGTATCCCTGCACAGGCTCTCATATGAGGTCTCACTGTCAGCAGTGAGCCAGCTGTTTGATTCTGTGATGCACATATAAAGTGTTCCTCTTCCCCTGCTATGCTTATAGGTCCTCTTGGTTGTAATGTCCATTTGTCTCAAGCCTAATGAGATTCAACACGACTTTATTGAAGTCCCATAGCCTCCTTTTGTCTCCTTACAATTGCTTATCCCGTAAACACCTATTGCAAATTTGTGCTACCTCAAAAAAATCAAGCTCCATCTTTCTCTGTTTAGCTTCCTCTCTGGGTGACCTACTTGGTGCATTGCCCAGCCACATTCCAATATTGATGTGATGAGCAAGTGATCTTGATGTCAGTGGGTACGTTCTTTAAGTTTTGGGGCCATCTTTTCTCTTCTTCTTCCCCACTTTTGGACTCCAAATCTCCAACACTTCGTCTGCCATTCAGAGTTCTGAAATCTCAGTTTGCGCTTGCATTTGTCATTCACTGAGTCATTTGGTGGTGGAGTGAACGGAAGCATCCATTCACTTCATCATCTTGCTGGGCCCCTTAATGGATGCTCTTTATTCTTTTTAATTTTAGAGAAACTCATGGAATGAATAGATCAAGATTCTTCTTTCTAATTCCTTGATTGTCTTTTAAAATTATTGTTACAGGTTCTCTGATCTTGTAACCATGTAAAGTTATATTGTCATGTTTTATTAAATATAAAAATAAATCTTTTAGTAGATGACCTAAAACATTCACAATTGTTGATTAGATGCTTACTCCTATTCTTTTTTAATGTTCTCACTGTTATATTTATGTTTATTTAGTGTATTTTGCTCTAAATCATAGGATAGTTATCCATTTTATTGTTCTTTTTTTACATTACGTGGACTGCATACACATAAATTGTTTCCCTCTTAACCAGTCTTGCAGTTCCATTTATAATCTCACACGTCATTCTTATATCTTTATTTCTTCATTTGTCTACCCTAGAAAGTTTTTATAATGATTTGTTTTAATGAAATAGGGAAAAAAAAAATGTGTAAAATTCTATCTTCTCCCACGTACTTTAAAACTTTTTTCATTATATCACTTAATTTTACAACTGAAATCAAATTTACATATCTGTAATGATTTTAAAATGCGTAATTCATTGGCATTTTGTAAATTGACAGTATTGTGTAATTACCATCTCTTCAGTTTCCAAACATTTCCATCACCCAAAAGAATTTTGTCCTCCAAAAAGTTAAGAACTTGCATGGATATAGGGTCTTTGAAGATATTATCAGTTATATTAATGTAAGGTAGTACTGTAGTAGGGTAGACTCTAATTCTATATGACTGATATGCTTGCAAAAGAGAGAAGATACACCAAGACACACAGACATATGATACTGCAGCTAAAGTACAAGCCAAGATATATACCTGGATCAAACAGCAGCTAGGAGATAAGTCTGCAAAAGATTCCGCCTCAGTGCCTCAAAAGGACTCCTCTCACCATGGGCTGCATCACTTAACATTCCCACCAGTACGAAGGTTCAAATATCTTCACATCCTCATCAACACTTGTTATTCAAAAATTATTATTATTTTTCATGGAATAGATTGTATCATTTTTATACTTACTTCTTCCTCACTTTAATTGCTAAGATCAGCTACATTTATTTGGATTCCTTTCCATCAAGGGCATCCTTATGGATTCAAAGTGGTGTCTCATGGTAGTCATTGTATCATTTTTTAATTGTTGTATCTTATATTTTTATTTCTTTATTTAGATGTAAGATAATGCTTTGGTTTAACTTAATATTTAATGGATTCCACACTCATGCAATACATCAGCTTTCTCATTCCTATTTTTAAATTTTGTAGACTGAATTTAACAATCGCAGTAAACCTTGGTGGTTGGCCCTAATTTACAGTTCCGTCCTTTTTTGGTACCAGAATGCCGGTTTTTGACTGAATATATTTTAACTTCTCCTTTGTACCTGCCTCTTGTGAGTTGTAAATTGTTAAACATCTTAGTTTCATAGAGCTACTATAAGAGAAATACCACAAATAAGGGCTTTACCAAACAGGCACATATTTTCCCACAATTTAGTAAAGTGTATTGTTGGTTTTTGCTGCTGTCAAGTTTTGACTCATAGAGGCCCCACTTGAGCAGAACTGCCTTATTACTTTTCCTGGAAACTCTGATGGTCTAGTGGTTAAGTACTAAGGCTGCTTACCAAGAGGTCAGCAGTTTGAATCCACCAGGCATTCCTTGGAAACTCTAAGCAGCAATTCTACTCTGCCTTATAGTGTGACTATGAGGAAGAATTGACTCGGCGGCAACTAGACTGTAATTTTTTCATGGAAGCAAATTGCCAGAGTTTGTCTCCATCAGAGCCGCTAGGTAGGTTCAAACCGCCAGCCTTTCATTAGTAGCTAAGTGCTAAACCACTGCACCGACAGGATTTCTTAGTAGCCTAGCAGTCTAAATTCAGGATGTTGATAGCTGGAGGAGGCTACCTCTCTGTACTCTGGAGGAAAATTCTTGTCCCAGCTTCTGTAAAATTCTGCTCAGCATGCCTTGGAGATTTCCATTTGGTTTCTGTTTCCCCCATTTATGCTTACTTTCTTCTCTGTACCCAATCTGCTCTTACAAATCTCAGAAATGATTGGTTTAAAACACACCCATACTAAATAATGAAGAAACTAATATTCCTAAATGGATTTATAGCAACATTATAAACCATCTAGTTTATTTCAAATCAAAATGACTCTACAAGACACAGTAGAACTGTGCTGAGTCTTCTTGCATTACCCTTCATCCCTGCTGCCTGTTAAATGTATTTGTAGCAGCCATGGGGGTTCTATTACTTCAAGGCTTCTCATGTTTATAGAAATCAAGAAGACCAGTTCCATAATCTCCATGACCACCATTTCCAAAGAAAACCACAACCAGCATTATTAATGAAGTATTGCCTCTGTCACTGACGGTGTTGGTGCATTGTGTGTCCTCTGGGCTGCTTCTTCTGGAAATAAATCCTCTGATGAGTTTTTTGGTCTTACACTGTTATAAATTGTATTGCTTCACTCCAAAATGTCCATAGTCTTGGCTAGACTATGATTATCATCCAGTATCATGTGATTGCCCACCATTTGGGGATCTGCTGTGATGGTTGTCCAATGTTTTTTAAATGATACCTCTGCTGTCTACCAGTGCAAATCAAGAATTTCTACGTTGCTTAGCATTAACCAACATTTACCTTCTGTTACTAAGTTTCAGCATCACTGTAATCCCTGATCTCAATATTTTCACAAATATTAGTCTTTTTTTCTCTGATAAAGCCCTACAGTCATTTACTAAGATAAACAAATGTGGGGACATAGAGGAACCTTAATCATCCTGGCATTCTAGATCACATCATTCTAATACAACATTTGCAGCTAATTGAACACCATGCTATTCATATGTGTTAAAAACAAAGTGGCAAGTACACTGGATAGTCCAGCTGAATACAAGCATTCCAAAAAGTGGAAGAGCCTTACAAATAATAACAGACAGAGCACAACAATGAAGTTTTTAAAGCCTACTGCATTTAAAGCCTACTGTATTTGCTCTAAGGTAAGGGACAAAATACTGTCTTCATCACATCATTCTCTACTGCAAATAAGGAGGCACTGATATCACTGGCTCTCTTCAGAATTCAGAGGCAACGTCATGTCATATTTGTAAAGACAGTTGATCAAGTGCATCACAGCTGTCACTTTTAAGTGAGATCCAGAGCTACAGAGGGTTTAGCATCAAGTTGAGGTGATACTATAAACTAACCTGTCATTCTAATCTTTTGATCTATATCTAGTGGCACTACAGGTATTTGAGGTAGTAAAGCTGTGGAGTGTGTCTGATGTGGAGAAGTATTAAAAGGAGAACCACAACTCAGACTCCTAGGACATTCTTTCTGTTGCAGAGAATTGCTCGCTTTTCTGAAGCCCTGCTGGTGGCACGCTATTGTACCCTAGTAAAAGTTAAACAATATAAAATTAAGAGGCTAAATTTAAGCAACCAGTATGAGTAGAACTCCTTATCAAGAATTGATATTGTCATATCTACTGGATCGTAGTATCAAATGGGCAGAGAACTCATCTGTAGATGTAACATTTAGAATTAGACCAAAGCAGATTCAGATAACACATGTGTTACAGAGTCCCGTGTTACTTAATGCTCTTGTACCTTCTCGACTTATTCAGGTCTCATTTATGGTGTAATGGGGGATGCGTTTAATGAGTTGACAGGGAAGAAAAATATCCATATCTGATTCAGAGACAAGCTCGTTTAATATGTTTGAATACATCTGAAAATAAATTCCTGCCGTATTATTTCCCACTAATAATTCCATGCATCCATAGAGTACTCACTGATTAATTTTCAAAAGTAACTTTTCAGATTATTCTTCCTAATCTTTCCTAGTCTGAAAGTGCTGCTGAAACCTATTCACCATGGGTAACCCTGCTCATTTTGAAACAGTAGTGACATGGCTTCCAGGGTCATGCTGATACACAAGTCACCACAACACAACAAACTGACAGACAGGTAGTAATATGGAATATTGAATATGCAGTGGACTGAACTACAGAAGAATGAACATGTCAGTCTTTAAAGAAATACAAACAGAATATTCATTAGAAGCGAGGATGGTGAGATTTCAACTCTCTTAATCCCTTTCAAGACTCAGTTATTTTGTGTTTTGATTGATTGACTTTTTTCAGCTTGAATATTCAGTAGATGAATGCATGTTAAGTCACTGAGTGTGTTTAATTTTTCATTGGTAATACAGAGTTTGAGAAATATTATAATTCATAAATTGTAGGAGCCTATCTGCTCTACTGGTCTTGAATAGTATGCTTTATTGAAAGGTACCTTCCAGTTGGGTACATAGGTCATCTTGATTCTCACCTAATGCTGAAGCAATTTTGCTTCAGTGAACACATGTTTTGTGTTTTACTGTTACAGTAGTCCTCACCTGAGGGAAGTAAATGCTTTGTGCAGGAAAAGTATACTGACAAAAAACTTCAAATGCATAAGTAGGCTACCATATGTTTCACAATTCACAAAAGCGTTTTTTTTGGTACTTCATTGGGAAAAAGCAAACAATAGGAAAGGGCTTTGTCTGGTAAATTGGAAGACACGTGGAAATGAGGAAAACCTATAAGAGTCACTGAGATGTTTAGTGTAGCTGTGGATTCAAACATTTCAAGATCATGAAGATGGTACAAGACCAGGCAACATTTACTCCCACTATACAACACAAAGTTGCCATGAGCAGGAGATGACTGAACAGCAACCAACAGCAGCAACATTTACATTCAAGGATGCATCTAAGGGATGTTTTTGAGAGAAAATTCTCTCAGTTGTGTGACACCCATCTCTTCAAATGAAAAACTCCTTATGGCTTGCTTAGGTGGTCAGGTGCAATGAAGGAGAAATACACTGAAATGTTGGTATAAAGGAGATCTGGGGAAGAAATTGTGGCTCAATCAAGTCAATGCAGTTTGTGGGTCTTTGTAGATCAAGTCAGTGTCACAAGAGAGAAGACCAAACCTACTGCAAAGAAGGTACTCAACTAATAAGTAGACTAGGTAATGTGCCTTTTATACATCAGCGATCCTCTATCCTTGACCTTCTAGCACTTTTATAATGTGCGCTGATGATGGGGCGCTGCACTGCATATACTCCACTACGGCCTCTTACTCATAAAGAGAATGATGATGCTGCCTGTAGCTAGTTCTCCCCCAAGAATGGATTTTATAGAACCTGCACCCAGAAATGATTCTGAAGCCTTGTAACAGAATGGAATTTAAATATAGCATAAATATATGTGGGCAATATTAAGTCATAGGCTATCATAGGCAATTTGATAGTTCATTTGTTGTTTCTAGGCTCCGTAGAGCTGTGATGGATAGTTCCCGTGCAAGCTGAGATGGTTAGTAAGAGCATCACCCCTCAAGTCTGTGTCACATATCTTTTTGCATTTTTCCACTAGCCTTGTTACGGAGCTTAGGAACTCACTTGCTCTGACTAATATATCTCCTGGAATTGTGGATGAATTAATTCCCTTAGGAGGTCACCTTCAACCAAGTTTGATGGAAAAATTTTCCCATCTTCTATCTTAAAAATAAAATAAAAAATAAATAAATTGTACTTCTGTCTACTGTAATAACCCTGATAAATTACTTATTTATTTGTTTTTTAGCTTAGCAGACTTTTCAAGTTCCATTTTCTTGTCATGCTAACTTTTGCTTATTGACATCACCTCCTAAATGATATACCAACAAACATGCCCCTGTTTAAATCTCTACTTTTGAGATAACCAAATCTCTACCTTTGAGATATGTAGCATGATGTATTAGTTTATGACACCAGTACCAAAATGAATGTTTATATGAATTTAAGATACTTTTCAAAATGCAGATACATCCTCTGTCATCTCAGAGATTCGTATTTACTACCTCTTGGGACAGATCCAACAATCTTCATTTTAACAGTCATTTTAGGAAAGTTGATGCAACGCACCTGAAGACGAGTTTTGAGAAACACTGTTTTATTTACAAGGTGTTTCAAAATCTCATTTCAACAAAGAAATGGACGTCAAGATTACAGTTCTGAACATAATCCTTAAATTAGATTCTAAGGCTATATTTTATGGAAAACATGCAACAAAATGTACAGCTCTGGCCTTTTTGCAGTGATGTGAATAATGTAGTATAAACATGTGTAAGGTTTTTAAAATGCTAAATGCTCCTATATCTTTTCAGAGCTAAGTCTGTGAAGTCCTCAGAAGAAAATAATATTTTTGCTCCTATTGTGATTTCCAAGCAGAAATAGACTGAGTCTATTATCAGACTGCAGGATGAATTGCTAAAACTGCATGTTTTTTTTTAAAATAACACTAGTACTCAGTGTATTCCAGAATGACAAATGCTTGTTTTCAAACTATGTTAAATGGGAGAAAAAAAAAGCAAGCATTAGCCATTGTCATCAATGCTAATAGAGAGGAACAGAACAGAGCACAACTGTCCTGTATTGTTTCTGAGGAACAACTGGTAGATTGAACTCCCTACCTTTTGGTTAGCAGCTAAATTTTTAACCACTATACTACCAAAGTTTTTACCAAAAAGGAAAACCAAATCCATTGCCATCAAGCCAGTTTGTACTCATACCTGTTGCTGTCAAGTCGATTCCCACTCATAACGACCCCATCAGAAAGAGTAGCAATGTTGACCTTTCGGTTAGCAGCTGTAGCACTTAACCATCGTGCCACCAGGGTTTCCTTTCTACTCACAGCATCCTATATTTCTGGAAGATATGGAAACCTTGTAAAATATAAAAGTAAATATTAATACCACATCATAGGTTAATAACACTCTTCCTTCAACCCAACTCAACAATGTAATTATTCAAAATAATATTTCACTTCAGTGAAAACTATATAATAAGAATTGTGACACTTAAGTCTTTATTAATTAAACTTGACCATGTGTGGCAATAATGGAGTTTTGTAAACTCATTTTTCTACTCTTTCAAGAAGGTTGTCTTATATCTGGTGTTTTCTTGTTGTCTTCACTTTAAAACAATTGTTGTATATTCCCCATCATACCACAGATGAGAAAATAAAAAAATATGGAATAATTTGACTTTGGTGAAACCTGTGAGAGCTGGAACTTGACAGTGCTGCTTTGTTTTACCAGGTCATACAATATCCCACCTTTGACAGGGTGCAGTGTTATTGGAAAATACTTGCTCTGACAGGTTTCTGCCTTACACACATTCTGGTTTTCACAAGCTTTACTACATAATCTTCTTGTGCTGCTTTAAATTGAAATAAGTTTTTATCATATCATGTGGGCAAATAAGTTTATCAAAATCAAATAATGGAATTTCCATTGTGAATAACACTCAAATATTCTGTGTATTTTAATTTGATGTAATGCCTTTTAAAGAGTTCAACAGGAAATAATACATAAGAATAGTCAGACAAAAACACTATCTAAAGACCAATAAATTTCCAATAATTAGCAAGTTTAATGGAATATTTACAGCAATGATCTGCTTTCTTTTTTTGGCTATTTCCCCAATTCATACAAAACAAATAAAATATGCTAACTAAACTCAGACCTCACAGAAATTAGACTGATTTAGCTGATGCAGGCTAAAACAATTATCATTGTATTATTACTAATCTAACCAATTTAGGTTATTTAAACATGGAGAAAACTTATTACAGTAATTAATGTTTGGAGCCCTAGTGGCCCAGTACTTAAGAGCTTGACTGCTAACCATGAGGTGAGCAGTTCGAATCCACCAGTTACTCCTTGGAAACCCTGTAAGACTGTTCCATCATGTCCTATAGGATGTCGATGAGTGGGAACTGACTTGGTAATACCTAAAACAATGATTAGTGTCTTTAAATCAGAAGTGCTTTTATTTTAAATAATAGAATTTAATATGCATTATCAGACAAAATTTAAGGTTTTCCGATTCTGTATACATTTCTAATGACTTACAAGTTAATACAGATACATTTCTGAATTTTTAATTTTTCTTATTCAGTAAATAATTAGACTTCCAAATGGTATGTCTTTTGAGTTTTATAGTTTATATACGACTGGCTCAGTTATTAAATTATGAAATGTAACTTCAGGGTTATTGTGAAAGACTTGTATTTGGGGCCTGATCTTTGAACTCTAGTAAAGAAAGAAGAATTCTTATACTGACTTCCTGTTGAATACATGCATGACCATGAAAAACTCATTTCACCTTTTTCAACCTCAATTTTCTCTTTGTAAAATGAGGAACTTCAGCCAAATGACAGTTTCCAGCCATTTTTTTTGAAATAAGGAGTAACTTGTACTTCGTCTAGTTTTGAAGAGAAGACTGATGGTGAAGTACATTCACCAGGGCAAAGGTTAGAAATGGAAAAGTTACTGCATGTTATCTACAGATACATTACAACTTCTAACGATGTTCCTCTACCCATTAACAGGCACAGAAAATATTGGAAAAGAGATGTGGTAAACATCAAGAGTTAGAAATCTATTGATTGGGAAATCTTAGATCACTCTTTTTTGAGAGTGATTTGTTTGTCACAGTACTTATTTATGCATTTCTGCATTTGACTGTGGTCTTGCAACAGGCTTTTTTCTCCCTGTGCCCTGTAACTTGAAATCATTAAAGAATGCTTGCCTACACCCCTTCTGTTAGCTATTTCAGGCCACATTGGCAACAAGAAGTATAGGCCTTTTTTGAGTATTTTTATTTACTACCTTTAATGTGTGTGTGTCACTGTCCTGGGATTTGTGTTTCATACAAACAGATATAATTAAACAACATTGGTTTTCAGAAGCATGGATTGTGTGTAGCTAATGACACTGGGAGAATATTTGTTTCATGATTTAATCTAAAGATTTAAATATAAGATGGTCAGGAAATATACAGTAAAAATAAGGATGCTTTCCCTTTCAAACATAATCTCTCTTTGGTTAAAGGGGATAAATATGAAACCAATTCTCTAATGTACTAACTCGCATCCCACTAGTAAGTTCATTTAACAATGAAAGACAATTTCTTATGCTTTTGATATAGTTTAAAAGGGTTAATTATAATTTTTAAAAATGGAAAATCACTTAATTCTGATCATGTGCTCTGGATTTCCTTGAACTTAAAGAAACAAAAATACTTTCTTTTTAACTCATTAGAAAAATTAGCATAAAATATAGTACATGGAAATTTTGTGCAATTAATTAAAGAATGATGTTTTCTCTAAATAGAAGCTCTTAGTGGAAAATTTAAAAAAAACATGATTCATTGTTTAAAAAAGCTCTATCTAAAATGCATCAATATATGCAATGATCATATAAAGCATTTTTTTAACAATGTGATTTTTTTACATAACTGTGTAAGTATTGACATCAATATATTTAGTATGGATCCTAAGTACATACACTTTTTAAAATTGCAGATGTATCAATAGAGAAGAAAAAAAATCTATTTAAGATGGAATGGATTTAAACTGTAACACACCTAAAACATGACCATTCAAAAGTGGCTGGAGCAGTTTATTGACAAGGAACTGTCAGAAATTCAGGCTGGATTTCAGAGAGGACATGAAACAGAGGATATCACTGCTGATGTCAGATGGATCCTGGCTGAAAGCAGAGAATGACAGAGAGAAGTTTCCCCGTGCTTTTTGACTCAGCAAAGGCATACAACTCTGAATCATAACAGATTAGGGACAACATTATGACAAGCTGGAATCCCGAAACACTTAATTGCATTCACGTGGAACCTGTAAATGATCCAGAAGCAGCAGTAAGAACAGAACCCGGGGGATAGTTTATAGGTTAAAGCCAGGAAGGGCGTGAACAGGATTTTATACTTATTCAGCCTGAATTTGCTCAATGTTGAGCAAAGAATCATATAAACTGGATTATATGAAGAAAACATAGCAGCAGGATTAGAGGAAGACTTTAACAATCTGCAATAAACAGGTGACACAAACTTGCACTCTGAAAGTGAAGAAGACTTGAAGCACAGACTAATGAAGATCAAAGACTACAGACATCAGTATGGGTCACATTTCAACATAAAGAAAATAAAAGTCCCCACTAACGGGCCAGTAAGCAACATCATGATAACGGCAGAAAATCTTGAAGTTGTCAAAGATTTCATTTTACTTAGATCCATGAGACAAATAGTCAAAGAATCAAAAGATGTATTGTATTGAACAAATATTCTGTAAAAGATTTCTTCAAACAGTGAAAAAGCAGAGACATCACCTTGAAGACCAGAGTGCACATGACCCAAGCTATTGTGCTTTCAATTGCCTCATACGTGTGGGAAAGCTGGACAATGAATAAGGAAGAGTGAAGAAGAATTGATGCTTTTGAATCATGGTTCTGGTGAAGAGTAGTGAATAGGCCATGGAAAGCCAAAGAATGAATAAACCTGTCTTGAAAGTAGTATAGCCAGTATGCTCCTTAGAAGCAAGGATGGCAGGGCTGTGTCTTTACAGACTTTGAAAGTGTTATCAGGAGTCTTCAGTCCTTGGAGAATGACATCATGCTTGGTAAAGTAAAGAGTCAGCAAAAAAGAGGAAGGTTCTCAGCCACATGCTTTGACAGTGGCTGTAACAATGAGCTCAAACATAACAAGCATTATGAGGATAGTGCAGGACTGGGCAGTGTTTTCTCTGTTCTTCATACGGTTGCTATGAGTCAGAACTGATTCCATGGCACCTAATGGCAACTTAATATGTGATATCTACATGAATATCAAATAGTGCTCAATTCTGAGCTAGCATTTTGAGAGACACAAAAGATAAATGATCTGATCCAACTGCATTTTGATTGTCTCATTATTTCATTTCTGATCTCTTGCTGAAAACCACCTCTATTTAACGGACATACTTCTTAGCTTTCATTTACATTTAATTGAGACTAAATTACCTGTTGTTTGAAAAGAGTTAAAAAAAAAAGAATCCATTGCTATCAAGGTATTAAGGTGATTCTGAATCATACTGGCCCTATAGGAAACAGTAAAACTGCCCCGTAGAATTTCCAAGAAGTACTTGATGGAATCAAACTGCTGACTTTTTGGTTAGCAGCCTTAGTTCTTAATCACTGTGCCATGGTTGAGAATAGATATTTGTAATTAAAGAAATATGTACATAGTGTTTATTATTAATTTATATTAGTAGGTTGGGTATTTAAAGACTATTTTTTATTGCTAACAATTTTTGGAGTAACTATACTTAAGCTTAGCTAACAAATTACTTATTTACAATTATTTATATGTTAGAATTGATTCAGCATTGAGGTTTTTTGTTGTTGTTTGATAGTTTATTTTTAGTAGGGCAAATACAGGAGAAAGGATTTATATTTTGCGAGAAGTTAAAATATTTAGCATATTGAAACAGTAGGTTACCTCGGGGGGTGAAACATATATACTTTAATATATATGACTTGCAGGTCTATTTTTAAGTTTGTTATGTAGGTCATTCTAGAAGAATCATTAGATACAATTAGGAAGTATATGCATGTTCGCTATGAACATTTGCTTCTGACAAATAGAAAACTTGAGAAAATACACCCAAGGGCAGTCTATTTATGATGTGAAAAATTTTCTTTGAGATTTTAAGCAATCTGGAGAGTGCTTATAAACTATAAAAATAAACATTCCAATGAAAGTTCTTATAGAAACCACAGGGCAGTATTTTTAGCAATGAGGTGTTTCCTATATTATAATGAATATTCTCAGTTTTAAGTCAGCATCCAACCATGTTTTAAGCCATCAAATAAAATTTTAATGAGTAAACTCAATTCTGTTAGGTCAGCGTTTACTCATGTTTCAAGAGCCGTTAAGGCACTATGAGTTTATATTGTCAACTTTCAGTAGATTTTCTGCAGATTCCTATACTCATGTTAATCCTGTCAGGAAGATCGTGTGTATTTCTGTATCATCTTTCTATCATCTATTACATTCTAGCTGTTATATTTTTAATGCATGAATGTACACACACATTTTTCTTTTTTTTCTTTTTATTTAACATAACTGAGTGAAAATGTACATTCACATGTAAATTTACATGCCCCCCTATATGCAGCTTCCACTGCTCTCCCTGTCCGGTGACTGCACACTATTCCTCTCTGCTCCATACATGTCTCATCCTCCCAACAGTCTCCTTTCCCCTCTTCTCCGTCCACTCCCCTTCCTCAAGCCAGAGGTCAGCAAGATGATATCCTATAGATGTATAGAACAATAAAGTGCTTCCAACATATGGTTACTCTGCATTGCCATGTCCATTCCATTCCTGTGCAAAGAGTGGACCTTTGTTATAATTTATGGGAACGGGCAGCATCAGGGCCTGGGGCCATGCTTTCAGAGGAACCCCAAAACTGCTGGACCATCAATTGAGGTCTTTTAGTGGAGATCTCATGATGCACCTCTTTTTATTCTTGTGTTGCCAGTGAGGCTCCTCTCTGTGAGCTCCGTCATGGCTATCACTGGTGGTGGCCAGGCACCATTCGGTTCTTCCGGTCCCAGGTCGATGTAGGCACCCACTCTTGTGGGTCTCTCTGTCTTCTTGGTTGTCTTTACCGCATGCCATTTTGGCCCTCGGTGAGCATCCGTTCCTGCTGAGTTGGGACCATTTGCTGTGTCCTCGGATGGCAGCTTGGCAGCTTTTAAGACCCCAGACACCACTCACCAATGTGGGGTGCAGAGAGCTCTCTTAGCAAAACGCTAGTTGTGCCAATTGGCCTGGAATTCGCCTAAGAACATGGTCCCCCACCCTCCGCCCCAGCTACTCTATCCTTGCAGTATTGAGTTAAGATGGAAGGAGTATTCAAGTTATGCTGAAGTCCACTTAATGTTGTTCTTGTTCCTAATGCACACACACTTTTCTACACACCTTTGAGATTAGTAAAACTCAGAGGCACTGTTGTTCATCAAATGCTTATTTTTTCTATGTATTGAGTGAATTACTAGACAAAAAAGAATCTCAATTAAAAAGTATATATATATATGTATACTGTTATTCATGCTTGTACAACTCCAGTATTAGGCTGAATTATGAAATATGTGATATTTTGTATCTACATTTTCAAGTAAATAGAATTCTACACACTTAATATCATGAACTGACCTATGATAATCACTGAAAATTGACAGTCTTTATAATCTGACCCTTAAAAACTTAGAAGAAAATAGATAGCTATAATAAGCAGCTGAGGAAAAGGAAAGGAAACCAACTCCTGATTTACCATATCACATTAAAAGAAGCCAAGGCCAGCTACCTATATTTCTATAATTATAATTAATTTCATTTAACCTTTTTTTTAAGTGCAGAAAATGTTACTTTGCCAACTAATAAGGAAAGAAATGTAGCAGATGTGCTTGGTTTCATATATATAAATGATTATAAAATGTTTTATAACCTAAGAGAAACTGTTTGGGTTTTGAGTTGCCATCTTGGGAAAATGATGGTTGTTCAGATTTAAATGGACAAAGGAATATTAGCCTTAAAGTATTTTAATATTAAAATTAAAAAAAAATTCTAAGTTCTTGAAATAATTACTAGCACTGAAGTAACTATTCTTACTATTAGCTGGAGAAAGTAGTAAACTAGCAAAAATTTATTTAGCTATTATATTCTAAACACTCTAGCAAGATTTCCAAAAGGCATTTCATCATCAATATGTGTGTGTGTGCACATGTGTGCATACACCAAACCAAAACCATACCCAGTGCCATCGAGTCGATGCTGACTCATAGCAACCCTAAAGGATGGAGTATAACTGCTTCATAGAGTTTCCAAGGAGTGCCTGGTGGATCTGAACTGCTGATCTTTTTGTTAGCAATCACAGCACTTTCACCACCAGTGTTGTAGTTACCTATATATGTATACATATGAATGTACACAAACACACCAGAAAAGTATCAAGGAAGTATGGAAAATGGCTGAAAGGACAGATAGCCACGGAATATTTAAAAAATGACTGGATTTGGAGTAAGTCAGCCAGAAAAAGAAAGGCTGACTATGGGGGGGTTAAAAAATAAATAAATAAGGAGTTTGGAATATTTGAGTAGCTGGACTGTGTGAAGGAAAACGCAGCATCAGGATTGAAGGAAGACTTACTAACACCCTGTGATGTGTGGATGACACAACCCTTCTTGCTGAAAGTTGAGAGGACCTAAAGCACATATTGATGAAGATCAAAGACTTCAGCATTCAGTGAGGATCATGTATCAACATAAAAAAAAAAATCGTCACAGCTGGGAAAATAAGTAGCATCATGATAAATGGAGACAAAAACAAAGTTGCCAGAGATTTTGTTTTACTTGGATCTACAATCAGTGCACATGGAAACAGTGGTCAAGAAATAAAATAATCAGGGCCAAGAATGTAGCATATTAGCCATTTTCTGTGGTCACTCTGCTGGCAAAGACTCAACGGAGCAGAAGAATGTGTTACCTACGACATCTAGGAGCCCTAAGCATCAAAGGGAAAGTTGGGAGGACTGAGTGACAGGGAATAAAGAGAGGGTCCAGGAGTACCTAGGACTGGCCAGACCCGACCTGGTGGGAGTTGGATGCTGCTGGCCTGGTGAATGCAGCAGTGACATTAAGAGTGTATGCTCCTCAGTAGGAGAGATAGAGCAGAGGAGAATGCATTCCTGCTTCCAGAATCAGTGAAAAATGGCTCTCAATCACAGAACTGGGTGGTTTGTGCCTAACCTACTGCATAAGGATCAGAATCTATCCTTAGGGATGAACCTCTCTCTGTTTTCCCAGTGCTTCTCCCTCATTTCTCTGGACAGTGCCTGTTTCTGGTGTCTGATTCAATTCCCTAATCCAGAAGTAGGCCTCCTTAAGGTTACCCTGAGCTATTCTGATAGACTCAGAGAGGGAATAAATTAACAAACTGGGAGAATTGAGGGGAAAAAAAAACCTACTGACTCCCCTGAGCCAGAACTTTAGGTCAAAAACAATTGCTTCGTCTACAATCAGCAAAAGAGGATACAGACTCCACACAGGCACAAAGGAATGCTTATTAGCCCCCTGTCTTCCTCAGCACCTGTAGACAGATACCTGTGTCTATACCAATCATCCCTACCAACCTAGGATAGTAAGGAAGTGCCTGTACGATACAATTAGTGAAACCTGAGCTGAACCCATAAAGAAAAAGTAAATGGACTCTTGGGTTTGCATGTCCAGTAATAGATCTAATCACCTTGTGAAAGGACTTTAGAGGTCCAAAGCTATCAATAATCAAACTAGCACACAAGACCAGCCTATTTTGACATTTCAGAACAAGAATCTAAAATTCACTAAGTAAACATAAAATAAATAAATTCAACAATTTAGTGATACCTCTGAAACAAGAATCAATATCAAATCACTTGAAAAGGTAGACCACAGTGGTTTCAGAAAGCATCCAAAACAAATAATCAAAGTTTCTCAGATGAGGAGAATTTCCTAGGAAGGTAGAATATAAAAGATTAATATTTAGAACTCTTAAAGAGGTCAAGAAGAAGATAAGACAAAATGCAGCAAGGCATAATGACAAACTTAACAGGCAGCAAGAAAGTATACGAAGACAGAAAGTAGAAATTCAGAAAATTAACAAAATTACAGAATTAGACATCTCAGTAGAAAGTAAAAGGAGCAGAACTGGAGCAATGTGAAGCTAGATTAGAGAGACTGAAAATCAAGCATGTGACACCAACCAATTTAGGAAAAATCAGATAAAAGAATACAAAAAAAATTAAGAAACAAAAATAACTATATGAGACTCTACAGGAATAATCGATGAGTGATTTGAGTACCAAAACAAGGGAGGGTGGGACATAAAATACAGAGAAAACACAGCTCTAGGGGGCAGTTCTACTTTATAAGGTCCCTATGAGGCAAAATAGACAAGATAGTGACAGGTTTGGTGTTTCTATGCATGTGAAAGCTAGGCAATGAATAAGGACCATCAAAAATCAAATGATGCCTTTGAATTAAAAGAGGAAGACCTTTGATGAATTGATTGACACAGTGGCTGCACCAATAGGCTCAAGTGTAGCAAAGACTATACAAACGGCACAGTACTGGACAATGTTTCACTCTGTTGCTTGTAGGGTCATTATGAGTTGGAATCAACATGACAGCACTTGACAGGAAAAGTTACAGAAAATTATATAAAGTTACTAAAGGCTGGAGAGGTACACAGGAGCCACATCACAGCAGATTTATATAAAATTATATCACTGATACACTGATCACAACATGGATGAATTGAAAGGTTTAGAGTGGCACAATTTCAACTACTACAGGGTTCCACTGTACATGTCGTAGTTCTTGTACGTAAAACCTTTACTTTGAGTATTGAAATTTGAAAATGTAAGTCATTACTATTGTTTTAGCTGTGCTTTGGAAACCTTAGTGGGGTTAAAAGTTCAGCTGCTAAGCAAAACGACAGCAGTAGAAATTTGCCAGGCATTCATTGGAAGCCCTCTGAGGCAGTTTTACTCTGGCCTATAGAGTCACTATGAGTCAGAATCAACTCCACAGCAGTGGGTCTGTTTTTCAGGAAAACAAACAAATATATATATATACACATATATGCATGTGTGTGTTTTAATAATTTTTATTTTATTCCCACCATTTGTGAATATTAAACTACCACGAAATAATTCAGACATCAATTTATAAGAGCTTCATACTACTTTTTTTAAAAAAAATTTATTTGATATGATTGAGTGAAAATGTATATTCCCGTATAAATTTACGTGCCCACCTATATGCAGATTCCACTGCTCTCCCTGCCCAGTGACAGCACACTATGCGTACATGTCTCATCCTCCCAACAGACTCCTTTCCCCTCCTCTCCAACCACTCTCCTTCCTCCAACCAGAGGTCGGCAGGCTGATATCCTATAGATGTATAGAACCATAAAGTGCATACAACATATGGTCACTCTGCATTGCCAAGTCCAATCAATTCGTTATGATTTATGGGCAAGGGCAGCATCAGGGCCAGGGGCCACGCTCCCAGGGAACCCCAAAACCGCTGGACCATCAATTGAGGTCTTTTACTGGAGATTTCAGGATGCGCCCCTTTTTAGTCTTGTGTTGCCAGTGAGACTCCTCTCATGGCTATCACTGGTGGTGGCCAGGCACCATCTGGTTCTTCCGGTCCCAAGTCGATGTAGGCACCCACTCTTGTGGGTCTCTCTGTCTTCTGGGTTGTCTTTACCCCATGTCATTATAATACTTTTATTAGTCTGAGTCTTCAGAGGAATCCTTATTTTCGGGTCATGGACTTATTTGTGTATTTAGAATTATAAAGCACCAACTAGATTATGTACACTTATTGTATTAGATACTTAAATGAAAAACCGACTTTCAATATATTAAAACTTAGCTGGTAAACCAGGGAATGAAAATAGATCAATCCTCATCTAAGAGTTGGGAGCAGCATTTCTTCTACAAAGAAACTAAATTAACTAGACAAAATAAAGCAAAACAAGAACAAAAATAATTTTTGCTGAGAAGCAATCAAAGCATTAAGGGATTGATGATATTTCATTTAGTGAGAAGGGAAGGTGAACTTGAAGCTGATCCTGTTCTTTCTTGTGGGTTCTTTGTCAGTTGTATGTGATTTTCAGGGCTAAAGAAAAACTACACTATGGTAAAGAAATGCCATGATAAAATATCATAGTAAAAGTTATAATTCCTCATAAGGGTATAAGAAGTGTATGTATGTGTACTCTTAATACAGGGCCTCAAAATATATACAGCTAAAATTAACAGAAAAAAAGAAGAAATTAAAATATCACTGTGGAAGTTTTTAAATAGCTTTCTCAGTGACTGATAAAACAAACTGGCAGAGAAAAATCAATACGCCCATATAATACAGGAATCATGTGATTATTACATTTAACCTGAATCTAACAACCTCAAAACATTCTTTACAGGTGCACACAATGGAACTTTGAAAATCAGTGACATGGCAGGCCACAAATCCATCACAAGAAATACCAGTCACTTAACAGGTCTATCTAATAATCATGGGATTAGTTTAAGAATCTGTATTAAAATAAATAACTATCAAATTCCAATTGAGTCTGGATATTGGAAAACAGACTCTTAACTATCAACTATTGGGATAGGAATTTCACAATAAATTTAAATTCTGCTTAATTGAATGTCAAAACTCCTACAGTTTAGCACTGGGACTGAAAGAAAGATATAGTTTAATTGCATATTCAATAAAATAAAACCAAAAAAATCAATAATGCAAATATTCCAGTCATTAAAAAATCATAAGCTAGAAAGTAGTAATTCAAAAAGCAAATATTTTATTGAAATTGTTATTACTGTGGTAATTTAGATCGAGCTATAAGAGAGAAGTTCCAGTAATCGAAATAGGAATGATAAAGAGATCACTCTTAGAAATCTTTCTGATCTGCAAATGATTATAAAAGTATATTATGAACATGTTTGTAGAATAAATCTAAAAATCTAGATGAAATAGAATATTCTAGAAGTTACAACTTAACGTAAAAACAGAACAACAGAAGAAAATTAAAAACATCTAAAATACAGCTGTCAAACATTTACTCTATTTAAAAGTCTCTCAAATACAACTACAGATTGAGATGGTTTCTTTTGTAAACTTTAACAAATGTGTAGGAAAAAAACAATCCACATATTCACATTTAAGTATTTCATGAAATAGTTAAAAGTACTTACAAACTTACTTTGGAGACTATGCAAACCTGATTGCAAACCCTCGCAAACTTGGTTCATAAACATAGACACAAATATCCTGAATGAAATGTTATTAAACCAAATTTATATATTTATTTGTAAACAAAAATATCATGACCAAATTAGGTTCATTCTAAGAATGTATTATTAGTTTAAGATTGAAGAATCAATCAATATAACTTGGCATATATTAAAAATAATTTTAGGGAGATATCAAAGGATATAGAAATCTTCAATAAAAAGCTATCTCTCACCATGGCATAAAGGCTTAAAGGGCTTATTAGAAAATAGTGTTTTTTGATCTGATACAGGTAGTCAGGAAACTAGTTGCACAGTGGTTAAGTGCTACAACTGCTAACAAAAAGGTGACAGTTCGAATCTGTCGGGTGCTCTTTGGAAACTTTAGAGCAGTTCTACTCTGTCCTGTAGGGTCACCATGAGTCAGGATCAACATGAGGGCAGCGGGTTTTGTTTGTCTGTTTGTTTGTTTTTGGTTTCTATAAGTAATTAACCACTGCATCAAAAATTTCCCCAAATTTCAGACTTTTATGCTGAATTTGCATTGGAAAAAGTCTGTCATCTATCGTCATGGCTATTCAGCACTACATTAAAGGTCCTTGTGAGTTCATCCGAGAACAAGAAATTAAACACAAGTTACAAAATTTGGAAAAAAAAAACATCCATCATAAATTGTTGACAAAATGCTTGAGTAGGTAGAAAATCTAGAAGAATTTACAAACAAATTATTTGAACTCATGTAAATTTGGTTAGGTTGCTATACATAAGGTACAGTGAAAAATAATTGAATTACTATATATCGTCAAATTTTAGAAAAGAAAAAATGTACATTTTCACTCAATCATATCAAATAAAAAAATCACAAAAATGGCAGATATCTAAAAATAAATAATAAAATGTTGCAAACCTCTGCCTTTCAACTGTATATTTATTATTGATGTACATTAAAGAAGAATTAAATATATGGAGCCAAGTATCATGTTCATTTCTTGTTAGTTGCCCTCGAGTTGCCTCTGACTGACAGTGAGTAATCTTATGTAAAATGAAAGATTTCTGTAGTGTCTCCGTGATCTTTGATATTTTTGAGCCCATTGTTGAAACTACTATACTAATCAGCCCCATGGAGGGTTTTTCACCTTTTTGTTGACCCTCTGCTTTTCCAAATGTGATACCTAGTGATTGGTCTTTCCTAGTGGTGTGTCCATAGAAAGTGAGACATGGCACTTTTTAGCAGTTTTCTGGTTGCATTTCTTTAAAGGTTGGTTGGTTTGATCTTCTGGAATCCCAGTGGGATATTCAATATTCTTTGCCAATGTTTCAATTAGAATATATCACTTCTTTTGTTTCCCTGATTCACTGCCCAGCTTTTGCATGCATATGGTGCATTTGAAAGACCATGGTATGGTGGCATACTTAGGTCCTCATAATGACATCTCTGCTTTTTAGCATTTTTTGCAGCAGATTTACCCAATGCAATGTATAGTCTGATTTCTTAACTTCTACTTCCACGGAGCCCTGGTGGCACAGTAGTTAAGACTTATGGTTGCTAACCCAAAGGTCAGCAGTTCAAACCTACCAGCCACTCTTTAGATAACTTACAGGACAGTCCTATTCTGTACTACAGGGCTTCTGATTAGGAAATCAATGATGCCAGCTTTGGGGTTTCATTTGCTTTGGAGGACATTGATTCTTTTGATTCTAGCGGAATGTAAACCTTGACAACTTCAGTTTTCTCTCTACTTTTTGTAATGTTGTTCATTGTTCTAGGTATGAGGATATTTGTTTTATTTTTTGAGTTATATTCTTTACCACAGGTGCAGTATTTGATCTTCATCAGAAAGTGCATCAAGACCTCTTTACTTCTAGTAAGCTATGTTGTCTCACATGCATATCACAGATTATTAGTGAACCTTCCTCCAATCCTGATGCTGTGCTCTTTTCTGTGTAGTCCAGCATCTAGAATTATTTGCTCAGCATCCAGACTGAATAGGTAAAGTGAATGAATACTATTCTGTCATAGACCTGTTCCAGTCCTGAACCACACAGTACTCCCTTGCTGTGTTTAAACAACTTCCTCTTGATCCATATACAGGTTCTGATAAGCACAATTAAATCTTCTGGAATTTCCATTCCTCACGATGTTATCCATAATTTGTGATGATACACATAGTCAAAACAGTTTAGTATATAAGGTACAAGTAAACATTTTTTGGTAATCTCTGCTTTCTCCCATGTGATATTAACTATGACATCCCATGTACTATTGTGCTCTCCTAAATCTGACTTGAATTTCTGTTGGTTTCCTGCTGATATATGGCTCCTGTCATTTTTAAATTATATTCAGCCAAATTTGGCAAGCCTGTTATAGTCACGACTTTGCTTGATAATTTCCACATTTGTTTGATTACCTTTTTTAGAACTGATGTAAATGTAGGTTATTTCTACTCAATTGGACAGGTAACTGTGTTCTAAATTTCCTGACATAGATGAACAGTGTTTCCCCTGTTTGTTGAAGTAGCTCAAAGGGTATTCCATCAGTTCCTGGCACCGTGTTTCTCCCCACTGCTTTCCATCAAACCTAAAATTGTGCCTTCGTTACCAGTGAGAAATGGATGGTTGAATACTGATCAAACAGTTTCTCACTACAGTGACCGTATATTCTTTCCATCTGCTTTTGATGCTTCAAATTTTTGTCCATAGACTTCTTAAGGAAGGCAATTCAAAACTTGAATTTTCACTTTAGTTTTTCAGCTTGGAAAATGCTGATTATGTCCTCTTCTTTTGGTTAACTAAATCTAGGCCTTTGAAGGTTTTAGTGTAAGACTTTCATCTGCATACTTGTGTGTGTCTGTGTGTGTCTATACACAAGAGATAAGCACGCATAGTTTCAAGAAAATATGCAGATGAGTATGTCTGTGTAAGCATTATTTCTAATAGCAAAAAATTGGAGAGAGCCTGCAAAAATGTTCAATAGTTGAATGAAAGATAAATCTACATTTGTAACAATTTTATATAAAAATGAAAATATATTCTATCTATATGAAATAATATGAAGAAGTCTTACAAACAATACACTGACAAAAATCAGCCCTGTCAAAATAACCATACAAAGTATGGCTTTATTATTAAAAGTTTAAAATAGACAAACTAAGGCATTTTTAAAGTAAAACAAGGAAAAGGAAGAGATGGTAGGCAAGCCAAGAGTACAGAACTACATTGTCAAAAGAGAGAAAAATACCATAAGCCTGGAGACAGCTTAGAGCAAGGAATGAATGACAGAGGAGCTGAGACTTGTGTAAAGAATAGAGGGAAAAACACTTGAAAGGCAAGTGAAAGACAAACAGTCAAGGCTTCACATTCCTAGTTAAAAGCGAGAAACATCTCAAGGGCATATAAGCTTGAAAATTATAAGCAGCAAAATGGCATGACATTTTTCTCACGTTTAATATATACCTTTGAATAGTTTTCTCAAAATTAGTTTATTGGAGCAAGTAATGTTTAGCTGTAAAAGTTCATGGGAGAAAGTCTACAAGAAATATTGTAGAGAAAATAACTTGACTTTATAACACCAGAGAAGTCAGAAAACATTCTGAAATCACACAGCTTCTAACTTGCAGAAAGGCAAGAAGAATTCTTTATTCTATTTCTTAAGTATTATACTTAATTACACTGAAACAATTTTCTTCCACCTACATATTTTAGCTTCTTTGATGTGTCAAGCTAATAACTAAAAACAGTTTAATAACAAGGTGAAAGTTTTATATAAAAATAACTTCTGGGTTTCTTTTTACTGTACATTTTTATATTGCTTCAATTGCTGATAAAGGATTCATTCCCTGTTTATACAGTTGTGACTTGACACATCAAATGACACTTTATATATCCCCTGCATTTGTTTGAAAAAGTTAGATACTGAAGTGAAAGTACATCTTTTCTTAAGTGGAAATAATTAGGTTCCGAATACAAATGTGACTGATAAAAATAAGAACTGGAGGTTCACCCCCCCAAGAATATATTACTTTTGCTTCTACAATATTTAGGTTTGAAGCAAAGTATTCTATATTCAGTACATGGTGGATGGCTTCCTTTATTTCCATTTACTGGATTTTACTGGTGAGGGTGCAGGGCGATACATCTAGTTAATCCACACTTTTTTATTTATTATCTGTCTTACTAAAATTTACAAATGCATACTACTGTTTTTTTGTTTTGTTTTGTTTTTTAATACTAGTCATATGAGTTGGAACAGACTGGGTACCAAGCTCTATAAAATCAATTCAAACATGGTTGGCAAACGAGCAATAAAACAAAATATTATTGTTTTAGCTTACCGGTAAGATTTACTTCAAAGCCTTAGCCGAATATAGGGAACAAAAACGACCCCATGATTCCCAGTCCCTGCCTTTGTAAACTATATGCTTACTCAGTATTGGTGTCATTCTCAGGAGGACTCTGGATTTGTGGCGATGGTTATCAGAATCTGCCATCCAGGATCTTCTTGGTAAAATTGGCAGAGAGGAAAGGCCTTTTCTATTTCAAAGGGTAGCAAAGACAGTCTATTACCTGAGCCTTGTTAATCTGGGTCAAACATCTTTCCTTAAGCTAATTATGATGGACAAGGGTAGAAATTAACTGATTACTAGACTCAACACAGAAAAGCAGGGTCTCCCATCATTTCATTTCTTTGTTGAAAAATGAAACAATACTGGAAGATAAAAATACCAACGTTAGCTACACTATACTTACTGCACTAGCGATTTTTAATCACCAAGTAACATTGCAATGAGTATGTAATAAAATACCTTGAGGCATAGTATATCTTAATGCTATAGGAGCTCAGGAGTTAGGTTTAAAAATCACAATAAACTGTAACATTCAGTGATTCTATTATAAAGTCTGGATTTTTTAACCTGAAATCTGAAGTCCTACATGCACATTGTTTCCTTTGAGGGACTAGGGAGAGCTCTTGTTTTAAGCAGCATAGAATGTCTGCAAATGACCACCCTCCTGATATTCATAACCGCTGCCATCAAGTCAATTCCAACTCATAGTGACGTAGTAGAACTGCTCCACTGAGTTTCCCAGGAGCACCTGGTGGATTTGAACTGCTCACTTCATTGTTTGCAGACTCAACCACTACGCCACCAGGTTTTTCCAAGATCTTCTGTGACTCCTTCCCTGGAGTGTGCATTGGATCTAATGACTGACTTCTCAAGAAGTAGAATGCAATGAAAGTGATTAGATATGACATCTCAAATTATGTTATAAAAATAATTTGAACATTGTCTTCTTGTTTTCTCTCAGTGTCTCCGTTGAAATACTTCTGAGGAAAACAAGCTGACATACGATGAATAGCACTGCGGTGAAGCCTACATATGGGACTGACGTATCCGGCCAATAGAAAGTGAGACCCTGACACCCTGTGTCAATCATGTGAATGAGTTTGGAAGTGAATCTTTTTGGCCAAGCTAGAGCCACTGAGAATGTACGGTCATCCACCTGCTTCATGAGTGAATCTGGAGTGGATTACTTCAAAATAAGCCTCAAGACAAAGAGACTTGATGGCACTGTACATAAGCACTCAGCTGCTAATAAAAAGATTGGCGATTTGAATCCACTAGCGAAGAACTTTTCTACAGCTTGTGAGAGAGCCAGTAGAGGATTCAGCAAAGTCGCACCTCAGTTCTTGACCAACAGAAACTTATTCTTAATTACTATTGACTTCACCATGACTCCATGCATACACAGTAGAACTGAATACTAGAGTTTACAAGACTGTGACCTTTCAGAAGCAGATGGCCAGCTTTTACATCCAAGAGCTGGGTTTTGGTTTGAATTCCCAACCTTTAGGCTAGCAGTCCACCACTTAACCATTTGTGCCACCCAGGGGATTCTTTCAAGGCCTCTGATTTGGATTGAAATCCCAACCTTTTGGCTCATAGTACAGCACTTAACTATTTGTTCCATCCAGATTCCTTCCCACAGAAACTACGAGATTGTAAGTGCTTGTATTTTTTCTTAATATATTGTGCTTGATGTGAAAGTTCACATTCCAAGTCAATTTGTCACACAAAAACTTGCACACACACTGATACATAACTATAGCTGCTCTGCCACACAACAGTACATATATCCTTTCCACCTTGTATTTCCTTTGTCTGTTCAACCAGCTTCTGTCCCCCTCTGCTCTTCCATCTCACTTCTGGAGAGTGGCTGCCCAGTTAGTCTCACGTATCTACTTCAACACACTCTTTGCCGGTATCACTTTTTTGTTTTATAGGCCAGTCTAATCCTTGTCTGAATAGCTGGCTTCAGAAATCGTTTCAGTTCTGGGCTATCCAAGAGTCTGGTTGCCGTATCTCGCAGGGATCGCCTAGTCTGTCAGCCCTGAAGTCTTGTCTTTTTCACAGAGTTTGAGTAGTACACCTGATTTTTCTCCTGCTATGACAGGGACTTTTTGTTGTGTTCCTTGTCAAAGCAGCCATTAGTTGTAGCCAGGTACCATCTAGTTCTTCTGCTTTCATGATGATGCCGTTTCTGGACTATGTGGCCCTTTTCATTTCTTGGGATCATATTTTCCTTAGATCTTTGGTGTATTTCATTCTGCTCTGCTCCAGGTAGGTTGAGACCAGTTGATGCTACTTAGATGGCCATTTGCTAGTTTTTAAGACATGAAACACTGCTCGGCAAAATGAGTTACAAAATATTTTCTCAAAAAACTGTCAGGTCATTTGACCTAGATGTTCCCTGAAACCATGATCCCTAAGCCCCTGCTTCTGTTACTTTGACTTCTTAACTTTTTGTTAATCTGGTTGTACTGACTTCTCTTTTACTGTGTGTTGACCCTCCATTTACCTGAGTTAACTCTTACCCACTATCTAATTAATGAGTACCCCTTTCCTTAACTTAACACCTTTGTAATCATCAAAGACTAACTTCATCCACATTTAAATACTGCCTCCAGTCCTTATAATAATGGTCTCTCACAATTTTGTGCTTTTGCAACTGACTAATTTCAGTCGATGCAATGCCTCCCAGATGCCTACATGTTACAAGATGTTCCCAAAGTTCATTTTTTTCTTTAACATTTAATAATATTCCATTCTGTAAACATATCCTAGTTTGTTTATCCATTTATCAGTTGATGGGCACCTAGACTGTTTCCACTTTTTGGTATTGTGGACAGTGCTGCAATCAACATTGTTGTTCATGTACCTGTTCCTGTGACAGCACTTATTTCTCTAGGATATGTTCCAAGAAAATGAGTTTCTGGATTGTATGGTGTTTCTATTTCTAGCTTATTGAGAAAACAGCGAATCAATTTCCAAAATGGCTGTGCCATTTTACGTTCCCAAAAGCAGGGTGTAAGTGTCCCAGTCTCTCTACAGCTTCTGCAGTATTTCTTACTTTGTAATTTTAGATAAATACCAGCCTTGTTGGGATGAGGTAGTATCTCCTTGTAGTTTTGATTTGGATTTCTCTATAACAGCTAGTGATGTTGAGCTTTTCCTCATGTACCTGTTAGCTACCTGCATGTCTTTTTCAAATGACTTTTCTGCATCAGTTGATAAAATCAAGTGGTTCCTGTCTTTTATTTACATGGTTGCTTACATTGATTATTTTTCTAATGCTGAACCATATCTACATCCCTGGTATTAAACTCTACTGGACAAGGTGACTCTTTCTTTTTTTTTTTTTTTTTAATATGTTCTTGAATTCTATTTCCCAGAATTTTGTTGAGGATTTGTGCAGTTAAGTTCATGAGAAATATTTGTCTGCAGTTTTCCTTTTTGTGCTGTTTACCTGTTTTTGACATCAAGGTTATGCTGACTTCATGGAATTAATTTGGAAGTATTTTATGCTTTTCTATGCTCTGAAATACCTTTAGTAGTAGTGGTGTTAACTCTTCTCTAAAACTTTAGAAGAATCCTCCCATGAAGCCATTCGAGTCCTTTTTTTCTTTCCTTTTTTTTTTTTTTTTTTTTTGTGGGGGACAGTTTTTCAATTACCTTTTCAACATCTTCTTATGTTATGGGTTTATTTGGCTTTACTTCTGTGTTAGTTTAGGTAGGTAATGTGTTTCTAGACATCTTTCCATTTTCTCTAGGTTTTCAAGTTTGTTACATTATGGTTTTTCATAGTATTCTGTTAAGTTTTGTTTCAATTTTGGCTGTGTCTGCTGTGATAATTTCATCTCATTTCTTACTCCAGTTTATTTGCTTTCGCTCTCATTATTCTTTTGATGGTTTGGTCAATGGTTTCTTGATGTTGCTGATCTTTTCAAAGAACCAGCTTTTGGTCTTGTTAACTATTTCAATCATTTTTATATTCTGCAATTCATTCACTTCTGCTCTAATTCATATTTGCTTTCTTCTGGTGCATAAAGATTTTGTTTGCTACTCTCTTTCTGCTTGTTTGAGTACTACGGTTAATGCCTTGATTTAGGCCATTTCATCTTCTGGGGTGAGTGCATTTATTGAGATAAATTAACCTCTGACCATCGCTCTTGTTGTGTCCTAAATGTTCTGTTAAGATGTATTTTCATTCTCTTTTGATCGTGTGAATTTCTCTAACTTGTCCTTGATTTTATCTATAACTCAGTAGTTTTTGAACAAGGTATTGTTAGTTTTCCATGTGTTTGATTCTTTCTCTTTGCTTTTTGTGTTATTGATTTCTACTTTTATAGCTTTACAGTCTGAAGATATTTTGTAACATTTTGATGCTTTGAGTTTTGTTAAGACTTACTTTATGGCCTAATATATAATCTATTGTGGAGAATGTCCTTTGAGCATTGGAAAAGAAAATATGCTTGGTTGCTGTTAGGTGGGAGTATTCTGTATATGTCTCTGAGATCAGGTTGGTTGAAGATGGCATTTAGATTTTCTGTGACTTCATAGAGCTTTTTCTGGATGTTCCATCCTTCACTGAAAGAGATGTGTCCAAGTCTCCTACTGCCATTTTGGAGCTGTCTATTTCTGGTTTTAATGCATTTAATGTTGATTTTATGTATTTTTGAGCTGTGTCATTGGTGGCTGTATATTTAATATGGTTATGTCCTCTTACAGTCCTGACATTTTAATCATTATAGCATCCTTTCTTATCCAGTGTGGTGGATTTTAAAATCTATTTTATTAGAAATTAAGACTGACCCTTCTATTGTTTTTTTTAATGTTATTTTCTTGATATATACATTTGTATTTCCATTTTTTGAGTTTCAGCTTTTGGGATCTTTATATCTAAAGTGTTTCTTCCATAGTCGGTATATAGATTGATCATGTTTTTCTTCTAATCGGCCACTGTCCATTTCTTTATTTGTACATTTGGTTCATTCATATTCAGCATAATCATTCATAGGTATCAGTTTAGTGCTGTCATTCTAATACCTTTTGTGTGTGTGTATGTATGTGTGCATTGTAGACAATTTCTAACAATTAATTTTCTACACTGGTCATTTTTATGTGTTTTCTTCTCATCTTTTTCCATTGTGGTTGGTTTTGTATTTGCTGAGACTTCATGTTTTTTCCTGTTTTTACATTTTGATGTGTAGGATTTTTAGTTTCTTTGTGGTTATCCTGATAATTACCCCTCTTTTTCTAAATTGATGCCAGTCTTCAGGTTTATTTATTTATTTATTTATTTGGTATCACCTTGACTCCTTCTGCACATGAAAGATCTGTGACTACATTTTTTAAGTCTTTGTTTTCTGTTATGATGTTGTCATCTTTAAATATTCACATCTCTGTTTTCTTATTTTCAGTACTGTTATTTATTTTTGTGATTTAGCTTTTTAGGTTGCTATCTGGCTGCTCTGTTCTGCATTCGAGTTTGGATTGTTATCTGATATTACTGACTTTCTAATGGGAGGACTACATTTAGTATTTCCTGTAGTTTTTTGTTTGTTTGTTTGTTTGCAAATTCTCTCATTTTCTGTTTTTCTGGAAATATCCTTGTTCTCTATCATATTTGAGAGACTGTTTTGCATAAAATATAATTCTTGGCTGCCATTTTTTTTTTCCTTCAGTGTTTTGTATGTGTTATCACATTACTTTCCAGCTTGCATGGATTCTGCTGGGTAGTGCAAGCTTATTCGTATTAATTCTCCTCTGTAGGTTAGTTTTTGTTTACCCCTAGCCACTTTTAAAATTATTTCCTTGTCTTACATTTTGTCAATTTTGATTATAATATGTCTTCTTCTCTTTCTTTGGGGATCTACCTTGTATAAAGTTTAATAAGTGTCTTGGATCCACATCTCATCTTTTATAGTATCAGAGAAATTTTCTGTCAAAAAATCTTTGACAATTCTCTCTGTATTTTCTGTCTCCCCCAAGTCACTCCTCTTGAAGTTATTCCTCTTGATTGAGTTCTACATAACTGTTACTATTTCTTGGTTTTTTAAAGATACTTTTATCTGATTTTTCTCAAATGTGTTGGTTTCACATGCTGTATCTTCACGCTCACTAATTTGGCCTTTCGTTGTCTCAGTGCTGCTCCTTTGACTTTCTATTGTGTTGTTTAATTGTATTATTTTATTATCAATTTTCTGAACTTTTACATCTTGTCTCTGCATGCTTTCTTACTGCTTGCTGAATTTGTCACTATGCTGTGCTGAATTTTGTCTTGTCTTCTTTCAGATCTCTTGAAGAGTTCTGAATACTAATCCTTATATTCTACTTTCAATAATTCCAGTGAACTCTCTTCATTTGGAAAATTTATTGTATCTTTGTTTTGGGAGTTTCCTGAAGCCGTCATGGTCTGTGTCTGTATATCATCTGATGTTAATCATCAGTAAGTTGTTGAATTTATTCATTTTATGTTTGCTTCCCATGCTCCATTTTCTTGTTTTGTTTTATTTTGTGTGGAGCTATCAATAATGGCTGGACATGCACTAGTTTTTCTTATTTTTGTCCTTTGAAGCTCTACCATGCTTTCATCAGGCGTTTAAAGCTGTTACTAGACATTCAAGCCCAAAGTCCATTTATTTTTCTTGTATGGATTCAGCTCAAGTGTCTATGTATTCAGTAACCACGTGTGTGGTGCAAGCTTGCCGTAGATGGTCAGGAGTGACTGGTGTAGGCAAAGGAATCTGGCTGTAGGTGCTGAAAAAGCTAGAGGGCTGACAGCCTTCCCTGGAAGTCTATTGCGAAGGTTTTCTCCTTATTCCTGATCCTAGGCAAAGGAACATTTTCTGCCCTGAATTTCCAGCCCAGGCAGTAGTGGATATTTCTTTCTCCCTCCTCGTGTTTGTTAAAGTAGTCCTTCTCTGAGTCTAGGTGAAGGGCTCAGGGTGCACTTAGGAGGCACTACTTTTGCCTCAGGTAGTGTTGTCAGGTACAGTGCAGAGAAGGAAGGAGTAAACACTGGGAAAAAGAAGAGAGGTTTGTCTCGAAGGAATGCTTTAAATTAGCTCAGGGTAGGTTATTCGCAAGCAACTTTTGACTACCAAGTGATGTTTTTCAGTGTTTTTGGATGTGAGCAGACTCTGATCTGTCTCTCCTGCTGTGGAGGATACCCTCAAAACGTTAGCTCTTCCATTCACCATGCTGGCTGTAGGCAATTCTCAGTGGGTCATGTCTGGCCAGTCCTAGGTACTTCTGAATCTACTCTCTCTTCCTGAATGCTCAGTCTGACTTCTCAACTTTCGCTTTAATCTTCAAGGCTATTAGAATGCTAAACATAATCAATTCATTTATTCTTTTTGGGCTTTGCATTTAAAAAGATCACAGGAATTGTCTAACTATGCCACCCTCTGCTGGTTGAAAATATTTAATTTAGGTATTATTCACACAACAGTAGATAACTAGTACATATATTTTGATGTTGTTGCTGTGGTCAGGTAATGTTAAATCACTTCTGACTCGTAGTGACTCCCCTTACAACAGAAAGAAACACTGCCCAGTCTTGTGTCAAGCTTACAATCATTGCTATGCTGGAGTCCATCGTTATAGGTACCGTGTCAGTGCTTCGCTTTGAGAATTTTCCTCTTTTTCACTAACCCTCTGCTCTACAAAGCCTGATACTGTTCTCCAGAGATTGGTCCTTCCTAATATATCTTAATGTATTATTGATTCCTCATACTGTCAGGTTTTTTTTTCCTACAAATTCTGTATCTTGACTTGGGAAATGGCTCACTGAGTTTTTACTGTGTCTAGTGGTATATTTTGGAGGCATTTGAGCACCTTTATAATTGTTTTCACATATTTAATATTGTATTCAAACATTTAACAGAGGTTAATAAAACACTAGTCAGTAGTAACTAAATCTTCTAAAAAATTGAATCAGATTCACAACATTGTTTGAGGAGATAGCATGAAGTAGAGTGAGAAGCTGTGGTACAAGAGGGAAGGAGACTGACTACTGATTTGCTCCATAATTTTGCCAAGTCATTTCATGTTTAGGACCTCATTAATGAAGTAATCTTTACATAAAAATAAAGGTATTTGAAATATTTTTGTTACACATATTATATATCTATAAAGGAATGAAGGACCCTTACCTTGTAATAAACAGAAAACAAGAGTATAGAGCATGACATTTAGCTTTTATTGTCTTTAATAGTCAAGTTGATAATGATCTTATGAAATATTTTCCTCTTTAAAACATGGAGGATATCGTTATATACTATGTTCCCTAAAATTCCTGTCATATTTATGGTGCATAATATTAAGATTATGTTTTGACTTTGCCACATCACTCTTTATACTAATAGGTTAATTTGCTACTGTATTTATTTAAATGTAGGCTTGATTCCAAAAAAAGAAGTAAATGCTTAGATGTTCAAATTATATTCAATATTATTTACATTAATAACTTTTTTAATTCTCTAACAGAAGATTCAATGTCACGATGTTATTAACTTACTACCTCTCATCTTCTAACCCATTTTGTCTAATAGTCCTTTACCAAGGACTTTCCTAGGCCCTTTCAGTGTGGACTGGTAGAGGGAGACATCAAGACTAGAGAAGACAGAAGAGATTTTATCCTACCTCTGGGCTTTCTCTTTGTCTGTTGTTTGTCTATCACCTCAGCATCTCTTCCTGCAGCAACAGCAACATTAAGATTGTGGGTTTTTCAATATTAGAAAAAACAGCCTCTTTTTTTGTTGTTTTTTCAGAGATACCAACACCAGCTGACAGATGCCCACTTTTCAGAGATCAGATCCCAAGCCCAGTGGGGTTCCTTCTCTGAGAGACACCAGCAGCAGCTCACAGCAAACTCCCCACAGAGACCTGGGTTTCATTTTTATAGTATCCTTTGCCAGCTGTCTAAATGTTAATAATGTCAACCTCTTCCACAATTCCTTCAGGTCTAGGTGAGGCCAGCCAGCTGAAGTTGCTACTATATAGACTCCTCAGCATCCTCCTTTTAACTTCTTTTACTTAACAAATTTATATATTTAAGTAACGATTAATTGCACTGAATTCCCTGTGTACAAAATACTAATATATTTTTCCATTCTTTATAGATCATTGATTGATAAAATTGTTAGGTTTGACACCTTCCAAATTTTCAAAGGATGTTGATCAAAGCCGCTGACATATATATCTATAAATCCAGGATTTGGTGTCACAGTAGTCTTAATGGCTTACCCTATGGAATAGCCATTTATTTAAAAATGTTTACATGCATATTTAAAAGGTGTGCATAATGTTTGCTTTGTTTGTCAAAAAGTTTACCTAAGAAAATTCTCTCTCTCAAGATGTGTTCTATGTTGTGTTAATTTGATTTCTTAAAAAATGATTTCATGTTGTTCTAGGATTTCAATTTAAATTTTAATTGTGCCAACATAGACAAGTTCTGTTTGTACAATGTGCATTGTCTTGTCTTTTAACATGAAGCTTAAAACAAAGTAGATTTTTCTCTTAGAATTCCAATATTCAATTATAATCTTACCCTCTCCAACAAAAACTTTATAACCTAATTTTATTCCTCCAGTTCATGGCAATTGGTTCTTGAATATATACATACAGATTAAAGTTTTTTATTTGGATTTCTTCCAAACACTTCAGAGTCACATCTAGGTGGGTTTCTAGCACTTTACCACTATATTACAGAAAAATTAGGCGAGTAATCTCGATTGATTTTTCTCTTGCAATTGCAACTCTGTAGTATTCTAGAGAAATTCTCAAAAGTACTACCTAATAGAAACGGAGAAAGTGAGAAAGCATTATATGATTTCATTTGTTATCTTATGTGTTTTACATTTTTTGTTATATCACTAATATAACTATTTGTTAAATAATTGTTAAAATATTTGTTATATCACCAATATAACTAAATCTATTAGTGTGTATATTATTAACTAATTATTATATATCATATGTTATAAACTATATTAGTATTACTTTCCAAATATCTGTATGTTACTATTTTGAGCAAAGGTACTTATATTGTTAAGGAAATACTTACTTTTTTTTTAATAGCCCAGAATAAAAAATACTTTCCTCAGAACAAATCTATTTAACGTAATGTTCCTTTGCCAGACTTTTTACTGAATAGAAAACCCTGGTAGTGTAGTGGCTAATTACAAAGGCTGCTAACCAAAGGCGTGACAGTTCAAATCTGCCAGGTGCTCCTTGGAAACACTATAGGGCACTTACACCCTGTCCTGTAGGGTCAGGATGAGGTGAAATTGACTCAAAGCAACAGGTTTGTTTTCTTTCATTTTGTTTTGTTTTTACTTAATAACTTTTGTCTCTCTTATCTCCCATGTCTGTTTCTTACTTATAATTTTTTCAAAGCTCTATCAGTTTAGTCCTCTGGCACACAGTGAACTTTACCATGAGTTAGACCATATGGCATTTATTTTTCTGGAGGTTCTTTCCAATATTAACTATCTTTTTTCATGTTTTATTTTATTACATCTATTTCAGATAAATAAATGATCACCACCTTACATGTATCTTTGATCCTATTTATTATCGAGTACTATGTGCTGGTTTTCATGGAGCTGATTTTAATTCAGATAATTCTAATTCTGACTCATACACAGAGCAGAAATGTATATGATATTCTCTGATTGACTTTCTAGAAGTAAACATAGTCCTTGATTTATAAGAGGGTTATATACTGATGACTGTTGTAAGTCAGTTCTGATATAAGTTGAGCATTGCTCTGTCTCACTCTTTCTCTCTGTCTTTTTTTTTTTTTTTTCCTGGTTTTCCTGCCTATTATATGGCAGTGTTTTGGAATGTAAATCACTGAAAAACTTCAAGAGAGCATCTGAGAGTGATAACATCAGCAGACTATGGACTGCAACATCATTGTTGTTGCCAGGTGCTTTCGAGTCTGTTTCAACTCATAAGGACCCTACGAACAACAGAATGAAACACGTTCCCCAGTCTTTGTAATGATTGTGCCATCTTGTAATGATTGCTATGATTGAGTTCATTGTTGCAGCCCCTGCCTCAGTGCATTTCACTAAGATTCTCCTCTTTTTTTTTGCTACTGATTCTGTATCTTCTGAGCATGACTTCTTTCTCTGGAAACTTTTGCCTCCTAATAATATGTCTTGAGTACTTGAGAAGAAAACTTGCGTTTTCACTTCTACAGAACACATCTGTCGTACTTCTTCCAAGACAGACTTGCTCATTTTTCTGGTAGTCCGTGGTCTATTCACTGTTCTTCAGAAACATGACAATTCAAAGACGTCAATCCTTGTTTGGTCTTCCTTATTGTCCAGCTTTTACATGCATATGATATCATTGAAAATACCATGGCTTGGGTCAGGCACACTATTTCTCAAATTTGTATTTTAACACTTTTAAAGAGGACTTTTGCAGCAGATTTGCTCAATGCAATACGTCAGTTGATTTCTTAGCTGCTGGACATTTACTATAGATCCGTTTAGCACGAAATTGTTGGCAATTAAATATTTTCTTCATTTATCATATTACATGTTGGTCCTGTTGTTAGAATTTTTGTTTCTTTATGTTGAGGTATAATCCACACTGAAAGCTATAATCTTGATCTACATTAATAAGTGCTTCAGGTTCTCTTCACATTCAGCAAGTAAGGTTGGGTAATCTGCATAATACAAATTGTTAACTAATCTTTATCCAATCTTGATGCCATGTTCTTCTTTGTATAGTCTAGCTTCTCAAATGATTTGTTCAGCAGAAAGACTAAATACATGTGTTAAAAGAATGCAAAATTGATGCACATCTTTTCAAATTTAAACCAAGAAATATCTTCTTTTAGGTTTTGAACAACTGTCTTTTCTTCCAAGTATATGTTCCTCATGAGTACAATTACACTTTCTGGAATTTCCATTCTTTCCAAAGTTATTCATAATTTTCTATGATGCACATAGTCTAACAACCTTGCATAGTTGGAAAACACAGATAAATATTTCTTTCTGGCAGTTCTCTGTCAATGAACTGTTGAAACTTTTTTTTTTATTTCAGCAAAATTTTACTAGTGTGTGATATTGTTCAATAATTCCTGCATTCTATTGGGTCAAATGTATTTGAAATGGTCACAAATATAGATCTTTTCAAGACATTTGGCCTGGTAGCTTTTTTCCAAATTTCATGTCATAAATGAATGAGTACCTACCCTGCTGCGCCTGTTTGTTCAAATATGACAGCTGCCATTCTGTCAGTTCCTGGATGCTTGTATTTTGCCAGTGCCTTCAGTGAAGCTTGGTCTGCTTTCAAAACCATTAGTTCTTGATCATATGCTACCTCCTGAAGTGGCTAGATGTTTGTCAATTCTTTTTGGTACAATGACCCTGTATATTCTTTCCCTCTGTTTTTGATGTTTCTTGTGCCATTATGTATTTTGCCCATAGAGTCCTTTAATATTTCAACTAGAGTTTTAATTGTTTTCTTCAGTTATTTAGCTTGAGAAATGCTACTTATGTTCTTCCCTTTTGATGCTCTAACTCTGGATGTTTGTATATTGCATTACAATTATGTATTTTGTCTTCTTTAGTTGTCCTTTGAATCTTCTGCTCAGTACTTCACAATTTCTTCCATTCTCATATGTCCAAGAGCAACTTCTAGAGTTTCTTCTTACATCCATTTTGAATTTTTCTTTCTTTCTTGTCTTTTTAATCACATTTTCTACAGACATAGTCAATTTGATACCTAAGCAACACTTTTGTAGTACATATTGCTAATGATAAGGTATAAATAAAAAGTTACTGATAAGGTATAAAAATGTTAATAATGGATCTGGAGGGGCAGAGTCAGGATGGTGGATGAAGCACATATCTCCTTATATCCCTCTGGAAACCAAGACTTGAATTGGTAATCAAACAGAGCCTTCTGGTCACCTAGTGAGCCCCAGGACATGGCACGGGGCTGTTAATTTGGATTTCATAACACTGAGCAAAAAATCTCCTCTCTTTCACTGACTCCCGCTCCTGGCTAGCCCTGGCTCTCACAGACGGAAGGTAACTCACCATTTTCACTTTGTTTTTCTCTCTCTTGGCCGGCGGGCAGAGATATGTTTTACCCAGTGGTTAGACTCAGATGCACTGTTGGTGGGATAGGCAGGTAAAATTACCATATTTTGAGGACCAGACTTAGGACTCTGTTCATCTAGCCACTTTGGGTCTATCTTTTTATCACTACCACAGCATGATTTGTACAGAACTGCAGTGTATGTGTGTGGGATGCCACGTTGGATATGGAGATTTTAGCAGGGCCTAATTCTTAGCCTTGGAGCCAGCACCTGCAAACAGGACAGCACTTCTCTGACAGAAAAGCAGTAGTTTACACAGCATTGTCTATGTTGGGGGCCCGGCAACAGAGGCAGAGGAATCACTACCTTTCAGCACCTTTAGCCCCTCTATCTGCTGCCTGTGTGGAGGGCTCCATCTCAGATACAGTGGCTGCAGATGGACCTGTTTCTTAGCTTGGGAGCCAAAGCCTGCCCACAGGAGAGCACTTTTCTACCAGAGAAGCAGTGGTTTACATACTGTCGCCTAAGGCTGGGCCCTGTCAGCAGAGGCCAACAGGGCAGTAGCAATGCTGTATTCTAAACTAGTTTGTATCATCTGGGGTTGGATATAGAGGTGCTTCCTTTGCCAGTTGCAAAGAGGGATGTCTACACCTGAAAATCTAACTGACTTGGGAAGTGGTCAGATACCTTTTGTTTTACATTTTAAAACAGCTTAGAGAAACATCTGCAGTTCATCCTCACAGCATCTCTCCCAGCCTTTACTGACTCACATGAAACCCCAAAAGCAACAGATGCTTGTGGCATACAAGAAATCACCCATGGCTTCAGAAGGCTCACAAACAAAACAACTAAGGAATTTTTCGGATAAAGAAACTTTTCTGAAATCATCAGAAGGTGAATACAAAAGGATTATATATATATACAGAGCCCTTCTAGACCTTATACAAAATGCAGCAGAACTAAAGGAAAAATTAAGCAAGCTGTTTGATCTGATGGAACACCAGAATTCTGAAATTCAACAGATCAAAAACAAAATCAAAGACATAGAAAATTCCATTCCAAGCCAAGAAAACAGAACGGAACAAATGGAAAAAAGAATTTCCGACTTGGAAGACTGAGCTACTGACACCAGCGTCTATGAGCAGAAATCAGAAAAAAGAAACAATAAAAATGAAGAAGCTTTAAGAAGCATGTGGGACTCTATTAAGAGGAGCAACCTCCGATTAATTGAAGTCTTTGAACAGGATGAGACACCTGAGAACACAGAGAGTATCACTGCTGGGCTGCTGACAGAAAACTTTCCAGAAATCATTAAAGAAGAGAACATAGATATCACAGATGCATATTGTATGCCACCCAATATAGATTTCAAAAGAAAGACTCCAAGACATACTATAATCAAGCTTAAAAAAATGAAACATAAGCAGAAACTCTTAAAGATAGCAAGACTCAAAGCAAAGCTAACATTCAGAGAGAAACCCTGCAGGCTTTTTTCAGATTTCTCAGCAGAAACCATGTTGAAATGGAGACAGTGCCACTACACATTAAAAGCCTTGAAGAAGAAGAACTTCCAAACAAGAATTATATATTCTGAAATCTGTTTGGGTGAAATTGGTGATAGCACACATTAGAAACAAGAACAATATTAAGTGGACTTCAACATAACTTGAATACTCCTTCCGTCTTAACCCAATATTGCAAGGACAGAGTTGCTGGGGTAGGGTACAAGGGACCATGCTCTTAGGCAAAATCAAGGCAAATTTGCACAACTAGAGTTTTGCTAAGAGGGCTCTCTGCACCCCACATTGGTGAGTGGTGTCTAGGGTCTTAAAAGCTGCCAAGCTGCCACCCGAGGGCACAGCAAATGGTCTCAACTCAGCAGGAACGGATGCTCAATGAGGACCAAAATGACATGAGGTAAAGACAACCCAGAAGATAGAGAGATGCACATGACTGAGTGCCTACATAGACTGGGGATTGGGAGAACAAGATGGTGCCTGGCCATCACCAGTGATAGCCACCTTGGAGCTCACTAAGTTGAGTCTCACTGGCAACACAAGAATAAAAAGGGGTGCGCCCTGAGATCTCCACTAAAAGACTGCAAATGACAGTCCAGCAGCTTTTGGGCTCCCCTGGGAGCATGGCCCCTTGCCCTGATGCTGCCCTTGCCCGTAAATCATAATGAAGTTTCACTCTTTGGACATGAATGGATTGGACTTGGTGATGCAGAGTGACCATATATTGGATGCACTTTATGGTTCTATGCATCTATAGGATATCATTCTGCTGATCTCTGGCTGGAGTAAGGGGAGTGGGTGGAGAGGAAGGGAAAGGAGGCTGTTGGGAGGATGAGACACGTAAGGAACAGAGAAGAATATTGTGCTGTCACTGGGCAGGGAGAGCAGTGGAAACTGCCTATAGGTGGGCATGTAAATTTATATGGAAATGTACATTTTCACTCAGTCATAATAAAAAAATAAATAAATAATGGATCTAGCACCCTGTAAGTTTTCCAAGGAGCACCTTGTAGATTCAAACTACCAACTTTTTGCTTAGTAGCTGTATCTCTTAACCACTGTGCCACTAGAGTTCCTGGCATTATTAATGATGCTTATAATAGCATTGTTATCATTATAATATTATTTTCTTTTTATAAATAGTTACAGTAACTTATAAAAACTGCAGAACAATACTTAGCTACTGTGTGATGTTCATTTTCTTCTAGCCTGAGCTTAATTTGATAAATCGTACTCCCTCAATTAGATACATGTTTAATGACTCTCACTCACTTTTCCTGATTCATCTTAACTCTAACTTATTTTAACCATCTGCATTTTGAATCATATTTTATTGACTGGATCATTTTTTTTTTTTATTAAACAAATGATGCCTGTATAACCTCTATAGTCCCCAAGGCATCACTTTTAAAATGATCAATTTAGTATACATATTTATTAAATTGATTTGCTTACAGAGGCAATCCCTGCCAATAAAACAAAATATAAAATTAGATAGTGTCATTTTCCAACCCATATTTCCATACTTTGCTAACCTTCATAAATTCTCTTACTTGAAAACATTAGCTTCATTCACTAAATCTAATTCCTTAGCTTTCACTGTAAAATAAATAACTAAACTTTTTCCACAATTATTTTTATACTAAAGTTACATTTTAGTAATGTAACTTTTTCATGACCTTTTCTACAGACATAGTCAATTTGACGCCTATGCAACATTTTTGTAGCACATGTTACTAATGACAAGGTATAAAAAGGACATTACTGATCAGGTACAAAAAATATTAATAACTGATCTAGCGTTATTAACTGCAAACATACCCAAACCAGTTGCCTTTGAGTCAGTTCTGCCTCTAGTGATGCTGTGAACTTCTAGTTACCCAAAATGAAAACTTCTAGCTACCAAAGACAAAGTCATTTATCTGTCATTTCACTTTCATTCTCACTTATATTAATATAATTAATTAATCTTAACTCTCAACAATAATCAAATAGGTATTTTTTTTTCTTTGACCAAGATTTTTTATGGTAAAAATTATTAGATCAAGACAAAATTAGGGGGTACAGATTTCTTTAAGGCATCAGTGGTAACAAAAATGATTTTTAGTTACTTGAACCAGCAATAATACACCCTGATTTCTCCAAGGTGTCTTCTGAATCAAAGTTTATGACAGTAAACCAGAACACCAAACCCAGTGTCATCAAGTTAATTCTGACACATGACAACCCTATAGGATGGTAGAATTGCTCTACAGAATTTCTAAGGATCACCTCATGGATTGGAATTATGAGCTTTTGGTTAGTAGCCCTAGTACTTAACAATGTGCCACCAGAGATTCTGTAATGATGGTGGAGTATACAATTAGCTACTACACACAGGCTCCAGATTATAATATTTTAATATCTAAGTTTTTATTTGTTTGTAGACGATTTAACACTTTTCCTAGCTGCATTTTTAAAATATGCTATTTCTCTCCGAAAATGATTCAGTTCTGTATAGTAAAAGTTTGGTTGTTTTTATCATTTTGGTATGTGCATTTTGATCAACACTTTCTATGACAGTTCTTTCTGAACTTCTCATCCATTTCCTCTTGGAAGGAGTTCACCCTAGCCCCAAATTTCAGTGTATATCACCTACAGTCCTCTTCTAGCAATGTTAATCATTTCTAGTAGAATTAATTTTTATACCTTTTTTATCTCATTTCAGTTATGTATATTTCCGTATCTCCAGCAATGTCAAAACATTATTAAAGTAGGTAAGTCTTCTTGTCTGTTTAATATTAGTAGCTGTGAAAATGCATTGAGCAAGGTAAGAGGAAATATATTTCAATGAATAGAATTCAGAGATGAATTTTCTGAGCATTTGGCAAAATCTGTGATCATGTGTAACATTTAGTTGATGTATTCAATTTGTTATTCATAAAATTAAATTATTCCTTCTAGGATTATGTCTGTAATGTGTGAATTTATTAGTATTTGGTGAGTCAGTGCACCTGAGTATAAGCTAATAAGCCAAACTTTTCCTTAGTGTCAACAAATAAGTCTCAGTATTTTTAGCGTGTGATCTGTTGAAGTATTTCCCTCTTTGATAAAAACTGAAACTTCATAAAGATAATAGCATGAAATTAGATGCTTTATAATTGAGAGTATAACAGTTATATCAACCCCAAACCAAACCAAACACAGTGACATTGAGTTGATTCAGACTCATAGAGACCTTATAGAATGAAGTAGAACTGCCCCATAGAGTTTCCAAGGAGCAACTGGCCGACTGGAACTGCTGAACTTTTGGTTAGCGGCAGTAGCCACTTAACCGCTACGCCACAGGGTTTCCTATACCAATATAACATACTACAAATTTAAAGCAATTTCTAAACACACATTTTCTAGGTCAGTGAACATTAATTACCATCAGTCATAAATTAATTGAACCTAGATCTAATTTTAAAATCTCAACAAATTTTATCCTGTCCTCTACAATGAGTCGGGAGCCTTTGGGACTCTGTTTGGCTGTCATACTCTGTGGCTGACATAGATCTGCTAGAATAGACCCTGAAAGTAGGCCATAATGAACTGCTTGTTCTTCTCAGGTAGAAAGCAAAAAAACCTTTGATTTCTTAAGTCTTGATTACCTCTGGATGCTGGGAAGCCTTATCTTACTTGTGGTTGGATGTGAGTGTGGGTGGGTATGTATGTGAAAACAAAAAATTTGCAAAAAAGTAAAAAGATCTTTACAGTGTTCTCACCTTGTGAGACAAACAAAAACTAAAATATAATTGATGAATTAGAAAACTTTTCAACACGTACATTTAATTCTTTTTTATAATTCATAGTTTCCAATCTTTCAAGTTATTTTCACAACTGCCCACTTTAATCATTCTATGAACTTTGCCCATACTCCTTTTCTTTTCCATCTTCCTCTTAGTGTATCTATGTATGGTTTTGCTTTGTTAAAACAGTATTTTATTACTGTTAAATATGTTAAAATATATGAATCCTAAATGTGTATCAAACAGTATGATAATGGTAAAAGTTCACAAATACACAAGCAGTTAAGTAAAAAATAAATAAATAAAACTTCACATTTTAAATTCATAGGTTCATATGTGTCTCTTTTCCCTGCTGGACTTTCCCAGGGATGTTGGAGTTTTGATCATGGGAATGTAGGGTATGTGGACTGCTAGTCAGGATGCACAGCCAACACACTGAGGAAGCAAATAAACAGGATTTATCTGGATTTCTACCCTGTCAGTAGAGTCTAGTAGGGCCAATAAGCATGAAAAAGGAAATAATGTCAAGTAGAGATCCTAAACATAGTAAGCTCCAACAACAAGCTCTAATTTCAAACTGTGGGCCTGATCTTTAATTTTTATCCTGAGATTTCCAAAATTCTAAATCAAACTGCAGAGCAACATAGCTATGATTATAATGTTCTCTTGAGAATTATTTAAAATAAAGATTCTAGTCTGTTTTCAAAAACAAAAATTACTAAGAACCTAATCAAGAAGACCCACTGTGTCACTCTTGAATTACATGCTCACTAACAAATTAAATCCAGTCCTTGAAAGAAATATTAATAAGTTAAAAAATGGAAAAATGAGAAGAGTCTGAAAGTTTTAGTAAAATGTAACTGAATCTTCATAGTTTGTATTGAAGACAAAGAATCTTTCTTCTTTAGTTTATGCAGCACATGCTAGACACCATCACTATAGTGGTATGGAAGACTTCTATGTCTCTCATAACTGATTCTCCAAGATAACTGTCTAAAATTACTAGTTTTTTTTACAATTGTTGTCTTTCTTCCTGTATTCAGCATCCTCAGAAGAATGATTTTCCCAAAAATGATGGAAACAATTGACTTTAAACAGATACTGAGAGACAGGAAGATATTCTTTTTCTACACTGAAAATAACCAATCTCTCTCAAAGTGATAAAACATAAATTCACAAACGGAGTGGATGCAGCAATGAAAAGAAAAGCTCATCAAAATAAAATCAGGAAACAACTTGAAGGTCATTTTGCAGGTCTTTTTATGTGAGGTAAGATACGGTTGTATACTTCCAACAAGGGTAATAATAAAAATACGGGTGTGGCTCCATAGGTAGATATATTCTCTCATACATGAACAGGTAAGCATTTATGAATGTACATGTATAGGTCTTTGTGTAGACAAATGTACATATCGATTTGTGTGTGCTGCATGTTAAAGTATATGAGGGCACAGTTATGGACACTTACTGGACATAACCAAATACTCCTTGGCATTGGGTCATTGCCTTTAACTATTTAGGACCATAGTCTCAGGTGACAATTTGGTCAATAGACGTAACGCAGCTCTTAAAGGTAATGTTGTACATCCTAGATAGTGAGTAGCATCGAATGTCTTACAAGCTACCAGGCAAACATCTAAGATACATCTACAGATCTCTGTAAATCTGGACAAAAAGAGTGAGAAGGAAAACTAAGAGTCAAAGAAGAAACTAGTCTATAGGACTGATAGTCTACACAAACCATGGCCTCATCTCCCGGTGACCAAAAGAATTAGATGTGACAAGCTACCGCTACTGACTAATCCAAACAGGGACACAATAGGTGGTCACAGATAGAGTTAGAAAAAAAAAAAAGGAGAGAATAAAACTCAAATTCCTAAAAACTTACAGACTTACTGGACTAGTGAAGACTAGAAGAGCTTCCCAAATTATCATCTTGGGATACTTTTAAACTTGGAACTCAAACCTCTCTAAGAGGTCACCTGTTAGCCAAATGAAAGAGTGGTTCATAAAATTAACAATATCACTAGTCAGTAGTGTGCTGCTCTAAAAAAAAAAATCATCTTAATTGGATCTAAAAAAAATCATCTAACCTAATGGTTAATGTTTGCCCTAGACCAAAGATGAGACGGCAAAAGGAGACGAGAATAGAAATGAATGGAAAGAGAACAACCAAATAAAAATAATGAGAATGCTGACACATTATGCAGAATGTAACCCATGTTATTGAAAAATAAAGAAATTGTTAAATGAGAACCAATTTTCAATATAAATATTCTCCAGAACAAAAATAAAATATATTTTAAAAAATAATTAAAAAAAAAATTGGGCTGTGTTGTGTGAGATTTAGGAAGAGAAGCAAGTCAATATAATGATGTCAGGATAGGTAGATTTCCTTATTCCTAGCTTCTCTTTTCTGGCAAAGCAGGGGGGACTTACACATACATAACGGAAGATAAGTGCACAAATAGGATAATTTTTAAGGATGAGTAATAGTTACTACAAACATTTGAATTTGGTCCATATTATGCTTATTACATTCTCAACTGTAATACACATAAATGGCTCAAATAGCAATCCAAAGGTTAAAATTGAAGGAAAATGTGTTCTTATTTGTTATCTTCAAATTATAAAGCATATTTTCAGAATAGTAGAAATAAAGCAAGAGTTTAATCTGAGTAGATGTAGTCAGAAGTAATGTACTATGATGGCTATCCATGGAGAGAAGGAAGAATTAGAAGTCAATGAGGCTGACTTTCCATATCTTATTTTAAATAAGCTATTGAAATGGTTATTAAATTACAGAGATGGTAGAGAAGGACTTAAATTATCCTCTTCGGTGTTTTTTTTCTCTTGAGCTTGGAGTTGAAAAGGTTTCAGCAGAAGTTTCAGGCTAAGACAAAGTTGAAAGAAAGGATTGACCATCTACTTCTTAAAATCAACAGAAGAAAACTCTGTGAATCACAATATTGTATATGGCATTATTAAGAGGCAAGGGCAACTTGACAAAAGCTAAGAAAAACAATATGACAGTTATAAGCAAGATTAATAGTTTTACTACCTATAGTTTTCTCTGTCAAGTTTTGACACCATTTTTAATGTTACATCCCATGTCATTTTGCAATTTCTTTTTGTAACAGTGATTTATTAAATTTAATTTCTCGATAATATTATATTGTAGCAGTACAGTAAAATATGTATACATTATATTTACTATAAATGTTTATATTATTTATAATTTTGATTGATTCTTTTTGTAAAAACACAGTGTTGCTGTTCATATTCTGAAGCATATATCTTGATGTTTACATGCATGAAATTTCCTCAGATACATAACTAGGATTAAAGCTGAGAGATTTCTGGTTAGGTACATATTACAGTTTAGCATGTGATCTGAAACTGTTTCCTCAAATGCCTGCAACAACAGTATAAGGGGAGTCTTGCTAGACATCTTTGATGCTTATCAGGTTCAAGTACTGTAATATTTTTAGCGTTTTGTAATGATGGGTAGTGAGTCTCTTTTACCAATACCTGCCATCTGGTAAAACTTATAGTCGATGTAAATTGACAGTTACTGGTAACTGGGTGGAAAAGATGAGAGGCAGAGAAGAAGGTTTAGTAGTTGGAAGATACAATCTTGGTGACAGAAAAATATGTCAGAGATTGTATAAGAGAATTTTATAAGACCAACAACCTATTTATTGGGAATGCTGTACCAAAATAAAAGGCCCTTGTGCAGCTATTTTAGGAAGTAGCATATGATCAAGAACCAATGGTATGGAAGAAATCCAAGTGTAGGTGAATGAATTGGTGAAAAACAAGGCCCTGGTACTCGATGGGGCATGCCATCTGAGAAACTTTAATAAATGAATGCAATGCTAGAAGCACTCACTCATCTATGCCAAAAAAACTTGGAACACAGATCTACCTTAGTTAATTAGCTGGAACAGATCCATATTTGTATCCATTTCAAAGAAAAATGATCAAATGGAATGAAAAAATATCAAATAATATCATTAATATCACACTCAAGTAACATGTTCCTAAAGATAATTCAAAAACAGTTGCAGCAGTACATCAACAAGAAATTGAGAGATTCAAGACAGATTCAGAAAAGGACATGAAATACGAGTATCGCTGCTGACGTCAGAGCTTCACTGAAGCAGCGATGTTTACCTGTGTTTAATTGACAATGTAAATGTATTCAAACGTGTGGATCATATCAAATTATGAATGACATCACAAAAAATAGAAATTCCAGAACACTCATGTTTATGCAGAACCTGTACATACACTGGTATGCTGTGGTTCAAACAGAGAAAGGAGATACAACGTGGTTTAAAATCAAGAAAAATATTTATCAGGATTGCATCCTTTCACAATACTTATTCAAATTTGTATGCTCATTAAATACTCTTAGAAATTGGACTTGATACAGAAGAACATCACATCAAGATTGGAGGAAGACTCATTAACAATTAGCAGTATGCAAGGATATAATTTTATCTACTGAAAGCAAAAAAGGACTTGACATACTATTGATGAAGATAAAAGACTGTAACCTACAGACTACATATGAGACTACACCTCAACATAAAGAAAACAAAAATTCTTACAACTGGGCCAAAAAACAACATCAAGATAAACAGATTATATATTGACTTTGTCAACAATCAAAAAAAAATATTTTTTGTATTGTGCTTTCACTAAAAGCTTATAATCCAGATGAATTTGCTGTATAAAACCCAGCACACACACCACTAGGCAACTCTCAGTGCTCTCCTCCACCTGAAACTCCTTTGGCAGCACACTCCTGCTTTCTACCCTGAGCCTCCCATGTCCATTCAGCCAACTCCTGTCCCCCTCCAAGTGCTTATCCCACTTCTGGACAAGAGCTACTCACACAGCCTTATGTAAGTATTTCAGCCAAGAAGCATATTATTTGACAGCATCACTGTATCTTACAATCCAATTCAGTCTTGGTCTAAAGAGTTGGTTTCAGCTCTGGGCTAACAGAGAGTCCTAGGGCCATACCCCCAGGGGACCCTCCAGTCTGACAAACCATCAATTCTTGTCTGTTCTGCACATCTGTCATGGACTGAATTGTATTCCCCGCAAGAATATGTATAGACATGTGGCTGGGCCATGATTCTCATAATCATATTTTATGATTGTCCTCCATTTTGCAGTTTTCCTACACTGTATATTAAAGGATTAGGGTGGGACTGTAAATCCCTTCACAGGATCACCTCCCTGCTCCATTGTAAAGGAGTATGTCTTGTACCTGGAGTATGTCTTGTACCACCCTTTATCCTTTTGTTCTACAAGAGATAAAAGGAAAGGGAAGCAAACGGAGAATTGGGAACCTCACACCATCAAGAAAACAGCACCAGGAAAAGAGCATGTCCTACAGACCCGAGGTTCCTGCGCCAAGGTTACCCTTGAACAAAGTCTGATTCTACAGAAGGACTTTCCTCCCGAGCTGACAGAGGGAAAGCTTTCCCCTGGAGTCGATTTCCTGAATTTGGACTTGTAGCCTACCAGACTATGTAATAATAAACTTTTCTTTGTTAGAACCATCCACTCTGTCTTACTGTTCTTAGAGCAGTACCAGTTGACTAAAACAGCATCCATTTTTCTTCTGCTACCTCAGTGGCTTTACATTGTGCTCCCTGTCACAGGAATCATTGGAGGTGGCAGGGCACCATCTAGTTCTCCTGATCTCATGCTGATGTAGTCTTCGAATCCTATGACATCTTCTATCTCCTGGTCTAGTCTTTTTCTGACTTTGGCATCTATCATTCTCCAATGCTCCAGGTGGAACGGGACTAGTTGACGCTATTTAGATGGCTGTTTGCTAGCTTTTAAGATGCCAAACACCACTCAACAAAGTGGTATGCAGAAAATTAACAGCAAAAAAAACATAATTATGCCTATTAGCCTAAAAGTCCCCTGAAACCAAGAGCCCCAGACCCCAGGCCTTTGTGCTCTGTCCTTCAAAATCTTTGATTGTATTTCAAAAACATTTTACCTTTTGGTGTAGTCCAGTTGTGCTAAACTCCATTCTACTGCATGTGGTCACTTTCTTCATGTAATGTAATTCCTACCTACTATCTAATCTATGAATACCCTTCTCTGTCCTTCACCACCCTTGTAACCAGCCAAGATTATTTTCTTCTGTTTTTAAACCTCTTAATAGTGGTCCTTCTAATAATGGTCTCATGCAGCATTTGCCACTGAAAATTTGCAGCTGGCTAATTTCACTCATCATAGTATTTCCAGGTGGCTTCATGTTTTGAGATGTTTCCAAAGATCAGTGTTTTTCTTCATCACTGCATAGCAGCCCATTGTGCAAATACACGGTAGTTTGTTCATCCATTAGTCTATGGGCATCTAGATCAATTCTATCTTCTTACTGATTTGGACAGTACTGCAATAAATATTATTGTGCATGAATCTGTTCATGTGACAGAACTTAGTTCTTTAGGATATATTCCAAACAAGTAGGATTTCTGGATCATACAATATTACTATTTCTAGATTTTTAATAAAATGCAGATGGATTGGGAAAGTGGTTGTGCCATTTTACATTCCAACTATCAGTGTGCAAGACTTCCAGTCTCTCCACCCCATTTCTGACATTTATCATTTTATGTTTGTTTTTTTTTTATTATTAATGTCAGGTTTTGAGGGTGAGATGGTATCTCATTATAGTTTTGATTTGGATTTCTCTAAAGGCTAATGATCATAAACATTTCCTCATGTATCCTTTTGTCTCCTGGATGTCATCTTTACTGAAATGCCAGTTCATATACTATGCCCAGTTTTTAACTGTGTTATTTATCTTTTTCATGTTGAGGTTTTTCAGTACCTCATAGATTACAGAGAATAGATGCCAATGGGATTTGTGGTAGCAGAAAATTCTTTCCAGTCTATCCATAGTCTTTTCACTCTTTTGGTTAAGTCTTTGGGTGAGTATAAGTGTTCCATTTTTAGGAGTTCCCAGTTACCTATTTTCCCTTCTGGTGTTTGTGCTTTGCTTTTTTAGTAATATTTTGTAAACTGTTTATGCTGTGTATTGGGACTCCCAGGATTGCCCTATTTTTTCTTCCATGATCTCTATCGTTTTAGATTTTATGCTTAAATTGTTGATTCACTTTGAGTTAGTTTTTGTGTATGTGTTTAAGATGTGTCTTCTTTCTTTCTTTCTCTCTCTTTTTTTTTTTTTTTTGCAGACAGATACCCAGTTACTTCCAACACTGGTTGTTAAAGAGAATGCCTTTTCCCCAGTTTATGTACTTTGTACTTTCATCAAATACCATCTGCTCCTAGGTGAATGATGTTATGTCCAGATCCTCAATTCTGGTTCATTTATCAATGTGTCTGGTTTTGTACCAGTACCAGGATGTTTTGACTACCTTCGGCAGTGTAACAGTTTCTCAGGCTAGGTAGTATGAGGTCTCCCACTTTATTCTTCTTCAGGAATACCTTACTTTCTAGCATTTCTTCTCATTGTATTTGAAATTGGTGATTTGTGTCTCCATCCCTTTAAAAGGTGTTATTGGAATTTGTATTGGGATTGCATTGTATCTGTAGATCATTTTGGGTAGAAGAGACATTTTCACAACATTAAATTGCCCTATCACGGATATCTTTTTCCATTTTCATAGGTCTCTTTTGGTTTCTTGCAGTAGAATCTTCTAATTTTCTTTGTAGAGGCCGTTTACTCCTCTGGTTAGATTTATTCCTAGGTATTTTAGCTTACTAGGGACTACTGTAAATGGTATTGAATTGGTGATTTCCTCTTGTGATGGTCTCTTTGTTGGAGTAAAGGAATCTAATTGATTTATGTACGTTTATCTTGTATCTTATAAACACTGTTGGCATAGCAGTTAAGTGCTACAGCTGCTAACCAAAAGACTGGCAATTCAAAACCACCATGCAGTCCTTGGAAACAGTTCTACTCTGTGTTCTAGCATCAATATGAGTCAGAATCAAGTTCACGGCAGTAATTTTGTTGTTGTTGTTGTTGTTTGTGTGTAGATTCTTTAGGGTTTTTTGTGTATAAGATCTTATCATCTACATATAGAGATGCTTCTACTTCTTCCTTACCAATGTAGATGCCTTTTATTTCTTAATCCTACCTTATTGCTCTAGCTGGAACCTCCAGGACAATGTTGAATAAAAGTGATGATAATGGGCATCCTTGTCTGGTTCCCATTCTCAGTTTCAATGCATTCAGATTCTTTCCATTTAGGACAGTGTTGTCTATTGCCTTTGCATAGATGCTTTAATTATCGTGAAGAATTTCCCTTCTATTTCTATTTTGGTGAGAGTTTTTAAGATGGAAGTGTTTTGGACTTTGTCAACTGCCTTTTCTGCATCAATTTATAAAATCAAGTGGTTCTTATTTTTTAATTATGTAGTTGATTACATCAATTTTTTAATGTGGTACCATCCCTATATCACTAGTATGAACCCCACTTGGTTATGGTGAATTTATTTTTTTGATATTGTGGGATTCTTTGGAATAGGATTTTGTTGAGAGTTTTTGTATCTAAGTTCACAAGAGACATTGGTCTATAATTTTCCCTTTTTGTGTACTTCTTTACCTGATTTTTATATCAAGCTTATGCTGGTTTCGTAGAATGAATTTGGCAGTATTCTATCTTGTTCTATGCTCTGGAATACCTTTAGTAATAATGGTGTAAAATCATTTTTAAAATTTTGATAGAATTTTCTAGTGAAGCCACCAGGCCCAGGACTTTTTTAATTGAGAGATTTTTAATTAATTTTTCAATATCTTCTTTTGTGATGAATTTATTTAGTTGTTCCATTTCTGTTTTTACTAGCTTTGGTAGGTGACGTATTCTAGAAATTTATAGTTTTCCAATTTATTCAAGTATAATTTTTCATAGTACTCAGTTATAATTCTTTTAATTTCAGGTGAATCTCTTGCTATATCACTCATCTGATTTCTCATTCAAATTGTTTCTCCTATTTTTCTTTTGTTAGTTTGATCAATAGTTTTCAATTTTGTTGATCTTTTCAAAAAACCAGCTTTTGATCTGGTTAACATTTTTAGTTGTTTTTCTATACTCTGTTTCATGTAGTTCTGCTGTAATTTTTAGTACTTGGTTTCTCCTGGTGCCGAAGGGATTCTTTTGTTGATATCTTTCCACTCGTTTGAATTGTCAAATCAATGTTTTTTAACTAGACCTTTCTTCTTCTTGGATGTATGTAAATTGACCTCTGATCACTACTTTTGCTGTGTCCCAGAGTTTCAGGTAGGATGTGCTTTCATCTTCATTTGACTCTATGGATTTCTTTATTTTCTCCTTGATTTCTTGTATAACCCAGTCATTTCTGAGCATGATGTTATTCGACTTCCATAGGTTTATTTTATTTTATTCTGTTATTGATTTCTACTTTTATGACTTTATGTTCTGAAAAGATGCTTTGTAATATTTAAATCTTTTGAATTTTGTTAAGGATTGCTTTATGACCTAAAATGTGGTCAATTCTGGAGCAAGTTCCATGTATATTGGAAATGAAACTATACTTGATTGCTGTTGGGTGGAGTGTTCTGTGTATTTCTATGTTGTCACGTTGGTTGATTGTTGCATTTAGTTCTTACATGTCTTTACTGAGCTTTTCTCTAGATGTTCTGTCCTTCACTGAGACTCTTGTGTTGTAAGTCTCCTGTTACTATTATAGAAATGCCCATTTCTGTTTTCAACATAGTATTTGTTTTATGTATTTTGGAGCCTTATTTTTAACCCATGTAGATGTTTAATATGGTTATATCTTTCTGGAGTATTGATCCTTTAGTCATTACGTAGTGTCCTTTCTCATCAAATGTGGTAGATTTTATTTTAAAGTCTATTTTATAAGAAATTTATATTGCCATTGCTGCTCTTTTTTGAATGTTGTTAGCTTTATATATGTTTTTCCATCCTTTCAACCTGTTTGTGTCTTTGAATATAAGGTATGTCTCCTGTAGGCACATATAGATGGGTCAATAGGTATGAGCTTAGTGCTGTCATTTTAATGTCTTTTTTGTGTATTGCAGATAAGTCCTTCGTAACCTTTAATTTTTCTCTGCTGAATCTTTTCTCTTTATGTGTTTTCTCTTCATCTTTTACATTGCTTGTGGTTTTGTATCTGCTATGACTTCATATTTTTCTTGTTCATTATTTTGATGTGTGGGGTTTATAGTTTTCTTTGTGGTTACCTTAATATTTACCTCTATTTTTTTCTCAACTTATACCAGCCTTTAATTTCTTTATAGTTCCTTGCCAAAAGATCTAATACACCATTTACTTTTGAGTCTCTCTTTTTTGTTATAGTGTTTGCATAATGACCTTTTTATTTCTCTATTTTCAGTGTTTTGCCTATGTTTTATTTTTATGATTCCCCTATTTGAATTGATATTCAGTTGCTCTGTTCTGTGTTCTCCTCTTGGGTTGCAGTCTAGTGATAAGGATTTTCTAATCAAAGAATTCCAATTAGTATTTATTATAATTTTAGTTTGTTTTTGAGAATTCTCTAAATTTTTGTTTATCTAGAAATGTCCTAAATTCACCATCCTATTTGAGAGACTATTTTGCTGGATATATAATTTTTGGCAGGCAATTATTTTCCTCAAGGCTTCACATTTGGCATCTTCAATTGCTTTCTTGCCTGCATGGTTTCTGCTGAGTATTCCAAGCTTAGTCTCATAGATTCTCTTTTGCAGGTTATTTTTCATTTATCCCTAGCCACTTTTAAAAGTATCTCCTTGTCTTTAGTTTTGGCAAGTTTGATTATAATATAACTTGATGTCTTTCTTTTGACATCTACCCTTTATAGATCTATCCTGTGTGCATTTCAGTGAGCTTCTTAAACAGATATCTTCTCATTTTTCACGATACCAAGGAAGTTTTCTGCTAGTAAATCTTCAGCAAGTCTCTCTGTAATTTCTCTTAAACTTTTGTTCTGGTATTCCAATCTTTCATACATTATTCATCTTCATAGAGCCCCAAATAATTCTTAGTGTTTCTGGATTTTTTTTAAAACAAAGAAAACTTATTTTCTCTGAATTTTCTCAAATACACTGATGTTGAGAAGTACCTTATCTTGAACCTCACTAATTTGACTTCTGTTGTCTCAGTTTTGTTCCTTTGACCTTCTATTGAGTGGTCTGATTCACAATTTTGTTATTAATTTGTTGAATTTCTAATTTTTGCCACTCTATGCTTTCTTGTAGCCTGTTCAGTTTATTACTGTATTCTGCTATACTTTGTCTCATGTCCTTTGTCATCTATTGAAGAGTTCTAAATATTAATCCTTCGTATTCTGAGAGTTCCAGGAAGTTCTCTTCCACTGGAAAATTTAATTTTGTGTTTTGGGAGCTTTCTAAAGAACTCATGGTCTGTTTCTTCAATTGCCTTGATATGCACTGTTCCAAGACATCAGTAAATTGTGTTTTTTTTTTTTTTTTTTTTTTTGGTTTGTTTGCCTATATGTTCTAGCTTCTTGTTTTGAAATGTAATAATATGCTGGGCGTGTGCAATAGTTTTGTTATTATTGTTTTTGAAGCTTAGATGTCCTTTCACCAGGTAGTTTTAGCTATTGCTAGACACTGGAGCCCATAACTCTGCTTAAATTTCTAATATGAATTCAGCGTAGGTGTTCAGGTAGTTAGTCACCAAGTGCATTTAGGTAGTCACTAAGCATGTGATACAGGCTGTTGCCTACTGTACTAGGGCCTACAGGGGTGATTAGTACAGTGGCACATCTCTGGCTGTAGCCACTGAGAAAAACAGGGTGCTATCAGCTTTCCCTGAGTGTATGTTAGAATGGTTTATCTCCTTAAATCTGAATCCAAATGAAGAAACAATTCCTGCACGGGTTTTCTAGCTTAGGGGAGCTGGCTGAAATATTTCCCCTTCTCCAAAAATGTTAAATTTTTCTCCTTCATTGAGACTAGTACAGGACGAGCTTAATAGTGCCTGTTTTTTAGCTCGGTTAATGGTGTCAGACTCCATACCTTGGTTCAATGAAAATAAGGGAGGAGGAGAATGGCTGAGGGAGGGCTTAAGGTGCCCTATTTTGTGCTCAATTGGCAGAGTCAGACTCTAGTACCAGGCACAGTCCAGAGAAGGAGGGTGGAAAACCGGGAAAAGGGAGATAGACCTATTTTGAAAGAAAGATTTAGGTTATACAAAAACATTTATCTTTAAACAACCTGTAATTCTACATTAGTTCTGGAGGCACAAGTAGATTCTCCAGACAATCACCCCAGCTGAGGAGAATACCCGCCAACCTCCATACTTGGTTCACCGTGAGGTGACTGGGACCGTTTCCTAGCAGGTCAGGCTTTTGAAATCTTGTGTACTTCCGGTATAAGTCTCCATTCCCTATTGCACATTCCAATTTCTCAACTTTTCCTTTGATGTCCAGGGATCCTAGGATGTCGATGTACTAGAGTCATTTGTTCTTTCGGTCTTCGTTGTTCAAGGGGTCATGGGAAGTGTCTGTCTGCTCCATTATCTTCACCCCACCTCTAATTTGTTGACAGTTTCATCATATTTGGATGCAAAATCAATGCTCATGAAAGTAGCAGGCAAAAATTCAAAGGATGTATTGTACTGGACAAATCTGATGCAAAAGATATTTTTTAAAGTGTTAAAAAGCAAGGATGTCACTTCAAAGTCTTAGATGTATTTGACCCGGACATAATATTTTTAATCATCTCATAATCATTCAAAAACTGGACAAAAAAAAATAAAGAATACCAAAATGAAATGTAGATCTTTAACTATGGTGTGGGCAAAGATTAATACACTATGGGCTGTTAAGAAGAAGAAACACATCTATCTTGGAAAAAGGACAACCAGAATGTCCATTAGAAGAGAGAATAGTAAGACGTCATCTTGCATGTTTCAGATACATTGTCCAGAGGTACCAGTCTCTGGAGAAGGACATCATATTGCACAAAAAAGAGGGTCATCAAAAAAGGAAGATCCTCAGCAAGATAGATTGCCACTGTGGTTGCATCAGCGAGCTGAAGCCTAACAATGACTTGTAAGGGTGGCACAGGACTGGGAAATGTTTCATTATGCTACATAGGGTCACTATGTATAGAATCAACTGGACAATGCTCAACAACAACTAATAGTTTAACTCATGGCTACTTTAATTCAGATTTGTAGAAATACTGATTAATTTGAATGCTGGTTCATAGTCTCATTGGCTATTTGAATTTTGTCTTTTGTGAAAGACTTGCTTTTACTAAATTTTCTACAGGATTGTCTTTACCACAGGGGTTTATGTGTTTTGTCATTATTTTTCTCTCTATATAGCATGCCTTTATGTATTCTGTGCTTTTTGAGAAGCTATTCCTTTTATGACTTTGGTCATATTTAAGAACAGAGTCTTATTGCAAAGTCACAAAAGCAATATTCCATATGTCTTAGTTTACTACGGTTGCTCTAACAGGAATGTCACAGGAGGTTACTTTAACAAACAGAATTTGCCTTTCCCTCACAATTTAGGTTAGAAATCTGAGTTTAGGGTACTGGCTTAAAGGGAAGGCTTTTTTCTCTGGCAGCTCTGGGAAAAAGTTCTTGTCTCTTCCAGCTTCTGTTTCCAGGGAATTGTTGTTACTCAGTAGCAGTCTCTCCTCATTGTTCTGGTTGCTTCTCTGTCCTAATCTGCTATCTTTATATCACGTGTGTTACTGGCTTGAAAGATACCACTAGTAAGACTTCTTAACATAGAAAATCCATTCCCAAATAAAAGTGAAACCAAAATTACAGTGATTAGTATTTAGAATATATATTTTTAGAGGACAAAGTTCAATCCACAGTATCATACTACTTTTGAAAACATAAACCTATCACGAAAAGATTTTCCTGCCCTGTGCCAGGTAGAATATAGTATTGCCAAATTAAGCAAATAAAAGATATACAGTTAAATTTTAATTTCTGATAAATGATAGTTTTAAAGTACAAATGCATACTATGCAGTGGTTGGCACATACTAACTGTAACAATTACCCATTAGTTATCCAAAGTTCAATTTTACCGGTTATCCTGTGTTTTATCTGGTAACCCTATTAGGGTTAAGATTTCATTTGTCTTTTTGTCTGAACATACTCTTTTCTCAGCACTATTGTAATAGTCCAGTCTTCACTCTGAAGCCTATATGGCCTCCTTGGTCACTTTTAGGTTTACCAATACACATGTTTCCCACTCACCCTACCTCAATGCCAGGTTATTTTTCCTGTATCTTTAGGCTACTTATTCTTACTGTCAATATAATCTAACTAGTGTTAATTGCAATATCTTTATACATAGTAAGGCAAAACTTATCATGTGTTTTGGCTGTTATTGATATTTTATATTTATTTATAGTAGAATTAAGCTGTGCAGTTCAGTACACACACCAAAACGCAGAGTGAAAATTATCACCTCAAAATATTGATTCTTTCAAAAGAGTCATTTTCCATCCACTTACTTACCTAGAGGACTCATTCAATTTGTATAATTTCCTTCACGAAAACTTTATCTAAATTTTGTTGAATTTTTCCTTAGGTAGGTCACGTTATTATATAATTTCAAAAGATGATTGTTACTTAGCTATAAAAATGATATTGATTTCTACATACTAATTTTTAGCAAGGAAAGTTTTTTAAATACCTTATATCAATTTCTCAATTCCCTGTTTTGTTCTAATCTATTGAGATATTTGCATCAATACAACATATATATCTCACCTATGGCAATTTTAGTAAGATATATCTGAGAACATCATTGTTCAATTTTTTCTTACTCCTGATTGTTTTGATAGTTTTCTTCCTTTAAATTTTGGCACACAATTTTAGTCATTTGCCAATATTTTTAAAAATTTACTATAATAACCAAAGGAGCCAGGATGGCTCAGTGTTTAAAAGGCTCACTTGCTAACTAAAATGCCAGTAGTTAAAAGCCCTCAGCAGCTGTCCTAGGAAAAGTTGGGACAGCATGCTTCTGTAAAGTTTAGAGCCTTGGAAACCATACAGCACCGTTCTATTCTGTCCATAGGGTTGCTATGAGTTGAAATCACTTAAAGTTATTGAATTATATTAACTGAATTTTCATTGGTATTACATTAAATTTTTAAAGCAGTGTATTAAATACACTTTATTGTCGTATAGTTGTTCAATCTAGGACCATGATATGACTCTCAAATTATTTAAATCTTTTAAAATTAACTGGTAGAAGGTATTGTGATTTTCTAAACAGAAATATAATCTATTGTTTATTATTCTAATTCCTAGCATTCAATATTTTCAATGCTTAATAAATGGAATAATTTTGTAAAGTATGTGTGCAAAATCATAGGTGTTATGATTTAGAAATATAGTTTTTATATCAAACTTGTATTCAACTCCGTTGTTAAATTCACTAATAAAATGTTATGCGAATAGTAACTGTTGTATTACTGTTACAAAATACACTTTTCAAAAATGTTTATGCCTTCTTTGCAACAACTTGTGCTTTTAATTTTCTGCCTTACTGCATGCACAGGAATTTTCAGCATAGTATTGATTGTAGTAATACAGAGTACAGCTTATTTTATCTCATTCTTGAACTAAAGTAGCAACACTATCAATATTCTTCTTTTACTATAGCATTTACTATGTCTCTTTTTTGTTTGTTTTTATGTGTAAAATTATTCTCAACATTTAAAAAATTCCCTTCTAATCCTTGTTTGAAAAATGTTTTAATAATAATAGATTTAAATATTTTTCTTTCATCTCTTCAGATGACCAAACGATTTCTCTATCATATTTCAGTTTTTCCAACTCATGTTGCTGTGATGTTGTTATGCTGAAGTTTTGTTACCGTTGTGTCAAATCGCAACTGAATCATTCATGGTGAACAGATTCCAGTGAAATTCCCAGACTAAGATAAACTATGAAGAAAAGCTTGTCGAGTTACTTCCTAAAATTAGTGAGTGAAGAACTTGAGAATCACTGCAGAAAGTTTTGCAACTCACTTGCATTAGACATGTTAGTTACCAGGAGGAATCAATTGCTGGTAGAGGAACATTATGTTTGATGAAGCAGATGTTTAGAGAAGATAAGGAATTCTCTCAGTGAGGAAAACTGACAGCCACATGGATAAACCTGAACATGCTGATGACTGAAGGATACTACTGGTCTGGGCAATGTTTGTTCTGTACATATATTCAACATGAGTTGACATTTACAGGAAGGCAGGTATTTTAATATCTTGGTGAATTATAGACACGGATTTGGGAAAAGCAAAAAAAACTTGCAGTTCTCCCAAAAACTGTCTCTATTTTTTCCTTTTTGCAATACTCTTTTAAGGTTTTAGTATCAACATTACCTAATTTCATCAAACGAGCTCAGAATTTTTGTTGTTTTCTAATACCTGAAGAAAAATACAAGATTATTGTAAATATTTTTAAATTTGGTTGAAGTAATCATTAAAAACTTTAAATTTTGTTTATTTGTCTTTGATATTTTAAGTTGTAAAATCAAAATCTTTATTAACAGAAAAATATTTTAGTTTTCCATTTCATTTGAAAGAAGACTTCATTTAAAGCAATCTTTTACAGAAGATGTGCACAATGAAATATATAGTTTAACTTTACGGATGATGTTGATCCCTGAAAAATGAAATTATTGACTTTAATTTTTTATCCAGTTATTACAATGATGATTCCTGGTGACATAGTGGTTAAGAGCATTAGCTACTAATCAAAAGGTCAATAATTCAAATTGACCAGACCCTCTTTGGAAACTCTATGGGGTAGTTCTATTCCGTCCTATAGGATCACTATGAGTCAGTATTGACTTGATGACAACAGGATTTTTTTGTTTGTTTCTTTGTTTATACCAAGATATATACATCCATGTTTGTTTCTACAGCTATACAGAATTAGCTTTATGACAACTAATGATGTTGACTCATGGAATACTGAAGACCAAAGACCAGATGAACTGTGAGATGACATCAACGGTATTGGTTATGAAGAAAGCAAAAGGTTGTAAAAAAAAAATGTAGGGGGAAAAAAAAGACCAAAGTAGATGTCAGAAGAGGCTCTAAAACCTGATCTTGAATGTACTGTGGAGAAAGAAAAAGGAAGAAATGATGAAGTCAAATAGCTTAGCAGAAAATTGCAAAGGCAACATGAGAAGACAAGGTGGAGTATTATAATGAAATATTCGAAGCTCTGGAGTTCAAAAGCTAAAAAGGAAGAACACAATTAACATTTCTCAAACTGAAAAAGCTGAAGAACAAAAACATTTCACTACTTGCAACACTAAAGGATTCCATGGGCAAGAGAAAGTAGCTCTGGTGACACAGTGGTTAAGATCTTAGCTACTAAGCAAAAGGTTGGCAGCCTCCTTTGGTAAAGATTACAGCCTAGAAAGCCCTATGGGGCATTTCTATTGTGTCCAAAATTGTCATTTTGAGTTGAAATTGACTTGAAGGCAATGAGTATTGTTTTTGCTTTTAATAGACAAACATCAAGAACCAATAACATTGAAAGAAGTACAAGCGGCACCGAGGGCATCAGTGAAGAAGAGTGCTCGGTGAATTGATGGGACACCAACTAGATTTTTCAACAGATGGATGCAGTGTTAGAAGCACTCATTCATCAATGCAAATGACTTTGGAAGATACATAATCTACTTAGACAACTGACTAGAAAAGATCAATATTTGTTCTCATTTCAAAGAAAGGTGGTCCAGTAAAATGCAAAAAATACATAACAATATCATTAATACAACAAGCAAGTAAAATTTTGCTGGAGATCAGTCAAAAATGGTTGCAGCAATACACTGACAGGGAGCTTCAAGAAATTCAAGTGGAATTTAGAAGGGGGACACAGAAGGCGGGATGGCATTGCTTCTGTCAGATGGATCCTGGCTGAAAGCAGAAAGTATAAGAAAATTGTTAATCTGTATTTTCATCACAGGGCAAAGGCATTATACTGTGGGTATCATAACAGATTATGGTAACATTGCAGACAACAGGTATTCCAAAATACTTACTTGTGCCCATGTAGAACTTGCACAATTCACCAAGAGACAGTTATTCTAACAAAGCAAGATAATAATAAGTGATTTAAAATAAGGAAAGGTGTGAGTCAGGTTTGCGCTCTTTCTCCATATTTATTCATAATAGTCTGTATGCTGAGCAAACAATCTGAGAAGTAGTGTTATATGAAGAATATTCAATCAGGATTAGAAGTTTCCTTAACAACCTGAGATGTGCAGATGACATGGCTTTGCTGGCTGAATGTAAAGACAACTTGGACTACGAACTGAAGAAGGACTAAAATTACAGCCTTCAGTGTGGATTAGACCTCAACATAAAACAAAAATCTTCAAAACTGGACGGATAAGAAACATATGATAAAAGGAAAAATTTGCTGATGTTGTCAGGTGATTTCATTTTACTGGAATCAACAATCAATACAACGAAAGCAACAGTTTAAACATCAAAAGATAAATTGATTTAAGCAAGTATGCTGCAATAGACTTTGATAGAGTTTGTGTGCAGTAGAGTAGCCATTAGTCATTAAGAGTTTATAGTCCTCATTTCAATTAAACAGGATATTAAAAGGATCAAGAAGAGAAGAAAATACAAAGGTAAGCATAGTGGTCTGAATAGTGATGTGAGATGAAAATAACTACAAGCCAATAAAATCTTACACACAAGTTATATAGTGGAGGAAACCATGTGTTGATGCATTATTTCATACTGGATACATTTCACTTGGCAATGCATTTCTGAGAATGAAGGGACTATATCCCACAGTAAACTCTATAAAGGATAGAAAACATCTCCTAAGAGCTAGAGAGACAGACTCACAAGCATCTTTTGAGACAGTCATGAATTCCTTTATAAGGTTCTCATTTAAAATTATTTAAAATAAGGCAAGTTTTTAATCCTTGTGCATTGTCTTACTCTAATATATATAAAATACTAAAAGACAGAGACACATGAAACTTTTGTTAATTCATTATAACTTTGTCAAAATTCTTTAAACCAGAAAACAATGTCAAGCTCATTTTTTCACATTTCATCTGATTCTGCTTTTTACTCAACACACGTGTAACAGATTGTATGGCAATTACTCTTAAAATACTTCACAACATATTACCTATCTCCACTTATAAATTTACAACAATATATCCCTATTTTAAATCTTTCTGAGTACATAAAGTAATTCTTGGTTTTCACATCACAATACATATTCTGAGTCAACACAATAAAGTGTTCTATAATTCTCACTCTTCATACTGTTATCTATAATTTGCTATGATCTACACAGCCAAGAACCTTCCCATAGTTGATAAAAAGGGGAATATCTACCTGGTATTCTCTGCCTCCAGCCAGTATCTGCTTACCCTCAGAAATAATATTCTTCATTCCAAATCCTGTTTTTAATGTGACTTGAACTTCTGGCAGTGTCATGTCAATGTATAACTGTAATGATTTTTGTATTACCTTTAGGAAAATTTTTCTAGCATATAATATTGTTCATATTGCTCTATAACTTCTACTTTCCGTCTCATTTCCTTTCTTCGCAATTGGCACAAATGAGAATTTTTTATTCATTGTTCAGGTAGCTGACATGCAAATTGCTTGACATATATATATGTAAGCACTTCCAGCATGGCAGCTGCTTGTTGAGGCATCTCAGTTAGTATTCCATTAATTCCCAGATTTTGTTCACCTACCAATTCCTTCAGTAAAGTTTAGACATCTTCCTTAAATATTCAGTACTAGTGATTCTTGATCATATATTGCCTCCTGAAATAGTTGCATGTCAACTAATTCTTCTTTATGCAGTGACTAGTACATCTCTTCCATTGTCTTTTGATGCTTTCTACATAATCTAATGTTTTCTCCAAAAATCCTTCAAAATTAGTCACCATACAACCTCTCAATGTAACTCCTTAGCATTTATTTGAAAGATAGAAAATTTAGGTTACACAAAACCTGTACACAAATATTCTTATCTTTATTTTTAATAGCCCCAAACTGTAAAGTATTTCTATAGCTTCAACGAATTAGTGTTTAAAATATAACACATTCATATCACTTGATACTACTCAGAAATAAAAAGTATCTATTGATTTCATAAACCCTAAGAAAATTATGCTGAGAGGAAAAAGCCAGTCTTAAAATTTATCTAACTTTTGTGTAATAACATAATTATGGATTATTGATGGCCAGAGCTTAAGAATGAAAAAAAGTATGGAATGAGTATAGTTTTAGGGATAACTCTGGAGAGCCTATAAAACACATTATAGAAGCCCCTTAGTCTAACAGTTGAAAATGCTTCTCTGAGATGAGGGCCCTATAATTGGATCTCCCACCTAAGAAGAAATCCTGACTTTTATAAAGGGATAAAACTTGGTTACAACATAAATATTTCAAAATGATTATCTTAATATCAAACGTATGGGTTAAGAAGATCACCCTACACTATTGGATGGTAGTATAAATGATTTTCTTTTAAAGCGTCACCAGTAATTTGTCATAAAATTGTAAGTGCACACATCCTACCACCTGGAAATCCTGTACTTAGAAATCTACCAGAAAATATTTTCCATATCTGATGGATTTTCACTGTAGCATTATTTGCAAAAGATACCAGAAAGTAGCTAACACACCAGAAAAAGATTATGCAAAATTTAGTTCATTTCAAACACTAAAATATGAGAATTTTAATTCATCAAGCTAAGTCTACAGAAATCAAACTAATGCAAACAAAAAATGATACCAAGTGAATGAAATGAAATAACAGAGAACTATATTACATGACATGAATTATGTAGACATTTTGAAACTTGCAAAATAATGACATATATTACCTAGTGATGTAAATGTATGTAAAGAAAATATTAAAACCTTTGTAAGAATTGTCCATACAAAATTTTGAAAAATAATTCCATTTGAAGAAGAGAGAAGAGTGTTGGGAGACTTCAACATCCTTTATTATTTTTGAAACAAAATCTGTGTTAATACTTCCAAAATGCCAACATTTGTTGGATGGTTGTTGCACTTTTCTCTAGGTTTAAATATGTCATCATTTGTCATTTTTAATTCTTTTTCTTTTTTTACCAGACAAATGTTAACCAGATGAATGCAGGTGTGGTTTATTTAAATTAAAAAGTGGACTTTAAAGCCTTAAATTAAAATGATACAATATGATATTAATAAAAGGCAAAATCTGCAGTTTAAAAATAGCACTGGGTAACTAGTTATTCACCTATTAACAAAAAATTTCAAGCATGTTTTAATAATGTCACAAAATGATAAAAAATTAAAGTGTAAAAATATAATCATCAAATGCTAGTTTGAAGTATCTTATTCTATCATTCATTGATTTTTTTTTCATTTTTCTGTCTATTCATTCAGAAAATGCCGTGAACTATGGAAATACAGACCTATGTATTGCTCTGTTTCTCTGCTTGCATTGCATATACAGACAAAAAGTGACTCAAAATTACAGGCAGTCATAAGACTGTTAGAAATGAGACATATTAAATAAAAAGTAAATAATAACAGATTTCCAGTGAAGTTCAGGAGGAAAAAGAATGCTCTTTCAAATTTCAATAAAGCCGTATTGAGAATCAAACTAAGTAAAATAGATTTCACTATTTACTGGAAAATTAATAATCAATTCTCTGCTAAACCACACATCCTGAGAAGTCAGGATGGTGAGACTTCGTATCATGTATTTTGTACACGTTGTCAGAAGGCACCAGTCCCTGAAAAATACATCATGCTCGGTAGAGTAGGTCAGTGAAATAGAGGAAGATCCTCAATAAGACGTGTTAACGCACAGGCTGTTACAATGGGCTCAAGCATGACAATGATTGTGAGGATGGTGCTGGACGCACAGTGGTTCCTTCTGTTGTGTGTGGGGTTGCTGTGAGACTAACCACAACATTCACACCACGCTGCCTCAGTTAACAGAGGTACAATGGTAAATCAAATTAATAATCTTGCACTGATGAATGCTATGTGTAAGAGTACTGCCACTTAAGTTCATGAACTCATCCTAGAAAAATTGCTATGTACCTCGTTAATGAAAATCACTATAGTCATCTTCAAAGTACTCCTCTTGGGAAGCTATGCACTGATGCCAGCGCTTAGTTATCCTTCAATCAGTTTTGGTACTCTTCTTCTGGAATGTCCATCAAAGCTGTTTTTGTATTACCCTTGATGTCCTAAATGTTCCCAAATGTCTTCCTTTCAAAAAGTTGTTGGAGGCCGGATCAGGTGAGTAGGAAGGATGTTCCAATACAGTTATTTGTTTACTGGCTAAAAACTCTCCCACAGATAACTATACAATTAAGTTCATGAGTCTGCCACCATGTCACTGTGCACAATGGCCATTCTAGAAGGAGTCCCAGAATTGCTTTGAAGGATGGACTGAGCTCTGGCATCAGTGCATAGCTTCCCAAGGCAATACTTTGAAGGCGATTGTAGTGATACTCAGCAATGAGGTATGTAGCCCTTAAAACAATTAAGTTCGCAGACTTAATTGCTGGACTGTGTACATTCTCTTTATCTCTGGTCCATAAGTTAAAATATATATGGTGTTCTATGCATTTTAGAGTTTTCATTACCTCTTCTCTGATTTCTCCTGCTGTAGACAATATTAAGGAATCTTACAGAGTAAGGAATCAAAATGGTATTTTGAAATTCAAATATTATTTCAGTTAATTTTTTGTCAAATTGTGGTACCATAAAACTAGTATCTCTTGTAACTTAGACTCTTATTTTTATATAAACACAGTACAAGGCACTTTTTAGAAATCACCTGGGGCAGTTGTACACTCTCCCATGTGGTTTCTATAAGTAGGATTCTACTAGACAGCCACAGGATTTTTGTTTGTTTTCTTTTTGTTTATTTGATATTTATTTTTATAATTATGTTATAATTTGACACAGTTAGTCCTTGATAAAAACTCAACAACTTATAAGAGTTCTTAAAATATAAATGGATTTTCAAGAAAAGATGTTGTCCAAATGCAACTGCTTTTCAAAATAACTACACATTTTTCTACTGTTTTTCACATACCTCTTATTTATTAGTTCTGACCCAATGAAATTTAATTTCAGTAAGTTATTATTATGAACTATCTTTTCTAGCTTTGACTTATCTACCATCTTGTACTTATTATTCCTATTCTTCTGAATTCTTGCGTGTTTGAAAAGGAAGTAAAATTTCCTCTGTTGGCTTTCTGTATCTTGACCAAAACCACTGAAATTGTTAATTTTTCTTCTGTCTTTGGATAAATAACAAACTTTTCTTTCACAGGAACTTGAAAATACAACTTTGTAATTGAGTTGTATGTTTTTCAATAACGTTTCTCTGAAAACTAGCCAACTTATGTCTTCTAAAAAGTGATTGTCATGCCTCTTTGTCTCTTGTCACAGAAGTTATAAATTGGAAACTGCTAATATTTCCCAATACATTACACAATATGACATGGTTTTTAAATCATAGTTTAAATTATTTCTTAACATCTGTTACAAGATACGGTGATTACCTTTGGAATAAAGACAAATATGGATGGCCATGGGAGACATAAAAATGGTATTAATCTTGTTTAATGAAAATTAAAGAAAGCAGTTAATTAAGGAATAAGGGTTACGTTTTAGAAGGAATGAAGATAGCATTTCCAAGAGGAGATGCATTGTTGTGCAAAGACTTTTTGTTAAAAAGAAGAACTCATTACAAATGGCTGAGATATATGAAGTGTTGGTGTAGGGTTGAAAAGCTACAATGTTAATTGGAAATAGAGTAGTAAATTAAGCAAAGCCAGGTACTAGATAGTTTCATATATTGTACTGAGGAGTTTTACAGTGCAGGCAATGAGAAATTACAACATGAGTTTTTTTTTTTTGTTTTGTTTTTTTTTTAAGATTTAGAAGCAAAGGGTTAACAGCTGTTTCTGTAGATTTTTCCAGCCTCAAAAGTGTTTAAGAATTTGATTCATGGATGAGTTCCTTTCAAAACACTAACTTAAAGAATTTATAGGAGGTAGATACGAGTGTATCTATGGAGCACTAGTGGTGCAGTGCTGACGTTTTCAGCTGCTAACAAAAAACAGGCTGTTCAAACCCATCTGCCACCCCAGTTATCCAAACCGATGACTTCTCTGAGTTGAGACAGTCTGTGTGCACCCATCGTTTATCACAAATATCTTGAACTGAGGAAATGGATTATAGAAACTGCGTCTGAAACTGAAAAAACAAGGGGTTTCTTTATGTTGTTCAGAATGCGGTGCTGTTTTCTATCCTGTGTTAGCTTCTAGTAGTAAATAAAGTTGGTACTAGGAGAACCCCACTGTTTCTCAGGAATTATTAAACCAAACCCAGTCAAGCCAAGTGCCGTCGAGTCGGCCATGATCACTATATTAACCACGCAGTAGAGTGGAGTAGGCATCACAAAATCTATCACTTGACACATTCAATTGAAGGAATGCCAGAGAGAAAAGCTAGTTAAAATTTGATAGCTAACATGTATATAATATGAAATAAAATAAACATAGTGGAAATGAGAAAGACTAGACAGATGCCAGGGACACTTCAAACTTTGCATCAGTATTCCTGTTAGCCTTTCCCGCAGGCCTGGAGTCTGCCCCACGACAACTCACAGGGGCTTGCTACACTGCCGTTCTTTTCTAGTCTTCTTTTCTTTCTTCTTTCCTTTTACTTAACCCTATATGCCACCTTCCTCCCTGCTCTGCTGGCTCTCACCAGGCTGCCATAGATAGAGGACCACGGGTGTATCTGTCTCTGCCTCGGAGACAGTCTTCCCCCAACTAGCAGCTGCCATCATGTCACCATTTATTTTTGCTCTTTTGTTTTCTCTTTCTTTCCACCTCCAACTGAGGCCCACAAGGCACCTCCCTACCTGAAAACTCCCATATCCATCACACTCTCAGACATGGATATCCTAATTTTTATCCTTATCTTCTTTTCCTTTTATTTTTTCCACCCCCCTACTAAGCCCTGTTTACAAGTTTTTGCCTTGATACAATTCCCCGTTGCACTGCCACAGTGTGCGTATCCTCAGCCTTCAGAATGGCTGCACAACAGACCCACACACCTCTCCTGTAATGATACATGCCTAGCTGCTGAAGAGTGGGAAGTGAGCTTACACCACTCCTTGTCCAATACCGCTGCGTATCTGGTGGGAGACTGTGAATGCCCCCACACTGCTCGACCAACATCAAGAGCCAGATAACGTCTGCCTACTCTGCCCCTGGCCAAGTTGTCAAACCAGTGTACAGTAAAGTGATCTCTCCCTGCCTGCTACTACCCTGCCCACTCAGACAATGTGGTGATAGGTCTTGTGCCACAGACAAGCAGCAGCAAAGCACACCTCATACACCGAGCTTCATATGTCAAAACAACACAAAGAAGCAGGATGAAGTAAATGAACATACGATTCATAAACAAAATATTACCTTAGTGTCTCAGACACAAAAGACAATGTAAAAATATATTTAAAAAGCAGGACAAGATAACCAAACTAAGTGATCAAGCTAAAAAATATGATGACCTTCTGGTAGAAGAAAGGACAGGGTAACTACCTGATGTGGAATTCAAAAGACTAATATTTAGGACACACCTAGATATTAAGAAAGAGGTCAAGGAAAACACAGACAAAATCATGGAAAACACAGAAAAAAACTACAAAAACATAGTGAAAGTCAAGGAAAGCTTAAGTAAAGCAATAAAAGAATTCAGGAAAATAAATAAATAGTCAAAATAAATAAACATTTAGAAATCTTGACCAAAACGACATGGGGAAAAGAGGACCCAGAGGACAGAGAGATCCACGTAAGTGGATATCTACATCAACTCATGACTAGAAGAATCGGATGGTGCCCAATCACCACCGGTATTAGCTGCAATGGAGCTCACAAAGTTGAGTCTCACCGGCAACACAAGAATGAAAAGTGATGCACCCTGAGATCTCCACTAAAAGATTGCAATTGATGATCCAGGGGCTTTGGGGTCACCTGGGAGCATGGCCTCTGGGCCTGATGCTAACCCTGCCCATAAATCATAATGAAGGTCCACTCTTTGGACAGGAATGAATTGGACTTGGTGATGTAGAATGACCATATCTTGGGTGCACTTTATGGTTCTATGCATCTATAGGATATCATCTTCCTGACCTCTTACTGGAGGAAGGGGAGTGGTTGGAGAGGAGGGGAAAGGAGATTATTGGGAGTATGAGACATGTATGGAGCAGAGAGGAAGAGTGTGCTGTGAGTGGGCAGGGAGAGCAGTGGAAGCTGCATATAGCTGGGTATGCAAATTTACACGGGAGTGTACATTTTCATTCAGTCATAATTTAAAAAAAGAATAGAAATCATCCCCAAAATAGCAACTGGAATACCAAGGATAAACAATAAAATTTCAGAAATTGACAAATTGTTAGAAGGTTTTAGGAGCAAACGCGACACAATGGAAGATAGAATCAAAGGGACTGAGGAGAAATCTAAGGATGGTACATTGAGGAAAAATCATAGAAAAGAAAGAAAAATGAAATCTTAAGATTTATATGGGGCACAGTTAAAAGCCAAAAAGAAAAAAAAAAAATCACATCTTTTGAGTTCCTGGACAGGGGGATAAAATGGAAAACACAGAGAAGATTGCTGATGCTTGCTGATATAAAACTTACCAGATCTCATGAAAAGAAGAGAAGCTGACCATTCAAGAAACACAGTCAAACCCCTATAGAACATATTGCAAGAGAAACCTACCATGGCATATCATAGTGACACTTGACCCCCAAAAAGAAAAAGAGAGTCCTAAAAGCAGCTCTAGCAAAACAAAAAGTTACTTACAAAGGGAAAACAGTATAACCAACTCTGATTACTCAGCAGTTTAGGCAGGGAACAAGTCAATGGAATATTTATAAAACCTTAAAAAAATTGTCAACCAAGAATAACATATCTTACAAAACTCACTTATGATGGCAAAATTAGCATATTTCCAGATGAACAGCAATTAAGAGATATTAAATTCATGAGAAATATTAAAGAGAGTCTTTTGGTTAGAGAATCAATATCAGGCAAGAACCATAGGCTGGGACACATTAGTCAAGTATTGTCCTAGGTGAAGAACTCTGAGACAAAACAAATTTAAAAGACTTAAAAAAGGGAAATAAAGACATCAATGTATAAATGATGATGTAAAAAGGGTAATAAATCATGTAGATATAGAACTTTCAAATGGAAAGGAAGTGAAGGCATTATCGACTGGTTCAAACTTAGAACCTTAATAGTAAATTTCAAGTTGGTCACAAAGTAAGTTAACAATCCTACACATCAAAACAGAAAAGTGGAAAACTGCATAAAGGCTTAATAAACATAAAATAACAATGAAATTAAAGAAAATCCACAAACAAAAGAAGCTCAATGCAGAAATATAAGGGGAACACAAGAAACATCAGCACCACAAACACACACACACAATAGCAACAAAATGACAGAAATAAATTTATAGGTAATCACACTGATTAATGTGTGATTATCACACTGATGTATACAGCTTAAATATACTCATAAAGAGACAGTGACTGTCAGAGTGTATTAACAAGTGTGATCCTTCAATATGCTGTCTGCAGAAGACACATCTTAGACACAAAGATATAACCAAAGGATGGAAAAAATGTATGAAGCAAACATTAACCAGAAAAGACAGGAGAGTGAATACTAACCTCAGATGAAACAAACTTTAAGGCAAAATGAACAATAGAAGACAAAACCAAAACTCTGTTGGTTCCGCACTGGTTACAACTCAGAGTGACGCTATGAGGCAGAGTGGAACTGCCCCATAGAGTTTTCAAAGAGCATCTGGTAGATTTGAACTGCTGACCTTTTGGTTAGCATCTGTAGCATTTCACCACAATGCCACCAGGGTATCCGTAAAAGATAAGAAAGAATATTATATAATGATGAACAGGACAATCCCCCAAGAAGCAATAACCTTAATAAATACATTTGCACCCAACAACGAGGATCCAAAATACATAAAACAGCACTTAAAGAGAAATAGAAGTTTTACAATAGTAGTTTGAAATTTCCACACCCTACTTTCTATAAAAGACAGAAAATCTAGTAGTAAACTCAACCAAGATACAAAAGAAAGGTCAAAATCAGTCATCTTGATAACACCCAACACTCCATCCAACAGCTACAAAATACACACTCTTTTACATTGCACACAGTACATTCTCCAAAATAGACAAAGTTTTGAGGCACAAAAGAGCCACAAAAGAGCCTCAATAAAATTCAAAATATGCAAATAATACAAAAAATTCTCTCTGATCACAACACTATAAAAAGTAGAAATAAGTTACAGGGTAAGAGGACACAAACATACAGACAAAAAAACATATGCAGAAACTGAATAACACCTTACTTAAACACACATGTACACACACAACTGGATAAGAGAAGAAAACAAAGAGGAAATAAAACTATCCCTAGAATCAAATAACAATAAAAGACATCATATAAAAGCTTTTGGGAACAGCACAAGGAAAGTTCAGAGTTCAATTTATAGCAATAAGCATACATATCAATAAAGCAGAACAGATCAGAATGCTAACCCCATGATTCCAATGTATAGAAAAAATAAAATAAAAGAAGCACGTAGACATCAGAAGTAAGGAAATAATAATCATTACAGCAGAAATTAGTGAAGTAGAGAGCATAAAGTGAAAGCATCCACAAAACCAAAAATCGATTCTTTGAAAAAATCAATAAAGTTGACAAGCCACTGACTAAACTCACAAAAGAAAAACTGAAGAGGCAAATAACCCAAATAAGAAATGAGATGGAGGACAGTACAGCAGACCCAACTAAAATAAAATGGATCACAACAGAATACTATGAAAAATTGTACTTCAACAAATTTGAAAACCTAAAGGAAATGGACAAAAATTCCACTACCTAGCTAAAATTGCACAAATGGAGATAGAAAATCTGAACCGATTCACCACAAAAGAAGAGACTGAAGAGGTAACAGAGAAATTTCCAGCAACACACACACACACACACACACACACACACACACACACACACACGAAATTCCTGGGATTAGCAACTTCACTGGAGAAACTATCAGCCTTTCAGAGAAGCACTCATACTGTACTAATCATACTATTTCAGAGCATAGAAAAGAAAGGAATATTCCCAAACTTGTTGTACGAAGCTAGCATGATCCTGATACCAAAACCACACAACGCCATCTCCCTAAAAGAAAAATCTAGGTCACTCTCTCCCAAGAGTACATACGCAAAATTTCTCAGCAAAATTCCACCTAGTAGAATTAGGCATCATATCAAAAAAAATAACATACCACAACAAAGCTGGATTCATACCAAGCATGCACAGAAACCTTGATGGTGTTATGGTTAAAGGCTACAGCTGCTACTCAAAAGGTTGGCAGATACATTAGATAAAGGAAACCCTATGTTTTCTCTGATGATGTTGTGGGCCGTTTGATAAGAAAGTAAAACCAGAACGAAACCCTATCCACTCTGTTCAAATCAGTTCCAATGCACAGTGACCTTTGGACAGAGTGGAACTGCTCCATAGGGTTTCTAGTGCTACACACCTCTGTGGAAGCAGACATCTGACTCCAGCTGAGTGGCTGGTGACTTTGAACCACAGAACTTGCAGTTAGCAGCCATGTACTTTAACCACTATTTTCATACACTGGTGGAAGGTAGTAAACACTCCTTTGAAACTCTACAGGACAGTTCTACTTTGTCCTTGAGAGTCACTGTGAACTGAAATTAATGCAACAGCAGTGGGTTTGGGTTTTGGCTTTTTATGCAAGGACTGTTCAGTACCAGAAAATTAACCAACATGCCACACTACATAAATAGAAAATATATATAAGAATCGTATGATCATCTACACTGACATAGAAAAGACTTCTGCTAAAAACCAACATTTGTAATAAAAATGCTTAATAAAATAACAACAGAAGAAAAATTTTCCAGCATCATAAAGAGCATCTATACAAAACCAAAAGCCAAAATTATTCTCTGAGGAGAGTGACTGAAAACATTCCACTAAGGCAAATATCTGTAAATGATAGTCATCATCTTTCTTATTTATATTTCACATTGCTTTTTTAGTACTTATTTGTAAGAAGCAAAACAGAATTCACAATTATTTTGCCCCTGATTATCCAGATAACTTGAGTGACCTCCAAATTAGCCTATGACTTTGGAATACTTTGATTTAGATTAAAAATGTGCATTCTTGCTGAAAGCTTGAGGAAATTAATACAATCCTTGAAAGTTAGAGATCAGGGTGGACTTATTTAGTATAATTTTCAAGAAATTACAGAGATTCATATTTACTAATGTAAAAATTATTTGAGTACTTTCATAGAGTTCTAGAAAGACAATTAAAATACAATCATTTGTACTATAAAAACCAAGATACAGCAAGTAAGTGAAAAATAAAGATTAAAAATTACAGCACAAACAGAAAAGAAAACATAGCTAAATTTACACACTAAAATTGTTATTGAGTTAAACAAAAACTCATTCCTAAAAATCAGTTCCTACCTTCCACCAGTGTATGAAAATAGTGGTTAAAGTACATGGCTGCTAACTGCAAGTTCTGTGGTTCAAAGTCACCAGCCACTCAGCTGGAGTCAGATGTCTGCTTCCACAGAGGTGTGTAGCACTAGAAACCCTATGGAGCAGTTCCACTCTGTCCAAAGGTCACTGTGCATTGGAACTGAGTTGACCAGAGTGGATAGGGTTTCGTTCTGGTTTTACTTTCTTACAAAACAGCCCACAACATCATCAGAGAAAACATAGGGTTTCCTTTATCTGACGTATTTGGGGAAATAATTTGATATAATATATCTTAGAAACAAAATAATTTGGAACCACAAGCAATCAAAAAGACTGAGTTGTCAAAATCTTAGTATAAAAGTGTCCTTTGCAACAAGATGAATGACAAAATACTTCATGTCTAAGTACAGCATTCTCATTCTTACTGGCTTTTATGTATCTATGTAAGAACTGCACCAGAAAAGCACCATAATGCAGAAATTAAGGGCACTCCTCTCCAGAAACACAATAAACAAAATCAGAAACAAGTATATAGAATTTACATATACACACACATATGTATATATAAAACCACAATTTTATATATATAAAATACTTTTGAGAATTGCCATCTAGTTAATTCCAGCTTCTAGAAACACCATGTATGTCAGAGCAGAATTGTGCTCCATATCCTACGGGTTTTAAATGGCTCATATTTCAGAAGGAGATCGTGATAACATTCTTCTGAGTTCTGAGATGACCTTGAGTGGATTCCAATAAACACTATTCTGATTAGCAGTCCTTCTCATTAACCATTTTCATCGTGCACAGACTCTGAACAAAAACTTTCTGAAATAATATCTGCATGAGTAGTAAAAAAAAAGAACTCACCAATTACAATCTGAAAATACTACACGCAAAAAGCAGCCTGAGTAAAGCTGCTTTAAAACTATGCAAAAATATCAAACATATATAATAATATGAAAAAAAAACTGAGTAAACATAGTGAAAGTTTAGGTTTATTTATTTAAAAATCTCTTTGTCAGTATATAATAAAGATTTACATACATGTGACTCAGTAAGTCCACTCCTAGAATTACACAACAGAAATAAGTATGAATGGTCATTAAAACACACGTATTTGAATTATTAGAATGCTAAAACCAACTTCATTTTTTAAACAAAAAGCACACTGATTAACATGAGCTTAGGGGATTCTAAGCACCCTGCATACTGCCTCTCTCTTTCTGCCTCTTGCATAAAAGTGGTACATGGTCAAAGTAATGAATTTTTAGTGATTTAATACATAGAATAGATTTAGATTTTACCAGTTATACATGTTCTCATTTGTATGTGTGTATGCATTAAGTGTGTATGGCTCTACACAATTTTATCATAAACATATTTTTGTGAGATCATCACCATTACTGAGATTAACCTTTCCAATACGACAAATCTAAGATCCATCATTCAGTTACAAAAATGGTATTCCATCAAAAATATCATTTTCTTGAAAAAATACTGTGCTAATTATGTATTTATTTTCTTTATGTAATTTTGTATATTATATGTATTTATGTGATAAAAATACTCTTGCTATAACTGAAAATATGGAATTTGTTTCATATTTGGTGGTTTTCTTTACAAATTTAATATGTCTACTTCACTACATCTGAAAGATGTCTTGATGAATGTTTACATTTTTCTGGGATGTTTGTCCTCCTCTCCATATTTAGAACCTTAGTATTCTACATTTACTTATATCACCAATATTTCATCAAAATTATTGACATGTTTTATCAATAAGCTCAGTTACAATTTATTCTTTTATCTATAAAATATTTTCTTGACCATATTTCATGCTATATTTGCATCCTCTGTTGTTTACATTAGTGAAAGTCAGAAAGTTGTAAATTGTTTTACTACTGATATGTCTAAGTCAGTTTTACCTTTTTATTTCTTCTTCTTGCACTGAAATATTATTTGATTAAATAAAGATTGTGTATGGGCTTTAAAGAAATGTTTTATTTTACAATTTGTATTAGAGAGAATATTGATCTAATTTTACTGACTCTTCAGGAGCTATTGGCCTTAAGAGATCCTGAAGGAAATGAGATTTCTCTAAATTTGGTTGGAGAACTCTGATACCTGAAGGAACAAACCTCCAGTAAAGTATACACCATCTATGAAGTAATAGAAACTGTCAGTGTTGAGGGTTTTGCCAGATCTTTCGTAATAGGAGCAAACCTTGTGCTTTTACTGTTTGGGTGTCTTATTAGGTAGAAGACACTATTCATACATCAAGGTCTAAATAAAAACGCAAAGAAAAAGAACACAAAGAGAACAAAAAAAAAAGCCCCCTAAAAATAGGGAAAAATTTGAACTCTAAGAATGTGTTACCAGCACAATTGTAAACAATGATCATTACACAGTCAAGAAAATCCCAGGAAACTGTTATCCCTTCATAACTGATTTGACTTGAGTGAATATTTCATTATGAGATACTAGATGGCCAAGACTTCAGCACAATTGCAGACAGATTTAATCCAACATTTAATAACTAGGAGAAAAAACTTTCCACTTCAATTCTAAGAGAAAACAAACAAATGAAATAATGTGATTTAGATTCCCAAACCATTAGGGTATTTAGATAGAAATTGAAGTAGTTAAATATGAAACTGCACACAGGGGAGTCGGATCCGACTCGATGGCACTTGGCTTGGCTTGGCTTGGTCAGATGCACCTTTCTCCTCAAATAACATTTTCACTTTTTACATTGTAAAGAGATCTTATTTATTTAAAAATCTCTTTGTCAGTATATAATAAAGATTAACATACATGTGACTCAGTAAGTCCACTCCTAGAATTACACAATAGAAATAAGTATGAATGGTCATTAAAACACGTGTATTTGAATTATTAGAATGCTAAAACTAACTTCATTTTTTAAACAAAAAGCACACTGATTAACAGGAGCTTAGGGGATTCCAAGCACCCTGTATATTGCAATATATTCTTTGACATCTTCACTGCTGCTTCCATGAACATCGATCACGTGAAAACAGGACAATGCAGAAGACTGAAGAACCGACACAGTTGAAGTACAGTGCTAGTGAAGAAGACTGAATATGCCACAGACTGCCAGAAGAATGAGCAACTCTGCATGAAAGAAAAACAGCCGTTTGCTGCTTAGAAGTGAGGATGGGTAGATTTTTGTCTTACATATGTTGGCCATGTTATCAGATGGTGTCAGTCTCTGCAGAAGGTCAGCATACCTGGTAAAGCAGAGGGTTAGCAAAAACAAGGAAGAACCTCAATGTGATCAATTGATACAGTAGCTTTAAGCAATGAATTCAAACATAGCAATGGTTATGAGGAGTACACACGACCAAAAGGTGTTTTATTTTCTTGTACATAGGATTGTTATCAGTCCAGATCTACCTGACGGAACTTAACAACAACAAAAAGTATGAAAGACTATAAAACCGAGATCTATAGATACTAGAGGTTTCAGAGACTATTTCTTTTCTAAATACTGGGCCTATTCCCAGTTTTACATCTCTCAAATTATAGAAATATTTTTCTATTATTTGTAGAAGTAATTATAACCAGTTAGAAAGAATGTTAGTTCAATGACTTACAATTAAATAATAATGCCAAGGTATCTCTAAGCTAAAATGTAAACATATCATCAGTGATACGTTATGAAGGTTTTAAAAATGTACCTTAAATATCATGTCATTACTATAACCTCAGCTTCTAAATTATAATTATTTATGTGATCCAGAATTTTTTGTTTGTTTTAAAAATTATATACAATTATTTCTTTACATAGTTCTTCCTCAAAATTGTCTCCACGCTAATATTCTAGAATTCTTTTAGACAAATACTGTCCAGACAGCAAGTTATCTATCTCCAGTGTTACTTGACTGTATTTTTCTTCCCCATGCTGTTTTATTTCAATCACATTTATTTGTTTTATTAATAATATTCTGTTTATTTAATGGCAGCTATTTACTCTGTCTAAAAGGGTCACTATGGGTAAGAACTGACTCTACAGCAATAGGTATAACTATCCACATTGAATTTTTTTTTCAGAAAATGATTTTTTTTTTCTTTGAATAAGTGCTAAAACATGGCTAATTATGAGAAAAACATTAATTTCAACATGTTTCCTAAGTACTTTTTATTGAATAATTCTTATTTTATTTTATTGAATAATTCTTACAATTTGTGTTCTGTCTGGTTTACTTGAAATTCTTAATTTTTAATTTAATTTTGGTTTGTTTGTTTTATTATGATTGAATGAAAATGTACATTCCCATATAAATTTGCATGCTGACCTACGTACAGCTTCCACTGCTCTCACTACACGGTGACAGCACGCTCTTCCTCTCTGATCCATACATAATTTATCTTCCCAACAGTCTGCTATCTTCTTCTCTCCACCCATTCCCCTTCCTCCAGTATGAGGTCAATAGGACGACCTCCTATAGATGCCTAGAACCATAAAGTGCCCACAGAATATGGTCACTCTTCTTCACTAAGTCCAATCCATTGCTGTCTGAAAAGTTGACCTTCATTATGATTTATGGACAGGGGCCGTATTAGGGCCAGGGGCCCTGCTCCCAGAAGAACTCCGAGGCTCCTGGAACATCAGTTGTGGTCTTTCAGTGGAGATCTCAGGGTGCACCCCTATTTAAACTTGTGTTGCCAGTTAGAATCAATTTTGTGAGCTCCATTGTGGCTTGCACTGGCCGGGCACCATCTGGTTCTTCTGGTCACAGATTCATGTAGACATCCACTCTTGTGGGTCTCTCTGTCTTCTGTATTCTCTTTCCCCTATGTCGTTATGGACCTTGGTGATCATCCATTCCTGCTGAATTGCAACCATTTGCTCTACCCTCAGATGGCAGCTTGGCAGCTTTTAAGACTGCAGATGCTGCTCACCAATGTGGGGTGCTGAGAGACCTCATTAGCAAAACGGTAGTTGTGCCAATTGGCCTCAATTTCCCCGAGAGCACAGTCCCCAACGCCTGCTCCAGCTACTCTGTCCTTCCAGTATTGGATTAAGATGGGAGGAGTACACAAGTTGGGTTGATGTCCCGTTGATATTGATCTTCTTACTAATGTGTGCTGTCACCAGTTTCACTCAATCAAGTTTCTAACAACTATCTAATCTAAACCCTCCCCCTCCCCCTTCTTCCCTGTCCACCCTTGCAGCCATCAAAGATTCTTTTCTGTTATGCATGAGTCTGCTTTTAAGTTCTTATTGTAGGGGTCTTATACAATATTTGTCCTTCTGTCCTGACTACTTTCACTCAACATAATGTTCTCCAGTTGAAACCAGGTTATGAAATGTTTCCTGCTATCATTGTTGTTCTTTATCATTACATAGTGTTCCGTTGAGTATATATACCATAGTTTAGCTATCAATTCTTCTGTTGTTGGGCATCTGGATTGATTCTGTCTTTTTGCTATTGTGGACTGTCCTGAGATGAACATTCATGCACATGTATCAGTTGGTGCGAATGGCCTTGATTCTGTAGGATATATCCCAAGCAGTGGAATTACTGGGTAAAATGGTATATCTATACCCATTACTTTAAGGTAGTGCCAGACTGCTTTCCAAAGAGGTTGCACCATTTTGCAATCCCACCAACAGTGTAGGAGAGTTCCAATGTCTCCACAGCCTCTCAAGCATTTAGTGTTTTCTGTTTTTTTGGATCATGGCCAACCTTGTTGGGGTAAGATGGTATCTCATTGTCATTTTGATTTGAATTTCTTTAATAACTAAAGATCGTGAGCATGTCCGCATGTGGTTTTTGGCTGCCTAGATATCCTCTTTAGGGAAGTGTCTGGCCATCTCCTTTGCCTATTATTTAATTGGATGATTTATCTTTTTCTTGTTGATATTTTGTAGTACCTTATAGATTATGGAGACTAGGCATTGGTTTGACATAGAGTTGTCAAATATTTTTTTCCCATTCTGTAGGTGGCTTTTTAATTCTATTAATAAAGTCTTTGGATGAGCAAAAGTGATTGATTCTTAGTAGTTCCCATTTATCTATTTTCTCTTCTGTTGTTTGTGGTTTGCTTGACAGATTTTGAAGTCTGTCTATGTTATGTGTTAAACCTTCCATTGTTGTTCCTACTTTTTCTTGGATGAGTTTTATCATTTTAGATTTGATATTTAGATCTTTTATCTTCTACCCTGGCCCCTAGGGTCACCATGAGTCGGATCCGACTCGATGGCACTTGGCTTGGCTATCCAGTTTGAGCTGTTTTTTTGTATGAAGTGTAAGATATGGGTCTTGTTTTAATTTAGTGCAGATGGACATCTAACTTTGACAGCACTATTTGTTGAAGAGATTGTTTTTAACCTTAATGGCTTAGGGCCTTTGTCAAATATCAGCTGTTCATAGGCAGATGATGTCATCTCGATTCTGTTCCAGAGATCTACCTGTCTGTTTTTGTGCCAGTACCAGGCTGTTTTGACTACTGTAGCAGTGTAATAGGTTCTAAGGTCGGGTAATGAAAGGCCTCCCAGTGTGTTCTTCTTTAGTAATGCTTTGCTTATCCAGGGCTTCTTCCCTTTCCAGACAAAGTTGGTAATTTGTTCCTCCATCTCATTAAAAAATGTCACTGGAACTTGTATTGTGATTGCACTATATTAGTAGATTGCTTTAGGTAAAATAAACATTTTCACAGTGTTAAGTCTTTCTATCCATGAGCAGGATAGGTTTTTCCATTTATCAAAATCTCTCTTAGTTTTTTGTAGTAAGGGTTTGTAGTTCTCTTTGTAAACATCTGTTATTTCTCTGGTTAGATTTATTCCTAGGTACTTCATCTTCTTAGGGGCTGTAGTAAATGGTATTGACTTGGTGATTTCTTCCTTAATAATATCGTTGTTGGTATAAAGGAATCCTACTGATTTACTCATGTTTATCTTGTATCCTGAGAATTGGCAGAACTCCTCTATCAGCTTGAGTATCCCCCTGTGGATTCTTTTGGATTCTCTGCATATACAATCAAATCTTCTGCAAATAGGGAGATTTTTAATTCTTCTTTGCCAATGTAGATGCCCTTTATTCCTTGGTCTTTTCTAATTGCTCTGACTAGAACTTGTAGTACAATGTTGAATAGGAGAGATGAGAGTGGGCATCCTTGTCTAGTTCCTGTTCTCAAGGGAAAGTCTTTCAGTCTCTCTCCATTTAAGATGACACAGGCAGTTGGCTTTGTATAAATGGCCCTTATTGCATTGAGGAATTGGCCATCTATTCCTATTTTGCTGAGAGTTTTTAGCTTCAACGGGTGTTGGACTTTATCAAATGCCTTTTCTGCATCAATAGACAAGATCAGGGGATTCTTGTCTTTTGTGGTATTTATGTGGTTGATCATAGTCATTGTTTTTCTGATGTTGAACCAGCCTTGCATCCCTGGTACAAATGGCAAGAATTTTGTTGAAGATTTTTGCATCTACATTCATGAGTGACTTTGGTCTGTAGTTCTTCTTTTTTGTTGAGTCTTTCCCTGGTTTTGGTATCAGGGTTATGTTGGCTTCATAGAATGAATTTGGGAGTATTCCATCCCTTTCTATACTGTGAAATAGTCTCACTAATATTGGAGATAACTCTTCTTTAAAAGCTTGGTAGAATTATGCAGTGAAGCCATCTGGGCCCATGCTTTTTTTGTTTGGCAGTTTTTGGATGACTTTTTCAATCTCTCCTTTGTGATGGGTTTATTAAGTTGTTCTGCTTCACGTTTTGATAATTTTGGTAGGCGATATGAGTCAAGGAATTTGTCCATTTCCTCTAGGTCTTCAAATTTTTTAGAATACAGTCTTTAACAGTATTCAGTATGATATTTTTGATTTCTGCTAGATCTGTTTTAACAACTCCCCTCTCATTTCTTATTTGGGTTATTTGTTTCCTTTCTTGCTTTTCTTTACTAAGTTTAACCAATGATTTGTCAATTTTGTGGCTATTTTAAAAAAAACAAACAGCTTTTAGTCTTTTCAGTTTTTTCAGTTGTTCTTCTATTCTCTAATCCATTTAGTTCTGCTCTGATCTGTTTTCTTCTGGTGCCTGAGGGATTCTTCTGTTGTTCTCTCTACTTGTTCATGCTGTAGGGTCAGGTCTTTGATTTGATTTATTTCTTCCTTCCAGATGTGTTCAGCTATGGAGATAAACTGACCTCTGAGCACTGCTTTGGCTGTATCCCATAGGTTCTGGTAGGAAGGGTTTTCATTCTCATTGGAATCCAGAAGTTTCTTGATTTCATCCTTTATTTCTTTTATAACCCATGTTTTTTGAGCCAGGTGTTGTTCAGTTTCCATGAGTTCCTCTTTCTATCTATGCTTTTTCTGCTTTCAATTTCGACTTTTATGGCTTTATGATCTGAGAAGACACTTTGCGTTAATTCAATGGTATGGATTTTGTTGAGAATTGCTTTATGTCCTAATACATGGTCTATTCTGGAGAATGATCCATGTAGACTGGAGAAGAAGGTGTAGTTGTCGGCTGATGGATAGACAATTCTGTGTATCTCGATGAGGTCTAGATGGTTAATAGTGGCAATAATGTCTTCTGTATCTTTATTCAGTTTTTTTCTAGATGGTCTGTCCAATGTTGAGAGTGGAGTATTGAAGTCTTCTGCTGTTATTGTAGAGTGTTCTATCTCCTTTTTGAGTGCAGTCAGTGTTTCTCTGACATATTTAGGTGCTCTATACTAGGTGCATAAATATTTAGTATTGTTAAGTCCTGCTTGGGTATTGAAACTTTCAATAAAAAATAGGTCCATCCTTGTCTACAATGGTGGATTTTACATTAAAATCGATTTTATCTGAGATTAGAATTGCCACATCTGTTCTTCTGTGTTCATTGTTAGCTTGATATATATTTTTACATCCTTTGATTTTCAGTTTGTTCATACCTTTAGGTCTAAGATGAGTTTCTTGTAGGCAACTTATAGGTGGGTCATATCTTTTGATCCAAGATGTCACTTGATGTCTCTTTACTGGAGCATTCAGTCCATTTACATTCAATGTAATTATTGATAGATATGTATTCAGTGCTGCCATTGTGATATGTTTATTTCTGAGTTGGTGTTTCTTCTGTTGTTCTTATCAATCTGTTCTGCGACCTTCCTCTTTGCGAGTTGATTTTTCACCTTTTTCAGGTTTGGTTTTGTGATTGTTGAGACTCCTGTATTACACTTCTTGATATGATATGTTGCTTCTTTATTGTGTTTTACAGCTGACCCTGTGATCTCGCTTAATAAACTATGTATAACCTCAATTTTGATTGCTACCTGTCTTGTCAACTTCCTCTCCATCTGTAAGGACGATAACAGCTGTAGTACACCCCTCTAATATGCTGACATCATAGTTTACATGATATGATCACTACATTGTTTCTTTCACTGTTATAGCTTTGGTTGTGTTTGGAGCCTCCCCTAACTGAGTAAGATTCTGGATAATTTGTCCTTCTAAAATACAAAGTTAGTGGTTTTGTTCTTCCAAGCCAAGAGATTCTTTCAGTATTTCTTTTAGTTTGGTTTGGTTTTTAAAAAAATCTCTGAGTTTCTGTTTATCTGTGAATGTCTTAATTTCATTTTCATATTTAAAAGATAGTTTTGCAGGATATATAATTCTTAGTTAAAAGTTCTTCTCCTTCAAGGCTTTGAATGCGTTGTGTCACTGTCTCCATGCCAGCATCGTTTCTGCTGAGAAATCTGATGAAAGCCTACAGGGTGTTTCTCTGAATGTTAGCTTTGTTTAGAGTCTTGCTCCCTTTAAGAGTTTCTGCTTAAGTGTCATTTTCTTGAGCTTGATTATAATATGTCTTGGAGTCTTTTTATTATGGAGATCTCTAGTGTGTGGTGTTTGGTATGTATCTTGGATATCTATATTCTCTTCTTTCTTAATTTCTGGGAAGTTTTCTGTCTGCAGCTGAGCCACAATACTCTCTGTGTTCTCAGGTGTCTCACCCTGTTCACGAACTCCAATTAATTGTAGAGTGTTCTTCTTAATAGAGTCCCACGTGCTTCTTAATGCTTCTTCATTTTTCTTGTGTCTTTTTTCTCATCTCTCCTCATAAATGCTTGAGTCAGTGGCTCTGTCTTCCAAATCATAAAGTCTCTTTTCCATTTGTTCCATTCTGTTTTCTTGTCTTTGAATTGAAGTTTCTATGTCTTTGATTTTGTTCCTGATCTGTTGTATTTCTGAGTACTGATGTTCCATGAGATAGAAAATCTTGCTTAGTTTTTTGTTTCGCTCTGCTGCATTTTGTATAAGGTCTAGTAGGGCTCTCTATATAATTCTTTTGCATTCACCTTCTGATAGTTTCAGAAAAGCTTCTTTGTCTGAGAAGTTCTGATGTGGGTTTTTTGGGGGGCTTTTTCATGCCATTAGCGACTTCCAGGTTACCATCCTCTCTAACGTTTGCTGCTTTTGGGGCATCATGTGGGTGAATAGAGGCTGTGCGAGATGCTGTGATGATGTACCACTGTTGTTTCTCTAGGCCATGCTAAGATGAGAAGTAAAAAGCATTTGGCACCTTCCAAAGTCAGTCAGGTTTTCAGGTGTCTAGGTCCCTCTTCCCAGCTGGCACAGTAAGCCCCTCTATATTGAACACCCAAAGTTATAAACTAGCTCAAAATACAGAAAGGCTAATGGCCTGCTGGCCTCTGCTGTCGGACCCCAGCTGTAGGGAATATGGTATAAAACTCTGCTTTTCTGTTGGAAAAGCGGTTTCTTTTGGGTAGGAACTGCTTCCCAGCCCAGGAATTAGGTCCACCTGAGGCTTCTGTATGGATGACCCCACCTCATAGCAAAACAGGATGGCATCCTGCATAAGCTCGTCAGCTGGCTGGTATCAGGCTCCTGTCGGATAGAGAAGCCAAGAGTGCCAAAATGCCCAGAGTCACACCCTCCACCGCTGCGCCCCGGCCCCAGGTGACACTGTGCAAAACACCGCCTCACTGCTAGAAAAGCAGTCTCCCCTCTGCAGGAGCTACCTCCCAGCCGAAAAACCAAGTCTGGCCGGAGCCTCTGCCTGGGCTTCTCCATCTCCTGATAGGCTAGAGGAGCCAAGATGTACAGCTTCCAAAGCTAGGCTCTCAGAACCTAGCAATTACGCTTACTGGTCCCACCAGCACTGTATCTGAGACCAGCAGCTAGCCAAATCTCAGTTCTGCCCCCCGGCTAAGACAGAGGAAGAAAAAAATAGAAACCGTGAGCTACCTTCAGTCTTTGCAAGCCTGTGCTCACTGAGAGTGGGGTCAGTGAAAAAGAGGAGGTTTTGCATTCAGTGGTATGGAGTTCAAATTAACAGCACTATGCCACATCCCAGGGCTCAGTAGATGTCCAGAAGTCTCCGTTTAACTATCATATCACTTCTCGGTTTCCAGAGGGATTTAGGGAGACATGTGTTTAGTCCACCATCTTGACTCCACCCCTCAATTTAATTTTTAATTAAATTAATTTTTAATTCTTAATTTTTTAAATTATATGCTGTCAAAGAAAAAGGAGTATAAAGACTAACTCAGAAATGATTCTGGTAAAGCACTTTGACCTTCCAAACACCTAGCACAATCATACACTGGGTTGAATTTCTTGGAGCCATAGTCTAGTAAGACTCTCAGTCAACTGGCATAACATAGTTCATAAAGATAGCATTCTAAATCCTAGTGGGTAGTGTCTGGGGCTTTAAGAAGTTACGAGTGGCCATCTAACATACAACTATTGGTCTTTTCCAGTCTTGAGCAAAAGAGAATGAAGGAAAAAAAAGACTGAAAAACAAAAACCATTAAAGAAGATTAGTAGCCTACAGGAACGTACCTTAGTCTCTTCCAACCTGGGACCAAAACAAGATGATGCCTACCTATCACTACCAGATGCTCTGACTAGGGACCTATTAGAAGGTCTGGAATAGAATGAAAGAAAAATATAGGACAAATATAAAATCTCTAAAAACAAAATGACAGACTTACTGGATCAATAGAGACTAGAGAAATTCCCAAGACTATCATCCTAACATATACCCTTTTGATTTAACCTGAAACTGTTCCCAGAAATCACTTCTCATTCATATAATAGGTTGACATATAAAATAAATATCACCTGTAAGCAATATACTTCTTTAACAAATCAACCATAAGAAACCAAATTGTGAACAATTATCCAAAAACAAAGATGAAAAAGCAAGGAGGAAAAACAAAGCTTGATAAGTGGAATTAGAACAAACAGAATGAAAAAATTATACTGTTAATGGAGTGCAGTGCTTTACCAATCACTAAATGGAAACATAATTTGCTGTATAAACTTTTAAAGAAAATGTGATAAAACATTTTTTAAAAAGAACGAAATATTTTTAAACATTTTTAAAAGAATGAAATATTCTACATACAGAAAATAAAAAATGTATCATAATTCTTGACATGGTAAAATATGTAAAGACAGCTGGATTTTATTTCCCTATTTTTTTTTTCTATATGTTGCCAACATAGTGAAAAAGGTAAATATTTGATTACAGTGTATAAGAGAAATTTGTAGCTATAAATTTCATCATTTCCTCAATCACTCTAACTTTTTTAACATACTAGAACACATTGCCACTGAGTGGATTCCTTCTCACAATGATCAAATAGAGTATAACAGCTGGTAGATTTTTCCAAGGAGCATCTGGTAGATTCAAAATGCTGGCCTTTTGGTTAGTAGCCATAGTCTTTAACCACTGTCCAATCAGGGTTTCCATGTACACTAAAGAATAATGGTATTGAGACTATTAAACTGAAGTGTTAGCTGATTTATTTACTGCACATGTTATTTAGTTAAATTTCAGTTAGACTGAGACAGTTTAGCCGTGTGTCTAGATTTTATAAATGCTTAACGTTCTGGAAAAAAATAATACTTGGCATCATTTATAAATTTGGCTTTAATTATAAAATTAATCTATGAAAGAAATGACTAAGGATGTACTGCACTTACTCCTTGCATGAAAAAAACATTATAGGAGCTAAGATGGCAGAGAATTCAGGTGCTTCCTGTGACCCCTCTAACAAAAAGACCCCACCTCTGAAATGACTACAGAAGACATTCTAGGCTCCACACATCAAGGAGAAAGTTGAGAAACTGAACTGAGAGGCAGGGAAAGTAGATTAGGTCTCCAGGTACCCAGGACTGGCCAGACTGACCAGGAGAGAATAAGCACCCCATCAATGGATTAGAAGCAGGGAGAGTGGCAAGGGGAAAAGCAGCTTTCAGAAAGCACCTTCCACAGCTGAGAGTGACCCATAAGCTGAGAGCACACTCATACCTCCAGAATCAGTGACTGATGAAATTGAATCACCGGAAGCTAAGTAGCTTACACCTAGCCTACTTCGCATGAATATAAAACTTTTCTTTGGGATAAATCTCCTTTTATTTTCAATACACTTCCTCATCTATTCTTTGTACTGTCACTGGCTACAAAGACTGATGCATTTCATGGGAAGAAAATAGGGCCCCTTATGTACGCCCTGGCCATTCTTTAAGACTTAGAGATGGAAAAAAATTACAAACTGGGGAGGGAGTGTATCTGCCAGCTCCTCAAATCTGGGAAATCTGTTCAGAAATAGTTTCTTTGCCTAGGCGCAGCCTAAAGAGGACCACAGCACCTGAATGCTTCTCATCTTTGAATACAGCATTGAAAGCCCACAGTCCTGCAGCGGAACCTATGTATTTAAGCACTTTAAGAAATGGGGACGTGCCTTTCTCACAGAAATTCATGGAGAGCTGTCAGTTACCTACTTTTTTCACTATATGGAGCTGGATACTTGCACCTACACCAATCATCCTTGCCTATCTAGGACACTAGGGGAGAGTCTGCACATACCCTGGGTGACTGGCTACCTGGGCAACTGATCTGCATGCTACAAGAAAAGTAAATGAACACCTGAGCTCCAATGCCTAGTAACAGCTCTAATCATCTCAAAGTTGCCAATAATCAAACTAGCTCACATGACCAATCTATCTGGATATTTCAAACCAAACAAAGAAGCTAGAACACAAGAAAAACAACAATAACAGATTATTGATGGTTCAAAGACAACAATCAATATCAAAGCACATAAAAAGTAAGAGCTCAGTGGCTTCAGAAAGCTCCCCCAAACAAATAATCAAGACATTCCCAGATGAAGAGAACTTCCTGGAATTATTGGAGGTAGAACACAAAAAATTAATTGGTAGGAATCTTCAACAGATTAGGAAGGAGATCAGGCAAAATGCAGTAGAATATAATGACAAATTAGGCAGACTGCAAGAAAGCATAAAGAGTTTGTAATCAGACATTCAGAAGATTAATAATAAAATTACAGAATTAGACAATTCAACAGAATGTTAAAGGAGCAGAACTGAGGCAGTGGAAGACATACTTAGCGAGAAGAAGGACACAGTACTTGACACTAATATATTTGAGGAAAACCAAATAGACAAATTTAAAAAATCAAGAAACAATAAGAATTCTGTGGAACTTTATCAAGAAGACTAACCTATGAATGATTTGAGTACCGAACAGGTAGAGAAAACAGAAAATTGTGGAAGATTTGTTGACAGAAACTTTCCCTGATACCACAAAACACGAGAAAATATCTATTCAAGTCAGCCAAGTGCCATCGAGTCAGATGCTACTTATGGCGACCAAGAGGCTCATCAAATTCCACACAAGGTAGATCTCACAAAGACATCAAGACACATTATAATCTAACTTGCCAAAACTAAACATAAGGATAGAATTTAAAAAGTCGTTAGGGATAAATGAAATATAACCTACAAAAGAAAGGAAAACAATATACAAAGATCCAGTTCAGACTACTTAGCAAAAACCACAATAGCATGAAGGATGATATGTGCAAAGCTTTGAAGGAGAAAAAATAAAAAAAGCCAGCCAAAAAGTACAGATCCAGTAAAACTGTCTCTTAAATATGATGATGAAGTTAGAACATTTACAGACAAGCAGAAAATTTAGAGAGTTTGTATAAACCAAACCAAAAATTACAAGAAATACTAAAGAGAGTTCTTTGGTTATAAAATCAGTAATATTGAATAACATTCCAAGACTAGAACACAGGACAGCACAAATGGATGTCAACCCAGACAGAGAAGTTGCAAAATTAAATTAAAGCTAAAACACTGAAAATAGGAGAACAGAGATATCAATAAGTAAAAGACAACAATGTTATAACCAAAGAAGGACAAAAAAATATAGTCATTAATCTTTCATGTGGAGAACAAGTCAATGTGATATAAATAAATTAAGACTGATTTAAACTCGGAAAAATATTATGGTGACTACAAAGTGCATTAACAGTCCTACACATCAAAATAAAAAATGTAAAGCCTCATCAACTACAAAAGCAACAATGGAAAAGATAAAAAGAAAACACATAAAGAAAAATGACTGCACAAAAAATTATGTGGAATGAAGAAACTATCAATAATATACAAAAACATCATGAAAATGGTAGAGCTAAATTCGTACCTATTCATAATTATGCTGAATGGAAATGGATTAACAGCAGCAGTAAAGAGACAGAGAGTAGCAGGATGGGTGTGAAAACATGGTCCGCCTACATGCTGCCTACAAGAGACATACCTTAGACTCAAAGACACAAACTAAAACTCAAAGGATGGGGAAACATGAAAAAAAAAAAAAACAAGCAAATAACACTCAAAAAAGAGAGGGATGCAATTAGAATGAAAGCACATCCAGAAGAACCTTTGGGACATAGCAAAATCCTTGCTTAGAGGTCAATTTCTTGCAATAAATGCATGTATAGAAGGCATCATCAACAATGCACAAATGTCAGAAGAGAAAATAGATAACGGGACTCTTAAAAATCAAACAATTATGCTTATCCAAAGACTTCACCAAAAATGTAAAAAGACAACTTACAGACTGGGGGAAAAAAAAAAAAGGCTATAACAAACCCTATCAACATCTAATCTCTAAACTCTGCAAGATACTGCAAAAACTTCAATAACAAAAAGACAACTAACCCAGTTTAAAAAAAAAAAAAAATTAGCAAAAAAGATGAAGGGACACTTTACCAAAAAAAAAAATCTAGGTGGCTGACAGATACAGGAGGAAATGCTCAGAATCGTTAGTCATTAAGGAAATACAAATCGCAACTGCAGTTAGATACCATCTCAACCCAATAAGGCTAGCATTAATCCAAAAAACATAAAACAATAAATGCTATAGAGGATGTGAAGAGACTAGAAAACCTTTAAACTACTGGTTAGAATGTAAAATGATACAACCACTTTGGAAATCAATTTGGTACTTTCTTAAAAATCTAGAAATAGAAATATCATATGATTCAGCACTTTCATTTCTTGAAATACATTCTAGAGAAATAAGGGCTATCATATGAGCAGATACACACACAGCAATGTTTACTGCAGCACTGTCAACAATAGCAAAAAGATGGGATCAACCTAGGTGTCCATCATCAGATGAATGCATAAACAACCTGTGGTATATTCATAATGGAATAATACACAACAACAAAGAACAGCAATGAATTTGGGAAATTTCTTACAACATGAAGGAAGCTGGAAGACATTATGTTGAGTGAAATTAGCTGCAAAAGGACTGATACTACACAAGATCATTTTATAAAGACTCACAAAAAGATTTAAACAGAGACATAAACAGTCTTCTGTGTTTACAATAGTGAAAAGACAGAAAGTCACTAAATAATAGACAAGAATTATTTTAGGTGATGCAGGGACAGTACAGAGTAGAAGTCATCATAACTGGACTAAATCAAAAGTTAAGAAATTTTCTAATTACAAATGCTTAGAAGACCAAAGTAGTTGGGTTGGGGATTCTGGCACCATGACTTCAGGGGACATCTAGTTCAATTGGCTTAACAAAGTGTATTAAAATGTTCTGTGCCAACTTTGGTGAGTGTCTTCTAGGGGTTGCTAAATTGTTTGCTTTCCACATCTAGGAGAACAGCTCACAGAGTTTGTAAGGGTCTTACCTATGGCCCAGTTTGTGTGTCAGAATATGGATTCCCATTCAGTACAGAGAAGGGAAGGGGAAGCACTGGAAAAAGGGTGAGAGGTTTAGCCTCAAAGAAATTTTTCTATCTGCATGTGGCCACTTAGCTTTTGAAGACTGAATGCTGTTTTTCGCTGATTCTGGAGGTGCACCACAGCTTAGCCTCTCCTGCCAAGGAAAGTGTTCTCCCAAAACCAGTGCTTAGCTCACCATGCTGCCTGCTGCAGATCAATCTGCAGAGTGTGGATTCTCACCAGGTCTAGTTTGACCAGTCCTAGGTCTTTCTGGATCTACTGTCACTTTCTTGTTGCTCAGTCTTATTTATCAACGTTCTCTTTGGTGTTCAGGGCTCCTAGAATGTCATATACAATCAATTCATTCGTCGTTTTGGATCTTTGTTGCCAGAAGGATCACAAGAAGCATCTGACTTCTCTGCCATCTTGGCTCCCCCTCCAAGCTTTGTATTATTAACTACTCATCTTTTATTTATTTTCACTTTGCAATACTATTGATATTGTATTTCTTTAATAATGGTACCATTTTAACTGCTAAAAAATAATTCCAAATATCCAGACTGAAATCAAAGAAATGAATTATGAGGTTTCAAACACAAATATGTAAAGATACGTTTAGCTCTATTTTTCTCTGTTACAGTTTTATAAAAACCAAAATTCTTTCTCCATACTTTATTTGATATTGGCAAATTTATAAAATTGGCCCCCGTAATCAGGAAAAATTATTTCCCAAATGGTAGTTTTCTTTGTATTTAAAGAATACAGCATGGGTACTCAGGTTATATGACAGTTATCCAGATAACTATTTCCAGTCTTACTTAGATGTCCCTTGTCTCAACTGAACAAAGAAATGAATGATACATCATCAAAAAAGACTCTTAGATTGATTTTCTTGAGGGCACAATGTAGGAAAACCTATTAAGTCAAATTTGGCAACTGGACCATCCCCTTGGATAGGTTGTACATATCCTGATGGTTTTAATTCAAGGAGCATTGGACATAAATTTTCTTTAATGACTAGTTTGAAGCTACCCATAGGTGCCTTGGAAGACAGGTTTGGCTATCTGCTTCTAAAACATCACAGCCTTGAAAATCCTGTGAAGCCAGTCTGCTTTCCAGACATAGGGTCACCATGAGTCAGGACTGACAGAATTGAAATTAAGAACAACAATAGTAATAGTTCATGAGGCGATGGTAATTCAGCGGTGGAGTTTTTGCATTTTCTGGGAGAGATTTGGATTTGAATCCCAGCCAACGCACCTGGCACATATTGCTGTGAGCTCATAATGTTTCAGGGAAACTAAGATGAAAGAGGAAGAAATGTTTACAGGTGATTTACTTCTGAAAATCAGCCAGTGAAGACCTTGTGGATCATAGTGGTCACAGCTCCAAAAGTCTCACCTGGATGGCACAGGACCCGGCAGCATTTCTTTTGGCCAAGTGAGATTGTCATGAGTCAAAGGCTGACTTGGAGGCAGTTAACAATACCACCAAGAGATAATTTATTATTTTTGCTTTGTTTTGTTTTGTAAAAGCTTATTCTCACAGATGAGCACATTCAATTTCAATTACAAATAAGCATTTTGATGATTTAATTCCATTTCCAAGATTGCCTATTTCTGTCATAAAAGACGGAGAAAAATATCTCAATGATCCAGAAGTAAATTAATTCCTGCAACATGCTTATTATCTGAAAGTGCAGAGGCAGTGAAAAAATGGAAAACCAGAGACTAAAAAAATGACTAAGTGATAGTGCAGCTTAAATGTTCATGACCTCTTCTCCTTTTTGTCTAAAATGTGCAAACCCTGCTTGAAATGAAAGGAATGCATGACTCTTTTTCATAAAATATTTCTGCATATGCCCAAGAAGTTAGTTTCCTTGTCCTAATGACTTTTAGCTAATTTTTAGTTGCATATTACTAGCAAAAATGCCTGACTCTAGAAAACAGACAAATTTAAATACCCTCTGCTTACTTAGTTTTCTTTGTGTATTTTCCCTAGGTTATTAAGGTAGATGACTGACTTCAGACCTTACTTCTTTTCTTACACAAGCATTTAAAGCTATATACATTTCTTCCTAGGCACTCTTTTAGCTGTGTCCCACAGAATGTAGATGATTACAGTATTATTCAGTTCAAAACATTTAAAATTAACTTGTGGTTTCTTTTTTTAAAGCGTAATGACCATTTTTAAAATGTATTGCAAAAGTATACAATGTGTAAAATGTCAGTTCTTTAGTTGCCTTTGTCACATTTTGAATAATCTGTAGCCACATGTGACAAATGGCGACTGTGCTGGGCAGTGTCAGTTTAGTGAAACTCTCTCTCTTGTTTTGGAATATGAGGTGAAGATGGACCATAGTATCTCACACTGTGATCCCAAATGCTTTGTATTGGACTCCTCATTCCTTTCATGTGGAGGTTGAAAAACTGATACAAATTCCAATATATATTTTCTTTATTACTAGACATTAGATAATATTTCAAAAATGTTAGTTACCTTACACAAATAAAGGTATCTGTATAACAAGAGCAATCATGAAGAACACTTATAAACTGTTAACTTTGATCAACTCAGGCAAGGGATTGGATGAAGAGGCAGGGGTTGCTTACCAAGTATCTCTGACAGTTAAGGCTAGTATGACAACCAAGATTATTTCAACAGGATTGAAATCCTCTGACTCAAATAAAACAGAACAAAGCAGCATATTATTTTGCAAACAGATTATTATAACTATACTTTCCTTGTAGTGTTCATGGAAAAAATTACAGTATTAAAGATTTGCCATTCTTAACCATTTGTGTTACTATCTTAATGTTTTCTAATATGGTGATAGCCCAGTTAAGCAAAGATAATGACAGTACTATTTAATTGAAGTATTTACAATTATTGAAGAAACCATTAGGCAAGATTTTTTGTTCTAAGTACAGTAATTCCATTATGTTGCTATTGAATAAGGAAATCATTACAATTTCTCTGAAGGAAGTAAGGTAGAGGATGCTTTAGAATTCAATCTTAGAATTCTGCAAGTTTTGTGTTTGATCAATTAACATGTTCTCTGTAATATTTGTAGCCAATTTCATTGAAACTATGTAGCAAATTACCAAAGTTGGAGGAATGCACTCAAATAACATGTCCTTTTCCATTTCTTACCAACAATATGTAAGGGCACTCAATTTGTAATTATCTACACTCACTGTCTTTCTCTCTCTCTCTTTTGTTTTTGAGAACAAATAATGCCTGTTTATTCAGTTTACTGTAGTAAGGGAGTCAGTCACCACTTCCTTGTGGCAGAAACTCACAGGCAGGCAACAGAGTAGGAAAACATCCTAGTGAATAAAAAAGCAAAGTTCTGAGTGTGCTCAGACTGTAGTTTTTTTGGCACAGGAAGCTGGAAAAGTGCTGACCAGAAGACAGTCTCTTGTACATATTTGGAGATCCCGTATGGAAACCCCACTGGTGTGGTGGTTAAATGCTACAGCTACTAATGAAAAACTTGGCAGTTCGAATCCACCAGGCACTTCTCAGAAACTTATGGGGCAGCTCCACTCTCTCTGATAGGGTCACCATGGATCAGAATGGACTTGACAGCCACAGTTTTAGTTTTGGTTTTTATTAACTTTCTCTACTTGGTCCTTGCAGGTAAGGACAAAAGTATAATGAAAATGGCTGTTATTGAGATGTGACCATCTGTGCTGATGGCTACAGAAGTTGTGGGAGAGTGGTCTCTTGTCATATATGGCCTCGCTGTTCTCTCAAGAGGAAGGGGTGAAGTTTTTTTTAATTATATTTTTTTATTACTTGAAATGTGTTCATGCTTATTTCTTTGCTTTTATTTTTTTCATTGTGTTTTAAGTGAAACTCTACAATTGAACTCAGTTTCTCATAAGAAATTTTTACACACTTTGCCATGTGACCCTAGTCGCTCTCTCCACCTTGCAACAGCACTCACCTTCTATCTACTCCTTATTTCTCATGTGCATTTAGCAAGCTCCAGTCAGCCTCTTTCTTCTCATCTTGACTCTTGACAGGATCTGCCCAGTTAGAGTCCTGTATCTACCCAAACCAAGAAGCACACTCTTCACCAGTATCATTTTATGTCTTGCATATCAGTTCAATCTTTGTCTGAGGAATTGGCTTGAGGAGTGGTTTTAGTTCTGGGCTAAGAGAAAGTCTAGGAGCCATAACTTCATGACCTTCCAGTCTGTCAAACCATTAAGTTTAGTCTTTTTAACAGAACTGGATTTCCGTACCCCTCATTTCTGATGTTGTATCACAGATTTTTCATAAGGGCAGTCTTTGGTGTTGGCCGAGTGATATCTAGTTCTTCCAGTCTCGTGCTAATGTAGTCTCTGGTTTATGTGACCCTTTCTGTCTCTTGGGCTCATACTGTCTTTGTGTCTCTGATGTTTATCGTCCTCCTTTGCTTCAGGTGGTTTGAGACCAATTGATGTTTCTCAAGATGTCTGCTTGCTAGCTTTTAAGACCCCAGATGCCACTCACCAAAGTGGTTTGCAGCACACGGTCTTAAAAACTTTGTTATGTCAATTGACCTAGATGTGCCCTGAAATCATTGTCACCAGACCTCTGATCCTGCTATTCTGCCCTTCCAAGTACTGGGTTATATTTAGGAAACTTCTTAGCTTTAGGTTTAAGTACAATTATGCTGACTTCTCCTCTGCTGTGTGTTGTCCTCCCTTTCACCTAGTTTAATTCTTGTCTATTATTTAATTAGTGAATACCCCTCACCATCTCACCTCCAATCAAAAATATCTTTTTAAAAAAAAAACTATTTCTGAGTCCATATAATAGTGGTTTCCTACAATGTTTGCCATTTTGCTATCCTTTTGTCTGAAACTCTATCCTTTATTTTTTAATTTTTTTGTGAATTAAGAACAGTTTTACATTATATACCATGTTTCCATGTAATGCCCAGAACTTTAACTGCTATTCTATTCTAGCTGCCACCCAGCATACACACAAATACACATGACAGCATGCTTCTCCTTTTGGTAGGAACTTCCCGTGACCTTTTTTCTTCCCCCATTTTTTTTTTTAACTGGGCCTCAGTAAAATGTTAGAATTCAGATTTTCATGCCTGCCTATCTGCAGCTCCCTCCGCTCTCCTCGCCAGTGACAGCACACTCCTTCTTTGTGTTCCATACATGTCATATCCTCTTAATAATCTTCTATCCCCTCCACTCCACCTTCTCCACTCCCCTCTAATAAGGGGCCAGTAGGACGACACCCTATAGATGCATAGAACCATAAAGTGCACACACAATATGGTCACTCTGTGTCACCGAGTCCAATCCATTACTATCTGAAGAGTTGACCTCAGTAACGATCTACCAACACGGACAGCATCAGGTCTGGGGGCCATGCTCCCAAGGGAACTCCCAGGCCTTTGGATCATCAATTGCAGTCTTTCAGTGGAGTTCTTAGGGTGCACTCTTTTTTTCTTGTGTTGCCCCTGGGACTCAACTTTGCGAGTCCCATCAAGGCTGTCATTGCTGGTGGTCGGGCACCATGTGGTTCTTCTGGTCACATGTTGATATAGTCACCCATTCACATGGATCTTTCTGTCTACTGGGCTCTTTTTCCGTCATGTCATTCTTGTACTCGGTGATCACCTGTTCTAGCTGAGTTGGGACAATTAGGTGTACCTCAAATGGCAGCATGCTAGCTTTTAAGAACCCAGATGCCACTCACCAATATGGAGTGCAGAAGACTGTCTTAGAAATAGATTAGTCATGACAATTGGCCTTGACGTCCCCTGAAAGAATCATCCCAGACCTCTGCCCCTGCTATGCTATCCTTGCCATACAAGGTTAAGATTGGAGGAATTTTTAGGTTATGTTGAAGTTAAGCTAAATTGATCGTCTCTCTAATGTGTGCTGTCCACTGATTTCACCCAACCAAATTTCTATCAATTATCTAATCAATCCCTCACCCTCTCCATCCCTCCCATCCCTCGCAGCCATCAAAGAGTCTTTTCTTCTGTATATGAGGTTGTTCTTAAGTCCTTATATTAGGGGTCTCATACAATATTTGTTCTTGTGCCACTGACTACTTTCACTCAACATAATGTCTTCCAATTGAAATCAAGTTAAGAGGTGCTTCCTAAAATCATCATTGTTCTTCATCATTGTGTAGTGTTCCAATGAGTATATATACAAGAGTTTATTTATTCATTCCTCTGTTGTTGGGAATCTGTGTTGATTCCATCTTTTTACTATTGTGGACTGTACTGCAATAAACATTCATGTGCATGTGACTGCCCTTGCTTCTGTAGGATATATTCCAAGCAGTGGAATTCCTGATTCAAATAGTAGGTCTATTTTCATCTTTTTAAGGAAGCACCAGATTGCTTTACAAAGAAGATGTACCATTTTGCAATCCCACCAGCAGTGCAGGAGAGCTCCAATTTCTCCATAGTCTCTCCAGCATTTGTTGTGTTGTGTTTTTTGAATCATGGCCAACCTTGTTGAGGTATTCTTTAATAGCAAATGATCGTGAGCTTTGCTGCTTGTGTATTTTGGCTGCCTGGATATCCTCTTTAGAGAAGTGTCTGTCTATCTCCTTTGCCCAACACTTAATTGGTTTATTTATCCTTTTCTTGTTGATATTTAGCAGTACCCTGTAGATTATGGAGATCAGACATTGGTCTGACATCTAGTTCCCAAATATTTTTCCCATTCTATCAGTGGTCTTTTAATTCTTTTGATAAAGTCTTTGGATGAGCAAAAGTGTTTGATTCTTAGTAGCTTCTGTTTATTTTCTCTTCTCTTGATCATGCTTTAATTTTGAAGTCTGTCTAAATTGTGTACTAAAACGTCCACTGTTGAAGCTATTTTTTCTTCCATGAACTTTATCATTTTAAGTTTGATATTTAGGTCTTTTATCTGACTTGATGGCACGTGGCTGGCATCCAATTTGAGTTGTTTATTGTGTAAGGTGTGAGATATGTGTCTTGTTTCAATTTTTGTAGATGAATATCCAATTTTGCCAGCACTATTTGTTAAAGAGGATATAGTTTTTACCCCAACTTTCAAACTTAGAGCCAACTGCCATTGAGTCGGATCCAACTCTTTGCCAAATATCAACTCTTTATAGCAGGATAGTGGCATCTCTTGGGTCTCATCTCTGTTCCATTGGTGTATATATCTCTTTTTGTACCAGTACCAAGTTGTTTTGACTACCGTGATAGTGTAATAGGTTCTAAAGTTGAGTAGTGGTTTCTGCTCCCAGTAAGCAATGATTCTCAATATCACCCTGACTATTCTCAAGTTTTCAGGCAAAGATTAGCTTCGTGATTACAATTCTCTGCTGATCTAAGAGTAGCTGACTTTCAGTTTCTCAGGATTTGTTGTTGTTGTAATTTGGAAGGACAACTTTTGAGTTACTTACCACCAGGACTACCAACCAGAAGCTGCCAACTGTTCTTTTTAATTGCTTGAGCATTTTCTTGTTGAATTAATAAGTTTTTTATATATTCAAGTTGTTGTTCTTGTTGTTGGGTGCAGTTCAGTTGTTTTCAACTCATAGTAATGCTACTCACAACAGAATGAAATACTGTCTGAGTCTGCACCAACCTCACCATTGTTGCTATGCTCAAGTTTGTTGTTGCAACCAGCATCATAGTCCTTCTCACTGAGGGTCTTCCTCCTTTGTCAATGATCCCCCACTTCACCAAGCACAATGTTGTGCTCAAGGGACTGATCCTTTCCTGACAACATGTCCAAAGTATGTGAGACACAGTCTTGCTATCTTTGCTTCTAAGGAGCATTCTAACTGTACTACTTCCAAGACAGATATATAGGCTCTTTTAGCAGTCTATGGTGTATTCAATATTCTCCTCCAATACTACAGTTGAAAGTTGTCAGTTCTTCATCTTACTTATTCATTGTCCAGCTTTTGCATGCGTATGAGGTGCTTGAAAATACCACGGCCTGGATAAGGTGTTCCTCAGTCTTCAAGGTGACATCTTTGCTTCTCATCGCTTCTAAGAGGTCTTTTGTGATAGATTTGTTCACTCTGATGTATCTTTTGATGTCTTGACTGCTGCTTCTGTGGTTGTTGACTGTGGATATAATTAAAATGAAATCCTTGACAAACTCAATCTCTTCTGTGTTTATCATGTTGATTACTGATCTAGCTGTGAAGATTTTTGTTTTCTTGATGTTGAGGTGTAATCCATACTGAAAAATGTAGTCTTTGAACTTCATCAGCAAATATTTCACATCTTCTTCACCTTCAGCAACCAAGCGTATTCAGGATGCAAACTCCTTATCAGACAAGCAATTTGCGAATACTTTTATTTTACGGTTCCTTTCATTCTTATGATGTCATTTGCAACACAGAAGTTATAATTTTGATGAAATTCAATTTTTCTACCTTTTCTTTTGTCATGTGCTTCTTGGGTGACATATCAAAGTAATTGTTGATTTTTTTTTCTCCAGGTCATTTATGTGTATGTTTTTCTTGATGAGTTTTGTTATAATTGTAACTTCTCACATAAATAAAAATAGAATTCTTCAGACCTTCCCTATAGAAATATTAAAGGGAGTTATAAAGGGAGATAAAATTACATTACACAGTAACTCAAATCCACACAAAGACAAAAAGAACACCAGTATAGGTTAAGTTGGACAATGAATTTGTGGCCATTAATTTCACAGTGAAAACTGAGGCATGTTGGGAGCAAGACTGTAAGTTAAGTTTATAAGAGTGCCTTTGGTCATATTCTCAATAAGCAACTTGGTTTCAGGTGAGATAATTGAGTTTCGACAAGGTTTATGGACATAATACTGAGGAGCATAAATTCAGTGAATGTGTGTGTGTTATTTTCAAGTAACAGTTTATTGGGATGCAAACCTCATCACTTTAATATGGACAACAGTTGATCAATAATTATACAACTTATGTTTATTCTAGCTTCTTATTGAGATATAATTCTAGCAAAAATGCCAGGGGACTTTTGTATCAGATTACAAGTGTATTAGGTAAATTTCTGTCTCTTAGTTAATTTCTACCACTATTCTAAATTGTATATTGAAAAGATGCCAGCAAGCTAAAACAAAACAGAAATACAGATATTGATTAATTTTATAGTTTTCATTGTTAGATAAGTTACTCTAACCTACTTACTAGCTTTGTTGTACACGAAACATAAATATAAGCTTCTGGAAAATTAAAAATTGTTAAATGTTCTGATCACTGAAAGCAGAACAACAATCGCTAGAGATGATCTTTTGCTCTTAAATGCCATAACTTACTTCAATGTGCTAACTTTATTTATATTTCATGTCTCAAATTTGTAAAAACTACTAGCTCAGTTGTACAAACTTCATTTTGCTCTTGTGACACTTGACATCACACATAAACTCAAAACATATTGCAATAACTCATATTTTGAAAGTCAAGGCAACAGCAGACCAGCTGGTTTGGCAGAAGCTAAAAGTGTTGCTGCTGAGAACTTCACATTCTGCACTTGACCAAATATTCTACAGCTCACCTTAATACCACGACCACCTATTCAGTTGATTTACAGGAAATGCATGCACGTGTTCTCTTCCATATCTGATTGTTATGTAGTGCATCCAACTGGAAGCAGTCCAGTCAGATTGATACTTCTATCTACCTCTGGCAACTTTTTTCATGCAATGCACATTTATTTAGCAGTACTAGGTAAGCTATGTAAGGCCAGTATTTGCAATAAAACTGTAATGTAGACAGATGTAGCTACCATCTTTATGGCATTGTTAGCCTCTCAGGGCAGACACAGAAACATAACCAGTTACAACATAATTGTAAACTTTTGGGACTATTTATGAGGATTATGCAAGATGGGCTTCCAACAAGCAGTCATTGTTAAAGTCTGCAAGGATAATCAGTGAGCAGATATTTCAACATTCCTCTTACTTTTTGTTAGGGCTTGAATTGTGTCCAGCAAAAATATGTGTTGTGAATATTAATCACTAGACCTATAAGATGGAGAATTTGTTGTGTAGTAGTTAGTGCTTGACTGTTAATCAAAATGTCCCAGGTCTGAAACCATCAGCCACTCCCCAAGAGAATGATGTGGCAATCTTTTAAAGTTTGTATCTTTGGAAATACAATGGACAGTACTACTCTTTACTACCTGGTTCCTATGAATCTAGTGAGGAAATCCTGGTGACATAGGGGTTTAGGTGCTGTGTCTGCTAACCGAAAGGTGGCATTTCAAATCTGCTGGGTGATCCTTGGGAACTCTCTAGATAAGTTCTGCTCTGACCTATAGGACCACTGTGATGTGGACCCGACTGAACAGCAGGGTCCAATTGACTGGATTCTGAAGTCAGTCAGAATCAGCTTGAAGGCAACTGGTTTCTATTTTGGTTTTTTATATCTGTGAATGTAATCTCATTTGGGAATAGGATTTTCTTTCTTATGTTAATGAGCATGTATCAGTGTAAAGTGTGTCTTAAACCAATCACTTTTGAGATATTGAAGAGTAGATTAAGTATAGAAGGGTATACCCTTGTGGTGTAGGGGTTAAGTGCTATGTCTGCTAACAAGAAGGCTGACAGTTTGAATCTGCTAGGTGCTCCTTGGAAACTCTATGGAGCACTTCTATGCTGTCCTATAGTGTCACTACCAGTTGGACTCGACTTTACTACCATGGTTTGATTTTTTTTATTTGTTTTGTTTTGTTTTAGGTACAGAAAAATGCAGACACTTTCTGAAGAAGGAAGAAGGAAGATTGACACTCTCTGAAAAGGAGAGAGGCAGTCCAATTCACAAGTCCTGGAACCCTGAGGATAGCTAGCTGAACCAGCTAAGATTATTGCAATGATGTCCATTGTTCCACATTCTCTTGCAAGTCTGTCTTGAATGTTTGGCAGTTACCTGTTGATGTACTGCTACAATTGTTCTGAGTTATCATCACAAAATTTTACTTGAATGGAATTTTAATGATACTGTTTGATAATTGCAGTATTCTGTTGGATCAGCTTTCTTTGAAATGGGCACAGTGGCATCTTGTCCAGTCATTTGATCAGGCAGCTGTCTTAGAAATTTCTTGGCATAGATGAGTGAGCACTTCTCAGATTGCATCTGTTTACTGAGACATCTCAAGTGATACTCTGTCAGTTCCTGGAGGGTTGTTCTTCACAAATGCCTCAATGCAGCTTGGACCTTTTGTTTCAGTACCATTGGTTCACATGCTATGTCCTGAAATTATAGAATATCGACTAATTACTTATTGTATATTGACCATGTATTGCTTCCATCTTTTCCTGATTTTTGCATCATTCAATATTTTGTTCATATAATACTTCAATATTACAGCTTGTGGCTTGAACTTTCTTCAGTTTTTTTCAGTTGGAGAAATTCTATCTTCTCACCTTTTGGTTTTCTAGCTCTAGATCTTAACACATTTCATTATACTTTGTCTTTTCGATACACTTTAAATTTTTCTTTTTTTTCATTCATTCATTGCACAATGTTTATAGAATTTTTGTGTGTGTGATTAAGTGGAAGTATACAATCCAAATCTATTTTGCTCTTGCACATATCTACAGCTCCTCTGCTCTCCTTTCCATTGCAACACACTCCTTTTCATTTTATACTTGTCATATCCTCTTACGAGCTCCTAACTCCTCCTCTCCACCCTCTTCCTTCCCATCTAGAAAGAGCCCAGTAGAACACCTCCTATAAATGCATAGAACCAGAAGGTACACCTACCGTATGGTTACATTGTGTCCTCGAGTCTAGTGCATTTTTGTCTGAAGAGTTAACCTCAGTAGAGTTTTCTAGACAGAGCAGTTGCAAGTCTAGGGGCCATACTCCCAGAGGAATCCCCTGGGCCATCAGACTATCATTTGTGGTCTTTTTAGTAGAGTTCTTGAGCTCATCTCTCTTTTTCTCATGTTGCCACAGGGACTCAACATTGTGTGCCCCATCGCGGATAATGGAGATCAGGCATTGGTAAACGACTTGCCAAATATTTTTTCTCATTCTGTAGGTGATCTTTTAACTCTTTTTTTTTTTTTTTAATTTATTCTGATTGAGTGAAAGTGTACAATCCAGTTTAAATTCACATGCTCACCTATGTGCAGCTCCTACTACTCTCCTTGGCTGGTAACAACACACTTCTCCTTTGTGTTCTATACAAGTCATATCCTATTAACAATCCCCTGTCCCTTCTTCCCTACCCTCTCCACTCACCTCTAGTAAGAAGCCAGTTGGGCAGCATCCTATAGATACATAGAACCATAAAATGGACACCCAATATGGTCACTCTGTGTCACTGAGTTCAATCTGTTCCTGTCCCAAGAGTTGACCTCAATAATTATTTATGATTATGGGCAGCTTCAGGTCTAGGGGCCATGTTCCCAGGGGAACCTCTATGTTTTCAGACCATCAATTGCAGTCTTTCAGTGGAGTTCTTAGCGTGCACTCCTTCTTGTTCTCATATTGCCACTGGCACTCAACGTTATGAGCCCCATCACGGCTGTCACTGGAGGTGGCCGGGCACATCTGGTTCTACTGGTCACAGGTTTGATGTAGTCACCCATTCACATGGGTCTTTCTGTCTTCTGGGTTCTCTTTCCCCTGTATTATTTTTGTCCTTGATGATCACCTACTCCAGATTAGTTGGGACCAATCGGTATACCTCAAATGGCAGCTTGCTAGCTTTTAAGACCCCAGACACCACTCACCAATACAGGTGGAGAGAACTCTCTTAGCAATATGCTAGTTATACCAATTGGCCTCAGTGTCCTCTGAGAGCATGGTAACGAGACCCCTGCCCCTGCTACTCTGTCCTTACCTATTGGGTTAAGATTAGAAGAGATTTCGGGTTATGCTGAAGTCCAATTAAATTGATCTTTCTAATGTGTGCTGTCATTGATTTCACCTAACCAAATTTCTATCAACTATCTTATCTATAACCAGCCCTCTCCATCCCTCCTCACCTCCCTTGCAGCCATCCCAGAGTCTTTTCTTCTGTACATGAGTCAGTTTTCAAGGGGTCTCTTGCCATATTTGTCCTTGTGTCACTGAATAATTTCACTCAACAGGATGGATAGAAAGTTATGTGTATGTAGGTGACGTCTAGTGTGTTAATTGTCACAGTAAGATCTTCTGTGTATTTGTTAAGCCTTTTTTTTACAGTATAATCTATTTTATCTGAGATTAGTATTGTCACACCTGCTCTTCTTGTATATTGTTAGCTTGTTATATATTACTCCGTCTTTTAATTTTCAGTTTGTTCATATCTTTAAGTCTAAGGTTTCTTGTAACTAGCATATAGATGGGTCATGTCTTTTGATCCAAGATGCCACTCATTGTTTCTTTACAAGAGGGTTCAGTCCATTTACCTTCAATGTAATTATTGATAGGTGTTTAGTGCTGTCATTTTGCTATATTTATTTTTGTGTTGATGTTTTCTTTGTTGCTCTTACTATTCTGTTCTGGGACATTTTTCTTTATGAGTTGAATTTTCATCCTTTTCAGTGTTGGTTTTGTGTTTTTTTTTGAGACTCCAGTATTGTATGTCTTGTTTTGATATGTTGCTTCTGTGTTGTGCTTTGCAGCTACTACTATGATCCCCCTTAATGATGTATGTCTAAACCTGATTTTGACTTCTAAGTATCTTATTAACTTCCTCTTCATTTGGAAGGACTATAGCTACTGTAATATATCCCACTTTTTAATGTGATAGTATCGTAGTTTTCGTGATATGGTCACTGGATCACTTCTTTTAGTTTTATAGGTTTGGTTGACGTTTTGTGCCTTCTGTAACTGAGTAGATTACTGAATAATGTGTCCTGTATTTTCTCTTAAAATATAGAGTTAATGGTTTTGTTCTTCTAAGCCAAGAACTTCTTTCAGTATTTCTTGTAGCTTTGGTTTGATTTTTGCAAAGTCTCTGACTTTCTGTTTATCTCGGAAGGTCTTAATTTCATTTTCGTACTTCAAAGACAGTTTTGCAGGATATACAATTCTTGGTTGGAAGCTTTTCTCCTTCAAGGCTTCGAATGTGCCACCTCACTGCCTCCATGGTAACATGCTTTTTGCCAAGAAGTCAGATGAAAGCCTACAGAGTTTCTCCATGAATGCTAGCTTTGCTTTGAGTCTCACTGCCTTTAAGAGTTTCTGCTTGTGTTTCCTTTTGTTAAGCTTGATTACAATATGCCTCAGAGTTTTTCCTATGGGGTCTATATTATATGGCAGTTGATATGCATCTTGGATGTCTATATTCTCTTCTTTCATGATTTCTGGGAAGTTTTCTGTCAGTAAGTCAACAACAATCCTCTCTGTGTTTTCAGGTGTCCTTTCCTGTTCAGGAACTCCAGGTAATCATAGATTGTTCCTCTTGATAGAGTCCCACACATTTCTTAATGCTTCTTCATTTTTCTTGTGTCTTTTCTCTGATTTATCCTCAAAAATGCTCGTGTCAGTAGTTCTGTCTCCCAAGTCAGAAAGTCTGTTTTTCATCTGTTCAATTCTGTTCTCTTGGCTTTGAATGGAGCTTTCTAATTCTTTAATTTTGTTATCGATCTGTTAGATTTCAGAATGCTGGAGTTCCATCAGTTTGAACAGCTTGCTTAATTTTTCATTTTGGTCTGCTAAATTTTGATTAAGGTCTAGGAGGGCTCTATATATCATTCTTTTGTACTCAACCACCGAAAGTTTCACAAAAGCTTCTTCATCTGGGAACGTCTTTGGTTCTTTATATGTGCAGCTTTCAGGAGCTATGGTTGATTTTTCCTTAAATGTCAGGCCAGGGTCTGTTGCTTTGGGGGCATCTAGAGATTGTTTAGTTTCTCTGGTATTGCTTTAATAGGAGCTGAATTAGAAGTTTATCACCAGTTACCTCTGTGTACTCTGGCGACCTGGTCCAGTGGAATCTCTGTGACAGTAGGCTCTACCTCCTGGCTGGCAAAGACACTGTCCTACTTATGGAGTCACTGGGAGGCCATCAGCTGACCCTACATTGTGGCTCAGTCAAGATGAGAAGATATGCCATCAGACCACACCACAGTTATTTCTCTAGTTAGTCTTATTTTGAAAGGTAAAAGCTATCTAACAGCTTCCATGAACAGTCAGGCTGTCAGGTGTGCAAGCCCATCTTTCCAGCTGGCGGTGGAGGCATCTGTGTATCTGTCTCTAGATGCTGTGATCTAGTATGAACAGACTGGTGCCCTGCTATCGTCAGGTGCCAGGGCCTACCCAAAGCATAAACTGTGCTAAATACAGCTTTTCTTCTAGGGAAGCACTCTCCAGGATGGCTCTGCCTCCTAGCCTGGGAATTAGCCCCCACTGAGGCCTCCATTTGTGTAGATCTGCCTCCCAGTTGGACAAGATAGCATCCTGCGAGGCTCTCTGGCTCGCTGAGAAATAGTCAAATCAATGGCAGAGGTTCAGAAAGGGGGTGGAGGGGCCCTGGTGCTCGCAGTCCAGAGCCAGGCTTTCAAAGTGTGGCTATTCCACCCACTGGTCTCGTCAGAAGTGTGGCAGAATTTTACTGCCAGTTAAGCCCAATAGCTGCCACAGGCTAACAAAACAGAAAAAAGTTAAAGCTGGTAGTTGCCTTCAGTCCACAAGAGCCAGTCATTCAATAGGGCCAGGGATCAGTGAACGAGAAGTTTCCCATTTCAGTGGCATGTAGTCCAAAATGGCAGCTCTATGCCATGTCCTAGGCTTCAGTGGGTATTCAGAAGGCTACGTTTAATTATCAATCCTGACCTTAGCTTTTTGGAGTGAGTTAAGGAGATATGTGTCTAGTCCACTATCTTGACTCTGCCCCCCTTTAACTCTATTGACAAAGTCTCTGAATGAGCAAAACTGTTTGATTCTTAGTAGTTCCTATTTATTTTCCCTTCTTCAAACTTTTCATTCTTTTGTATATCATTTTTCTGGTTTTCTTTGATTACAGAACAAATTTCAGAGTAGTTTTTAGATCAATTTTAATCTTTTGAATTCTGTTAAAAAACCAGACTTGATGGGCTGACAGACTGAAGGGTTCCAAGAGGACATGGTCCCCAGACCATCAGTTAGCCCACAGCCGAAACCAGTACCAAAGCCAACTTTTCAGATAAAGATTGGATAGGCCTATAAAACAGAAGAAACTAAAGGGACACATCAACCAAGGGGCAAGGACTAGAAGACAGGAAGGGGTAGGAAAGCTGCTAATAGAGAACTAACAGCTGAGAAGAGAGTGTTGACCTGTCATGGGGCTGTTAACCAAAGTCATAAAATAATCTGTGTGTATTGTTTAATGAGAAGCTAGTTTACTTTGTAAACCTCTTTATAAAGTACATTTTTTTTTAAGGCAAGTTTATATACAGAGTAATTGTCTGTTTCAGTAAGAATAGAATGCCACCCCTTCAACAATGGTAGTGGCCAATCTAATCAAACTGCTACAAGATAACTGGACTGATCACTACAGGGAATGGTGTCTTTGGGGACTGAGTAGTCATTCTTTTCACTAAGCACTCAGTAATGGCTGTAACTGGATCAAGTTTTATGAATGCTAGTTTATATGGCTGAGCCCATGCATAAACCAAATCTGTACCACCATGTCCATTTTGTTCTTGAGTCTATAGGAAAAAGACAAATGTTTATAGAAAAGAAGATGGCTGATACGTCTTCTTCTCCTGTAGAGTTGGTCAGCTTATCCAACTGATCACTGTAATCTCTCTCCACTGATTTTATCTTTGGTGAGTATTCACATGGAAAACAAGCATTTTTTATGTTTCTTTTTTCCATTTAGAGAATTGTATCCACATATCTCTTTCCTAGACCTCTTTTTCACCAATTTTCCATTCAAGATCTTTCCAAATTCCTGATCATCCAGGAACACCATTGGCCATAGTCCATGAATTGGTATTCCAAGAAAAATGACCAACCAGGTGCACTGCTCAAAGCAGTGTCAACTAGGGAGATTCTCTTTCACCATTATCCTTCAAGATTTTTGGAAACAGTGGACAATCTTCAGCTGTCTGCTTTGGATTGGTGCCTACATATTGTGCAGAACCTTTTATTAAATAGTTTCGAGGTTTTTTTTTTTTTTTTTTTTTTTTCTTTCTTTCTCAGTATACTGATTGTAGAAAACACCCCATAGGGTCATAGGTATGGACTGGAAAAGACAAAGGACTGTAGCAGGAGTGGCAGCAATGGGGTATTTTCTACATTTTCACATTATTAAAAACCCTGGTGGCATAGTGGTTAAGTGCTACTTCTGCTGACCAACATTAACTAGGCACTCCTTGTAAACTCTATGGAGCAGTTTTACTCTGTCCTCCAGGGTCTCTATGAGTCAAAATCAACTTGATGTCAGTGAGTTTGGTTTGGTTTGTTTTCACATTACTTATTTGTGTCTTCAGGACCTCTTGATCCTAATCATATATGTCCCTTCCATTTGATGACAGAGTGCTTCTGTGATTCCTTAACTATGCATGTTGTTGGATCAGACAACATCCTATTCATCATGGGCACCTCAGTTTGTATGGTAGCTTTTTGGCTTATTCTTAAGTGTTAAGTCTCTGCTAAGTTCCATTAGCAAGCTAAAAGCTGTTCCTAAAAGGATGTATCTACATAGAATGACCAAACCTTGCCCCACAATCCTAAGAATCTGATTTTGTTTGCCTATACTGACTTACTAATGAAATTTTTGTAAAAAATCTTCACCTGCCACTGATACTTCAAGCTCCACTGGATGTGCTGTATCATACTTTACTTCACAGTCGGATGCTTTTTATAGTGTTTTTCTCATTCTGAATTTCACTCAAATTTTTGAAGCCTTCGGGATCACTCTGACTAGGTGAATCAGAATAACACACACAAATAAAAAATATGTCACCTTTAAAATCAATACAGAGTCTTAAGCACTGGGCTTCCTTTTTAGATCTAGATTGGGCCAGACACAACAACTTCTTCTTCAGCTTAGAAGGGTTACCTAACCTGTCTAGAAATTTTACAGAGGTGAAAGTCCACTAGATTTTTGTTGGATTGCTTTCTTACCCTCCAACATGCAAATCTCACATTCATAAGTCTGAGCAGATACTGAGTCTTGCTAACTAGATCCAACTAGCATAATAATAAGCACCAGCCCTATCTAGCTACTGAGCACATGAAATGTGACTAGAGCATTGAGGAAGTAATATTTTAATTAAATTTAAATTTAAATAACCAAATGTGGTTAATGGCTACTGTATAGGACAATTTAGCTTTAAAATATTATTTGTGGATCACCTAAATGTGAACAACTGCTTGGTAGCTGTGTTCCAAACTGTGAGGTAGACCAGACACAAGGCATCTTGTGGTTATTCTAAATTTTAAGACTCCATAATACTCTATTCTGTATCTTGCATCTTACAAATAAAAAAAGAATGAAAAAAATATGCCTGAGACCTTTTTATGGGTCAAGACTCTGAAAGAAATGCATCACTTCTGTTCTCAGTCACTTGGTCAGAACTCAATCACACAGCCAGATATGAGCAGAATGTTGATGAATAGAAGTTACTAGTTGTCAAGGATAACGATGAAATAGGTCTCTGTAACACATATTGCAGTGTATCTCACAAACAGTATGGTGTTAGCCAGGCAATATATCTAAATAGTAGTAGCCTCAAACTCTGAAGTCACATATCCAAGTGCAAACTTAATTCTCTTATGAACTGTGTGATCTTAGGCAAACTACTTAAATGCTCTATTCCTCTTCTGTTCGGTGGGGATAATAATATTTTCTACTTGTTAAATGATTCTTTATTTCTAAAATGCTACCAAAGCATGCTGCTCAATTATTATTTTATTATCACTAATCTGTGTATAGACAAATAGATATAGTAGGGTAGATTAGAAAGTAAAAGATTAGAACAATGTGCATGTGGGAGACATTAAAATATAGACATAAAATGAAATGCTAATGACTAATTTGAGACAACTGATGGCCAATAAAAAATACATTCATACAATATAACATAAAGTAAATTCCTATGTCGAAATCAAAATTAGAGGAAAAAAATAAGAGACATGATGCAAAATAGATATTAGAAAAAGTTTTCTGTAACAAAACACAAACTTGACAATGATAAGAAAGATAATAAATTTGAATGTGTTTTTCAAAATTAATCAAACTCAAATAAACTCAACCTTTTAACTGGAGATTGTATTTCTGTGTCTACTCTCTAGAGAAAGTGACAAACAGGCACAAGAATTTTTATATAATTATGATTTATTGTAAGGTAGCTTGTAATAGAGAACATTTGGAATAGCTTACTAGTCCAATCAACAATTATTGGATAAATGTATGTTGAAATGGCCATGCAGTAGAATTCTTCTGAGGAGTTCCAACAAATAAAGTCACACTACAATTATTAGCAGAAAATAAAAGACTCTGTTGAGAGAAATAAATAAATTTAAAATGGCACTTTCAGTAAGAATCTATTTATGTAAAGATTTAAATATGTAAAGCAACACCAGACAAAAATTGTGTTAAAGTAAAACTGTTATAAGGACAGGGAAGGCTAAACTCTGAATTCTTAAGAATGAACTCAGAGAGGAAAAACTGTTTTTGGATCAGGGTGATGCAAAGGGGCCTTTGAAGAATTCCTTGAGAATCATTTGAATAAAATAGTACATATTGTTTGCTTAATAAAGATGAATATATTGTTTTCTGTACGTTTTATTTTGCAAATATAAAATGATCAAAAGCCATGAGTAAGCACAGGAAAAAATTATAGAAAATGCAAATAAAGTTACTGAGAGCATTCTGCTGTAACAAGTCCTATTTTAGATTTATCGATCTAATTCAGGAGTGGCTTATGGCTAGTCCTCTCGAAATCATATTACATTGAGCTGAAAATATGATAAAAAAATAAATTTATTCTGATTCTCATGCTTTATTAATACAACAAATGGAAAATAATGGGACTGGAAAAAATACTAAAAGCCTAGGGCAAATGTATATATCTAAAATCTGCCTGTCTGTATCTATCACCAATTTACTTTAAATATTGTTTACTGGATGTGTATGTTCAAGGAAAGAAGGTGTTGAGCATACACAGATGAAAGAGGGATATTTTGGGAAAATTCTTGAAATTAGTCCCTTTTGTGTATGGACAATGTTATAATGAAAAAAAAATCCTTTAATTTTCAAGGCGCTTTATTCAAACACTTTAGTACTTTAACTCCTTTAGTGAGTTACTAACATTTTGTTGGATAACTCTCAAGTATAGGGACCACATATAGAGAAGTCACACAATAACATGTGTGTTGAATGCATTTTAGTACAAAAGCACAGAATTCATAAGATAATGTAAAGATTATATTATTTGTCATAATTCTTTAAATAGCTCATTGAAACTGCATGTTTAGAATCTATGGAGTTGAAAATTCAAAGTATTTTCTCAGTTACTAATTTGCTTACCAGTCTGATCAATGTCCTCTCATCTTTCGTCAAAATTATCTCTAAAAAAATAAAAACTTAAAAACGGACTCATGCATAGAAGATAAGACTCTTTAATGGCTGCAAGAGTGGGGAGGGAGGGAGTCTGAGGGGGGCATGGTTTAAATTAGATAGTTAATAGAAATTTGGTTGGGTGAAATCAGTAACAGCACACATTAGAAAGAAGATCAGTAATAACTGGACTTCAACACAATTTGAGTACTCTTCCCATCTTAACCCAATATTGCAAGGACAGAGTAGCTGGGGCACGGGGCTGTGGGGACCATGCTCTCAGCCCAAATCAAGGCCAGTGGGAACAGCTACATTTTGCTAATGCGGACTCTCTGCATCCCTCATCGGTGAGTGGCCTGGGGTCTTAAAAACTACAGAGCTGCCATCTGAGGGTACAGCAAAAAAATAATAATAATAATAATTCCTTAAATAGCTCATTGAAACTGCATGTTTAGAATCCATGTAGTTGAAAATTCAAAGCATTTTCTCAGTTACTAATCTGCTTACCAGTCTGATCAATGTCCTTTCATCTTTCATCAAAACTATCTTTAAAGAAATAAAAACTTAAGAAACAGACACATGCATAAAAGAAAAGACTTTGATGGCTGCAGGATGGGGATGGAGGGAGGTTGAGGGGGGCATGATGACAGAAATAATGAATGATATCTCCCACCTTCATTTAGGTAAATAAAATAAAATTTGTCCATATTAAAAATCCAGCTCTAACTTTATATAGCAATGTATATATGTTTTATGACGGCACTTGGCTGGCTTGGCTTTCTTTTATTACCTTTTGTCTTGTTTAAGGGAAAACCAATAAAACTGATGCAAGCACACATATTAATAGGATAAGAATAAACTTGGAAACAAATTTAAAGAACCTCTGTTTTCATTCAACTCAACAGGAACGGGCGATCACTGAGGACAAGAACACCATGGGGAAAAGAGAACCCAGATGACAGATAAACCCATGTGAGGGGATCTCTACATCAACTCGTGACCAGAAGAACGGGATGGTGCCCAGTCACCACCAGTGATAGCCACGATGGAACTCACAAAGTTGAGTTGAACTGACAAAAAGAGAATAAATAGGGGTGCACCCTGATCTTCCAACAGAATACTGCAATTGATGATCCAAGGGCTTCGGGGTTCCTCTAGGTGCATGGCCCCTGGCCCTGGTGCATCCCCTGTCCATAAATCATAATGAAGGTCAACTTTTCAGACAGCAATGGATTCGACTTGGTGATGCAGAGTGACCGTATCCTGTGGTAATTTTATGGTTCTATGCATCTATAGGATGTCATCCTGCTGACCTCTTGCTGGAGGAAGAGGAGTGGGTGGAGAGGAGCAGATAGGAGACTGTTGGGAGGATAGGACATGCATGGAGCAGAGAAAAGGGGTGTGCTGTCACCGGGAGGGGAGAGCAGTAGTAGGAGCTGCATATAGGTGAGCGTGCGAATTTATATGGGAATGTACATTTTCATTCAATCATAATACAAAAAAGAAATAAAAATAATAACTTCATGAAAATTAGAAAAAATTAAGTTAGAATTATCAAATTAATGCCTAGTCACATTTATTTAAGCACAAAATATGCGCCCACCTAAGTGAATAAAAACAGAGGTTCTTTAAATTTGTTTCCAAGTTTATTCTTATCTTAGTAGTATGTGTGCTTGTATCAATTTTATTGATTTTCCCTTAAAGAGGACAACAGGTAATAAAAGAAAGGAGATACTTTCGTACGTAATACATATACACGTTGCTATAGAAAGTTAGAGCTGGATTTTTAATATGGACCAATTTTATTTTATTTACCTAAATGAAGCTGGGAGATTTCGTTCATTATTTCTGTCACTTACACTTAATTTAAGCCATATAAATTCATGTTGTGTATAAAAGTGGTATACTGGAGGAGTATGGCTTCCTCATAAGTTCACAAAGGGGAGAAAGAATCATTATCAGCATCAACAGCCCAAAGCTTATTCTTATGAGGCAAAAGTCAGGCATACCTTTACTCCTCAATTTTTTTTTTTTACCAAGTCTGACACCAGCATTCCCTCCCACGGCACCGTCTACTTCTCTGCTAGGTTTAATAGTTCACAGGTAATGTAAAAGAGAACTCACAGACTATAATCATAAATAAGGGACTTATTAGGGAATTAACAAGTTACAATTCTGGATCATGAGCAACTCAAGATACAGGTTTGCTTTCAAAACAGCCTCCTGTCATTTGTGCCCACAGGCAGGCCTCCCTGTAGTCTCTCTGCCTCTTGGCGCCTTGATTCTTGGCCCGTCAACCTCTCCCCCAGCCCAGACTTTGCCCAACATCAGCAAGGGTTACAAAGTTCATTAGCCTCACTGATAACTGCCCAGAGGTACCCCCCTCCACTAGTAAGCCTCTTGCCCAAAGACACTCAGGTTTCCCACTCTATGAGACTGAAAGCTCACTGCACTGTCTCCTGCTAGTCTTTAGTTCAGATGCCTCTATTACCACCATTTATCTGCCACTGCTCCTCATTGTATGTTACTCTCTCTCATTGGCTTCAATGTTACAGTTCTCTTTCTCCGTCCTGTGGGTCTAGCAGGTTCTTAGCACAAGGATTTTGAATTCAAAGAGAGTGCTCCAAAACTAGATCTTCTTCCTTGGAGACAGTGAGTTCTCCACTTCCCAATTATGGTGTGACTCATTTGAAGCCTAGCAGGATGGCAAACAAATAAACAAGCAAGAAAAACAAAACGTTGGAGTTGATTCTAATTCGTAGAGATCTTACAGGACAAAGTAGAACTGCTCCATAGGGTTTCCAAGGAGCTCTTTGTGGATTTGAACTGCCAGACGTTTGGTTAGCAGCCATAGCACTTAACCACTAAGCCACCAGGGTGTCAATTCTGACAATAGTGAATAGAGAATGGCTTTTACAATTGCAGCATTATTGATTCATCAGCTTTGGTAACATAATCTCTAAGTATTCTAATACAATCTCTGGATTATATTATTATAATATGGTACTAATATAATCTTTGACTAGTCTTAAATATTGTGAGACAAGCAGAAAGTATGTCATGTCTATAGAACATGTACCCTGTATTCCCAATGATAATTTTAAACAGAGCTCAGTAAACTACAGCTACACCCTGTTGGCCATTTCAGATGCACCTGCTACAATTCTTCCCATATGATTTAGCAGGAGAACTTCTGTCTGTAAATAAAACCCAATGTAACTGAAATGAACACTCAAAGTGAGGTAGAAAATTAGTTCAGGAGAAATGCTCTAAAACAACTAACTGCTTTCATATTACCATGATAGACTTGAGGAGGCGTGTCAGAGATCGTAAAGCCTGCAAGGCAGAAAATGTCTGGTTCTCTCAAAAAAAAAAAAAAACATTCTGAGATTTAATTTAAAAGAGTAGCCTAAGGATTTGAATAATATGTTTTTGTATGAGGGTTGTTTCACTAGAAACTTTGTTTACTCACATGATGTAGTACTTAGTCCAGCCTACATTCTTTCCCTTCCTTGCAATTTGTACAGTGCACTCATTGATAAATCTCTATACCATCAGTTATACTAAATATTTATGTGCTTCATATTTTTCAAAAGTATTATGGTTCATACATCTCTATACTTTGATCATGTGTAAACTTGACCAAATATCCTGATTACACTGGTTTATGTTTAATGGTAGGTACACACAGAATGTTATCTGATAGACAATAGTTTTGAAACATAATAATTTGTTTTAAGGGCCCAAAAGTGAAACGACATTGCAATGCAGCAGGTATTTTTTTTTCTATACAATTCTTTCCATCCTAAGTGCAATCAAATCTCAAGATCAAGAAAGTTAACTGTTTTATAAGTGATTAACTACGAGCAATCTGTGAAAAGTAAGCCAGTTTGTAAACAGCAGTGATACTGCCCAAGAGTTTTATAATACACTACCTATTAAATCCATTAAATCCAATTGTCATCAAATGTTCTGTGAGTGTAAACTTGACCAAACAAAACTGATTAATGGACTTTGCAGGAAAAAATACAGTAATTATGACCTGTGTTGAAAAGGGCATCTGTCATATCTGCTTGGTAAGAAAGAACAGCTACTGGTAGATTATCTTACAGCTCAAACTGTAGACTATGGTTGTGCCCCTAGTTTCCTTTGGAGATGACAGTGAACAGTCTCAGATTTTTTTCAGTGGGTCCTGACACTTTTAAGCAAGATTTGTCCTTTCAGGGAGACTTCCAAGAAAAACATAAAAATTTCATGCAAGAATACAAGAAAGAAACATCTGACTGTTTCAGGTTGTACTTGCAATACTATTGAAGAATATGTAAAGAACATGAAAATTAGACACACTATTGTAGTTAGTTTTCAGCCCTAGAAGCATCACTAATCTTACAAAACTGGGCAAAAACTGTTTTCATAAAACTAGGATAAAATATGCCCTGCTTTAAAGTGACTCCTTAAAGAAAAAATGACACTGTATGAGTCAAATCCCATTCAGTTAAAGAACATATACTCCATAGCCCCAGCCTGAAACTGTTATATTTGGACTGCTGCTGAATAAAAGAAACACAAAAGCTAAATTAAAGATGTCAACATTGAGGTCTTTGGTATTTGATACAGAGGGTTGGATGAGCCACAACAATGAGCAGCTCATTGGGTGATGCCACAAGCAGCTGTCACAGCACCACATTTTGCATAAATAAAATGTGCATTATACTTTTGTTTTTTTATCAACTGTAAAACCCTCTCTCCTCCAAGTGTTGTTTTCATAAGTGCCTATGCCAATTTGTTCTTTACATGTTGCTGACTTCGGTTTCATTTCTGATCTCATGGAAACTTCATCTAAAGTAAATATTATTTTACTTTACTTGAAATTTAACCCAAAATTATTTGCCAGTAGATCAGCTGTTGAGATTATATGCTATGAGTCGGATCTGACTCGATGGCACTTGGCTGGCATCAATTTGAATTAATAAAACAAATGCTTGGTTCTGATAACTTATTTTCCAATCACTATGGGACTACCAACTTATATCCATGACTTCTTGATCATGACTTATACCTTTAGAATACAAATATGATCACTAGTAACATTTCTGAGACTATTTTTATACACATAAGCAGATGATAAAAGAAAATTAAATAGATGACATAATTTAACTGTAATAATCAAAGACATGTGAATGAAGCTGAAATTCACTTCTGAAAGTGTCATGAAACATGTGGTATATGCATGGATGTGCCTATGTCAGAACTATTTTAATTTCATTATTCTGTGTATTAAATATATGGGTATGTTATTTGTGAAACATACATTAACTGTGCTTTGCTTATTGATGTGGATTCACCTGACACTTCATTGTTTTCCATGGTCTTAGTTTATATACAATGGAAGAAGATCAGAGGTGGGATCTTGGTCCTCTTGTCCTGAATAGCGCAACTGAATCTGTACTCCTTAACACATATACTTTGTAATGCTGCGAAAGAGGTAGAGTCACAATTTGAGGGGACTCTATTTGATGTAGTAGATCAGGTAACCATTCTACCAAGTTCTGTGTAGAGAAAGAGTATATGAATTCAACTAATAAAGTGTAGGAAGCATTCACGTTTAAGAAGGCAAGCTAATGTGATCATGTGGGTGGAGTCCTTTGAACCAATTCAATACACTGTTCTTGTTATTTCTAAATCTAATTATCTAGTAAAAACTAATATCTAACATATGTGTTGTACCCAAAGGAGAGTCTCTCAGTTGTGAAGAGGTATATGTAAACTTCAGAACCTTAAATCTGTAATCCTTCTGTTCTTATATATCTCTAAGAACTCAAATTTGACATTTTATGCCATCTGAAAACAAAGTTTTCTGAATTCTGTCTCAAATTTTAGTGTGATTTAGTCAACGCATTGTGTGCTAATTTGAGTTATTGCCCCCAGTTTTTCAACGCTTCTGACATCCACACCCTTAGCTATATAACCTTGCAGTTGTTCTCACAGAGATTGAATATATATCCCAGTCTATTGACATTGTGCCCAAAATGTTGGAAAGTTGTGTAAGCAAACTTGTAACAAGCAGGATTTTAAAATGTTCTGGTAAAGTGGGACATGTACACTTCTCCTTTTGTTAGAATCATGAGAAAACTTCTGGTCCTTCAGTTCAGGTCTCTGTCTTAGTCACCTAGTGCCGCTATAACAGAAATACCACAAATCAACGGCTTTCAAAAAACTAAATTTATTTCCTCACAGTAAAGTTGGCTCAAAGTCCAAATTCAGGACATCGTTTTCAGGGAAAGTCTTTTTGTTTCTTTTGGCTCCAGAGGAAGGTCCTTGTCATCAGTCTTCGTATGGTTCAGGAGCTTCTCAGGCACAGTGTCCAAAGAACATGTTCTGCTTTATGTGCCGATTTCTTGGTGGTATGAGGTCCTCCAGTCTCTTTGCTTACTTCTGTCTTATACAGCCCCAAAGTTGCCTCAAAGTACAATAGAATCTTACAGATTGAATCCTGCCTCAACAGCACAACTGCTTCCCCTTTTCTCTCATTAACGTCATGAAGGCAGAATTTACAGCACAGAGGAAAATCACACAACACTGCGAATCATGGCCCAGCCAAACTGATACATACGTTTCTGATGGGATACAATTCAACCCATGACAAGGGCCCAGAATGAAAACATATTTAGCGGAGTTGTTCTACCACTAGCCAGTACATCCAGCCTATATAAGCAATGTCAGCTCATCTCACAGAATATTTATTATTCTAAGTCACTAACATTTGTGGTTGGTTAGCATTTAGCAAAAAACAAATTTTGCTTCATAAAGAGAATTCATACTTCTGAATATAGAAAAGAGCATATTTTTCTGTTTTTCTTCCCATCGTTCATTAACAAAATCTAATATGCTCATATAATCTGTGCTGTTCTGCTTGTGACTCCATATCTTTGTAAGTGCATACTAAGATTAAAGCACATGACCCTTTACATAAGTATAGACTTTCATCTCTTGTCCTCTCATTCTTCCACATTTACCAGTTTTCCATATATCATGATGTGCAAATAGCTATTTTAAAATATACAATTTAGAAAATACTACTATAAAATATTTCCATTCAGTTAGTTGAGATATTGCAATACATTACAATGTCTTGAATTTTACTCTTTCTACCATAAATATTTGACTAAATTAATCAAATTTTTATTTTAAAATATAATTTTCTTTTTGGTTATTTGCTTCTTTATGTGCAGTTGCTCTTTCCATGCTCTACTCCTCCATGTCACCTGACACATCATTGTTTTCCACGGTCTAGGTTATTTGCTTCTCTACAGAGAGTATTGGTTAATTACACATAAATATCCAAGTAACGAGTGCCGTTGAGTTGCACACATAAGTACAAGATGAATAACAAATTTAATTTTTTTAAATCAGTATAAACTTTATATCATTTAATTTATATGTCAAGGATAACTGAAGAGTGACAGAGGCTCTGAAAAGAAATGTAAAATTTCCACAATGGTCTGATGAATTTTGAAAGGTTTCAAATAATTTATAATTTGATTCATCTTTTTTTACTGTGGTATTTTTTAATTTTTAATCCAAGATTTTATGAATAAATTAATTATTCACTTCTCTTTATATAGTGACCATGTTTTCACGTAACAATCAAAAGACTGCCTGAATTGATTTTAAAAAAAAAGTTTCAACCACACATCCGTCTTGAATGACTTCGCTTTCTCCAAAGATTGCTCTTTCATGGTTTTATTTCATTAGCAGTTTCTTAATCTCCTTAGTGATTTCTGAAACAATTCTACATTCATTTTGGGGTATTTTACTTTAACTCCACTGTTGAAGAATATCCAAAACGAACTATGTTCAATAATCTTCCCGTCAAGTATTAAATCAGTATTTCCTCAGTGCCTGCAGAATACCAGCCATAGTACAATTGGTGGTGAAGATTAATGAGTGAAAAACCAAGTAAACTCACTTATGCTGTTCCCTTATATTCTTTCATTACACTTACATTCTAAAGTAAGTGTACATTACACTTACATTCAAAAGTAAGTGTACATTACACTTACATTCAAAAGTAAGGGAATAGGCAAAAAAAGAGTTTATTTTCCATGTATGAAATTTGTACAAATCAATTGTGCTTGATAGGATTTGGATTCATGGTAACCCTATGTATGCCAGGGCAGAGTTGTACTTCACAGGTTTTACATAGGCTGATATTTTGGAAGTAGATTATCAGGTCTATCATCCGAGAGCTCTCTGGGTAAACTTAAACTGCCAACTTCTAGGTAACGAGACAAGAGCATTTTAGTGATTATTGCTGTCAAGTTGTGTCTGACTCATAGTGACCCAACAGATCACTCAAATTTCTTGAACATAATTTTGTCTACAAGTTAAGTGGAGATTAGTTTGAGGAAAAAATGAATTAAAATAAGTAAAACTCTCAGGAAACATTGTCCTTCCACAATTTCTGACAAGTTTGTGATCTTGCCATAGTGTGCTTCTGTTGGTAGCACTGTACAAACAACGCAGTACAGTTTCATAACTTTGGTATATCAGTGTTTCACCACTGTGTTCATGTTGCTGTGTGTCAATGTCTTGCTAAATGACATTAATTATTGTTGTGTATTTCTGTGTGCCATCTTGAGAATGCCAGAGCTTGAATTAGAGCAATGAATAAATACTGTCTTGTTAAATTTGGCAAGAGTGAAAGTGAAATTAGGGACATGTTAATCCAAGTTTATGAGGGTAACACCATGAAGAAAACGTCGCTGCACCAATGGACTAAACGTTTCTGTGAGGGGAGACAAAGTGTCACTGATAAAGAGAAGTCAGGGCAGCCAGTAATGAGCAGAACTGATGAAAACATTGCAAAAACTTCTTGAATTGTGTGTCAAAATCACCAATTTACTGTGAGAAGCATAGCAAACCAAGTAAACATTGATAGAGAAACAATCAGGATAATCTTAACTGAAAATGTTGGCATGAGAAAGGTGTGTGCAAAAAGATCCCAAAGTTGCTCACTGATGTACAAAAGCAAAGGAGAGTCTAAGTCTGTTAAGACCTTCTGGAGAAGCAAGATGATGTTTTGGGCCATCTGACCACTGGTGATGAAACATGGGTGTACCAAGATGACCCTGACACGATGTATCAAAGTGCATAAAGAAAGTCAACCAATTCTCCATGACTGAAAAATTCTGTCAGTCCAAATCAAAAGTCAAAATGATGTTGCTAACCTTTTCTGATATCGGATGGATTATTCATTACGAATTTGTACCAACTGGAAAAACAGTTAACAAAATTTATTGTTTGAAAGTGCTAAAAAGACTGGAAAAAAAAATGGAAACAACCTGACCTTTTTGCCAACAACCCATGGTTCATGCATCATGACAATGCTCCAGCTCACGTGGCACTGTCTCTGAGGGAATTTTTAGCCAGTAAACAAATAACTGTACTGGAATACCCGCCATACTCACCTGACCTAAACTCCAATGACTTTTTCTTTAACTGAAGATACAGGAAATATTGAAAGGAAGACATTTAGATGACAGTCCAGACACCAAGTGTAATACAAGGACGGCTCTGATGCCCATTCCAGGAAAAGAGTTCTAAAACTGCTCTGAAAGGTGGACTAGATGCTGGCACCAGTGTATCGCTTCCCAAGGGGAGTACTTCAGAGGTGACCATGGTGATATTCAGCAATGAAGTAGGTAGCACTTTCTCTAGGATGAGTTCATGGACTTGATTGACATATCATGTATTTGACTATTTTTATTACAAAACTATTGAATAAATCTGATATATAATTATGCTATAATATTAAAAGTTTACTATTGTCATTGTTGATCCTAGGGCTAAAACTTTTAATAAGAAATTCAGGAGTAGATTTCATTAAGAATACAACATTTAAACAAAGAACAGGTCGAGGTAAAGAACGGAATATCTAGCAGAAGATTATTCTACAAAAATAGAATAGCCACTGAAAATTATGTCTGATGAACTATCAGTAGGCCGAGTGACTGAAGACAGTGAACAAGAGGGAAGGTAGTAAGAGATGAAATCAAAGACCAAATAAGAAACCACATAGCATAGGACCTGGTAATCAGTTGCCATTGAGTTGATTCTGAATCATAGTGACCAAATAGAACAGAGTAAAACTTCTTTATAAGGGTTCCAAGGAGAGGCTGGTGGATTCTACCTGCTTATCTTTTGGTTCTCAGCTGAATTCTCAACAACTGCATCAACAGGGCCATGTGTTATAAGGAAAATCACATGAGAATTTTTAGGCAAAGTGTGATGTAACATGACTTACATTTTAAAAGGATACCTGTGTGCAAAAGATAACAAAGGGAACAGGGGTAGAAGTAGAAATGGCAACTGGGAGGCTATTACATTGTCCATGTACAGTTACTGTGCTTTGGCCAGAGAGTTAGTTATGGAAAAGCTAAGAAGTTGTCTTCTGGAATAATGTTTATTATGAAATTTTCAGACAAGTACTTAAAAATAACTCTAATTCATTCTAGAATTTGTTTTTTCTTCAGTCTCTAGAGAAAAGACATTGTGCTTAGTAAATCAGATGGTCACCATAAAAAAGGAAGACCCCCAATGAGATGGATTGATACAATGGTTGTGAAACTGGGCTCACACAAAACCATGACTGAAAATGGCATAGGATTAGGTAATCTTTCATTTTTTTCAATTGTGAATTAAAAACAATTTTACATTTTATAGAACGCTGCCATACAACACTCAGATCTTTCACCACTATTCTATTCTAGCTGCCCCCACTCCACGTGACAGCATGCTTCCCCTTTTGTTTGGAACTTCCAGTGACCTTTTGACCAAGGTCTGGCCTTCCTCACCCAATCATCTTGGCTCCAGTGAAGAGCCTCTCAGACAACTCTGTGTACATATTTAAAGATTTGTTTGTCTCCAGTCTCGTTCTACATTTTGTATAGTCCAGTTCAGTCTTTGGGGAGCTGGTCCTGGTGCTGGATGCAGTTTGGGGTTCAAGAGTCTGGCATACCTGCTACCAGGAGGCCATCCATTCAGAAGGACTATCAAGTACAGTCTTTTTGTAGAGTTCTAGATCTGCTTTCTACTCCATCACCCACTGTGTCCAGGGCTCCATTTTGTGTACCCCATTTGGGTTGCCATTGATGGTGGCCAGGCACCATCTAATTCTTCTGATCCCATGCGAAGGCGGACTACGGCTCATATGGCCTTTTCCATCTGGTGGACTCATATTTTCTTTCTTGATGTCTACCATTTTCTTTTCTTGATGTCTACCATTTATCTCTGGTCCAGATGGATTGGGACTCTTTGGTGCTATTTAGATGGCATCTTGCTAACTTTGAAGACCCCAGATGCAACTCAGCCAGGTAGAATACAGAGCATTATTTTAAGAGAGAAAGAGAGAGAGAAAGCTTTGATATGGCAATTAGTCAGAATGTTCCCTGAGCGTGTGGCACCCTGATCCCACACCCTGTTTCTGTGCATTTCAAAAGAGGTGGACCACATTAAGGGGACAATTTGGTTCTGAGATTGTGTGGTTGTAGGTATATACTGCATCTGGCACCCCAGTGACCAGCACTGGGAAAAGCTCATATCCAGGAAAGACAGGAAAGGGGATGAGAAACTCACTCACAAGAGAAAAGAATTACCCACACAAGAAACACATCACACAAGATAAAGTTGGGGCCAGGTGGGACCAAGGTCTCTGATGGAGAACTGTGGACCCCATCCTCTTTTACAAGCTTTATTTATAGGCTTAAGAGGTAGGAAGTCAGCAGGGTGGCACACATTGCCAAAAATGGTCATGGTCTTTGTTACAGAGCACACAGAAGTTGTCTTCAAACAAAGGACAGGAACATGCAAATAGTTTTAACCTGAGACTTTATCCTGTAAACAGTTTCATAGAAATAGCTCTTGGCTTTGGGCTTCCTCTACTACAAAGAGCTCGGTCTGGGCTAATATCCTGCAAACAGTTTGAAGGCAATAGTTCTTGTTATACTGTAAGTAGTTTCAAGGCATCAAGCAGAGAAGTACAAAACATGAGGAGCGGGAGGAGGGCAAGGGGGCCGGGACGCAGTCGTTCCCCGCCCGCAGCGGGTATCCCGTCTGGTACCTGCTGTCACATCCTAACCCAGTGCTAACCCTAATCACCATATACTTTGTAAAAAAATCCCTCTCCCTCTCCACTCTAGTAACTGTCTAAGATTGATTTCTTCTGTTCTTAATTGACTTGGTGTGTCTTTATAATAGCGGTCTTATACAAAATTTTTCCTTTTGAGTACTGACTGATGTGTCGCTCATCATAATTTCCTCTAGGTGATCCCGTGTGGACAGGTATTTCTCTAGATTATCATTGTTTCTTATCATAGTATAGTATTCCATTGTACAAATATATCATTTGTGTAACCATTCCTCTGTTGAAGGGCCACTAGGTTGCTTCCAACTTTTTGTTATTGTGGAAAGAGTTTCAATAAACATTGGCAGGCATGCATGTGTTTGAGTGGTGGCCATTATTTCTTTGGGATATATTCCAGGGAGCTGGATTGATGAATCATATGGTGTTTTTATTTCTAGTTTTTTAAGAAATTTTCATATCAATTTCCATAGTTTTTGAACTATTTTAAAGTCTCACCAACAGTGTAGAAGAATTCCAATCTCTCTACATCCTCTCCAGCATGTATTATTCTCTGTTTTTTTTGGATTGTTGCCAACTTTGTTGGGGTGAGATGCTAGCTCATTGTGCTTTTGATTTGGATTTTTCTGATGGCTGGTGATCGTGAGCATTTCCTCACATACCTGTCGGGAATTTGTATGTCTTCTTTGGTGAAGTGCCTGTTCATGCTTTCTGCCCATTATTTGGGGAGTTATTTGTCTTCTTTTTGAGGTTTTGCCACATCTTGTAGATTTAGAAAGATTAAGCAACAGCTGGAAACATGATGAGCAAATATTTGTTCCCACTCTGTAGACAGTCTTTTTCTCTTTTGCTGAAGGCTTCGGATGAGCATAAGTGTTTAATTTTTAAGAGTTCCTCATTATCTATTTTCATTTCTGATGACTGAGGATTGTTGGTGGTTTTGGGCAGACTATCGATGCCATGGGTTAAGGCTTCCAGCATATTCCTAATTTTTTCTTTCAAGAATTTTATTGTTTTAGCTTTTATATTTAAGTCTTTGATTCATTTTTAATTAGCTTTTGGGCATGATGTCAGATAAGGGTCTTGTTTCTTTTTATTGTTTTTTGGGTAGGTGGATAACCAGTTATGCAAACACTGTTTGTTGAAGAGACTATTCTCCAGTTCACAGCCTTTGGACTGTTATCAAATATCAGCTGTTCATAGGTGGATGAAAACCCTGATGGAGTAGTAGGTTAAGTGCAACATCTGCTAACCGAAACTTTGGCAATTCAAATTCACCAAGCAGTCCTTGGAAACTCTATAGGGCAGTTCTACTCTGACCTCTAGGGTCACTATGACTTGGACCCAACTCGGTGGCAATGGGTTTGGGTTTTTTATAGGTGGCTGGAGTTACATTTGGATTCTCAATTCTGTTCCATTGGTCTATGTATCTGTTTTTGTGCTAGAACTGCGCTGTCTTGGCTACTGTACCAGTGTAGTAGGTTATAAAATCAGGAACAGTGAAGCTTTCCATTTTGTTCCTCTTCTTCAGTAATACTTTGCTTATCAGTGGCTTCTTCCCCTTCCAAGTGAAGTTGGTGATTTGTTACTTCATCTCATTAAAAATGTCATTGGAACTTGAATTAGAATTGCACTGTATGTAAAGATCACTTTGGGAAGTGTAGACATTTTCACAATGTTAGGTCTTCCTATCCAAGAGCAAGGTAGATACTCCATTTATGTAAGTCATTTTTTGTTTCTTGCATTAGGGTCTGATAGTTTTCTTTGTACGGTTTTTTATATCCCTGGTTAGATTTATTCCTCGATGTTTTACCATCTTGGTGCCCTTAGTAAATGGTAATGATCTCTTGATTTCCACTTTGATTGTCTCTTTGTTGGTACAAAGGAATCTCATTGATCTGTATACAGTCAACTTGCATCCTGACACTTTGCTTAAGTCTTCTATTAGATCCAGTAGCTTTTTGGAGGATTCTTTAGGGTTTTCTCTGTATAAGATGATTTCATACACAAACAGCGATACTTTCTTCTTTGCCTGTTTGGATGCCTCTTATTTATTTATCATGACAAATTACTGCAGCTAGGTCTACTAATTGCTGCAGCTAGGACTCTAGAATAATGTTAAATAGAAATGGTGGCACCTGACATCTTTATCTAATACCTGGTCTTAAGGGGAATGTTTACAACTTCTCTCATTAAATGTGATATTGGCTATTGGTTTAGTGTAGATGGCTTGGCTTTTGGCTGGCCATTATTATGTCAAGGAATTTCCCTTCTGTTCCTGTTTTGCTGAAAGTTTTTAGCATGAAGAGATGTCAGACTTTACCAAATGCCTTTTCTGCATTGATGGATAGAATCAAGTAATTCTTGTCTTTTGTTTTGCTTATGTGACTGATTACATTATCTTTTTTCCTAATGTTGAACACTGCCTGCATCACTGGTATGAATCCTACTTGTTTGTGATGAACTACCTTTTTGATATGTTGTTGAATTCTGTTAACTAGGTGTCATGGCTTGAATTGTTTCCTGCCAAAAATATGTGTAGTAATTTGGCAGGACCAGAATTCCCCGTATTCTGTGATTGACCTACATTTTGTGATTTCCAGATGCTATAAACTGTAATTTCTGCTTGTGGCTAATAGAAAGGATGACTATGTTAAAAGAGGATTAGGGTGGGACTGCCACACATTGCTAAGAGAGTTTCCCTGGAGTATGGTTTGCACCACCGTTTATCCTTTGATCCTACAAGGGATAGAAGGAAAGGGAAGCAAGCAGAAGTTTGGGAACCTCATAGCAGCAAGATAGCAGCATCAGGAGAAGACAGTGTCCTTCAGACTTGAGGTTCTTGTGCCAAGATGCTCCCTAAACAAAGATTGTTGCAGCATAAGGACCTTCCTCCAGAGGCAGCAAGGGGGAAAGCTTTCCCCTGGAGCAAACATCCTCAATGTGGACTTGTAGCCTACCGGACTGTGTAAGAATAACCTTTCCTTTGTTAAAGCCATCCACTCTTCAGTGTTTCTGCTATAGCAGCACTACATGACTAGAACATTAGGATTTTGCTAAGGATTTCTGCATCTAAATTCATGAGATATATTAGTCTGTAACTTTCCTTTTTTGTGCTGTCTCTATCTGGTTTTGGTACCAGGGTATGCTAGCTTCGTAGAATGAATTGACGTCTTCCAACCTTTAGAAGTGGTGTTGTTAACTTTTCTCTGAACGTTTGGTAGAATTCTCCAGTGAAGCTGTCCAAATTAGGGCTTTTTTTTTTTTTTTTTTTTAATGATTGAATGAAAATAGATCAGGGGATTTTTTGATGAAAGTTTTCCAATTACCTTTTCAATCTTTTTTTTTTTTTTTTTATAATGGGTTTGTTTAGTTGTTCTATTTCTGATTTTGCTAGTTTAGGCAGGTGACATTTTCCTAGAAAATTGTCCATTTCCTCAAGGTTTTCAAATTTATTAGAGTGTAATTTTTCACAGTATTTTCTATAAGTCTTTTAATTTCAACAGGGTTCACCGTGATATCCATCACATTTCTTATTCAAATTATTTGTTTCACCTCTTGTTTTTCTTTTGTCAGTTGGGCCAATGGCTTACCAATTTTATTGATCTTTTTGAGAAAACAGCTTTGGAAATTGTTTGCTCTTTGAATAATTTTTCTATTTTCTATTTCATTTATTTCTGCTCTAATTTTAATAATTTGTTTCTTCTGGAGACTTATAGGCTCTTTTGCTGGGATCTTTATGACTGTTCAAGTTGAAGAGTGAATTACTTGGTTTGTGATCTTTCTTCTTCTGGGATGTGCATGTTTATTGAGATGAACTGATCTCTGAGCATTGCTTTTGCTGTGTCCCATACATTTTGGTAGGATGTGTCTTCATTCTCATTTGATTTTATGAAATTTCTTATCTCATCCTTAATTTATTCTGCTACCCAGTAGTTTTTGAGCAAAATATTCTTCAGTTTCTGTGGTATTAATTTTATTTGAATCTTTTTTCTGTTATTTATTTCAAGTTTTATGGCTCTATGGTCTGAAAAGAAGCTTTGTATTATTTCAATATTTTTAATTTTGTTGAGGATTGCTCTGTGTCCTAATATGTGGTCAATTCTGGAGAAAATTCTGTGTGTACTGGAAAAGAAAGTATACTTGGCTGCTGTTGGATGAAGTGTTCTGAATATGCCCAGTTGGTTGATTGTGGCATTTAGGTCTTCCATGTAATTTCTAAGCTTTTGGGGGATGATCTGTCTTTTACTGAGGGCAGGGTGTTAAAGTCTCCTACTGATGTTGTGGAGTTGTCTCTTTCTGTTTTCAGTGCAAATAGTGTTTGTTTTATGTATTTTGGAGACTTGTCACTGGGTGTGCAGATATTTAATATGGTTATGTCCTCCTATAGTGAGCCTTTAACTGTTGTATAGTGTCCTTCCTTGGCCCATATGGTGGATTTAACTTTAAAGTTTATCTTGTCACTTCTGCTCTTTTTGAATGTTGTTAGCCTGATGCACTTTTTTTCAGTCTTTGAGTTGTAGTTTGTTTGTATCTTTGAGTCCAAGATGTGTCTCTTATAAGCAGCGTATATGTGGATCATGTTTTTTACCCAGTCTGCTGTTCTCCTTTTCTTTATTTGTGCACTTAGTGATGCCATTTTGATGCCTTTTGGGGGGGGTGTTGTGGACACTTCCTCTGTTGCATTCCATTTTCTGTACTGAGTCTTTTTCTTTATGTGTTTTGTTTTCATGGTTTTCAGTGTTTATGTTCTTGAAATTGTTGTGATTTCATGGTTTGCTTTTTGCTGTGTAGAACTATAGATTTCTTTGTGGTTACTCCTTTAACCACTTTATTAATCTAAAAGTAATCCAAACTTCAGAGTGTTTGTACCTGCTTGACTTCCTTCACATCTTGGAGATCTATGTGTAAAGTTTTTTGACCTTCTTTTTCATGTATGCAGTTGTCAATTGTATCCTGAGATCTCTGAGCTTCTATTTTTTATGATTTGGTTTTGGTTATCATTTTTGGACTTCTTTTTCTGATGGAATCTAGATATTCTGTCCAGTGTTTGATCCTTAAGTATATGTCTAATGTTACTGATTTTCTAATGGAAGAACTTCCTTCACTGTTTCTTGCAATTTTGGTTTGGTTCTTGCAAGTTCTCTAAATTTATGTTTATCTGTGAAAGTCTTAATTTCAGCTTCATATTTGAGAGACAGTTTTTCAGGATATATAATTCTCGGTTGGCTGTTTTTTGTTTGTTTGTTTTTCCTTTAGGGCTTTGTAAATCTTATCCCATTGTTTTCTGGCCATCATGGTTTCTGCTGAGTAGTCTGAGCTTAATCTTAATAATTTTCCTTTGTAAGTTATTTTTTGTTTAAGCCTGGCTGCTCTCATGGTCTCTCCTGTCTCTAATTTTATTGAGCTTGATTACTGAACTTGTATTTCTTTTGGGATTTATCTTGAGTGGTGTTCAACAAACACCCTGAATGGAGATCTTTTCATCCTTCATGCTGTCAAGGAAGTTTTCAGTCAGCAGTTCTTCAACAATTCTCTCTGTATTTGCAGTTATACCACCTTATCCTGGTACTGCAATCATTCAATATTATTCTTCTTGATAGAGCCCCACATTACTCTTACTGATTCTTAACTCTTATAATGTCTGTCGAGCAGATCTAGTTTGTCCTGTAGGATTGCTATGAGTCACAGTCAACTTAACAGCACTGAGTTTGTCTTTGGTTTTTATTGAGTCTCTTATCTGATTATTCCTCTTGTATGCTAATGTCATTTACTTTGTCTTCAATCTTACTAATTCTGCATTCCATAGACTCAATCCTGCTTCTTTGACATTCTGTTGAGTTATCAAGCTTAGTGATATTATTGTTTGTCTGCTGAATATGAAAGCATTGTTGCTCAAGGATTCATGCCGCTAACTTAGTTTTTCAGTGTGCTCTGCTACATTTTGCCTGATCTATCTCCTGATACCTTGCACAGCTCTGTACATAAATCTTTTGTATTCATCTCTTATCACTGCAGGGACTCTTCAGCTGGGAAATCTGTTGATACTTAATTTTGGGAGTTTTCAGAATCCATGGTAGTCTGCTTCTGTAAGTGTCTAGAAATTGATTATTGTCTCCAAGCCATCAGGAAGTCACTGAAGTTTTGGGGTGACTTAAAAGTGCAACTGAGCTGTCCGTCATCTGACTTTGGGGACTGCACTGTAGTTTCTCCATGCAGTCAGATTGTTTTCTGTTCATTGATCTTACTGTCCCACACTGGGCTGCTACGACTGCAGCATGTGGGTGGGCAGGTCAGATGCACTGCTGTTGCTGGTGCAGCTCCTGTGTTGGAGAATCACATCTACTTTCAGCAGCAGCAACACTGCTTCTGTCCCAGGGCAGGCAGGTAGCCTGTGCAGTCACTGTGCTTTTGCAGCCACCCAAGGAAAGCAAGACACAGCTGCTGCTGCAGTTGCCTCTAGGTTGGGAGGGTCCCTTGCAGTGCCTCAGCCTTGGCTGTAAGGCAGGAGAGGATTCTCATGCCCCTTCATCACTGTGGAATGTTTTGCTGCTGACATGTGCTGCCTCTGCGTTGGGCTGATCCCTGGAGGAGCCTTGGCAGCCACTCTCATGTAGGGGAGAAAACACACACCACTTTGTTGCCACTAGCATAGCTGCCTCTGTGTTGAGCAGATCACTAGAGGAGCATCTGTGGTGGTGCCCAGGTAGGGGAGGGCTTACATGTTCTCCTTCTTCCCCATACCACAGCTGCAGCCACTGTCAGTGTCTCTGCTACCTCTGAGTTGGGTGGGTATCTTGAAGAGCTTCAACAGTGGCTCTCTGGTGGGGCAGGGTTCATGCTTCCCTTATCTGCAACTCCTGGATCACACACACATCCTCTTTGTCACTGCTTCTGCTGCTTCTGGACTGGGCTTGTCACCCATACAGCCTCAGTCAGAGCTACAGCTCACAGGTAGGAGAGGTCATGCCACCTTCTCTGCCACTCCCAGGTCACACACTTCCTCCGTGTCACTGTCACTGCTGCCTCAGCATGATGTACTCATTCCTTAAGCTACCCATATTTCCAGGCTGCATGTGCTCTCACACTGCTGCCTGGGCACTCCTGTGCATTCCCTCTTCACTTCCCCCAGTACTGCAAAACCAAAGGCTCCAGGGCCTGTAACACTTTAGGACTTGTAGGATCACTGGGTCCTGATGCCCACTGATTGATAGACTGATATCAAACCCCTATGACCTGTGTAGAAACCTCTGTCCTTGGCTGCTTTCTTTAGGAAGGCATGAATCACCTTTGCTCCAGACCTGGTGGTGTCTTTCAGTCGCATGCTGTGAATTTGTTTTTGGTTGGGGAGTTTTACCTACCATGCCTGTTTAACCTTCCATCCACTGGATCTCTTTATCTGGAGCCACGTTGCTTCCTCCATGGTGGCCTTGTGCTCCTGTGATCTTCCCTTCACCCAGTCCATTCTTAAATTTTTCTATCAGGTGTTCAGACCTCCAGAAGTGCCCAGTTTGGCTGGTGTAATTGATTCTACCTGTTTTCATTTTTAGAGTTTGGCAGGGTTGTATGTGTACACCACCAGTGTGGCTCTGCTCTGAAAAGCCACAGTGTTTCATTTTGCCATGCGTAGAGTTACTGTGAGTCAGAAGCAACCAGACAGCATCTAATAACAATAATAGGAAAGAAATGACACATTCGAGAATTATAGTAAGAACTAGAAACTACATAGAAATAGTCAAATGGATGATCTGTTAACTGAAAATTACAAATGACAGAAAGAACTTTATTAATGGAATTAAAAATAAGACAGATAAAATCATTGGCAAGTAAGAAATAATACAAAGAAAAAACTGAACAATGACATAATTAAAATTAAAAAATACAGAAAAACACTCAAAGTCGTGTGAGACATTCTAAAAAGATATAACTTATTTGCAGTTTATATACGAAGAGAACAGAAAGGAAACTAAGTAAAAACAGTATTTGAACATAAAATGGTTGAGAATTTTCTAAATCTGTTGAAAGGCATCAAGCCACGGGTATAAGAACTGTTACAAAACAAGATAAACACAAGGGAAACGTCATCTGGGACCACACTGAATTAAAACTCATGAAACAGAGGGGAAAAAAAAAAATGAATCCTTTCAGAGGATTAATAGTGAGGCAAAAATTTATCTTTTCAACAGCAAATATAAAAGGACTACTATCATTAAAATGCCAAAAGAAAGTAATTGAAAGCCAATTTTGACAAATACCTATATATTCAAAGGAAATTGATCTATTGACTCAGTTGTTTATATATTTTTCACATTTGTGTCAATTTTGACAACTATATTTTACATCAACATTAACCATTTTGTGTAACATGTAAATTTTTTTCATAGAATTACATAAACCACTTTCTTATAATTTTTTCATATTTTCATGAGTTTTCCTAGATTATTCATTTTTCATTTTTATGCAGTGTTTCTCTTTACATTGATTACTGTGTTTCTATATTTTAATTTTGTTAAGAAACCAACATCTTGATTTAATATTCATTTATTTTATTTATCTATTTATTTGTTTCTGTTTACACAATATCTTTAGAATAATTTAGGCCTTATTTCCAAAATTAGTTTTCATTTTTTCTTTGATTTGTATCATTGTTTTAGTTTATATTCATTCACTCAGCATCTACCTGTTTTTTGTCAATTTTTCATTACTTTTTTGAATCACTAAGTCAATTATAGACACAAATCTTCAAATACTTGTTTAAGAAAAGTTAATTTCAGTTGGGATGATGTGTTTGAATTTCTCCTTATTGGGGTCAATTTTCTGGTTAGATTTCTCATCAACTGAAATTATTAGATTTTCATTTTAAGCTTTTCTTTTTGTTTGAAATCCATTTGTATGGACAGATTTTTCTATTGTTATCTTATTTATGCTGCTTATTTTACTACCAGATGGTACCCGGCTACCTCCAGTGGTAGCCACAGTGGAGCTCACAAAGTTGAGTCTCCCTGGCAACACAAGTATAAATACGGGTGCACCCTGAGATCTCCACTAAAAGACTGCACTTGATGGTCCAGGGGCCTCAGAGTTCTCCCGGGAGCGGGCCCCCTGGCCCTGATGCAGCCCTCGTCCATAAATCGTAATGAAGGTCAATTTTTCAGACAGCAATGGATTGGACTCAGTAACGCAGAGTGACCATATTTTGTGAGTACTTTATGGTTCTAAGCATCTATAGGAGATCATCCTGTTGACCTCATACTGGAGTAAGGGGAATGGGCAGAGAGGAGAAGACAGGAGACTGTTGGGAAGATAAGATAACGCATGGAGCAGAGCCGAAGAGTGTGCTGTCACCGTGCAGGGAGAGCAGTGGAAGCTGCCTGTAGGTTAGCATGCAAATTTATATGGGAACGTACATTTTCATTCAATAATAAAAAAAAAAAAGGAAAAAAACAATAACAATGTATATAAAATTACTGAGGGTTTGGAATGGCTAGGTGGGTTCCTTCACAGTATTTAGGAGATGTTTTCTACATATATTCTGACTATTTGATTTGTTTCTACAGTAAATTTAGTTTCCTTCTTGTTTTCTGTTCTTCCAACCCCCCCGAAATCTCCAAAAACATCATTATTTTCATTGTTTCCACACTATTCCCTAGAAAGGTTTGTCTATGTTGCAGCCCCTAGGATTTCCCAATATTTCAGTTGCCTTCTTCCCAATGATACTGTAGCCAAAGTTTTAATCTTTACCTGTCATACCTATCTCAGTGTGTCCTATTCTTTGGAGAACTTTTGCCCCTAAGAAATCTTATGTATGTTCTCTTATGTATGTCTCCAGAACATGTCTTCTTTTCACCTTTGTTTTCACACACTGTGCATGTTCTGGTCTACTCTACCTATAAGTCTGGGCTCCAAGGTCTGCTGGAACCTGATATTTATTTCCCAAGTTACGAGTAATTTATGTTTTTCAGTATTCTCTGCCCATTATGTAGGATGCAAGTAATAGTAATAGGTGGATATACGTATCCTTTTTATTTTTATTGTGTTTGGCACATTCATGAAGATTTTCTTTTTCCAGGCAGCTAAACTACTCAGAAAATAACAAGAAGCATCCGAAGATCTTTTTTAAAGCAAATATAATAGATAAGTAAATGGTTAGACTGTTTAGACAGTGAGAATCTATGAGCAGGAAATAGAAGGCACACATTAAAGTTTTTGAATAAACTTGACTGCTATGGACATTAAAAATAAAGTGAAGTATACATTATAGATAACTATAGAATAAAATTGCACATATAAGAAAAATAAGAAAAAAAGAGTGCAAAATACCACTCATAACATTAACACATAAATGAAGTAGAAAAATACAATCCTTTTTTTATTATTAAGGACTTTTAATTTGCAATTTAAAACAGCAAAAACAACTACACAAATTTTGAAGTTTTAACTAATTCATTATTCCAAAATGTTAAAGACATTTACAGTAATCTTATCCGTTTTCTTCATATATTAGAAACAGCATGAATCAAATTGATGTTTTCAGTAACAAATGTTCATCTTCCAAAATGATCCATAGCCAGAAAAATCCCCCCAAAACTTGCCAGAATGTCCACTTGTATTTAGGCAGGCCACATGCTCAGTGAAACTCCCTTTTAACTGACTAGCTACTCATAGTGGATCCCATGGTGGAGGTGGTCACATTGTTTCAAATCTTATTAAGGAAGTGATCACACATCATATAACTGCCACACAACTGAAAATCATGACCCAGCCTAGCTAATCCAAAATATGTGAGATAAAGTATCCTTGATTCCAAGGAGCATTCTGGCTGTATTTCCTCCAAAACAGATTTGCAACTTCTCTGGTAATCCTTAGTATATTTAACATTCTTTTCCAACACCACAATTCATAGGCATCATTTCTTCTGTCTTCTTCATCTGTTGTCCGGATTTCACTTGCATACGAGATGATGGAAAATACCATGACTTAGGGCAGGTGCACCACACTCTGCCAAATGACATCTTTGCTTTTTAACACTTTAAAGAGACTTTTTGCAGCAGATTTGCTCAATGTAACATGTCATTAGATTTCTTGACTATTGATTTCATGTGTGATGATTTGGGGTTAAAAAAATGAAGTCCTTGACAATTTCAATCTTTTCTCCATGTATCATGATGGTACTTACAGGTCCCATTGTTTTTCCATGTGGACACATGGAAAACGTACACAGTACATACAAACAAATATACACTTGCTTATGTGAACACCTATGCACGCTCACCTGTGTGTTCACATATTCTTGTGTGTGTGTGTGTGTGTGTGTGTGTGTAATCATATACACCGATCTATGTAAGCACACATGAACGTTTTGGTTGTTATTACCATAGCTTCAAATATATTGCAGCCTCTCGTTTCACATACGATAGCCTGCAGACTGCTTCCTGATTTTAGTATAACAATCCATTCTTTACATCACCGGGCTTATTTTCTGTTTATGAACTTATATTGTTCTCTCAGACATAGATTGTTAATTTGAGCTGTAAAGAAAGAACATTTTCACACCTTTCCGTATCTGCTTAAAGTAGATTGTTCTTGATTTTAGGTAAAACAGCTCTTCCGAGGATGCTGAACAGAGGACAGAAGACAATTATAAAAATAATAGTAATGCTTGACAATGTTAGTTACCTTCCAGAATTAGTTACCGTAGACACAGGATTCTTCCATAACATTGTAACAATGGCATCTAACTTGTGCTGCATAATTTAAAGAAGAAAAATTCTTTCTCTGCTATATAACCTGTGAAGAATCAGCTACATATTACTGGTTTCCAGACTCCTCTCATCTTACCATTTCTTTAACTTAACTTATTAATATTTCTCTAAAAGACTAGATTTAAATTGTCATTGGGCATATAATTCAAGTGTTACACTGTGTTTCTTTTTCTTGATTAGGTTCTCAGAATAGTATTTAAGCTTTTCTTTCTTTCTTTCTTTTTAATTTTAAAGCACAGCCTAACTGGCTCTTTGAATTCTGTTCAATGATTTGTTTCATTTGGGATTCTCAAATTATAAACCCCATTTGCAAGAGAACAATCTGATCATAGCTGTGCTGCTCTGCAGTTCAAATTAGAATTTTGGAAATCTGAGGGTTTAAATTAAAGCTCATACCCAAGGTAACAGAAAACCCTCTACTCTACACTCATAGAGAGAGTAATTATATATGAGAACCTGAAATTAGAAGCTGAAATTAGAGCTATATTCACTCAGTCCTAAAGAACAGCTATTTTTTAGGTCCATAATGAAATGATTCCAGGTAAGATAATATACACCTCAGAGCCATTTTGTGCCACATTTTTGCAGTTATTTTCTTTTTTCAAATGTATTGAAACCCTTTAACTCTCTTTGTTAATAAAAAATGTTTTAAATTATTTATAGAAATGTAGTATTTGACTAAAGATTTTTGTCTACATGAAAAAATTGGTAACAAGCATTAAAAAATATTGGTGACAATTATTACATTTAAATAAATCCCGTTTTCTTTATTTAATATTGGTAATAATAAAGAGAAATAAAAATTATTTGATGCCTGTAATGCTGGTCATCACAGTGATAAGGAACATGATACTTGCATTACAAAATATACAGAATGGAATAAACAATTTATGCCAGTAAAGGATAGCTACTGCACTCTGCTAGATAATTCACAAATATCATTTCATTTAATCCAAAGTTTTATTTGTTTGCTTGTTTATCAAATAAATTAAGTTTAATAATTTCCTTTAAGACATAAAGCTAGGTTTTTGGAGACCAGGCTATTGATCTCTATAATATGGAATGTGTATTGTTTTCAACTTACTGTCCTAAACTCAGAAATAATTTCTTAAAACTGATTAACATAAAATACACTTATGTCATGCATTTGTATAATGTTAGTTTTAATTGAAAACAAATCTAGAAATAATGTTACACAAATAAACAGAAACCTAAAAATTATGAATTGAATGTGAGACTAAAACAGATCAATTAAAACCAGAAAGGACACAATGACAATTTCTACAAATTAGCTTCATAAGAAAGGAATATTATTTGGGTGTTATCAGTAGAGATAAAATTAAATAATGCTCTTTGGTCCTGCACAATCTGCTGATACTGCCTTAAGCAATGTACCAGTTTGTCAAAGATCACAATGTGTCTAAGGATTCAGAGGCACACCTCTTTGTTCCTTAATTCTTACAGAACATTTTCAGAGTTTTTTCCTAGACATGAAATATGTGCTCTCCATGTTTACTGAGATCCAAAAATAACTATAAATATTCTAAACTCCAGAGTGATTATTACATAAATGTATTACAAAGAAACAGCCTAGAAAATTAAAGTTTTTGTCAACACACCTTGAAATATAAACTGCCCAAATGAAGATACTGTGTTGTTTTCATTGTATTATTGACTCCACGACCCTAGTAATGTCTGAGAAAATGAAGATTATATAATAATTAATCCTGGCACTGATACAGTAATTTACATGTAATATGTTGTATAAAAAATTACCATGTGTGTATATAAGAATGCTAGATAAAATATTGCCTTACATAACTATAGGTCTTTACTAGAAAAAGACTTTTAAGAATATATTCTTTCATTCTTGGAGTAGAGAAGACACAAAATCCAGAAGTTTTAAAATACGATCTTAGAATGCAATAATGGCAAGTAAATTACAAAAATGCCAGTAGTGATCTAAATGACAAAAAAGCTATGGTAAAGAATTTCAAAAAGAATAACACGTAGCATCATATGTAACAAAAGGCTAGTCTTTTGTTGCTTTTTTTTTTTTTTTTTTTTACATCTCAAGAGTTCCTTCAAATCATTAAGAAAAGCAAACAAATATGGACAGATTGACATCAGGAAAAAAAGGAAATTCCTAACTCTCAATATAGAAGAATATATTTAATCTCACGCACAATAAGAGATGCCCATTGCTTTGGAATTGAATCCAGTTCACAGCTCTACAGAAAGTAGATCCACATGTCGGAGTTCCCAAGGAGTGACCGGCGAATTCAGAACGCTGACCTTTTGGTTAGCAGCGAAATTCTTACCCTCTGCATCACCAGGTCTCCAAACACAAACCCATTCCTATAGAGTTAATTTCAACTCACAGAAATCCTATAAAACAGAGTACAACTACACCATGGAGTTTCCAAGGTGTTCCTAGTGGATTTGAACTGAAGATCTTTGGTTAGCTGTTGCAATAAACTACTACATCAGATAAGCAAGTCAAAACAACAACAAAAAAGGAAATCTGATTTATAGTCTTACCATCAAAGGAAATAAAATGATTCTTCACTATTTTTGAAGGATTGGCAAGTCACTGGGACCCACCTTTGTCTAAAGGGTAAACTGGTATGAACTTCGTGGAGTGAAACATGATATTTAAAACAATGGTTGTATCTAATGACCCAGCAAATATACTTCCATGTAATTATCTTTACGTATGTAATTGTACATCTACAAAGTGACATTTTAAGGGTAACATTTAAAGAATATTTATTAATAAATTATTGAAAGCTACATTTCTATTAATACATGAACATTTTGATCTTACTGTGTTTCTGTAATGAATAATCATGCAGCTTTTAAGATGACCAAGCAATTCTGAATGTGTTAACATTGCTTGGTAAGTAGCACACATGATTACTATGGGATACATTCAGGAACATTTTAGAGCACTGCTATAAGTATCAAAACTTAGACAAAAATGTGCACAGGTATATATTCTTGCATGCATTACTTATTAAAAAAACAATTAGCCAACGTTTATGAGAAACAATGATCATTCTTTGGAGAGAGCGAAATAGATGTCTGATGAGTGTTATTTAGTTAATTTTTCACTAGTAGTAACTTTGTCCTTTCACAGAGATTTTTCATAACTTGTTTATTCAAAAAATAAAAATAAATAAAAACACATGTTAATAAACACAAATTGAAAATCCGTAGGTAGTGTAAATGATTAAACACTCGACTACTCACTAGAAAATTGACAGTTTGACTACACAGAGATGCCTCAACGAGTCACAGTCTTCTTCTGAAAGCTCACAGCTTTGAAACCCTACAAGCAGTTCTATTCTGCAAAAGTGGAATCACCATGAGTGAGGACTGACCCATGGCAATGATAAACAGCAACACACAGAGAATATTTCAAAATTTAAAGATCAAAATATAATAACAATAATAAATCAATTAAATAATCAAACGTGGGAGAGGAGAAATATGTCATCTGAAATATGACACTTCCTAATAATACTGAATTGTGCAATAAATGATTTCTAATATAAGTTAGGCCCAAGGCAGTGTTTCTCTTTTTAAGATACACTGGAAAATCTTACAAGCTAGTAGCTAAAGTGAATAAAACAATCATGTGAAGAAAAACATGTTACAAAAATTTTATTTGCATTACTGCATAAGCATTTTTGATCATTCAATTACATACATAAGTGAAATAGAAATATAAAGAACCAAAATTTCTCTTTTCTTTCTACTGTATCCTGCTTTCTTAAATTATAAATGTGTATCTTAATGGTTGACTTTTTAAAAAAATTTTAGTATATCCATAAAGTTATTCATGTTGTTTTAATAATAGGGTTCAATTAATTTTCTAAGCACATACCTATAGAATTGATATTAATTAGTACTTAGTTTTTTTCTTGTAGTCATAGATTTTAGAAAATGAAATACATAGTAAAAATAATTCATCTATTAAAAAAATAAGCTAGCTGGTCAGATGCATCACAAGTAATAGAACTGACAAAAATACAGCTGTTAAGTTTTGAGGTGATTACTTCAAAATGAAAATATATCTATTAGCAGTGTAGCACTTTAAAAGTCTTCTAAATAACGTTAAAATCAACTAAGAATGACTTAAATTAGAATTCTCCATTAAAAAAAAAAGTTGACAGAATAAGACTGCTTTCTGAAGAATTATGAAACACAGTCTCAATAAATTGTTTGTATCCTTTATGCTATGTTATATTATATTATAGTGTAGTGTAGCGTGTTGTCTATGTATGTATCTGTGTGCATTTTGATAGAATCAATAGCCTCTCTTTAAGAACTCCATTGAATACTTTGAATATATGCATGTATTTGGATTTGCATATGCTTTCTTGAATAGGGAAGACTCAAATTACCTAGCTTTTTTTCCTTCAAATTAGACTTAGAGGGACAAATCTAGATGCTTCCTTCAATAAGACTTTATTATAAATATTTAGGATAAATTCCTGATCTACAATCCAGGCAACTGGAAGAAAATTGTATAGTAATTGTGTATACATTTGCTTTGGTTTAAAATGAATGGTTACACTCTTGCCTTTAACCTGTTGAAGCAATTTGTAAGTTAGCTCCCAATTAAAAACATTTAACGTGCCTACTTTACACTGCATTAACATGGGGATACAAATTGGTGTGGCTTTTCTGGAAGACATTTAGTTGCTGACTATCAAAAGTTTAAAATGAACAAGAAATAACACATCAAAAATGTATTCTAAGGAAGCAATTATGTAAGTAAAAGATCTCCTAGAACAATCATTGCAACAGTGCTTATTACAATAATAAATTGGAATTTTCCTAATTGACAAATTAATTGTAATGTAATTGTACTGAGACATTATAAAACATGTAAAATCTAATATCAAATGACTGAAAAAATATACATTATAAAGAACATAATAAATTAAAATTACACATACACACACATAAACAAATACATCAATTAACGTAGTAGCTTTCAGTGGGTACCAACCGAGAAAAAATAACAATGTAATATTCATCTGAATAAGAAAATGTAATAGAAGGTTTTCTTTTTTAAACTGGACATATTCTGACAACTATCTGAAAATCTGAACTGAAAATAAACACAATTCAATATAGGAATGGATCCTCTTCTTACCTTTTAATGAAATTCATAATTTTAATGTAATTCTATTTTCTATATATTCTATAAGGAACTTTTGCAAGTTTATATTCCAGGAGAAGTATTTTCATATAATGCCCTGGTCTGGAGCAATTAACTCTTAATATCTCATGTATTATAAATGAGACATTACTCAAATCTGTCTTCCTGCAGGCAGATGGCCCAGTTACACAAACTGGAAGTCCTATCCATGTATTTATGCTTAGAAATGGTTATGGCCTTGATATATTTCAAGTATTTAGTAGAGACAGAATATTTAAGGGAGTGCATAAATGTGTTTGAGAAAAGAAAATAGAAAAAGAGAAAGATATTTTATCATTAAGAAAATCTGTGTATTTAAAGTATATCAATTGGCATTTAATAAACATTTATACATGTGTTTCCATAGTACAGCATTTGGTATTACTTATTCCTAACTCATAATAATTATGCATAAATTACAGTGAAATGTATTAAATATACAATAGCTCAAATGAATTCAATGTTTCTTATATAATTTAATTTGCATATGTAAATAAAACTTGATATTCTCTGTTTAAATTTCTTCTTACTCCAGGCAAACATTTGGATTTGATGCCCTAACTTTGATTGTTACATCTAGAATTAAGTGATCTTGACATTTTTGCACACAGTTTTATAACTTCTGAACGTCAAAGAATGTGGAAAAACTGTAAAAGATAGCTCTACAGTCGAAATAAGAGATTTCCTTCAGCTTCACTTGCTATTGTTAACTGCCGTCAAGTTGGCACCAAGTCATGGTGACCCTGTGAACAACAGAAGGAAACACTGCCTGGTTTTGTGTCGTGTCCACAATTGTTTTTATGCTTAAGCCCATTGTTGTGGCCACTATGTAGATCCATCTCATCGAAAGTCTTCCTCTTTTTTGTTGACCATCCACTCTACCAAGCATGATGTCCTTCTCCGGGGACTGATCTTTCCTGACAGCATGTCCAAAGTACGTAAGATGCAGTCTTGCCATCTTTGCTTCCAAGGAGCACTCTGGTTGTACTTCTTCCAGAACAGATCTGTTTGTTCTTCTGGGGATCCACTGTACATTCAACATTCTTCTGCAATACCACAATTCAAAGGTATCAATTCTTCTTTCGTCTTCTTTGTTCATAGTCCAGCTTTTGCATGCATACAATGCTATTGAAAATACCACGGCTTGGGTAAGGTGCTTTTTAGTCTTCAAGGTGACATCATTATATTTGAATTCTTTGAATAGGTCTGTTACAGTAGATTTCCCCAGTGCAATGTGTGATTTCTTGACTGCTGCTTCCAAGGGCATTGATTGTGGATCCAAGTAAAATAAAATCCTTGACAACTCAAATCTTTCTCTGTGTCATGGATTGAATTGTGTCCCACCAAAAATACATGTAGCCATATGGCTGGGCCATGATTCCCAGTATCTTGTGACTGCCCTCCATTTTGTGGTTTTCCTATAATGTATGTTAAAAGGATTAGGTGGGGCTGTAAATCCCTTCGTAGGATCACCTCCCTGCTCCACTGTAAAGGGAGTTTCCCTGGAGTGTGGCAGTGTGGCTTGTCCCACCCTTAATCCTTTCATCCTGCAAGAGATAAAAAGACAGAGAAGCAGGCAGAGAATTGGGAACCTCCTACCATCAAGAAAGCAGCACCGGGAGAAGAGTGCATCCTTCAGACCTGAGGTTCCTGGCCAGGTTGCTCCCTGGACAAAGACTGATGCAATACAGGACTTTCCTCCAGAGCCGACAAGGGGAAAGTCTTCCCCTGGAGACGACACCCTGAATCTGGGCTTGTAGCCTACCAGACTGTGTAAGAATAAACTTTCCTTTGCTAAAGCCATCCAATCTATGGTAATTCTGTTAGAGCAGCACTTGCTGACTGAAACACTCCATTTATCACGATGCTTCTTATCGGTCCAGTTGTGAGGATTTTTGTTTTCCTGATGCTGAGGTACAATCCATACTGAAGGCTGTGGTCCTTGATCTTCATCAGTAAATGCCTCAAATCTTCATTTCCAGCAAGTAAGGTGATGTCATCTGCATAACGCAAGTTGTTAGTCAGTCGTCCTTTGATCCTGATGTCTTGTTCTTCTTCTTCGTACAATCCAGCTTCTTGAATTATTTGCTCTGCAGTCAGATTAAAGAGGTACAGTGACAGGATACCACCCCGATGCACAGCATTACTTGATAGTCCATTATTTCTACTATCAGTGATTTCACGGCATGGAAAGCACATCTGTCATTTAGCAATAGAGAGATGATAATCTTTTTAGCAGCTAATCACACCTTCTGAAAGTTATTTGGATTGCAAGAACAAAACTGGCAAAACACTTAATAATCCTGACTTAATAATTTAAACAACAGTATTTCTTCCCCCTCTATGAACCATTAAACTATCTACCCTAATACAGCCATCTGAGCTTTGGTGGGGAAAGAGCTCTGTGTGTCTATGTGTGTGTTTTTACATGTCAGTTTTCCCTAAACTCTGCTGATAAATCTGTTTCCTTTCTTCCTCTTTCAGTTCAGTGACAACAACTGAGGATGTATGCCTCATAGCCAGAAACTGAAATTACTATTCTCTTTTTCTCTCTACGAGTACCTTTCTTCTAAAAATGTTCTGCAGTATGTGCTGCTGAATAGAAATATGAGAACCACATATTCATTTTAAATATCTTAAGTAGATACAAACAAGATCATGTAGAATCAATGTCATTAATATATTTATTTCACCCAATATATCTTGAAATTAACCTTTCAGCATATAAGCTATATATATGTGTGTGTGTGTATGTATACACACACACACACTCACATACATAAACACACACATATATATAAATTAGATATTTTACCATCCTAGGCATTTCAAATTTGCTGTCCATTTCACACTTGCATCACATGTTAATTTGGACTACTAATATTTCACAGGTGAACAGTTACATGTGGCTGATGGTTATCACATGAGACAGTGCAAGTCAAGACCAAGCCATGACATATACATGGAGACCTGATGACACTAGTTAAGGGTTTGGCTTCTAATCAAACAGTTGTCAGTCTGAACTCACCCAGTGTCTCTAATGATTTTTTTTTTTTTTGTAAAAATTACAACCTAGAAAATGCTATGGAGCAGTTCTACTTTGTAACACATGGTTGCTATAATTCAAAATTGACTCAGTGGGATCTAACAACAGTATATATGTGTGTGTGTACATGTAGATGCATACATATATGTATGTAAGTATATTCACATATTTATATTTGTGTGTGCATATATATATAACTACACACATTATTACACACATGAAATAAAAATAAGGGAGGGGAAATTATACAATTTTCAGTTTTGATTTGTAAAACTGAATGAACGTTTTTTTTCTCCTGAAGCTGAGTTTTACCTTGATATTTTTGAAGGGTTTCTCCTGTAACAAACATTCATCTACTCCTAAGAAGACTGATACTGTAGGTGACGTGAAAAAGCCATGCATTTGGAAATTTTAAAGATAGAGAGAGAATATCAAATTAATAGTTCTCAAAATATCAGTGCTGTTAAATCACAGCTATGCACAGATTTAGCTCCCTTAAGACTAACCATTTATTACACATCAGAAATTAAATGTGAGAAGGCTAGTAGACAAATTGAACAGTAAGAAATAATTTTAAATTAGGCCAAACTAAGCTTGTTTTGCTTGGTATTTTCTAGTACTAGTAATGATTCAATATCTTTAACAGATTCTAAAATATCAGAAAAAATTTTATGTCTACTTTGTGAGTAAACCTACACAGATTTTTGAATTGGGCAAATGCAGTCGTCTTTTCTGCTTATCTATTAATCAACTAGTATGTGTTTCATGAGTTATTAAGACAAGAGCAATATCAGTTTCAAAGTCAGAGCCATCCAATTATTCTTAATATGTTTAGTTAAGTCAAAATTTCTTACCATCTGCTGTAATATTTCTTAACAAGTGAAGTTAAATTATTCGAGATAGGTCAACAGTTAACTGTCAAATTAATTTCAAGTAAAAACTATTATTGCTTGTTATTTCTAAGCAGACACCTAAAGTCAGTATTATATATTAACTAGCTTATACTTAATCAACATCAAAGGTAAGTTTTTATTAAACACAATCAAAAAAATAATCTTATTGCGAAGGTATTGAAGTTGTCAAGATCAGGGATAGAGAAATATGACAGAGTGGCAATAAATCAGGAGCTAGTATTGTATCCTCTTCTCATCTCAGTGTATCTTCAATGCATCAAGATGAGGAGGGGATACAATAAAAAAAAGAGGACAAAATCTACAATAAATGCAAGCTTTTATGTGTAATATTATTTTTTATTTCAGCTTATGTATCTTTTTTCTCTGTGAGAAAGAGAAACAGCAGACCCTAACGTTGAACTCTAACCTGGCCTTTGCAGCTAGATGTTGGATTTTCCTAAACATAACCTATTTCATAGAACATCAACATTGGAATTTATTATGATACATAGCATTAACTCAGGTTTTCAATTTTTTTCTTGTGAATAATTGATACATTAATACTTACTGATATTGCCAATATCACCTTGCATATGAGTATATATCTTTAACATGTACTCATATGCAAGTTGATTTAAAAAATAAATCTATGCTTAAATTAGCTCACACAAATTCTTTCAAGAAGCTTAAAGCATCTTATCAAAGAACTGTTGTAATTTAATTGGAAATATTTTTCTTTCTTGCCGTTGTTAATACAATGTACTTTTGTGCAGTCACTACTATCTTGATTTAAGTAATCATGTAGCTTGTACCAACCTCAAAATGAATAAAATGTAATATAATCATACAATGCATCATTATGTTAAAATTTTTAGCAATGAGGTGGAAATCTATAACTTAGATGTTAACCCTAGATAAAAGCAAACATGTATTCATCCACAGTGGCTTACATCGTACTGTTTGTAACAACTTCATTAATTAAAGCAGAAACTGGAGTCAATAATAATGACAAGTGAATGAACTTAAACAATTTGATACATCTGTACATAAAATACTACCTATCAATGAAAAGGAAGGGACTACTCATGTACCAAAGAGGTCAATCTCCAAACAGTATTGAAAAAAAATTTAGATACTAAGTAACACATTCTGTGTGATTCCATGTATATACATTCTAGAAAAGGAAAAGCAATTGATAGTGACAGAAAATGTATCAGAGGTTGCTTGTGACCAATGAGGGGAAAAGATTCAATTCAAAAATACATAATGGAACATTTTGTTGGATGGAAAATACTTTATAGTTTCCGGGTATTTGTTATTATAGGGGGATTTGTTTGCTAAAACAATTCAACTACACATAGATGAAATTTGTTTTTGTTGCATGCTACCTAGTTGATTCCAACTCTCAGCAACCCTGTAGGACAGAATAGAATTAACCATAGAGCTTCCTGAGCTGTTCTCATGTGATAGAGTAGAGCTAACCAAAGGGTTAGCACCAGATGTGTTCTACTGCAGAGTGACTGGGGGGTTAAAACCTCTCAGCTTTTGGTTGGCAGCTGAGCATTTAACTATCACACCACTACGGTGCTTTTGCGTGAACATTATATAAATTATGATTCAATAGAACTGATATAAATACATACTTAATAATGAGATTTTTATCTGCTTGATCTATAATTTTCTCATTTGGACATTGCTGCTTACTTTTTGTGTTTCTGTCAGTTACTACCTTAGATCTGAGGGGGCAATATTGTAATTGGACTCATTCTCACAGTGTGATGAATTGCGAATTTTAATATTGTACAGAAAATGTCCTTGATCATTTGAATTGATTTTCCATAAAAGTCTATTTTATTGCCACTAACTATTTTGAGGACGGCACAGAATCGCATAGAGTTTCCTTCTGCTATGCACGGAGTCACTGTGAGTCAGAAGCAACTCTATGGCACCTAACAACAACGATACTGATAAGGAAGATTTTTGTGTGTTTTAGAGTTTAGATACAGCATCTTTTTCTTTTTTTTTTCCCCCCCCTCCTATGTTTGAAATGAAAAGATCTGACAATCTACTCTCATGAAGATTAAAAGCAAAAAAAAGAGGCTGGCGGGTTTGAACTGCCGACCTACTGGTTAGCAGCCACAGCAGTTAACTGCCATGCCGCCTGATGAAGATTATAGCCTAGAAAACATTACAGTGCAGTTCTATTCTGTCATACAGTCACTGTGCATCAACGTCACCTAGATAGCACACAACAACGGCATTACTTCCTGTATATTATAATTACTGATGTATCAGGGTAAGTAAAAACTATTACTACTAGAATTCCAGTTTATACAGGGGGCAAGTTTATAGCAAACAAAACACTTTTAAAAATTCTCAGTGATTGGCGGCTCTTCATAGACAAGTCCTCTCAGGAATATATTTGTCTTACTCTCATCAGACTGTGTTCAAAAAGTGGATACTTTTTGTGCCCTGGTGGGTGGGAAATTTTTGAGGTCAAGGCTAATATAAAATTTTTCACAAAACTCAAGTGAACATCTTCTCAAGCACTGAACCCTATCAACAAGTTTATGAGCATTGCTGCACCATGTAAAATAACAGTTTTTAGATGAATTAAGCATTTCAAGGAATGTTGGAAAGACTGAAGGATGAGCCGAGAAAGGGAAAACATTCAGAAGCTCGTGGAGACTGTTTTTTAGAATTTCAGAAGGATAATTGTTACAGATTATCAGAGGGAACAGAATGGTCATGGGGGCTAATTCTGAAGATTTCAGAAAATCGAAAACTACATTGGAGAGAAAAGTCCAGGAAATTTGCCCTGAGAAACTTCATTGGGAAATGCTACGGCAGTCACCCTGAAGTCTTAGTTTTTCTGTTCCCCAAACTCAAAAGAACATATAAAACGAGCATGATTTGAGTTCCTACCCCAAAATCCCACTGCCACTGAGTTGATTCTGACCCACAGCGACCCTACAGAACAAAGCGGAACTGCCCCATAGATTTTCCAAAGAGCGTCTGGTGGATTTGAACTGCAGACTTTTTGTTAGCAGACGCACTTAACCACTAAGCCATTGGGGTTTCCCTCGTGCCCCTAGAGGATGCCAAAGCTGCCTTTTTGATCTGATGTAAATCAAAGAGTGTAGAGTTCTTCAGAGAAACTAAAAAAAAAAAAAAAATACTGTCTATTTCGACTCATAGTGACATCACAGGACAAACTAGAACTGCCCCAGGGAATTTGTGAGGACTTTGATGGACTTGGATCTTTAAGTCAAATATGTGTGTCTTATAGGCTACATGTGGACAGATTACATTTTTTTTTTAAATCCATTCTGCTACTCTTTTTTCTCTTTATTCATGCATTTAACCTTAACTGTAATTATTGCTAGGTAAAAATTTATTGCTGTCATTTAAGTCTTTTTTTTGGATTGTTAACAATTTCTTTCACTTAATTTTCTGTGCTGCATCATTCTTTTATGGCTTTTTTCATCTTTTTCATTCTTGTTGGTTTCATATTTGTTAAGGTTTCTTGGTTTTGTTTCATATTTTGATGTGTAGGATTGTTAATTTCCTTTGTACCTACCTTAATATTAAATCCTATTATCCTAAATTTACACCAGTCTTTAATTTTTTTGTATCACTTTGACCTCCTCTACATGTGTACTTCCTCTCCATAATGTATTTCAATGAGTATATTATTCAGTCCTTCATTTTGACATAGTGTAGTCGTATTTTGTGTAGTGACATCTCTGTTTCCCTATTTTTTAGTGTTTCAGCTTTGATTCATATTGGTGGCTTTTCTATCTGTGTGGATATTTGCATTGTAGCCTTGAGTTTTTATCCAGTGTTACTGATTTTCTAATCAAGAACTTCCTTCAGTATTTCTTGAAATTTCAGTGTGGGTTTTGAAAATTCTCTGAATTTCTGTTTATCTTGGAATACCTTAATTTCGCCATTATATCTGAGAGAAAATTTTGCAGGATATGTAATATTTGAGTGGAAGGTTTTTGTTTGTTTGTTTGTTTGTCTGTTTGTTTGTTGTTGTTTTCTAGTACTTTGTATATGTCTCCCAGGATGTCCTCTTTGCGTGGAAAATGTTCTGATTCTTTGTTTTTGGAGTTTTGTGAATCCATAGTCTGCTTTTTTAAATGGTTCAGTATTGACTATTGTCACCAAGAAATCAGAAGTTGTTATAATTTATTAATTTATGTTTGCTGAATTCTAATACATAAACATTGTAATTTATATTCACATTTATTTTTTATTTCACTTTTAAATGTCCAGAATTACTGATTGTGTAAGGTAGTTAGATTATTGGAACCTTAGAAATTCTAAGGCCTTTTCATGAGGTTGTTAGAGCTGTGACCAAGCACACAGACCCAGATATCAGTTTACATTTCTTGTATGTGTTCAACTCAGGAACTCATGTAGTCAGCTGCCATGTGCATGGTGCCTGCTCTTTCCCAGAATTCTAGCTGTGGAAGGAAGACAGTATAGGCACAGGCTGCTGCGCACACACTGAGAAAGGAAGAGGATCAACAAATATCTACACCTAGGCAAAGGACATATTTCTGTCCAGAGTACAGCTCAAGGGGGCCAGCTGAACTCTGTTTTTTCCCCTAGTTTGTTAAATTGTTCCCTCTCAAATTCTGAGAGAATGGCTCAGGGTGCTAGTAAGGGAACCCATTTCCAGCCCTGTTAAAGGATCAGAGTTTCGTGTCTGGTGAGGTGCAGAGAAGAGAGGGGAAAGCACTGGGGAAAGGGAGAGAGGATTAGCCTGAAGGAAAGTTTTAGATCTGCATGAGTCAACAAGCACCTAGCTTTTGGCAGTCAAGTGAGAATCCTCTGTGAGTCTACAAGTACAACCATCTGAAGCTCACCTCTATTGAGAAAGATGGTCTCCAAATGCCACCATTCCATTTGCCACACTGGCAGTTGTGGGTGACCCTGTGAGTATGGATTCCCACTAGGCCAAGTCTGGCTGTTCTACATGCTTCTAGACCTATTCTCCCCTCACTGTTACCCAGTATGAGCTCTCAGCTATCATTCTGATGTTTAGGGTTCCTAAAATGCCCTATATGATCCCTTCAGTTGTTTCTTGATTCTTTGTTAGAGGGATCAAAGGATGCGTGTGTCTACTCAACCATCTTAGCCCCATCTCCACCTGTTGAATTTGAACCCACAATTCTTCGGTTAGTAGCTTCAACATTTAATCACAATGTCACCAGTGACTCCAGGGAAGGGTTAGAAGTGGAATCACTGTCTTCAAAAGTGCAGAGCCATAGGTGGAGGCTATGTTAAGGAACGACAGTGCCATATTTTGATATTTTGTCTAATAGAGGTTTATATGATTTTGTAGCAGTACTTTATGAAAATTTTAATGTCTATTGTGTATTTTCACTTGATTGCATTTTATTATTTTCCCTGTTTCAGTTTTATAGAGTTTTCTCTATTCAAAACTATAGATTGTACTCTTATTTTGTATGATTAGCTTTAAAAATGTGAGCCGTACATTAAAGGAAAAAATCTATAGTTATTAATACCACTAGTTCTTACTATAATTATGGCCTTATCAGATTTAGCCATCTGCTATACTTATTCACATTATGTTATTTAGGCTAAGTATTTGAACTGTATTTTTTATAAAAGTGATTGACCTTTTAAAACATGTATTCACTAGATTATTAAGTTTTCTAACATTATAAATTTTGTTGTACCATTTTTTCCTCTAATTTCCCTTTGATTGTATTTTTATGATTTATCATGTATTTACTATAATTTTTACAAGAGTGTGTAGGTGTTGATGCCTATCATTTCTATGCCTAAACATATCTTTATTTTTATCTTAATCTTGAGAAGTAGTTGATCCAGGTAAAAATTCCACATTGTCACCAAGTAATTAGATTGTTGATGGAGTAACACTTTAAAGATGGGATTCCCTTGATTTATGAGGATATTCCACATAACTGAGTAGTTATTTAAAGGAGATAGTACAACTATTCTTTTGAAAACTTTAAGTTGCTTCTGTTTATGTGATATTCTGCAGTTTAGTTACAACTTGGATTGATGTTGCTGGTGTTGCTAGGTGCTGTCATGTTGGTTCTAACTCATATGCACAGCAGACCAAAATTCTGCCAGGTCCTATGCCATGCCCACAATCACTCTTATGCTTTAGCCCATTCTGACAGTGACTGTGTCAGTTCATCTTGTTCAGAGTCTCCCTCTTTCCAACAAATCCTTTAGTGTATCACGCATGATGTCTTTCTCCAGTGACTGATCCATCCTGACAATGTGTCCAAAGTAAGCAAGACGTAGTCTCATCCTTATTGTTAAGAAACATTTGGTTGTACTTCTTCCAAGACAGATCTGTTCATTCTTTTGGTAGTCCATTGTATGTTCTCCAACATCACAATTCAAAGATGTTAGTTGTTTGTCTGTGTTCCTTATTTACCATCCAGCTTTTACATGCATAGCATGCAACTCAAAACATCATGTCTTAAAAAAGGCACATCTTAGTCTTCAAGGTGACATATTTACTTTTCAACATGTTGAAGAGGTCTTTTGCAACAGATTTTCCCAATGCAGTGTTTCTTTCGATTTCTTAACTGCTGCTTCCATGGTCATTGCTTGTGGAGGCAAAAAGATGAAATCCTTGGCAACTTCAATCTTTTCTCTGTATATCACGGTGTTGCTTGTTGGACTAGTGAGGATTTTTGTTTCCTTGATGTTGAGGTCCAATCCATAGTGAAGGCTGTGGTCTTTGATCTTGATCTGCATGCGTTTCAAGTCTTCTTCATTTTCAGTGAGATTGTGTCACCTGCATAAATCAGGTTGTTAATGAGTCTTCCTCCGATCCTGATGCCTCTGTTTTCATATACTTTAGCCTCTTGGATTATTTGCTCAACAAACAGACTGAATAGTTATGGTGAAAGGATACAACCCTGACGCGCACATTTCCTGTATTTAAACCATGCAGTGTCCCCTTGTTCTGTTAACACAGCTGCCTCTTGATCCATATACGTGTTCCTCGTGTGGACAATTAAGTGTTCAGGAATTCCCACTCTCTGCAGTGATATGGTGCACATGGTTGAATGTCTTTAAACAATCAACAAAACACAATAAACATTTTTCTAGTATTTTCTATTTTCAGTCAAGAGTTATCTGATGTCTGCAACAATATCCTTGGTTCCTCAGCCTTTTCTGAATTTGGCCTGAATTTCTGGCAGTTTCCCCATCAATATACTTGCAGCTTATTTTGAATAACATCTAACAAGATTTTACTTGTGTGTGACATTAATGATATTGTTTGATGATTTCTGCTTTCAGTTGGATCACCTTTCTTAGGAATAGGCATAAATATAGATCTCTTCCAGTCAGTTGGCCAGTTAGCTATCTTCCAAATTTCTTAGCATAAATGAGTGAACACTTCCAGAACTTAGTATGTCCATTGAAACATGCCCATTGACATTCCATCAATTCCTGGAGCTTTATTTTTCACCAATGCCTTCAACACAGCTTCAATTTATTCCTCCAGTACCATCAGTTCCTGATCATATGCTACCTCTTAAAAAGATTGACCATCAACAAATTCTTTTTGGTGTAATGGCTATATATTCATTCATCTTGTTTTGATGCTTCCATTATTTAACATTTTCCCTGCAAAATCTTTTTATTAGTTCCACAAGAAGCTTGATTTTTTTCTTTAGTTCTTTCAAGTTAAGAAATGCAAAATATGTTCTTCCCTTTTGTTTTTGCATCTGTAGCTTTTTGCATACGTCACAATACTTTGCCTTCTTGAGCCACCCTTTGAAATAGTGCCTTCATTTATTTTACTTCATCATTTCTTCCCTTTGCTTTAGCTACTCAGTGTTCAAGATCAAGTTTCAGAGTCCCTTCTGACATCCAATTTGGTCTTTTCTTTCTTTCCTGTGTTTCTAAGTGAACTCTTGCTTTCTTCATGGATAATGTCTTTAATGTCATTCTGCAATTCAACTGGTCTTCGTTTATTAGTGTTGCACATATCAAATCTGTTCTTGAGATGGTCTGTCAACTCAGGTGGGATGTACTCAAGGTCATACTTTAGTTCTTGTGGACTCTTTGTAATTTTCTTCAGTTTCATTTTAAACTTGCCTATGAGCAATTGATGGTTGGTGCTGCAGTTTGCCCCTGTCCTTGGTTTCGCTGACAACATTAAGCTATTCCATCATCTCTTTCCATGGATGTAGTTGATTTGATCCTTGTGTATTCCGTCTGACCAAGTCCATGTGTATAGTCACAGTTGATTCTGGTGAAAGAAGATATTTGCAATGAAGAAGTCACCGGTGTTACAAAATTCTGTCATGCGATCTCTGGCATCATTTCTGTCACCAAGGCCATATTTTCCAACTGCTGATCCTTCTTCTTTGTTGCCAACTTTTGCATTCCAGTCATAAGCAATTACCAGTGTATCTTTATTTCATATGTTGTCAATTTCAGACTCTAGAAACTGGTAAAAATCTTCACTTTCTTTGCATAAATTTCAGTAATAACCTGACTGACTTTTCTTGCTTGTAAACGTTTGCAAAGTATCCTATCACTGACAGCATTGTATTTCAGGATTTATCTTAATATATTCTTCTTGACAATCAATGTAGTGTCATTCGTCTTCAAGTGTCATACCTGGCATAGGCGATTACATGACTGTCAGATTCGAAATGGCCAATAACAGTTCATTCTAGCTCACTAATGCCAAAGATGACGTTTACGTGTTCCTTTTCATTTTTGATGTTTTCTAGTTTTCCTAGATTTGTACATTTTATGTTCCATGTTCTCATTATTAATAGATATTTGCAGCTGTTTCTTCTCCTTTTGAGTCATACTACATCAGTAAATGAAGATCCCAAAAGCTTGATTCCATTGACGTCATTAAGCTGGACTCTACTTTGAGAAAGTTGTTTTTGCCCAGTCATTCTTTCAGCGCCTTCCATAATGGAGGGCTCATTTCCATTGCTATTCAAACTAAATAAAAGTGTGTATGAAAGTGGGTATGGGAGTTAACATATTGCACAAAATGGAAAGTATCTCCTCAAGCAGCACTTGTTCCTCAAAATCAGCAATCTTCACACTCTGACTGGCTATCACATGACATTAGAGTTATCAAAATTACTTTTGACATATTTCTCATCAGTCAATGAATATAAATGTATCCTAATTTCATTGCAGACTTTTTACAGAAACCCTAGTTGTGTACTGGTTAAGTACTACAGGTGCTAATCATATGATCAGTGGTTTGAATCCACCAGGTGCTCCTTGGAAAATCTATGAGGCAGTTCTACTCTGTCCTTTAGGATCACTATGAGTCAGAATGGACACAAAGTAAATGAGTTTTGCTTAGTTTTTTGGACTTACTTAAAAGATTAATTGATTAAATAAATTTAACATTCAAATTGTGTCTATAATTAGTACACTCAATGGATAAATGTGATTTCAAAGACACTGCAGGATAAGTGTTAATTAAGAATTATCCAACACACTGCCCTCCATTCAGGTCTGCATCATAGCAAACCTAGAGGTCAGAGTGGAACTACCTCATTGAGTTTCCAAGGATTATCAATAACATTTGTTTTCCTCTTTGCCATAAAGTAGCACCATAGAAATCTGTAAGATTAAAAAGTTATCCCAGTTAATATATGTGAATATAAGTAAAAAAACCTGTAAAACATTTTGTGTAATAATTTAAGTTGCAAATTTTGAAACACTCTAAAACATTACTGTTTCATTTCATAAAACTTTATTGTAAACTGGAGTCTCATTGCTCAATTAAAACGAATTATAAAATCTATGTAAAAAATTCTCTATTATGTAAATTAAGCACATTTTTACCTAGAAAAAAAATTATCACTACTATCTGGAGATTATGTACTAGAATGATGTTAATGATACAGTCCTGAGAAACATAAAAATACGCTAGTTTACTACTATTTTCCCAAACACTGAAGTTCTTTAGTGCTACCTACCCAAATGATAAAGATGTTCAGAGAAATAGCTGCTTGTTTTTTCTAAAATCATTTGTAAGTATAGACATACATATATACATGCATGTATGTATATATACACATAACTTCAATATTAATATGGTTAAGATGTTTTCCCTAATTAAATTCAGGAAAGGAAAAAAAAGAAGATTAACATTTGCAAATTTTTCATGAATTGTGTTGGACCTGTTTTTGATCTTCCCAGTGGATCTGAAATGCCTGAACCTGGTGTTTAAAAGTGGACGCCCTTGTGAAAAACAGTGTTTGTTTTTTAATAAACCACTGCCATCGAGTAGGTTATATTGAATTTAACGTACTTCTGCTAAATTTGGAAATCCTGGTGTAGCAGTGGTTAAGAGCTACATCTGCTAACCGAAAGGTCAGCAGTTCAAATTTATTAGGCATGCCTTAGAAACTCTGTGCTGTACTCTGTTCTACAGTATTGCTGTGAGTCAGTATTGACTGATGGTCATGGGTTTGGTTTCTATGGATCTGTGCAAGTAACAGCTCTGGTACTTCATCTTCAGATCCACCATTGTACTGTAACTAATATTTGGTAGTAGAGAGAGAACACAACATTAGGAGTACATCTCAGCATCCAGAAACCCCCACTTACTAATATTTCCACGGGTCTCAATGTAAATTTCTGATGTTCTATAGGAGAATAAATTTATTTTGCTTTGAAATATGCTAGAGCAGAATATAAGATAGCTTATTAAAATTGTTATGTAAATAGTGAACCATAAATCATAGTTCTATTTGCTGTATGCCTGTACACATCTTATAAGTTGTCTTCAAGACATAATGTAACATAATAAAACACATATTGCAAGATAAGCAGTACCACATGGAAATATCTATCATCACTAACTCCTCTCAAGCTGAAAAACTCTTTATTGGTGGTAGCAAGACAGAGAATTGAAACAAAATCCAATTATATTCTACCCACAAGAAACTCATTTTAAAAAATATATATCAAGACTGTTTTGTTGATAAAGAATATTTTAAAAGATAGTTCATGTTAATGCTGAGTAAAGGAAAGCCAGGACAAGGACTTTTGTTTGTAATAGTATATCTGGTTTCTGTTTCTCCAAATTTACCGAAAGCGTAATTAACAGCATTCTCTGTTGGATGAGGCTAGTGGGAAACAGACATTCAGATATATTACTTTTGTAGTGCAAACTATTATAGCAGGTAAGGATGTTTGTGTTTTATATTAACTATAATTTTTATATTAAAATTACATATGCATTCTCTGATTCAGCTGCAAATTATCTTACGTATATATGTTTCTCATTTGGATCAGTTGCAACACTGTTTGTAATGGCAATAACAATAATTATATAAAGCAGTTCAGATATTCTCCAGGAAAAGAATGTTGAAATAAAAAGTGATCAAATAATGTTGCTGTCATGAATAAGGATAAAAGGTGATTGCATAATGTTGCTGTCATGAATGAGGAAGCTCTCTGTCACATGAAAGCCGTCTTCAAGATGCATTACATTAGAAAGCAAAGAGTAGAGAAGTATATATAGAATATGTGTTGTGTATAAGAATTGTTGTTCTGTGCCTTTGAGGTGGTTCTGACTCACAGTAACCATATGCACCACAAAACGAGAAACTGCCCAGTCCTGAGTCATTCTTACCATCATTCTAATTTTTCAGCCAATTGTTGCAGTCTCTCTTTCAATCCATGTCTTTGAGGGTCTTCCTCTTTTGGGCTGAATCCCTCCTTTACCAGAAGCCCTCATGGTGAAGTGGTAAAGAGCTCAGGTTTGCTGTAAGTCAGAAGCCACTCAATAGTAGCACATAACTACAACTATTTTACCAAGTATGATGTCTTTCTCCAGGAAACAGTCCCTCTTGATAACATGTCCAAAGTATGTGAGATGGATAGTCTCCCCATCTTTGCTTCTAAGGGGCATTCTGGTTGTAATTTATTTCTTCCAAGACTGATATGTTCACTCTTTTGGCAGTCCATAATACATTCAATATTCTTCACCAACACCACAATTCAGTCATCAGTTCAACTTCAGTTTTCTTTATCCACCATCTAGCTTTCACAGGCACATGAGGCAACTGAACCCACCATTACTTGGGTCAGCTGCACCTTAGTCTTTAAAAGACATCGTTACTTTTCAACATCTTAAAGAGGTCCTTTGTAGTAGGTTTAGCCAGTGCAATGGATCTGTTGGTTTCTTGGCTGCTTCTTATTTGTGGATCCAAGTAAAATGAGATCTAACAACTTCAATCATTTCTTTGTTTATTATGATGTTGTTTATTGGTCCAGTTGCGGGGATTTTTGTTTTCTTCATACTGAGGTGTAACCCATTTTGAAGACTGTGGTAATTGGTTTTCATCAGTAAGTGCTTGAAGTCCTCTTCACTTTCAGAAACAACATTGTGTCATCTGCATGAAGCAAGTTGTTAATTAATCTTCCTCCAATCATGGTGTCACATTCTTCTTTACATAGGCCAGCCTCCCAGATCATTTGCTCAGCACACAGATTAAGTAGTTATGATAACAGGAGATATCGCTGATGCACATCTTTCCTGACTTTAAACTACACAGTATACCACCGTGTTCAAATGATTGCCTCTTGATCTAAGTACAGGTTTCTCGTGAGCACAATCAAGTGTTCTGGAATTCTCACTCTTTACAAGATTATACACAATTCATTATCATCCACACAGTCGAATGCCTTCATATAGTCAAAAAAAAAAAAAAAAAAAACATAGGTACACATCTTTCTGATATTCCCTACTTTTAGACAGGATCTCTCTGACATCAGCGAAGACATTGCTGCTTTCATGCCATCTTCTGAATCTAACTTCAATTTTGAGCATTTCAGTAAGTATACTGCTGCCACTTTTGAGTGATCTTCAGCAAAATTTTGCTTTTGTGTGAGATTAATGATACTGTTTGATAATTACCACAATTAATGGGAACACTTTTCTTTGAAATATGTATGAAAGTAGATTTCTCCCAGTTGGCTGGCCTGGTAGTTTTCTTTCAAAATGCTTGTTATGCACTTTAAGTGCCTGTGTCCATTTTTGAAACATCTCAGTTGGAATTCCATCAATTTCTGGAATGTTGTGTTTTTCCTACATCTTCAGTGTGCCTTGAACCTCTTCCTTCAATAACATGAATGCTTGACAATATGCTACTTGCTGAGATGAATGAATGTCTACCAAATATTTTTGGTATAGTGACTCTGTGTATTTCTTCAAACTTCATCGGATGCTTCCTGGAGAATTTAATATTTTTGTATAGGATGCTTCAACATTGCCACCCAAGGCTTGAATTTTTTCTTCAGTTCTTTCAGCTTGAAAAATGCCAAGGGCATTCCTCCCTTTTCGTTTTATCAAGTAAAATTTGCCTGCTGTGGGTTACTCTGCTGGTATTTGAATACTAACAGCATAGCTTCCTCCATTGTAGCAACACGCAAGCATACGCAGTACAACAGAGATGTGTGGGAGTATAAAAACTACATAAGTATATCTTCACAAGTACAGAAATCTTCATAAACTCTTAAATGTTAAACAAGAAACATAAAGTTGTTTTCTGTAGGATAATTTTGTTTGTAATGGGTTGGAACATGGAGAGGAAAATGAGAACTTACATTTCATAATTTTCTTATGTGTACATATCATCAATATGTAATTTTAAATAATGTATTTTATTTTTGTTGCTCGGAATATGTACAGCAGAACACATATAAATTCAACAATTTCTGCATGTGCTGTTCAGTGACATTGACTGTATACTTTTATTTATGTAACCATTCTCACCCCCTTTTTCAAAATGGTTGCTCCTCATTAATGTAAAAGTCACTACATGCTAAATTTTCCATCTGATCTCTTGAGTTAGAGTTGTCAGTTTGATCTGATACAGGTAGTTCTTAAAAAAGCACAATGTTTAAAGCAGATACCTTTTATTAGTTAAGCTAAACAACTGATTGGGTTTTGAGAAGACTTTGGGAATATTTTTGTCTTAAGACTTAAGGCATAAAAATCACCTAAGGACAACAGCTTCAAGGTTCATCCAAGCTGTCTGTCTTAGTCATCTAGTGCTGCTCCAACAGAAAATACCACAAGTTGGTGAGTGGCATCTGGGGTCTTAAAAGCTGCCAAGCTGCCATCCGAGGACAAAGCAAATGGTCCCAACTCAGCAGGAACGGATGCTCACCGAGGACCAAAATGACATGTGGTAAAGACAACCGAAAAGACAGAGAGACCCACAAGAGCGGGTGCCTACATTGCCTTGGGACCAGAAGAACCGGATGGTGCCCGGCCACCACCAGTGATAGCCACGATGGAGCTCACAGAGAGAAGTCTCACTGGCAACACAAGAATAAAAAGGGGTGCATCATGAGATCTCCACTAAAAGACCTCAACTGATGGTCCAGCAGTTTTGGGGTTCCTCTGAGAGCATGGCCCCTGGCCCTGATGCTGCCCTTTCCCATACATTATAAAGAAGATCCACTCTTAGGACAGGAATGGATTGGACTTGGCAATGCAGAGTGACCAAATATTGGAAGCACTTTATGGTTCTATACATCTGTAGGATATCATCCTGCTGACCTCTGGCTGGAGGAAGGGGAGTGGATGGAGAGGAGGGGAAAGGAGGCTGTTGGGAGTACGAGACATGTATGGAGCAGAGAGGAATAGTGTGCTGTCACCGGACAGGGAGAGCAGTGGAAGCCGCATATAGGTGGGCATGTAAATTTATACGTGAATGTACATTTTCACTCTGTCATATTAAATAAAAATAAAAAAAAAAAGAAAGAAAATACCACAAGTAGAAGGCTTCATTAATAGCACTGTTTATTGTCACAGTTTGGTAAGCCACAAATGCATTACAACTTTCAAGTCCATTCAGCAAGATAATTTATCACAGCCCGGTCGGCTAAGTCCAAATTCAGGGAGAGCATCTCAGCACAGGAGCCTCAGGTCCAAAGGCCGTGCTCTGTCTTTGATGCTGCTCCTTGATGTTGTGAGGTTCCCAACTTCCTCTTCTCACTTTTCTCATTTCCCACAAGCTTGTAGTTTGAGTCCCGCCTCACTAACACAGCTGCAGACCATTCTCTATCATCGGTATCGCCGTGGCAGGATTCACAGCACATGGGAGGAAGGGCACCATATTGGGACTCCTAGCTGAGTCAAATCAACACATACATTTTTGGGGGGACACTGTTCAATCCATGTCACTGTCCAGCTCCAGAAAATTTGAATTCCATAAGAATTTAAAATTCTGTTCTATGTTTCCTCTCTACTGATCCTCTCTATTGTTGATCAGGAAACCATGGTGGCTTAGTGGGGTAAGTGCTACATCTGCTACCAAATGGTTGGCAGTTCAAATCCACCAGGAGTTCCTTGGAAACTATATGAGGCAGTTCTACTCTGTCTTACAGAGTTGCTATGAGTTGTACCCTACTCAGCAGCACTGGGCTGGGCTTGGGCATTGTTGATCAAAATATTCAGTAATTGTAGCCAGTAGCCATCTAGAAATTCTGGTCTCACGTCAAAGGTCATAGCTCCTGGAGACAAGTAACCACATATTCCACTTCCTTCTTCTTTGTCTGACTCTTCTCACTTGCTTAAAGTTAAAAAAAGTAAAGTAATAATTTTGCTCTGAAATAAGAAGATAGTTGTATTCAGCGTAGTCCAACCATTCTCTTTGTCTACTGTCTTTATTAGACATACAGAAGTAGTTGATATTCAGCTTAAAAAGTACAATGATGGTAAAATTCTTCTAATAATATTTCTAGCTGGCAGAGTGGAACATGTTAATCGTCATTAGTTAATGATCAAAACTATGTATAACCCTCAGAACATATACAGAGTAGGTGGTGCACTGAATTGTAAAATGGAATGTACAGAATTTACTGAAACTTAGAGTACTTTCTGTCAGGTTTTTGGAAAGGTAATCCTAAGAAGGCAGCAGCTAGGCAGGAGCTTTGCTTATCTTATTCACCATGCAATTGATCATTATAAAGCAGTACCAAATGCATGATAGGTGCACAAAAAAGATATATACACAAACAAAACAATGGAAATAAAACCCTTTACTACATAAGAATAAAGATGAAGATGTGTTTTGTTGTCCAGATGAATTTGTACTAACGTGGCTATTTAAAGCAACTACAAATATTTCTGATAAAGCTAAAGTGGTGATTGACGGTTAGATCCTTTACGACTGAAAGTGCCAGGAAATGACACAGAGGAGAAAATGGGTAAAGTTTCTATGCCTCTTGTACTTGGATTCAAATGTACAAATTTTTAGGGCTTATGAGTAAGACTGCAGAGAAGCTTGGAGAATAAAAAAGATTGATCTAAAATATTCTGATAACAACAAAGTTGTTTATAACATAAGATTGTAATAAATGTTCACGAATCTAACAAGAGTGAAAAATGAAATCATTTTGAACTAAGATATGACTACTGAAAATAAAAGAAAATTAAGCTTTTATTTGTTTTCCAGACTTGCGCCAGTTACCTTAATAGGAAATTTATTACTGCTCTCTGTCCTTTAATACTCACAATGACTTTATAAATTAGCTATTAATATAACCATTTTATAAGCTAGAGAGCTGAAGTTCAGATAATTTAAGTAATGTAACAGGTGAAAATTGGTACCTCAGATTTGAAATTACTTTCTCTTATTATTAATGAAATTGAGACTTTTCATGTGGTTAAGAAAAATTTGAATTCCTTCTTTAACCTCTGTGTTCACAATTTTTGCTAACCTATATTTTTTATTACTTGGAACCTATATTTTCTTTTGTTTTTGTTTTTTAATAAAATCTGCATTATTTGGAGATTATCTTCTACCTATAGTAATTGCAAGCCCTTCCCTTCAATTTTGACTTTGGGGTTTTCTTGTAGTGACTTTTACAAGCATATCTAAATCTACATCTACATCTATATTATCTATATATTTTTTTCTATTGTTGCTGGAATCCCTGAGCAAAGTAACTGGTTAAGCGCCAGATTACCAACAGAAAAAGTTGGTGATCCAAACTTACAGAGTCTCCTCAGAAGTAAGGCCTGGCTATCCATTTTGAAAAGTTACAGCCTTGAAAACTCTTAGAAAATGCAGTTCTCCTCTGACACAGATGGCGTTACCATGATTCAGAATCGAGAGCAACTAATAACTACGTGACAACATCATGGTCTTGGTTTAATTTTCTTTTTTAATGGGATTTAGCTCACAATTTTTTTGTTTGTTTTTGCTTTCTGTTTCTTCAAGCTGCAGTTAAAAATGGAATCCACTTTTCAAGATTAAGAGAGCTTTCCTGTATTTTGTTTAATAATTTCATTGGTTACTTATTAAAATTTCAGCCTTTAGATTTTAATAATTTTAAAGACAAGCTGGATTCAGAGGACAACCTGGAACCAGGGATATCATTGCCAGTTTCAGATGGATCTTGGCTAAAAGGAGAGAATACCAGAAAGATGTTTACCTGTGTTTCTCTGACTATGCAAAAACATTCATCTGTGTGGCTCATAACAAATTATGGCTAACATTACATACGATGGGAATTTCAGAACACTTAATTTTGTTCTTAAGAAATCTGTATATGGATCAAAAGGCAGTTGTGCAAACATAACAAAGAGACACTGCATAGTTTAAAGTAAGGAAATATGTGTGTCAGGGTTGTATCCTTTCACCATACATTTTTAATCTGACTGTAGAGCAAATAATCCGAGAAGCTGTATTGTATGAAGAAGAACGAGGCATCAGGATTGGAGGATGACTCATTAAAGACCTGTGTTAAGCAGATGGCACTAACGTGAAGAAGATTTGAAACACTGTTGTCATATTAATCAATTCGTTTGTTTTGGGGGTCTTTGCTGTTATAGGGATCATAGGAAGTGTTTGAGTACCCTGCCAACTTGGTTCCACCTCCTTTTTCCTTCTATTTATGTGGTGGATTTCATTGATGCATTTTCTGCTGCTGGACCATTCTTGCTTACCTGGTATGAATTCTACTTGGTCATGTATTATTTTTTTTATAATGTTCTGATTTCTGTTGTCTGAATCCTGTTGAGCATATTTACATCTATATTCATGAGATATTGGTCCATAGTTTTATCTTTTCATACTACCTGGCTTTGGTATCTGGGTTATGTTGCCTTCACAGAGTAGATTCAGAAGTATCCCTTCCTTTTCCATGTTCTGAAATACTTTGTGTAATACTGGTGTAAGCTCTTCTCTGAGTGATTGGTAGAATTCTCTACTGTAGTCATCTGATGCTGAATTTTATTGATGGTGCCATTCATAAAATTTTTGCTGGCTAATACTTTTCTGAAGGAGACTGCTGGGTCCTTCTTCCTAGTCAGTCTCAGACTGGAAGCTCAACTGAAATCTGTCCACTGTGCACTACCCTTCCAGCATCTACGTACTGGTAGCACGGATTTCCATAAGCAAGCCCCCACCAGTAGGACAAGCTGACAGAGATGTGGACTAAGGTTATGTTAGGAAAGTATGCATAGCTGGTTACCAGGTATCCTGGGAGCTGTGAGTTGGAAGCTCCCAAAGATCCTTTCATGTATTTCACATCTTCTTGTCTCTGATGTGGGTGGGTTGAATCTAAGGGGCATGGCGGCTGCTGTTCCCCAATAGCTGAGCTACTATAGCTAGGCAGGAGGTATTGGAAGTAGAGCAGCAGAGAGAAAACTGGGGCTGGGAAAGCCCCTGTATCAAAGGTGAACAGGTGATTGGTCTTCTGCCATGATTTCCGTAAATCTATTTTCTCATGCCCTGTCTGCTGATCTGCTACAGGAGTCCAGGATGGCTAATCTGTGTTCTGGTTTTTGATAGTGGCCACTGTATCTCTGTTTGCTCTCTGCTCTCTATCAATTTCTTATTCCACTCAGTGTTTGACTGAGGCCTTTATTTCGTCATCTGATACCTCAAGTTCCAGGATTGAACTTTTTCTCTGTTTCATTTAGTTTTGCATGTCTTTGCTGTAGAGGGTTGGGGTGGTGTTTGTCTATGGCACTCTGCTGGCCTCTAATGTTGGATTTCTTAATTCACGTGAACTGAGTCCCCTGTTTTCTTTTGAGTTTGTTCAGTTTCTCCTTTTGTTTTTCTTAATGTTTCAGTTTAGTTATTTTCTCTTCTAGTCCATTGATTCTAGCTACTGTCTCCAATTATTTTGTTTTTTGCAATTCAATGTCTTGTTTCTTCAGTTCTAATAGTTCTCTCTCTCACTTGCCTTCAGTTTCCTTGTTGAGTCTTTCATTTTCTTTCTCCATTTGTTTCTTGGTCTCTTCTAGTTTGTTTTCTGTGTGCTTTTGCTTTATTTAAACTTACTTAGCAGTATAGTCTGAAAATTTTTAATTGCTTTAGTTAGAACTACAAAGGGAAAATTACCTCTTCGTGAATTGCTTTTGATTTTTCCTTCTTTACTGTGATTTTCTGTGTCTTACTATTTTTTGTTGAACTGGGAACTTTTTATTATTATTTGAGTTAAAGTTTGTATTCTGATTTTGTGGAAAAATGTTCTGATTGAGCATTCACGTATTGCAGTGGCCAAGTGTCCAGCTGCCAGTTGAAAGGCTGGATCCCTCCCCGATCAGCCACTCCATGGGAGAAACACGTGGCAACCTAACTCCTCAAAGATTCACAGACCTCTGAAGCCTATGGGGCAGCTATACCCTGCCTCACATGGTACCATGAGTCAGAATCAATCCACAGGCAATAAGATTGATGCCTTATTCTGAGTTCCCTTAAAAGAAACTATTTATTTATTTATTTATTTTCAGTGCTGATTCAGGAATTCTGGATGCTTAATTTCTGAAATTCAGTACACGTGTATGGGAGAGAGAGTTTAGCTGGTCTGAACTTTTCTATCGTGAAGGTGAGGGTTCCATACGTCTTTCCATCACCAGTGCCTCTGTACAGGATCTCCCATGGTGTCCATTTGTGCACAGGGAGCAAGAAATTTTCTTCTCCATAGCCTTTAATTCTGAAATGCATCCTTCATCCTCTGTCCTTGTAACTCCCCAGGTCCTAGAGCCCACCTGTCTCAAGCCTCAGTGAAATGCAACATCACTGCTTTGCAAAGCCATAGCCTCCCTCCATCTGCTCCCAATTCTGCAACTTCTGAATTCTCACAGCCAATTTGCTCCACCTTCAAAAAATTCAGACTATAATTTACTCAGAGTAACTCCACTTCTCTGTTCCCTGCTTGGGGTTTTGTGAAAAAAAGTCCCAAGATGGCTGCAAAAGCGTGCATTCTCAAACTTAGTCATAGATTCTCTGAACTTCTGTCCCATTCCCACCTGTCCTCTGCCCTGCTTCTGGACTCGCTTTGACTCTTCACACTTCAGCTGTCATCCGGAATTCTGTGATTGCAGTCCACTGGTTTAATCACTAGTGACAGTAAATGTGAATATCCAGTTATCTCACCATCTTTCTGCACTCTCCTGGCTTTGATTTTTGTTATTTTAATCATAGATACAGTTAAAACAATAGAAACATTATTTGTCTGTATTTTAATATTAGTGTGGAATTATCTTTAAACATCCCTTATGATATAACCTCACCAACTTTATTTGAGACAATTAGAGACTTATTAATTCACATAAGTTCAGGGATAAAAATCACAAATGGACAATCTAGTGTCTGTTAAGAAAATATAATTATACTGTCTTCAATTTTTAAGTAATTCATATAACCTGCAAAATTTTTGAGTAGAAAATTGTTTTAAAAAAAAAATTCAGATCCCAACTCAGCAGGAACAGATATTTACCAAGGACTAAAATGATATGGGATAAAGATAACCCAGAAGATAGAGAGACCCACATGAGTGGATGCCTACACAGACTTGGAACCGGAAGAACTGGATGGCGCCTGGCCACCACCAGTGGTAGCTGCGATGGAGCTCACTAAGTTGAGTCTCACTGGCAACACAAGAATAAAAAGGGGAACACCCTGAGATCTCCACTAAAAGACTGCAGTTGATGGTCCAGCAGTTTCAGGGTTCCCCTGGGAGCATGGTCCTTGGCCCTGATGCTGCCCTTGCCCATAAATCATAATGAAGGTCCACTCTTCAGACACAAATGGATTGGACTTGACAATGAAGAGTGACCATATATTGGATGCACTTTATGGTTCTATGCATCTATAGGATATCATCCTACTGACCTCTGGCTGGAGTAAGGGGAATGGGTGGAGAGGAGGGGAAAGGAGACTGTTGGGAGGATGAGACACTATGGAGCAGAGAGGAATAGTGTGCTGTCACTGGGCAGGGAGAGCAGTGGAAGCTGCTTGTAGGTGGGCATGTAAATTTATATAGGAATGTACATTTTCACTCAGTCATAATAAAAAAAATCAATAATTCATTCCAGTTGTCTCTGGGTTTCAATCAAGGAAAACAACTAGAACTACTGAGAAAACCAGAAACTTTTGTCCTTTATTTTCTTCCATTAGTGTGAATTCAAGCTGAAACAGTAGTCATTTAAGTTCATTTCACATATAGAAAAATAATTAAATCAAAGAAATATAATTTAATTTTCAATCTAACTTAGAATTGGAATACAGCTAACTAGTCACTGTGCAGCCCTGTCCCTTCATGGTTAGTTTTTATTAATTTTACTCAACTTATAGATCTCTAGTTTTGTAGTACTGAACAATGCTATTAATCCATCCTTATTCTAGACTTTGGATCTTCACCAACATCCTACAGCTTATATGTAGCAATAGATGTGCTTCAGACCCTTTCAAGTATTTTTTAGTTCTAGAATCACACATAGAAAGATGTTTGGCTGAAAAAAATTTTTGTGGCGTGATGAAAGTATTCTATTTTCAGTTACATCTAATGGTGCTAGATAATGTGCAGAGGTACCACATGGAGAACCATGCTAATAAACCGCAATAAAAAAAGATGAGTGAGAGACAAAATTGTTGTTTAAATCATGCTTTTTAAACTTAAGTTTACAGACTCACTAAACTTACCTAAATGAAATATATATATAAACTCTCTCTGTATATATACTTGATTTCTTCTGATTATAGCCACAGCTTTATATCTTGAAGTATAGTTTGTTTTTCTTACAAGCATAGAGAAATTTTAATGCTATTACTAGCTATGACTGAAATAGACTAAACTTGAAAGTCTATTACTATCTGAGTTGTTGTCATCAGGTGCCATTGAGTTGTTTCCAACTTGTAGTGACTCCTTGAATCACAGAACAAAGAATGGTCTGGTTCTGAACTGTCATCATGATTGTAGATGTGTTTAAGCTCATTGTTCTAGCCACTGTGTCATTCCAACTCACAGTGGGCTTTCCTATTATTCTTTAACTTTCCACTTTACCAAGCATGATGGGACTGATCCTTCTTGATAACATGTCCAAAGAATGTGAGACAAGGTCCTCCCATTCTTGATTTTGATGGGTGTTCTGGCTATACTCCTTCCAAGACATATTTGTTTGTTCCTTTGGAAGTCCATGGTGTATTTGATACTCTTCTCCAACACCACAATTCAAAGGCATGATTTCTTCTTTGCTCTTCATATTTACTGTCCAGCTTTTGCTTTGCAGTTACTCTTTTGATCCCCCTTAATGTTCTAAGGTTAAACCAATCTTTAACTTCTGTATATCTTCCTAATTTCTTTTCCATCTAAAAAGGGTATAAATACTGTAATATAGCCCTCTTTATATTGTGAAGATACCATAGTTTTCATGTTAAGATCACTGGTTCCCTTCTTTTAACATTGTAGCTTTGACTGAGCCTTGTGACTGCCCTGGATGCATAGGATTCTGAATTCTGAGTCCTGCATTACATCCTTAAGTATACATTTGTTGTTCTTGTTTTTCTAAACAAAGAGCTTCTTTCAGTATTTCTTGTAGTCTGGGTTTGTTTTTTGTAGTCTCTAAGCTTCTGATTCTCTATGAATGCTTTAATTTCACCTTCATATTTGAGAGACAATTTTTCAGGATATATAATTCTTGGTTTGGAAGTTTTTCTCCTACAAGGCTTTGTATGTGTTATCCCACTGCCTTCCTGCTGACATGTAACCCTACAGGGCTTCCCTTTGTACGGTAGTTTTGTTTTAAGTCTTGCTGCCCTTAAAAGCATTTCTTTATAATTCATTTTGTTAAGCTTGATTAATAAAATGTCTTTGTGCCTTCCTTTTGAGGTCTAGATTTTGTGGTGTTCAATACGCATACTGGATAGCTAGGTTCTCTCATAATTTCAGGGAAGTTTTCTGCCAACAACTCTTCAACAATTCTCTCTGTGTTTTCAGCTATCCGTCTCTGTGCAAGAACTCCAATTATTCATAAATTACTCCTCATGATAGAGTCCTGCAAGTTTCTTAATACTTCTTCATTTTTATTATTTATTTTCTCTTAATTCTATCCATAAATGCAGTTGTTTTTTGTCTTCAAGCTCACTGAGTCTGTCTTCCAACTCTTCAACCCTGCTCTTTTGGCTTTGTATTGAAGTGTCTAAATCTGTAATTTTATTATTGATCTGCTACATTTCAGATTGTTGATGTTCCAACAATTTAAATAGCTCACTTAATTTTTCATTTTTTTCTATTGCATTTTGCTTCATCTCTAGGTGGGCTCTATGTGTAATTCTTTTGTATTCTACCTCTGATAATTTCAGAAAGTCTTCTTCATCTGAGAAATTTTTGGATTTTTTATTTGGGGAGTTTTCCAGAACCGTGATGGTCTCCTTCTTTAAATGGTTAGATGATGATTGTTGTCTTTACACCTTCAAGAAACAGTTCAGTTTCTCCAGTGTTACACCAACGGGAGCTGTGGTATAGTTCTAAGAGGGGAATAGGGACACAACTCTTTTTGGTTACCAGCTACCTCTGTGTTCTCTAGTAATTGGAACCAGCTGGGCTCTCAGGGGTGGCAGGCCACACCTCCTGGCTGCTAAACATGGAAAATTACTTGTGGCAACTCTCCATCATTATGTCAGTCAAGTCTATGGTGTAGATTGGCAAAAGGAGGGGAAAAGGATGTCACTATACTTGGCTGCCTGGGATTTCTGCACTCTCTAGATGTGTTTAATTTAAAAAGTGCTTTTTGGGCTGAGAGGAGCACAGTCCAGCATGTGCTAAGAATAGCCAGGCCTTCAGAATTTGTGGGCCCCACCTCCTGACAGGCAGACAGTGCCCACTTTTGGAGTCCCTGGGGGGCCATCAGCTGACTCTATGATGAGGCACAGGGGTGGCAGGCTCCTATTCCAGGCTGACAATGATAGTGTCCCATAGACCATCCCTAGGTACTTTGGCGTGGCTCAAAGAAAGGGGAGGGTTTAGGTCCCTGCCACCCTTAGCTGCCAGGCCCCACTATGATGCCTAGATAGTATCATCCCAAAACAGCCTTTCTGCTAGGGAAGCACTGTCCAGACAGTGTGGGTGACTTAGGTGTGGGTGACTCCACCTCTCAGGTGACCAAGAAGGTGTCCCACCTGAGCCACACTTACTGCCCTGAGTCAGTAAGACCTATGGTGCAGCTCAGAGAAGAGATGTGGGAGGGGTGCTGGTGCCCTTGGTTTTCAGCCAGGATCCGAAGATGAGGCTGTCATAAGCACAGTCTCTCTGCTACAGTCTACACTGTTCACCGAAGCCCTGCAGTTCGGCATATTAGCACGCTAGCCTCAAAGACTCAGCAGACCCAGTCCCTGCCTCCCAGGCAATAAAGAAAGTGACCATGGCTGCAGTCCTCTCTAATGATGCATCAGCAGAAGTAGGACTCAGTGCGCCACTGTCTTGCCACCAAGCAGTATCCCCTTTCCTGTTGCTCAGTCCAATCTCACAAATCTACACCAGATCCCTGGGCTCCCAGAATGTCCCCTCTGCTCTGTTTACTTACTATTCTGAGGCTTAGTTCTCAGAGGGAATCAGGGTGATGTATGTCTAGTCTGCAGTCTTGGTCCTGCCCTCACAATCCAGCTTTTGATACATATAAGGTTACTCAAAACATCATGATTTGGGCCAAGCACATCTTAGTCTACAAGATGATACCTGAGATATTTCAACAGTCTGAAGAGGTCGTTTGCAGTAGATTTACCTAATGCAATGCATTCTTTGATTTCTTGACTGCTGCTTCCATGGGTATTGATTGTAGATTGAAGTAAAATGAAATCCTTAACAATTTCAGTGTCTTCTCTATTTGTCATGACATTGCTTGTTGGTCCAGTTGTGTGGATTTTTTTTCTTTATGTCAATATGTAATCCATACTGTAGGCTATAGTCTTTCAGCTTCATCGGTGTTTCATGTTCTCTTCATTTTTAGCAAGCAGAGTTGTATCATCTGCACATTGCAAGCTGTTAACAAGTCTTCCTCCAGTTGTGACATCAAGGTTTTCTTCACATAGTGCAAGTTCTCAAATTATTTGCTCAACAAGAACAGAAATACTTTTTTTCTTTTAATCCTAAGGAACTAAAATTTCACAACTCACTGCCATAACAAGAGAATTTTGATTAAGCAGAATATAGTTGCAACTGGCTCAAGGAAATATGAGTCATGTTAGAAACACTTACAAATGAACAATAATCTAAGTGGAAGAATAGTCTTACCTCATTACTAAGTTGCTAGTGGTAATAGCTTCTTCAAAGCAAATAGGAGAGAAGAAATTGTCACAAGAAATACAGTTGATAAAGTCTCAGTGATTAAGAGCAAGTCTGAATTATATATGTGCTGACACATAAAATTTTTCTTATCATATTAACAATATGATGTAATGTAATACAACCACTGCAGGGCAGAACTACAATTGAGAGAACATGTTAAAAATGATCAGAATTGTAACTTAATTGGTAAAATGTCTGCTTTCTCCTTGTTAGATCAAAATGACAATATCATTTGGGTAAGAACCTTAAGGGGCAGTGGGTATGTTTGAACAGGGGAGCAGACATTTGGAAAAAGAAGATTAGAATAGTTGTACAACTTGAAGAATGTAGTCAGTGTCATAAAATTGTTCAAATAGAGATTATTGAATCAATTTGTTTTCTGCTGTGTATATTCTCAACAACAAAATAAAACATTTTATTTAAAAAATATCATAAGAGTAATCAGTTAGATTTAAAGTGATAGATTTATGATACAAAAACAGACAACTGTATACCATTATCAAAATATTATTACATGAAATTACCTACCAATATAAATTATATTTTGGTGTACCTAATTATTCTAGCTAGGTAAATATATAGTACTTATTTGAAATTGTTCATGCAGTCATTTCCACTATTTCCTTCTAGCTTTCATAAAGCACTGAGTGACTTCTTTCAGGTTTCGTTTGTGTTTCTGGATCAACAACTGCCATCATTACTAATGCAAAGTGCCTCAAACATGTAAGAAGTACACTTTTCAGAATGTCACTTCTCACTGGGTACTTGTTATACTAGACACAGTTAGCCACTTCTGACTGAGTCAATTCTGACATATGGAGACCTCATGTTATACAGACAAGAACTGTCCTCTATATGATTTGCAAGACTGTGACCTTTCACAAATAGATTTCTATGCCTCGTTTTGGAGGTGCTCTGAGTAAATTTGAACCAATAGCCTTTTAGTTAGCAGTTGATTGCTTAACCATTTGTGCCACCCAAGATGTATATTAGGGCTAATATCTTTAAATCTTATTAGATATATACAATCATTTTCACTTCACAAATCTAACTCAATCTTCTAACATATTTCACTCTTATTATTCATCCAGTGAAATTTTAAAAGTGACAATACTTTTGTCTTTTCTCTCATACCTTTACAACCATTTATTTTCAAGGAAAATACAGTTTTCTAGAAAATTACTGATAAGCACATTTCGTGTCACTGTCAGTAGTTGATATGTGGACGGATCTTGGCCTTCTATCCAGGAATGCTCACTCATAACATCCTAAATCCTTCCTCTTCCCATTAAGGGGCATTTGATTACAATGAGAAGCTAATTACATCTGACATTTTCAAATATGTCCAATAAAAGTTCTTAATTTTCACTCGATAAAATTGTTACTTGGATCTGACTCAACAACACTTGGCTGGATTGGCTGATATTTATTGAAAATCAAAGTCATTGACCGGGCTAAGTTTCAGAGGTACAGTGTCATTTTTGTCCTACAGATTTACTAAAAAACATATTTCCATGGATCCAACTTGATGGCACTGTTTTTTGCTTTTTTTTATGTGTTCTTGAGAAAAATACTAGAAATGTTATGTGATGAGAAATGTTTTAGTTCTCACTGCACATTCTGTAGAGTTTAGCAGAAATGATCATGTACTTACACACATGGTATTTATGAGAACCTAATGCCAGTAAGCAAAGGGAAGGATAGCAGAATACATGTATTTTCACCTTTGTTGCCCTGTGACATGAAGTACTTTGAAAAATAATTCCTTGCTTCATAAAATAATCATAATAATCTTCAAAAAACAGTGTTTGGAAATACAAGTTATTCAGTTTGGCTTCCGATGTACTGTATGAGTACAACAGTTCAGATTATTTTATTCACAACTGTGGCTTTTATCATTTCTTTAGAGCTATAAATTTCATGTTGAGTTTATTAATAACTAATAAAGCTTAAACAAACAGTCATATCATTTATAGTGTGTTGTAGTCTTTTTAGTTTATGATCCCTTCAATATTCTATCCATAAGTTTCATTTTAAAGAGTGATTATGGTCAGAATAGTGACAGTGTAAGAATAGGACATCTAGAGTATGTATTTATTCTCCATTACTGACATCCTTAGTTATATTTCTCAGTTTGCAAGACAAAACAGTATTTTATAACTGTGAGTGTAACACTTTCAACCTGTTGTATAAATATCGCACAGTCTACATCTCTTTCAGTTTATCTGTTTTACTGTTTGTTCACTCATTTCTTTATATAACACTAAGAAAAAGGCTTAAAAAGACCAGAAGAGTGAGGATAAGAAAAATAACACATCATGGGATTGCCAATGTTTAAAACTAGGTTAATTTTCTACTACTGACAATATAATAAAATGTTTTAACAGAACAAAAGCTAGTATTTTACTGAATAATTTTCATTTAAGTAACCATAATTGAAATGTATATCAATCATGTAATGTATACTGGTAAAACAGAGTGACATATTCTAAAATAAATGTGTGGTTATTATTATTTTAGAATCAAGAAGTGAATGGCTTCATGTTAATTTACCCGAATTTTATCAAGGGCAGTTCTACTCTGTCACATGGGTTAGGTATAAGCAAGAATTGACTTGAAGGCAAGTCATCCAATGGTAAAAAGATATATTTAGTCTTCCTTTAGCATATCTATTTTTGCTTTAAACTTTTTTCTCTCTCTCTCCTTCTAAACACAACATCATTTTCTATGCACCAGTGAAACAATTCATTTATTATTGTCTTTGTTTACATTGCCATAATAACAATACCATAAGTGGGTGGTTATTAAAAAAAAAATGGGAATGTATTTTTTTTATAGTGTTGGAGGCCAGCAATTGATATTTAGGTCTTGAAATGACTATGTTCTGTCTGCTTAAGGAGATCGTTCCTTGTAACATTCAGCATCTAGAAGTTTCAGAAGGACCCCTGGCAGCATGAATGGTTAAAAGGGTGTTAATTAAAAAGATAGCAGTTCTAACCTACTCCTCAGTTTTACAAAGAGAAAGCTGGTGATCTTTGTCCATAAAGATTAAAGCCAAGAAAATACTATGGCTACTGAAAAGTTTTATTCTGTGACACATGAGGCTGTGAAAAGTTAGAATTGACTTGACAGCACCTACCAAGAGTAGTTCCAAGCCTTTGTATTTTGTGTGTTCCTTGGTTTGTACATAGGTCATCCCATGGTATTTCCCCTGTTTGTGTGTCTCTCTGTGTCTGTAACTACTGTTGTGTCAATTCCAACTCATAGTGATACTGTAGAACAGAGTAGGACTAATCCATAGAGTTTCCAAAGCTGTGATCTTTACAGAAGCTGACTGCTATATTTTTTTCTCGTCAGAGCATCTGTTGAGTTTGAACCAAAGACCTTTTGTCTCACGGCTGAGGTTAACCATTGTAATGTCAGTGCCCTTTCTGTGCTGGTACTTTATAAGAGAATTCTCAGAAAGTAGGTAAGTTTAGGATCCACCCTACTCCGACCCAACCTTATTAGTATAACAAAAGAAAAATACTGTTTTCAACTAGGGACACGTTCACAGGTACAGCGATTAGTATGCTAGCATATCTCCTAGGGAGATACAATTTTGTCCATAAAAATGAACTTTAAAAAATTAGTATGCTAATTGTCTGTCTTTTTATCCAATCTACAGTTTTACACCAAAGGAGACAAGCACAATCTGATGACCATAAAATTAATCAATGGAAACTTCTGAATCACAATAGAATACTGTATAACAGTGCATGAAAAATGAGCAGCCTAGACTGGAAGGTCAAAAGAGATGATGGAAAAACTCAATAAGATCAGTGAAAAGAAGGCCAAATGATGATTTCAACACAGACCATCAATTACTTATATGCAAGTTCAAATTGCAGCTCAGAAAAATTAGTGTAAGTTCACAAGAGCCAAAGTGTGACCTTGAGTATATCCCACCTAAGTTTAGACATTATTAAAGAATAGATTTCGTGTGTTAAACACTAATGTCTGAAGACCAGACTAGTTGTGGAATGACATCAAAGACAATGAAAGCAAGAGCCCATTAAAAACACAGGGAAGAAAAGAAAGACAAAGTGAACGTCAGAAGAGACTCTAAAACTTACTGTTGGATGCTGAGTAGTTAAAGTCAAAGCAACAAATGGTGAAGTAGAAGAATTGAGCAGAATGTTTTAAAGGGTGGCTCAAGAAGACAAGGTCTTAAAATGGCATGTACAAATAGCTGGAGATAGAAAACCAAAAGGGAAAAATAGTGTCTGCATTTCTCAAACCGAAGGGACTGAAAAGTGGAACCCCAGTCACAATAGTGAACGATTCTACCGAGAAATATTATATGTGTCAGGAAACATCAAAAGAAGATGGAAGTAATGAACAGAGTCATTATATGAAGAATTGGTTGATGATTAACAATTCAATAGGTAGCATAGGATCAAGAACTGATGGTACTGAAGGAAGAAGCTGAAGCTGCAGTGAAGGAATTGGTGAATAAAAAAGGCTCCAGGAGTTGATGGAATCAATAGAGATATTTCAACAAATGTTTGCAGCACTGAAAGTGCTCACTCATCAAGCCAAGAAATTTGGTGGACAGCTACCTTGCCAACCAACTGAAGGGCTGCACTTTTATGCCTATTCCAAATAAAGGTGATCCAATCAAATGCAGAAATTATTGAACAGTGTCACAAGAGAGTAAAATTTTGCTAAAGATCATTCAAAAGTGGTCACAGTTGTATATTGACAGAGTACTGCCAGAAATTTAAACGAGATTCAGAAGAGAATGTGGAACCAGGAATATCATTGCTGACATCAGATGGATCGTAGCTGAAAGCAGAGATTAACAAAGATGTTTACCTGTATTTTATTGACTATGCAAAAGAATTTAACTCCTTGGATCCTGGTAAATTATGAATAACTGTGGAGAATGAAAATTAAAGAACACTTAATTGTCCTGATAAGGAATAGATACGTGGATCCAGAGGCAGTTTTTCAAACAGAATATTGGGACACCACTTGATTTAAATTCAGGAGATGTACACATTATGGTTGTACTCTTTCACTATATCTATTTAAACTGTAAACTGAATGTATAATTTAAGAGGCATGACCATATAAAGAACATGCATCAGGATTGGAGGAAGACTCATTAACAACTTGTTTTATGCAGATAACACAACCTTGTTTGCTGCTGCAAGTGAAGAGGATTTGAAACACTCACTGATCAGCCTTCATTATGGATTGCCTCTGAATGTGAAGAAAACAAAAATCCTCATAACTGGATGACTAAACCATACCATGATAAACGGAGAAAGGATTAAGTTTGTGAAGGACTTCATTTTACCTATTTCCATCCACAGAAGTAGCAGTCAAGAAATCAAAAGACATACTGCATTAGGAAAATCTGCTGCAAAATACCTCTTTACTTGAAAAGTAAAGATATCACCTTGAAAACTAACATGCAGTTGACCCAAGACATGGTATTTTTCAATCAAATCATATTCATGCCAAAGATAGACCATGAATAGGGAAAACAAAAGAATTGACACCTTTGAATTGTGGTGTTGGAGAAGAATGTTGACTATACTGTGGGCTGCTGAAAGAGCAAACAGACTTGCCCTAGAAGAAGTACAACCAGACTGTGCCTTAGAGGAAGGATGGAGATACTACTTCTTACATACTTTGGACATGCTGTTAGACAGGATCAGTCCCTGGAGAAGTACATTATGCTCGGTAAAGCAGAGGGTCTTGGAAAAAGAGGAAGACTCTCATGGAGGTGGATTGGACACAGTGGCTGCTAGAATAGGCTTAGGCATAACAGTAACCGGGGACATGGTGCAGGACCGGGCCATGTTTTGTTCTGTTGTGCGTAGGGTCTCTAAGTGAGAACTAATTTGACAGCAAATAACAAGATCGAAGGCAATATTCCATACTCCCAACGAAGTACTCAAAAATACTAGTAACAGTGAACGTCAAGTAGGACCAGGAAATGTTTTGTTCTGTTAATCATAAGGTTGTCCTGAATCAAAGTTTACTTGAGGATAACTATCTTTATGTGCTTTGGGGCCACCTTTATATTCCCTGTAGTGAAAAGTCTGATAAAAGACTTTGTCCACTTTTTGTTTTTGTTTAGTTGTTTGTCTTACTAAGTTTTAGTTCTTCATGTACTCTGGATATTATTCCTTAATTTGATACATAGCTTCTGAAAATTTCTCTGAGTCTTCAGATTATCTCTATACTTTGCTAGTAAAGTCTTTTAATGTAGAGGTTTTGTGGGGGTTTTTTTGACTTTGATTATATCCCTTTTATCAATTTGCTATTTTCAGTTGTTGACACATTTAGTGTTTTATTTAAGAATGTGGTTTTGAAAAGTAGTTCCCAAGGTATTGTCCCTATGTTTTCTTCTAAGAGTTCTATAGTTTTCAGTCAAACATTTGGGTCTTTGATCTGTTTTAAGTTAAAGTTGTATATGATGAAGTTCTAACTTTATTCTTTTGTATATGGAAATCTAGGTGTCCCAATACCATTTATTAAACAGGCTCTTCTTTCCCTATTTAATGAATTTAATATCTTTGTTCAATGTTAATTGACCATAGATGATGTCTTAGTTATTTAGTGCTGTTATAGCAGAAATACCACAATTGGATAGCTTTAAACAAAGAGAAATTCATTCCTTCACAGCATAGTAGGTTAGAAGCCTAATCAGGGTACCTGCTTCAGAAGAAATCTTTCTGTCTTTGTTGACTCTGAGGATGGTCCTTGTCAGCATGCTTCTCTGCACAAGAACATCAAGTCCAAAAGATACATTCTGCTCCTGGTGTTGCTTTCTTGGTGGTATAAATTCCCCATGTCTCACTACTTGCTACTCTCTTTCATATCTCAAAACAGATTGGCTGCATACTCCATCTACTCTTGTAGATTATATCAACATAACTGCAGTTAATCCATATCATCAACATCATAAATAAAATACAACACATAGGAAAATCACAGCAGGTGACAAAATGGTAGACAGTCACACAATACTGAGACTCGTGGCCTAGCTAAGCTGACATCTTTTGGGAGCCCTCAATTCAATCCATGACAGACAGGCATGCTTCTCCCAGGACTCTCAATATGTACCTATCATTATACTATTACCACACTGTTTTAGTTGTTCTTGTTGGTAGGAGCCATCAGTTGGTTCCATCTCGTAGTGATTGCAGGAGGCTGCAACACTGCCAGATCTTGGACCATCTTTGCAATTGTTGTTATACTTGAGCCCATTCCCGCACCGTAGCACCACTGCATGTCTTGAGGGATCTGCTGACCCGCTACTTTATCAAGCATAGTGTCCTGCTCTAGGGCCTGGTCCTTCCTGGTAACAGACCCAAAGTATATACTACTAATTCTCACCATCCTCACTTCTAATGACCATTCTGCTTATATGTCTTCAAGACAGATTTATTCACTCTTCTGTTTTAGTCATCTAGTGCTGCTATAGTGGAAATAACACAAGTTGATGTTTCTTCATGATTGACTACACTTGCTTTACTCGTTATTTCATTTGAAGATTGAAATATTTTTCCTACTCTTTTGATATATCACATATAAGCTAATACTTGATAGAACTGATATTTTACCTTCTATGCTTTCTCAACACGATGTTTATTTCAAAGTAGTATACCCCTGAAATTAAAATCAGACATCTGATGCAAAGTACATCATAAACAAAATAGCTATTTACCAGGTAGTTTCTGAGAATGTTCTAGGTGTGAACTTTTTTTGAAGTCATCTTTAATTCTGTGTTCATAACATGCTACATAGTATCATTACTTTTTTACCTTTTTCTACTTTTAATCTACAGTAAAAATCTGTATGTGTCAATGTTTATATAAGAAAATTGGGATAGAGAGACAATAAAGCATAATCTTTATAACCATGAAATTTAATTGAAGCAGTCAAAAGTAATCAGTAGATGATTGCAACATTGTTTCTTTTTTTGTTGTCTTTATTTTATTTTTGAATAATTGGGTTGCTAGATTAAGGTATTATGTAAACTTTCATAAGCTGGAGGACATCATTGCAGTCTTATTAGTTGTATGCTAAATGCTGCTATAATAAATTAAATATCTCTAGTGTGCTCCAAAAATGTATTTATGTTAACGTTAATAAAATATCTACCCTACTTTCTGTAGAGTAATTGTTCCAACCATATCTCAGTATGGGCAAGATGTTAATATATTCTACTGATGATTTCATTGCAAATTTCACATTATTTGTTTTACCATATTAGCAGTATTTTGAAAAGAACAGGCAGAGACTTCTGCTTCTAGTCAATAAGGAATAACTTGCACAATAATAGATATTCCAGTGAAGATGAATATAGAACTAGGTGATAAAAGATATAGACCCTAATTTTCATTATTACCCAATAGGTAGTGTAGGACTTTGATACCAAAGAGAGGAGTTAATCTCACATTGTTTTGGCTTTGTATCTCTGGTTGTTACTCACATTATAGGGTGGGATCAATATCATGATACTACTGAGCTGGAACACAGAGCTAGGAATTTAGGACTGCTCAAGTGGTTGTAGTTTTCACTGTGAGTTTACTAGAGAGAAGGAAACTGCTAAGAAAAGGAACTCTAAAAATCTTCAAAGGGATTTGTTTTTCAATCTGGCCTCATGATAAAAGGAATAAAGCAATACTCCACAAGACCTGATAAAGAGCATTTTCGGGGGAGCATTCACTCAACATGTCAAATTGTGCTGGATAAATTAAAAATGTTGGTGAATCACGGTAGGCCTCAGTGAACATCTCAGACATTCAGTAGATACTCCTAACATAGCAAGTTTTCAATTAGGCTGTATTCTAGCACAAAAATAAGAGCAACTTTATACAGTTCATAGAAATGCCTAAAAATCAAGTCTTACAATCATGTATCACTTCAGTCACTAAAATGACTATGATTAAAACAAAAACTACAAAAAGAAAAAGCAAGTAAAAAAAAGGGAAGAAAGGAGGGAGGGAGGGTAGAAAGGAAGGATAGAAGGAGGAAGTGAGGGAGGAAGGATGGAGGGAGGCATGATGGAGGAGGGAGGCAGGGATGATGGTGGAGGGAGGCAGGGATGATGGTGGAGGGAGGGAGAGAGGAAGAAAGACCAACAGAAAAAAAGAGAGAGAAAGAAAAAGAGAAAGAAAATAATAGATACTGATGATGATGAATATGGATTGAAAGTTATTCATTGCTAATGGGATTGGAAAATAGCAAAATCACTATAGTAAACATTTTAATGTTTCCTCAAAACAGTGAAGTACATAACTACCATGTGATCAACAATTCAGCATCTTGGTATAGATCCCAAGGAACTGAAATCCACAAGTAAACATGTATTTGTCCTGTTTCAGCTAGAAGTGTATAAACAGTTGAATAGATTTAAAAAAATACAGCAAACATCTCAGCCACAAAGAGAAATGATGCCCTGATACACGATGCAACAGAAATGAACTTGAAAGGATTACGTTAAATGAAAGAAGTCAGTTAGAAAAGGACAGATATTGCAGGATTCCACTCATATGAAATGTCTAGAATAGGCAATTGAATAGAGATCAAAGTTTATTAGTGGTTACCAGCGACAGGTGGGAGAAGAGGGGAAAAAAGAAGATTAATTGCTTAGGAGACACTTAAGTCTCATTTAAAGATTAGAGGAAATTTAGAAATGGATAATGTTAATACGTGAATAACATGACAAGCATAAGTAATGTCACTGAATCACCCACATGAATGTTGAAAACATGTCTGTACTCTCAAAAACATTAAACTAATTCACCAGTTAATTTGATGACTGCCAGAAGAAATCATGCTTTCTAAAGAAAGAAAGAAAAAAAAAAAAAGTCTCACAATGTGCTTCACAATTTCTAACAAAAAAAGCAAACATAGCTATTTGAAGCAGGAATTTTTGATCACAAAGTGAGAAATTTACCCTAACAGTAACAAAAGTGTTCAAGTTGACAGAAAAGATTGTCACACATTTAAAGATTCTGTTAAAGTGCTCCATGTTTTCAAACATGTTGTCTGATCATTCTTCTGTTTTTCTTTGACATACTTGTAATACAGATTTTAAAATGTATATGTAATTCCAACATCATATCATCTGAGATTTTGCTTCTATTGATTTTATTTTCTCTTGATAATTGGTAACAGTTGTTAATTTTTCACTTTTGAATTTTTTTTTTTTTTTTTTTTTTTTTAGTATCAGACTTTGTATATGAAAGAATTTCCAGTACTAAAGTTTGCACTATTCTGCCCAGAGAGGTTTCTTGTCTTTTCTTTATCCGATTGTGAATTAAGCTGGGATGAAGAATGTTGGCTCAAATCTGCCAGGTGTTCCTTGAAAACTCTATGGAGCAGTTGTACTCTGTTTTATAGGATTGCTGTAAGTGAAAATCATCTTGAAGGCAGTGGGCTTTTGGAAGATTGGTAATAATTTTAATTAGATATTCTTCCTCTGCGTGTCACGTGTCTCCATGAAAAGACCCTCCCAGACATTTTATAGATGCTGAAAGGTGGTTCCTGTTCTATGCTTCGAAGACATATATATATATATATTATTTATTTAATATGACTGAGTGAAAATGTACATTCCCGTATAAATTTACATGTCCACCTATATGCAGCTTCCACTGCTCTCCCTGTCCAGTGACAGCACACTATTCCTCTCTGCTCCATACATGTCTCATCTTCCCAACCGTCTCCTTTCGCCTCCTCTCCACCCACTCTCCTTCCTCCAGCCAGAGATCAGAAGGATGATATCCTACAGATATATAGAACCGTAAAATGCATCCAATATATGGTCACTCTGCATTGCCAAGTCCAATCCATTCCTGTCCAAAGAGTGGACCTTCGTTTTGATTTATGGGCAAGGGAAGCATCAGGGCCAGGGGCCCTGCTCTCAGGGGAACCCCGAAACCCCTGGACCATTAATTGAGGTCTTTTAGTGGAGATCTCAGGATGCACCCCTTTTTATTCTTGTGTTGCCAGTGAGACTCAACTCTGTGAGCTCCATCGCAGCTATCACTGGTGGTGGCTGGGCACAAATTCGGTTATTCCGGTTCCAAGTCAATTTAGGCACCCACTCATGTGGGTCTCTCTATTTTCTGGGTTGTCCTTACCCCATGTCATTTTGATCCTCGGTGAGCATCCGTTCCTGCTGAGTTGGGACCATTCGCTGTGTCCTCAGATGGCAGCTTGGCAGCTTTTAAGAACCCAGACGACACTCACCAATGTGGGGTGCAGAGAGCGCTCTTAGCAAAATGCTAGTTGTGTCAGTTGGCCTCGATTTCGCCTAAGAGCATGGTCCCCTGCCTCCTGCTCCAGCTACTCTATCCTTGCAATATTGAGTTAAGATGGAAGGAGTACTCAAGTTATGCTGAAGTCCACTTAATATTGTTCTTGTTTCTAATGTGTGCTATCACTGATTTCTCCCAACCAGATTTCTAGCAACTATCTAATCTAAACCCTCCCCCCTCGCACTCCCTCCCTCCCCTTTCTTGCAGCTGTCAAAGAGTCTTTTCTTCTATACACAAGTCTGTTTTTGAGATCTTATCGTAGAGGTATCATACAATATTTGTCCTTTTGTCGCTGACTACTTTCACTCAACATAATGTCTTCCAGTTGAAACCATGTTAGGAGATGTTTCCTGGAATCATTGTTATTCTTTATCATTGCATAGTGCTCCATTGCATATATGTACCATAGTTTACCTATCCATTGTTCTGTTGTTGGACACCCGGGTTGATTCCATCTTTTGGCTATCCTGGACTGTGCTGTGATAAATATTCTTGTGCATGTGTCCGTTGGTGTGAAAGGCCTTGATTCTGTAGAATATATTCCAAGTAATGGAATTACTGGGTCAAATGGTATATCGATATCCATTTTTTTAAGAAAGTGACAGATTGCTTTCCAAAGAGGCTGGACCATTTTGCAACCCCACCAACAGTGTAGGAGGGTTCCACTTTCTCCACAGCCTCTCTAGCATTTGTTGTTTTATGGATTTTGGATCATGGCCAGTCTTGCTGGGGTGAGATGGTATCTCATTTTAGTCTTGATTTGAATTTCTTTAATAACTAAAGATCGTAAACATGACCACATGTGTTTTTTGGCTGCCTGGATCTCCTCTTTAATGAAATGTCTGTCCATCTCCTTTGCTCATCAGTTAATTGGATGATTTATCTTGTTCTTGTTGATATTTTGTAGTATCTTATAGATTATGGAGATCAGGTGTCCGTCTGACATAGAGTTGCCAAATATTTTTTCGCATTCTGTGGGTGTTCTTTTAATTCTATTAATAAAGTCTTTGGATGAGCAAAAGTGTTTGATTCTTAATAGTTCCCATTTATCTATTTTCTCTTCTGTTGACTGTGCTTTGTTTGACAGATTTTGGAGTCTGTCCACATTGTGTATTAAAACTTCCATTGTTGTTCCTACCTTTTCTTGGATGAGCTTTATCTTTTTAGGTTTGATATTTAGGTCTTTTATCCAGTTAGAGGCACTTGGCTTGGAGATCCAGTTAGAGTTGGTTTTCGTATAAGGTGTAAGATACGGATCTTGATTCAGTTTATTGCAGATGGATATCCAATTTTGCCAGCACCATTTGTTGAAGATATTTTTTTGCCTCGGTTTAATGAAGACATATTTTTCACCAGCGAAAACAGTGAGCACTTAAGAGGAGTCCTGGTGGCACGGTGTTTAAGAGTTCAGCTGCTAAATGAAAGGTGGTCAGTTTGAATCCACCAGTCACTCCTTGAAAACCAATTGGGGCTGTTCTACTCTATCCGGTAGGGTCAGTATGAGTAGGAATTGACTCAATGGAAATGACCACTTATAGTGAAAAAGTAAGGAATTATTTTTAAAAAAATGTTCATGGCCAAATTATTCTGGAATTATTTATGAAAGTAGCCCTGAATGGCACCTAACAAGAAGCAAAGAAAAAATTTTCACATAAAATTTGTATCACAACATTTAATTGTAAAATAATATATTTAAAATTGATATTTTAATTACTCTGTAAATGCTGATTACAATAACATGTTTTCAGAATATAACTAATATTACTGAAGTTACCTCTTAAGCTATGTTAAAGAATCACCATATCATATAAAATTTTTAAGACATTTTTCTTTTTTTAAACATGAAGTTTCAGTAAACTTATTATTTGCCAGCTTTGTGCTGTACTTAGTTTGAAAGTGTTTACTGAACAAGTGAGAACTAACATCTGTGTCCTCTTCATTTTGTAGAAATAATAATTTTTAAAAAATGCTACTTAACTAATCATCTGAAGAAACTTTTTCTCAAGAATACATCATAAATTGTATTTTTGAATTTAAGAATTTACACTCCTTGACTTTTAGAAGGTCTTCTATCATATATTCATTTAATAATAGATTCATACTCTAAAAGCAATATATAACAAAACAATCCACACCACAATATGAACTGTTATTTGTGATGCTTCCAGATATATAACACAGATTTCGCATGCTATTTCTTCTCACTTCCATAGTCCATTAAAAATTCATATACTCTAGTGAGCATATAAGTAGCTGCTAACTTTTATATGGTGATTACCAAACTTTTATAAGTTTGGTATTTCCACTCCCTGGTAGTGCTCTCCTGCCTATTTGAGGCCAGTTCACCCCAGCCACTGCTGCTTCTTTTCCTTTCTTTGTATGACCCTGTTGTTTAGACAAGTTCCAGTCATAGCTGCCTCATATGACAAAGCAGAACTTCCACAAAGGGTTCTGTGAGCTGTAATAGTTATGAAGAAACATTGACAATAAAGTGGTTAAGAGCTGTGGCTCCTAACTAAAAGGACGGTAGCTTGAAATCTAGCAGGTACACCATGGAAATCCTATGGGGACAGATCTACCCTGTCCTATAGCATCACTATGTATTGCAATTGACTTGATGGTGATTTTTTGTTGGTTTGTTTTTGTTTTAATAGTCATAAAAGTAGATTGCCAAGTTTTTTCAAACAGAACTACTGCATGGTTTCAAGTTGCCAGACTTTAGGTTGGCAGTCACATGCTTAATCACTGTAACACAAGGACCCCTTTGTACAATACTAGTGCAGGTTATGAGAAAGAATTTTCACAGGAAAATGTCTTCATCTAATTCTTTATATCCTTGAAGAGAAATATGTAAATACATAGTTGTTAGATACAAGTGACATATCATACATCTTAAGTTTAGTAGGAACATCACATTGGAACTGCTTTATATTTTAATTCTCATGAAAATTCATAAAAGTGGAAATCAACTGAAGCCCACCCTCCAAAAGTGGACACATCCGTAGTTAAGCTAAGACTCCTACCCAGGTAATATTTTCCACTCTGCTGTATTTTATATGGATATTGCTTCAAAAACTGTATTGCAAATGTTTTGATTTCTTTTTAAAACAAAAGGATTAAAAGCGTTACCTCAAAAAATCTTTTACATTGATAAATGCAAACATTTTAGAAGAGCAAAGAGGAACATTTTGTTTCCCAAAACAATTTCTAGAAAGTTAGGCTCTGAAGCATGCATATTTGAAATTAAGCTTTATTTGATAAACTTAGGTGAAAGTTGTTACACTGTTCATCCAGACTAAAGGAAAAAGTACAAAATAATGTGTGAAAGATTGAGACATAACTTTCAGAAAATAAATCAAAATCCCTTACCTTTCTCCTCAATCTAAACTTTCTATTTAACTTATAAAAAAGCACCACCTGAGCAAATTTTGGAGCTACAAACATCGAATAAATGCTTCATCATGCTTAGACTTAAGTAGTGTTTGAGAGTCAGTTAATTTGAATAGTTTTTGTTAGTATTCTTCTGTTCATTATTCTTCCTTTACAAAACTTACTTTTTCCTCAAAAAAATATATTTGTTTAGCTTTCATAATTAAATTTGTTTAAACTTAGACTCCTCCAGTTTCTTGGAATTATCATGTAAAATTTCAAATGATGCTCTAAAAAAGCAAGACAACTGCATTTTGAGATCATTATGGTGATTGAATGCGATTACTTTTAGAATGAAAACCAAACACAGAGTTGTACATGTTATTCTCATAACTACATCTTAAAACTAAGAAATTATAATTGTGATTAGCACTATTCCACAATTCCCACAATTCCCCAAACATCCACTAGTTGTTATGTAATCTAGCATTATATGAATAATGCAGTTTATAGCAGTGCAGTTTTATATCATTAAATCAAAATGTACATCCTCCACTAGTTTCTTGTGCATGTTTAATTAATTCATCACCATATAATGGATTTTATTCTTTTTTAGTAAAATTTCCCATTGATTCCTGGTACAAGACACTTGTGGTTATATTTGGGCTCCATCTGATTAATCTTGAATAACCTTCCCTTCTCAAGATCCATATCTTGATCGTGTGTACAAAATCTCTTTTAAATAAACTGCCTTAACGTTAGACTACTTATATCACTTTTTCAGGACTGCTAAATGTATTCAGATTTTTCATAAATTATTCCCAAGTCCAAGGATAAATTAAAAATATACATTTATTAAGAAATCAAGAAAACTTTTATGTTTTTCTATATACTCAAGATTTAAAGACCTGGTAGTTTTTGTTTTGTACAATGTATTGTACAACTTATTAGAAACTATGTATTAATATTTCAAATATATATCAGATGTCTGTTATCATCTTGTCTAATGAAATTATTTCATTCAGTATTATAAATATAAAGGATGTATGGGGATATTGTTCTTGAATAATATAGAGTCCCATGGTAACTATTATAATTTAATTTACCTTTGGTAAATCATTTACTGTAATACTACATAAGATTTAGAGAAAGAAACATCAAAACTATGAATTTTGTTACTTCAAATAAGATAAATATATTAATTTATGAACAGAATTACTTTATACATTTTTTGTATTAATAAAACAAAATTTTTCCTGACTTGAGTAGCTGTTCTATTAAATTTGTTTTCATTATTTTCATGAAATCATTTCACAATTTAATTACAGTCTCCCAAAAATATTGTAAAAGCTAAATCTTATACCCATGGTTATACTCCCATTTGGTATCGGGTTTTCTTTGGAGATCACATTTGCATAGAATGTGATTTAAGTTAATCACCTTTGAGATATAAAAAGAGCAAATTAGGCATAGCAAATGAGAGATTTGGGAAGACTGATGCCAAGGAGGAAATGCTGGTGGTATAGTGGTTAAGTGCTACGGGTATTGATTGTGGACCCATGTAAAGTGAAATCCTTGACAATCTCCATCTTTTCCCCATTTATGACAATGTGACTTATAAGTCCAGTTGTGCGGATATTTGTTTTCTGATGTTATAATGAAAGCTGTGGTCCTTGATATTCAGCAGTAAGTGTCTCAAATTTTCTTCATTTCCAGTGAGTAAGGTATTGTTGTCTGTGTAATGCAGGTTGTTAATGAATCATCCTCCAGTCCTGATGCCTTGTTCTTTTTCATATAATCCAGCTTCTTGAATTATTCGCTCAGCACACAGATTAAAAATATATGGTGAAAGGGTACATCCCTGAAGCACACCTCTCCTGACTTTAAACCATCCAATGCCTCTTGATCCATATACAGATTCCTCAAGAGCACAATTAGGTGTTCTGGAATTCCCATTCTCTGCAACATCAGCCGTAATTTAGTATGATACACACAGTCAAATGCTTTTGCATAGTCAATGAGACTCATCTAAAGGTCTTTCTGGTATTCTTCGCTTTCAGCAAAGATCCATCTGACATCAGCAATGATATCGATGGTTTCATGTCCTCTTCTGAATCCAGCTTGAATTTCTGGCAGTTCCTTGTCAATATACTGTAGTAGTCACTTTTGAATGATCTTGAGCAAAATTTTACTTGTGTGAGATATCAGGGATATTTTTCAGTAATTCCCTCATTAGGTTGGATCAGTTTTCTTTGGAATGGGCATAAATATGGATCTCTTCCAGTAAGTTGGCCAGGCATGTCATTCCACCATTCGTCTAGTCTTCAGTCATTAGTGATCAACACATCAAATCTGTTCTTGAGATGGCCTTTAAACTCAGAAGGGATATACTCAAGGTCATACGTTGGCTCTTATGTACTTGTTCTATTCTTATTCCATTTCAGTTTGGATTTACACATGAGCAATTGATGATCTGTGCCACAGTCAACACCTGATCTTGTTCTGACTGCTGATATGGAGCTTTTCTATCATCTTTTCCCACAGATACAGTCAGTTTGGTTCCTATGTATTCCATCTGGTGAGGTCCATATGTATAGCTACTGTTTGTGTTGGTTAAAAAAGATATTTCCAACGAAAGAGTAGTTAGTCTTGCAAAATTGTATCATGCAATCTCCGGCATTATTTCTTTCACCAAGGCCATATTTTCCAATCCTTCTTCTTTGTTTCCAGCTTTTGCCTTCCAGTCACCAGTAATTGTCAATGCATCCTGATTGCATGTTTGATCAATTTCAGACTGCAGAAGCTGGTAAAAGTCTTCAACCTCCTCAATCTTTGGCCTTAGTGATAGATGTGTAGATTTGAATAATAGTTGTATTAGCTGGCCTTCCTTGTAGGTGTATGGCTATTATCCTATCTCTAACAGCACTGTACTTCAGGACAGATCTTGAAATGTTCTTTTTGTTGATGAATACAAGATCATTCTCTTCAGATTTCATTCCCAGCATAGTAGGCTATGTGATCGTCAGATTCAAAATGGCCCAGACTCGTCCATTTCAGCTCACTAATGCCTAGGCTGTCAATGTTTGTGTGTTCCATTTCATTTTTGACAATTTTCAATTTTATTGGATTCATACTTCATACATTCCATGTCCCTATTATTAACGGATGTTTGCAGTTGTTTCTTCTCATTTTGAGTTGTGCAACATCAGCAAACAAAGATCTCGGAGGCTTTACTCCACCCACATCGTTAAGGTCAACTCTACTTTGAGGAGGCAGCTCTTCCCACGTTGTCTTATGAGTGCCTTCCAACCTGGAGGGATCACTTTCCAGCACCATATCTGACAGTGTTTGGCTGCTATGCATAAGATTTTCCCCGGCTAATTCCTTTCAGAACTAGACTGCTGGATCCTTCTTCCTACTCTGTCTTAGTCTGGAAGTTCAACTGCAATCTGTCTACCATGTGGTGACTGTGCTGATGCTTAAATACCAGTGATATAGTTTCCAGCATCACACCAACAGTAAGCCTCCATGGATAGACAAGTGCAGGCTGCTATTGTTTGGGATATGTTGTTTAATTCTATTGGCAAGAATTTTGTTGAAGATTTGTGAATCTAGGTTCATTAGTGATATTTGTCTGTAATTTTCCTGTTTTGTGTCCATGAAAAACTAGCTTGAGAGATTTTTTTCCCCTAAGCCCTTAGGATTTACATTTACACTGATTTTCTGTCCTAAAGGGTTTGTTAATTTTGTCCAGGTTGAGTGAGATTTCCCAGACAAACTAAAAATAGCTTGATGTTTTGATAATTTCTGTCTGGCCCTATGTTTTAGCCTACTCTGTGATTGGTATATTTTAAACACTTTTCAGGATTGGTCAACATAGTTATGCAAATTAAGTAAATATAGCCTGTTGTGCAAATGAAAGGATAGTGAACTACCCAGAGGGGATTAATGAGTTTGTGGCCTTGGTAAGAAAGCCATGCCTTGAGACAAACCAGAAGTTTGCTTATAAGAGGTATGCCAATTCAGTGCACTAACTCATCCTAGAAAAAGTAGTACACACCTCAGTGCTGAATATCACTACAGTCATCTACAAAGTACTCCTCCTGGGAGTTATGCACTGACAGAAGTGTCTAGTCTATGCTTTGAAGCAACTTTGATACTCTTTTTCCAGAATGCCCATCAGTACTGTTGTCATATTATCCTTGATGTCCTGAATGGCCTCAAAATATCTTTCTTTCAGTGTTTTCATTATCTTCAGGTAACAAGTAAATTCATTGGGTCTAGATCAGTGAATGGCAAGAGGTGTTCCATTATAGTTACTTGTGTACTGGCTAAAAACTCCCTCACAGCTGACAATGCCATGTCAGCCAATATATGGTGATGACACAAGAACCATCAGTTGCCAGCAAAAAGTTCAAGTTCATTTTCCTCTTTTTTCATACAGCCTTTTCGGCACTTCCGAAAGTAAATTTGGTTAACTGTCTGGTTGGTATAAATTCATAGTGAACAACCCCTCTGATACCAAACAAGGCTAGTAACATAATTTTGACTCTCGATTTGGACTGACAGAATTTTGAGGGGTGTGGATAATTGACAGACTTCTATTATTCACTTAGACACTTTGTTTCAGGATCATATTGATATACCCGTGTTTCATCACTTTAACTGTTTTCTCTACCTATGCTTACCTGGTCTGCTATGCTTCTCACATTCAGCCAACAATTTTGATGCACAATTCAACAAGTTTTTGCATTTTTTTTGTCAGTCCTGCTCATTACTGGCTGCCCTGATCTTTCTTCATCAGGGACACTTTCTCTCCTCTCAGAAAAACATGTAATTGAGTTGTACACTGCCATTTTCTTCATGGCATTTTCCCCATAAATTGTACTAGCATGTTCCTGACTTAACTTCCACTCTCGCCAAGTTTAACAAGAAATGGAATGTTTGTTCATTGCTCTAGTTCAAGTTCTGACATTCTCACAATAGCATACAAAAACACTTAAAACAGTAATGAATGCCACTGGGCAAGACATTGCCACATATCAATATGGACACAACTAGGACACACTGATTTACCACAGTTATGAAATCTTACCTAATTGTTTGTACAGTGCTCCCAATGTAAGCACACTGTGGCACATTCACAAACGCAATTGTCAGCCAGCCCCAAAGAGGCTAGCAGAGAGAAGGAAGGAAAAAGAAACTAAGAGAAAAGCCTACAGAAGCAAGAAAGAGAAAAGAGCAACATAGGAACTAAAAAAGGAACCTCCTAAAAGAAATGTAATATGGGCCAAGAGTTGTCAAGACAGTGAGAGGCCCAGAAAGGCCTCTGCAGCAGAGTTGGTAGTAAAGGAAAGTATCTACTGCTAGTAACGCAGCTAAGAGAGCTGGAGCAACTGCTACATTGCACAGGAGCTGGGTCACTTGCAGTGGAGTGGCTGAAGGCAGTGCTTGATCTATTTACAGTCTTTCTATGGGTGTAACCGGCTGTTTAAACTACATTTTTCTTATTGCTATTATAATCTATGTGTTCTTAAAAGCACTATATATTTTTTTTTATTTCAAAGCAGCACATGAGTGTTAACACCATTTTGTTTCTTAATGATTTCAGTATCTTTTCTATTTCATTAAATATGTAATTGTGTAAATACAGAAATGATCGTACTAATAACTACATTTTTATTCTGATTGTGAATTTTACTATTTCTGCTTTCTTCTGTCTTCTTTCTTCTCTTTCTTCTCCAGTGATTTCTTCTTCTTTCTTCTCTAGTAATTTTCTCCTCACATAGTTAGTGCTTTTCTTGAAAATTTAGTATTTTGAGAGCTATGATCTGTGTATATTCCTTTAGAAAGATTTTTGCTGACACTGAGAGATACATTGAGTATTGCCGCACTTGGGACTACTTTTTATCCACATTTTCAATTTCACTTTCTTTTGGTTACTAAAAGTTCCGGCCCTAAGCTCTGAAAGCGTGCACTTCTATTTCACAAATCTCAGAGTAGATGCCCCTTGATGGGTCATTGTGGTAGCTTTATATTCTCACACATCTCAGGAAAAATGAAATTTTTTGACGTTACTTGCAATTTTTCTATTGGTTTGAGTTTTTTTTAATGTTCCTTTTCTCTACTTTTGTTTATTAATTATTGTGAATACCTGTATCAATACTCACTTCTTCACTGTATCATTATACCTCTATCCTCAGTAGGTGGCTCATTTTTCCTTACGCAGATAGAAAAATTTGGAAGCAGAACATAACTTAGAAGCTAAACTCTTTTACGTTAACACAGGAAACAGTATAAGGATAATAATAATAATAAATATCATTTACTGTGGAACTACTGGGTTTCTTACATATTGTATCTGTATTATTTCTAATAGCTATACAAGATGTTCATTGTTATGAGAGATTTCACTATGTTTAAATAAAAGACACAGTAATGTAAATAACAAGATACAGCACCAGGATTTGAATAAAACATGTATGTTTCTTATCACAGTACTGCTTTTTTGGTTACATTAATACCTCTAAATTTCTGATTATTAACTTTGGATTTAATAAGAGAGTGAAAGGTCTGCAAGTTTTACAGTGACAGATCAGAATATCAAGGAGCCCTAGTGGTTAGGTGGTTATACATCTAGCCAGAAGTTTGACAGTTCAAACCCATGAAGCAGCCCTCTACAGGATAACAATACAGTAGTCTCTTTCCATAAAGATGATAGGCTTGGAAACACTATGAGGCAATTCTTCTCTGTCTTTCAGTGTCCCTGAGTCACGACTGACTCAACAGTAATGGGTTTGAGTTTTGGTTTAATCAGAGTATCAACTATTTATCCCAAAATGAAGAACAAAAGAAACAAACAAAAATCTTCCATCTTTTACTGTTACCATAACATTTTTTTTTTCTTAACACATCATGTGTTGGTGAAGCCTTTATTTAAGAAGGTCCTCTTGTATAGACTAGTCTCCAAGTCATCCTACTTCAATTTTTCTGTTGCTGTTTCAAATGTGAACATATTTCAAGTGTGAACATTTCTTTAAATATTGTAATCATTATTGTTTTATCTTTACTTTTGCTATTTTGAACTCTTAAATGATTTCACTGAATTGAATTAATATCCTTATAATTTCATTAATAGTTTTATTTTTTCTATGTAGTTTGTCTATAATCAGGGAAATTTCACTTTTGCACAGATAACTGACACATGTACTTTTCTGATTATACTCATTATACACAAACTTTTGCCATAAAAGTATTTTGATGCAGGAAAAAAAGTGAGCTTGTTAATGATAATTCCAGATGACATTTTACTGCAAAATACAGATGAGACAATAAAGATTTGCTTCCATATTTATCAGTGTATCTAAGTATGTTTTGTAATTAGTAAGAGAAATTATTTTAAAATGTCACTGTACCTTATTGTTCATTGAAAAGAAAAAAAAATAAACTTCCACATATTTTGCTCTAAGGAAATAAATGTATCTTAGCAGTTGCTTAAGTATAAAACAAAAATGAAACCCACTGAAGTAGTGTTGGTTTCCAACTGATAGTGACCCTATAGGGCAGTGTAGAACTACCCTGGAGAGTTTTTAAGAAGCACCTGGTGGATTAGAACTGCTGGCTTTCGGTTAGCAGCTATAACACTTGACCACTATGACACTAGGGTTTGCTTAAGTATATATTACTTAATTCCTATGTGACAGTTTTTTAAATAAAAAATAATTATTGGCCTACTATTTAGAAACAAAAAACCCTGGTGGCATAGTGGTTAAGTGCTATGGCTGCTAATGAAAAGGTTGACAGTACAGATGCCCGAGCACTCCCTGAAATCTCCATAGGAAACTGTAGTGTTCTATAGGGTTATATGAGTCAGAATCCACTTGCTGCTAGCAGATTTGGTTTTTATATGGAAATAAATTGCCCTTAAATGTGTATTATAATCTTTCTTTGCCTACAATATTTTGTTTAAATGTGCATGTGGTTTAAAGAGAGAAAAGAAACAAACCACTAGACAATAACAGCAACACTGTAATTTTAAGAAAATGTTTTTACATTGATTTACTCTTACATGACGTCTTCTAAATTATATCAGTTTAAACATTCTCAAAACATCAGAAATAGATACTTATTATTTTCATTGTGTCTATAATAATTTATTGGTCAGGTCCAAAAATTATTACTGTGTCTCCTTTCAAGTCTTTGCTTTAATATCCATAGCTTTTCTCTTCTGCATTCTTTTTTATTTTATTTTTATTAACTACAGTAAAATAAGAAAATTTCTAACGCCCATCAATTACTTAATCTATGAAAAAGCTTTCAGCCCCACCCACTCCTGTAGCCAACATAGTCATTTAGTTCTGTGGATAATTCTCTTAAGTCCTTATAACAGGGGTTTCATACAAAATTTATCCTTTTGACACTGATTGATTTCATTTAGCGTGATCTCTTCCAAATGAGACCATGTTACAAGATGTTTTCTATAATCATCGTTGCTTTTTAACATAGCATAGGGTTCCATTGTGTATATGTATCATAGTTTGTTTATCCATTCATCTGCTGATGGGCATCAGGGTTGATTCCATCTTATTGCTGTTGTGGACTGCTGCAACAATCTTTCATGTACATGTGTATGTTTGTGTGACTTTTGTTTCTGAAGTATAAATTCTCAGCAGTGGCATTACAGGATCAAATACTAAATCTATTTCCAGTTTTGTTTTGTTTTTTTATGTTCATTCTTTTTTTTTTAGTAGAATTGAGTGAAAATGTACTTTCCCATATAAATTTGGATGCCCATGTGTATGCAGCTCCCACTGCTCTCCCTAATCAGTGACAGCACTCTCCTCTCCACTCCATGTATGTCTTATCCTCACAACAATCTCCTAACCCCTATCCTTCACCCACTCTCCTGCCTCCAGTAAGAGGTCAGTAGGATGATATCCTATAGACGCATAGTACCATAAGGTGCACACATGATATGGTCACTCTGTGTCACCAAGTCCAATCCATTCCTGTCTGAAGAGTTGACCTCCATTATGATTTATGGACAGGGGCAGCATCAGGGCCAGGGGCCATGATCCCAGGGGAGCCTGAGAACCCTGGACAATCAACTGTGGTCTTTTAGTGGAGATCTCAGGGTGCACCCCATTTTATTCTCATGTTGCCAGTGGGACTCAACTTTGTGAGCTCCATCATGGCTATCACTGGTAGTGGCTGGGCACCGCCTGGTTCTTCTGGTCACAAGTTGATGTAGTCACCCATTCCCTTGGGTCTCTGTCTTCTGAGTTCTCTTTCCCCCATGTTGTTTTGGTCCTTGGTGATCATGTGTTCCTGCTGAGTTGAAACTATTTGCTGTACCCTCAGATAGCAGCTTTTGAGACCCTACATGCCACTCACCAATATGGGGTGCAGAAGACTCTTTTAGCAGAACACTGGTTGTGTCAATGTGGCCTTGATTTCCCTGGAAAGCATTTTTCCCGCCCCACTCCCCCACCCCAGCTACTCTTTCCTTTCAATATTGGGTAAGATAGGAGTCGGATCCAATTCAACAGCACTTGGCTTGGCAGCAAAAGTAATCACATTATGTTGAAGTTCAGTTAATATTGGTCTTTCTAATGTGTGCTGTCACAGATTTCACCCCACCAAATTTCTATCAACTGTCTAATCTAAACCCTCTCCCTCCACCCTCCTTTCCTACCCTTGCAGTCATCAGAGTCTTTTTTTCTATACATGAGTCTGTTTTTAAGTTCTTCTCATAAGGTTCTCATACAATATTTGTCATGATTTCATTGACTTTTACTCAGCATAATGTCCTCCGGTTGAAACCAGGTTATGTTTCCTAAAACCGTCTTTGTTCTTCAGCATTGCATAATGTTCCGTCGAGCATATATATCATAGTTTACCTATCCATTCCTCTGTTGTTGGGCATCTTTTGCTATTGTGGACTGTGCTACAATAAACATTTGTGTGCATGTATCAGTTGGTGTGAATGACCTTGATTCTGTAGGATGTATTCTGAGCAGTGGAATTACCAAGTCAAGTGGTAGCTCTATATTCAGCTTCATAAGGAAGCACCAGATTGCCTTCCAAAGAGTTTGCACCATTTTGCAATTCCACCAAAAGTGTAGGAGAGTTCCAATTACTCCACAGCCTCTTGAGATCTGTTGTTTTGCATTTTTTGGATCATGGCCAACCTTGCTGGGGTGAGATGGTATCTCATTGTAGTTTTGATTTGAATTTCTTTAATAGCTAATGATCATGAACATGTCCACAAGTGTTTTTTGGCTGCCTGAATCTCCTTTAGAGATGTGTCTGTCCATCTCCTTTGCCTATCACTTAATTGGATGATTTATCTTTTTCTTATTGATATTTTGTAGTACCATATAGATTAGGGAGATCAGGCGTCAGTCAGTCATATAGTTGCCAAATATTTTTAGCTTTCTGTAGGTGGCCTGTTAATTCTATTAATAAAGTCTTTGGATGAGCAAAAGTGTTTGACTGTTAGTAGTTCATATTTGTCTATTTTCTTTCCTGTTGTTTGTAGTTTATCTGACAGATTTTGAAGTCTGTCTACATTGTCTGTTAAAACTACCGTTGTTGTTCCTACTTTTCCATGGATGAGCTTTATTGTTTTAAATTCGATATTGGCTATCCAGTTTCAGTTGGTTTTTGCATAAGATGTAAGATAAGGGTCTTGTTTCAGTTTGTTGGAGATGGATATCTGATTTTGCCAGCATCATTTGTCGAAGAGATTGTTTTTAACTCAGCTTAACATGTTAGAGCATTTGTCAAATATTAACTGTACATAGGAAGATGATGTCATCCCTGGGGTCTCCATTCTGTTCCATTGATCTATCTGTCTCTTTTTGTACCAGTACCAGGCTGTTTCGACTACTGTGGTAGTTTAATGGGTTCTAAAGTTGGGTAGTGAGAGACCTCCCAGTGTGTTCTTCTTCAGTAGTAATTTACTTATCCATGGCTTTGTCCTTTTCTAAGTTAAGTTGGTAATTTGTTTCCCCATCTTGTTAATAAATGTCACTGGAATTTGTATTGGAATTGCATTGTATAAGTAGATTGCTTTGGGTAAAATAGACATCTTTGCAACGTTGAGTCTTCCTGTCCATGAGCAGGGTAGGTTTCTCCATTTATGTAAGTCTCTCTTACTATCTTGTAGTGAGATCTTGTAGTTCTCTTTGTAAAGGTCTGTTACTTTTCTGGTTGGATCTATTCCTAGCTACCTTATCTTTTTAGGGGCTATAGTACATGGCATTGATTTGGTGATTTCTTCACTAACAACACTGTGCAAAATAGTGCTTTTCTGCTAGAAAAGCACTCTCCTCCTGGGATGCGCTGCCTTCCAGCCTAGGAATTAGGTCTAGCTTAGACCTCCATATGGGTATTTCCACCTCCCAGTGGGACAAGATGGCATCCCACACAAGCTCTCAGCCTGCCTTGGCACCAACTAATCAATGGTGGAAGTGGAGAGAGAAGCCAAAGATACCAAGATATAGAGTCCAAAGCCAGGCTCTCAAAGCTTGACAATTTTGCCAGCCAGTCTCACCAGCAGTGCATCTGGGATTAGCCACTAGTCAAGTCCCAGCTCCGCCCACCAGCTAAGACAGAGGACAAAAAGGTTAAAATGGTGAGTTACCTTCAGTCCGTAAAAACTAGCAGTCTCCAAGAGCAGGGGGTTGCAAAAGAGAGAAGGTTTTCCTTTCAGTGGTATGAAGCCCAAATTAACAGCCCTATGCTGTGTCCTACAGTTCAATAGGTGTCCAGGAGGCTCCATTTAATTATCAGTTCAGGTCTTGGTTTCCAGAGGGATTTAAGGAGATGTGTGTTTTGTCTGCCAACTTGACTCTGCTTCCTATTTCCACCTTTTTGTGGAATCACCAGATTGTTTTCCAAAGAGATTGTACCATTTTCCAATCCCACTACCAGTGTAGCAGGGTTTCAATATCTCCACAGTGTCTCTATAATTTGTTGTTTTGTATTTTTTGGATTGTGGCTAACCTTATTGAGGTGAGACGGTTTTGATTTGAATTTCTTTAATAGCTGTTGATTGCGAGCAATTCTGCATGTGTCTTTTTGCTGCCTGGGCATTGTCTTTAGAGAAATACCTGTCCATCTCCTTCACCCATTGCTCAATTAGATTATTTGTCCTTTTCTGGTTAATATCTTGTAATACCCTGTAGATTATGGAGATCAGACCTCAGTCTGACATACAGTGGCCAAACATTTTTTCCATTTCTGTAGGTGTTCTTTAAATTAATTCTTTTGATGAAGACTTTGGATGAGCAAAACTGTTTGATTCTTAGTAATTCCCATTTATCTGTTATCTCTTATGTTGATTGTGGTTTGTCAAATTTTAAAGTCTGTCTACATTGTGTATAAAAATTTCCATTGTCGATACTATTTCTTCTTAGACAAGTTTAATCATTTCAGATTTTATATTCAGATGTTTTATCCAATTTGAGTTGGTATTTGTATAAGGTGAGAGATATGGGTCTTGTTTATATTTTTTGCAGATGGATATTCAATTTTGCCAGCTGAATTGTTACATGTTACCTTATTCACCACTTTTTTTAGCTGTTTCTCAGTTAACAATACTTTTGAAGGAATCCTTCACAATTGCATTTATGATATAAAAACTGAACATAATCCAACCTAATACCCACAAAGTGAGATTATTCCATAAATCCATTTTCAAAGCTTGCCTCTTTCCAAAATATTTTAAATATAAATTAATGAAATGTTTCTATTAGCTATTACTGTTGAAAAAAATTAATCTTACATGAAACAGTATAGCACCAAAGTCATGACAGGATATTTTCTAAAGTGTTTTCAGTTAAGTATTTTTTTCAATAGAAAACCATTCTCATAAAAGCTTCTGCTATTGAACAGTAAAAAATATACAGAGAGTAGCAATACCACATGTCACAAGCAATATCCATTTTAACTAAATAAGAAACAGTAAGTTGAATCATGTTTTTAGAAGTATTTTCCTAATTCTTCAAATTAACCTTATATGCAACATTGAATTCCTCTTTATTGCTGTTACTTCATCAGCACAAATTCTCATTAGTGGGTTTAGAGTAAAATATGAGTAGTAACACTTCCCAGGGGAAATGACAGTTCTCCACCTTAGTGGTTCTAATTCAGATTATTTCATATGCAGATGGAAATTCATCTTAGGTTGAAATACAGTATTTGTTATAACAATGATAATCTCCCAAAGCAGGCAGAAATGCATTTATAAGTTGTGCCATGACTTAAGGAAAAAAGGGAGAGTGTTTTAATCCAATAAAATGCCACTTTTAGAGGGAATTAAGCTTGAAATGTTTCATTTAAAATGTGTTATTTTCATTAGAAAGTCAACATTACAAGTTATAAACCTTCAAATTTTGTAAAGCAATTTTTAGCAGCTGCACAATCTTTTAAATAATGGAAATATTAGGCTTCAGGTAAAGTGAAGTAATGAACTACTACAGTTAAACTAATGATACTCTTTTTTAATTAATTAAATATTTTCATAATATTATCATATATAACAATCAGCAAATGACATTCTGAATACCAGTATCTTGTAATAGTTGATCGTATATCTTATGTATTTTTCTTTTAATCTATCAATGTAGACTTTGGAAAGATATTTTTATGATTTTTAAAATATTTTCTTACAGATTAAAAAATTGGTGACAAATACTGAGTTCTAGTTCTGAACACAGATCAAAACTTGTTATTTATTAGAAGTGTGTTTGTATTTTGAGTATGAGTGCAGATATATGGGAGTGTGCCTATTTATGATTATTTTTAAAATATGTTATTTCTTTCTCTTTTAAATTGATTACTAAAATACGGCTGTCTTTTTATGTCTTCAAATGATTGAAAAAAATGAATCCTCTTTCATCTTCGGAAGTGTTCAGAATCACAATTTTCTTCTACCACTTCTGTTATTGTCATATATTTGCAGTATCTTAATTCATATAATTATTTTATGTAATTGCTTTACTCTTTCTTTAATTAATTGTACCATTTTCATATTGTCCTGTACTTTTCAATATATTAAATTACTACTATGCGTCTGTCACATGCACATAAAATGGGAGATATATTAGAAAAAAGGGAAACTTACACAAAGCATAAATGAAGATAAGTTATAAATACCATGATATTCAAAGTACTGGATGATCACATTTTATTTAACAATTAGAAAAAAATTCATGAAAGACGAAGGACTGTCAGTCTCGAAGTTTGGCCAATTACTTGACAAATTGAATTATTAAGGCAACTGCGGGACTAGGGTAGTGCAATTTTCAAGAACAGAAGACAAAAAATTATCATGTTATTTCAAAACACAAATGATTTTATATACAAAACATTTCAAAGATGTCTATTTCAAAATTCAACTAATAGAACTGGACAAACAGGGACAGATTTATAATTCTATCACAGTTTAAACATAAGTATTGGGAATCACACATTTTGAACTCTATGCATGAAGAAATTTGAAAGATTAAAGTAGAAAATTAATGTTCCCTGCTTGTGGAGAATGAAAATGTGATAACTAACTTATTCAATACAATTTTGATAAATATCAAACTAAATTTTGTATGATTTAATTATAGTCAAATAATACACAAGAAGCAGCAAAAGGAATTCCTTCAAGAAAGCTGTTTTGTCCACTGATAAAGTATATAATTTTCCTCTGAGATACCTTTTCACAAAAATCATGAATTATTGTAATTTCACTTTACCTGAGACTCTGTTGTTAGTTTAAGAAATACACTAAGGCATTTCTTGAATGGAAATCTTGTACACTTTTTGGCTGGTTCACTGACAGCTTTCATGGAAGCAATGTTGTGAAGTTAAGTACCCAGAGAGGTATTTGAAATAAGAATTTTCACACAGAAATACGAGGCAGACCATTGCTGTTGAGTCAGTTCCGACTCACAGCCAGCACAGAAATGACAGACACAAAAGCAAAAACAAGTAAATAAAAACACAGCCTGTAGATTCGCTATCTTTCATCAGATTTTCATCACTTAAATAAGAAAAGTTCAGATGGGAGAAATCAGATAAACCAGTTTGTTTTTATTTTGATCTTTCTATTTGGATAGTCATTTCAGATCATTTAGATTTGGATACAGGAAAGTTAGAGGTGGAAAATAATTTCTGGCATTACCAACAACTGCAATACTCAACTATAAATATTCCACTTAACAGTTGTTATGTTATGTTACGTACTGTTAAGTTGGTTAGAACTAATAGTAAGCTTACATGCGACTGAATAAAATATTGCCAGGTCCCGTACCACCGTTATAACATTTGAGCAGATACTTACAGCCACTGTATCAAACCACCTCCTTCAGAGGTCTCCTCTTTTTTGGCCAGTCTTCTACTTTATGAAACACAATGTCCCTTTTCAGAGACTGATTCCTCCTCATAACCTTTCCAAAGATTGTAAGACAAAGTCTCGCCATGCTCACTTGCAAGACAGATTTTTTCCTCCTTTTGGAAGACCATGGTATATTCAATATTGTCAGTCAACACCAAAATTCAAAGCATAGATTCTGCCTTAGCCTTCCTTATTCATCGTCCAGGTTTTTTTTTATGATGATTGAATGAAAATGTACATTCCAGTATAAATTTTCATGCTGAACTACATGCAGCTTCCAGGTTTTGCCTGCACTTGAAGTGACTGAAAACACTATGGCTTGGATCAGTTTAACACACTTCATTTCTTAACGTGATATCTTTACTTTTTAATACTCTAAAGAGGTCTTTTGCAGCACATTTGCCTAATACAATATGTCTATTTACTTCTTGACTGCTGCTTCCATGGGTATTGATTTTGAATCCAAGTCGAGTGAAGTCCTTCACAACTTCAGTGTTTTCTGTTTATCATGATGTTGCTTGTTGATCTAGTTCTGAGGATTTTTTTTCTTTATATTGAAGTATAGTCCATACTGAAGGTGCTTGTCTGTAATCTTCACTAATAAATGCTTCCAGTAGTCCTCACTCTCAGCAAGCAATTTGCATAACACAGATTATTAATGAGACTTCCTCCAACCCTGATGCCCATTTCTCTTCAGATAGTCCAGCTTCTAGGATTATTGCTGAATATGCCAAGCCAGCTGCTGAATATACTGATTGAAATAATATTGTGAAAAAAGTACACCTCTGATGCACACTTTCTTGACTTTAATTAAGTATCCCAATATTCTGGTGGCTCAGACTTACTCTGTATACAAGTTTCTCATAAGCACAATTAAGGGTTCTGGAATTGCCATTCCCCATGATGTTATTATCTTCAATTGATTAGGACTTGCACTGTTCAAAGCCATTGTGTACTCAGTAAAACACAAGTAAACATTTTTCTGTTATTCTCTGTTTTCAGCCAACATCTATTTGACATCAGCAATGACATACTTTTTCCACAGCCTCTTCTGAACTGGCTTGAATTTCTGGAAGTCCCCTGTCTATGTACTGCTGCAACTGCTTTTGAGTTGATGTTCTGCAAAATTTTACTTTTTAATCTGATATTAATGATGATGTTTGGTAATTCTGCATTCTGTTGGATCATTTTTCTTTGGGACAGGCACAAACATGGATCATTTCCAGTCTGTTGGCCAAGTGTCTGTCTTTGAAATTTCTTTCACAGATGAGTACTTCCAGTGCTGCATCCGTTTGGTGAAACATCTCAGTTTGTATTCCAACCATTCCTGGAGTCTTTTTTTTATCAATGCCTTCCTTACAGCCTGGACTTATTCCTTTAGTACCGTTACTTCTTGATCAAATGTTTTCTACTGAAATGACTGAACCAACCAGGTATTTTTGGTACAATGACTCTACACATTTTTTCCATCTTCTTTTGATGCTTCCAATGTTTCGCCCACAGAATTCATCAAAATTGCACTTGGAAATTTGTTCTCTGAGCTAGAGAAATGCTAAGCTTGTTTTTCTCTTTTGATTTTCCTTCTCTAGGTCTTTGTGAATGTCATTATAACACTTTGACTTTTGAAGCCATCCTTTGAAATCTTCAGTTCTTTTATTTCATCATTTCTTCCACTCAGTTTAGCTTCTTGATACTGAAGAGCAAATTTCAGAGTCTTTTCTGACATCCAGTTTGGTATTTTATTTCTTTCTTGTCTTTTTAATGACCTCTTGATTTCTTCATGTGTGATGTCATTGATGTCATTCTGTAACTCACTGGATTTTTAGTCATTGGTGTTTGATGAGTTAAGTCAGTTCTTGAGCTAGCCTTTAAATTCAGGTTGGATATATTTAAGGTCATAGCGTGTCTCTTGAGGACTCTAAATTTCTTCAACTTCATCTTGAACTTGCGTATGAGCAATTAATGTTGTGTTTCACAGACAGTTCTTGGGCTTACGGTATTGAGCTTTTCCACTGTCTTCTTCTACAGATATAGTCAGTTTGATTCCTGTGTATTATATCCAGCAAGGACTGTGTGTACAGTTGCTATTTATGGTTTTCAAAAAAAGGCATTTGCAATGAAGTAGTTGTTGGTGTTGAAAACTAGTATCAGGGGATTTCCAGTATCATTTCTACCACCAAGGCCACGTTTTGGAATTACTGATACTTTCTCTTTGTTTTCAGCTTTCTCGTTCAAATGGAAGTAATTGTCAATACATGCTGTTTGCATGTTGGCACGTGAATTTGAATAATAGTCATATTAGCTGGTCTTCTTTGTAGGCATATGGATATTATCCTATCACTGACTGCATTATACTTCAGAGTATTTCTGGAAACGTTCTTTTTGACAATGAACATGACACCAATCCTCTTCAGTTTTGTTATTACCTGCGTAGTATATGGTATGATTATCTGTTCCAAAATGGCCAATACTAGTCCATAGCAGCTCACAAATGCTTGGGATATTGATTGTTATGTATTCCACTTTACTCTTGACAATTTCCAATTTTCCTAGATTCATACTTTTACATTCCACATTCTGATGCTTAATAATGTTTACATCTGTTCGTTCTCATTTTGAGTTATTTCACATCAGCAAATGAAGGTCCAAAAATTTGACTCCATATCATTAAGGTTGACTCTACTTTGCAGAGGCTGTTCCTTCCCAGTCATCTGTTGAATGCTTTCCAAACTAAGGGGCTCATCTTCTGCCATTATGTCACACAATGTTTCATTGCTACTCATAAGGTTTTCACTCACTTTCAGAAATCGGCCTCTGGGTCATTCTTCCTAGTTTAGCTAAGTTTGAAAGGTCAGCTGAAACCTATCTTGCTTAATGACTCTGTTGACATTTCCATACAGGTAGTATAGCTACCAGCATCATAAGACATAAGCCCCCACAGTAAAACAAACTGACAGATACATGTGAGTAATTAATGCAATGGGAAGGAATATTTGTACTGATTTAGTTTTTTTTTAACTTTTTAGTATTCTCTTTTTGTTATTCCTGCAAGTGCATTCTCACTCTCTTCTTAACAACTGCTTTCCGAAAGTGATTCTTTTTCTGTCTCACTGACAATCAAATGCTTACATGGGACACAAAATGATTAAGTCATTCCCAGTTACCTGGTACTGCTCTCACAGAAAATGCCACAAGTGGAAGGCTTCATGAAGAGAAATTTTATTGTCACAGTCCAGTAAACCATAAATCCATTAACAAGTTACAAGCTACTCAGTTTTACAGTGTGACAGGCTAAGTCCAAGTCTAGTGAAAGCATCTTGGCACAGGAACCACAGGTCCAAAGGACTTGCTCTGCTCTCGGTGCTGCTTTCCCAGTGGTGTGAGGTTCCCAACTTCCTCTGCTCTCTTTTCTCCCTTACATCCCGCAAGCTTGCAGCTTGAGTCCTGCCTCACTAACACAGCTGCAACTCGTTATCCATCATCAGTTATCACAGAGGCAGGATTCACAACACATGGGAGGAAGGGCACCATATTGGGACTCATAGCCAAGTCAAATCAACATACAAATTCTTGGAGAGACACAATTCAATACATGACAGGCATTTCTCTAGTATTTTTCCAAATAAAGGACTTCTAAAAATATGATTTTAAACTTGTATTAGTAATAAATATTTCATTTTGTTTCATAGTTTACAATCCTCAGAATGTTACACTATCCAGAAAATAAAACTTTAAGCTCATGACATCAGAATATTTAACAATATTCTAATAGTAAATCTTTTAGACAGTGAGAAGCATTATATTATTTTATGGGTGAGAGATTTGAAGTCCACAGGGAGAAAACAGTATTCTTTCAAGCCACTTTCATGCTAAAAAGTCATTATCTAGTTACAATACTCTTTGCATAGGTACAAACATAACTTGCTAATGAATGGCAGTATAAGTGGTTCTCTAAGTGTGACAGCTGTCTGATGACAGAAAACAAACTTTGTAATTCAGCTATCCTTATCTCTAGTCTATCTTGGAAAACAAATACAGTAAAATATATATGCATCACGCTGTATAATCGTTAAGTCTTTCACCAAATATGTATTGAGAACTTTCTTTTTAACGAAGAACTGTGCTAAGTATTAATCAAAAATGACAAAAAAGACATTGCTTATAGACTGTAACTGAACTTACTGTGAAATGTACTGAAATACAGATAATGCAGTAATTTATGTGGCATGAGTCAGACTGAACAGCACTTGGCTGGCTGGCTCCTTTTTGCATTAGCTGTGTTACATTCAAGATCAAATTTTGGTGTCTCTTATGACATCCATTGGATATTTTCTTTTTTTTCTGTCTTTTAAATAACCTAAATAACTCCAAGTGTTATCCGCTTGAAATTATCTCATAACTCATGTGATCTTCTGTCAGTAATGTTCCAAGCAGCAAATCTACTCTTAAAACGTTCTCTAAATTTGGGTGGGATTTGCTTAAAGTTGTATTTTGGCTTTTGTGGACGTGTGTGATTTTCCTCAGCTTTAACTTGAACTTGCATATGAGCAATTAATTATCTGTTCCTTTGTTGGTATCTAGACTTGTTATGACTGGTAATATTCTATATCATCTCTTTCCTCAGATGTAGTTGATATGATTACATGTGCAAGGTCTAGGTGTATAGTTGCTGTTGATGTTGTTTAAAAAAGTAATTCCAAAGAATGCATCCTTAGTCTTGCAAAATTCGATGAGGTAATCTGCAGTGTCATTTCTATCACCAAGATCATATTTTGTAACTACAAGTCCTTCTTCTTTGTTTCCAACATTTCCATTCTAATCATCAGTAATTATCAATACATCATGATTGCATACATGATCAATTTTAGACTGCTATACTTGGTAAAAGTTTCCAATTTCTTAATTTTTAGCATCAGTGGATAGTTAGTAAATAATAGTCACATTATTTGGTCTCAATAAACATATCTATAAGACATTATCACTGACAGTGTTGTATGTTTGAATCAAAGTGTATATAATTTCTATTAAAAAAGATCTGAGAACAAGAAATACTCTTCCCCCCAGAAAGAACAGTAACAGGTGTAGAGTTGTACAACATGGATAAAATACAGGCTCATTTGAAGACCTGTTTGGTTTAGCAGCTCTTCAGAACTAAGAAAGACCATAAAATAAAATAGCTATCAAATAGACAAGTGAAACATGGACCTTACATATACTTGAAGGATCTTAATATGAAAATGAAATAATCATCATATATACATGTATAAATTTAGATCATAACAGAATGACTTGAAGGGAGGAAAAATGTCTAAAAACAGGTATGTATCTTACAATTTTGAGCAATAGTAATATTTGGAATAGAAAAATACAGATACATGAATGATTACATTTATAGTATACTATTGTCAAAAAGTTTTACTAATGTATTTGAATATTTAAAGAAGCATTTTTAGTAGTGAAATACATCATGTAAGACAATTTGGCCCTCCCATTCTTTCTATTTTTAATAACTGAAATTTGTTATTATAGAAAAACAGAAGTTACCTGTGTGATGAGGTTAAAGACGTTGAAATGGGAGATATTTTCAGATTACATGTATGGGTCTACTCCAAGTGCACTGTTGTTAGGTGTTGTCATGACAGCTCTGACTCATAGCAGCATTATGTACAATAAAATGAAACACTATCCAGTTCTATGCTATCCTCACTCTACCAACCATGATGTCCTTCTGCAGAGTCTGACCCCCTCCTGATAACATTTCCAAGATCTGTGAGAAAAAACCTTACCATCCTCACTTCTAATTAGCTTTCTAGCTATACTTCCTCTAAGATGCATTTGTTGTTCTTCTGGAAATCCACGGTACACTCAATGTTCTTCACCAACACTATAATTCAAAGGTGCCATATGTCCCTAAAACGGAGGACACTTTTTCATTTCAACTTTCTGCTAGCTACAGAAGAATAATCAGAGAAATTCAATGTTTGTGGTTTGAATATGGAATAAAGGATCTAGAAAGGCAAATATGTAGATTCTCCCTTAGAACTTCTAGAAAGGATCACAGCCCTGTGGAAACACAAATTAAGGCCAGTGAGACCCATATTCAGACTTTTAAGCTACAAAATATAAGAGAACAAGTGGGTTATTTTGTTTGTTTGTTTTTAAACACTAAATTAGTATCTATTTGTTATAGAAGCACAAGAAAATAATATCCCATAGTGAAAAATACTCTCAGGAAAGTAAATTTAGAGTTGAATTCAAACAAAATTTCAGAAAGCATCTTTAAAATCTTAGTAAAATATGTTGCAGGTAGTTAAAAACCTATCCCCCCTCCCTCATACACATACACACACATGTAAGAGAATATTCTCCAACATTTTCTATACGGTTGGTAAAGTACTTATATATAAATGTATATTAGTATATATGTGTGTACGTATATATATATATATATATAATTGTATATGTACAAATCTTCTAAGAAAAAACATTGGGAAACTGTAGCGGCTACTGTTGCATGCTTTCCAGACTGCCTTGGTGGAACTGAGGTACATATTTCACTAGGTGGGGCAGCTAATACCTCTAAAATTTAGAGTTATAAATAATTCATTTAATTAGATCATATATTTTAGAGGTTTAGTAATTTACTTAGAGTTGAAATAGGTGGATATTCTTGCCATATGATGTAAAACAAAGTGAAACAATGAAGTTTGTCTGCTTGATAGACTAGTGAGTGGTGGACAAGATAGCTTTATTCACATTCATTTGTAGAGATTGCTGAAAAATCAAACTCAGCTGTGACTGTCACATGGAATACTTATGTATAAAATCTTTAACCTGATAGTCTCAATGTAATCAACTTTTTAATATTGACTCAATTGTCACATTGATAATGTTCTAAAAGACTCAAAAAGTTTCAAGGGCTTTTGTGACTTTGCTTATGTGGTTCAGGTCTATTTCTCAAGCAAATGATCAAGACCATTCAGAGAATTAGGGTTCATTTCTATTTTACAACACCATATGATCAGAAATTATTCATACTCTATGCACACCTACATTCATCCCTCCCAAGTCAATTAAAAATATCTGATTCCATAATGACAGTTATTTTTCATAAATAAATTAATACAGCTATGTTCTAATAAAACTTTATTTACAAAGCAGGTGGTAGACAAGATTTGTACCATGAAAAATTGCTGCTGAGCTTGAACTATGGCATCTGTGCTTGAAGAAATTGTTGTCTGAGCCTTACTTGAACCCTCTGGCTATGCAGAAATGTTTACTCTGTCTATTAAAAGCTAGTTCTTCCAATTCACTTGAAAAAAATGTGCAATATTTGGGAAATCATGCACACCTATCTTAGGGTCCATTTGATATGCTGGCATCATCAACATTTGTAATAAATATAAATAGTATAATCACTCTTATTAAAAATCATAAAATCTATTGGACAAAAAAACAAAAACATGCAAAGAAACAAGAATTACTCTGCAGGTTCCAGAAAAAAGTAACTTTAAAGTTAAAGATGTAGATCACAGTTATAAGACTGATTTATGTGGTGGAGTCAAGATGGTGGACTAAATACATGTCTCCCTAAATCCCTCTGGAAACTAAGACCAGAATTGCTAATTAAATGGAGCTTTCTGGACACCTAGTGAGCCCTATGACATGGGATAGGGCTGTTAATTAGGACTTCATATCACTGAACAGAAAGCTTCCTCTCTTTTGCTGACCCCTACTCTTAGTGAGTGCTGACTATCATGGACCAAAAGTAACTCACCATTTTAATTTTTTTTTCCTCTGTCTTAGCTGCCAGGCAGAGCTGGGTCTTGACTAGCAGCTAATCTCAGACATATTGCTGGTGGGATCAGTGGGCGAAATTGCCATATTTTTAGAGCTGGCTTTGCACTCTGTGCATCTCGGCACCTTTGGCCTCTCTTTCCACCTCTGCCATTGAGTAGCAAGTGAGTGACACAATCTTGTTCAACTGGGAGGCAGATATACACATCTGGAGGCCTCAGCGGTACCTATTCCCTAGGCTGGCAGGCAGGGCCTTCCCAGAGTAGAGCATTTTTCCAGTAGAAAAGCAGTGTTCTACACAGTGTCAACTATGGCTGGGGACAACAGCAGAGGCCAGAAGGGCAGTAGCCTTTCTGTATTTTGAGCTAGTTTATAACATCTATGGTTGGATATTGAGGTACGTACTTTGCCAGCTATAAAGACGGAGCTGTACACCTGAAAAACTCACTGACTGACCTTGGCAGTGGTCAGATACCTTTTACTTTTCATTTTAAGATGGCCTAAAAAAAAAAAAATCGCAGTCCATCCTCACAGCATCTCTCCCAGACTCTACTGAGTCACGTGACTTCCGAAAAGCAACAAACGCTGGAAAAAAGGGTAACCAAGAAATCACTCATTGCTTCAGAAGGCCCCCAAATGAGACAACCAAACAACTTCCCAGATGAAGAAATCTTTCCAGAACTATGGGAAGGTGAATACAAAAGGATTATATAACGAGCCCTCCTAGACCTTATACAAAATGCAGCAGAGCCAAATGAAAAATTAAACAAGCTGTTCAATATGATGGAACACCAGGACTCTGAAATCTAACAAATCAAGAACAAAATCAAAGACATAGAAACTGCAATTCAAAGACAAGAAAACAGAATGGAACAAATGGAAAATAGACTTTCTGATTTGGGAGACAGAGCTACCAACTCCAGCATCTATGGGGAGAAATCAGAAAAAAGAAACAAGAGAAATGAAGAAGAGTTAAGAAGCATGTGGGACTCTATTAAGAGGTACAATCTACGATTAATTGGAGTTCCTGAATAGGGTAAGACAACTGAGAACACAGAGAGTATTGTGGCTGAGCTGCTGACAGAAAACATCCCAGAAATTATGTAAGAAGGGACTATAGGTATCCAAGATGCATATTGAACACTGCTCAATATGGATCTCAAAAGAAAGACTCCAAGACATATTATAATCAAGCTTAACAAAATCAAACACAAGCAAAAACTCTTCAAGGCAGTGAGACTCAAAGGAAAGCTAACATTCAGAGAGGAACCCTTTAGGCTTTCATTGGATTTCTCAGCAGAAACAATGCTGGCATGAAGACAGTGACATGATACATTCAAAGCACAGAAGAAGAACTTCCAACCAAGGATACATACCCTGCAAAACAATCTTTCAAATATGAAAATGAAATTAAGATATTCACATATAAACAGACTTGGTAAAGGCCAAACCAAAGCTACAAGAAATGCGGAATCTCTTGGTTCAGAAGAACAAAAGCACTACGTTTATACTTTAGAAGCAAATACAGACACATCAGCCAGAAACCTACTCAGGCAAGGCTCCAAACACAATCAAACCTATAACAGTGAAAGAAATGATCCAATGATAGTATCATGAAAACTAGGAAGTCATCATATTAAAAAGATGGATGTACTACAGTTACTACACTCCATCCACATGGTGAGAGTAAATAAAATTGGGTTTAAACATAGTTTATTAAGGGGTTCATAGGGGCAGCCATAAAACACAATAAAGATGCAACATATCAAATCAAGAAACATAATGCATGAGTCTCACTAACCACAAAACCAATGCTGAAAAAGGTGAAACATCAACTCACAAAGAAGAATCTCCCAGAATAGATTAATGAGAATAACAGAGAAAATGTCAACACAAAAATAAACATATCACAATGACAGCACTAAACACACTCCTATCAATAATCACATTGAATGTGAATGGACTGAATATTCCAGTAAAGAGACATCGAGTGACATCTTGGATCAAAAGACACAATCCATCCATATGTTGCCTATAAGAAACTCACCTTAGATATAAAGATAAAGCCAAGCCAAGTGCCGTCGAGTTGGATCCGACTCATGAGAACAAACTAAAAATTAAAGGATGGAAAAATATAAATCAAGCTAACAGTGTACAAAGAAGAGTAGGTGTGGCAGTTCCAATCTCAGATAAAATAAATTTTAATGTAAAATCCACCATTGTGGACAAGGATGGACGCTATTTATTGCTGAAAGGTTCAATACACAAGCAGGATTTAACAGTATTAAATGCTTATGTACCCCAAACTAACACACTGAAATACAGGGAAGAAAAAGCACTGAGAACACTCCAAAATGAGATAGATTACTCCACAGTAATAGCGGGAAACTTCAACACTCCACTCTCAATATTAAACAGATCGTCTAGAAAAAAGCTCAATAAAGACACAGAAGACATTATTGCCACAATTAACCAACTAAACTGCATTGACATATATAGAACTTTCTATCCATCAATGGACAACTACACTTTCTTCTCTAGTGCACACAGAATATTCCCCAGAATAGACCCTGTGTTAGGACATAAAGCACTTCTCAACAAAATAAATAAAAATTGAATTAATGCAAAGCATCCTCTCAGATCATAAAGTCGTAAAAGTCTAGATCAATAGCAGATAAAACAGACAGAAAATGTAACTCATGGAAACTAAACAACATCTTGTGCAAAAACCCATGGGTTATAAAAGAAATCAAGGATAAATAAAGAAACTCATGGATCCCAATGAGAATGAAAACACTTCCTACCAGGACCTACGGGATATAGCCAAAGCAGTGCTCAGAGGTCAGTTTATCTCCATAAATGCACACATCTCATAGGAAGAATGAAACCAAACCAAAGAACTAACACTACATCTTGAACAAGTAGAGAGAGAACAACAGAGGAACCTCTCAGGCACCAGAAGAAAACAGAACATAAACATTAGACCAGAACTAAACGAATTAGAGAATACAAAAATAATCAAAACATTTGAAAAGACCAAAAGCTGTTTTTTTTGAAAAGATCCACAAAATAGGCAAATCATTGGCTAGACTTACTAAAGAAAAACAGGAAAGGGAACATGTAAGCCAAATAAGAAATGAAAGGGGAGCTGTCATAACACATATAACTGAAATCAAAAATAACATACTACTGTGAAAGATTGTACTCTAACGAATTTGAAAACCTAGAGGAAATGGAGAAATTCCTTGATTCATATGACATGCCCAAATTATCACAAGGTGAAGCAGAACAACTTAATAAACCATCACAATGGAAGAGATTGAAAGTCATTCAAAATCTACCAACGAAAAAAAGCCCAGCCCAGCTGGCTTCCCCAAAGAATTCTACCAAGCTTTTACAGAAGAGTTACCTCCAGTACTACTAAGAATATCTCACAGTATAGAAAGGGATGGAATACTCCAAAATTCATTCTAAGAAGCCAGCATAACCCTGGTAACCAAAGCCAGGGAAAGATCCAACGAAAAAGGAGAGCTACAAATGGATATCACTCATGAATCTAGAAGCAAAAATCTTCAACAAAATTCTTGCTAATAGAATACAACATATCCAAAAAAATAAACCATCATGCCCAAGTTGTATTCTTACCAGGATGAAAGGCTAGTACAACATCAGAAAAACAATTAATGTAATCAACCACATAAATATCACAAAAGACCAGAATCACCTGATTTTCTCTATTGATGCAGAAAAGGCATTTGATAAAGTCCAACACCCATTCATGCTAAAAACTCTCAGCAAAATAGGCATAGACGGAAAATTCCTCGTTTCAGTAAGAGCCAGTTTTACAAAGCCAGGTGTCTACATCATCCTGAGTGGAGAGAAACTGAAACAATATCCATTGAGAATGGAAACTAGACAAAGATGCCCACTCTCACCTCTCCCATTCAACACTATCCTAGAAGTTCTAGCCAGAGAAATTAGACAAGACAAAGAAATAAAGTGCCTCTGCTCTGGCAAAAAAGAAGTAAAAATCTCCCTATCTGAAGATGATATGGCTGAATGCACAGAGAATCCTAAAGAATCCATAAGTAAAGTTACTCAAACCAATAGAAGAATTCAGCAAAGTCTCAAGACACAAGATAAACAAGTTAATCAGTGGGATTCCTTTATACCAACAACAAGATTACTAAGGAAGAAATCACCAAATCAATACAATTTACTATAGTCCCTAGGAAGATAAAGTACCTATGAATAAATCTAACCACAGAAATAACAGACTTTACAAAGAGAGCTACAAGCTATTGCTACAAGAAACTAAGAGAGACTTTCATTAACGGAGAAACCTACCCAGCTAATGGTTAGGAAGACTTAACATTGTGAAAATGTCTTTTTTACCCAAAGCATTCTATTTATATAATGAAACACCAATACAAATTCCAGTGACATTTTTTAACGAGGTGGAGAAACAAAACACCAACCTTGTTTGGAAAGGGAAGAAGCCCCAGATAAGTAAAGCACTACTAAAGAAGAAGAACACACTGGGAGACCTCTCACTAACCAATTTTAGAACCTATTACACTGCCACAGTAGTCAAAATAGCCTGATACTGGTACAAATAGAGACAGATAGAGGAACGGAACAGAAGTGAGACCCCAGAGATGACACTGTCTTCCTATGAACAGTTGATATTTTGACAAAGGCCGTAAGACATAAAACTGAGGTAAAAACAATCTCTTCAACAAATGATGCTGGCAAAATTGGATATCTGTCTGCAGTAAATTGAAACAAGACCCATATCTTACAACTTATACAACAACCAACTTAAACTGGAGAAAAGACCTAAATATCAAATCTAAAATGATAAAATTCATCAAAGAAAAAGTAAGAACAACAATGGAAGTTTTACTACACGTGTAGACAGACTTCAAAATCTGTCAAACTACAAACAACAAAAGAGAAAGTAGATCAATGGGAACTATTAAGAATCAAACACTTTTGCTCATCCAAAGACTTATTAATAGGATTAACAGGGCACCTGCAGCATGGGAAGAAATGTTGGACAACTCTGTGTAAGACTGACGCCTGATCTCCAAAATCTATAAAGTACTACAAAGTATCAATAAGAAAAAGATAAATCATCCAGTTAAATGATGGGCAAAGAAGATGGACAGACACTTCTTAAAGAGGAGATCCAGGCAGCTAAAAAACACATGCGGACATGCTCACGATCATTAGTTATTAAATAAATTCAAATCAAAATTACAATGAGCTACTTCCTCATGCCAACAAGTTTGGCCATGATCCAAAAATTGCAAAACAACAAATATTGGAAAGGCTATGGAGAAATTGCAACTCTCCTACACTACTGATGAGATTGCAAAATGGTGCAACCTCTTTGGAAAACAATCTGGTGCTTCCTTATGAAGCTGTATGTAGAGCTACCATTTGACCCAGTAATTCCACTGCTCGGAATATATCCTACAGAATCAAGACCATTCACACCAACTGATACATGTGCACGAATGTTTATCACAGCACAGTCCACAATAGTAAAAATACGGAATCAACCCAGGTGCCCAACAACAGAGGAATGGATAGATTAACTATGGTATATATACTCAGTGGAACACTATGCAATGAGAAAGAACAATAATGATTTTAGGAAACATCTCATAACCTGGTTTCATTTGGAGGACATTATGCTGAATGAAGGTAGTCAGCAACAAAAGGACAAGTATTTTATGAGACCGCTATGATAAGAACTTAAAAACAGACTCATGCGTAAAAGAAAAGACTCTGACGGTTGCAACATGGGAAGGGCTGGAGGGCTGGAGGGAGGGTTTAGATTAGATAGTTGATAGAAATTTGGTTGGGTGAAATCTGGGATGGCACACATTAGAAAGAAGATCAATATTAACTGGACTTCAACATAACATGATTACTACTATCTTAACCAAATATTGCAAAGACAGAGTAGCTGGGGCAGAGGGTCAAGGACCATGCTTTCATGGGAAATTTAGGCCAATTGGCACAATTATCATTTTGCTAAGAAAGAATTCTGCACCCGACATCAGTGAGAGGTGTCTGGGGTCTTCAAAGCTGCCAAGCTGTCATCTGAGGGTAAAACAGATGGTCCCAACTCAGCAGGAACTGATGATCACCAAGAACCAAAACGACATGGAAAAAAGGAACCCAGAAGACAAAGAGACCCACATGAGATGATGACTACGTTGACTTGTGACAAGAAGAACTGGATGGTGCCTGGCCACCATCCATGGTAGCTGTGATGGAGCTCATAACACTGAGTCTCAGTGGCAACACAAGAATAAAATGGGGTGCACCTTGAGATCACCACTGAAAGACCACACTTGATGCTCCGGAGGTCTCAGAGTTCCCCTGGGAGCATGGCCCCTGGCCCTGATGCTGCCCTTGTCCATAAATGATAATGGAGATTAACTCTTCAGACAGGAATGGATTAGACTTGGTGACACGAGTATGCACTTTATGGTTCTAGGCATTCATAGGATGTCATCTTTCTGACCTGTTACTGGAGGAGGGTGAGTAAGTGGAGAGGAAGGGATAGGAGATTATTGGGAGGATAAGACATGTACAGAGTGGAGATGTAGAGTGTGCTGTCACCAGGCAGGGGGAGCAGTGGGAGCTGCACATAGGTGGGCATGCAAATTTATATGGGAATGTATATCTTCATTCAATCATAATAATAAAAAAAAGACTGATTTCAATCCATGCAACATCTACTATATCATTTCTACTCACAATTGTGTTGTCTAGCCAAAAGCACTTCAGTAGGTCACAGAAAAAGAAGTAAACTACATACTATATAAACCTTTCTTTACAAAAGTGTGATCCTTTACACAAAAACAAAAAACACAGACCATGCAAAAATAAAAATAACATAGCAGTAACTGAAACTAATAAATCACTTTACCTGTTTCTCCGGTATTTTGAACTTACTGAAAATGAAAACACATCAGACAAAATTTTGTAGGGTGCAGCTATATCTGTGATTGAGGAAATTTCCAACTTTACATTATTATATGAGAAAAGAAAAACAAAATCTCAAATGAGGTATATAAAAATCTATCTTAAGAACTGTGGAAAACAAATTTAACACAAAATAAATAGTGAAATAATGAATGTAATAACAATAATAAAATGCAGCTGTAATAAACCATAGAAAGACACATATAGATTAGAAACTCAATTTTGATAAATTGTTAATTTGTCTCAAATTTAGCTACGAATTCAGTACAAGCCCAACAAAAATCCCAGTAGCATTTTATGTGGAAGTTGTTAATATGAGTGTAAAAGTGATATGAAATTCAAGTAATTAAATATTGTGTTTGAAAAAGAAGAAAGAATCTGAATAGGTCACAACTGCTTAATTTAAAATAAGCAACATAACACCATTAGGTAAGGCGGGAGTGATCAGCCCCCACTTCTCTGTCAGTGGAGGCTTGCTTGTTGCTGTGATGCAGCAAGTTTAAATTTTACTCTAAACTTATAATAACCAAAAGAATGTGGTACAAAAATAAGAACAGAAATAAATAAGGCAACCTGTGACTGTCGAGTAGATTTTGATTTATAGCAATCCTATAGGAAGTAGTAGAACTGTCTCATAGAGTTTCCAAGGAGTGTCTGGATTTGAACTGCTGACCTTTTGGTTAACAGCCATAGCTCTTAACCACTGTGCTAGAAGGGTCTCCGGAATAGAAGTATAGATAAAAAGAAATAAAATCCACAAATACTGCTCCATAAATAGGGTCAGTGATTGATTATTAATAGATACCATAATATCTCATTGAAAAAATACTATCTTTAACAAATCTTGAGGCAATTAAACATCTATGTGGAAAAACATTTAACCTCAAATGCAAAACTCCAACTTTTACAGAAATCGCCTCACAAGATTTCATAAACTTGTGCATAAAACCTAAAGCTATAGAATTCCTTAGAAGTATATGAAAGCAATGGCTACTGTCTAGGACAGCACTTCTTATATTTCTTCTAAAGGAATACAGAACAGGAGGAAAAACTGAAACAGGCAAAAATCACCATGAGTATAACATGTACACCAAGGAAGCTAAAGCATAAAAAAAAAAAAAGAAATAAAACATCAGATTTCAGCTACTGATTTCTCATAAGCCTTATCTTTAATGCTTTCATACAGTCTAAAGAAGGTTGTCAATACATGTGGAAAGAGAAAAGAGTGAATGTGAACAAGGCTAAAGTTTTATCTAACATCAAGACAAAAAAGAGTGACGGAATCTGAAAACAGTAAATATATCTATGTTTATATATGTATATGAGGAAGTTACATAAAAGCATATATAATGCAAAATTGAAAAAAAAAAATTGAAGCACAGCTCCTGGGTAAGAGAGAGTGTGAAAAGAAACAGAAAATCACCTTTTGTTAATACAGTGCCAAAAAGTAAAAGATTAGTATTGCCATACCTGCTCTTCTTTGTATGTTGTTAGCTTGGTATATATTATTACAACCTTTAATTTTCAATTTGTTCGTATCTTTAAGTCTAAGGTCAGTTTCTTGTAAGCAACATATAGATAGGTTGTGTCTTTTGACCCTGGATATCACTCGCTGTCTCTTTACTGGAGTGCATAATTACTGATAGATTAAGTGCTTAGTGTCACAAACTTGATGTAATTCTTTTTATGTTGATGTTTTCTGTATTACTATTAATGTTCTGTTCTGGAACATTCTTCTTTATGGGTTGTTTCTTCAGTGTTGCTTTTGTGTTGTTGAGACTCCTGTATTGTGTTTCTTATTTTGATATGATGCATTGTTAATTTGCTTTATGGCTACATCTATCATTCCTCTCAACATACAAAGATAAACCCAATTTTAACTACTGTGTAACTCTTAAACTTTCTCTGTGTCTGAAATGACTATAACTACTACAGTGTATCCCTCTTTTAATGTGATGGTGTTACAATTGTCATGATATGATCACAGATTCCCTCATTTTAATATTGTAACTTTAAGTTTTGTGACTTCCCAAACCAATCAGAATTTTGGATGATATGTCCTCCATTGTCACCTTAAATATGCATTTAATGGTTTTGTTTTTCTAAGGAAAGAACTTCTTTCAATATTTCATGTAATTTAGGTGTAGTTTTTACAAAGTCTCTAAGCTTCTCTTTATTGTCAAAAGTCTTAATTTCACCATTATATTTGACAGACAATTTGGTAGGATAAATAATTTTTGGTTGGAAGTTTTCCTCCTTCAGAGCTTTGAAGGCGTCAGTCCACTGCTTTCTAGCCAGCACAGTTTCTGCAGAGAAGTCAGATGAAAGCCTACAGGGTTTCCCTCAGAGTGTTAGCTTTGCTTTGAGCTTTGCTGCCTTCAGAAGCATCTGTTTATGTTTCTTCTTATTAAGCTTGATTAGAATATGTCTTGGTGTTTTTCCTTTGGGGTCTAGCTTTTGTGGTGCTCAATAAACATCTTGGATACCTATATTCTCTTTCCTCATAATTTCAGGAAAGTTTTCTGTCAGCATCTCTACAGCAGTATTCGCTATGTTGTCATTTATTCCCTCCTTGTTCTGGAACTCCAATTAAATGTAAATTATTCCTCTTAATGGATTCCCACATGTTTCTTAACCCTTCTTCATTTTTCTTCTTTCTTTTCTCTGATTTCTCCTCATAAATGCTGGTGTCAGTTGCTCTGTTCTAAGGTTGCTGAATCTAACTTCTATCTGTTCAATCCTACTGTTTTGGCTTTGGATTGAATTATCTAATTTTGTAATTTTGTTATTGATCTGATGTACTTCAGATTGTTGATGCTCCATGAGTTTCAAATAGCCTACTAAATTTTTCATTTTGTTCTTCTGCGTTTTGTTCAATCTCTAGGTGGGTTCTATATACGCCATAGAGACATTGCTTGATTTCTCTGGCATTAGATCTAAGAGAATTGTTCATCAGTAGCTGTCTCTTATACTCCAGTGATTTACCCAGGTGGACTCTCTGAGGTGGAAGTCTGCTTATTGGGTGTCAAAGATGCAGAAGATCTTATTGGAATAGTGAGCCAACTTGACCTTATCGACATATACAGATCTTTTCACCCATGAATGGATAAGTAAACCTTCTTCTCTAATGCACATGGAACATTCTCCAAAATAGACCATGTGTTAGGTCTCAAAGCAATTCTCTTTAAAATCCAAACCATTGATTTACTGCAAAGTATCTTCTTGGACCATAGAGCTATGAAAGTGGAAATCAATAACAAAAATTATAGATAGAAATTCAAACTTACGGAAACTGAACAATACTTTGCTCAAAAAGCTTTGGGATACAGAAGATATCAAGGATAAAATAAAGAAATTTATGGAATCAAATGAGAATGAAAACACATCCTACCAGAACCTGCGGGACACAGAGAAAGAAGTGCTCAGGGGTCACTTTGTCTCTATAACTGCACACATTTGGAAAGAAGATAGAGCCCAAATAAATGAATAAATCTTACAGCTTGAGTAAGTAGAAAGAGAGCAACAGAAGAACCCCTCAGCCACCAGAAGAAAACAGACTATAATGTTTAGAGCAGAAATAAATTAATTAGAGAATAGAAAAACAATAAATAAATAAACCAAAAGCTGGTTCTTTGAAAAGATCAACAAAATTGAAAAACCATTGGCTAAATTTCAAAAGAAAAACAGCACAAGATACAATAACCTGATTAAGAAATGAGATGGGAGATGTTAGAACTGACCCAGCTGAAATCAAAAACGTGATAATGGAATACTACAAAAGACTGTACTCTAACAGGTTTGAAAACCTAGAGGAAATGTGCAAATTTCTAAATTCATATCACTCACCAAGATTGTCACAAGGAGAAGTAGATCAACTTAATAAATCTATCACAAAGGAAGAGATTGAAAAAGTCATCAAAAATCTACCAACCAAATAAAGTCCTAGCCCAGATGGCTTCACTGGAGAATTCCAACAAACTTGTAGAGAAGAGTTAACTCTCATGCTATTGAAGCTCTTTCACACCATAGGAAGGAACGGAATACTCCCAAATTCATTCTATGAAGCCAGCATAACCCTGATACCAAAGCCAGGAAAAGATACTACAAAAAACAAAAATTATAGACCAATGGCTCCAACTCAACAGCACTTGGCTTGGCTGGACCACTCATGAACGTAGATGCAAAAATTTTCAACAAAGTTCTAGCCAATAGAGTTCAACAACATATTAAAAAAATAAAATTATTCATCATGATCAAGTTGGTTTCATTCCAGGGATGTAAGGCTGTTTCAGCATCAGAAAAACAATTAATGTAATCAACCACATTAATAACTCAAAATATAAGAATCATCTGATTTTGTCAATTGATGTAGAAAAGGCATTTGACAAAGTTCAACATCCATTCAGGTTAAAAACTTTTAGAAAAATAGGAACAGAAGGAAAATTCCTAATACCATCGGTAGCATCTATGTGAAGCCAGCTGCCTTCTTTGCCCTGAATGGTGAAAGACTGAAAGAATTCCCTTTGAGAACGGGAACTAGACAAGGACACCCACTCTCACCACTTCTATTCAACATTGTGTTAGAAGTTTTATCGAGAGCAATTAGACAAGACAAAGAAATAAAAGTCATCTGTGTTGGCAATGAAGAAGTGAAAAGCTCCTTCTTGGCAGATAATATGACTGATATCATATATATGATAAAGAGAATCTAAAGGAATCCATAAGTAAACTTTTGGAACTAACAGAGGAGTTTAGCAATGTATCAGGATAAGAGATAAACATTAATAAATCAGTAGGATTGCTTTATAGCAACAATGAGATTATTAAGGAAGGAATCATCAAATCAATTCCATTTACTAAAATCTCCAAGAAGATAAAATACTTAGAAATACATCTAACTAGAGAAATAATAGAACTTTACAAAGAGAACTGCAAGACCTTAGTACAAGAGACTAAGAGAGACTTACATAAGTCTCTCTGCTTATGGAACAGAAGACACAGCATTGTGAAAAATACCTATTTTGCCCAAAGCAATCTACTTATATAATGCAATCCCAATACAAATTACAGCAACATTTTAATGAGATGGAGAAACAAATCACTATTTTTGTTTAGAAAGGGAAGAAACCTCTGATAAGTAAAGAACTACTGAAGAAGAACACACTGGGAGGCCTCTCACTACCTGACTTTAGAACCTATTACACTGACACAATTGTCAAAACAGCCTGGTACTGGTACAAAAAGAGACATATAGACCAATGGAACAGAGTAGAGATCCCAGAGATGCCACCATTCTCCTATGAACAGCTGATATTTGACAAAGGCCCTAAGATTTTAAACTGGGGTAAGAACAGTCTCTGGCAAAATTGGATAGCCATCTGCAAAAAATTGAAACAAGACTTATACCTCACACCTTGTACAAAAACCAATTCAAATTGGATAAAAGATCTAAATATAAAACCTAAAATGATAAACCAAGCCAAGTGCCGTGAAGCTCATCCAAGATAAAATAGGATCAAAAACGGAAGCTTTAATACACAATGTAGACAGACTTCAAAATCTGACAAAGCACATTCAACAGAGAACAGATAAATGGGAATTACTAAGAATCAAACACTTTTGCTCATCCAAAGTCTTCATCAAAAGAATTAAAAGACCTCCTACAGAATGGGAAACAATATTTGTCAACTCTATGTCAGATTGACATCTGATCTCCATAACCTATAAGGTATTACAAAATAGCAACAAGAAAAGGATAAATGAACCAATTAAGCAATGGGCGAAGGAGATGGACAGACATTTCTTTCAAGAGGATATACCAGGCAGCTGAACGACACATGAGAGATTGCTCACAATCATTAGCTATTAAATAAATTCAAATCAAAACCATGATGAGATACCATCTCACCCCAACAAGGTTGGACATGATCCAAAAAACTCAAAGCAGCAAATGCTGAAGTGGCTGTGGAGAACTTGGAACTCTACTACACTGCTGGTGGGATTGCAAAATGTTATAATTTCTTTGGAAAGCAATCTGGCACTTTCTTAAAAAGCTGGAAATAAATATACCATTTGATCCCGCAATTATGCAGACACATGCATACAAGTGTTTGTTGCAGTACAGTCCACAATAGCAAAAAGATGGAATCAACCCTGATGACCATTAACAGATAAATGGATAAACAAACCATGTTACATACACTCAGTGGAATGCTATGCTATGATACAAAACAATGCTGATTTTGAAAAACATGTCATAACATGGTCTTATTTGGAAGAGATCATGCTGAATGAAATCAGTCAGTGTCAAAAGGACAAATTTTGTATGAGACCCGTTATAACTACCTAACAAGAGACTTATTCACAGAAGAAAATGACTGTGTTGGCTACAGGGGTGGGTGAAGGCTGAGGGTTTTTCATAGACTAGATAATTGATAGATGTTAGAAATTTTATTCTTTTGCTGTAATTAATAAAAAAAAATTAAAATTAATAATAAAAGTAAAAGGAAACAAAGTAGAAACTACATGATTTTGCAAAAAAAATACATTACAAACACTTCTTTTACCAACAACACGAACAACAAAATCACCTAAAGCTTTGAGACTTTGATATACTGACACAAAAGAAAAGCCACTGAATTCACAGTTGTGTAATATATTGTAATACCCAAAAAAAAAGGGGAGATGCATAAAAGATGACAACAACGAAATGGTTAAAAAAAGTCAACAAAAGAGATCCAACACATAGACTCAGTGAAATTTTACCCTGGAAAATATCCATAAAAGAAAAAATAAAAGATATCATGACAAGTTCACTATGTTCACAAAAAATACTTGAAAATATTAAAACTACAATGAGTCAGAATTTGACAACTGGGGGCAGATATTGACCAAAAAGTATTAAACAATCAAAGAATAGAAGAAAATTGAAGAAGAAATGTAAGAAAATGACAAGTATTTTAGAAATCATAATTAATATCAAAGTGTCCAGAGCAATAAGTAAATTTAATAAGTAAAATAAAAGAAACTCATGAAAACAACCGAGACATAAAAAATTTAATAACAAACAAAACAAATTCCTAGAGCAGAGTGACACAATAACTCAGACAGAATGGGCAAGTATATTGGGTTAAAACAATAGAAATTCTAGAACTAGAACTAAATGCACATAGACAAAAAGTACTAACATGTCATCTCAGATTACAGAGGCACAGTTGAAGCTTTTGAAAGAAATACTGGGACAACTGGGTAGAAATTTTCTAAAAGATAAAATTAAGCGCATGTGTATAAAATTCATAAACAAGAATAACAATATGTAAATGCAATTCCAATACAGATTCCAAAGTTTTTTTTTTTTTTTTTAAGGTTGAGCATGTATTTTTTTTCCCAAGTTATTTTTTAATGAAATGGAGAGCAAATCACCAACTTTGTTTGGAATGGGAAGAAACCCCAGATAAGTAAAATAAGTAAAGCATTACTTACTGAAGAGGAGAAACACAGTGGGAGGCCTCACATTACCAAACCTTAGAACCTATTGCATTGCCACAGTAGTCAAAATAGCCTGGTACTGGTACAAAAAGAACTATATAGACCAAAGGATGAGAGTTGAGACCCCAGAAATGTCACCATCCTCTTACGGACAGTTGCTGTCCAACAAAGGCCCAAAGTTCACCAACTGGGATAAAAACAATCTCTTTAACAAATGATGTCGGCAAAATTGGATAGCCCCCTGCAAAAAATTGAAACAAGATCCACATCTCACATCAAATAATTAAATATCAAACCTCAAATGACAAACAGCGTTAAAAAAAAAAATAGAGTCAACGATGAAAGTTCTAACACATGGTTAGACAGGCTACAAAATCTGACCAAAAATGCACAAACCACAGAAGAGAAAAACAGATAAATGGAAACTACTAAGAATCAAACATGCACATCCAAACACTTTTTCAAGAGAGCTAAACAACTGACTGCAGAATGGGAAAACAAATATTTGGCAACTATGGATCAGGTCAACATCTGATTTCCATAATCTACAAGGTACTACAAAATATCAATAAGAAAAATGTAGATAACACAAAGAAGATGAGCAGACATTTCACCAAAGAAGATATCCAGGCACCCAAAAGACCGTGAAGAAATATTCACAGTCATTAGCTATCAGAGAAATCCAAATCAAAACTACAACAAGATACCATCTCACCCCAGCAAGATTGAGCATGATCCAAAAAATACAAAACAACAAATGCTGGAGAGGCTGTGGAGAGATTGTAACTCTTCTACACTGCTGTTGGGAATGCAAAATGATACAACCTCTTTGGAAAACTATCTGGCACTTACTTAAAAAGTTGAAAATAGGTATAGCATCTGATCCACTAATTCCACTGCTCAGAATATATCCTACAGAAACAAAGGCTGTCACATGAACAGATACATGCCCATGAGTGTTTATTGCAGCACTGTCCACAGTAGCAAAAAGATGGAATCAATTAGGCGCCCATCACAGATGAATGGATAAACTAACTCAGTCTAACACTATGCAATGATAAAGAACAATGGTGATTCTTGGAAGCATCCCATAATTGAGTTTCAAACAGAAGACTAGCTGAGTCAAACCAGTCAACTGCAAAAAGACAAGTACAGTATGAGAACTCTGCTATAAGTACTTAAAAATAGACTTGTGTACAGAAGAAAAGACTCTGACAGTTTCAAGGGTGGGGAGGGAGGGAGAGATTTAGTAATAAATTAGATAGTTGATAGGAATTTGGTTAGGTGAAAGCAATGATGGCATGCAGTAGAGAACAGATCAACATAACTGTACTACACCATAAACTGAAAGGTTTTATAAACTCAATCCAATATTTCAAAGAACAGAGTAGCAGGGATGGGGATCTGCAGACAATGTTTTCAGTGGACATCAAGATCAACTGGCATAACTAGTATTTTGCTATGAGTCTTCTGCATCCCATATTCGTGAGTGGTGTCCACGATCTTTAAAACTAGCAAGCTGCTATCTGTGGTACACGAGGTGGTCCCAACCCATTTGGAACAAATGATGACTGAGAACAACAAAGAAATGAGTCAAAAAGAGCCCAGGAGACAGAAGGACCCATAATAATGGTAGACAGTGTTAATATGAGACCAGAAGAATCACATGGTGCCTGGCCACTAGCAAAGACGTTCGTGAAGGAGGACACAATGTAGACTTCTTGTGGCAACACAAGGAAAAGGAAAAGGGATGTGTGGTTTAAGAACGCTGTGAAAAGACCAGAACTGATGGTCTGACAGCCTGGAGTGTCCCCTGGAAACATGGCCCCTAGACATAATGCTGACCCTGACTGGAAATCAGTAATGAGGTCAACTCTTCAGACAAAAATGGACTGAAATTGGTGCCACAGTGTAAGTATATGGTGTGTGTACTTTACGGTTTTATAATTTATAGGAGGCTGTCTTACTGGTTTCTTTCTAGATGTGAGAGAAGAGGGTGGAAAGGAGGGGACAGGTGCTTGTTACGAAGGTACTAAAAGTATAGAGCAAAACGGAGAAATGTGCTGTCACTGGGTGAGGACAGCATATGTAGCTGCAGACAGACGGGCATGCAAAATTGATTTGGATTGTATACTTTCACTTAAACACAAGTAAAAATAAAGAATAACAATATGAGATCATCTTTTAACATAAAGACGTATAAAGCTATAGTAAATAATTCAGTATAACACTGGGCCAAGAATCAATGGTATAAAATAGCATTCAAAAACATATCCACTGAAAACTTAGATATCCACATGGTGAAAAGTAAAATCAAAACTCTAATTCACACCACCCACACAAAGTTAATTCCACACAAATTAACTAAAAGAATTTTAAAGCTTAATGGAAAATTTAAAGGTTATATTGTTTGGAAATTTTAGTAGGAAAGGCTATCTTAAATATCATGTTTGTTATCAAATGCGATATCTAAAATACCAAAATTGATATAAAATATGTTAAAGAAAAATTTAAAATGTCAATTATATTGAAATAGGAACCACTACCAATTAAATACCTCATAGAAAGTGGAAAACCAACAATCAGAAAGAAATAATTTTGCAACATTTAATAGACAAAAATTGAATGAAATTGGTCCAAGACACAATCCATTGTTGTTGACTGAGTCTTGATTCATTACTATTATTGCCCTAATCCTAGCTGAAGGACAACAAAGAGATAGTATTTACAAAACATAGAAAAATGACATCAGGTGACAAAATGGTAGAAAATTACACAATACTGGGATTCATAGCCTAGTCAAATTAATACATGAATTTGGAGGGGTTGGGGTTCTTAATTCAGTCCACATCATTCCACTCTTTGGTCTTCAAAAAATCATGTTATTGCCACATGTAAAATATATTCATCTCATCATATCGTAGCAGTCTTTAACTCCTAGTTCAAAATCCAAAATTTTTACTTTTGAAATCAATAATACAATCTGCTTCTAAAGTGTAATAGTGGAAAAAGTACAGGTTAGATATTACAAATGGGAGAAATTGAAGGGAAAGAAGGAATAACAAGCAACAAGCAAGTTAAGAGTACACATTATAGTAACCCTTAAGTACTGAAAGTTATCTTTTGTTCTCTGACACCATATACACAATGCACTCCTCTAAAGACTCTAGCTATTGGTCAGAGTGGAGACCCCTCTGCCTTGAGCTTCATCTCACATTTCAGTCCACAGGAAAGGCAATTCTGTTTCCTTGGGCATTAGGTGCACAAATCTCCTGGTCCATCTGAGTGGCAACTCAACCCTTAGAAAAGCTAGAGGCCATGATTCTACCCTTTGAGACCCCAGAAGTGGTAGACATACACTTTGAGAAGGACGCACACAGTTTCTGTGTTGCTTGTGTTTTCAGCTTCTGCTTCCTGGTTCCTTGGCGTCATGGCCCCTTTGGTCACAATAGCAGTAGCAGCAGCAGCAGCAGCAGCAGCAAAACAGTAGCCTCAGAGAAGCAGCAGAGCTTTAGAACATTTGCCTCGACAGGGCAGACATGGGCAGACTGATGTTAAGCCACATGAAGATAGCCACAGAACCAACAGAATCTGAAAATAAGGATTTTTTTCAGAGCAGACAAAGAGAAAAGGCCTTTCCCTAGATCTGAGGTCCTGAATTCAGACTTCCAGCCTCTCAAACTGTGAAAAAAAAAAAATATATATTAGTTAAAAATCCTTTCATGACCCCTAGTACATACAGTATATCCCCTACTTCTTTCCAGCTATCAGGGTTTTTTGGGAGTATGCTTTTACCACTGTAATTATTTGATATCCCCCAGTGGGAACTTACATAACATGAGAGGCAAAGAAAATGTTAGTTGACATAAAATGGTTGAAGTACAAGAATCGCAAGTGAGATGGTACAACCAAGAAGTGTAACTGGGTAAAAATGTTGTATCCCTAGATAAAACTGGTACGCACATTTGTGGTTTCCTGTTGATAGTAGGGAATCTTAGTTGGTTTAGTTTGGAGTATGCGTGTGTGATATTTAGAAAACCAGAGAATTCCCCATGTAACCTAAAGGGGGGATAAAAAAAAAACAAACAAAAAAAAACTGCTGCTTAATCAACTCTGAATCACAATGATCTGACAGGACAGAGTGGAACTGCTTCTTAAATTTTCCAAGAAGTACCTGGTAGATCCAAACAGCCAACCTTTGGGTTAGTAGCCATATCTCTTACTCACTACACCACCACAGTTGTCTCTGAATGGAAGGCACTGCAACAAACATCAGCAACCAAGGTCTGGAGGCACAGACGGGCACATGCTAATTATGCAGTTTAAGAAGCTTAAAATGTCTGTGATAATCATGCGGTACCAGACAATATTTTCCAAAACATGTATTACCAGTCAAAATTTAAGCACACTCCATGACTCATCATGCTTTCATTAATGAAGAAACATCAAATAACCAACTAACTAACCAAATAAACAGATAGATAGACAGATAAAGCAGAAAATAATTGAGTCTTAAAAGTATTAAAACCATTCAGTGTGATATTTCTGTTACCATAGCACAAAAACTAAGGTAGCTAGTATTTCTTCTGAAAAAACAAGTGTCTACAGGGTGCAATAATGTTTTTGAGCATTTTGACACTGTACAAATAGAAAAACTGATGAATTAGCTAAATGTATGACATACTTGAAGTGGAAATTATGCCTTCATGATAGATACCTTTTGTTTCTGACATGTAAATGTGAAAACAGCCTAACAGAAAACTGTGAAGACACATAATAATTAATGAGCTAGAAGAAACAGAGTCTAGAAAACAAAAATTAAAGGATCCGCCAGGAAGGTAAGAAGAAAATAAATATTGGAACATTATGTAGATGTTGGGAAGACTCTTTCAATAAAAAAGAGTGAGACTTCCCAAAGCTTACTGGAAGAGGGCCAAGTAAGGCAAAGCTGGCATTAATAAGTTTATAGTGTCTTGGCAACCTGGTCAGGACTAATTTCATACAAGTGACACTAGTGAAATCATGCTTGAAACATTATATATATTTATGTGTGTGTGTGCATGTATATATATGTGTATATGTATATAATCTTTTCCTCTTTTAGAAGTAAAATATAATTTTTGAGTTGGAGCCCTAAATAATACTGGATAAATCTCTTTTCTTCCTTTTTTGTGTATCTTGTACTATGATTCATTTACATACCCAGAACATATGTTCTATATCATACATACTGATATTTTCTATGACTTTCATTAAAAAGTATTTTTGCAAACAACTGATATTGGAAAGCTCAGTAAATGATGAACAGATATACCTCAGATTATGAGAATTGTAAAGTGTAAGTAAAAACTATTGATTTTTAAAAAATGAGACACTCAACAATTTTTCAAAATTGCTTCCTGAGCTGTATCATGCTTGATTGATTTCTATATTGTCAGAGCCATAATTTGTTGAGCGAAAATTCACTATGATGGGGGATACAAAGATGTAGTTCTTATTTTGTAAAATAAAGGACAAACTTGTGATTTTATGTAAATTATTTATAATTATGTAGAGGTGCTACTCAATCTTAATAATACTATCGATCAAGTCTTAACACATAATTTAGACTAGCTCTTTCCTGATCAGATACCCTACTATATAGTAAATAAGCTATAAAAGTCATAATCTGAAATGCTATTAAATCAGCTGTAATGTTCATGAGTATTAGGAGCTACAGGAAATTCTCTGTTCTGTATATGTAAAGGCAAATTGATAAAAATTTTTTGGGAAGTATAGGCAGTAGTAAAATAATGTGTGGAACTATGACTAAGCAATTCCATTCTCGATATGTGTGAGAAGTGGTGCAGTCTTGCAGTGTCCTTTTATTTATCTGCTAAATATTTATTGATTGTGCTTCACATGTGAAGCACTGACTTAGATCCTGGGGCGATATCAGTGAGCATTATAGACAAAACCCATGCCTACATGGCTATGATAGTCTCACTTGAAAGAAAAACAGACACACATAAAAGATATATAGTACATCATCCTGTGGTGAAATATGCTACAGAACAAAATAAAGTAGATAAGAGAGTTTGTTTCAGGAAGGTGGTATGAAGTGTTGAAATATAAAATAATTGAATTTGGGAATTTAGTTCAGCAAAGGGAACAAATTAGCAAATTACCACCTAGCTGTATGGCTAGGCCATGAACCTGTCAGCAGAGATGAAAATCATAGAAAATATCAGTACGATGAGGAAAAAGCGTTGGTGATTTGAGGCAAGAGAAGGTATGAGCCTATTTTCCAAGAGCCTTATAAAATACATGGACTAGAAAAACATAAATGTCATGCTTATGGCCGTATTTTGGAAAAATTGTTAAAGTAGTATTTGTGGTCCTGTATACTCTCCAGATTCTTTCTTATCTCATTGACAGTGAAGGAAGGGAAAATATTTCTTTCTTCTTTTCTCTGGGTGGGAATTGTGACTGTCTTGATTAGTTACAGTGTGGTAGAATCACTCTGTGTGATTTCCAAAGCTAGATTATAGAAGACTAAAGTCTTCAATTGACTCTTCTCTCTCAGGATGCTAGTCTGTGGAAACCAGCTACCATACCACAGTGTGATTAAGACCAAAGAAGACAAAGTGGAAAGAACAAAAGAAGACCAAGAAGAGAAAGGGTCTGAGGCATGGTGTTGACAGCTAGCATCAACTAACAGACAGATGAGCATCTTTCAGTTCTATCCATTGAATCTTGCCATTATCCCCAGATATTATGGAGTAGAACTAAATCATTGTCATTATACTCAGTCTAAATTTCTGAAGAATAGAATTCCTAAATATTTTGTGCTCTAGTGACTCAGTGAAGATCTTGACTGTTAACTAAGATGATGTTACAGTTTGCTGCTGTAAAGATTTACACTCTTTATGGTCCCTATGAGTTGAAATTTACTCAGTAGTCATGATTTTATTATTATTATTCTGTGAAGTTTTTCATTAGCTTGTTGTACAACCACGGAAACTGCAGTGTTTCTTGGTAACACCATAATAAAAAATTTAAATTGATCACTAACTCTTCAACGGAAAGGTGAACCAAAGTTGTCAGACCTTTGAACAAATCATGAGAGAAATCCTGGGGGTCTTTGGCTATGTTTCTGTGAGAGATTTAATCAGACGTAAAGTTCAAATTGTATTAGGTATTGTGAAAGTTAAGCAACAGTGTCACTTGTAGTCCTATAGAAAGTAGAAAATCAATCTAATGAATTGAATGATCTAGTTGACTTCCAGGAAGTGGGTTTAATGTGCTACCTAGTTTCCTGCTGGTGTTAGAAAAGTACAAGAGGAGGTAGATCACTGAAAAGCAAGGAAACAAACAAATAGAAACACCAAAACCCACTGCAATATGAGTCAATTTTGATTCATAGTAACCATATAAGACAGAGTAGAACTTCTCCATGGAGCTTCCAAAGAGTGTCTGGTGGGTTTGAACTTCCGACTCTTTAGCTAGCAGATGTAACACCACAACAAAAAATCACCGGGGATTCCTATTTAAAACAAGAACTATTAAATATAAAGGACTTGCTGGGTTCAAAAATAGATTTGGTTCTCACTCCCAGCCTCTCCAGGATACCCAAATTAAGAAAAAAGTTTAGAGAAAGATCTTACTCAGTAGAAGAATTCAAAATATCTTGTGAAGTCTACAGAAATATTTAAGGTTGTGATTCAGAGAACAGTTAAGTTAGAAAATAGCCCTCACAAAGGATAATAAGGCATCTCTCAACTAGGCAAATGATTGCAAGAGCCCGCAGTCTCCAGCCTTTTTTAATTCAAACCAAAGTTATGGATTTCATAGAGTTGATACAAGCAAGCTGACCTTTTCCAATTTCTCACTGATCTCGAATATAAAGTCACAACAATGCATTTTATATGGCTATTTTACAGAAATGTGTTTGTTACAATTTGCTTAGCAATCTCAATCAATATTTTATTTTCTATCATCACTCAATGACCCTTCTTAATTTTATTGTTCATCATTCAGTACACACTAATATGTTTGTCACTTTCTTACTTCACTGTACATAATTGGTAAAAATTTCAATATTGGGTATATCCAATTTTCTGTCTTCTCTTCACCTATATCTATGTGTTTCAGTAGAGATAGGAAAGAAAAAAACTCATACTGACTTATCTAATTTTAAAATTATGACAAGGCCAGAGAACGTATGATATTGTTCAAAAGTTGTCATTTTCTTCCATTGTGTGCAATAAATAAGTTGTATACATTGGATTTCATTTATTATGTTTAACTTTTTCACTTGAGTTGAGATCACATTTGAATTTGGTATCCTTAAGTGGACAGTATCTTTTCAGCCTCTCTTTCATAAATTTTTGTGTAAATTAAATTAAATTAAATATTTTATTAAAACCTACCTTGATGTTGAAGTGTTAGTACTAACTCATCTACTGACTAGACACATGTCTCTTTAATTTCCTCTGAAAACTAAGGTCTGGAATGATAACTGCACAATGGCTTCTGGATACCCAGTGAGCCTTAGAACATGGCATTGGGCTATCAATTTGGACTACATGCCACTGAATGGGAAACTTCTCTTTCTCTGACCTCTGCTCGTCTTGAATGCTAACTCTCACAGACTGAACACAACTTGTGATTTTAATTTTTTTTCATCTGTCTTAGCCAGCAGGTGGAGCTTGCGCTTAACTGGCAGCAAAACTCAGCCATACTGCTGACAGGATCAGCAGGCAGAATAGCCACATTTTGAGAGCCTGGCTCTGGACTCTGTGTACCTTGGCCCCTCCAGCCTCTCTTCCTGAACTTTCATCATTGATTTGGCTGTTTTGCAGCAGGCAGGAAAGCTTGTGCAGGATGCCATCTTGTTTGACTGGGAGGCAGAGTTACCCAAACAGAGGCCTCAACAGAGGCTAATTCCCAGGCTAGCAGGCAGCCTGGGGAGTGCTTTCCCAGCAGAAAGGCTGTGTTTAGCACAGTATGGCCTTACAGATGGGGCCTGGCACCAGATGACAGCAGGGCAATGACATTTCCATACTTCAAACCAGTTTACAGCATCTGGGGTTGGATATAGATATGCTTAATTGACAGCTGTGAAGAGGTACTTGCATGACTGACAGCCTGACTGATTTTAGAATCTGTGAGATAGCCTTTACCTTTCAAAATAAGACTACCTAGAGAAATAACTGTGGTGCATCCTGATGGCATCTCTTTCAGCTTTTACAGACCCACATCATAGGGTCAGCTGATAGCCCTACAGTGACTTAATAAGTATGGCAGTGTCTTTGCCAATCAGGAGGTGTATGTATTCTGCTACCCAGAGATTCCACTGACTGGTGATCACCTTCTTTCTCAGACAGTGCTTCAGATCCTGTTGAGGTAACACTGGAGAAATGAAACAATTTTTAATGCCCCCAAAGCAACAAACCTAGGCCAGAAATTTGAGGAAGAATTCACCCATGGCTCCAGAAAGCCCCCAAAGAAAGAACCAAAGAATTTCCCAGACAAAGAAGCCCTTCTGAAACTATCAGAGGCCAAATACAAAAGGATTATATAGAGAGCTCTCCTAGACCTTATACAAAATGCAGCAGAGAAAAATGAAAAATAAAGCAACCTGTTTGAACTGATGGGACAACACAATCCTGAAATCTGATAGATCAACAACAAAATCAAAGTAATAGAAAATTCAATTCAAACCCCCCAAACAGAATGTAATAAATGGAAAATAGACTTTCTGACTTGGAATATACAGCTCCTGACTCCAGCATCTATATGGAGAAATCACACAAAAGAAACAAGAAAAATGAAGAAACATTAAGAAACATGTGAGAGTCTATCAAGAGAAACAGTCTACAATTAATTGTAGTTCTGAAAAGGAAGTCTCACCTGAAAACACAGAGAGTATTATTGTTGAGCTGCTGAAAGAAAATTTCCCTGAAATTAAGAAAGAAGAAAATATAGATATTCAAGATGCATATTCAACACCACACGATACAGATCCCAAAAGAAAGACTCCAAGACATATTAAAATCAAGCTTAATAAAAGGAAACACAAGCAGAAACTCTTCAAGGCAACAAGACTCAAAGCAAAGCTAACATTCAGATGCAAACTCTATAGGGTTTCGTCTGACTTTGCAGCAGAAATGAGCTGGCATAGATGCAATAGGAGGACACATTCAAAGCCTTGAAGGAGAAAAACTTCCAACCAAGAATTATATATCCTGCAAAACTGTCTCACAAATATAAAGATGAAATTAAGACAGTCACAGATAAACAGACACTCAGAGACTTTGTAAAAACCAACCCAAAGCTACAGGAAACACTGAAAGAAGCTCTTGACTGAGAAAAACAAAACCATTAACTTTATATTTTAGGAGGCAAGACAGGACACACCACCCGGAAATGTACTCAGTTAGAGAAGGCACAAAATGCAATCAAAACTACAATATTAAAAGAGGTGATCTAGTGATTGTATCATGAAAACTATGATGTTACCACATTAAAAAGAGGGATGTGGTACAGTAGTTACAGTTCTTCCAGATGGAGAGGAATTTAATAAGATATGTAAAAGTTAAAATTGAATTTAAACACAGATTATTAAGGGGGATCATAGGGATTACCACAAAGCACAATAAATGCAACATATCAAATCAAGAAACATAATACAGGAGTCCCAACAGACAAAACCAACACTTAAAAGGAAGAAAAATCAACCATAAATAATGTTCCAGAAGAGAATAGTAAGAACAACAGAAAAAACATCAACACAACAATAAACACATCACAATGACATTAAATACACACCTATCAATAATTACGTTGAATTTAAATGTACTGAATTCTCCAGTAAAGAGATGAGTGGCATCTTGGATCAAAAGACATGACCCGTCCATATGCTGCTTACAAGAAACTCACCTTAGACTTAAAGATATGAACAAACTGAAAATTAAAGGATGGAAGAATATATACAAAGTTAACACTATACAAAGAAGAACAGGTGTGGCAATACTAGTCTCAGATAAAATAGATTTTAATGTAAAATCCACCATTGTGGACAAAGATGGACACTATTTATTGCTGAAAGTTTCAATACACATCCACGACTTAACAATACTAAATATTTATGCACTCAGTACTGGAGAGTCTAAATATACTGAAGAAAAACTGACTACATTGAAAATGAGATAGATCACTGCATTATAATAGTGAAACACTTCAATATTCCATTCTCAGTATTGCACTAATCTTCTAGAACAGAGCACAGTGAAGACACAAAAGATTTTATTGTCACAATTAACCAATCAGACCTCGTCAACGTATACAGAATTTTCTATCCATCGGCAGATAACTACACCTTCGTCTCGAGTGCACACGGGAGATTTTCCAGAATAGACCTTGTGTGAGAACATAAAGCAAATCTCAACAAAATCCGTACAATTGAATTGTTGCAAAGCATCTTCTGAGACCATAAAGCCATAAAAGTCAAAATCTCTAACAGTAAAAACATAGATAGAAAGTGGAACTTATGGGAACTGAACATCATTTTGCTCAAAAGCCATGAATTATAGAAGAAATCAAGGATGAAATAAAGAAATAGATGGACTCAAATGAGAATGGAAATGCTTCCTACAAGAACCTATGGGATACAGCCAAAGCAGTGCTCAGGGGTCAATTTATCTCTACAAATGCACACAAGGAAGAAAGAACCCAAAACAAAACGCTAACTCTACAGCTTGAAGAAGTAGAAAGAGAGCAACAGACGAACCCCTCAGGCACCAGAAGAAAACACATCATAGAGATTAGAGCAGAACTAAAGAAATCAGAGGATAGAAGAACAACTGAAAAAAATTTACAAGAACAAAAGTTGGTTTTTAAAAAAGATCAACAAAAATTGTCAAACGCTTGACTAAGCTTAATAAAGAAAAACAGGAAAAAATAACTGAAATAAGCGAGATGGGAGATGTCATGACAGATCAAACAGAAATCAAAAATATCATAACAAAATACTATGAAAGACTGTACTCTTAACAAATTTGAAAACCTAGAGGCAATGGACAAATTCATAGATTCACATCACTTACCAAAATTACCACAAGATGGAGCAGAACAACTTAATAAATGCATCATAAAGGAAGAGATTGAAAAAGTCACCCCAAAACTGCCAACCAAAAAAAGTCCTGGAGATGCAAGGCTGGTTTAACAACAGAAAAACAATTGCTGCCATCAACCACATACATAACACAAAAGATAAGAATCACCTGATTATATCGGTTAATGCAGAAAAAGGCTTTTGATAAAGTCCATCACCCATTCATGCTAACAACCCTTAGCAAAATAGGAATAGAAGGCAAATTCCTCAGTATAATAAAAAACTCTTAGCAAAATAGGAATAGAAGGTCAATTTCTGAATTCAATAAGGGCCATGTACACAAAGCCAACCTCCTACCTCATCCTGAATGGAGAAAGACTGAAACAATTTCCCTTGAGAACAGGAACTAAACAAGGATGTACACTCTCACCTCTTCTATTTGACATTGTCCTAGAAGTTCTAGCCAGAGCAATTAGACAAGACTGAGAAATAATGGTCATCTGCATCATCCGCACTTGGTTGGCTGGCTGGCATCAGCAAAGAAGAAGTAAAAATCTCCCTATTTGTAGATGATATGATGGTATGTGCAGGGAATCCTTAAAAATCCATAATTAAACTACTCAAAGCGATAGAAGAGTTCAGCAAAGTATCAGGATACAAGATAAACATAAGTAGATCAGTAAAATTCCGTAATACCAACAAAGAGATTATTAAAGAAGAAATCGTCAAATCAATACCATTTACTATAGCCTCCAAGAAGATGAAATACCCAGGAATAAATCTAACTAGACAAAATAACAGACCTTTACAAAGAGAACAAAATCATACTACAAGAATCTAAAAGAGACTTGCATAAACGATGGAATCCACCCTGCTAATGAATAGGAAGACTTAATATTGTGAAAATACCTATTTTCCTGAAAGCAATCTGCTTATACAATGCAATCCCAATACAAACTGCAGTAGAATTTTTTAATGAGATAGAGAAACAAACACCAACTTTGTTTGGAAAGGTAAGAAATCTCAGATAAGTGAAACACTACTGAAGAAGAACACACTGGGAGGCCTCTCAATATCCTATTATAGAACCTATTACAGTGCTACAGTTATCAAAACAGTCTGGTACTGGTACAAAAAGAGACATATAGATCAATGGAACAGAGTTGACACCCCAGACATGACACCATCCTCCTATGAACAGCTGATATTTGACAAAGTCCCCAAGATTTTAAACTGGGGAAAGAGCAGGCTCTTTAACAAATGCTGCCAGCAAAACTGGATATCCATTTGCAAAAACCTGTAACAAGACCAGTATCTCACACCTTATACGGAAACCAACTCAAAGTGCATAAGACACCTAAATATCAAATCTAAAACAATAAAGTTCGTCCAACAAAAAGTAGGGTGAACAATGTAAGTTTTAATACACAACATAGACAGATTTCAAAAGCTGACAGAGCACAATTAACAGAATAGAAAATAAGAGGGAATTACTATGAATCAAACATTTTTGCTCATCTAAAGACTTTCTCAAAAGAATTAAAAGACCATCTACAGAATGGGAAAAGATTTGGTGACTATATGTGAGACCAATGTCTGATCTCCATAATCTATAATGTATTACAAAATATCAATAACTAAAGGATAAGTAATCCAATTAAGTGATGGGTGAAGGAGATGGACAGACACTTCTCTAAAGAGAATATCCAGGCAGCAAGAAAACACATGTGGAATTGTTCATGGTCATTAGCTACCGAAGAAATTCAAATCAAAACTACAGTGAGATACAATCTCACCCCAACAAAGTTGGCCGTGATGTAAAAGCACAAAACAACACATGCTGGAGACGTTGTGGAGAAATTGGAACTTTCCTACACTGCTGGTCGGATAGCAAAATTGTACAACCTCTTTGGAAAGCAATCTGGCACTTCCTTAAAAAGCTGGAAATAGATATACCATTTGACCCAGTAATTACATTGCTTGGAATATATCCACAGAATCAAGGGCATTCACACTAACAGATATATACACATGAATGTTTATTGCAGGACAGTACAGAATAGCAAAAAGATGGAATCAAAGCAGTTGCCCCAGAACAGATGAATGGATAAATAACCTATGGCATATTTACTCAATGGAACACTATTCATTGGGAAAGAACAAGGATGATTTTAGGAAGCATCTCATCACTTGGTTTCAATTGGAATTCATTATGTTGAGTGAAAGTAGTCTGCGGCATAAGGACAAATATAGTATGAGACCTCTACGATAAGGGCTTAAAAACAGACTCACATACAGAAGAAAAGACTTTTTGATGGCTGCAAGGGAAGGGAGGGAGGAAGGGAGAGGGCTGGTTGAGGATTGCTAAGCCAAGTGCCGTCGAGTCGGATCCGACTCATGGTTGAGGATTAGATAATTGATAAAAATTTGGTTGGGTGAAATCAGTGCCAGCACACATTAGAAAGAAGATCAATTCAACTGGACTTCAATATAACATGAATACTCTTCCAAACAACCCAATATTGCAAGGACAGAGTAGCAGGGGTGGAGTTCTGGGGACCATGTTCTCAGGGGACATCTAGACTGATTGGCATAACTACCATTTTGCTAAGGGAGTCTTCTACACCCTGTATTGATGAGTGGCATCTGGGGTCTTAAAAACTAGCAAGCTGTCATCTGAGGTACACGAAATGGTCCCAACTTAGCAGGAAGAGATGATCACCAAAGACCAAAATGACACAGGGAAAGAGAACCCAGAAGACAGAGCCACATGAGTGGGTGACTACATTGACTTGTGACTGTAGGAATAAGGTAGTGCTTGGCCACCACCAGTGATAGCCATGATAGTGCTCACAAAGTTGAGTCTCACTGCCAACACAAGATTAAAAAGGGTGCACTCTGAAAACTCCACTAAAAGACTGCAATTGACGGTCCAAGGGCCTCAGGTTCCTCTGGGAACATGGCCCTAGCCCTGATGCTGCCCTGTCCATAAACCATTACTGAGGTCACCTCTTCAGACAGGAATGCATTGGACTCAGCAACACAGAGTGACAATGTCACGTGTGCACTTTATGATTCTATGTATCTATAGGATATCTCCCTAATGGACTCTTACTAGAGGGGATGGAGAGGGTTGAAAGAGGGGACAGGATATTGCTAAGAGGATGTGACATGTATAGAACAGATAGGAGAGTGCTGTCACTGGGCAAGAAGAGCAGTAAAAGCTGCACACAGGCAGGCATGCAAATTTAAACTGGATTGTACACTTTCACTCAATCACAACAAATTAAAAAAATGAGCAGTCACATCACAAATCTTTATGCAATACATTGAAATCAATGGTATTATAAGACAGAGATCAGCAAACTCATATACATGTAATTTCATTTAATGAAAATTTAAAAACTCATTTAAAAAACAACAGAAGAAATCATTGCTTGCCAATTGACTCATGCGTTACAACGTATAATGGAGCTCCACAGTGTTTTCTTGGCTGTAATCTCTAAGGAAGCAAATTGTCAAGTCTTTTTTCCATGGTCACATTTGGTGGGTTCAAACTGTCAGGTTGGGGATGTTAGATGAACAGGAACCACTTGGGCAATCCACAGACTTGGAGAATTCACAGAGCAATGTAATATTATATCACAAGGTCAAAATGTTTTAGCCAACTCCAAGTTAGTGCAATGTTTACAAATGAAATTTACATGTCTGTACAACATATATAAAATCTAAGTCATTTGATGAGATGATTCATCAGTTTATTAAAATAAATAAATATTATTTTAAACATGTATTGCTCTTTTTTGTTAAAGCAGCAAGTGTAAACGGTCAACATGATTTAATGATGTAACAAAATATTAAAATTTATAAAGGATTATATGTTTGAACCATAGTATTACCTTATTTAAGTGCCAGAGTCTATGGAGTACACTGGATTCTTTCAAATGTGATATGGGGCTTCTCATTTATCCAACAAAAGTTACAGACTTTTAGAAATCAGTATCTGATTAACAATTTCATTATCTTCTATTCTTTATAACAAACCAGATAGATCTAAGCCATTCAAGATTCTAATTAGGAAACACCTTTTCTGAAATTACACATAGTAAATTATCATTAGAGACATCTTACTACACAGGTGAGATGTCAGGAAGGACAAATATTCTGAAGTAAAAATGGTTAAAGGAGCTCAGAGAGATATGCATCAGAAAAATCAAGACTTCTTGGTTCTGTGAAAGCTCCTGGAAAAATCATTTAACACACAGTTTTAAAGCATTATAAAAAAAAAAAATTATTTTTACCCTGCTTTATATAGAAACTGTGGTCTACTGATATATATTATTTGATTGATTTCTTCTAAAATTAGCAGTATGTTAGGCTGAAAATAGGAAGCCAAAAGAAGTACTAACATAATTTATACATATGGCAAATGTTAAGTAGTTTTATTCCTTGTCAGAATAAATCTGTGTCTGTGTGAGAAGCTATCAGTTAAACTGATGGCTACAATTCATTAAAAAAGATGTATAGTATGCAATGCAAGACAAGAAAATAATTCATCCATTATTACTAAGTAAATGATTGCTAAGAAAAAAATAAATGATATGGAAAAGATGGTGCTTTAGGTTTTAACTTACATAAAATTAGAAACAAAGTGTGTAGTTAGCCTACATAATAAAACAAAACACAAAATCTCCATAAACTTTCCTAATGTTTCTGGCCAGTGGGTTTTCTTGACTTAATTCACTATGTGAATTAGTAAAGAATTAGTAGAGAGTGTTAATTTGAATTAACACATTCAAAGCATAGATTTTTATGGGTAACTAAAATAATGTTATTTTGAGTAAAGCGGTACAGAAAATATATATATGTTTATTTCTTATGGAATTATTTTCCTTAATAGTGTTGAATGCTTATAAAACTGGAGAAAAACTCAACAGATTAAAGATACTGTAATAAGAAAGTATTTAAAGAATGTATGTAATTCAACTAAAAGATGATTGTTATCAAAAATACATACACGCAATTGAGATGGAGTGGATAACTAATAACCTGTAATTGCTCAGCTATTAATTTTGTGAGTCTCCAATATTTCAAGACAGATTAATCTGGCTCCAAATGATGCACACTTTTCCAATGTCCCATTTTGCCACCTAGAACTATTTTGAAGTATAATACATCTTTAAACAATTTAGACAGGGCAGAATGAAGATGGCTGACTAAACACACATCTCTCTAAATCTCTCTGGAAACCAAGACCTGAACTGATAATTAAAAGGAGCCCCTGGACACTTAGTTAACCCTGGGACATGGCATAGGGATGCTAATTTGGACTTCATTCCTCTGAACGCAAAGCCTCCTCTCTTTCGCTGACACCACTCTTGGTGAGCATGGGCTTGCACGGGCTGAAGGTTACTCACCATTTTAAATTTTTTTCTCTGTCTTAGTAAGTGAGCAGAGCTGGGACTTGACTAGCCACTAATCTCAGATGTGCTGCTGGTGGAATCAGCAAGCACAATTGTCATATTCTGAGAGCACGGCTTTGGACTCTGTGCATCTCAGCACCTTTGGCCTATATTTATACCTCTGCCATATAGTAGCCATAAGGAGGAGGTGGAAAGCTTGTGCAGGATTCCATTTTAATCCACTGGGAGATGGATCACCCATATGGAGGCCCCAGCTGAACTTAGTTTCTAGGCTTAGAGGCAGCGCCTGCTCAGGAGGGAGTGCTTTTCTGGCAGAGAGATGATGTGTTGTACAGTGTTACCTGCAGCTGGGGTCTGGCAATGGAGGGTGTGGACTCTGGGCATCTGGCACTTTTGGCCTCCCTTTCTGCCAGTAGCCTGGTGAGAGTCAGGTGGCAAGCTTGTGGGACACATCATCTTGTTCCACTGGGAAGTGGGGATATCCACACGGAAGCCTCAACTGGACCTAATTCCGGGGCTGGGAGGCAGCATGTGTGCAAAAGACAGTGCTTTTCTGACAGAAAAGCAGAACTCTACACAGTGTCACCTACAGGTGACCGAGAGTAGAGGACATCAGGGCAGTAGCCTTCCTGTATTTTGAGCTAATTAATAACATCTGGAGTTCGATACAGAATTGCTTACTTTGCCAGCTGGGAAGACGGACCTGTACACCTGAAAACCTGACTGACTGACTTTGGAAGTTGTCAGATACTATTTACCTTTCATTTTAAGATGGCCTAGAGAAACAACTGCAGTCCACCCTCACAGCGTCTCTCCCAGCCTCTGTTGACTCACATGATGCCCCCAAAGCAACAAACTCTGGAGAAAAACGTAACCAAGAAATTACCCATGGCTTCCGAAGACCCCAAAAAGAAACCACCTCTGAAATTCAAAGATGAAGAAGCTTCTCTGAAACTATCGGAAGGTGACTACAAAAGGATTGTGTATAGAGCCCTCCTAGACCTTACACAGAATGCAGCAGAGCCAAATGAAAAATTAAGCAAAGTGTTTGATCTGACGCAACACCAGAACCCTGAAATCTAACAGATCAAGAACAAAATCAAAGACATAGAAGCTTCAATTCAAAGACAAAATAACAGAATGGAACAAATGGAAAATAGACTTTCTGAATTGGAAGACAGAGCTACTGACTCCAACATCTATGGGGAGAAATTGAAAAAAAGAAACAAGAAAAATGAAAAAGCATTAAGAAGCATGTGGGACTCTATTAAGAGGAATAATCTACAATTAATTGGAGTTGATGAACAGGAAGAGACATCTGAGAACACAGAGAATACTGTTACTGAGCTGCTGACAGAAAACTTCCCCGAAATTATGAAAGAAGAGAATATAGATATCCAACATTCATACTGAACACCACTCAACACAGATCTCAAAAGAAAAACTCCAAGACATATTATATTCAAGCTTAACAAAATAAAACCTAAGCAGAAACTCTTAAATGCAGCAAGACTCAAAGCAAAGGTAACATTCAGAGAGAAACCCTGTAAGCTTTCATCAGATTTCTCAGCAGAAACAGTGCTGGGGCAGAGACAATGGCATGACACACTCAAAGCCTTGAAGGAGAAGAACTTCCAACCGAGAATTATATATCCATTCTTTCAAATACGAAAATAAAATTAAGACATTAGCAGATAACAGAAACTCAGAGACTTTGTAAAAACCAAAGTGAAGCTACAAGAAATACTGAAAGAATATCTTGACTTAGAAGAAAAAACCCACTATCTTTATATTTTAGAAGCAAATACAGGACACATCACCCAGAATCCTACTCAGTTAGGGAAGGCTCCAAACTCAATCAAGCTAAAATAGTGAAAGAAATAATCTAGTGATCACATCCTGAAAACTATGATGTCATCATATGAAAAAGACAGACGCACTACAGTAGTTATAGTCCTTCCAGATGGAGAAGAAGTTGATAAGAATGGTAGTAGTTGAAACTAGGTTTATACATTGCATATTAAAGGGGATCTTTGGGGCAGTCATAAAGCAAAATAAAGATACAACGTATCATATGAAGAAACATAATACAGGGGTCTCGACAGCCACAAATCCAACCCTGAAAAAGGTGAAAAATTAACTCACAAAGAAGAAAGTCCCAAAGTAGATTAATAAGAACAACAGAGAAAATATCAACACAAAAATAAACATATGACAATAGCAGCACTGAACACATACCTATCAATAATCACATTGAAAGTGAATGGACTGAATGTTCCAGTAAAGAGACATGGAGTAACATCTTGGATCAAAGATACCACCTATCCATATGTTGCCTGCAAGAAACTCACCTTAGACTTAAAGATAGAAACAAAGGGAAAATTAAAGTATGGAAAAATATACATTAAGCTAACAATACGCAAAGAAGAGCAGGTGCGGCAACTCTAATCTCAGATAAAATTATTTTAATGTAAAATCCACTATTGTGGACAAAGATGGACAGGTGCAATACACAAACAGGATCTAACAACATTAAATATTTATGCACCTAAATATTAGAGTACCTAAATACATCTGGCTTGGCTAAATACATCAAAGAAATGCTGACTACACTCCAAAAGGAGACAGATCATTGCACGATAATAGTGGGAGACTTCAGCACTCCACTCTCAGTATTGGAAAGATGGTCTAGAAAAAAGCTCAACAAAGACACTGAAGACTTTATTGTCACAATGAACCAACAAGACCTCATCGACATCTACAGGACTTTCTTTCCATCAGCAGACAACTACACCTACTTCTCCAGTGCACAAAGAACATTCTCCAGAATAGACCATGTGTTAGGACATAAAACAATTCGCAGCAAAATCCATACCATTGAATTAATGCAAAGCACCTTCTCAGATCATAAAGCCATAAAAGTCAAAATCAACAGCAGTAAAAAACATAGAAAGTGGAACTCATGGAAACTGAACAACATCTTGCTCAAAAAACCATAGGTTATAGAAGAAATCAAGATTGAAAGAAAGAAATTTATGGATTCCAATGAGAATGAAAACACTTCGTACCAGAACCTATGGGATACAGCCAAAGCAGTGCTCAGTGGTCAGTTAATCTCCATAAATGCACACATCTGTAAGGAAGAAAGAAGCCAGATCAAAGAACTAACCCTACAGACTGAACAAGCAGAGAGAGAACAACAGTGGAACCCCTCAGGCACCAGAAGAAAACAGATCCTAAAGATTAGAGCAGAACTAAATGAATTAAAGAATAGAAGAACGATTGAAAAAATTGATAAGAACAAAAGCTAGTTTTTAGAAAACATCAAAAAAATTGACAAACCATTGGCTAAACTTACTAAAGAAAAACAGGAAACAAATAAGCCAAATAAGAAATGAGAGGAGAGTTTTCATAACAGATTCAACAGAAATAAAAAATATGATAACAGAATACTATAAAAGTTTGAAACAGCAAAGCATATTTTATTAAATGCATCAAGATGATTTTGCCTACTGTGTGGTCATTAGGAGTCGGAATCATCACAACAATGGATACCATATTTAAGTAGCAATATCCCTGTAAAATATATTTAATTCATGTTGTATTTTAAATACACATGTGTGTATTTACATAATTATGTGTATATAAATATGTGTATAAACACATAGTATATTTTGTAAGTATTAAAGAGACCTGATGAGAATCACCTGAGAAGAAATTTGAAACATCTTGTTCACAATGCAAGTAAGGTACTTGATTAGAATTATGTTTATATATATTTTTTATTTGAAAATTACATTTTTTAAGCAGTAAGGGAAAGAAACTTAATCTCTCCCATAGCAGAATCTTTTTTTAAATTACATGTTCACAGCCACTCTATATTTAGTAGTGATAGTGAATTGTGCTTATTATGTGTTTGATTGTATTAATGTCTTTGTTCAACATGAGCTACCCATGTCTACATTTACATTCTGTATGCCACTAATCATGGTAAGCATTTTAAAGCAGTGTCATGTTGCTGGAGGTCATAACTTAGGTGTTACATTTTCTCTCTTTCCAGGTAACCCCGTTTCACCTTTTGAATGCCATGTCTTAAAAAATGCTTTGGGGGATTCTCTTTGTATTTCTTCCCCCAAAATATTTACCCTAGCAGGTTAGAGAACTAATAATCATCACTTCTATGTCAGAATACTGGCTGACTTATGATATCTCATTGTTAGATTTTTCTACTTAGTTTTTTCATGATATCTAATAGTGTATTTTGTTTAAGGGCATACTGAACACTGCTGCTCATTTTTCTCTTAATCAGACAAGAAGGTATGTTTGAAAGGTCATAAACGAAAGCATTAAAGTAAGTACAGTAAAATGTATATTGTTTAGCCAAAATTTATTTTTGAAGAAATGAAGTGTGTTTGGTGATAACAACATAAATATCCTTGGGAATCCTATGAGACATTTCTATTCTATCCTGTAAGGTCGCTATGAGTCCAAATCAAGATTCGGCTTGGTTTAGCCATATTCTGTCATTTGAAAAAGTGTTTCTTGATCCACATATACGTGCGATGTCTGTCAATTAAGTCCATGAACTCACCCTAGAAAAAGTGCTACTTATCTCGTTGCTGAGTATCACTGCAGTTCCTTTCCAAGTGCTCGGCTCGGAAGCTATGCACAGATTAGTTCACGCGGCTAGTTCATGCTTCAGAGCAATTTTGGAACTCCTTTTCTGGAATAACCATCAGAGCTCTCAGCGTATTAGCGTTGATGTCCTAAATGTCATCAAAATGTATTCCGTCCAATACCTTTCAATATTTCCGTTACCTGCAGGTAAAGAAAAAGTCATTGGGGGCCAGATCCAAAGAGTGAGTATGGAGGGTATTACAATCCAGTTATTTGTTTCCTGGCTAAAACTCCCTTACAGACAACTAAACAATTAAGTTTGTAAACTTGCCACTGTCCCACCATGGACAATGACCATTCCAGAAAGAGTTCCAAAATTTTACTGAAGGGTTGACTAGGTGCTGGTGTCAGTGCAAAGTTTCCCAAGGGGAGTGCTTTAAAGGTGATAGTAGTGACATTCAGCAAAGAAGTACGTAGCACTTGGAACAATTATGTTCACAGACTTAATTGTTGAATCTGCATATTTAAATCTTCTTCATATGAAATTACATTCTGTGTTTGCTTTTATTTATGTTTCCTCTCTTTTACTTGGTCCATATAGAGTAAAACTTCTGACTTCCTGTCATTTTTCTTTTCTTTTTTATAATTTCATTTGTTAAAATAAGAAACTAAGTATGGTTAGTCGAGCATGAACTATTCTACCAAGGATAATCTTATTTAACAAAGGAGACATTTTTTCATGCACTCTCTTGTAACATTTTTTATATTTTAATAAACTTTCTTTTTTGATAGTAAGAAATAATTATTGAGCACAATATTTCAACTAATATATTAAAAAATTCTAGGATTTTTCTCTATTTTTTCTGTTACATGGACATTCTTTCTCTTTAAAAAATTACTCAAATAATTACATTAAAAATACTGCTTTTTGTCATAGTTGATAGTTTTGTTTCTGGAACACAAAAAATGGCTAGGTGTGCTTATGTATTCTGTGAAGCACACTCAGTGTTACTCCTACAGTACTAAAATGAAAGCAAATTGAAAGATTAGTCAGGAATCTTAGAGGTGAAGGAAATTATGTTAACACAGGAGAGACAGCTCACGAAAGCAGGATGAGAATAGTTACACAACTTGAAAAATGTAATCGATGTCACTGAATTGTATATGGAGAAATAGTCGAATTAGTGAATTCTTTATGTGCATAGCTCAACAACAAAATAATAAAATTAAAAAAGGTAATATGAAGATATTAATATAGTGGTGAGCAAGTCAAGGGAAGAGAAAAAGATCAAAAGGATATCAGTGTGTCAATTATTTTAAACAGTAGATATATTATCATAATTAAGACATAATGTTGCCCATTTGGAACTGATATTATATATAAAAGTATATGTGTGTAAAATATATGCAATTGCATATGTTATATTTTTATTATGTTATCTAAAATTTCATTCAATATTCAAAGATACTTAGTAAAATAATTCTTGGCAACCCTGTGTGCAAATTTTAAAATTTAAGCAAGTATCATCATTTTCTAGACATTAATAGTTCAATATGTGAAATCTAAATTATTTTCAAGTTTTTAGTATTTTAAAGCATGTAGTTGATTCTGAAGTAGAAATAATGTCTCTCAAAGTCACAGGAATTTATTAGCACATAGGCAAAGGAGCAGAATACTTTCCATTCACTGGACTCTAGGCTTGCTACAGAATGTGGATTTACTCACTTTTTCATCAATGTAGTTACTTTGGATACACTATTGAAATTTTACTTTGTTATGCTAAGTGTATATATAATAAATTAGCATTTTAATCACTTTAACTGTACAATTCAGTAACTTTAATTATATTTATCATGTTACACAACCATCACCACTATCCATTTCCAAATGTTTTTCGTCTTACTGAACAGCAGTTCAGTGCCCTTCAGGCAATCATATTTGCCACTGAGCTCAGCCCGTGATAACCACTAATACATTTACTCATGATCCATGTTTCTACTCTAATGTGTTATCTAGGTGGGATCATATAATATTTGTTCTTTTGTGTCTGACTAATTTCATTAACCATAATGTTTTCAAGGTTCATTCATGTATCAGTACTTTATTTTCCCATATAGTTGAATTATACTACATTTTGTTGAATCATTCAACTGTTAATTGACACTTCGGTTGTTTCCAGCTTTTGACTACTGTGAAAGATACTGCAGTGAATTGTAGTGCACAGTGTCTATTTGTATCAAGCTTTCAATTTTTTCTGGTTACGTAACCTAGGAATGGTATTGCTAGGTGATAGGGTAGTTCTACATTTAACTTTCATGGAGCCCTCAAACTGTCTTCTACAGCAACTTCATCATTTTACAGTATCATTACAAAGGTATTGTACCATTCCATTCCAATTTTTCCACATACTTACCAACTCTTGTTATTTCATCATTTTTCTAACAGTAGCTATGCTAAATCAAAAAACTCCTGTCAAGTCCATTGCCGTGCGTAGAACAGAGTAGAACTGTCCCATAGGGTTTCCAAGCAGCATCTTGTAGATTTAAACTACTGATCAGCAGCTGAGCTTTTACTCTGCAACCAGAGCTTCAAATAGCTGTACTACTCAGTATAAAATGATATTTGATTGTGATTTTGATTTGTGTTTCCCTAAAAAACTAACAGTAGTGAGTATTTCCCTGTGTGCTTAATGGAGAACATCTATTTGAGTCATCTGGCAATTTGTAACTGGTTTTGTTTGTTTTGTTGTTGAGCTGTAGTTCTTTATATATTCTGAATGTTAAACCCTTATGAGATACAATGATTACCAATTATTGTCTCTAATTTTGTAGGTTACCTCTTCACTTTATTAAAAAAAAAATGCCTTTTAAATCAAAAGTTTTCATCTTTGAAGAAGTCTAGTTTATTTTATTTTTTTTCCTTCCCAATTTACTGCTGATTTTGGTGTTGTATGTTAGACTGCGTTGTCAAAAACTAGGTCCCAGAGCTTTATCTCTGTAGTTTTCTCTGATAGTTTAATGGTTAGGTCACTGATCCACTCTGAGTTAGTTTTCATATATGGTGTGAGGTATGAGTACAACTTCATCCTTCTGCATGTGGTGATCAAGTTATCTTAGTACCATTTACTGAAGGAACTACTGCTTCCCTATTCAATGGACATGACACCCTTGCCAATAAGCAATTGATCACACATGAATGGAATTACTTTTGTTCTCTCAGCTCTATTCTTATACAGCACAGTATTTAGATTACTGTACTTTCAGATTAAGGAGTGTAATTCATCCCGGTTAATTTTTTTTCTATTTTAAAATTTCTTTGAATCTTGAAGACCCTTTGAAATTCCACATGAATTTAAAGATTGACTTTTCCATTTCTACAAAAAAATAAAAAAATTGCTATCTTTATAAGAATTTCATTTACTCTGTGTATAACTCTGAGTGTTGCTGATGTTTTAATAATGTCGAGAGCCAAGTGCCGTCGAGTCCGATCCAACTCATGTAAGTCTTTTCAATCCACAAACACAGAATGTGTTTCCATTTATTTATGTGTTCTCTAATTTCTTTCAGCCACTTTTTGTAGTTGTTAGTGTGTGTCATGGATTGAATTTCATCCCACCAAAAATATGTGTAGCCATGTGGCTGGGCCATGCTTCCCAGTATCTCGTGACTGTCCTCCATTCTGTGGTTTTCCTATGCTGTATGTTAAAGGGTTAGGGTGGGGCTGTAAAGCCCTTTTTAAGATCACCTCCCTGCTCCATTGTAAAGCGAGTTTCTCAGGAGTATGGCTTGCTCCACCCTTAATCCTTTCATTCTGCAAGAGATAAAAGGAATGAGAAGCAGACAGAGAATTGGGAACCTCACACCATCAAGCAAGCAGCACTGGAAGAAGAGTGTGTCCTAACAGGCCTGAGGTTCGTGCGCCAAGAAGATCCCTAGACAAAGACTGATACAATACCAGACTTTCTTCCAGAGCCGACAAGGGGAACAACCTTCCCCTGGAGCGGACATACTGAATTTGGACTTACAGCCTACTGGACTGTGTAAGAATAAACCTTCCTTTGTGAAGCCATAAACTCTGTGGTATTTCTGTTAGAGCAGCCCTAGCTGACTAAAACAGTATATAAATCTTTCACCTCCCTTGTGAAATTTATTCTTAAGTGTATCTTTTTAGATGAGATGGTAAATGAAATTGCTTTCTTAATTTCCTGTTCCTAATGTTTGTTGTTGATGTGTAGAAAAACAGGTGATTTTTCTGCAGTGATTTTGTCCTCTGTGATTTCAATGAATAGCTAGACTAGAATGGCTAGACTTCTAGTACAATAACAAACAGCAAAAGTGAAAAGTTTTCTGTCTTTCAGCACTGAGCATAGTGTTAACTGGGGTTTTCATGCTCTTTATCATTTTATTCTTAATATGTTTAATATTTTTATTATGTTTAATGTTTATTAATTATCTTATTTTATTGCAAAAGAATGTTGCCGTTTTTAAAATGACTTTTCTAAGTTGAAAAACTTGGTGGCATAATCATTAAGTGGTTAAGTACTACGACTACTAAACAAATGATTAGCAGTTCAAATCCACTAGGAGCTCCTTAGTAACTGTGGGGCAGTTCTACTCTGTCCTAGAGGGTTGCACATAGTTGGATTCAACTCGGTGGCAACAGTCCCCCCACCCCCATCTGCTGAGGTAATCCTGTGGTTTTCTTTATTTTACTAATGTGGTATATTACATTAATTGATCATCTTAAGTCAAATCAAGATAGTATGGATAGATAAACATCTAGAATAAATCCCATATTTTTAATATGCTGTTAGTTTCAGTTAGCTAGTGTTTGCTACTGTAATCATTATTGTACTGTTTCTGCACCCATGCTCATAAAATATATCGGATGTGAGTGTAGCCGAGGCCGAGTGCCATCGAGTCGGATTATGTTGTCTTTTTCTGGCTTCAGTATTAGGGATATGCTGCCTTCATAGAAATAAGAAGTATTCTCCCCTTAATTTTTTATGTTTTTTTTAAGAATTTAAAATAGATGTGTATAGATATTCAAATGCTTAGTAGAATTCCTCGTGAATCAAAATCTGGCTCAACCTTTTCTTTGCTTGGAGGATTTTGATTATTGATTCAGTCTTATCATTTGTAATGGGTCTATTGAGACTTTACATTTCTGTTTAAGTCAATTTAGCTATCTTATGTGTTTCTAAGAATTTGTCAGTTTCGTCTGCATTGTCTAATTAGCTGGTTCACAACTGTACGTAGCATTTTCTTAGAAGTTTTTTTTTTTTTTTTCCATTTTCTGTAAGGTCAATAATACTTCCACACTCTGATTCTAATTATTTTCATCGTCTTTTTTTTTTTCTGCTTCTTCTTTGTCAATCAAGCTAAAAGTTTGTCGATTTTATTGACATTTACAGATAAAGAATTTCTGGTTTCATTGATTTTGTTTGTGTGACATTTCTAGTTTCTATGTCATTTATCTCTACTCTGATCTTTGTAATTTCTTGCTTCTGATAGTTTTGGATTTTTTTCCTCCCTAGTTCCTTAAGTTGTATGATTAGGTTATTTATATGAGATCATTCTTCATTCTTAAGGTATGAATTTACCTTGACTATGTTTAAAGAGCTCCTTTGTTTTGATATACTGGATGTTAATTTCATTAGTCTCTAATTTTTTTCTTCATTGCCTTTTGATTTCATCTTTTGTCTATTGGTTGTTTAAAGTCTTGCTTAACATTGAGGTATTTATGTGATTTTCAGTTTACCTTCTCTGTTGATTTCTAGTTTCATTCAATATTGGTTAAAAAGAATATTTTGCATGTTTTATTTTTTCTTGTTTCCTTAATTTATTAAGACTTTCCATCCTGTACATCCTGTAGAATGAATCAAGAACACTTGAGAAAAATATGTATTATGGTTCATGTGGGTGGAACGTTCTTTATATACGGAATGTTCTTTATATGATACACGTGTGTGTTAAGTGCGATTATTCTATGATGTTCAAATTCTCTCTTTCCTTATTGATTTTTTTTTTTATCTAAATGTCCTATCCATTATTGATTCTGGTCTATTAAAGTCTATGTTGTAGCATTATCCTCCTCCATTTAATTTTGTCGGCGCCATACATGCCGAGGGTCTGAATTTAAGTGTGTATGTATTTCTAATTGTTATGTTATGTTGATGAATTAACCTCAGCATTATCGTGTATGGCCTTCTTTATATCTTGTGACATATCTTGACTTAAATCTGTCTTGTCTAATATTAATACAACCCCTTCATTTTCATTATAATTTGCATGGATATTTCTCCTTGTTCTTTTACTCTTTATTTTTGTCTTTGGTTGTAAGGTGTATCTTTGCTAGACAGCCCTTGAAAAATGAGGACAAATTTAAGACATTTCCAGACAAGCCCAGAGGCTTAGAGAGTGTGCCTTGAGCAGGCATGCCCTACAAATAATACTAATGTGAGTTAGTCGGACTGATTTTTGTGTGTTCTTCTGATTAAACTGGAGAGTTTAATCCATTTATTCCTAAATATTACTAATAAAGAAGGATTTGCTTCTGCCATTGTGAGGTTTTCTTTCTGTGTGTGTGTGTATGTGTCCTAAAATATTTTTGTCCTTCTTTTCTTTCAATATCTCATTCTTTTATGTTTAACTTTTTTAAATAATAAGCTATTTTTTAATTTCTATTTTGTCTATATGTGTTTCATATATTTTTTGTGGTCACCGTGGGGATTACATTAAACATCCTAAATGTATTACAGTTTAAATTGATGCTGTTTAACTTAAATAATATATAAAAACTCTATCTCTATTTTATTCCTCCCCTTTTATGTTGTTATCATAAGTTGTATCTTAAATACTATGTACCAAGTAGCTTAAATATAGGTGTATTATTTTATCTATATATTTATTTTAAATAATTTAGGATTCAGAATATGACAACTAAAATTACAAGTCAAAAAGACTATATTTGTTGTTAGAGTCAATGTCATCTTATAGCTACCTTATGAATAACAGGAGGAAATATTCTTTAGTCCTGAACCATTCTCAAACTATTGCTATATATGAGCCCATTGTTGTAGCCACATATGTAACTAGACATTATGTTTGCTCATAAAGTCACTATATTGGAAATCTTTATTTCTGTGTGAGACTTCAATTTACTGTCTAACATCTTTTCACGTCAGTCTGAATAAGTGTCATTGAGCTGGTTTTGACTCGTAGTGAACCTATGTGCAACAGAATGAAGGAAGCACTGTCCAGTCCTGTGCCATCCTCACAATTGTTATGTTTGCTCTCATTGCTGTAATAACTGTGTCAATCCAGCTCTTTGATGGTCTTCTGTTTTTTATTGGTTTTCTACTTTACCAAACATGATATTCTTCCTGGGATTGGCCCTTCATGATTATACACTCCAAATATGTGAGTTAAGTCTCGTTATTCTTGCTTCTAAGGATCATTCTGGCTGTACATCTTCCAAGACAGGTTTGTTCAATCTTTTGGAAATCCATGGTATATTCTGTATTCTTCACTGGCAGTATAATTAAAAAGCATCAATTTCTGAGTCTTCCTGGTTTTAGTGATGATATTCCACAGTTCTCTTAGGCTCCGTTCAGTGTTCATCATTCTTTGTTGTTTTTTGCGTTTTCCTTTCAGACTTAGTAATTTTAATTGCCTTTTCTACTAGTTTATCAATAACCTCTTCTGCTACCTCAAATCTTTTGCTTAGCCCCTCCAAAGAATTTTTCACTAATTATATTTTTCAGCCACAATGGTTATTTTTTTATAATGTCAATTTTTATATTGATATCGTCATCTAGTTCATGTATAATTTTTCTGACTTCATATAATTATTGCTTTTTGTTTCCTATAGATTTTGAGCACATTTATTGTTCTTGTTTTTACTCATTCTAGTTCCCCTATTAACTGAGCTTTCATAGAGTTAGTTTCTCTAAGGTCATTCTGTAGTTTTAGATGAATCATCCTGTCTTATTTCTTTGTATAGCTTGTTATTTCCTTGTTGAAACAGGAACACTGGAGTATTATAGCGCATTAACTCAGACTCACAATCTTCCTCTTCCCTGGGGCTTGAGGATTTTTATTTATTTAATTCTTTTAAGGCTTTAGTAGTATATCACCTATGTAACCTTTCCTAACTATCTTTGAAAGTAGTACATTCCTGAACATGCATGGATGCTAAAGACAGTTCTCTAACTATGGCCTTCTAAAGTTCCAAAAGCTATTTCCGTGTATTCTAGAGGGCAGGTATACAACTACCAGTCTTTGAAATACATCTGTGCTGGCATTATTCATTGATACTTAAACTTGCTTGCAGTATGTTTAAGTATCAGCCCAAGTGGAAATCATGGATTCTTAGGTATTTTTTGCCTGGGCAAGTTTGCGACCTTATCAATTCACTGTATGCACAATGTCTTTAAGTTTTTAGAGAAAGCCTTGTTCCTGGTTCTTCTTCAGTACTTAAGTATGTTTCAGTCACATTATTGTCTTCCAGATGCTTAAGGGTATTTGCAGCCTTCAAGGATAGTTGCTGCTCCCTCTGCTCCATGTATGCTCACTATTGGGTTGAACTGCGAAAAAATGCCCTACATCATTATTTCAGTCAGTCCTCATACAGTTTAGAAGATATCCACAAAATAGTTATCTACAAAACATACTCTTTTCATTCCTGAATCAGCTATCTGCCCCTCAGTTGCACAGTACAGTCCGTAGTCTGTTGCCTCTGCCTAGGCGTTGATCTAAACAGTAAAAGTTTTCCTAAAATTTAAAAGCTACCTTTTCCCTGATTAAACATTTTCTTAGTTGTTTCCCCTTCTTAGTTGACAGTTATTGGTTTTACAGAACTAAGTCTACTAGTTCCTGGAAGTTTTAATAATGATTGAGTATGGTAACAAAAGTCTGGAATTGCTCATAGAGCTATCTGCTTTTTGTTTCCTGTAGGGTTCCCGCTCAGAATTCACTTTTGTTTACATTCTATGTCCTGATTACTACAAATTTACACACACCCGATGGTTTCTTTAAATCTGAAAAATTGTGCATATTTAAATGAAGAGGTTAATGAAATTTTCACAACTAGTAAAGTTTGATGTCACGTAGTCACATACCATGAAAGGGTACTATTCAAAGTATGTATAACTACATACTCTCTGGCACAATGCTTTGAAAATTCTAATTGATTCAATTCCCCTGACATTTAATTTCCAGCACCTCAGTGCAGCAAAATTCCCATGCTCTATTTATGTTCCACAGCCTATGTTGATGTCTATCAGTTTTCTCTAGGCCCAAAATCATAATTATGCCTCATTTGATCTCTATTTCTTAAGAGATCACAGTCCTGTATGCCTAATGACTCTGATGCCTATAATCCAAAAACAGCTGTTCCACATGTTTTACAAATGTTCTAGTTTTTATTTGTGTTAAGGGGGAGAATAATTCTAATTTCAGTTGTGTAAAAGGAATCTCAAAAAACACAGTTTTATGTTAAAAACATAAATAAAAGAAGAAACTCAGACTAAATGTTACCTTTGTACCTTAATGTAACAGGGGATGTAACCTTAATGTAACCTTAATGTAACAGGGGATGCTGAATAAATCTATTAAAGATTCCTTAGATGTATATTTAGTGTTCTCTTTATCAACTGGGTTGTGCGTAGGTAGCTTACATTGTATCATACTTTTTTTATACCTTGTACAACTTTTAATAGATACTTCTTTCCTAAACTCATGCCAGATAAAAATGGCTGAGAATTTTTAAATTACCAGATATTTTATTACATTTGTAAAAGCTCCCTATGCTTATGTAGCTTTTAGCATAACTGTTTGAATGAAATAAGGCAACATTTTTGACACATTGAATAATAAATAAGTTGTAGTTGTTTGGAATAAAGGCGATAGGAGAAACCTTGATTGGTTTTAGACAGACAACGTGGTAGAATGATGTCTATACTCAGGAAAATGCTTCCAATTCTAGGTGTTTAAACTTTTAGCTATATATAGAAAAATTTCATAATGTCTTTAAGCCTTGAGTCTCCATTATACAATCTGTATAGTAATTTCACCTACTTTAGTATATAGCTGTTAGTGTAAAATAAGGAACTAATTTAAAATTGCTTAACATAGTTTCCCAAAAAGTGCTTAACAAAATGCAACCTTTTATAGTTACCACTGTTGTTTCACACTATTTACACTTACGTAGAGTTTCCACGTTCATTTCTCAAATACTACTAAATATTTTCTTTTGCCAAATGATTTTTCTCTATTAAAGAATAAAATTCCCATTCAACATAATAAAACCAATTGTGTATTTCTCTTAACATAAATTTTAAAGAGGTCGTTTAAACTTTTAAATCTTCTGATATGATTAGACTATGTGTAGTGACGTTTCAAATGTGTATTTTTAATGACAGTATTTCTGGAATAGAGGACAAGTTTAAAAAGTACACATTGTCATTCTGCCTTGAAAACACTAAGATTAATGTGTTAAAAGCACTAAGATTTAATGAACTTAAAATCCCTCATGAGACCTGAGAGCGTGACTTCCTGTCTTGAGTTCACCAAAAAATCCCTTAATGATTGTAAGTAGTTGAATACGTATTACTAAGCCGATGTATTTCTTCTGAAGTCTTTTCTTTAACTAGTAGCACAAGATGTGCAATGTGATGTTCATGATTTGCAAAGGTGGGAATAATTTTAAATATAGAAATGTCTGTGTTCTGTGGAAAAATATGAAAAGGTATGTCTAATTACACAACAGAGGCTATTAAAATTTTGGTTAGACAATAATATTAACAAAGCAAATGCATTTATTTTTAAAGGAATTTGTAATATAGGCAGTAAAACTTGGTATCACCCTTCAGGTAAACAGAAGTTTCTTCAAGTAGAGAATCAACATAGTTGATCATGTGAGCGAATGTGGTCTTACGGGACAAGGAAACAGCATGGATTTGAGGTGTGGTGAAGCTATAGCCAAGGGCCAAACGTGAGGCTTTCTCAGGAAATTGAGTTTGACATTATGAGAACTTGAAAGTGTGTCAGTAAGGATAGAAAGAAATGTCTAGAAGATGTTTGGAAGGAAAAGCAATACACTTAGGTTTTAAAGGAGAGGAAAAATGAAAGATTATTCAAGCCTTGAATGTTAATTTAACATACATAAAAAGGACGACTATGTGCCAGTCATTGTCCTAAAGTAAGATTTGGAGCTTTTCTGTTACAGACAGACAGCAAATATTTTAAGCTCTGTGAGACATTTGGCCTTTTTCAGTTACTCAGCTCAGTTATTATAAGCATGAAGGCACTGTAGATGAGGCATCATGAATACATGAGGTTGTATTTGAATAAAATTTTATTTACAAAAAGAAAACAAGTAGGAGTGCTGGATTTACTGCATAGTAGTAGTTTGCCATCCCATCTTGTAAGGCCATTATGGATACTAACCCCCCCAAAATTGTAATAACTCCAATAGTTACATACTATTATTATTTCCATTATGCAGATAAATAAACTTAAGCAGACAGGCTGTATAACTTGACCAAAATTAAATAGTTAATGTGTGGCAGAGATAGAATTCAAGCACTTTGTCTTACTGTGGAGATTCCTTCTGGATGTGATGCTGTAATTATCCAACAATATCATTAACATCACACCCAAGTAAAGTTTTGCTGAAGTTCATTCAAAATCTCTTGCTGTAGTGTGTCACAGTGAACTGACAGAAATTCAGGTCAGGTTTAGAAAAGGATGTAGAACGAGGGATATCAATGATGATGGTAGATGGCTTATGGCTGAAGCAGATGCTTGTGTTTTATTTACTATGTAAAGGCATTCAACTGTGTAGATTAAAATCAGTTATGGGCAACATTGCAAAGATCGGGGATTTCAGAATATTTGATTGTGCTTCTGAGGAACCTGTACATAGATTATGAGGTAGTTATTCTAAAGAATAAAAGACTTGCGTTCTTTAAAGTCAGGAAAGGTGTGCATCAGGGTTGTCCCCTTTCACAGTACTTGTTCAGTGGGCCTGTTGTTGTTGTCATCAAGTTGTTATCAAGTTGGGTCTGACACAAATCAACCTTATGTATAACAGAATGAAACACAGAATGAGACAATGCTGTGAACAGAATCCTTATGTTTGAGGTCATTGCTGCAATCCGTTTCATTGAGAGTCTCGCTCTTTTTCACAGACCCTCTGCATCACCTACATGATGTTATCCTAGGGGGAATGATTCCTACTGACCACATGTCCAAAGTATGTAAGACGTAGTCATGCCATCCTTGCTTCTAAGGAGTACTCTGATTGTACTTCTTCCAAGATAGATCTGCTTGTTCATTTGGTAATCCATAGTATATTCATTAGTTTTCTCCAGAACCGCAGTTCAAAGCACCAATTCTTCTTCTTCTTCTTCTTTGTTCATTTTCCAGCTTACACATGACTTTGATACACTCGAAAAGACCACAGTTTTGGTCAGGTACACCTTAGTCTTCAAGGTGACATCTTTGCTTTTCAATACTTTAAAGAAGTAAACACATGGGAAAGTTGGACAACGAATAAGAAAGACTAAAGAAGTGCCACTCGAGTTATGGTGTTGGCAAACAATGTTGCATATGCTACAAACTTGATAATACATCCAGAATATGCCTTAGAAGTAAAGATGGAGACTACATGTCTCCATGTTAAACATGTTATCTGGAAGGATTAGTCCCTGTAGTAGAATGTCATGATTGGTAAAATAGATAATCAGTGAAAAAAAAAGAGAAGTATCCTCAATGAAATGAATTGACACAGTGGCTAAAGCAATGAGCTCAAGCATAACAACAACATGAGAACGGCCCAGGACAGGGCAGTGTTTCGTTCTACAGTAATACAGTTTTTATGAGTTGGAACCAACTTGACAACACAAACAACATGTAGTTAATTTTACGCAATAGACTGGTATAATTGATTCAAATAAGCAATTTCTATATTTGGGATAATATTAATTATTATTCATATTTATTACCCATGATTATTTTCCATAAACTAGTCTCCATGACTAAATCATTAATAGCATCTGTTAAAAACACAGAAGATGATCTCCAGAATATACCACTCCCTTATTTACATGTCTATTCAATATCTTACAATATTTTATATCTTACAATATGCAATTTAATACGTAATACATGTGTTCTTGGTAGTTTTTCAAATAATGATTTAAAATTATTTCATTTTGCCACACATATGAAAGTGCCACTGAATATTAGCATTAATGCTTTTTAAATTATTTGATTTTCATGTTAAATTTCTTATGTACTTATTTTAGTTGGGACAGTATTTTATACTGTCCTAGATATAAGAACTTCCAATTGAAAAAATAAAAAGGTGAAAGTGAATTTATATTCTTCCCGGTAGTACCCTTGAAAAATTTGGGGAAATTTAATCTATTAAAGTATATATTTTGTTTCCTTGTTTGTGTTGGCTATAATAAACGCTGTACTCCTCATTCACTTTTCTTCAGCCAGTCCCTTGACCATACCTAGAACAGTTTCTGAACAAATCTTTCTTAGTACCAAATAATAAAACAGGAAAATCATTCACTGAAGAAGAAAAGATATTTAATAAATATATGCAGAATAGATGGTTCTGAAAGACCATACTCAGAATTTTTTCAGAAAACAGTGAATTACCCAGAGTCATGAAAGAAATCTTACTGCAGAACTAAAACCAAGATTATGCCTTGTAGTCTGTCCAGTCAATTGGGTTCATGTTATTTTCAGAGTTTCTATTCTGCCTCCTAGTTTGATGAGTAGTGGGTAATGTCCCAGCTAGGTTTTTCTCTGACTTTTTTGTTTGTACTATGTATTTTAATTATCAGAAGTGTGCTGAATCATTGAGTGTATCTGAATTTTTCAGGTAGTGGGGATTATTTTTCTTGCTCCCCCTACAAGCATATGTTAAGCTGCTACTGAAGATCATTCCAAAGCAACTGGAGGAATATATTGACAGGGAACTACCAGAAATTCAAGCCAGATTCAGAAGGTGACCTGGAATCAGGGGTATCATGGCTGAAGTCAGATGGACTCTGGCTGAAAGCAGATAATGCCAAAACATGTTTATCTGTATTTTAATGATTATGCAGAAGAACCAAACTATGTAGAACATACTAAATTATGGATAATATTGCAAAGAATGGGAGTTCCCAAACACTTAATCTTGTTTCTGAGACATCTGGACATAGATCAAGAAGCGGTTGTTTGAAGATAACAAGGGGATATTGCACAGTTTAAAATAAGAGAAAGCATGCACTGGAGTTGTACCTTTTCACCATAGTTATTCAAACTATATGCTGAGCAAATATTCTGGATGCTGGATCATATTAAGAGGAACAGAGCTTCAGGATTGGAGAAAGGCACTTTAATAATTTGCTTTATATAGATGACATAACCAGCTTTTTAAAAGTGAAAAAGACTTGAAGCACTTACAGATGAAGATCAAAGACCACAGCCTTCAGTTTGGATTATACCTTAGTGTACAGAAAACAATTTCCTCACAACTAGGCCAATAAAACAATATTTTCATAAATGGAAAAAAGATTAATTTCTGTTGGATCTGTTATGACAGCTCCCCTCTCATTTCTTATTTGGGTTATTTTCCTGTTTTTCTTTATGAAGTTTAGCCAATAGTTTGTCAATTTTGTTGATCTTTTCAAAAACTAACTTTTGGTCTTTTCAATTTTTTCAACTGTTCTTCTATTCTCTAAATTGTTTAGTTTTGCTCTAATCTTTAGGATCATTTTCTTCCAGTGCCTGAGAGATTCCTCTTTTGTTCTCTCTCTACTTGTTCAAGCTGTAGGATGAGTTCTTTGGTTTGGTTTATTTCTTCCTTCCCGATATGTACATTTATGGAGATAAACTGACCTCTGAACACTGCTTTAGCTGTATCCTGTAGGTTCCGGTAGGAAGTGTTTTCATTCTCATTGGAATACATCAATTTTTTATCTCATCCTTGATCTATAATCTATTATTTTTTTGATCAAGATGTTGTTCGGCTTCCATGAGTTTCACCTTCTATGTTTTTTCTGCTACTGATTTCAACTTTTATGGCTTTGTGATCTGAGAAGAAGCTTTGCATTAATTCAGTGATATGGATTTTGTTGAGAATTGCTTTATGTCTCAACACATGGTCTATTCTGGAGAATGTTCCATGTACACTAGACAAGAAGGTGTAATTGTCCATTGATGGACAGAAAGTTCTCTATATGTTGATGAGGTCTAGTTGGTTAATTGTGGCAATAATGGCTTCTGTGTCTTTATTGAGCTTTTTTCTAGACAATCTGTCCAATACTGAAGTCTCCCACAATTATTGTGGAGTGATTCATCTCCTTTTTGAGTGTAGTCAGTATTTCTTCGATGTATTTGGAAGCTCTAATAGTAGGTGCATAAATATTTAAGGTTGTTAAATCCTGCTTGTGTGTTGAATCTTTCAGCAATAAATAGTGTCCATCCTTGTCCAGGATGCTGGATTTTACATTGAAATCTATTTTATCTGAGATAAGAATTACCACACCTGCTCTTCTTCATTAATTGTTGGCTTAAAATGTATTCTTCCATTCTTTAATTTTCAGTTTGTTCATGTCTTTAAGTCTAAGACAAGTTTCTTGTAGGTAACATATGAATAGGTCATGTCTTTTGATCCAAGATGTCACTTTACTGGAGCATTCAGTCCATTCACATTCAATGTAATTATTGATAGGCATGTGTTTAGTGCTGTCATTGTGATATGTTTATTTTTTGTGTTGATGTTTTCTTTGTTGTTCTCATTAATCTGTTCTGGGATATTCTTCTTTGTGAGTTGATTTTTCACCCTTTTCTGGGTTGGTTTTGTGGTTGCTGAAACTCCTCCGTTATGTTTCTCGATTTGATATGTTCCATTTTTATTGTACTTTACAGCTACTTCTGTAATCCCCCGTAATAAACTATGTATAAACCCAATTTTAATTAGTACCAGTCTTATTAACTTCCTCTTAATTTGGAAGGACTATAACGACTGTAGTACATCCCTCTTTTTTAATATGATGACATCATATTTTTCCTGATATGATCACTGGATTATTTCTTTCACTATTATAGCTTTGATTGAGTTTGGAGCCTTCCTTAACTGAGTAGGATTCTGGATGATGTGTCCTTCTAACATATAAAGTTAGTGGTTTTGTTCTTCTAAGCCAAGAGATTCTTTGAGTTTGTCTTGTAGCTTTGGTTTGATTTTTACAAAGTCTCCGAGTTTCTGTTTATTTGTGAATGTCTTAATTTCATTTTCATATTTGAAAGATAGTTTTGCATGATATATAATTCTTGGTTGGAAGTTCTTCTCCTTCAAGGCTTTGAACGTGTCATACCACTGCTCTGCTGAGAAATCTGACCAAAGTTTCCATGGTTGTACTCTGAATGTTAGCTTTGCTTTGAGTCTTGCTACCTTTAAGAGTTTCTGCTTAGGTTTCATTTTGTTAAGCTTGCTTGTCTTTCTTTTGAGATCTATGTTGAGTGGTGTTCAACATGCATCTTGGTTTTCTATATTCCCTTCTTTCATGATTTCTTGGAATTTTTCTGTCAGCAGCTCAGCAACAATGTGCTTTGTGTTTTCAGGTGTCTCTCCCTGTTTAGGAACTCCAATTGTAGATTGTTCCACTTAATAGAGTCCCACATGCTTCTTAATGCTTCTCCATTTTTCTTGTTTCTTTTTATGATTTCTCCTCACAGATGCTGGAGTCAGTAGCTCTGTCTTCTAAGTCAGAAAGTCTCTTTTCCATTTCTTCCATTCTGTTTTCTTGTCTTTGAATTGAAGTTTCTATGTCTTTAATTTTGTTCCTAATCTGCTGGATTTCAGAGTCCTGGTGTTCCATCAGATTGAACAGCTGTCTTAATTTTCCATTTGGCTCTGCTGAATTTTGTATAAGGTCTAGGAGGGCTCTCTGTATAATCCTTTTGTATTCACCTTCCAATAGTTTCAAAAGCTTTTTTTCTTCTGGGATGTTCTTTGGTGCTTTCTTTTGGGGCCCTTCTGAAGCCATGGGTGATTGCTTGGTTACAGTTTTCTCCAAGATTTGTTGCTTTTGGGGCATCATGAGAGTCAATAGAGTCTGGGAGAGATGCTGTGAAGACGTACCACAGTTGTTTCTCAAGGTCGTCTTAAAATGAGAATGTCCTATTATTTTTTACTCTTTGCCGGATTGTTTTCTAGTTCCAAGTTTGAAGTGTTTTTCAGCCTGGCACAACAAGGCTACATGCTTAAGTCTCTGGAAGTTTCAACTTCCAGAATAAGATGATGCTCTCCGTCTACTGTGACATTTTAAAGAGTAGTAGGAAAAATTAGGATTTATAAACTGTCAGTTACATCATAAGAAATCAAAAGATGTCGAGAGTCAATTATAAGACACACTTGTCTTTCTTCAGGAACACTATATTACAAATAATAAATGTCCCCACTTAAAACAGTAAGACAATTTCCACATTTGACTATAATAAAAAAATATATTTATTACCTCTGTTAACATGCTTAATTTCTTCCAGGCCAAGAGAATATGCAGGATTTATTTGCTGTAAGTAAAAAAAAAAAAAAAAAAAAATCTCAATTTTAATTTGACAACTTGTTCCAGGAAGACATGTTGGTTACTCAAGATTAGTGCAGGGCAATCTGCTTGCCCTTGCATTTCCTCCTATGGTGCACATAATATCAATTAAAAAAAGAGCTTTGAAACATACATATTGCAAATATTTCATGAGAACAAAAATTATGTTGACAAATTTTCAAGAAGAGAAATTTTTATGTTGTTGAATTTAAGACATAAATCTGAAAATTCTTCATGCATGAAAACATTTGACTGAAAAGTGTTATTTTTCTAGTTTGTAGGAAAAATTAGAAGAATGCTGCAGGGTACAGTTTTTCTGTTTCCATATACTCTCCATTCCTTTGGAAAATCATGCCACTGTAAGAGTTTAAAAAAAGTGTTTTCAAGAAACATCAGTAGCAATAAACTAGGTTAAATGTTTTCTTTATTATTTTAGTTTGAAGCAAGGAAAGATAATATGTCAGTATGTATCCTGGGATGATTCTGTGGGTAAGCAAAATAGAAAAATCTAGAAAATAAAAATTAAAATCCATTTGTCAAATTACTGAGAATATTTTGTTTATAAATCTCAATGTATCTTCTTCAACCATCTATAACACTGATAGATTCTGATAATAAATTTCTTCCTTTTCTAGAATAGTGCTTAAATAAGTGTTATAATTTGAAAGACATTGGCTGAAATTCACTTGGTAATTTCTATTACTTCCTTAGATATAGTGTATCATGAGTCTTCCTTATAAAACAGATTCAAATGCTCTGAAAGTAGGCTAAAAATTGCATAATCATAAGGTGAAAATGTTCAGTGACACGAGTATTAACTCCACATGATTAAATTTTACTGAAGATTTGTTACAAGCTACTAGCTAAATATTTGCAATATAAAAGAAATCCAACACACCATGGAATTTTTCATTGATAACCTATGAGGTTTTATTTTGTTTATTTACTTGCTTACATATTGTTTTCAACAAAATAATTTTAAGTATTTTTCCTCTTAAGTCCTGTGCATGAATCACTTCATTTATCGTATTATCTGAATAAATAAACCTAGATACATATATTAGCTGAAATAATACTAAAAAATTTAAATGTGATGTTTTTCTTTTAAATTTGACAATACTAAATACTAAACAATTAAGTAAATTTTTCACGTTCATAAAGAAAACCCTATGTTGTGTTCTGGAGTCTCTGGTTGGTACAGTTTGTTAACATGCTCTGAGATGAATTAACAGGTTGGAGATTTGAGTTCACCCAGAGGTGCCATGGAAGTAAGTCCTTGTCATGGATTGAATTGTTTCCCATGAAAATATCTGTCAACTGGGCTCTGTCATGATTCCCAGTATTGTGTGATTACCTACCATGTTGTTATCTGGTGTGACTGTCTTATGTGTTATAAATATTATCTTAAGTTGATGAAATGGGATTCGAGGCAGCAAGGTAGAATGACTCTACAAGGTTAATCTATAATTTCAACCAATTTGTTTTGAGATATAAGAGAGAAGCCAGCAGAGAGACAAAGTGACCTCATACCACCAAGGAAGAAGAGCCAGAAGAATAGCATATCTTTTGAACTCTGGGTCCCTGCAATGAGAAGTTCCTCATTCAGAGAATATTGATGACAAGAACCTTACCTCATAATGCACAGAGAGAGAAGGAATTTCCCTGAATCCAGCCCCCTGAATTTGAACTTCCAGCCTTCTCAAACATGAGAGATTAAATTTCTAACTTTAAGCCATTCACTTGTGTTCTTTCTGTTATAGCAACACTAAGTAACTGAGAAAAGCCTCAGGATCTGCTTCTGAAAAATAAGCTTGGAAAACCTTATGGAACACATGCTTTACATACACGACATTACCATGAGCTCAAATTGACTTCGCAGCAACTAAATTCACAGCATATTGTTGTGATCTTTGTGTTGACTCCAGCTCATGGCAGCCTTATGTGTAACAAAGTGAAATGTTACTCAGTCTTGCATCATCTGAATGACCTTTGGTCTGTTTGAGGGCATTATTTTGTCTCTGTGTCAATCTATCTCATGTGGCATTTCCCTCATTTTTGTTGACACTTTATTTTAAAAAAATGTAATCAAGATGCATCTGAAATCAGCAATATGATGTTCCTGGCTCCATGTTCTCTTTTGCTTTTAGACTAAGTTTCTTGCAGTTTCCTAAGAGTATAAAGCTGTAATCTTTTCTCAATTATCTTCAGCAAAATTTACTCACCTGTAATATTAATGATACTGTTAAGTAATTTCAACCTTCTGTTGAACCATCATTCTTTGGAATTGGCCCAAGTATGGATCTCTTCCAATAAGCTGGCCAGGTAACTGTCTTCCAAATTCTTGGCATGTGGAAATGATGGCCTTTAATTTGCATCCGTTTGTTGAAACATCTCAACTTCAATTCTACCTGTTCCTGAAGCCTTGTTTTCAGCAAAAGCATTCAGTGAAGGCTGGGCTTCTTTCTGCCCTACCATTGATTCTAGATCACATATTGTTTCCTAAAATGGTTGGAAGTTTAGCATTACCTTTTTGTATAGTGACTATATGTATTACTTCCATCTTCATTTGATGATTTCTGCTTCATTCAGTATTCTGTCCACCTTGTAGTTAGCTGCCATCAAGTCAATTCTGACTCATAGTGAACGTATGTACCATAGAACAAAACACTGCCCAGTCCTGCACCATGCTCACAATCATTTTTATGCTCGAATCAGTTGTCATAGCAACAGTGCCAATGCATCTCATTGAGGACCTTCCTCATTTCTGCTGGCCCTCTACTTTACCAAGCATGAAGTCCTTCTTCATGGACTGATCCTTCCTGACAATTTGTCCAAATTACGTGAGAGGCATTCTCACCATCCTTACTTATAAGAAACACTCTGGTTTTACTTCTCTCAAGACAGATTTGTTAGTTCATATTCAATATTCTTCACCAATACTGCAATTCAGAGGTGTCAATTCTTCTTTGATCTTCCTTGTTCATTGTTCAGCTTTCACATGCATATAATATGATTGAAAACATCATGACTTGGGTCAGGTGCACCTTAGTCTTCAAAGTGACACCTTTGCTCTTCATAAGATTTTTACTGGCCAGTTTTTTCAGAAGTAAACTGCCGGTTTCTTCTTCCTAGCCTTAGGCTGGGAGCACCACCAAAACCTGTCCACTGTGAGTAGTCCTACCGCTATTTAATGTAACATCGGCATCAAAGAAATAGGCAAGGCAACTGACAAACATGCTTTAAAAAAAAATAATAAGGCAACTAAATATATGACAATGCATTCAAATGCCTTAAAATTTTCATCGCATTTTGTTTGGAATAATTTCGAAGATAATCACATATGATTAGTAAAATTTTAGTGAATTCCAAGGACTATGAAGAGCTAATCTTTAATTCTCAGAACAACAGTTTATGTAGTTATTATCATAATACAAAGCTAGAAAATGTAAAATTTATGTAATTTCCTAATTAGCCAGAAGTCATAAAAATAGTGAGCAATGCAGCTATTTAAACGCAAATTGATTAAAATCCATGGCTTATGTATTTGAATACACCTACATAGTTCACATTATGATACTTAACAGGTAGCTATGATTCCGTAACTTTTTTTAAGCATATCAGAGGGAAAACCTGGTGGCATAGTGATTAAGTGCTATAGCTACTAATGAAAAATCAGCAGTTCAAATCCACCAGGTGCTCTTTGGAAACTCTATGGGGGCAATTCTCTGTCCTAAAAGGTCGTTATGAGTCAGAATTAACTTGATGGCAGTGGGTTTATTTGTTTGTTTGTTTTGCTTTATTATCCAAGAAGTGAACCTAAGTTAAAATGCTGATTATTTTGCTCATAGTGATAATATATTTGCATTTTTTTCCTGGAAAACTGCAGATGAATAATTTTATGGAGACCAGTTTAAATTATAAAGTTTATAATGTCTCTTATCTGACCATAAAATCAGCATAGGTGAGTTACAGAGAGTATAAATAGTGTATCAGGAGTCTGTTTTCACTAGATATTAAATATAGAATTATGTAAAAGCTGCATATATTGCACAGAATACTCAAAATAAAAGTCCTTGATCATGACAAAAACAAGTATATGAGGGTCTGAGCTGACAACAGCTGAACTCAAAAGAATATGTTAATCTGCAATGGATGTCTTCATATAGAGTGAAATGAAGAGATGTCAACAGAAACATAAATAAATAAATTTGCAACACACTTCAGATCTGACTCGATGACAGTTGGCTGGCCTTTTGGCTGTGAAAAAAAAAAAATTCAAAACCAGCAGCTTTGGAAAACATGCATCTGCAGAAAATCCGGTGGGTTTAAATATAATCCCAACCTGCCAACAATATTAGTGGAAAAAGAAAAACAACTACCTTTATATTTAATTTTGTATTTAAATAAATAATAAATTTAAAAAACTGCTCTTAAATTCAATTCCTTCTGTAATACAGGTAAATCTTCAAGATGGGTTGCTAAGGTATGCAGATTTCATTCAGGCAAAGACAATGTCAACAAAATTACTCTTTAACTGTCACACTGAAACAGCTTTTGACAAATAACTAGTGCTCTGAGGTTATAATCATGTTTAGAAAAATTGCTATTGTAGCTATTTTTGATAAATAATTAGATTCAATAAACCCGGCTTCTTCAAACACAGCTTTCATTGCAGCAATTTTCAATATTTAAATTACATTCTACTTCTAAAACATGATTTGAACATGTGTTAAATTTCTCAATCTACTTTACAGTTACTTAACTGAATTACTTTACTTGAGTTACTCAAGACATTCCTAAAATTATTCATACTTAATAATTAGGTCTACATAATAGAATTAGAAAATACAGTTTATTTTGACTTTTTCGGTGATAGTGTCTGTCATGGATTGAAATGTTTTTTCACAAACTGTGTGGCAATTTAGCTAAGCCATGATTCCTGGTATTGTGTAATACGCCTCCTTGTTGTAAATCCTCCCTCTTTGATTTTAATGAGGGTGGATAAGGCAGTTGTGTCCGTGGGTCAGGGCTCTCACTCAGAATAAGATTGTTCTGTGTCTTGAAGCAGTCTCTTGAAATATAAAGGAAAGAAGCTAGCAAGAAGTTTGCCACCAAGAAGCTATAGCCACCTGAGTGGGTCCTTCGGAAAAGGCTGAGGTCCCTGCACCAAGTTCAGAGGTAGGCTGACAACAAGGACCTTCTTCCAGATCCAGCAAAGAAAGTCTGCCCCCAGAGATGGCACACAATATTTGGACTTACAGCCCATTGAACTGTGACAAAATTTCTTTTTTTAAAGTCATCTACTTTTGGTTTTTCTGTTGAAGCCGAACTAGTCTACTAAGACGGTGTCAAAGTTACCTGCACAGATAAATACACACACAACTCATACTGTAGGGGAGTGTGGGGATTAGACAAATCTGAGCAACAGGTTTTTTTGGAGTTTTTCTTAATCTGATATTCTTGGTTGATTGCAAAGACATCTTTTTATCTCAAACTTCAAGTAAGCAATCTAAATTTAGCAACAGTATTTTCTTTTCTTTGGAGCATTAAAACTTCCTAAACACTAAAAACTAGTGTTGCTGGCATCTATTTTCTATATTGTTTCAAGATGCATGTTATAATTATGAAATTTTTGTGATGCATGTGTTAAACCATATTTCTACACAGAAAACACAATAGATTTTGAAGCACAGAATCACAGTAAATAAAATGACATGTGCTTCAGTCAATGATATTATGGTATTTAAGTCTAGAAGTATTTGCAAGGGTAGCTGTATTAATATCATTCTAAAATCAGTTATTTTTGAATGGGACTATTCCAGAGGTATCTGGTTATAATGGATTTTGAAGAGATTACTTTTTTCCCAATATATACGTATATACGTAACAAACAATCCAATGGTAACAACAGGTATATTTACTTGTTGCTGTTGTCGTTAGGTGCCATCGAGTTGGCTCTGACTTGTGGTGACACTATGCACAACAAAACAAAGCATCGCCCAGTCTTGTGTCATGTCCACAATCTTTTTTGTGCTTAAGCCCATTGTTGTGGCCACTGTGTCAATCCATTTCATCGAGGATCTTCCTCAGTCGGATCTGACTCGAAGACACTTGGCTTGGCCACTCTACCAACCACGATGTCTTTCTCCAGGGATTGATCCTTTCTGATAACATGTCCAAAGTATGAAAGACACCGTCTGGCTATCTTTGCTTCCAAAGAGCACTGTGATTCCACTTCTTCTAGAACAGATCTGTTTGTTCTTTTGGTAGTCCATGGTACATTCAACACTCTTCTCCAAAACCGGGATTCTAAGGCACCAATTCTTCTGTCTTCCTTGTTCAGTGTCCAACTTTCACATGCATATGATGCTATTGAAAGTACCAGGGCTTGGGTCAGGCACACATTAGTCTTCAAGAGGTCCTTTGCGGCAGATTTCTCCAACGCAATGTGTCTTTTGGTTTCTTGACTACTGCTTCCATGGGCATTGACTGTGGATCAAAGTAAAATGAAACCTTTGCCAACTTCAGTCCTTTCTCCGTTTATGATGACGTTGCTTATTGGTCCAGTTGTGCAGATTTTTGTTTTCTTTGTGTTGATGTGTAATCCATAATGAAGGCTGTGGTCTTTGATCTCCATCTGTGTTTCAAAACTTCTTCACTTCCAGCAAGGTGGTGTCTTCTGCATAGTGCAGGTTGTTAATGCGTCATCCTCCAGTCCTGATGCTACATTTTTGTTCGTATAATGCAGCTTCTCGGAATATTTGCTCAGCATACAGATTGAAAAGGTTTGGTGAAAGGCTATAACCCTGACATACACCTCTTCTGACTTTAAACTATGCAGTGTCTCCTGTTTTGTTTGCATGATTGCATTTTGACCCACATACAGATTACTTAAGAGCATAATTAAGAACTCTAGAATTCCCATTCTTCACAACGTCAGCCATAATTCATTATGATCCACACAGTCGAATGCCTTACACAAGTAAATATCTTTCTAGTATTTTCTACTTTCAGCCAAGATCCACTTGACATCAGCCATGATATCCCTGGTTCTGAGTCATCTTCTGAATCCAGCTTGAATTTCTGGAAGTTTCTTGACAATATACTGTTGCAGTCACTTTTGAAAGATTTGAGCAAAATTGTAGTTCTGTGTGATATTAACAATATTGTTCGGCAGTTTCCACATTTGGTTGAATCACCTTTCTTTTCATAGGAATAAATATGGATCTCTTCCAGTTAGTTGGCCAGGTTGTTGTCCTTCCAATTTCTTGGCGTAGACAAGTGAGTGCTTCTAGTGCTACATCTGTTTGTTGAAACATCTCAATTGATATTCTGTCCATTCCTGGAGCCTTGTTTTTTGCCAGTGCCTTCCATGCAGCTTCAACTTCTTCCTTCAGTACCATCAGTTCCTGATCATGTGTTGCCTCTTCAAATGGCTGAACACTGGCCAGCTCTTTATGGTATAAAGACTCTGTGTATTCCTTCCATTTTCTTTTAATATTCCCTGGGTTGTGTAATATTTTCCTTGTAGAATCCTTCACTATTGCAACTTGAGGCTTGATTTTTTTTTTTTTTTTTTTTTTTTTTTTGGTTTTTGCAGCTAAAGAAATGCAGAATGTGTTCTTCCCTTCTGGTTTTCCATTTATAGCCCTTTGAAACATGTCATTATGATACTTTATTTTTTCTTGTTGGGCTGCTCTTTGAAATCTTCTGTTTAGGTCTTTTACTTTGCCATTCCTTCCTTTTGCTTTAGCTGTTTGACATTTGAGAGCAAGTTTCAGAGTCTCTTCTGATGTCCAGTTTGGTCTGTTGGTTCTTTCCTGTCTTTTTAAAGACTTTTTGCACTCTTCATAGATGATATCTTTGATACCATTCCACAATTCATCTGGTCAGCACGTCAAATCTGTTCTTGAGATGGTATTTTTCTTTTTTAGCTGTTTTATATCATAGCACATAAATTTTTCTTTTTCCTTTTTTAAATTTTTATTTATGTATTTATTGTGATTGAGTGAAAGTGTAAAATCTGGTTTAAATTCACATGCCCACCTCTGTAAAGCTCCTAAAGCTCTCCTTGCCCTGTGACAGTACACTCCTCCTTTCTGCTCTATAAAAGTCGTATCCTCATAATAATCTCCTGTCCCCTCTTCTCCACCTTCTCCACTCCTATAGATGTGTGGAACCATAAAGTGCCCCCATGATGTGGTCACTCTGTGTCACTGAGCCCAGTTCATTCCTGTCTGGGGAGTTGACCTCAATAATGATATGTGAGCAAGGGCAGCATCAGGTGTAGGTGCTATGATCCCAGGGGAACCCCCAGGCATTCAGGCCATTGATTAAAATCTTTCAGTGGAGTTCTCAGGGTGCACTCCTTCTTATTCTCATATTGTCATTGGGGCTCAACTTTGTGAGTGCCTTCACAGATGTCAGAGGAGGTGGCCAGGCACCATCTGGTTCTTCTGGTCTCATGTTGATGTAGTCACCCATTCACGTGGGTCTTTTTACCTTCTGGGTTCTCTTCCCCTTTCTCATTTTTGTCCTTGGTGATCATCTGTTCCTGCTGAGTTGGGACATTTGATGTACTTCAGATGGCATCTTGCTAGCTTTTAAGTCCCCAGACCCATTCACCAGTATGGGGTGGAGAAGACTCTCTTAGCAATAGGCTAGTTATGTCAATTGGTCCCAATGTCCCCTAAGAGGATTGTTCCTAGACCCCCACCCCTGCTACTCTGTTCTTGCCATATTGAGTTAAGACAGGAAGAGTTTTCAGTTTATGGTGTAGTCCAATTAAACTGATCTTTCTAATGTATGCCGCCACTGCTTTCTCCTAACCAAATTTCTGTTATCTAATCTATGACAAACCCTCTCATTCCCTTCCCTCCCTTTAGCCATCAGAGTCTTTGCTTCTGTGTGTAAGTCTAATTTTAATTCCTTATAGCAACGATCTCATGCAATATTTGTCCTTTTGCCAGTGACTGATTTCACTCAGTATAATGTCTTCCGGTTGAAACAACGATATGAGATGCTTCCTAAAGTCGGCACTGTTCTTTAACATTGCATAGTGTTCCACTGAGTATATATCCCATAGTTTACTTATCTATTTGTCTGTTGATGGGCATCTGGATGGTTCCATCTTTTTGCTGTTCTGTACGGTGCTTCAATAAACTTTTGTGTGCGTGTATCTGTTAATGTGACAACCTTTGTTTCTGTATGATATATTCCAAACAATGAGATTACTGGATCAAAAGGTATATCAATTTCCAGCTTTTTAAGGAAGCATTAAAGAGATTGTATCATTTTGCAATCCCACCAGCAATGCAGGAGAGTTCCAATTTCTCCACAGCCTCTCTAGCATTTCTTATTTTGTGTTTTTTTTTGGCTCATAGACAACCTTGTTGGGGTGAGATGGTATCTCACTATAGTTTTGATTTGGATTTCTCTAATAGCTAATGATCATGAGCATTTCTTCATGTTTATTTTGGCTGGCTGGATGTCCTTTTGAATGAAGTGTCTGTCCATTTCCTTTGCCCATCACTTAACTGGGTTATTTACCTTTTTCTTATTGGTATTTTGCAGTGCCCTGTGGATTACGGAGATCAGACACTGGTCTGACGTGTAGTTGCCAAATATTTTTACCATTCTGAAGGTGGTCTCTTAACTCTTTTGATAAAGTCTTTGGATGAGCAACAGTGTTTGATTCTTAGTGGATCTCATTTATCTAATTTTTCTTTTGCTGATTGTGCTGTATTTGTCAGATTTAGAAGTCTGTCTAAGCTGTACATTAGAATTTCCTTTGTCGCCCTTAATTTTTGTTGCAGGATCTTTATCATTTTAGGTTTTATATTTAGGTCTTTGATCCATTTTGAGTTAGTTTTTGTGTAAATGTGTGAGATATGGGTCTTGTTTCATTTTTTTGAAGATGGGTATCTATTTTTGCCAGTACCATTTGTTAGAGTGTTTTTACCCCAGTTTACAATCTTAGGGCTTTGTTGAATATCAACTGTTTATAAGAGGATGGTGACATCTCTAGACTTTCAGCTGTGTTCCAATGGTCTTTATGTCTCTTTTTGTACCAGTACCAGGCTGTTTTGACTACTGTGGAAGTCTAATAGTTTCTAAAGTCATGTAATATGAAGACTTCCACTGTGTTCCTCTTTTTCAGCAATGGTTTACTTATCTGGGGTTTCTTTCCAAACAAAGTTAGTGTTTGTTTCTCCAGCTTGTTAAAAAATATCACTGGAATTTGTATTGGGATGGCATTGCATGTAGATCACTTTGGGTAAAATAGACATTTTCACAATGTTACATCTACCTATCCACGAGCAGGGTAGGTTTTGCCATTTATGTAAGTCTGTTTTGGTTTCTTGTAGTAAGGTCTTGTAGTTCTCTTTGTATAGATCTCTTATTTCCCTAGGTAGATTTATTTCTAAGTATTTTATCTTCTTGGGGGCTACAGTAACTGCTATTGATTCGGTGATTTCTTCTTTGATTATGTCTTTGTCAGGGTAAAGGAATCCTACTGATTTACTTATGTTTATTTTGCATGCTGAACTCTTCATTCCCGTAGTTCACTGATGGATTTTTTAGGATTCTCTGCATATACAATCATATCATCTGCAAATAGGGAGATTTTTACTTCTTTTTTGTTAATGTGGATTCCCTTTGCTTGTCTTGTCCAATTGTTGTTGTTAGAACCTCTAGTACAATGTTGAATAGAAGTGGTGAGAATGGACATTTTTGTCTGGTTCTCAGTCTCAAGGGGAATTGTTTCAGTCTTTCTCCATTCAAGATGATGTAGTTGGTTGGCTTGCATAGATATCCCTTTTTGTGTTGAGGAATTTCTCCTCTATTCCTATTTTGCTGAGACTTTTTGGCATGAATCAGTGTTGGACATTGTTGAGATCCTTTTCTGTATCAGTTAACAAAATCAGGTGATTCTTTTCCTATGTGCCATTTATGTGGTTGATCACATTAATTGTTTTTCTGATGTTGAACCAGCCTTGCATCCCAGGCATAAATCCAACTTGGCCATGACGAATTATTTTTTTGATATGTTGTTGCGTTCCTTTGGCAAGGATTTTGTTGAAGATTTTCGCATCTAGGTCATGGCTGATACTGGTCTTCCTTTTCTTGGGATCTTTCCCTGGCTTTGGCATCAAGGTTATGCTGGCTTCATAGAATGAATCTGGGAATATTTCTTCCCTTTCTATGCTGTGAAATAGTCTCAATAGTATTGGAGTTAACTCTTCTCTAAAAGCTTGGTAGATTTCTTCAGTGAAGCCTTCCTGGCCAGGGCTTTTTTTTGGTTGGTAGTTTTCAGATGACTTTTTCAATCTCTTCCTTTGTGATGGGTTTACCAAGTTGTTCTTCTTCTACTTATGATAATTTTGGTAGATGATCTGTATCTATAAGTTTGTCCATTTCTTCTGGGTTTTCACGTTTTTTAGAGTACAGTCTTTTGCAGTATTCTGTTACGATACTTTTGATTTCAGTTGAGTCTGTTGTGACATCTCCTATGTCTTTTCTTATTCACATTGTTTCCTCTCCTGTTTTTCTTTCGTAGGTTTAGCCAATGGTTTATCAGTTTTGTTGATCTTTTCAAAGAACAGGCTTTTGATTTAGTTAATTTTTTTCAATTGTTCTTCTGTTCTCTAATTCTTTTATTTCTGCTCTGATCTTTATGATCTGTTTCCTTCTGGTGCCTGAGGAATTCCTCAGGGTTGACACTTTGGCTTGGGCCCTTTCTTCATTCCAGGTGTGTGCATTTATAGAGATAAATTGACATCTGAACACTGATTTTGTATCCTATAGATACTGGTAGGAAATGTTTTCATTTACATTGAATTCCATACATTTCTTTATTTCATCCTTAATTTCTTCTATAACCCCACAGTTTTTTGAGCAAGGTGTTTAGAGTCCATGAGTTTGAATTTCTACATTTTTCTGCTATTGATTTCACTTTTTATGTCTTTATGGTCCAAGAAGATGCTTTGCAATAATTCAATTGTTTGGATTTAGTTGAGACTTGCTTTATGTCCTAATACAATGATCTGTTATGGAAAATGTTGTATGCACGTTGGAGAAGAAGGTCTACTTATCTGTTGATGAGTAAAAAGATCTGTATATTTCCATAAAGTCTAGGTTGTTAATTGTCACAATAAGATCTACTGTATCTTTACTGAGCTTTCTTCTGGATGATCTATCCATGACTGAAAATGGAGTGTTGAAACATTCAACTATTAATGTAGAGTAATATACCTCATTTTTTCAATGTAGTCAGTGTTTGATGTATTTTGATGTTCTGGCATTTGGTGCATAAATATTTGATTCTGTTATGTCTTTCTTATGTAGTGAAATTTTCAGCAATAAATAGCAAACATCCTTGTCCCTGATGGTGGATTTTGCGTTAAAGTTTGTTTTTTCTGAGATTAGTGTTGTCACATCAGCTCTTGTTTGTATGTTGTTAGCATGGTGTATAATTTTTTATCCTTTGATTTTCAGTTTGTTCATACCTTTGAGTCTAAGATGTCTTTTTCATTAGCTTCACATATACAGATTGTGTCTGGTGATCCAGGCTATCACCCACTGTCTCTTTGTTAGAACATTCAGTCCATTTACATTTATTTGTAATTATTGATGGATATGTGTTTAGTGCTGTCATTTTGTTGCATTTATTTTTATATTGTTGATGTTTTCTCCATTGCTCTTAATATTCTGTTCTTGGTCATTCTTTATAGCTTGACTTCTCATCTTTTTCAGTTTCAGTTTTGTGTTCGTTGAGACTCCTGTATTTTGTTTCTTGTTTTGATATGCTGCACTGTTATTTCGCTTTGTGGCTACCCCTACGATCCTCCTTGCTATTCTAAGTTTAAACCAGACTCTAACTTCTGCATATCTTTTCGAACTCCTCTCCATCTGAAAGGGTTATAACTACTGTAATATACTGTAATATAGCCCTCTTTTTAGTGTGATGATGTCATGGTTTTTGTGATATGATCACTGGTTCCCTTCTTTTAATATTGTAGCTGTGTTTGAGCTTTCTGACTTCCCTAATTTGAGTAGGATTCTGGATGTTGTGTCCTGCATTGCCTCCTGAAGTAAACATTTAATATTTTTGCTTGTCTATGCTAAGAGTTTCTTTCAGCATTCTTGGTACTTTTGGACTATTTTTTACAAGTCTCAAAGCTTCTGTTTATCTGCTGTTGTCTTAATTTCATCTTCGTATTTGAGAGACAATTTTTCAGGATATAAAATTCTTGAGTGGAAGTTTTTCTCCTGCAAGGCTTTGAGTATGTCATCCCACTGCCTGCTGGCCACCATTGTTTCTGCTGAGAAGTCAGAGAAAAACCTATAGGTCTTCCCTCTGAATATTAGTTTTGCTTTAAGCCTTGTTACCTTTAAGATACTCTGTTTATGTTTCATTTTATTAAGCTTGATTATGTCTTGCTACCTTTCTTTAGTGATCTATTTTTTGTCAATACATATTTTGGAAATCTGTTTTCTCGTCTTTCATAATTTCAGGGAAGTTTTCTGTTCACAACTCTACAATATTCTGTATTTTCAGCTGTCCCTCCCTGCTCAGGAACTCCAATTATGCATAGTTTATGCCTCTTAATAGAGTCCCACATGTTTCTTAATGCTTCTTCAGTTTTCTTATTTCTTTTCTCTGATTTCTCCACATAAATGGTAGTGTCAGTTGCTCTGTCCTCAAGCTCACTAACTCTATCTTCCAATTCCTCAGTTCTGCTCTTTTGACTTTGGATTGAATTGTCTAATTCTGCTGGATTTCAGATCTTTGACATTCCATCAATTCAAATAGCTTGGTTAATTTTTCCTTTTGTTTTGCTGTGTTTTGTTTAATCTCTAGGTGTGCTCTATATATAATTCTTTTGTACTTGACCTCTGATAGTTTCATAAAGGCTTCTTCATTTGGGAAGGCTTTTGAGTATTTTGGGAGTTTTCTGGAGCCATGGTGGAATGTTTCTTTAAATGGTTAGCTGTGGACTGCTACCTTCATGCCACAAATAAGCTGTTCAGTTTATCTGGCATTTCCTCAGCAAGAACTGAGGCATAGTTCTAAGAGGGGCACTGGTCACTAGCCACCTCTGTGTATTCTATTGATTAGCCCCAGATGGACTCTCTGAGATGGAAGGCTCTGTCTCCTAGCTTACAAAGATGACATTCTACTTTGGGGGTCACTGGAGGCCTGTCAGCTGATGCTAAGATGTGGATTAGTGAAGGATGAATGAGATGCTGTGTACTGCTCAGCTGCTGGTTCTCTAGGTGATCTTATAGAGGTAAGTGAGGAGCTGTCCAACAGCTGCTGAAATCAGTCAGACCACTGTATGTGACAGGTCCTGCATTTTGTCTGACAATGAAGACACTTCACAGGCCATCCCCAGATGCTATGATGTGGTTCAAAATAGGAAGGCTTATAGCCTTGTTGGCATCCTCTGTCAGACTCTACCCATAATTCTAGAAGCTTCATCTTTGTACACGCAGCCCCACTTCTTAGAATGAATATTAGCCCCATCTAAGGCTTCTAGGGTCACCATGAGTTGGATCCAACTTGACGGCACTTGGCTTGGCTTCAGGCTTCCAGGTGGGTGACTCAACCTCTCAAATGACCAAGATGGCATCCTTTTTGAGCCACCCTTCCTGTTGTAAAAGAGCAGAATCTTTGACACAGTTCAGAAATTAGAGTATAGAGGGGCAGTAGTAGCCTCGGTCAACCGTCAGGCTCTCAATGTGTAGCTATTCCATGCACAGTCTCTCTGCTGTATTATGTGCTATTTACTTAAGCACTTTAGTTCAGTATATTTATTAGCCAGCGCATGCCCAGTTCCTATCTCTTGGATAACAAAGAAGATGTCAGTACCTGCAGTCCTCTCACATGGTCACTCAGCAGAATGTGCTGTCTTGTGGTTTCCAGCATACTGGCAAGTAGTTCAATCTGACAACTTTAGGCCAGATCCTAGGGCTCCCTGGATATCCACACTACTCTGTTCATTTATCAATCCAAGTCTTAGTTGACAGAGGGAATCGAGGAGACATGTGTCTAGTCTACTATCTTGACCTCGTCCCTCCCTCTCTTCACTTCTTAGGAGCTTAATACTGTTTCTCTATTTCTCTCTGCATATCTCCCTGTCTTTTGCTTTCTGATTATCTCTCTGTCTCTCTTTCTATGTGTGTCATCTTCATTATTATTATTATACACTCTTAGAAAAATACTATCCCCTATACCCCTCTTGGAAACCTGATGGTACAGGTATTAAAAGCTACTTCTTCTAACCAAAGCATAGCAGTGTGAATTCACTGGGAACTCCTTGGAAACTCTATGTGGAAGTTCTAGCCTTTCCCATTGGGTAACTATTAGTAGGAATTGACTAGACAGCAAAGGGTTGGGTTGGGTTTGGTTGATGACTCTCCTTTTACCTAACGTAAGTAGTGATTACTGCAGATGTTTCACATTCTGTTTAGTAGAACATATTTCTGTTAATACAGTAAGAATATAAAGCAAAAGCCAATATTATTATGAAAGTTCAAGCGAGAAAATAAACAGATCCAACTGGCAGTGATAGCAATAGTTACATCATTTTATGGGAGGAGGCGATGTGACTTCAAGGATGACCAGAAATTTATTGTGTTAAGATTGCAGATTGAATTACATTTAGCCCCAGGCATGCAGATAAACAGTTAATTCGGTAGTGCTTTAAAAAATGCTGAAAAATTAAATTCTTCAGCTCAAAGATTTTCTACAGGGTCAGTGTCAGTCAGAATAGACTCAAAGGCAACAGGTTTTTTTGTTGTTTGTTTGGAAAGATTTTCTAATTTTCTGTAATGTTTTTGTGTTACCTTAATCATAAACCAAGCAAGAAAACTGTTGCAAAACATTGTAAGTGAACTGCTTTCTGTCTGACTAAAACAAAGATGAGCCTTTTGAAATTAAACCTGTAACCATGTAAAAGTTACTAAATATGTAACAGTCTGTAAGTTATTTTAACTTTTTTGACTAACATAAATAGTCTTAAAAAGTAAATGGATCAACGGCACTTGGCATTTGGCTACAAAGAGATGAGTGTACCTAAATTATCACGACAGAGAACGGGCTTGAATCACTTTTTTCAACAATTAACATTTGTATAATCAACTAAATTAGAATACATTTTGAACTTAAAGCATTTCACATTTGAATTCTAATAAGAGAAAAAGACACTTCTATTGTAAGCTTTTTAATTTTTTTTCTCCTATGCAGAGTGTGTATTAAGAAATGACACCTGATTTTTACGCAGTTTTAGAGGAAAGAAAATTAAATTTGCAGCACACACACACAGACACACAGACACAGAGATACACACACACCAGGAACTTAATGAAAAAAATGCATGCTTCTTGAACGGAATTTTGTATACTAAAACCGAGTTATTCATACAGTATGTGAACATGCTTTTAATGTACTTAAATTTGTCCGGCTTATAATTTGGTTTATTTTATATTAGAGGCTATTTAAGACTATTCTAATTTGCACTTCTGATTTATATTTTAGAGCTATGAGTGTCTGATCATAGCTGAGTTTTTGAAGATCCATATTAACAATTTACTGCAGAGTTAAAAGAAATGAAATATGACTCTTAGGAAATTATACAAGAATTGGGTCCTTGTTTAGAGCATAAATACTACAACAGAAAAATATTATAATTAATATAGAATTCTCCATTGATATGACCTTTAGAAAGTAATTTTTGATAAGTATTTAAAACAAATGATGGTGCTTCCTTCTTATCTATTTTATTACAGTGCTTTAACCAAATGTTGTCTATTTACATTATAAAGACAATTTAAGACTGAAGAGTAGTCATTTTATATAGTTCTATTTGAGTTGCCCATTGGTTGTGCTAGGCATTATCTTAGATGAAACTTAGTCAATTTACTGAAGTTAAAATAAAAGAATCTGGAGAAAAATATAAGTATAATGTATTCAATTATACTGTGTCACTAAAATATGAGAGGGTGATGAAAGCACAGTCTTTAATACTTAAACAACTAATAACTTATATCCAAGTAATAATTTATAGAAACAGGTAACCTTAAAATTGAAACATTCAGTTACATATATATAGTAACATTTTATTTGACATGTTTCTGTTTCAAGAATAATAAAATAGACACTTACTTCTTATGTATAAATAATGGCTAAGGAGAACAAAATTTTATATGAGTAATAAATCTCTTCAGCAAAATAGTAAATTGAAGGTTATTTTTAATTGTATAAATCTGCTCATATCACATTAAAGCAGATTTTTATTTTTCACATATTATTTTTGATTACAGATAGTGCCCAAGTTATGACAAAAGATTTCCTTTCTGATGATTCTTTTGTAAGTATCATCTGATGTAAGTGGAAAGCCACAATGTTTTTAGTTTTATTAGGTCTGTTTTTTGTTGTCTTTGTCTTTACAAATCTGATCTTTGTCTTTGGGGATTGGAAATATTACTTATAAACTTACAGATATATATTAGTGTGTATATATATATATATATATATATGAAAAATACACCTACAAAAACAGTGTTAGCATTTTATCAGTTGCTGTAATAATTCCTTTTGAGAATATTTCTGGATCACTTGGAAGGGGTTCTAGTCAGAAGATAAGTGAGAGTTTTTGGTATGATCCTGCAACATTGTATAAATTACTTATTACAAAAGGTAAGATGCTGCCCCTTACCCTCCAAAAAAAAAGTAAAATAAAAAGACATTTGTAAGTTCACAGCATCCTAACTTAAATACATTATAAATTAAGGACTACCTGTACTTACTTTATGGGTCCTGACAAAGATAAAAAGCTATAATCTACAATCTTAGAGAAATCAGTGTACAGGGAAAATGAATATATATACCTAAGTAATTTAAAAAGCTGTAATTGTTACAATATAATTGCTTTTTAATTTGCATTAAAGGAGGAAATGAGAACGTAATTCTCTCTGGAGAGATACATTATGACTTAACAAGTTAAGTAATTCTTATTCTTCACTGGAAGGACCAGTGAACACACAGCAGTTAACAAGGTCCATTTTAGGTAGGTATACAGGATAAGATGCTAAAGGGCACAGAAACATTCAACATATTCAAGAGTTTTTTTTCGTTTTACTCTACTGCATTTTGTGTAAGGTCTAGTAGGGCTCTGTATAATCCTTTGTATTCACCTTCTGATAGTTTCAGAAAAGCTTCTTCATCTGGGAAGTTCTGAGGTGGTTTCTTTTGAGGGCCTTCTGATGCTGTTAGTGCCTTCTGGGTTACCGTCCTCTCCAACATTTGCTGCTTTTTGGGCTTCATGTGGGTCAACAGAGGCTGGGAGAGATGCTGTGAAGATGGACTACAGCTGTTTCTCTAGGCTGTTTTAAGATGAGAAGTAAAAAGTGTTGGGCAACTTCCAAAGTCAGTCAGGTTTTCAGGTGTATACGTCCCTCTTCCCATCTGGCAAAGTAAGCACCTCTATATTGAACCACAGATGCTATAAACCAGCTCAAAATACAGAAAGGCTATTGGCCTGCTGGCTGCTGCCATTGGGCCCCAGCTGTAGGCAATATTGCATAAAACTCTGATTTTTCTGTTGGAAAAGCAGTCTCTTCTAGTTAGTAACTACCCAGGAATTAGGTCCAGCTGAGGCTTCCGTATGGATGACCCTGCCTCCCAGCAAAACAAGATGACGTCCGCATAAGCTTGCCAGCTGGCCGGGACCAGGCTCCCAGCCAAAAGAGAGGCCAGGAGTGCTGAAATGCCCAGAGTCCACAGTCTCCACTACTGGGCCCCAGCCCTAGGCGACACTGTGCAAAACACCACCTGCCTGCTAGAAAAGCACTCTTCCCCCGGCAGGCAGGCACCACCTTCCAGCCTAGGAACGAAGTCTGGCTGGGGCCTCTACCTGGGCTTCTCCTTTTCCTGATAGGCCAGAGGAGCCAAGGTGTATAGAGTCCAAAGCCAGGCTCTCAGAACCTGGCAATTATTCTTGCCTGCCCCACCAGCAGTGCGTCTGAAACCAGCAGCTAGTCAAGTCCCAGTTCTGCATGCTCACCAAGACAGAGGAAAAAAAAATCGAAATGGTGAGTTACCTTCGGTCTGCACAAGCCTGTGCTTGCTGAGAGTGGGGTCTGTGAAAAAGAGGAGGTTTCGGGGTCAGTGAAAAAGAGGAGGTTTCGTGTTCAGTGGTATACAGTTCAAATTAACAACCCTATGCTGCATCCCAGGGCTCACTAGGTGTCCAGAGGGCTCCGTTTAACTATCATTTCATGTCTTGGGTTCCAGAGGGATTTAGGGAGACACGCATTTAGTCTGCCATCTTGACTCCACCCCATAAAAGACTTCTCAAGAAATTTTTTTGACTTTTGGAGTGCAAATGGAGTCCTGCTGGTACAGCGGTTAAGAGTTTGCTAGCCAAAAGTTCAGCAGTTCCTGCCCACCAGCTTCTCCTTGGAAACTCCATAGGACAGCTCAACTCTGTTCTGTTAGGTTTCTGTAAGTAGGAATTGAAGGTGATGGGTTTGGGTTTTTGTTTTCAGAATAAAACTGACTCCTCATGACACAATGATTCAGAGTTAACAATTGCTAACTGAAAGATCAACGTGTACTAACACAGAAGCTGCAACTTAGAAATCCTATGAGGAAGTTCTTCTGTATCCTAAAGTGTATTTATGAGTCAGAGTTGACTGAACTGCAGGGATTGTTTGTTTGCTTTTGGTTAGAATGCAATTGGGCTGTTCATCTGTAAATGAATTATAATTCATCCTGAAAAGCTTGTAAGGTACATTAATCAGCATAAGAATTTGTCCTCATGAGTCTGGAGTAGTTAGAGAAGTTCCAGGAGAGAAACTGTGATCTGATTCTTACTTTAGAAAGGACACATATTTTATAGCAGGGAGAATGCCTTTTTTTTTTTTCTAATTGTACCTTAGAAGAAGGTTTACAAAACAAACCAATTTCTTATTGAACAGTTAATACATATATTGTTTTATTGCAATGGTTATTGACCTCACAACAAGTCCACATTGATTCTTCTCAGTCCTGGCTTATCTGTTACCACTTTCCTGTCCCTACGTGCCTTCTAGTCCTTGTCCTTGGGCTAGCTTGTTTCTTTAGTCTTGTTTTATTTTATGGGACTCTCCAGTCTTTTGTTGAAGGGTGAACCTCAGGAGTGACTCGTTTATTGAGCTCAAAGGAGTCATACTTCCAGGGTATCTCCAGTTTCTGTCAGGCAAGTAAGTCTATACTTTCTTTTTGAATTATAATTCTATTTTACATTTACCTCCAGCTCTGCCCAGGACCCTTTGTTGTGATCCCTGTTGGAGCCATCAGTAGTGGCAGCTGGACACCATCTAGTTGCACTGGACTTGGTCTGGTGGATACCATTGCAAACATTGTCCCTTAGTCTTTTAGACTAACCTTTCACTTAAATCTTAAGTTGTCTTCATTTCTCCTTGCTCCCGAAAGGGTGAGACCAGTGGAATATCCTAGATGGGAACTCACAAGTTTTGAAGAAGCTAAATACAACTCACCAAAGTAAAATGTAGAATATCATCTTTTTAAGAAAAATATAGTTTTTTTGTGCTTTACGTGGAAGTTCACAATCCGAGACAATTTGTTACACAAAAACTTGCCCACATCTGCTATGTAAGTCTAGCTGCTCTCCCTGCTATGTGACAACACACTCCTCTTTTCTACTCTGTGCTTTCTGTATACATTCAATCAGTTACTGTCTCCCTCCATGCTCTCATCTCCCCTCTTGGTAGCAGCTGCCTCATGCACCTACTTAAGCCAAGATACACACTCTTTTCCAGTATCAATTTATGACTTATATTCCACTCCAATACTAGTCTCAAGAGCTGGCTTCAGAATGGTTTTAGTTCTGGGTTAACAAAGCCTGGGGGCCATGTCTGGTATCTGTCAGGCTGTCAGACCATCATGCCTGGTCTTTTTAATAGAGTTCTGGTTCTGCACACCTGTTTTTCTTCCACTAAGTCAGAGACTCTATGTTGTATTCCCTGTCAGGGTAGTCCTTGGTGGTGACTGGGCAGCATCTAGTTCTTCTGGACTTACATTGATGGTAGTTTCTGAATTATGTAGCACTTTCTTCTGGGCTCATATTTTCCTTATGCCTTTGATGTCATTCTTTATGCTTGGCTGCAGGTGTGTTAGGACCAATTAATTTTTTTTTTTCTGGTATGCTTTTTGGCCAAATATGTTCTCTATCCTGGAGGCTATTCCATGTGCATTGGAAAAGAAAGTATACTTGACTGCTATTTCTTGGAGCATTCTGTATATGTTGATGAGATCTAGTTGGTTTAATGCAGCATTTAGGTCTCCCATGTCTTTACTGAGCTTCTGTCTGTATGCTCTGTCTTTCACCAAAATTGGTATGTTGAAGTCTCCTACTATTATTGTAAAAACTAAAACAAATAAACAAACAACAACCCAAATAACTGTTAAGTCAATTCCAACTCATAGTGATCCTGTATGGTAGAGAACTACCCTGTAGGGTTTTCAAGGAGCACCTGGTAGATTCAAACTGCTGACCTTTTAGCTACCAGCTATAGGACTTAACCACGATGGTGTCAAGGTTATCCACTATTATTGTGGAGTTATTTATCTATTTGTCTATTAGTCTCTTACTCTATGCAGTTAGTTAGTTTCATGTATTTTGAATATCTATCATTGGTGCATAAATAATTAACTTGGTTATGTTCTTCTGGAGTATTGTCCCTTTAATCATTACATAGTACCCTTCCTTATCCAATGTGGTGGATTTTACTTGAATGTCTGTTTTACCTGTAATGAATATTACCATTCCATCATTTTTTTGAATATTATTAGCTTGATTTTTAAAAATTTTTTTAAATTTTTTATCCTTTGGGAGTTTTAATTTGTTTGAGTTTTCAAGTCTGAGGTGTGTCTCCTATAGGCAACATATATATGGGTCTTGCTTTTTAATCCAATCTGCCACTGTCCATCTCTTTATTGGTGCAAATAATACAATTACATTCAGAGTAATTTTTGGTAGGTATGATTTTAGTCCTATTATTTTTGTTCCTTTTTTGTGTGTGGTGTGGACTATTTCTTCTTTCTACTTAATTTCATGTTCTGAGTTGTTTTTTTCTTCATATGTTTTCTTTTTATCTGTTCCATTTGATTTTTGGTTTTGTTTTGCCAGGACTTCAAGTTTTCCTTAATTTTTATTTTCATGTTTAGGACTGCCAATTTCCTGTGAGATTACCTTAATATTTACCCCAATTTTTCTAAATTTAAACTAATCTTCAATTTTCTTGTATTGCCTTGATTTCCTCTCCACATGAAAAATCTATGACTACTTTTTATTATAACTGAGTGAAAAGGTAAAATCCAGTTTAAATTTGCATGCCCACCTATCTGTACCTCCCTCTGCTCTCCTTGCTCAGTGGCAGCACTTTCCTGCTTTCCATTCTCTTAACAGTCTCCTGTCACCCCCTCTCTACCCTCTCCACTCTCCTCTGGTAAGAAGCTATTAGGGTGACATCTTATAGATGCATAGGACCATAAAGTGAACACAACATGTGGTCACTCTGTGTCCCCGAGTCCAACCCATTCCTGTCCAAAAAGTTTACCTCAGTAATGATTTATGATCAGGGGCAGCATGAAGTCTAGGGGCCATGCTCCCAGGGTAACCCCCAGGCATTCGAACCATCAGTTGTGGTCTTTTAGTGGAGCTCTTAGAGTGAACCTTTTTTTTTTTTTTCTTGTGTTGCCAATAGGACTCAAACTTGTGATACCATCACTGCTGTCACTAAAGGTGGCCAGGCACCATCTGGTTCTTCTGGTCACATGTTGATATAGTCACTTGTTCACGTGGGTCTTTCTGTCTTCTGGGTTCTTTTTCCCTCATGTCATTGTTGTCCTTGGTGATCATCCTTTTCTGCTGAGTTGGAACCATTTGGTGCCCCTCAGAGGACAGCTTCCTAGTTTTTAAGACCTCAGATACCATTCATCAATATGGGGTGCAGAAGACGCTCTTAACAATAGGATAGTTATGCCAATTGGCACTGAGGTCCCCTGAAAGCATGGTATGACTACTTTTTTTAAGTCCTTCTTTTTTGTTATTATTATGCTATTATCTTTTACATGATTATAGCTCTGTTTCCCTATTTTCAGCATTTTGCCTTTGATTTATTTTCTTCATTTCCAGATTAGGACTGATATCTGGTTGCACTGTTCTATAATCTAGTCTTGTGTTATTATCTGATGTTACTGATTTTCCAACCAAAAAACTCACTAATATTTCTCGTAATTTTGACTTGGTTTTTGCAAATTCCCTCAATTTTTATTCATCTGTAAATGACCTAAATTTCTTATCATATTTGAGAGATAGTTTTGTTGGATATATAATTCTTGGCTAGAAATTCATTCCTTCAAGGCTTTGTATATGCCATTCCATTGCCTTCTTGTCTGCCTGGTTTCTACTAAGTACTCTGAGATTAGCCTTATTGGCCCTCCTGAGAAGATTATTTTCATTTAGCCCTAGCCACTTTCAAAATTGTCTCCTTATATTTAGTTTTGGCAAATTCGATTTTAATAGGTCTTGATGTCTTTCTTTTGGGGAAGTTTTATGAATGTCTTGGAAAGATAGCTTCTCATTTTTCACAATATTAGGAAAGTTCTTTGTCAACAAATCTTCAGCAAGTTTTGTCATCCTGACCTGTTCTGGACTCCAGTCACTTATAGATTATTTCTCTTGGTAGAGTACCATATAATTCTTACAATTTCTTCATTTTTTTAATTATCTTATCTGGGTTTTCCTCAAATACTTATGTGTCACATGGTTTATCTTCAATCTCACTAGTTTGTCCTTTCATTGCCTCAATTCTGGTCCTTTGACTTTCTGCTGAGTTATCTTTCTAATTTTATTATTAATTTTATGAATTTATCCTTCCTGTCTCTGCTTCTTCGCAGCGTGTTCAATTTGTCCTTATGCTCTGCTGCATTTTTCCTTATATTCTTCCTGATCTCTTGAAGAGTTCTAAATATCAGTCTTTCTTATTCTGCCTCTGATAGTTCTAGGAAGTTCTCTTCATCTGTAAAACTTATTGGTTCTTCATTTATGTAGCTTCCTGAAACTATCATTGTCTGCCTCTTTAAGTTGTTTGATATTGCCTGTTGTTTCCATCCATCAGTAAGTTGTTGCATTTATTTATTTTATGTTTTCTTACTGTGTTGTAGCTTCTTCTTTAGTTTTGAAATATCCAAATGGCTTGGTGGTTTCTGCTAGTTTGTTTATTGTCACTTTTAAATCTCTAGCATCCTGTCACCAAGATTTATTGCTGTTACTACATATGCAAGCCAAGGAGTCCATTTACTTCTCTTTTATGGTTCCAACTGGGGTTTCCAGATGGTTAGTCATGAAGTGTGTGGTTCAGGCTGTCACCTACAGTCCTAGATGGACAGGGGTATTTGCTCTAGGCACAGGTCTCTGGCTCCATGCCCTGAGAAAGACATGGAAAAGTAGCTATCAGTGAGTGTCTGTGAGAAGGCTGTGTTTATTTACACTTAAGCCCAGCTGAAGGCATTGTTTCTGCCCTGAATTGTCAACTTGAGGAATTGGTAGCTATTGTTTTATTTTCCCTTTTCTCTTCCTTCTCCTTGTTTGTTAAATTGTTCCCTTTCCATGTCTAGGAGAATGGCACAGGGTATGTATGAGGTCTCCACTTCCAGACCATGAATGTGTCAGCCTATGGGAACTAGAGCATATCAGAGAAAGGAGAGAGTTTTATCCCAAAGGAAAATTTTAGATCAATGAGTGCAGTAGGTCAGGTACAAACCTCTTAGCTTCTGAAGATTGAGGGCTGTGTTTCACTGGTTCTGGAGGCAAGCCTAGAAACCCTGGTGTTGTAGTATTTAAGTGCTATGCCTACTAAACAAAACATTGGCAGTTTGAATCTACCAGGCCCTCCTTGGAAGCTTTATAGAATAGTTCTACTACATCCTACAGCATCATTCTCAGTTGGGATCGACCCAACACAGTAGGTTTGGTGGGTTTTGGGGACGCATGAACGGACTCTCTGCTGTTCAGCCTATCTAGCTGAGGAGGATGCCCTCCAAATACCACTGCTTCGCTCACCATGTTATCTGAAGCTGACTCACAGTAAGTCATGTCTGGCCAGCCCTAGATATTTCTGTACCTATTGTCACTTCCCCATCTCTCAGTCCAGTTTCTCAACTTTTGCTTTGATGTTCAGGGTTCCTAGAACGCCATCTGTTATTGATTCATTTGTTCTTTGGGGTCTTTGTTGAAGCATTTGACTACTCCAAAATCTTGGCCCTCCTCCTCTTGACTGCTGTTTTAGTCTTTCTTTACTAACTCACCAGTGACTTTTGTTTTCCTTGTATATGATATCTTACATGGGTCCCACAACTTGACATCACACAGCTTGTCTGGTCTTCTATCATTAGTCTTCATTGCATCAAACCTATTTTTGAGATGGTCTTCAAATTTATGGGCTATCCTGAAGTTTCTACTTTGTATTTCATGGACTTGTTTTTCTTTTCTTTAGCTTCTGTTTAAACTTGTTTATGAGGTAATTATGTTCTGTTCTGTAGTTAAGCAGTGACCTTGTTCTGAGTGATAGTGCTGTGCTTTTGTGTCATCTCTTCCTGTAGTTGTAATTGATTTGATCACTGTATATTCAGTACAACAAAATGTCTGTGTATAGTCCCTGTTTATGTTGCTGACAAAAGTAATTCCAATGAATCAATCAACGGTCATTAAAAATTCTGTCCTGTGACTCCCTGGATCATTTTTATATATTTTATTTTTGAGCACTCTGTTCTGTTTCTTGGTTTCTGTCTTTCATGTTCCAACCACCCATATATATCAATGTATTTTAATAGTATGTTTGATCAATTTTGTTTTTAGTTTTGAGTAGATGGTTTTGAATCATAATCATATCAACTGCTTTTCTTTGTAATTTTATGGATATTGTGCTATTACTAAGAGCATTGTTATTCAACACAGATCTTAAAATGTTCTTTGTAATGATGAATGTAGTATTTTTTCACTTCAATTTGTCATTCCCAGCATAATAGTGTATATGATTTTCCAGTTCACAAGAACTAACACCAATCTATTTCAGCTCACTAATGCCTTGAAATACAGATGACACAACCTTGTTTGCTGAAGATTTGAAGACTTACTGGTGACAATCAAATATCACACCTTTCAGTGTGTATTACACATCAACATTAAAAGAAAACAAAAATCCTGAAAACTGGAACAATAGGCAACACTATGACAAACAGAGAAAAGATTAGAGTTATCAAGGGTTTCAATTTCTTTGGATCCACAATCAACTCCCATGGAAGCAGTAGGCAGGAAACCCAAAGATGTATTACATTGGGCAAAGCTGCTGCAAAAGACTTGTTTGAAAGTGTTGAAAAGCAATAATGTTACCTTGAAGACTATAGTGCACCTAATCAAAGACTTGGTGTTTTCAGTCATTTACTGTGCATGTGAATGCTGGGCAATGAATAAGGAAAAGCAAAGAAAGACTGACACATTTGAATTTTGATGTTGGCAAAGAGTATTGAATGTACATGAATTGCTAAATTAATGAACAAATGTGACTTGGAAGTACAACCAGAATGCTCCTTGAAAGTGAGGATGTCAGACTAAGTTTCATATACTTTGGATGTGTTGTCAGGAGGGATTATTCTCTAGAGAAGGACATAATACTTGGTAAAGTACGATATCAGCAAAAAAGAGGAAGACTCTCTTAGCTGTCTACTGCTGCTTTAACAGAAATACCACAAGTAGATGGCTTTAGCAAAGAAAAATTTTGTTCTGTTACAGTCAAGTAGGCTACAAGTCCAAATTCAGGGCACCAGCTGTAGAGGAGTCCTCCTCTGTTGGATCTTGTAATTAGTCTTCCCCTGGACTGGTAGCTAGTGAGGTTCAGGAACCCCCAGTTCTTTTCAAAGCACATGATCTGCTCTTGACACTTTGACTTGGTGGTACGAGTTACACAACTCTCTGTTTACCTCCCTTTCCTTTATGTCTGCAGAGACTAATACAGTCTTATACCTTGAGTCCCACCACATGAGTACAACCACTGCCCATTATCCCTAAAAAATACCATGGAGGCAGGCTTGACAACATATAAGAACATCATACAATACCAGGAATTGTGGCCTAGCCAAATTGTTACACACATTTTGGGGGGACACAATTCAATCCATGATATTTCACCCTTAGACTCCCTGAAAATCACACCCTTGTAACATGCAAATCATAACCCATCATATCGTAACCAAAGTTTTAAGTCCAAGTCCAAAATTGAGAAATTTTCCTTCAACTATGAGATCTAGAATACAAGTTATCTGCTTCCAAAATACATTGGCAGAATAGGCAGGTACTTGGTAAACAAGTAGTGTTTGTTTGATCTGGTTATGCATTTCAGGAATACTGCTTCTTCTTCTTTCTCTGCTTTCTCTCATGTTAACTGTTCTCTTCAGTTCCTCCTGAGTCTTCCATCTATGCATAGATTCAAAACCATTTCTACATTCGAGGTATCTGTTAGAGCAATACCCCAGTCTTTCAGTACCAAATTTTGTCTTGGTCATTTAGTACTGCTTTAACAGCAACACCATTAGTGCATAGCTTTAACAAAGAAAAATTTTATTCCATCACACTCCACTAGACTACAAGCCCAAATTCAGAACACTGGCTTTAGGAAAAGTCTTTATCTGTTGGATCTGAAGGGTGGTAATTGTTGTGAATCTTTGTCTGGACTGGCAGCTTCCGAGGTATAGGGGCCCCAGGTCCTTTCCAAAGAACAGACTGCTCCCAGCACTGCTTTTTAGTGTTATTAGGTATCCAGCTTTCTTCTGCTTCCTTCCTTTTCCTTTATATTCCAACAGATTGCCTGAAGGTTCAAAACAATCTTGCATACTGAGTCTTGACCCACAAACACAACTGCCACCCATTATCCCTCATTAACACAATAAAGATAGAATTTACAACATACAGGGTTGCCACACAACACTGGGAATCATGCCTATCCAAATTGCTACACACATTTTTGTAGGGACACAATTAAATCCATGACAAAGACCCTCAGTGAGATGGATTGACGTAGTGGCTGCAACAATGGGTTTAAACCTGACAACAATTGTGTGAATGAAGCAGAATCAGGCATTATTTTATCCTATTGTACATGGGGTCTCTACACATCAGAACTCATTCCATGGCTCTTAACAATAACACCAACAATACATAGGATACTGATCTTTAAACATTCTGTTTCATTTTTATGGTTTTTGTTTTTCCTAGAGTTATACTTCATACATCCGTGTTCTGATTATTAATAGAGATTTTCAGCTATTTCTTCTGTTTTTAAGTCCTACCACATCAAAAATGAAAGTCCTCAAAGCTTTACTATATCCATATTATTTGGGGAACCTCTACTCTGAATAGGCAGATATATCCTAGATGTATTTTGAATGCCTTCCCAACTGATGGATTGATCTTCCAATAACATATCAAATAATGATCTGCTGCTACCCATAAGATTGTCACTAATCATTTTCCTTCTTCAAAAGCAATTTACCTTATCTTTTTTCCTAATCTGCCTTGGTGTGGAAATCTGCTAAAACCTACTGGTATTTGAAATACTAGTGACAAGCTTCCAGCACCACAGCAACTTACCATCCACCACAAATATGTAGAGGTAAAATTGGTGTTCTACAGTCTTATGATTAGGTAGCAGTCTTCCAGTGAATCTATTCCTCTGGCTTATCATCTTTCGTAAGAGTTTTCTAGCCTTTCTTTCTCACTTTTGAGGTAAAATAGAAAATCTTAAGCTTTCTAGAGTTAGCAACTTATTTCCTTTCCTCCAAAACCAGCACCAGAGTGGACCACAGGTATTGGGGTTAAGATTTCAACACATATTTTTGGGGAACACAGTTTAATCCACAACCCTCTCCTAATCATCTAGATTCTATTATGTTGTGGACCACAGTCTTGTGGTATTGTGGTAGCCTTCATTACTTAATAATTAATATCTAACCAGTTTCTAAATATACTATAGTCTTTGAAGGGCAAGAAAATAAGAAACCTTGCCCTCTAGTGTCTTCCAGTTTTAGATTAGATTTATAACTCCTGCCATTGTAGCATATACAAGCACGTAATTTCTGATTTGATAGTTAAGAAAATGTTCATCAGGCAAAGGAATGAGAGTCATACTGTATTGTGTGCTTCAAAGTGGAGGGTCCAATCATTTCAGTGTCTTGTCATAATCAAACAGAAAACATTTTGTAGTAAATTAGTGGAAAAACTATGTAATTCTTTAGCAACTTTTTGCTACGTTATATTATTTTCTGTAGTTTTGCAAATATATTCCTGTGTCTCTGAGAAAAACATATTCTACTTTATGGATATTTTTGAAATTCATGTTAATGGAATCATGCTATGTATGTATTAATACAACTTGCTTACTTGACATAATATTAGGTGTATGAAATTCAACTATTATTGTGAATAACTATGATGTATTCATCTGAATTATTGGATAATATGCCACTAAGTACATATGCATGTTTATCAATCAGTAGAAATATAGGAATTATTTCCAGCTTCTTGCTAATACTACTGTTAACAGCATTCTTACACATGTTTCCTGGAACTCATGCGCATTAAATTCTCAGTGGTATATTTCTAACAGTAGATTTGTTGGACCATAAAATATGAATTCAAAGACCATTTTGGGAAAAGATTTAACTCACTGAACACTGAGAACTGAGAACTAGAAGAATTATGGGGTAATATCAAGGACACTACACATGAAAAATCAAAACATCTTAAAAAAGTTACAAAATAAAGAAATGACCAAAGTGCATGTCAGAAAGACTCTAAAACTTCTTTGTGAGAACAGAGTTCCTAAATTAAATGGAAGAAATGATGAAACAAAAGAGATTGTCATGGATTGAACTGTGTTCCCTCCAAAAATAACGTGTCTCTATCTGGCTGGGCCATGATTCCTGGTATTGTATGATTTTTCCCATGTGGTGTAAATCCTGCCTGTATGATGTTAATGAGTGAGGGTGGCAGCAGTTGGATTAGTGAGGCAGAACTCAATCTACAAGCTTGGATTCTGTTGAGAGCATCTCTTGGGATACAAAAGGAAAAAAGTGGACAGAGAGACAGTGAGACCTCATGCCACCAAGGGAGCAGCACTGGCAGCAGAGTGCATCCTTTGGACTGGGGTTCCTGAGTGAAAAAGCTCCTTGTCTGAGGGATCAGGGACTGGTGAGGAAGGCATTTCCAGAGCTGACACCCTACATTTGGACTTTTAACCGACTTTTCTGTGAGAAAATAAATTTCTCCTTGTTAAAGCCATCCACTTGTGGTATTTCTGTTAATGTACCACTAGATGAGTAAGATAAGGAATAACACATACAGCATCTAAAGAGATGGAAGAAGTATACAGAGTAAACAATCACTATAACCAAAAAAATTAGTTAACTTTCAACTATTTCAAGAAGTAGAAATAGCTGATGGCACTGAAGGGAGAAATTCAACCTGCACTGAAGGCGATGGCAATAAACATGGCTTCAGGTATTGACAGAAAAATCTGACTGGTTCAACAAACATACTAGGTTGGAAGTACTCACTCACGTGTGCCTTGAAACTTAGATGATGGTTACCTGGACTACAGAATATCCAAATTCATGCCCATGCCAAAGAAAGATGCCCCATGAAAATGTAGAAATTATTAAACAATAGCACTAATATCACACACAAGCATAATTTTGCTGAAGGTAGTCCAAAAACAACTGCATCCTTACATTGGCATGGAGTTGCCAGAAATTCAAGCCAGATTCATAAGATAAATCATAGGGTAGGATATCATTGATGATATCAGATTGATCTTGGCTGAAATCAGAAAACATCAAAAAGATGTTTACCTGGGTTTTATCCATACGTGAAGATATTGAACTGTGTGAATCATAGGAAATTATGTATAATATTACAAAGAATGGTAATTCCGGAACACTTAAATGTGCTCATTCAGAACTGTACGTAGATCAAGGAGCAACTGTTCCAACAGAACGAAGCAATAATTGCTGGTTTAAAATAAGAGCAGTCTTGCCTCAGGACTGTATCCTTTCACCGTGCTCATCCAATCTGTACGCAGTAATCCAAGTAGGTGGACTATATGAAGACCACAACGCTGCAATCATAGGAAGACTTCTCAACAATCTGCAACTTGTTTGCTGAAGGTGAGGATGATTTGAAGCTCGTACTAATAAAGATCAAGTGTCACAGCCTTCAGTGTGGATTACACTTCAATAAGAAGAGGATGAAAATCCACACAACTGGGCAAATAAACAACCTCACAATAAATGGTGAAGAAATGGAAGTTATCAAAGGTTTAATTCTTCTTGAATCAACAAAGAATACTATGAAGGCAAAAGTGAAGAAATCAAATGACACGCTACCTTGTGCAAGCTAAGCCAAGCCAAGCCAAGCCAACATTTTTCAAATGACGTATTTAAAATAGTAAAATCCAGAAATGTCACTTTGATGGCTAAGATGCTCCTTATCCAAGCCATGCTATTTGCAGCCACCTCATATGAATGTGAAACTTGGATAGTCAAAAACGGAAACTAAAGAAGAATTGACGTAGTTGAGTTGAGGTTTTGGCAATTAATGCTGAATATAGCACTGACTGCTAGAAGAACGAACAAATCTGTCTGTGTGATATGTACAGCCGGAAGGCCCTTTAGAAGAAAGTATGATGAGGCTTTGTCTTGTTTACTTTGGACATGTTATCAGCAAGGACCAATCTGTGAGGAAGGACAACATGCTTGGTGAACTTAAGAGGAAGTGAAGAAGAAGAAAATCCTCAAGGAGCTAGATTGACACTTTAGGTTCAACAACGAATTTAAGCATAGCCACAGTTGTGAGGATGGTGCAGGACCAGGAAATGTTTTCTTTTGTTAGACACTGAGTCGCTGTGGGTAGGAGCCAACTGGATGACACCTAAAAAATAAGGAAACATGTATATCTGCATTTATGCAAGAAAACTCCAGGTCATTTTCAGAGCAGTTGTATCAACACATATCCCTATCAGAGACCTGTAACTGTTCCAGATGCTTCATATCAGCACTACAATTTTGTTTAGAATAAAATATTTTGCTAATCTATGTAATGTTAATAATATTTCATTTTGTATTTAGTTAGGATTGCATTTTTGGCTTATTGACTGTAACAGTCAACAAGATTTTCAGTCCTGTGAAAGCTTGTCTTTGTTCATGTAATTGGATTAACTTTTTTTATGTCTTGTGGGTAGTTTTTAAATGTTCTGAATTTCTACATTGTATCAGTTTCAAATGCTCCTAATGTTTATGATTTGTTTTTCTATTTTTTTGTTCATTTTTATTGATAATAATAATAATAAAACTGTCATTGAGTCAATTCAAGCTCATAGAAACACTATAGACAGAACAGAAATGCCCCATAGATTTTCCAAGGAGTGCCTAGTGGATTTGAACTACTAACCTTTTGGTTTTGAACTATCAGCCTTTTGGTTAGCAGCTGTAGCACTTAACCATATGTCACCGGGGCTTCCACTGTTTTGATGAATAGATTTTCTTATTTTAATAGCAAGTATTTCAGTAAGACTCTAGTAGAAGCAAAGAATGAATTTTTTTCTTCCTAGTAACCGTAAAATACATTTCTCTAATTTTGATATTTTTTCAGTTATGATAATCGGTTTTATAATATATTTTATTACAGTATTACATTCATATTTTATTTAAAATTTATACTGAAGAATAAAATTTGTTTTGAAGAAGAAATGTTCAAACTGGAAGCCTGAGAAGGCATGATATTCTAGTATGACTTATAGCATGTCATCTCTGTCAATTTTTCATCTGGTACATGTGGTAGAATTGCTTGACTTGCCCAGTGTCTGGTTGAGTAAAGTGTGAAACATTTGAAATTCAATCAGTATAAGATGGAAATGATGGCTGTTGGGCAGTGAAAAGCATTTTGATAATTTATCATGAACTTTATTTAGACGGCCATGAGAAATACAAGCCGTGTTATACTGTGATAAACCTGACACTTTTGGCATTAGATTAAAATGGATTTTCCACTCAAAAAAATCAATGACACGCTTCTTCTTTTACTTTTACTGAGGAAATAATCTTCAATTTTTTTTGGCTTAGAGGTTGTAGATTAATTACATGCATGATGTTTTGGCTGTATTTCTGTGCATTTTAATAGATCCATTACACATTTTCTACAAAATACAAATATAGTAGATAAAAAAAACCCACGATGTACAGGGAAATATTGGTTTCATGGTTCAGATCCATGTTTTGCACAGGCATAAATTATATTTTGAGAAAATGGAAGCAGTAGAGTGATCTTGAAGTTGGTTTAAAAGGTATGATATTTTTAAAGGTATGATTTTAAATCTGCTTTCATAATTTTCATTGCTAATATGACAGTTTTCACAATTTTTCTTTGATTATTAAACATACCTGGTAAAATTCACAGTACTTGCCAATATGATCCTTGTATACCTGTAAGAAGTAGCTGTAAGATGTAAAAGAGACTGTCATTTATATTTTAAAGCATTTAAATGATTGAAGAGTAGATACGCATCTGCAGGGAAAAGTAGAAATATCCATTAAAACATATTCCAGAAACACTTTAAGTTAAAAATATTACATTTCTGTCTCTGTGTCAGTTAAGTGAATCTAAGTTCTTTCATACTATCATGCTGATTTAAAGCACAAGATACAAACTTTCCCAAATATGTTGTTGCTAGTAACTGTTGAGTTGTTTTCTGCTAAAAATGGCTCATTTATAACAAAACTAAATATATCCTGCACTATTTTCATGATCATTGTTATATCTGAGTCTAACGTACTCACTGTTGTGTCAGTTCATCTCCTTGAGGTTATTTCTTGTTTTCATTAACCCAGTATCAAACACGTCTTTTGTTAGCAACTGGTCTATCCTGATGATACGTATCAAATGAGTCTAAGGAATATTCTGGTTGTACTTCTTCTAAGACTGGTTTGTTCATTCTTCTGTTAGGCCACAGTAAATTCAATACTCTCCACCAACACTACGGTTCAGATGACCAACTTTCCTTCTTCTTTTCTTTATTATCCAATTTCCAAATATTGTACTGAATCTTAAAGTCAAACCCCAAAATTGTAAAATTTGGAATAAGGAAAAAAACTTTAAAAATCTAGTTCAGTCATCTAATTAAATGTAGTGGGAAAAGAGGGTGTGCTAATATATCAAATAGTATGTCTAAATATATCTAGGTAGTCAACATGAGAGGGGACACTAGAGATTAAACTGCCAAGTTTAATTTGGATTATAGATGGGAGGAAACAGGTTTAAACTTCAGTTTTACCTTCTATGAGCACTAGCACAAATAGTACTTTTTAAAAAGTGAGTAAAAACTCTCTTCAAGCCTTCATGATGAATAAATTTGGAAATTTGGGAAGATAAAATAGAAGTAGGTGTAGGGTAATGATATTATTACAAAGGTTTAAGTTGTAAGGAACTGTGTTACTTTCTGGTGTTTGCTTTCCCTAGTGCTAGATAGAAAAGGGAAGAAGTAATTGTGGAAAGCATAGAGAAAGAGAACTATGATAGTGTCATCTTGAGAGACGGAATATAACCAGCCAGAAGCAATCCAGTGGAGAAGCAGCCTCAGAAATGAATACCCAAATTCCATTCTCTATCCTTCTTGTTATCATATGCTGGTGTTCTGTATTGACTGAACACAGTCAAGTGCTAGAGGGCAAGAAATCTTAGGATGGAAAACAGAACAGAGAAGGATGAATCTGCATCTGGAAATTATCACCTCCAGGTTTCCACAACACTGAGCCAACCTAGAGGAATTGGAAACCAAAGCATGGCTGGTTTTCAGCCTGTATTTTGCTTCCTTTGCCAGACATTCTTATACAAGGTATGTACATCTGTTTACATTACCTACTAATATTGCAGTATTGAGCAATTACTTCTATTGAAAAATAAATATAATGATAATATTTTCCTCACAGGTGGTGTGATAAAACCTAAATGTAATTATCTTTTTAAAAGGATATTCCAAATCCAAATAAACATGCAAATATGTGACAATTTTCCTTAGTGCAAGAGGAAAACCATCTTTTTTTCAATAGCTGTTAATACATATGGCTCCAGGATTAAGTAGCTTTTCTTTAACACAAGTTTTCATCAAGAATTTTATTGCCAATTTTTATATTCTGTGTTTCACTTTAGTGAGCGGCCTCTGAGGTGTTAGAAGCTAGCAAGCAGCCATCTAAATAGTATTGATTGCTCCTAACCCACCTGGAGCAGAAGAGAATTAAAAATATCAAAGGCATAAAGAAAATACAAGCCCAACAGACAGGAAAGGACCACATAATCTAGATACTACATCAGCATGAGACTTGAAGAAATAGATGGTGCCCAGCCACCCCCAATGACCTCCCTGACAAACCACCCAAAAAACCCAGTTCCATCTAGTCGGATCCAACTCCCTGATAGGGAATACAAAGTAGAGTCTCAGAGACAGAGGGACAAAATGGATGTGCCAAACTTAATCTCTATAAAAAAGACAAGACTTGATGGTCCAACAGACTGGAGGGTCCCCAGAAGACCTGACCCTCAAAACTGAAACCATTCACAAAGCCAACTCTTCAGATAATGATTAGACTGGACTATAAGACATAAAATGATAATGGAGAAGGATGTGCTTCTTAATGTAAGCAGATAGACAAAGCTAACTAGGCAGCTCCTATCCAGAGGTGAGATGAGAAGGCAGAGAGAGACAGGAACTGGTAAGTAGACAAAAGAACTACAGGATGGAAAGGAGGAGCCTGCTGTCGTGTGTTAGGAGAGCAGCTAGAATTACATAGCAGTGTGCATGTAAGTTTTTGTTTGATAAATTAACTTGGGTTGTAAATTTCACTTAAAGCATAATACAATGTTCTTTTAAAAAAGAATTTTATTGCTCCTTTCTTGCCTGTTTAGTATTCCCACAACCCACCACACTGCCACGTTTACATGCAGCCCTCTAAAGTAAGGAGTACAGCATCACAGCTACGATATTGGCATTGACTCGGTCAAGACACAGAACATTTCTGTCACCAGAAAGATGTCTTGTGCTGCCCTTTTACAACTACCCCTATTTCCCACCCTCACCTTAATCCCTGGCACCCACTGATCCGGTCTCCACTTCTATAATTTGTTATTTCAGCAATATTCTATAAATGGAATCACACAGTAAAAAAAAGAAAAAGGTGAATAACCCAATTAAGTGATGGGCAAAGGAGATGGGCAGACACTTCACTGGAGAGGACATCCAGGCAGCCAAAAGACACATGAGAATATGCTCATGATAACTAGCTATCAGACAAATCCAAAGCAAAATTACAATGAGATATTATCTCACCCCAACAAGGTTGGCTAAGATCCCCCAAACACAAAACAACAAATACTGGAGAAGCTGTATAGAGACTGGAACTCTCCCATACTCCCGGTGGTATTGTAAAATGATACAACTCTTTGGAAAGCAATCTGGTGCTTCCTTAAAATGCTAAAAATAGATATGCCATTTGATCCAGGAATTCCACTACTTGGAATTTATCCTTCAGAAACAAAGGCTGTCACACAAACAGATACATGTATATGAATGTTTATTGCAGCACAGTCCACGATATTTAAAAGATGGAATCAACCCAGATGCCCATCAACAGATGAATGGATAAACAAACTATTGTATATACACTCCGTGGAACACTACATTGTGATAAAAAAAACAATGTAGATTTTAGAAATCATCTCACAGCATTGTTTCAATTGGAAGATACTATGCTGGGTGAAATTAGTCAGTGTCAGAAGGACAAATATTATATGAGAACTCTGTTACAAGGACTTAAAAATAGAATTATCGACAAAAGAAAATAACTGATGGCTACAGGGGCTGGGGGGCTAAGGGTTTATCGTAAATGAGATAGCTGATAGATGTTAGAAATTTTTAAGAAGTTGTTATAATAAATAAATTAATTAATTAAAAAAAAGAAAGAGAGAAATTATCACAGTCCAGGAGGTTGAGTCCAGATTCAAGGAGAGCATCTTAGCACAGGAACCTCAGGACCAAAGAAGGTATTCTGCTCTTGGTGCTGCTTTCTCGGTGGTATGAGGTTCCCAACTTACCCTGCTCGCTTCTCTCCCCTACATCCTATAAGCTGTTAGTTTGAGTCCTGCCTTACAAATACAGCTGCCCTCCGTTTTCCCTTATCAACATCACAGAGGCAGGATTCACAACACAGGAGACAAATTGCGCTGTACTGGGACTCATAGCCAATTCAATACACATGTTTTTGGGGGGACACAATGCAATCCATGACACTCTCCTTACTCACCTGATCTGGCCCACAAAGACTTTTTCTTTACCTGAAGATAATGGAAATATTGAAAGGAAGATATTTTGATGTCACTCAAGATATCAAACATGACATGATGACAGCTCTGATGGCCATTCCAGAAAAAGAGTTCCAAATTTGCTTTGAAGTGTGGGCTAGGTGATGACATCAGTGTAAAGCTTCCCAAGAGAAGCACTTCGAAAGGTGACCTGAGTGATATTCATCAGTGAGGTATGTAGCAGTTTTCCGAGAATGAGTTTGCAAACTTAACTGACAGTCCTCCTTTGGTCAGTAATGATGTTGCAACAATTCTAGGTCACTGAAGACTTAACTACACATAGCTGAAATGGAAACCAAATCACTCACATTCAGAAAGTCTCCTTTCGGTTGAGTAGAGGAAAATATCAATTCAAATGAGATGTTTTTTTAACTGAGGAGTTTGAAATTTTATAATTTGTTCAGCATGTGTGTACAGTAGAAAAAAGTTTATTAAATATCTATAAATCTTCCTTTTTAACATTTTTTTTTCTTTTTTTTTGAGTGTGTGGTAGTCAGTAAGGTTAAACTGACATCCATAACTTGTTGAATCTGACTTGTAGTTCTAGACAACTTGTCTAGTATAATATTCTTCTAGCAAGTTACTGATATGATAGAACATTTTCTGAATTTAAAAATGATGATTTTGCTATATAAAAAGATATGTGCAGCATACTTTGATGTACTTTTTTCACCTAAAACATACAACAAAACTGTATTTCATTTTAGACAGTAAGTGAAAACAAAACTGAGTTATTAGCCCAGTTAAAAAGGGACTACAGGCAGGTACAAAACTTTAAGGGTTCTGCCAAGAAAACAAGCACCTTTAACCATTGTTTAACAATATCTTCAAACTGGATGTATAATCTATTACCATTAACTGCTTCAATAACTTACTTTCAGACGGATCCTATTTACCTTCAAAAATCACAGCAAAGTTTATATTTAATTTCACTGTGAAAAAAACGATTCAAAATGAATCATTTTATTTGAATTTTCCTCTCTATTGTTGTTGTTAGATGCTGTTGAGTCAGTTTCTTCTCAGAGAGACCCAGTGCACAACAGAACATTAAGCTCATTGTTGCAGCCACAGTGACAGTCCATCTTATTGAGGATCTTCCTCTTTTTCTATGGCCCTCTACTCTGCCAAGCATGGTGTCCTTCCCCAGATACTGATTCCTCCTGACAACATGTCCAAAGTATGTAAGACACAGTCTCAGCGTCTCTGCTTCCAAGGAGCACTCTGGTTGTACTTCCAGAACAGATCTGTTCGTTATTTTAGCAGTCGATGCTACATTTAATATTCTTTCCCAACACCAAAATTCAAAGACATCAATTCTTCTTCTGTCTTCTTATTCACTGTCCAGCCTTTACACGTGTGTAATGCAGTTGAAAATACCATGGCTTGGGTCAGGTGAACCTTAGTCTTCGAGGTGATATCCTTACTCATTAATACTTTGAAGTCCTTTGCAGTAGATTTTCCCAGTGAAACACATCTTTTGACTTGTTGACTGCTGCTTCTATGGGCATTAATTGTGGAACCAAGTGAAGTTATACCCTTGATAACCTCAATCCTTTCTCCATTTATCGTGATGATGCTTACTGGCCCAGTTGTGAGGATCTGTGTTTTCTTGATCCATACTGAAGGCTGTGGTCTTTGATCTTGACCAGTGTTTCAATTCCTCTTCTCTGTCAGCAAGCAAGACGGTGTCACCTGCATAACACAGGTTGTTAATGAGTCTGTCTCCAATCCTGATGCCTCCTTCCTCTTCATATAGTCCAGCTTCTTGGATTATTTGCTCATCACACAGATTGAGAAGGTATAGTGAAAGGATACAACCCTGATGCACACCTTTCCTGACTTCAAACTGTGCAGTTGTCGCCTTGTTCCATTAGCGTGACTGTATCTTGATCCATGTACAGATTCCTTGTTAGCACATTAAGTGTTCTGGAATTTCCATTCTCTGCAATGTTATCCATAATTTGTTATGATCCTCACAGTACAATGCTTTTGTCTACTCAATGAAATACATCTTTCTTGTGTTCTCTGATTTCAGGAAGATCCATCTGACATCAGCAATGATATCCCTGTTTCACATCCTCTTCTGAATCCAACTTGAATTTCTGACAGTTTCTTGTCAACATACTGTTGCAGTTGCTTTTGAATAATTTTGAGCAAAATTTTACTTGCATATGATATTAATGATATTTTTTAGTAATTTCCACACTCAGTTTGATCACCTTTCATGGAAATAGGCATAAATATGGATCTCTTCCAGTCGGTTGACCAGGTAGCTGTCCTTCAAATTTCTTGGCATAGACAAGTGAGCACTCCTAATACTGTATCCATTTGTGGAAACATCTCAAATGATATCCCGTCAGTTCCTGGAGCCTTGGTTTTTGCCAGTACCTTCAATGCAGCTTCAAATTCTTCCTTCAGTGCCAACAGTTCCTGATGTTATGGTTCCCCTTGAAATGGTTGAACACCGACCATTTCTTTCTGGTATAATGACTCTGTGTATCCCTTCCATCTTCTTTTGATGCTTCCTAAGTCATTCAATATTTTCCCTGTGAAATCTTTCACTATTGCAACTTGAGGCTTGAATTTTTCCTTCAGTCTTTCAGCTTGAGAAATGCAGAAAGTAGTCTTCCCTTTCGGTTTTCCATTTCAACTCTTGCACATGTCATTACAACACTTTATTTTGTCATCTTGAGCTACCCTTTGAAATCTTCTGCTCAATTCTTTTACTTTGTCATTTCTTCCTTTTGTTTTAGCCACTTAATGATCAAGAACAAGTTGCAGAGTCTCTTCTGAAACCCAGCTTAGTCTTCTCTTTCTTATCTGTCTTTTTAATGACTTTTTGCTTTCTTCATGGATGATATCTTGATGTCATTCCACGGTTCATCTGGTCTTCTGTCATTAGTGTTCAACACATCAAATCTTTTCTTGAGATGATCTCTAAACCGAGATGTGATATACTCAAGATCATGCTTTGGGTCTCATGGACTTGTTCTAATTTTCTTCAGTTTCAGTTTGAACTTGCAAATGAGCAGTTGATGGTCTGTGCCGCAGTCAGCACCTGGTCATGTTCCAACTGCTGATATGGAGCTTTTCCATTGTCTTTTACCACAGATGTAGTCACCTTGATTCTTGTGTATTCCGTCTGGTGAGGACCATGTGTTTGGTCGCTGTGCTGGTGACAAAAGTTATTTGCAGCGAAGAAGCCATTGGTTTTTCAAAATTCTATCATGCAATCTCCAGCATTATTTCTATCATCAAGGCCGTATTTTTAACTGCTAATCCTTTGTTTCTGATCTTTGCATTACAATCGCCAATAACTATCCATGAATCTTGATTGAATGTCTGCCAATTTTGGACCAAGAAGCTGATAAAATCTTCAGCTTTGTAATCTTTGGCCTTAGTTGTTGGTGCCTAAATTTGAATAATAGTCATATTAACTGGCTTTCTTTTTTTTTTTTTTTTTTATTTAACATAACTGAGTAAAAATGTACATTCACATGTAAATTTACATGCCCCCCTATATGCAGCTTCCACTGCTCTCCCTGTCCGGTGACTGCACACTATTCCTCTCTGCTCCATACATGTCTCATCCTCCCAACAGTCTCCTTTCCCCTCCTCTCCATCCACTCCCCTTCCTCCAGCCAGAGGTCAGCAAGATGATATCCTATAGATGTATAGAACCATAAAGTGCTTCCAACATATGGTTACTCTGCATTGCCAAGTCCATTCCATTCCTGTCCAAAGAGTGGACTTTTGTTATAATTTATGGGAACGGGCAGCATCAGGGCCGGGGGCCATGCTCTCAGAGGAACCCCCAAACCGCTGGACCATCAATTGAGGTCTTTTAGTGGAGATCTCATGTTGCACCTCTTTTTATTCTTGTGTTGCCAGTGAGGCTCCTCTCTGTGAGCTCCGTCATGGCTATCACTGGTGGTGTAACTGGCTTTCTTTATAAGCATATGGATATTATCGTATCACTGACAGCAATATACTTCTAGAAAGACCTTGAAATTTTTTTTAATGGGGAGCACATCGCTCCTCTTCAAGTTTTCATTCCCAGCATGGCAGACCACATGATTGTCTGATTCACAGTGGTCAATAGTGTTCCATCTGACATCACTGATACCTAGAATATTGATGTTTATGCATTCCATTTCATTTTTGACAATTTCTAATTTTCCTAGATTGATACTTCATACATTCCATGTTCCAGTCATTAATGGATATTTGCAGCTGTTTCTTATTATTTTGAGTTGTAACACATCAGCAAATGGAGATCCTGAAGGATCTCCTCCAGCCATGTCATTCAGGTTGACTTGACTTTGAGAAAGCAGCTCTTCTACAGTTGTCTTTTCTGTGTCTTTCAACCTGGAGGGCTCATTTGAAGCACATATCTAATAGTGTTCTGCTGCTATTCATAAGGTTTTCCTTAGGTAATTTCTTTTCAGAAGTAGAGTTCAAGGTCCTGCCTGTCTGTTTTAGTCCAGAAGCTCTGCTGAAATCTGTCCATCATGGGTAACCCTCCTGGTATCAAAGCACTGGTGGCATAGCTTCCAGTATCACAGCAATATGCAAGGTCCCACAGTATGACAAACAGACAGACGTGTAGGGGCTTCCTCCCTATAGAAGCTAAATTGTGACACATAATTTTATATGTGAACTGTAATTTTAACTTCTAACATATTTATATGGCTATTACAATATTCTGTTTTATAATGGAACAGAAGGAAGTAAATTAACAAAGATCAAATCCTGCTTTATTTCTGAAGTCTTCTTTTAGGACTTCACCCTCCCCTAAAACCATTTATGCTGCTCTCATAATGGCAAGAAGATCCTGGTGGTATAGTGGTTAAGAGCTGTGGCTGCCAAAAAGGTTGTCAGTTCAAATCTATTGGTGCTTCTTAAAACTTTATGGGGCAGTTTTACTGTGCCCTATAGGGTCACTATCAGTTGATATCAACTTGACATCAGTGGAAGTGCGATAAAAGCAATTGTGATATTAATAATAAATATTACTGTTTTTGTTTCTACACTAATACTAGCACTACATTTCTATGCTTGGCTATGTAGATGTCTGTGGTTAGTATATTTGGATAAATAGAATGGAATTTAATTAGTATGCCTATGAAAGGGACAGAAATGGAGAGTCTAAGAAAGAAAAAAAGGGATTAACATGAGAAAGTTTAGAGATTCTTTAGGAAAAGATCCTAGGGAGATATTTAAAATACTGTACTCAATAAGGAATTTTAGGTTGAAGTGATTCCTGTGTGATTTAAGTGTTCCTTGGTCACACAAACAATTACGCAATTGACCATTAGCTGAAAAGTTTGTATTTTGTCCCTGATCACCTTGGACAAGGGGCCTAGTGATCTACTTCTGAAAGATCTCAGCCCTGAAAAACCCTATGATACAATTTAAGTAAACTCTTCAGAGTCTTCTACAAAATATTTAGAAATAGAGTATGAAAGAACTCCTTTTTCAAGATTTAAAACTATTGTTTTTTTCTGCTTGACTTTTAGCAGGAGTTGAAATTAGAAGTTATTCAACATCCAACACCTGGATTGCACATTATTCATTTTACATTTAATATTTTATTATTGAGATGACAGATTGTGTTTTATTAATTTTTTAATCTCTAGTCCAATCAAAATGACTACAATACAGAAGTTAAGTAAATATTTCTTGACTGAATTAAAAAAAAGAATTAAAAAAAAAGAAAGAATGATAGAGGAAGGAGAAAGAAGTACAAGAATGAAGTTCCAGGTAACCATTGAAAGATGGTGGAGTAGACACAGGTCTCCTCATTTCCCTCTGAGAACTAAGGCCTGGAATGATATGTATATAGAGCACTCAACATTTGAGGAGCCTTAGGACCTAGCATATTTGACTAGGCACCAGTGTCAGACTAATCTTCCACTTTCAAAAACAAGCCAGTGGCTGTCTAACCTCCGTTTCTGAAGTTTCACAGTATCAGAGAACTGCAGCTTCTGTGAACGGCTGGTAACATACTTTCATTATCAGCTGGAGGGTAGAGTCTGCTGCTCCTGACTGCCTTTTCAGGCCAGCAAGTTGGACAGCTCCTAGTTCAACAACTGGACAGCTTCCCACATAGAAGTGAAGTTTACATTTAAGGCTGAAAGGCCTATGTATTTGCCTGGAGATCTGTCTGTTGAGAGGCATGGCATCTTTTTCTCCCACACTTCTCTGACACCATATTGTAGGGTTGGCTGACAGCCCCCAGTTTCTCCATAAGTTGGGCATTGTCTTTGGTACCCAGTAAGCAGAGACTTCCACCCCAGAGAGTGGACCTGGGGCAAATCACTAGAATATTAGAGACAGCTGGTGAACAACACTTCCTTTAGATCTAGTACTAGAGAAATGTAACAGTGTCTAAATGACACACAGGCGGCAGATCATAATTCATCATTTAAAGGAACAGACTTCAAATTCTCCAGAAAATTCCCAAATTAAGGAATCAAAAAATTTCCCAGATGAGGAAACTTTTTTGACTTTATTGGAGACCAAATACAAAAGATTTACATATAGTACCATCCTAGAGATTAAACAAAATGTAGTGGAACAAAATGAAAAGTTTAGTAAGCTATTTGAACTGATGGGACATCAACAATCTGAAATATATCAGATCAATAACAAAATTATAGAGTTGGAAAATTCTATTCAAAGCCAAAAGAGTAGGACTGAACACATAGAAGTTAGACTCAGTAAACTTGAAGACACAGCAACTGACACCAGCACTCATGAGGAGAAATCAGAGAAAAGAAATAAAAAAAAAACCCAAAAATTAAGAAACATGTGGGACTCCATTAAGAGGAATAATTTACATTAAATTGGAGTTCCTGAAGATAGGGAATAAATGACAATATAGAGAGTATTGTTGTAGAGATGATGACAGAAAACTTTCCTGAGATTATGAACAAAGAGAACATAGGTATCTAAGATGTTTATTGAGCACCACAAAAGCTAGACCCCAAAGGAAAGACACGAAGGCTTATTATAATCAAGCTGAATAAGTTAAAAGATTAATCAGATGCTTCTGAAGGCAACAAGGCTCAAAGCAAAGCTAACACTCTGAGGAAAACCCTGTAGACATTTGTCTGGCTTTTCTGCAGAAACAATGCTGGCTAGAAAACAGTGGGCAGACACATTCAAAGCCCTGAATGAGAAGGACTTCCATTCAAGAATTATTTATCCTGCAAAACTGTCTATCAAATATAGCGGTGAAATTAACACTGTTGAAGATAAAGAGAAATTTAGAGACTTCATATAAATTAAACAAAAATTACATGAAATATTGAAAGAAGCTCTCCCCTTAGAAAGACAGAACCATTAAATGTATATTTAAGGCGACAATTCAGGACACATCATCCAAAGCTCTAACCAATTATGGAAGTCACAAAACTTCATCAAAGCTACAGTATTATAATGAGTGAATCTGTGATCATATCACGACAACTATAGTACCACCACATTAAAAGGGGGATGCACTACAATAGCTATAGTTGTTTTAGATGTAGAGGAAGTTTAAGAGTTATGCAGTAGTTAAAATTGAGTTTAATCTCAGTATGTTAAGGGAGATAATGCATGTAGCCATAAAGCAAATTAACAAGTATCAAAATAATAAATGCAATACAGGAGTCTCAACAAACACAAAATCAACACTGAAACAACAACCCATAAAGAAGAATGCCCCAGAACAGAACATTAAGAGCAACATAGAAAACACCAACATAAAAGTAAATACATCAAAATGATGACACTAAGCACATGCCTATCAATAATTACACTGAATGTAAATCGACTGAAAGCTCCAGTTAAGAGACAGTGAGTGACACACTGGATCTCAAGGCATGACCCATCTATATGTTACTTACGAGAAACACACCTTAGACTTAAAGATATGAACAAATTGAAAATTAAAGGATGGAATAATCTATACCAAGGTAACAATACACACAGAAGAGCAGGTGTGGTAATACTAATCTCAGATTAGTATTAATGGAAAATCCACTATTGTGGACAAGGATGGTCCCTATTTATTGCTGAAAGGTACAATACTCAAGCAGGACTGAACTTCATTAAATATTTATGCACCCAATGCCAGAGCACCTAAATACATTGAACAAATACTGAGAACATGGAAAAATGAGATACATCATTCCATAACAGTAGTTGGAGACTTCAACACTCCTCTTTCAGTTATGGGTAGATCATCCAGAAAAAAACCTCAGTAAAGATACAGAAGATCTTAGTTCAACAATCAATCAACTTGACCTTATCGACAGATACAGATCTTTTCATGCATCAGCTGATAAGTACCCCTCTTTTCCAGTGCACATGGAACATTCTCCAGAATAGACCATATATTAGGCCATAAAGCAATTCTCTATAAAATCCAAACCATTGATGGACCATAGAGCTATAAAAGTTTAAATGAATAACAGAAAATTCATAGGTAGAAATTCAAATTTATGGACAATGAACAATACTTTGCTGCAAAAGCCTTGGGTTATAGTGGAAATTAAGGACAAAACAATTTATGGAATCAAATGAGAATGAAAACACACCCTATCAGTGTCTATGGGATATAAGAAAAGCAGGGCTCAATGGTCAGTTTGTCTCTGTAACTGCACACTGACTTGTTCAATCTCTTCCTTTGTGATAGAATTATTAAGTTGTTCTACTATTCTGGAGAATGTTCCATGTGCATTGGAGAAGAAAATGTACTTATCTGCTGATGGATGAAAATATCTGTATATGTCAGCAGGTCAAGTGTGTTGATTGTTGCAGTAAGATCTTCTGCATCTTTGCTGAATTTTTTTCTGGATGATTTACCCATAACTGAAAGGGGAGTGTTGAAGACTCCAGAGAGAAAAAAGGGCCCAAATTAAAGAATTAATCTTAGAGCTTGAACAAGTAGAGAGCAATGGAAGAACTCCTTAGGCACCAGAAGAAAGCAGATTATAAGGATAAGAGCAGAACTAAATGAATTAGAGAATAGAAAAGCAATTGAAAATATTAACAAAACCAAAAGCTTGTTCTTTGAAAAGATCAACAAAATTAAGAAACCACTGGCTAAAGTTACAAAAGAAAAACAGCAGAAGATACAAGTAACTTAATTAAGAAATGAAATGGGAGTCATTAAAACAGACCCAGCTGAAATCAAAAGTATCATAACAGTATACTATGAAAGGCTGTACTCTAACAGGTTTGAAAACCTAGGGAAAATGGACAAATTTCTAGATTCATATCACTCACCAAGATTATCACAAGAAGTAGATCAACTTAATAAATTGGTCACAAAGGAAGAGATTGAACAAATCATTAAAAATCTACCAACCAAAAAAGTCCTGGCCCATATGGCTTCACCACAGAATTCTACCAAACTTTTAGAGAAGAGTTAACTCTGATTTTATTGAGGTTATTTCACACCATAGAAAGGAATGGAGGACTCCCAAATTCATTCTATGAAACCAGAATAACCCTGATAGCAAAGCCAGGGACGGATCCCACAAAAAAGAAAATTATAGGCCAATATCACTCATGAATCTAGATGAAAAAATCTTCAACAAAATTCTAGCCAATAGAATTCAACAACATATTAAAAAAATAAAATCATTCATCACGATTTTCATTCCAGTGATGCAAGACTGGTTCAGCATAAGAAAAACAATTAATGTAATCAACCACGTTAATACCACAAAAGAGAAGAATCACCTGATTTTGTCAGTTGATGAAGAAAAAATGTTTGACAAAGTTCAACACCCATTCATTCTTAAAACTCTCAGAAAAATAGGAATAGAGGGGAAATTCCTCAACGCAATCAGTAACACCTATGCAAAGTCAACTGCCTTCATCACCCTGAATGGTGAAAGTCTGAAAGAATTCACTTTGAGAATGGAAACTAGACAAAGATGCTCACTCTCCCCTCTTCTATTCAACATTGTGAGGAGTTCTAGCCAGAAAAATTAGACAAGACAAAGAAACAAAGGGCATCTGTATCAGCAACAAAGAAGTTAAATCTCCCTCTTTGCAGATGATATGATTGTTTATTCAGAGAATCCAAAGGAATCCACAAGTAAACTATTGGAACTAATAAAAGAGTTTAGCAAAGTAATGGGATACAAGATAAACATAAACAAATCAGTAGGATTCCTTTATCTTGACAGTGAGATTATCATAGAAGAAATCACCAAATCAATTCCATTTACTATAGCCCCCAAGAAAATAAATTACCTAGGAATAAATCTAACTAGAGAAATAAGAGATCTTTACAAAGAAAACTACAAGACCTTACTACAAGACACTAAGAGAGACTTACATAACTGGAATAATCTACCCTGCTTATGGATAGAAAGACTCAACATTGTGAAAATGTCTATTTTTCCTGAAGCAATCTACCTATATAATGTAATCCCAATACAAATTCCAGTGACATTTTTTAATGAGATGGAGAAACAAATGATCAACTTTGTTTGGAAAGGGGAGAAACCCCAGATAAGTAAAGCACTACTGAAGAAGAAGAACACATTGGGAGGCCTCTCAGAACTTGACTTTAGAACCTATGACACTGCCACAGTAGTCAAAACAGCCTGGTTCTGGTACAAAAAGAAATATGTAGACTTATGAAATATATAGACTTATGAGTTGAGACACCAGAGATGCCACCATCCTGCTATGAACAGTTGATATTTGACAGAAGTCCTAAGATTTTAAACTGGGACAAGAACAGTCTCTTTAACAAATGGTGCTGGCATAATTGGAATCCATCTGCAAAAAAATTGAACAAAGACCCATATTTCACACCTTACACAAATTGGATAAAATACCTAAATATAAAATCTAAAACAATAATGCTCATCCAGGATAAAATAGGATCAAGAATGGAAGTTTTAATACACAGTGCAGACAGACTTCAAAATCTGACAAAGCACATTCAACAGAAAAGAGATAAATGGGAACTATTAAGAATCAAACACTTTGGCTCATCCAAAGACTCCATCAAAAGACTTAAAAGACCTCCTACAGAATGGGAGAAAATATTTGGCAACTCTATGTCAGACGGATGTTGGATCTCCATGGTTTATAAAGTATTAAAAAATATCAACAAGAAAAGGATAAATAATCCAATTAAGCAATGGGTAAAGGAGATAGACATTTCTCTAAAGAGAATATCCAGGCAGCTGAACAACACATACAGAATTGCTCACAGTCACAAGCTATTAAAGAAATTCAAATCAAAACCACAATGAGATACCGTATCACCCCAACAATGTTGGCCATGATCCAAAAAAACACAGAATGACGAATGCTGGAAAGGCTATGGAGGAATTGGAACTCTCCTCCACTGCTGGTGAGATCACAAAATGGTGTAACTTCTTTGGAAGATAGTCTGGTGCTTCCTTAAAAAGCTGGGGATAGATATACCATCTGATCCCGTAATTCCACTGCTCAGAATTTATCCTTCAGAAGCAAAGGTTGTCACACGAATAGACACATGTAGACGAATGTTTGTTGCAGAACAGTCCACAACAGCAAAAAGTTGGAATCAACCCCAATTCCCATCAATAGATGAATAGATAAGCAAACCATGGTACATATACTCAATGGAACATTATGCTATGACAAAAAACAATGAGAATTTTAGAAGACATCTCATAACATGGTCTCATTTGGAAGAGATCATGTTGAGTGAAATCAATCAGTGTCAAAAGGACAAATTTTGTATGAAACCCCTGTTATAAGGACTTAACAAGAGAATTATCCATAAAATTGGCTACATCGGTAGGTGGGTGGCTGAGGGTTTATCATAGATGAGATAACTTATAGATATTAGAAATTTTATTGTTTTACTGTCATTAATAAAAAAATAAAAAGTAAAAACAAAAAAAAAAAAAACCCCAAAACAAATGAAGTTCCAGAAAATGACATAAATAGATTTTGAAGCAGAACATGTGTCTTCATTTGAGCTTCCAGTTGGCTATTTTTTGCCTGTGCAAGGAAGCAGTAGATACAGCTTCAATTTTACCACTTTGCAAAACATAAGCAGTAATATCTAAATTTGCCATTCTGAAATATTGAGGGATTCAGATGACATAAACCCTAAAAAGTCATTGCCATTGAATCAATTCTGGCTCGTAGTAACCATACAGACAGAGTACAACTGCCCAATAGAGATTCCAAGGAGGACCTGGCAGGTTTGAACTGCTAGCTTTTTGGTTAGCAGATGTAGCTCATAACCACTATACTACCAGGGTTTCCTCAGACAATATAATGCAATTAATTGGAAAAATTATGGTGAGTCTGTCTTACACTTCCTCCAAGAAAAAGTCAGCCAAATTGATTAGAATGTCCTCCCCCCACCGGCCCTTTGTTTTATGGAAATATGTCATTTTACAAAGCACATCCACTTCTAAATCATACTTCCTTTCACTGACTGTATACAGATTCTGTCTTTTCTCATCTCTTCCCAGCTGTGTCCAACTACTCTGACCCTTTCTTCTCTTAATACTAATAAGAAATTTTGTTATCATCATAAATTACATTGTTAAGGAGGCAAACTGTGATAGATTCTCAGAAAAATAACCCAGTATATGCAGCAACTGGGTAAAGTAAGAGTTTCTACAGCTGAGGAACAGAGGAATGGATTGGAATCTTTGAGAATTTAGAGATGCTCTAAAGAGAATGGAAATACTGACATAGTAGTTAAGCGACACTGCTGCCAACCGAATGTCAGCAGTTTGAATCTATCAGGTATTCCTTGGGAACTCTATAGGACAGTTGTACTCTGTCCTATAGGATCACTATGAATCAGAATTGACTCAATGGCAATGTTTTTTTTTCTATAGAGAATGTATTTCCTTTATATGCTTAACTGAATCATAACTGCATTAGAATAAAAAGTACAAGTTAAATAGGCATACATTTTTATAGGATTTTAAAAATAAGAGTGAAGAGTTATGCTCTTTGTGGTTTTCAGCTGAGATTTAATATTGTGTGTGAGAGCTCAAATGATGTCGATTGGAATAAATCTGAAGTGATCAAAGTCATGGAGCTCTTAAATAAGCAAGCCTAATTTTCCAGCGTTCAGCCAGCATTCAATTCCATTATCACGTCTGAAAGAAATAGTGTAGAAATCGATGTGGAATTTGAAAGGAGGGAGAAAATAATGTGTAATAATTGTTTTATCTCCTTGAGGAATGCTACAATACAAAAACTTCTATAGTCTGTATTTCTGTTCCATTAGTTTCCAATATTATAGTGAGGATTAACTTTTTTTCAGGTAGCATTACTAGATTAATACTTTCATTTTTCTGTTTCTACACTGTGATACAGGTTTTCCATTTTGTAACATTTCTGGTCTTCGTTTATACTGTTTATTTCTTATTAAAAACCTTAGTTCAAAGGCTCATTCCCCCATCACTGTCTACAGTAATGGTCTGCTTACAGGTCTTCTGACCTCTAGAATCTCTTCTGGTTATCTGTTATTTATAAGGTTGATTAATATTATTTTTCTCTTATATATAATGATGAAAATGTCTTCCCCCTGGTCAAAAGTTACCTACATTGAAAACACATATCGAGTATACTGCAAGTCTTTGGTCAGTGCTCAGGGTTCACAAATCTTAAGTTTTAAGCATATTTTGGTCAGTGTTCTTCTCCCAAACTCCGTGATCCATTCGTTATGATCACTTACTATAAATTCATGTGCATTTTACCTTCTTCACCTGTGTTCACAAGATACTGTGTTATGGAGAAGCTGGAATTAAATCTTTCTAAAAATCTAGTTATCATTCTAAGGGTAAGCTATAAACTTCTGAGGAAAATTACCTAAGTTTCACTTAAAATGTAAATACCTTTCATCTTCAAACAGCTGTAACAAAGTTTTTAATTTATATTTTTAATGAATGGGTCTCATTCTCAATAGGTGAGTATAAGGAATTAATACTACTTTATATGTCCAATACAGTGACTCAGTGACTCACAAATGTAGTTGTCAGCCTCTAGTAAGAATACTGTTTGATAAAAATCAGTTACATCAGTCCTCTAGGGCTGCTGAAATAAATAACCAAAAATTGAATGGCTTAAAGTGACAGAACTTAACTTTTTCAGACTTTTTTGAGGTCTGAAATGGTGGTATTAGCAAGCCCATGATCCTTCCGCAGGCTCTAGAAGATTCATCCTTGTCTCTGTTAGGTTCTTACAACCTCAGGCATTCCTTGGTTTACAGGTGCAGCATATGTCCAACTTCTACCTCCATTGTCACAAAACATTCTTCTTTCTGTGCATCCATCTGTGTCCCTTTTCTTTTATAAATGCAATAGCATAGATGTTTTAGTCACCTGGTACTACTCTAACAGAAAACACTGTGAGTGGAAGTCTTCATGAAGAGAATCTTTATTGTCACAGTCTGGTAAACCACAAATCCATTTACGAGTTAAAGGTTCATTCAAAAGGAGAAATTATCACAGTCTAGTAGGCTGAATCCACACTAAAGGAGAGCATGTCTGCATAGGAACCTCAGGTCCACAGGACGTGCTCTGCTCTCGGTGCTGCCTTCTTGGTGGTGTGAGGTTCCCAACTGATTCTGCTCACTTCTCTCCCTTATGTCCCACATCTAGTAACTTGATTCCAGCCTCACCAACGTAACTGCTGTCCGTTTTCCCTCATCAACATTACAAAGGTAGGATTCACAATACATGGGAGGAATGGTACCGTATTAACTCACTGCCATTGAGCTGGGTCTGACTAATAGTGACCCTAGAGGTCAGGATAGAACTGCTCCATGGAGTTTCCAAGGAGCATCTGGCAGATTTGAATCGCCGATTTTTGGTTAGCAGACGTAGTACTTAACCCGCTATTCTGGCAGCATTTCCTTGGGAATCATATACAAGTCAAATCAACACATACATTATTGAGGGACACCATACAATCTATGGCAACAGATTAGGCACAAATTTCTTCAATGTAACTTTTATCATAAACTTTTGTCAGTTAACTGATAACATCTTCAAAGGCTCTATTTCCAAAGAAGGTCACATTCACAGGTGTAGGTGTGAGGGCTTCAACATACCTTTTGGGGTACACAGTTAATAACTAACACCTTCCAAAATGTGAATACTTGGAGTATGTCACAAAGTTTTCTGTTTGTTGTGGCTAGTATCTCATGTATGGTTTGTTGTTGTTAGGTGCTGTTGATACAGTTATGACTCATAGCAACCCTACACACAACAGAATGAAACATTGCCTATTCCTGCACCATGCCCACAATTGTTTATATGCTTAAACTCATTTTGCAGCCACTGTATCAGTCCATCTTGTTGAGGATTTTTTTTTTTTTACTGATCCTCTACTTTACCAAGCATGATGTCCTTCTCTGGAACTGATCCCTCTTGGGAACATGTCCAAGGTATGTGTGATGCTGTCTCACCATACTTGCTTCCAAGAAACACTGTGATTGTACTTCTTCTGGAACAGATCTGTGTTTGGCAGTCCATGGTATATTCAATATTCTCCAACACTAAGATTCAAAGGCATCTATTCTTCTGTGTTCCTCATTCACTATGCAACTGTTATTTGCAGATGATGTGATTAAAAATCCTTGTCTTTGGTGAGGTGCACCTTAGTCTTGAACCTGACATCTTTATTTTTAAACACTTTTAAGAGGTATTTTGCAGTAAATTCTCCCAATGTAATGTGTCTTTTGATTTTTTGACTGCTGCTTCCATGGGCGTTGGTTATGGAACGAAGTAAAATGAAATCCTTGACAACCTCAATCCTTTCTCTCTCATGATGTTGCTTACTGGTCTAGTTGTGCATATTTTTGTTTTCTTGACATTGAGATATAATCCATACTGAAAGCTGTGATCTTTGATCTTCACCAGTAAGCATTTCAAACCCTCATCACTTACAGCAAGCAAGGTTGTGTCATCTGCATAATTCAGATTATTAATGAGTCTTCCTCCAATCCTGATGCCTTGTTCTTCTTCATATATTCCATCTTCCTGGATTATTCATTCGGCATACAGATTGAAAAGCTATGGTAAAAGGGTACAACCCTGACAAACATCCATCCTGACTTTAAACCACGTGGTGTCCCCTTCTTCTGTTTGCACAACTGCTTCTTGATCAGTGTACAGATTCCATATGAGCACAATTAAGTGTTCTAAAATTCCCATTCTCTGCAATGCCATCCATAATTTTTTTTTTTTTATGATCCACAGTCAAATGCCTTTGCATCATCAGTGAAACACAGGTAAACATCTTTCTGGTATTCTCAAATTGACAAAGAATTTGGGCACGTATGGCTTAAATGCAAAGATCTTCCTTTCTTTCAGCTTGAGAAATGAAGAACATGTTCTTTCATTTTGGTCTTCTATTTCCAGCTTTTTGCACATTTCATTATCCAACATCACAGCAACATGTGAACCCTCACATTACAACAAATTGACAAAGAAGTTGAGTCACATATGGCTTAAATGCAAGATCTATCTGACATCAGCAATGATATCCTTGGTTCCATGTCCTCTGCTAAGTCCAGCCTAAATTTCTGTTAATATAATACTGCAGCTACTTTTGAATGGTTTATAGCAAAATTTCACTTGCGTGTGATATTCATGATATTGTTTGGTAATTTCCTCATTTGATAGATCTCTTCCACTGGGTTGGTCAGTTAGCTGTCTTCCAAGTTTCCTGGCATAGAGGAGTGAGCACTTCCAGCACCACATATGTTTGTTGAAACATGTCAATTGATAAACCATCAATTCCTGGAGTCTTGTTTTCTACCAGCGCCTTGAACACAGCTTCAATGTCTTCCTTCAGTGTCTTCAGTTCCTGATTGTTTGCTACCTCTTGAAATGGTTGAAGATCAGCAAATTATTTTTGGTATAATGTCTCTGTGTATTCCTTCCATCTTCTTTTGATGCTTCTTGAGAGGTTTAATATTTTCCCTGTAGAATCCTTCACTACTGAAGCTCAAGACTTGAACTTGTTCTTCAGTTCTTTCAGCTTGAGAAACGAGGAACATGTTCTTTCATTTTGGTTCTATTTCCAGCTTTTTGTACATTTCATTATTCATTATCACAGCAACATGCAAGCCCTCACAGTACAACAAATTGTCAAAGAAGTTGGGACACGTGTGGCTTAAATGCAAAAAAAAAAAAATCTGTTGCTGTCAAGTCAATTCTTCTTCATAGAGACTCTATATAAATCAATTATAAAACTCCAATAATGCATATATCATATGTAAGTGAAAGTGATTGCAATGAACATATGTTTCAGAATAAATAAATTAGTGAATCAGTGAAGTGTGATTCTAAAGGCAATGCTAGTTTTCATTGATGCAGTAAAATTTCGTATAGGGTCGCTATCACTGGAATTACCTTTGTTTGCTTTGGACTTAATGCTTCGGAGAAATTTAAACTTATTTACCATTGATTTCTTCATACACAAATCTGAAGAAGTATTTTTTGAAGGCAAAATTTTAAAGTTAAAATATATCATTGATTTTTTATCACCTAGATAGTCCTGAGGCTTAGAAATACTAGTTTCTGCTTTATACCACATTTAAAATTTTTTAGCTTAATCATATTTATTCTACATTTTAAGTTGTATAACATGGAAATCTAACCTTGAACCCAGTGCAAATGTACCCTCTAGCTGAAGTCAGACTAATTTTTTTTTTTTTTTTATGGCAGGAGATAGAAAGCAGACAATAACACAGACAAAAATTTGGGGTAGAAAGTAACATATACAAAACTAGGCATTATCTTGTTGCTCCCTATGACACATGAGTTCCCTTAAAATCTTCTCTCTCTCTGTATATATAGGATATAGATATAGATATCTATATATACATATATATTTCAGAAGAAATTATATACAAATCATATGCAATTTAGAACCTATTTCTTCATTTCTTTTCTGGACCTTGCTAATACAATGATCTTTTGCTCTTTTTGCTGGTTTCCTGGTGAAAAAAGATATGCATTCACTTAATGTATATCTTTTGAGAATTAATAAACCAGGTACCATGCCAGGTCTACAGAAACAAATGTAAATAAATGGAAACCTTACAGGTGAGTAGAAATTAGCCAAAGGAAAATGTGCAAGATAATACATAGCACAGGAAGCAAACACGTTCAGTTTTTTTAAAAACTGGCAGATAAGGTACAGAATAGTGTTAAAGCATAGATGAATGGTAAAAATGAAGTAATGTTTTGTATTTAAGGCAATCTTATTCTATAGGTTTGCATTCAAAATGCTGTAGAATCTGATCAATTGAAGATATTTATTTTAAATGAGAGTCATATGTCAGATTTTAATTAAAACATTCTCTGGTTATAGGTAGAGGAAAGATTCAAAGGATACAGAGAGTAAACACTTCCAGAATGGTGTTATGGAGAGGTCCTCGGAACATTTCCTCAGTGAAACGAACATAACTGCCAAAAATTACTTTCAGCATACTAACAACAATGAAAACCAAAAAACAAACAACTATTTACAGTCCTTAGAATTGTCCTTAAGAGTATACAACAAATGAAGAAATGTTCGTTCAACAAAAATTCTCTAAATTTCTGTAAGAGCAGTGAGAATCTGAGGAATTTGAGCAATCACTCCCTCCTGTTCCTCCAGCTCAATGTGATAAAACTTCTCTATCCCTTATGAATGTGGCCAAGAATAAGTGACTCTCTCCCTTTCAAGATCCCAACCTAGGGTTACAATTTTTCCCTGGGAAGGGCAGGAGATGGGCGTTTCTCATCCTTTTCTCCAGCTCCATGCTGTAGAAACTTTATCCCAGGTAACTTCAGGTGAGAAAATTCCATCCAGCGCCAATTCAACAAGTTTTACCAGAAGCATGGCAGACCAAAATGACTTGAAGTTTTGTATAAATGGAGCAAACATGTGCCTATACCTCTAGAGTGAGAGGAGAGACAAGCTGTAAGACAAGTTTGTTCTTTATCTCTCTCTAAAGAAACTGGCTTTATTTAGAACGGAGTACAGAACGTTCAAGCCAAACAACACTTTCACAAACAATGGAGGCTTTGGTGTTGGACAATTTATAGTAGTCTGGTACTCGATGATAAACCAAATAGAACATTTGATCGATGATCAGTTTTGCAGACAGAACCAGAAGAAGACTCTTCTCGTGTCCCCAAAAGTATCTATGAAAAAGCCCCAGACTTCCATTTATATCAGACTTTGGACTGATTTATGCCCAATACAATAGTTAATTTTGAAAAATGTGTTAAGAGATACTGCTTGTTGCATAATAGGTAGAATTGTATTTGACAATAGCAGCTCAAAGGAAACAGGTAACAGTCAAGTTGCATTGAGTAAATAAATTATAACACATGGTAACTAAAATTTACAGGAAACAATGAAAAGAACAAAAATGATAAATAAGGAAGTTAACATAAAAAACTGTAAATATATACTTGTTCTTTCTTTTCTCAGCTTCTTTAAGAAACACAAACTTGTGCAGAGTAATAATTATAAAAAATATTTCACTGCTTGTAACATCTATAAACATAACTTGTGTTGCAGTGATAGCACAAACCAAGGAAAGAGGATATAGAATTATATAGAAGTAACATTTCTATGTTTCATTGGTAGTAAGTTGGCATATGTGAGACATAATTCTAATAAATTAAGACATGTAAACTCTAGAGTAACGTCTAAAATATCCACATCAGATAGGAAGAATACAGTGATTCATATTTACAGATGGAATAAGTTTGCATATAGAAAATCCTAAGCAGTTCACTAAGATGCTGTCGTAACAGTTTCAGCAATGTTTCCAGGTACGTAAGATAGTATATAAATATTAATTATTATATGTACCAGGCACTCCTTGGAAAATCTGCTGGGTAGTTTTACTCTGTTGTTGTGAGTTGGAATCGACTTTACGGCAATTTTTATGTTTTATTTTTTTGTAACTAAGTGTCTTAGAGGTAAAAAAACAATTTCTATAATTATAGCATGAAATGTGTAGGAACTGACTTAATGAAAGAAATGCTACATTTTTACCCACGAAACCACAAAAACTGTGGCAAGAAGTCAAAGAACTCCTAAATAAATGAAATATATCTCATGGTCGTGAATCAGAAAACATAATATCATTAAAAAGGAAATAATGCCCAATTGGTCTAAAGAGACAAAAGCTTCCCAGCTGACTTTTTTCTTGTTGAATAAATTCATCATAAATTAATAAATGTGAATAAAATTCATACAAAACTTCAAGGAACCCACAATAGCTAACACATATTATAAAAGTAAAAGTTGCAAGACTCATACTTCTCAAATTTAAAACTTAACTACAAAGCTATACTAATTAAAAAAAAAGTCCTAGTGCTATAAACAGAAGCATATGCCTTAATGGAGCAGACCTCATAGAAGACAGATAAGTCATCAAATTTATGGCACTGATTTTCATCAAGTGTATCAAGACAATTCAATGAGGCAAGAACTGTCTTTTCAATAAATGGTGTCAGAGAAACAAGATAGCTACATTTAAAACTACATTTAAAAGAATGAAGTTGTATCCCTTGCTTACACTAATCAACTCAAAACAAGAGCAATAACAAGAAAAAAAATTGAAAATATGTTACCAAGCCAAGCCAAAAGGAAAAAACAAACAAACAAACCCCCTGCTGTTGATTCTGACTCATAGTGAGTCTATGGGTAGAGTAGAACTATGCCGCAGAGTTTCTAAGGAGTGCCTGATTATAAGTACTTTATAGTTTTCTCTGAAATATTTAGAGCAGAATATATTACAGCCCTAAATATGTCACTTAAAACCATAAAACTCTTACGGGATAACATAGGCCTTTGGCAATGAATTCTTAGATATGACACAAAAATTATAACCAACAAAAGAAAAAAAAGACAAAATAGATTCGATGAAATTTAAAAATTGCTGTGAATCAAGGAACATTATCAAGAGAGTAAAAAGACAAATTCCAGAATGGAAGAAGCATTTTGCAGATCACATATCTGATACGGGAATAGCATCCAGAATATACAAAGAGCTCTACAAAACTACAACCAAGAGACAAACAACTCAGTCAAATGGTACAAAGTAGTTGAATAGACATTTTGCTGAAGAAGATACACAAATATCCAACAAACAAATGACAAGATAGTCAATGCCATCAGTGGCTGGAGAAATTCAAACCTAACCTACAATGAGAAACTATCTCACATCAACTTGAATCATATAATAAAAACAAAATTCACACAATGATGTGTTCATGGGGACATGGAAAAATTGGAACCATTGTAACACTGATGGTAGGAATATAAAATGTGGTAGACAACTTTGGGAAAGAATTTGTCACCTCCTCAAAATATTAAACATGGGGTTAACATATGGCCCAGTAATTCAGAAATACAGCACAGTAAAATGAAGAACTGGCAAAAGCAGCAAAAGATCAGATATGGAAGTACAAGAGCAACAATAAAACAAAAATCAACAGTTAAAATTTACAGAGTAGTTTAATAAAGACTAGTCTATGAAAACTCACAGGAATCCATTTTATTAAGCAATAAGGGTAATAGAGTTCACCTTGGCAAAAGTAATTTAAATAGGAACATAATAAATCAAAAAATAACAAATAAAAAAAAAAGATGTTGATGTGTTCACCTGTGTCTTAGGTTAGGTTGTCTAGAGAATCAAAACCAGAAAGCATACACACATACATAAAAAAAGAGTTATATAAAGAAAACAGCTCCAGCAATTGTAGAAGCTGAAACACCCCTAGTCCTGGATTATAACATAAGCCTCATGTGGCTAAAGAAGCTGGCAAAATGAAGGTAAGCTGGTCAGAGAGCAAGGTACAGGGTTAGTGAATCTCAAGATGGCAAGCAAGACTGTCAGTTACTTCCTGATTCATGTAGCTTCAGGGGCTGGCAAATACAAGATTAGTAGGTTAGGGAACAGGACTCTTACTGACAGGTGAAAATCAATGAATCTTAAGAGCTTCTAGAACTAGACGTCAAAAGATAACAGCGTGGCAGCTTCTAGATCCACAAGCCCAAATGTAAGCAATGTAGCAGACAGGAAGTAGGTGGCTAAAGGCAGAGAGATGAAGACTGAGGAGGTGGTGAGCTTCCACAAGACCTCACCCTGTTGGTACCACAGCACATTCTATCATGGAGGTGACCAAGGCATTGTAAAACTGTCAACACTCTGAAAACAGTGACCCAGACAAGTTGACACACACTCTTAACCATTACATTCTGTTTCTTTAAATATTTTAGACACACAATCTTAAACATCACAGCCAAGCCAAAGCTGTCTCATTAAAAAAATTATGATGGATACCTCTGCTGACAAAGCTTCAATTTGGAGGTATCTGTATCTAGGTTTCCTAACGATACAGTGATTAAAGTGCTTGGCTACAAGAAAAAAATTGGAAGCCATGTGTCACTCTGAGAGAAAGAGGTGGTAGTCTGTTTCCATGAAGATTACGGTCCTGAAAACCCTACAGGTTCACTATGAGTTAGTTTGTTTTTTGGAGGGTGAGGGGTTGGGGGGGATCTTTGTGATTGTCTTTTAGAGTCTATCCTACACAGGGTTCATTGAGATTCCTGGATGGTCATCTTTTCATCTTTCATGACATTAAGGAAGTTTTCTATTAGCGATTCTACCGTAACTCTCCTTGTGTTTTCCATCTTCCCCCTAGTTCTAGAACTCTGATCACTCATAAGTTTTTGCTTTTCATTGTATCTCACATAATTCTCAGGTTCTCCACTCTTTTCTTTGCTCTTTTTTTCTGATTTTTCCTCAGAGATGTAACCAAGTGTTTATCTTCAATTATGTTGATCTTTTTTTTCTACCATTTCAAGTCTGTTCCTCAGCCCTTCTACGACACTGTCCATTTCTGAAATTCTGTTTTTTACCTTTTGGATTTCTAATTGTTATTTTTTTATGATTTCTAGTTGTGAATTTATTTTGGCTCTTTATTGATGTATTGTTTTCACAAATTCATTCATGAAATGCCTGCCTTTTCCACAAATTTTTCTGTTTTCTTCATTTTTATTTGCTTTTTATTTCACTTCTTGGATTTGAATTCCCTATCAGGTAATTCTAGTGACTTTTCTTCTGCTAAGTAGTCATCTGGTGTTTTATTTTGGAATTTACTGGGACCTTCTTGTCCTACATTATTATTAGTTTTTTTATTATGACTGAGTGAAACTGTACATTCCCTTATAAATTTACATGCCCACCTCTATGCAGCTTCCACTGCTCTCCCTGCCCAGTGACAACACAATATTCCTCTCTGCTCCATACATGCCTCATCCTCCCAACAGTCTCCTTTCCCCTGCTCTCCACCCACTCTCCTTCCTCCAGCCAGAGGTCAGCAAGATGATATCCTATAGATGCATAGAACCATAAAGTGCATCCAATATATGGTTACTCTGCATCACCAAGTCCGATCCATTCATTTCCTATTCTTGTTGATTTTGGGCTGAGATCTCTATCTTTTCATTCTATGCTTCATGTTCTAGGCTTGATATCTGTCTCTGTTTTACTTAGGTTTTTGGGTCTTTGCCACATAGGGATGGCACTTCTGTCAGTGTTGCCATGTTAGATGGAAGTCATATTCCTGTCTTCTTTATGTCACCCTAATCTTTTCTGGGGGGAGAGTGGATTGCTGCATATCTCCTTACTCCAAGGAAATTGTATAGACTAAAGTGATCAACAGGAAGACGAGCCCAGTAATTTAATTCAGAAATCTGAAACAATAAAGCTCATCTAAGATAAAATAGTGTCAACAATGAAAGTTTTAATACACAACATAAACAGACTGCAAAATCTGAGAAAGTGCTTTCATCAGAAGAGAAAATAGATACATGGGAATTACTAAGAATCAAACACTTTTGTGCATCCAAAGACTTCATCAAAAGAATTAAAAGACCGTTTACAGAATGGGAAAAAATATTTGAGAACTCTATGTCAGACTGACATTTGATCTCCATAATCTATAAGGTATTACAAATCATCAACAAGAAAAGGCTAAATAATCCAAGTAAGCAGCGGATGAAGGAGATGAACAGACATTTCTCTAAAGAGGGTATCCTGACAGCTGAATGACGCATGCAGAATTGCTCACGATCATTAGCTATTAAAGAAATTCAAATCAAAACCACAATGAAATATTATCTCTCCCCAGCAAGGTTGGCTATGATCCAAGAAACACAAAACAGCAAATGTTGGAGAGGCTGTGGAGAAATTGGAACTCTTCTACACTGCTGGTGGGATTGCAAAATGGTACAACTTCTTTGGAAAACAGTTGGGCACGTCCTTAAAAAGCTGGAGATAGATATACCATTTGATCCTGTAATTCCACTGCTCTGAATTTATCCTTCAGAAGCAAAGGTTGTCACATGAACAGACACATGTACACAAATGTTTGCTTCAGCACAGTCCACTATGGCAAAAAGTTGGAATCAACCCTGATGTCCATCAACAGATGAATGGATGAGCAAACTACAGTATATATACTCAATGGAACACTATGCTATGATAAAAAAACGACAATTTTAGAAAATGTCTCATAACATATTCTCATTTGGAAGAGATCATGCTGAGTGAAATCAATCAGTGTCAAAAGGACAAATTTTATATGAGACCCCTCTTATAAAGACTTAACAAGAGAATTATCCATAGAAGAAAATGACTGTGTTGGCTACATGGGTGGGTGGGAGCTGAGGGTTTATCATAGATGAGTTAATTGATAGATGTTAGAAATTTTATTCTTTTATTGTAATTAATATAAAATAAGATGAAGAAAGCAAAAGAAAGAAAATCTTGTGAATCACAGCAGAGAACTGTTGAGGGACCGTACATTGCTTAGCTATGCTTTACATAGGGTCTTTTTCTTAGTCATCTAATGCTGCTATAAACAAAAATTCCATAAGTGGATGGCTTTAAAATGAGAAATTGTATTCTGCCACGTTTCAGTAGGCTACAAGTCCAAATTCAGGGTGTCAGTTTCTGGGGAAGGCTTTCTCTGCTGGCTCTGGAAGTTCTTTGTCATCAATTTCTCTCTGGACTGGGAGCCTCTGAAACAAAGAAACCCTAGGTCTTTTTCAAAAGATGCAATCTGCTTTCAGGACTGCTTTTTGTTGGTATGATTTCTCCCATTCTATACATGGTTCCCTTTTCTTTATATCTCAAGATTGTCTCAAGGCACAATATAGTCTTACAAATTGAATTCTGTCTCACTCTTACAATTGCTGCCTATCCTGCCTCACTAATTTCATAGAAGAAGAATTTATAACATAGGAATGCAACACAGTACAGGGACTCATGGCCCAGTGAAATTATTACATGCATTTTATTGGGGCACACAGTTCAGTTCATGACACTTTCCATGAGTCAAAGCCAACTCAGATAGTAGCTAACAACAAAAGAAAGATCACCAAACACATCTTATTAGGCTATTTATCTTTGACTTCACTGCAACATTAAAGCCATTAAACTTCTATCTTACTCAGTTTCTCTGACTCTATTCTTTTTTTTTTTTTCTATTTCGTGGTTGACTTGTTTAGTCTCTGTAATTTTGGTTTCAAGTAGGTTCATGAGCATTTTGTCCACTACTTTGTTTAAGCTATGGACTGTAAAGCAATTGGCATAATTTATTTCTGAAACACTGAAGTGTTACTTAAAATTCGAAACCAAAATATCACTGTTTTGTTTTAGAAACTTCACTTGGGTTTCCTTTTGGACTTTGAAGGCACTTGTCAAAACACGGAGTCTTCAGTTCCTGTCCCCACGTCAACTTTCTTATGTTCCTGCAGTCCTATTTTTAGTGATATGTACAACCAGTTTGCCTGAGAGCAAGTGGATCCCCCCGTAAACATATTTAATCTTACCATCTATGAATCTTTCTATTTATTCACCATAACTGATGTATTTATCCTAAATAGTTCTGTATCCTCCACCTTTCTATTTTTCTTGTCAACCCTTCTTTAATTAATTCAGCCTTTTCTTATAGAATTCTTCCTATTCTCCCAAACATAGAGAACACATGTGACAAAGTAGAACTGCCCTGTAGGGTTTTCTAGACTATGTTCTTTACAGAAACAGATCAGTAAAGTTTTCTTTCCCAGAAGTATGTGATGAGTTCAAACTAGCTGCCTTTTAGTTGTCCCCAGAGCACTTAGACCTTTTGACCACCAGGCCTTTCTTCTCCCTTTAGTCACACCTATATCCCAATAAATTTAAATACAGTAAACATTATTCTTGTTTAGAATTTCTATTTAAAACAGTTTTTTCTCAAGATTAACTCACATCTATTTATCTCTATGAAATAGAGTATAGGTTGTAAGAAATGTCTCAATCATTTGTTTTAACTGACACATACGTTAGTAACTGCTGTCTCATCTTGTCTTCCATTCTTATAGGAAGAGATGACTTCTTTGTTTCAGTATCAAGAAACTGAACACAGGAAGCTCAGTGAGGACCAAAATGACATGGGGTAAAGACAACCCAGAAGATAGACAGGCCCTCATGAGTGGGTGCCTACATCGACTTGGGACCAGAAGAACCAGATGGTGCCCAGCCACCACCAGTGATAGCTGCGATGGAGCTCACTAAGTTGAGTCTCATTGGCAACACAAGAATAGAAAGGGGGTGCTTCCTGAGATCTCAACTAAAAGACCTCAATTGATGGTCCAGCGGCTTCGGGGTTACCCCGGGAGCATGGCCCCTGGACCTGATGCTGCCCTTGCCCATAAATCATAACAGAAGTCCACTCTTTGGACACGAATGGATTGGACTTGGTGACACAAAGTGACCATATATTGGATGCACTTTATGGTTCTATACATCTATAGGGTATCATCCTGCTGACCTCTGGCTGGAGGAAGAGGGGTGGGTGGAGAGGAAGGGAAAGGAGACTGTCGGGAGGATGAGACATGTATGGAGCAGAGAGGAATAGTGTGCTGTCACCAGGCAGGGAGGGCAGTGGAAGCTGCATATAGGTGGGCATGTAAATTTATACGTGAATGTACATTTTCACTCAGTCATACTAAATAAATAAATATATAAAATGTCAATGTCGCATGAAACATACAGAAAGACCAAGGAACTGTTTCAGATTAAAGGAAGCTAAAGAGATGTGACAACTGCTTAAAATGTGTGATCCATGATTTCTTACTGTAAAGCATGTTAACTGGGACCAATGACAAATTTAGAATAAAGTCAATAGATTAGATAACACTATTATGTCAATGTTAATATCTTGATGTTGATCACGATATTATGTCTAGGTAATAAAGTAGCTTTGAAGTTAAAAAAAAGAAACTTAACATAAAAGAATATAAAGGTCAGAAAGATATTACAATCTTGAGAATGAAATCAGAGGTTATTAGTATGATAATTTCCTGTCTGTTTCTCAGATTTCTATGACTATCTCAACCATTATGGATTTACAAAATTCTCAACACATTTTTACGCATGGAAATAATAATCCAGTTAAGTGCCGTCGAATAATTTGTATGTCTCATTCAATACACTTTATAGAATCTGATGTGATGACCATATCCATTGCCATGAATTGCTTCTGACTTAAAGCAACTCTGTAGAACAGAGTAGAAGGAGTGGCTGGTGGATTTGAACTACCAACTTTTCATTAGTAACCAAATTCCTAACTATTGTGCCACCAAGTGCTGCTTTTACATAAGAGAGTATCTTTTTATCAGCTCCAAATAAAAGGCTGTTTATCACATTTTATACACTTTAAATACTATTACTTTAATATTGTCCTAATTATTATTATTTGCGACTCGACGGCACTTAGCTTGGCCAATAATGATTACATAATTAGAACTTGTAATAACTACATAATGAAAACTTTGTTGGGAGTTAGGAGTTCTGACTCCATTTCTAACACTACCATGCAGTGCAGATGTAGAATATTCATTTAAACATACCAGCTATCTTCTTTCTCTTTACTGAAAATGTACTAAGGCATCAGGATAATATTTAAGGTCTCTTCATTTTTAAGGCACTTGGTGTTACAGTGGTTAACTACTTGTCTGCTAATGATAAGACTGGCAGTTTAAACCCACCAGCCACTCCATGGGAGAAAGATGTGATGGTCTGTTTTCAGCCTTGGAAACACTAAAGGGTAGGTGTACTCTGTCTTTCAGGGTATTTATGAGTTGGAATCAATGTGATGGCAGTGGGTTCACTTTTAATAGCTGTGATTCTGTGACATTAAAATGTTATTTACCATTTAGTAGCCCTACCATTGAGTGTGTAAATATTTCATATTGTTAAGTCCTTCTGACGTATTGATCCTTAATAAATATATAATGTCCTTCTTTATCCATTTTGATAGGTTCTACTTTAAAGTCTATTTTATTACAAATTAGCATTACCACTCCTGCTCTCTTTTGGATGTTGTTTCTTGAAATATTCTTTCCCATCCTTCAGTTTTCAGTTTGCTTAAATTTTTAGGTCTATAGTTTGTCTCCTGTTAGCAGGATTATATTTTCTTACTCATTCTGTCACTTTCTGTCTCTGTATTTACTCATTTAATCCATTTACATTCAACATAGTTATTGATGCCAAGGCAAGTGCCGTCGAGTCGGATAGTTACTGATATCAATGAGTTTATTGCTGTCTTTTTGATGCCTTTTTTGTGCATTGTTAAAAATTTCTTTGTTCCATTTTATGTTATGTGAGAGTCATTCTTTTTTATGAGTTTTCTTTCCCCTTTTTTTTTGTTCTTGGTTGTGTATTTGCTGGGACTTCATGCTTTTCTTGTTTTTATCTTGATGTGCAGATTGTTAGCATTCTTTGTGGCTACCATAATATTTATCCATCCTTTGCCAAGCCAATCTGTCTTTGTTTGTATTATTTTGACTTCTTTTCCATATGAAAGATCTGTAACTACATTTTTATTCTCTTTTTGATATAATGTCGTCATCTTCTACAAAATGACATCTCTGTTTCCATATTTTCAGTGTTTTCCCATTTGATTTATCTTTGTGAAGTCCCTCTTTGTGTTGTTAAGTAGTTGTTCTCTCCTACATTCTAGCCTTAAGTTTATCTGAAATTTTGGGTTGGTTTTTGAAAATTCTTTAAACTTTGTATCTGGAAGCATTCTAATTTCATCATCATATCTAAGAGACAGTTTTGCTGGGTATAAATTTATAATTCTTGGCTAGCAATTTTTTTCCTTCAAGACTTTAAACATGTTGCCCCAGTACCTTCTTGCTTGTAAGGTTTCTGTTGAATAGTCCAAGCTTAGGTTTATTGACTATATTTTGTTGATTATTTTTTATTTATCACTAGTCACTTAAAATTGTCTCCTTATGTTTGGTTTTGGCAAGTTTGTTTATAACGTATCTTACTGTCTTGCTTTTGGAATTGACCTGTGTGGAGTCTAATGAGCATCTTGGACAAGTACCTTCTCATCTTTCATGATTCCAGGCAAGTTTTCTGTCAACAAATCTTCAGCAATTGTCTCTGTATTTTCTGCTCTCACCCCCTGTTCTGGTACTTCAATCACTCATAGATTATGCTTCTTGATACAGGTCCACATAATTCTCAGTATTTCCTCATTTTTAAAAAATCCTTTTGTCTAATTTTTCCTCAAATATGTTAGCGTCAAGTTGTTTCTCTTCAGTCTCACTAATTAGGGCTTCCATTGCCTCAGTTCTGCTGCTTTGACTTCCTATTGAGTTGTATAATTCTGTAATTTGATTATTGATGTTCTGAATTTCTACATGCTGTTTCTCTATGCTTTCTAGCAACCTCATCAATTTGTCATTATTCTCTGCTGCGTTTTGCCTGATAACCTTCCTGAAATTTTTGAGAGTTCTAAATATTAGTATTATGTATTTTACCACCAATAAATCCAGGAAGTTGTCATCATCTGGAAAATTTATTGATTCTTCATTTTTGGAGCTTTCTGAAACTATTGTACTCCATTTCTTTAAGTAATTTGATATGGACTATTGTCTCTAAGTCATCAGTAAGTTGTATTTATTTATTTTATATTTGCTTAATGTGTTCTAGCATCTTGTTTTGTTTTGAAATGCCAAAAATAGACTGGTCACATCAGCTAGTTTGATTATTGGTATCTTTGAAGCTCTAACATCATGTCACTGGAAGGTTAGATCTAATTGAGGCAAATAAGCGCAGACATCTGTTTACTTTTCTCATAGTGTTCAGCTCAGGTGCCCAGGAAGTTAGGCATCAAGTGTGTAGTGCAAACTGTTCACTATAGTAATAGATGGGCAAGGATGATTGGTGTAGGTGTAGGTAACTGATTGTATACACTGAGAAAAGCAGGGAGGTGACAGCCATCAATGAATATCTGTAAGTAAGGTATCATGCTTTTTTCCTAAGCTTAGGCAAAGGAATTGTTTCTGTCCTAAATTCCAGGCTTAAGGGAGCTGGCAGGTTATTTTATGTATTTGCTATTATATGCATAAAAAGTCATGCTTCTGGCCCAAGTAATGGCTTCAGACTCAGGATCTGGGTGTAGTGCAAAGAAGTGAGGGGGAAGCACTGGGAAAAGGGAGAGAAGTTTAACCCAAAGAAAAGATGTAGATACTTATGTGGTAGATTAGATGAAATCTACTTTGCTTTAGACAATCAAGTGACATTTTTCACTGATTCTGGGTGTATAACTTGTGTCCTACTCAGTGTCTCTCACGTAGGAAGATGCTTTCCCAAAGCCACTGCTCCACTCACCAAGCTCACTGTAGCCTCTCAACCTGTGTTGTGTCCATTTCCATTGGGTCACATCTGCGTAGTTGTAAGTAGTTCTGGACCTACACTCCCTTCTCTGTACTACTTCTCAGCTTTCCTTCTGATGTTTAGAGTTCCTAGGATGTCACATATCATTGATTAATTTAATTTTGTCAGGTCTTTGTTGTTAGAGGGATCACAGAAAACATTCGACTACTCCACCATCTTATCCTCACCTCTTTTAACAAATTTTAATAAGTTTATCTCCTGAAGATATTAGAGGAGAAGTTAAGAGGTAACTAACCACCTCTTGCATTCAGTGAAGTCCAAAGAAATGATATTTAACTGAAATAAGGATCTCAAAATTCATGGAGAAATTACCAGAGTAATCTTTTCATTTTTTATTTTTTTTACTGAAGAAATTATACTTTAGCTTTTAGTATGTGCACATAAATTTCATTTTTCTTAATTCTAGTTGATTATAAATTATTTATTATTTGAGAAGAGATCATTCAAATGTTACTAAAATTTCTTTGTTCAGCAAGTTTTCCTATTGCCAGATACTTTTAGTTAGTGATAATGAATAATGTAAAAAGCTAAGAGAGAAATGTGTTAACTTCAGTTTGACAGATAGTATTGGACACCTACCAAATACTGCTTCTAGGAAGGCTAACGGCTATCTTAGAACAAAGAGAAAATCTGAAAAGCTTGGAGAATTTTTTTTATTTCAAAATCATTGCAAGAAATGGCCAAGTGCCGTCGAGTCAGATCCGACTCATGGCACAAGAAATAAATGCTTAAAAAGGAAGTAATTAAATGTAGTCTAGGAATACCTTAGAAGCTTTCAAAAAGAACATTAGATTAGAAATGGCATTAGTATCAACTGAAATAATACATAGTGTTTGAAATGTAAGTAAAAATTTTAAACAGTGTATTGCAGATATTCTATTTGTTTCCCACAGTAACTACAAGAAGAAAAGGCAAATAGTGTTATTCTCCTTTGGCCAATAAAAAACACTAAGAATTGTCTATCAGAACACTAAAAGATAAACAATCCCATTTAAATTATAAAACCTCTAAGAAGATCTGGGCTTCTTCATTGCTCATTGGTCAAAAGCATCAAAAGGGGATTGATATAAAAGAACTTCATTTATTAAAAATGGATATCATGAATTCCTTTTATAAATGCTGTTATACAACCACACCGTTGTGCTCTATGAGGAGGGGAAAGGAGACTGTTGGGAGGATGAGTCATGTATGGAAGAGAAAGGAATAGTGTGCTCTCACCGGGCAGGGAGAGCAGTGGAAGCTGCATATAGGTGGGTATGTAAATTTATACGGGAACGTACATTTTCACTCAGTCTTAATAAAAAATAAAAATTCTAAAAAAAAAAATAATTTAGGTCTTTTGACAGTTTAGCTACTAGAGATGTTAAGGTATGTTCACTTTTTTGTTTTTGATTGAAAGGTACAAGCTTTGATATGACATGTATGCTACCATTTAAATAGCTTCAAAAAATACAAAAGAATGAAAAAATAAAGATATGGGAGCAAACTGCTGTACTTGTACAGTAAAGATGATGCAAGAGTCAAGGTGTTGACATCAGCAGAATATAGCTGAAAAGGGAGAATAGAATGACCTTGTAAAATACTCTGGATTTCAGCTGATGCGTTTGTGCTCTGTGTTTAGATTTAGTAAGGGCAGCAAAATATTTTGTGCAGACATCTTTAATCATTACATAAATCTCAAATATTCTGAGAATTGCTTAGGAGTGATTCATCTCACAATAGAGACAGTAAACACAGTAAATTTTAAAAATAAAATCTGTATCTGACTCTTCCTTACAGTTAGGCTTCCAACCATGTTAGAAGTACTGTGAAAGCAGCTGGGAGAAGAATTGATACCTGTCACTTCTAAAGTGATACTTCTTGTGACTCTCTTGCTGTCTTTTGACAAGGAAAGCCTATGTGTTCCAGATGGATATATTTTAGCCTCCAGTTTCTGAACTGTACTTCATGCTGCACTCCTGAGTAAGTATGTGGAGAAGAAAGTCTCCCTATCACTGCCACAGTACTGAATTGGGCATGAATCTGGGCACAACTGCAACAATCTGAAAGCAGAATAAAAAGTGAATATAAAGTTTCCACAAAAATTCAACATTGCAATCTTTTTTTTTAAACACTTTCTCAACCCAAAGGAATAAAAACCAAGGCTGGCAAAGCATGGGAACAGCAAATCCCAACTTTTAAATGATTAAATTGCACTATGAAGGGAAAGATAAAGATTTCAATAAATGCTTGGCTCCCAGTGAATTATTTCAATCCAAATAACTCAGAATCAAGATATAGATCTTTCCACTCAAGAAAATACACTCAAGGTATTCAATAAGAAACTAAGAATAAAGACTGACAGAGTTTACTCCTAAGAGTAGCATAAAAACCAAAACAAAACAAAGTGAAATCTTTGGCTGAAATGTTATATTTCTTCCCAAGACAGGGAAAAGCCAATTAATGACTTTATAACCATTCTTCCACTGTTTTGCTGATTGATTGAGAAAACTTCATGTTTTAGTAAATAAAAAATGATAGAGCTTCTGTTAGCCTGGGTCCTTGACATCCTGTATGGAACACAACTTTTCTGTGACCCATGTTTATGGGACATGTAGTATGATCAAGAAGTAAACTTTTTTTCCTTAATTTTGTGTTTTGTTTTACTTTAAATCACAGAGTATTTGCAGTTATGTTATACTCCAGCCATTCCTGACCCTATAGGGGAATGATTTGAGTGTACAGGAAAATTGACAATGGCTTTTTTTTTATTCTTTGTAAGGAATCAATTAAGTTTTTTAATTCTTGTACCATTCCTGAAATAGACCTCATTCAATAGGAAGGAATGTCTGGTAAACATGAATCTGTAAATCACATACAGTTATTTTATTTACATTTGGGAATACTGAAATTAAAGCAAGACAAAAACTGATAGGATAAAAAGGATTGGGTTCAGTTTAAAATTTGCTTATTGACGTTTTCCTGTCTGTCATAAGTTAAGACTTGACTTGTTTCCCAGAATGTGAATGATATCATAAAGCCAAGAAAAATTCCTTTTTTTTTTTTGGTCAATCAGATTACCTCCCTGTTTTCCCTTACAATCTTTCAAGAATCCCTGTTGACTGGTGAAGTGAACATCGGTAGCCAAAATTATAAATCTACTGAAATTTCAACAATAGAAAAAAGATAAAACAACAGTAGCAGGTGTCAACGATCAGAGGTCCGACAATTAAGTCCTTGAGTTTAATTGCTGTAAGTGTTGCTATATACTTCATTGCTGACTATCATTATGGTTACCTTCGAAGTCTTCTTCTTAAGCTATATACTGAAGTCAGCACCTTGTCCACCCTTTAAAGCAATTTTGGAACTATTTCTGGAATGGCCATTGTGCAGGGAGGCACGGTGACAAGTTTCCAGACTTAACTGTATAGTTGTCTGTGAAGAAGTTTTTAGCCAGCAAGCAACTGCATTGGAACACCTTCCCTACTATCCTAATCTGGCCCCCAATAACTTATTTCTTTACCCGAAGATAAATGAAACACTGAAAGAAAGGCATTTTCATGACATTCAACACATCAAGGGTAGTATGAAGGCAGCTCTTATGGCCATTCCAGAAAAAGAGTTCCAAAATTGCATTGAAAGGGACTAGATGCTGGCATTGGTGCAAATCTTCTCAAGGGAATGCTCAGAAGGTGACCGTAGTGGTATTCAGCAGTGATGTATCCAATACTTTTTCTAGGATAAGTTCTCAAACTTAATTGGCAGTTCTCATATAAGACAGACATCTAGTGTTTAGTATAATTGAAATTAAGCAAATAGAATAATTAAATCATGTCAGAAAGTATGTATACACTTTTCCTTAATTCTATTCAATAAATATGAAAGAGGGACACAAAACTTTATATTAAAGAACATCAAATTCTCTGGGTAAAGAATCAGTTGTTCAGAGCAGCTCTCACTCCATTAGTTTAAAAGACTAATTAGACACATGAAGGTGGGTATAAGCACTACAAATTTGTGCTCCTTCATTAAATCACATGATAGTCTTATTATGAGTTAATATACATAGCTGTGCTCATTTAGGCAAATACATAGATTTTCCCTTTACCTGATCATATTGATGTGTTAACATAGACATTTCAATTGTGCCCATATACATATACATATACACACACGTACATACACATATTCTCTCAGTTTCTGCTTCATGTTCACATGACAAAACCTAAAACTTGAATAAACCCTTTAACTCTATGTATATCTAATACACATACAATTATTGCTAGGTAAAATATATGTTCCAGAGAAGGGAAGCTGGTTGATTCTACTTGAAACTCATAGTGTTAAACATCTAGTGCTGCTATAACAGAAATACCACAAGTAGATGGCTTTAAAAAGAGAAATTTTATTCCGTCACAGTTCATTAGGCTCCAAGTCCAAATTCAAGGCATCAGCTCCAAGGGAGGTCTTTCTCTGTTGCCTCTGGAGCAGGTCCTTGCTGTCCATCTTTCCCTGGGCTGGGAGCTTCTGAGACTCAGGGACCCCAGTCCAAGGACATGCTTTGCTCCCAGCAGTGCTTTCTTGGTGATACGAGGTCCCCAAATCCCTGCTAGGGTCCTTTCCATCTGTCTCAAGAGACTGCCCCAAGGCACAGTACCATCTTACACGTTGAGTCTTGCCCGACCAACACAACTGCTACCTGTTCTCCCTCATTAACACACACAGTACCAGGAATCAAGGACTAGCCAAACACATTTTTGGGGAAACACAGTTCAAGCCATGACACTTACGGTAACAGATACTTAAAATGTCTTTCATACGCTGTAGCAGGAACTACTTGTTGTCTCCTAGTATTCATTTTCCCCTTCTTCCATAGCAGTAGACCCAAATTTTTGCTAACTTGATGGTATAAAGACTACATTTCAGTCTTCCTTATGGTTAAGAATGATCATATATATGTGTTCTGGCTGAATTGATTGTAGTATAAATTAGTGCAGAAAACTAACTGGAATTTTCCTTAAATGAAAGGGATGTGCTCTTCTTAACTTTTCTTCTTCTTTTCTACTTCCTGCTTCCTAAAAGGCATATATGATGGTGAAATCAAGATCTTAAGAAAATAACTTGTACCATGAGGAGGCAGTCAGGCATACCTTGGTTTGGTGGATCATGACATCCACACTTAACTTTGGTCTATTTGTATCTATAGACTATCCTTTGTGGTGCAAATGGCTAAAACTTCAGCTGATAATTGAAAGGTTAGTGGTTCAAGTCTACCTTGCAGCCTGATGATCTTGCAAAACACTAGCCATTGAAAACCCTGAGGCACAGTTCTATTCTAACACGCATAGGGTCACCATGAATCAGAACTGAATCTTCTCTATCAATAACTATTATATGTATAAAGCCCACGTTTATTTAAATCGCTGTTTTATTTTTCCTGCGTGCATAATCATAGTAAAACATTAACGAAAACAGCCACCCTTTAATCCTATGTAATTCTAAAGGAATTTCTTTTCTACCTTTGCCAAGCAATTTACTCTGTGCACTTTGATTTCTCCCGAAACAGTCATACCTACGTATCCTCTCACTATTAGCTGTTGTCTACATTTCACCAAGAAAATAAACAGCTTTTAACTTTCAGGACCAATCTTACATGTATACACCTGTAAGTTGCTTCACTATTCCTTCTTTGTCCCATTGAAATTATTTCCTCGTAGTAATTGTTCTCCTCTTACCAAAAAACATTGTTTCCTCCTGTGCTGTAGGTATATATTTTCTTGACTTTTCTTTTGTATGTTCTCCCCATTTCAACATAATATTTTTATTGCTGTGCAAGTTACAATGATAACTTCTCACCCCATATAGTAATATGCAGATCATCACAATCACTTCTCCCTTTTATAGCTTAATGTCTTTAAAGAGGTACAGTGTATCTACCTTTCACCTGTTCTTTCAAATCAATTACAAATTCATCCCCTACTCTCTGTAATTCTAGTAAAACTGCTGTTATTAAAGTCAACATTTTAGTAATCTAGTGATATTACAGTGGAAATATAAAAAATGAATGGCTTTTCATTTTAATTATAAAATAATAATAAACAAGCAGAAGTTTATTGTCTCACAGTATAGCTGGCTACGAAGTCCAAATTCATTGTTTCAGCTCCAGGGAAAATCTCAACTCTCTCTCTAGGCTCCAGAGAAAGGTCCTTATCATGAATCTTTTACTGCCAAAGAGCTCTTCAGCACAGAAACCCCAGGTTCAAAGATGTGCTATTATCCTGGCTCCTGTTTCTTGGGTGTCTGTGGTCCCCCTGTCACTCTAGTGCATCTTCCTTATATCCCAAAAGAGATTATTTTAAAACACAGTAAAATCTTGCCGATTGAGTCCTACCGCCTTAATATAACTGCCACTAATCCCAACCCATTAACACAATAGAGATAGACATTACAACATGCAGGAAAATTATATCAGATGACAAAATGTGAGGAATCACACAATACTGGCAATCATGGCCTAGTGAAACTGATATACATATTTAGAGGGGACGTAATTCAATACATTTAAAAGTCATCATGGCTTCCGTATTTAAAAATTCAAGAGAAGTCTTTTTCTCTTCATTTTTTTAAAAAATCTTTAGATAGCAATTAAAGGGATGAAACCACAAACTTTATAAAAATGGTGACATTTATGTCACCTTAGATTATCCATTTTATTCCTTCTTTGCTAACGTTTTCTCTTCAGTGTCCTTGGTTTACTTCTGTCTCTACTGCTTGAGTTCTATTAAGTACAGAACTGACACTGATAATTTCAGTACATTTTCCACTTTGAGTCACTATGAGTCAGAATCAACTCCATGGCAGTGGATTTGGTTTTTAGTTCTACTTTGAAGTTCTAACTATATTGTTGATTCCCAGGGCTTTAAAGACCACCATCTCCATTCCAGACGTCTACATTCACCTCCAGCTAACTATTTGGTGTTTATTTTTTGAGTGTCCCTCAGAGACATCTCAAATTTATCATATTTAAAAATAAGATATCTATATATTTTTAATTTTATAGTGTTTAAGGTGAAAGTTTACAGTGAAAATTGTTTCTCAATGAAAAATTTATACACCCAGTTATTTTGTGAAATTGGTTACAAACCCCAAAATGTGTCAGTACTCTTCCCCTTTTCTATGTGGGGTTCCCCATATCCATGCATACAAATTTCCTGTCCCTGTCTGTCTTCTCGTCTTTGTATTTTGGGCAAGTGTTGCCCATTTGGTTTCCTATACCCGATTGAACTAAGTAAATACATTCTTCACGAGTACTACTTTTTTTTAACAATAATAAAAAAATAAAACAGGCCTGTATAATCTTTGGATTATAAGTGGATTTTGGGTCTGGCTTGAATTTTGAGTTAGTGGAATGTCTGAGAGCCATGGTCTCAGGGGTTCCTCCATTCTCTGTCAGACCAGTAAGTCTGATTTTTTTTGTGTGTAAATTTAATATCTGTTCTACACTGTTCTTCCCATCTCTCCAGAAACCCATATTGACCTCTGTCAAGATGGTAGATGATTATAGATGGGGAACCATCTAGTTCTGCAAGGCTCAGGCTGCTGGAACCTATGGTTGATATCATCCATTAGCCTTTGGGGCTATTATTTTATTTCTGTCTTTGCTTTTCATCATTCTTCTTTGTACAATGTGATAGGGCCAATAGACATACTCTAGGTGGTTACTCATAAACTTTAAAGATCCTGGATGTTACTCCCCAAACTAGGACATGGAAAATTTTCTTTATAAACTATGACATGGCACTGAATGAGAGCCCCCAGGAGGCTAAGTTTCTCAGTCCTCATCCCCATCAGCTTGGCACTTGAAGGTGTTTGAATCTATCTAGGAAGTTTCAATGGTTTTGCTGTGGTCAAGTTATGTTGTCTTCTTACATCTAGATATACGAAGTCTGCCAGTTAAGTTTCCAAACTCATCCTAGAAAAAAGTGCTCCATACCTTATTGCTGAATATCATTATCTTAGTCACCTGGTACTGCTGTAACCGAAAATACCATGAATGGAAGGTTTCGTGAAGAGAAGCTTTTATTGTCACAGTCCAGTAAGCCACAAATCCGTTTACAAGTCCATTCAATATGAGAAATCATCACAGTCCAGTAGAATAAGTCCAACACAACTGTGGCCCATTCTCCATCATCAGTCTCACGGAGGCAGGACTCACAACACATGGGAAGAAGGGTAATATTGGGACTCACAGCCAAATCAAAACACATAAATTTAAGGGGAGACATAATTCAATCCATGACAATCATTATGGTCACTTTCAAAGTATTCCTGTTGGGAAGCTATGCATGAATGCCTAGTCTACCTTTCAAAGCAGTTTTGGAACTCTTTTTCTGGAATGGCTGACAGAGCTGTCATCGTATTACCCTTGATGTTCTGAATGTCATCAAAATGTTCTCCTTTCAATATTTACTTTATCTTGGGGTAAACAGAAGAGTCATTGGAAGCCAGATAATGTAAGTAGGGAGGGTGTTCCAATAGTTACTTGTTTATTGGCTAGAAACTTCCTCACAGAAAATTATACAGTTAAGTTCACAAACTTGCCACCATGTGCAATGGCCATTTCAGAAAGAGTTCCAAAATTGCTTTGAAGGGTGGACTAGGCGCTGGTGTCAGTGCACAGCTTCCCAAGGAGGGTGTAGTGATGCTCAGCGATAAGGTTTGTAGCATTTAGAACAATTTAATTGATGAACTAATTGTCAGACCTTGTGTATGCCTGTAAAAGCATATATGATCTGGTCCACTTATGTACAATGAAATCAATACTTTGGGGACCTTCTTTCAATTTCTAGTATGTGAAGCTTGAAGCCTTTTCCATGTTGCAACTCTTTTTTACCTCTTGTTATCGTCACAGGTGAAATGTCATATCTACTTGTTTAATATTTAAATACCTCCACAACCACATTCTCCCAGATTATAACATTCTTGTCTCAGAACCCTATTTGTTTCTTTCATACAATTTCTATAATATGATATTTTTAAAACATATTTTATAAATGGATGATGACTGTCTCCCCTATTAGACTCGAAGGTTCATTCTGATTTTTTTTCTTTTACTGTTCTTTCTTCAGGTCTTATCAAAATATTATGCTTCTTTACTAACACTTTCTTTAGGAAAATTTCATAATATTTTGTTTGTTTAAAAAAATTAATGAAGATTTAGAACCATAGTCTTGTGGGCCAACATGGTGCTACATCATAGAGTGATAAGTATCATGTGTGGGTCTTAAGGATTTACAAACAGCCATCCAAGATACAATTACTGATAGAGAGCAAAACAGAAAGAAACAAAGAACTCAAAGAAGAAACTCGTCAACAGAGCTACCTATATGAATTATACTCTCATCAGTCCTGAGACCAGAGGAACTAGATGACACCCAGCTACCACTACATACTGTTCTGACTGGGACCGAAATAGATGGACCTAAAAAGAATGAAAAAAAAAATTGCAGAACTAAAAATTAATTCTTAAAAAAAATAAATCCAGATTTTCTGCACCAATCGAGACTAGAGAAACCCCTGAAACTACTGCCCTGAGATAGCCTTTAAACTTTATGCTGAATGCACTCCTGTAAATCAGTTTCAGTATAATAACAGATTGTTTCATAAAATAATATCCACCATGATTACTGTGCTTTTTTTAAAAAAAAAATTATATTTATGAGAACAAAAGACTAACATTTACCCTAAAGCAAAGATGAGAATTTCAAGGGAAACAGGGAGCTAGATTAATGGTTAACAACCACAAAAATGATGAGAATATTGTAACAGTGGAAAATGCAGTCAATGTCACTGAAAAATTTGTACAGAAATTGTTAAGTGAGAATCTAATTTTCTGATTATACTTTCGTCAAAAACACAATAAAATATTTTACATTAAAAAAGTAAATAACATTATCAGAAAAAGCTACTAACTAAAAGATTAGCAGTTTGAATCCACCAGGTGCTCCTTGGAAACACTGTGAGGAAGTTCTAAGCTGTCCTACACGGTTGTTGTGAGTTGAAATTAACTTGATGGTAACAAGTTTCAGATTGTATCAGAAAAAGTAAACAAACTAATGGATGAAATACATAAGTTGTGTATGTTTCTCTATGGTAGAAACATGGGACTGTCAGGAGGCTGGACTGTAGTCTTGAATCTTCAAGTAAATCATCATGAACATACTTCAATTTTTAAGTACTTTAAACTCTTTAATGACTCTTCTATTTCTGGTCTATTCCCTGCTTTATAAAATATATTCAAAGTTAAAAGAAAGATTAATAAACAGTGGTAATTCAGGCTTTAATTTTTCAACAGTAGTGTTTCAAAATGTCCACACTAATTACGACTTTAGGAAATATTTGTTTATTACAAAGAAAATAGGAACTGAAATAGTAATCTGTGAAATGAAATGAGATTTATCTCAGCATGTCCTTGTGGTCTAGAGCATCACTTTAAAAATTACGAGGGCTGCCAATAAAGTTTTCAGACTCATCCTAGAAAAAGTGTTACATACGTCAGTGCTCAATATCATTAGGGTCACATTGAAGTACTCCTCTTGGAAAACCACGCACTGATACCAGTGCCTAGTCCACTCTTCAAAGTAATTTTCAGACTCTTTTTCTGGAATGGTCATAAGAGCTCTTGTCATATTACCCTTGGTGTCCTGAATGTCATCAAAATGTCTTATTTTTAATATTTCCTTTATTGTGAGGTAAAGAAAAAAGTCACTGGGGGCCAGATCAGGTGAGTAGGGAGGGTGTTCCAATACAGTTACTTATTTATTGGCTAAAAACTTCCTCACAGATAACTATACAATTAAGCTGGTGAACTTGCCACATTCCCAGTAGTGTGCAAAAGCCATTCCAGAGAGAGTTTCAAAATTGCTTTGAAGGGTGGGTGGACTGAGCACTGGGGGTTGGTGTATACTTTTTGAAGGGGAGTGCTTCGAAGGTAATTATACTGATATTCATCAATGAAGTATGTAGCACTCAGAACAAGTTTGTGAACTAATCTGTCAGACCTTGTAGCAATGAACTTCAGAAGAAATAACAATTTCTCCGTGCACTAACTTACTGACTACTTTTTTCACATTCCACAAAATATTGCTGACTGTCATCTAGTAGTGTAGTATGAAGTACAAATCATGAAACTTATCTTGGAGCTGTTTGAGAGTATGTTGGTTAAATACACTTACATGTATATCTTTCTGCATATGAGTAAATCAACTGTGTTAACTGCCTTCATAAACTGTGTATTATTCACTTTTATATCTACATTAGCAGTCATTTCCGTAGTACCTGGAATGAAAATTGAAGTCAATAAATATTTTTTATTTAATGAATGAATATGTGAGATACATAATACTACATGAACTTAATGCTCTGAAAGAGAATTTTTATTGCTCTTTTCCTAAGAAACAATTTTAAAATAGTTTCTATAATTATTATTTTGTAATTTAATCCATTATAATCAAAATATAATTCATGAGAAACTAAAACTTTATCAAAGAAATACAGACTTCAGGAAATGAGAAAAAATAAAATAACCTCTTTGCTTCTAAACTTAGTCTCATCAACCAGCCATACGTTACTTAATGGATCAATACATCCTCCTTGTTACTGCAGATTAAATCTAAACTATATAACAGTACTTGTAAGCCCTTGCACACAATTCTTTTGATTCTTTAAAAAAAAAAAAAAGAATACAGGAAAAAAAGTGAGTAAAACCTTGGTAATTTGTTTAGCTGGTGTTGCAGGCTGTTCTCTGATCAAATTTTGTTTCCCAAAGGAAAGTATCAGTTTTAAATTACACAGCAAGCAAGCAAGAGAAAGCAGGCAAACAATCAAAACCTTCCCAAGAGGAGAAAGAGTAAAGCAAGAGCTCCAGAGATCCCATTTAATAAATAAACACCTTCATTTCTGTAAGTTAATTTCACCACAGGAAATAAGTTTAGTTTTAATTATATTGCCTTATGTCATGTTTTATAACAGGTACATGAGGTTCATTGACTTTCTCTTATTAAAGCTTTGACTGTTTCTAAAAATGCTGCATGTAGAGTAAATCTATGAGGAAACATAGCATTATGCACAATTATTTGAAATGCAGTTGCTTTTTTTTTTTTTTATCTTGTCCCATGTTACCAATAATGTAAACAATGAAAAACAGAATGTTGCATTTAATTTTCATTAAAAAGTGATTTGACATTTTGGAGTTAGGCATGAACTACTTCACAAGTAGTACAAGCTGGTTGTATTATTGGCACAATAAACAAACTGGGCTACTTTTTTTGTCAAGGTTGAGAAAAATATATACATGTAATTATTTCAGTTATTTTTTATGATTGTGACATTTTTCTCACTACATAGGTGTGTGTACACACACAAGACATGCACATATAGTTTTAACTTAAAGTAAGCATTATCAAAAAGTGAATATTTTTGTGTTTTTAGCAGTAGGTTTTCCAAGCAGAGAAAGTGGAACTTGGGTTACAAGGCCAGCCTTGGAAGTTAAAAGATGACTGAATAGACAGTGAGATTCTTAAGAGATTTATTTTAAAATGTGTTTATATTTCAATGGGGGATGAAACCCAGAGCCACTAAGCCTACCACTCACATTTACATTTCCAATGGATTGTTAAATGTTAAGGAGTAATTTGTCACCCTCTCTCAGAACAGGAAGGAAAAATAATGATACCATCCAGTTGATTCAGACTCATAGCAAGGCAGTAGAAGTTGTGTCACATATAAACTCTGAGACTTGAAATCTTTTCTGTTTATGAGCATAAAACCTCTTTTGCATATGTAGGGTCCATCTGGCTCACATTGCCTCATTCTGAAGAAGGGAGAATAGAGCCATTTTGTGATTGCTTTAAGAATAATATAAACAAATTTAGATAATAAGATTTATTAGTAATTCAAATAAATAGATTTAAAATGCATTATATAAACAATGTCAAATCCAGATGAGATTTATCTTAGCCTCTGACAAAAACTGGCATCTTATAGTATATGAGAACTTTGTCATTGTTATTTTTGCTTTACAAATAAAGCTTTAAAATGTTATGAAAGCTGCTCAGAGTCAAACCCAGACATTCTGCATTCACTTTATCAGTTATTGTATGATGAATCAAGATTATTTTAGTTCTAAGTCCAATGTCAAGCAATGAGTAGAGGAAAGGATTCATAGTGGACAAAGAAGACTGTTCTAGATAGGAAGACAAATAAAAATGAATAAATAGATAACTGAAAAACATTTCTCTGTGTGACAAAGATTCCATTGATATTAAAATTTTAAAGTTAACTGTGGCAAGACAGATATATTTGTGTAAGAAACCTAAGAGTAATCTGAATGTCAACAATTTATCACAAAATTATTTATTAAAATATTTATTTATTGAGCATAATTACTTAAAACTTAGTGTCTGAGAAGAGCAATTATTCCTGAAATAAAATTATTGTTAGGAAATAGAAAATATCAGATGATCCTAAAGTGGATTACCTAGTATCAGAGAGAGTTAATTCCATGTATGTGAGATGGAAGATGAAACTTTTGCCCCAAACAGCAATGCTTGTGTTAATCTTACATTCTGGAAATGTAGATAGATATAAAACAATCAATGTAATGCCTAGAATGTATTATGCTTACTGAAAGTAAAAAGGACTTGAAACACTTACTAATGAAGATCAAAGACCACAGCTTATAGTATGAATTACAACTTTACATCAAGAAAATAAAAATCCACAAAATTCGACCAATAAGCAACATCATGATAAATGGGGAAAAGACAGAGGTTGGCAAGCATGTCGTCTTCCTTGGATCCACAATCAACACTCACAGAGTTAACAGTCAAGAAATCAAAAGACACATTCCTTTGGAAACATCTTCCTCAAAAGACCCCTTTAAAGTGTTGAAAAGTGAAGACATCACCTTGAGAACTACGGTATGCCTGAACCAAGTTTAGGTACTTTTAATTGCATCACATGCATGTGAAAATTGGACAACGAATAAGGAATACAGGAGAAGAATTGATGACTTTAAACCATAATGTTAGAGAAGAATATTGAAGAATATTGAAGAATATCATGGAATGCCAAAAGAACAAATAGATCTATACTAGATGAGGTACAACCAGTGTACTCCTTAGAAGCAAAGATGATGAAATTACATTTTAAATACTTTGGACATGCTGTCAGCAGGGATTAGTCCCTGGAGAAGGATATCATGTTTGGTAAAGTAAACATCATCAAAAGATATGAAGACCTGGAGAAATGGGTACAAAATGGCAGAGTAGTCAGATGCTTCCTGTGATCCCACTAACAACAAAGACCAGATGAATGAATGAATTGATTACATTTGACATCCTAGAACCCTGAACATCTGAGAGAAAGTTGAGAAACTGACCTGAAGCACAGGGAAGGGAGAGTAGATCCAGCAATGCCCAGAACTGGCCAGATATCACACACAGGGAATTGACTGTGGCCAGTATGGTGAACATAACAGTTACATTTCGAGGGCATCATGCTAAGCAGAAGAAACTGACCAGAGAATCCATTTGTACCTCCAGAACTGGTAAAAAAATACCACTAGGTCATTAAAAGCTAAGTGATTGGTTTCTAATCTACTGCACATGGATCTAAATTTTTCCTTTGGGTTAAACCTCTCTCCTTCTTCCACAATTTTGCTGTCAATTCTCTTTACTGTTCCAAGATCTGGAGTCTGATTGACTTAATTGAGCCAGAAGTAGGGCTATTTAAACCCACCCTGGGTTATTCTCTTAGACTCTGTGAGGGAACAAGTTAACAAGCTGAGACAAGAATGGGGAAGTCTACTGAATCCCTTGAGCTACAAATTCAGAGCAGTAATAGTTCTTTCACCTAGAATCAAACATAAGGGGGGCACATCAGCCTCACTGACAGGGACGGCTGTTAGCCTTCTGCTTTTCTTAGCACCTGAAGCCAGATACCTGTGCCTACATCTATCACCCCTACCAATTTAGGATAGTAGGTGAGAGTCTGTATCACACACATGATAACTGAGTACTAGACACATTAGGTGATTCCACACAAGAAAAGTAAAGAGATAATTTTGCTTGCAAATCTAGTCGCCCCTCAAATCACATAATGACAGGGTATCAGAGCTTCAAAACTACCAATAATTAAACTAGCACACATGGCCAGACTATTTGGACATTTCAAAACAGTATAAAACAAGAAGCTAGAACATAGTGTGCAAATATAAAAGAAATAAATACAACTTACTGATGACTCAGAGAAAACAGTTAGTACCAGATCACTTAAAGAGGAAGAGAGTCGTAGCTTCACAAAGCTCCCAGAACAAAGAATCAAGAAAGTTTCCAGAGGAAGAGAACTTCTTGGTATGATTAATATTTAGAATTTTTCAAGAGATCAGGAAAAAGATGAGGCAAAGTACAACAAAGTATAATGACAAATTAAACAGACTTCAAAAAAGATGCAAAGAGAGAAATAAGAAATTTAGAAAATCAATAATAAAACTCAGCATTAAAAAAAACTAATAGAAACTCAAAGGAACATAACTGAGGCAAGGGAAGGTTGAATTGGTGAAACTGATGATGAGACAAATGACACCTATGTATTTAAGGAAAAATAAGATAAAAGAACTTAAGAAATCAAGAAACAGTAAGAATTATGTGAGACTCTATGAAGACAAATAACCTATGGCTAGTTGTAACACCAGAACAAGGTGGATAATAGAAAATATGTAGAGAATTGTTGAAGATTTGTTGACAAAAACCTTAGCTGATATTGTGAAAGATGAGAAGATATGTAACCAAGACATTCATTGAACCCCACACAAGCTAGATCCTAAAAGAAAGACATGAAGGCATATAATAATCAAACTTATCGAAACTAAGCAAAGTAAGACAATTTTAAAAGTGGCTAGGGATATACAAAAAAATTATTGACAAATGAGAGTCACTAAGACTAACTTCTGCCTACTCAGCTGAAACCATGCTGGCAACAATGCAGTAAGATGACATATAAAAATCCTTGAAGAAAAAAAAAGTTGCTACTCAGAAATTATATATCTAGCAAAATTGTTTCTCGGATATGATGGTGAAATTAAGATGTATCCAGATGAACAGAAATATAGGGAATTTGCAAAAACCATACCAACACTGCAATATCCCAAAGGAAAGATCTTTGGTTAGAAAATAAATAGTATCTGATAACAACCTAAGACTGGAAAAGAGACTATCAATCCAAATAGGGAAATCAAAAAATGAATAAGTGCAAAACATTCAAAGTAGAGAAACAGAGATACCACTATGTTCACATTGTAACAAAAAAGGGGACTTCAAAAATGTAGTCATAGATCTTTCATATAGACAGGAAATCAAGTTCATATAAAGAAATTAAAGACAGCATTATGTGTAGAAATATTGTGGTAAATATTAAGGTAACAACAAAGGAGATTACCAGTCCTGTATGTCAAAATGAAAATCATCAAGTCCCAGTAATTACAAAACCACCATGAAAAAGTTGAAAATAAAACACATAAAGGAAAATGACTTAGCACAGAAAGTTCAAGTAAAACGAAGGAATTGTGAACAACACACAAACACACAAAAGTATGTAAAGGACAGCATTAAACTCATACCTACTAATAACTTTGTTGAATGTAAATGGAGTATGTGCACCAATACAGAGAACAACAGTGACAGACTGGATAAAAAAATCCATGATCTATCCACATGCTGCCTACAGGAACACACCTTAGACTTACGGAGGATAACAAACAAAAACTCAAAGGATGGAAAAAAAATGTATCAAGCACACAACAATTAAAAAAAAAAAAAAGGATGGGCAACATAATTTCTGATAAAATAAACTTTACAGTAAAATCCATCACACTGGATAAGAAAGGTCATGAGATAATGATCAAAGGGCCAGTAATTCATGAGAACGTAACTGTATCAAATATCTACACACCCAACAATAGTGCTCCAAACTACATAAAACAAACTCTACATGTTTTATGTAGAGCCAGCATCATCCTAAATTCAGAGTCTTAAATCATTCACTTGAGAAGAGGAACCAGACAAGGGTGACTTTATTACCACTTTTATTCATTGTTGTTGTGTTGAAGACTCCAGCCAGAACAAACAGGCAAGACAAAGAAATAGATGGCACCGAAACTGGTAAGAAAGAAGTAAAAGTAACTGATTTTGAAGATGATGTGATTTTCTTTCTCTCTTTTTTAATATTTTATTGTGCTCTTAGGAAAGTTTACAATCCAAGTCAATTTACCTTATAAACCCCCTCACACAAAGCTCTGTGCAATCCAGCTGCTTTCCAAACCTGACAGTACCCTTCTCCTTTCTACTCTGTATTTCCCATATTTGCTTAACCAACTTCTATCCCTTCCTCTCCACCTCCCATCTCACCTTTAAAGAAGAACTCCTCTGATAGCCTCATGCATATATTTAAGCCAAGAGACACACACTTCAGCACCATCATGCTACATCTTATAGTGCTATCCAATTCTTGAATGGACTGTTGGTTTCAGCACTGGCTTAGATTCTGAGCTAATGCTGAGTCCAGGGGTCATGATATGATCTTATACACAGAAAACCCTAAAGAATCCACAGACAAAGACAACAACAACAACAACAACAATGCTGAGATTGAAAGAAGAGTTCATCAAACAATCAGCATACAAAATAAACATACACGTCTCTGTTGGACTGGTCTATACCAACAAAGAGAACATCAAAGTGAAAATTAATGAAGGAATACCATGTTCAGTAGCCCCCAAGAAGATAAAATGCTTAGGAATAAATATAACCAAAGGCACAGAAAGATTTATTCATAGAAAATGACAAGACACTATTACAAGAAACCTATGTATGTAAAGATACCTGCTTTGCTTGTGTATGGGAAGACTCAACGTTATGAAAATATCTCTTCTACCTAAGGTGATCTATAGATACAATGCAATCCCAGTACATATTCCAGTGGCAGTTTTTAAAATTGTGGTTAAATGAAAGTTTACCAAACAAGTCAATTTCCCATATAAAACTCCACATTCCTGCATCTCTGCAACTCTATCTGCTCTCCTCATACTGTGACAGTACACTCTTCTCTTTTGGTCTTTAATTCCAAGAACCACTTAACCAATGACGTCCCCTCCACTCCACCCTCTCCTTGCTCCTGTAAAGAGAAACCAGTAGGGACAAGCTCATACATATATTAAACCACAAAGTACACCCTCAACCTGCATCACTATGTGTCCCCAGGTCCAATCCATTCTCTATGTCAAGTGTTGGCTTCAGTACTGGCTTCACCTCTGGAATAGCAGCAAGTCTAGGGTCCATGGTTCTGAGAGGACCTTCAAGACTGTTGGACTATCAAGTCTGGTCTCTTAATAGAGTTCTAGATAGACACACCCCTTTCTCTCATACTATATCAGGAACTCTACAATGTGTTCTCTGTTGGCTGTCTTTGATAGGGGCCAGGCACCTTCTAATTTGGTTCTGCTGATGTGTTGCTGCTGTTGTTAGGTGCCTCTGATTCAGTTGTGACTCATAGGTACACAATCAATGCACAACAGAATGAAACATTGACCAGTCTTGTGCCATGTCCACAATTGTTTTTATGTTTAAGCCTATTGTTGTGGCCACTGTGTCAATCCGTATTGTTGAGGGTCTTACCCTTTTTCACTGACCCTCCACTCTACCAACTATGATATCCTTCTCCAGAAACTGATCCTTCCAGACAACATGTCCAAAGTATGTAAGATGCAGTCTCGCCATCTTTGCTTCCAAGGAGCACTCTGGTTGTACTTCTTCTAGAACAGATCTATTTGTTCTTTTGACAGTCCATGGTACATTCAACATTAGTCTCCAACACACGATTCAATGTCATCAATTCTACTTCTGTCTTCTTTGTTCATTGTGTAGCTTTGGCACGCATGATGTGATTGAAAATACTATGGCTTGGGTCAAGCACACTTTAGTCTTCAAGGTGACAGCCTCGCTTTTCAATACATTAAAGAAATCCTTTGCAGCAGATTTTCCCAATGCAATGCATCTTTTGATTTCTTGACTGCTACTTCCAAGCCGTTGATTGTTGACCCAAGTGAAATGAAATTCTTCACAACCTCAGTCCTTTCACCATTTATGACCAAGTTGCTTACTGGTCCAGTCATGAGGATTTGCATTTTCTTGATGTTGAAGTGCAATCCATACTGAAGGCTGTGGTCTTTGATGTTCATCAGTAAGTGTTTCAAATCTTCACTTCCAGCAAACGTGGTGTCTGCATAATGTAGGTTGTTAAGGAGTTGTATACCAACCCTGATGCCTTGTTCTTCTTTATATAAGCCAGTTTCTCAGATTATTTGCTCAGTGTACAGATTGAAAAGGTATGGTGAAAGCATACAACATTGACACACACCTTTCTAGACTTTAAACTGTACAGTGTCCTCTTGTTCTATTTGTACAACTGCCTCTTGATCCATATACTCCTTAAAAGCACAGTTAGCCAGCCAAAGACAAGTGCCTTAAAGTCAGATCCAACTTAAGTGTTTTTATGCAATATCTACAATTTGTTATGATCCACACAGTACAATGCTTTTGCAAAGTCAGTGTGACATAAATATCTTTCTCATATTCTCTGTTTTCAGCCAAGATCCATCTGACATCAGCAGTGATATCCCTGGTTCCACATCCTCTTCTGAATCCAGCTTGAATTTCTCACAGTTCTTTGTCAATGTACTATTGCAGTCACTTTCGTATGATCATGAGCAAAATTTTACTTGTGTGTGGTATTAATGATATTGTTTGGTGATTTTCACATTCAATTGTATCACCTTTGTTTGAAATAATCATAAATTTGCAGATATCTATCCTCCAAATATGTTGGCATAGACAAGTGAGTACTTCTGTTGATGTAGTCTCCCAACAATGTGGGTCTTTCTGTCTCCTGGGCTCATATTTTCCTCATGACTTGGATGTTCTTGGTTTTCATCTACTCCAAGTGGGTTGAGACCAACTGATGTTTCTTAGGTGGCAGCTTGCTTACTTTTAAGATCCTAGGTGCCATTCACCTATTTGGGATCCAAATGGCATTTTAAATGAGATGGTAAAACAAATCACCTACTTCATTTGGAAATTGAAAAAGCCCAGGATAAGTAAAGCCTTACTGAAGAAAAGTATAATGGGAGGCTTCAGACTACTCGAGTTTAGAACCTAGCACATTGTTACAGTAGTCAGAACAACTTGGTACTCTTACAAAACAAATATCTAGACCAATGGAACAGAACTGAAAATCAAGACATAAAACCATCTACCTACGAACAGCTGATATTTGACAATTTCCCGAAGTCTGTAAACTGGAAAAAAGGCAATCTCTTTCACAAATGGTGCTGGCATATATAACTGGATATATATCTGCAAAAAAAAAAGAAGAATGAAGATCTTACTCTCACACCATGCACAAAAAAAATGAACTCAAAACGGATCAAAGGCCTAAATATAAAATCCCAAACTATAACGATCATGGAAATGAAAATGGAAAAAAAGCCAGAAGCCATAATAAGTGGCATAAGCAGATTATAAAGCACTGCTAATGATGTACAAACACCAAGAGAGAAAATAGATAACCAGAAAGTGCGAGAAATTAATCACTGACACTCATGTACACACTTTACCAAAAGAGTAAACAGACAACCGAAAGGCTGGGGGAGGGGGGGAAGGGGAGTGGCTACAAAAAATAGAATCAGCATCCAGTCCCCAAAATTTACAAGATACTGAAACATTTCAACAAGAAAAAGATGAATAATCCAGTGTGTGGTCAAATGATATGAACAGATACTTCACCAAAGAAGATGTCCCAGTTGTTAAAGATACATGAGGAAACGCTCATGATCATTAGCCGTTAAGGAAAGCTAAATAAAAACTACAATGACAATTAACTCAACCCAACAAGGCTGGCACTAATCCAAAAGAGACAAAAAATAAATGTTTGAGAGGTTGTGAACAAACTGCAACCCCTCTAGACTGATGCTAGGGAGGTAAAATGGTACAACCACTTTGAAAATTACATCAGTGCTTTCTTAGAAAGCTAAAAATAGAAATATCATAAGATTGAGCAATTTCACTTCTTGAAATACAACCTAAAGAACTGAGGGAAGTCACATAAATAGACACATACACACCAATGTTCGTCACAGCACTGTCCACAACAGCAAAAAGATGGAATCAACCTAGGTGTCCACTAGTGGAATAATAGAAACAAACAAACAAACAAACAAACTATGGTATATGCACACAATGGAATATTGTGCAATGGTAAAGAAAAAGAAAGATACTGGGAAGCATAAAATGGAGGAATCTGGAAGACATTTCACTAACTGAAGTTTAGTCAGTTACAAAAGGACAAATATTATTTGAGATCACTATTCTAAAGCCTCAAGAAGAGATTTAAAAACAGAAGAAAATAGCCTTTGATAATTACAAGGATGAGGAGGGAGGAAAAGGGATGTTCACTGACTAGACAGTAGATAGGAATTAGATTAGGTGGGGCAGGGACAGCATCCAGTAGAAAGGATGTCAGCACTGCCATACTAAATCAAAAGGTAAGAGGTTTACTGAATATAATCCAGCACTTTGAAGGACAGTGTAGCAGTGGAAGGGCTCTGGGAACCATGGCAAAACTTCTAAAGCAATTGGTATAACTTTTTTTTTTTAGGAAAATATTATACATTCTACTTTGCTGAGTTGTATCTGGGGTCTTAAAAGCTAGCAAGTGGCCATCTAAGTAGCATCAGTTAGTCCTAACCAGCTAGAGCAGAGAAGAATGAAAGATGTCAAAGATAAAAGGAAAATATGAGCCCAAGGGACAGAAAGGCCCGTATATTCCAGAGATTGCATTGGTGGCATGAGACCAGAAGAACTAGATGGTGCCTGTCCACAACCAGTAACTGCCCTGACAGGGAGTAAAACATAGAGACCCTGATATAGTGGAAGAGAAATGGGTGTGCAGAACTAGAGCTCCATTTAAAAAGTCCAGATTTGACAGCTGACCGACTGGAGAGTCCCTGGAAGTCACGGCCCCCAGTTTCTCTTCTAGCCAAGAGCTGAAACCATTCTGTATTCAACTCTTCAGACAAAGATTAGGCTAGACAACAAGACACAAAATGGTAGTGGAGAAGAGTGTGTTTCTTGACTTAACTAAATGTATGAGGCTAACTGAGAATCTCCTGTCCAGAAGCTAGAGGAAAGGTCAGGACAGGAGATGAAGGAGTTGGCTGAATGGACATAAGAAGTGCTGGCAGGAAAGAAAAATTATGCTGTCACAGGGTGAGGAGAACAGCTAGAGTTACACTGCATTGTGTATTCAAGGTTTCATTTATTTATTTATTAAGAAAGAAGGACTGTCAAAAAGATGAATCATCACAGTGGCTGCAATAACAAGCTTAAGCATAACAATGATTGTGGTCCTTGTTCAGGACTGGTCAGTGTTTTGTACTGTTCTACGTAGGGTTGCAATGAGTTGGAAGTGAATTAATGGAATCTAACAATATGTACAAAGTATTGATTACATAGTAAATGTATTCTCTTTTCATTATTGTTATTGTTGAGTTGAGTCTTCTGTCAGTACAGTAAGTTGATGAAGAACATTTATTTGTCTTTTTTACTAATATTTAAATTGTACAAGCCAGTGATAATCAGGCCCTCACAGCTCTTAACAAAACATAAAGTACATAGAAAAAGTAATAAGATGCCTCTTTCTGATACAAGTATTTCCTGCTGTACAAAGGTCACTTTCCACCACTTCATTGTTATGAAATGCCTGCATTAGGATCTGTTTTTGTTAACCAATAGAAATCCCCAAACAGTTTTTACTTTCATGAAAAAAGGCATTAAGAGTGAAATTAATGTTCAGCATTTATTTTGCAACTTGCCAATAAAGAGGCAGCATGCCCCTTGAGTAGTTATAGCAGCACCACAAAGCTCCTTTCCTGAGATTTAGACTCAGAATCTCAGGATCAAGCTGACTTAACTCTGAACTGTCTGTGCACACTATATGTTAGTGTTACTTTAGGTTTTACATGTTATTTGGTACGATTTGGTATGTTATTTTTTTAGTCTGAAAGTGCACCTTGTCTCATCTCATCTTGCTACTGAACTGCTCCCCTGGCAGCTTGTGTCATGCGCTCCTGTTCCATCTGCATGGTGACCAGTGATGCAAGTCTCCTCCGTCCTGCCTTCTGCCCCAGCAACTGGCGGTGTGAATTCTCTTGACACCCATCCAGAGATTAGGAATCTGTGTACCTCGTCCCAACCACCTGGCCACTAGTGAAGTGTACTCCTAGTTACCATAAATTGGTGACTGGAGAGTATGTCCCACCTATGGTTGACCTGGCAGGCACATGACCACGTAAGTAGTGTCTATCACATCCTGATAGCTGTCATCATCACCTCTGACTAATGATTAGTAAGTGTTCCCAGTGCCTTCAGTGACATCTGCCTGACCACAACACTGCATATCCCACACTCAGAAAGTTCCTGAAAGTCTATTGAATGCACACTGAAAACCCCTTGAACCCCTGCTATCTACTGAGATGTCAACCTAAAGACATATAAAAATTTATCCCATCCATTTGAGAAGCATTCCTTCACAGAGACTGCGGAGACATCCTGCCCTAACCTCCAGATGACATATCAATTAGTAACACCAAATCAAAAGGACCCTATGATCCCACAAGGCAGTAGAGGGATTCTGATCAGCTGATACATCCCACCCAAGATCAGGGAAAGAATCTACTCTCCCACCTTCACTCACCTTGGTGCATCTGAGGCTTTGAACAATAACTAGTTATATAAAGAAACAGGATAAGACAGTAAATAGACAAAATAGACAGTAAAATCCTACTGAGGAAAAGATTGTAATAGAACTACCTGAAAAGTAATTAAAAAAAAAAAAAAAAAAACTTATGCATAAGATCCTCAAAGAGATCAAGGAAAGAACAAATAATAGAGACAGAACACTAAGAAAATTCAGGAAACCAATACAAGAACAAAAATAACAAAATAAACAGGCAATTAGAAACAACACGGAAACCATAATCTGAAATCTGAAAGATTAACAGGAAAATATTAGAAACAGATAACACAAAGACACAGAAGTAGAATTGAATCAATGGAACAAAGAATAAACAACTTATAGGACAAAGTCTTTGAAATTAATTTGTTTGAGTTATAGTCAGAAGAATGAAAAAAAAAAAAAGAAAGCCTAAGAGTTATGTGGGACACTGTTAAAAGGAAGAACTTATATGTAATTGGAATTCCAGCAGAGAAGGGGGGGAAGCAGACAGAGAAGTTTTGAACATTTGCTGATAGAAAACTTCCCTAATATTACGAAACATGTGGTTTCTATCCAAGAAGCTCAATGAGCCCTATGCAGGATACACCCCAAAAGAAAGCCATTCAGACACATTATAATAAAACTTTTCAAAGCCACAAGGAAATCATTCTGAGAGCAGATCCTGTAAAAAGAAATGCTGTCTACAAAGAGACGTAAATAAGACTCAGTGCTCACTTCCCAACCGAAATTACAGAGGGAGGAAGCCGTTTATAAAACCCTGATAGAAAAGAATTGTCAATCAGGAACTGGTTATCCAGCAAATTCCCTTTTAATACGAAGCCCAAACTAAGGCATTCTCAGGTAGAGAGAAATTAAGGGGATTTGTGAACCTGAATCAGTTTTACAAGATATCCAGGTATGAGCCTGTGTATGTCAACAATACATTCTGTGAAATAGGACACAACGCCATTTAGATGCTGTGCTAACACAAAAGTGTGCACAGGCATTCTCTATACATCCTGCAGTTATATCTCCATAAAGTCTATTTTACTGAATCTCACATGAACCTGTCAGACCAAGTTAAAGTAACGTATCCACTGGATATAGGAGATTGGCCCATATAGGTGTATGGCTTGGCCAGGTGAGGACACCAGCAGACAAATAGAGACTTGTACTTGTCTGGACATGGAGAGTGGTGAGAAATACAAAAGTGTGGTATCTGTGGGGACATGATGTGCTAGTGCCAGAAATGTAGCTGGTGTTGACATCCCTGGTTCAGCTACTTCCTGACCATGAGCAGCCACTGAAGCTGCCATCACCCACAATGGAGAGCCTGTGAGCACCCGAGGTCCGGGTGATGCTGCAACTACTCATGGCAGGAGCAGAGGAATCACAGCAGCCAATGACCTGCACTAAAATGAAAGGCTGAACAGCTCTTGGGCAGGTGAATTAAGCTGTGAAGCACAGGAGGAGGCACTGCAGAGATTAGGATGCTCTTGAAGTCTTGTTGGTTCTCTCTGAAAGTTTATGATCTTTAACGTGACTAGGCAAAAGTAAGAAACCAAAGAGAGCTATTATCTCTTTAAAAACAAAACAAAACAAAAAATCACTGCAGTGGAACAGAGATGCTATCAGACATTGCCCAAACAAATATTAAACAATGCATGCCTGTATTAAAGGTAGTACTTTGGACCAAGACCCGATGACATCAGCCAACAACCTGAGATCAATACACAGCAGCTTCACCCAGATACCAACATAAAAAGAGAACTCCTGTAAGTAAAATAAAGCTACCAAACTGAAAGCAAGGAACCAGAGTTATCAATCTATAAATGAAGACAACTTCAAAACCAAAAAGAGTAATGAACGTTGTAGTAAAGTTATCCATATATAGAGAAAATTAAGTGATATCAGCATATCACAGACTATTTTAAATCTGGGAAGGTAGAGGTAAACATTAAAGTAAGCACAAAGAAAAGTAATAAATCTACTTACTAAAATAAAGAAGAAATTCAAAAGACTCAGTAAACACATAATAAACAATATAACAGGATACAAAAGAAAATCCATTAACAAAAATAATGCAGCACTAAAAATTAAATAGGGAAAAGAAATAGTTAACACCATCCCCCCCAAAAGGCATTACAAGATGACAGCAATAAATTCATACCTAGCAATAATCACACTGAAGGTAAAGTTTTAAATGCACCACTTAGGAGGCAGAAAGTGGCAAAATAGATAACAAAACAAGATCTATCAAAGTTGCTTACAAGAGACGTATGTTAGACACAAAGACGTAAAGAATTTTAAAATCAAAGGATAGGATAATACATATCAAGCAAACAGTAGCCAAAAGAGAGAAAGAATGGCAATAATAATCTGATAAAATAGACTTTAAGTCAAAATCCATTGTAAGTAACAGAAAGAACATCACACAATGATTAAGGGGCCAATTCACCGAACAGACTTAATCATGATATATATTTATGCAACAATAACAGAGATCTAAAGTGCATACAACAAACAATAGCATTGAAAAGAGAAGTAACTCTGCAAAACTAGTAGGAGATGATAACATATCACTTTCCATGATAGAACAGCTAAAAACAAATCCTCACAGACAAGTAACACAAACATTTCACCATAATAGACATATACAGAGCACATCACCCAAGAGTAACACAGTATATTTTGTTCTTCAATTCGCATGGATAATTGTCTAGAATAGACAATGTATCGATTCATAGATCAAGCCTAAATAAAATCAGAAACATCAAGATAATACCAAGCACACTCTCAAATCACAATGCTACAAAATAAAAAATCTGTAATAGACTGAACAATAAAATACAATTAAATATACGGAAAATGAGTAACATCTTACTTAAAAGTTATTGAGTAACAAAATAAACTAAAAATGAAATTAAGAATTCTTATCATCAAATGAGTGTGAAAAATGACCTACAAAAATCATTTGTGTATTGCAAAAGAAGTGCGGTGAGAATAATGTATGCAATAAATGCCCACATAAAAAAGAAAGGACCAAAATCAATCGCTTGACTTTACAGCTTGAACAAGGAGAAAATAAAAAGTAAAATAATCTACTAGAAAGGTATGTTTCCCAACTTATATCAGTCTGTTTTGGTTTCTAGAAGCTGGCTTTTCGGAAAAATCAATAAAGTTGATAAATCACTGACCAAGCTGACAAAAGAAAAGAGATGTGAATAAGGGATGAGATGGATGACATTAACAACAGAATCAACAGAATTATAAAGAACTGTATAGAATGCTATGAAAAATTGAAAACTTAGAAAAGAGTAAATGTTTAGAAACATACAGCCTACCTAAACTAACATGAAAAATAAGTTCAAAATTTAAACAGATTCATATAAAAGAAGAAAATAAATAAGACATTAAATAACAATGCCCAATAAACAGGTCCACTATCCCAGATTTATTCATCACAGAATTCTCTGTAATACTCAGAGAAGAGTTGTCAGCAACTCTGTGCAAATTCTCTTGGAACATGGGGAAGGAAGGAACGCTCCCTAATTCATTCTGTGAAACCAACGTATGACTATGGTATTTAAATCAAGAAAGAAGAACATTAAAACAGAAACAACACATCAGCACCCCTCAAGAACAAAGATGTAAAAATTCTCAACCAAAGTTTAGGCAAAAAAGTGCACAGTATATTATAAATAAATAAACAAAATAAACAACAACAAAAAAATTCTTGTGATTAAATGTGATTCATACCAGGGAATTAAAGGGAGCTTGAACACTAAAAAATCAAACAACATATTTCACCACACAAATAAAACACAAGTAAAGAATGACATGATCAACCCAGTTGACTTAGAAAAGTCACTTGATAAAATCCAACACAATTTCCTAATAAAAATACCCAATAAAATAGGAATAGGAGAAAAAAAAGAATAATCAAGAGTATGTATGCAAAACCAATAGTCAACATTATTTCTAAAAGAGAAAGTAGAAAGCTTTCCCCTTGAAAAAGGGAAAGAGAAAAGAGTGCCTTTTATTCTTATTCGATATTGTACTAGAAAATCTTAGCGTGAACAGTAAAACAAGAAAGTGAGATAAATATTATCCACATTGTAAAGGAAGAAATAAAACTATTCTTATTAGCAGGTGACATGAGCCTATACATAGAAAATCCCAGAGACTCCACAAAAAAAATAACGGAATTAACTGAATGATTCATCAGATTGACATGGTATAACAGCAACACACAGAAAAAGTGGTTGCTTTTCTTTACAGTAACAAGGGAGATTCTGGAAAGGAAATCAATAAACAATACCACTTACAGTATTTTAGTATAAATTACCTAAGAATAAACCTAATCAGAGGCTTAAAAGAGTTACACAAAGAAAAAAATATAGGCAAATTAAATATAGTATATTGTCACTGTTAAATGTCACCAAGTTGGCTCCAAGTCACAGCAACCCAATGTACAACAGAAAGAAACACTCTCTGGTCCCTCGCCATTTTAATAACCATTGCAGCCACTGTGTCAATCTTCTCTTTGAAGATCTTTCTCTTTTCATAGTCCCTCTACTTTGCCAAGCATGACAACCTGTTTCAGGGGCTGGTGTCTCCTGTTAACAAGTTCAAAGCACATGAGATAAAGTATCACCATGTTGCCTCTAAAAAGCATTCTAACTATACTTCTTTCAAAACAGATTTGTTTGTTCTTCCCTCTTAACAAGTCATCATCTAAGTCCAACTTGAATTTCTCGGTTCCCTGACAATGCACTGCTATAACAGCTTTTTATTTATTTAAATTTATTTTGCTTTAGGAAAAAATTTACAACTCGTTATTTTCTCATTTCAATTTACACACGTGTTGTTTTCTGACATGAGTTGCAACCCCTACAGTGCATCAATAGTGTTCTTTGTGCCTGGTTTCTCTGTTCCCTGTGTCCATTTGTCCCGTTTATGCTCCTTCCTGCTTCACATGTTGCTTTTGGGCAAGAGCTGCACATTTGGTCTTGTATACTTGATTGAACTAAGAAGCACAGTCCTCACATGTTTTATTTATTTATTTATTTATTTTATAGGCCTGCCTAATCTTTGCCTGAAAAGTCTTCAAGAGTACCTTCAGTTCTGAGGTAGCAGTCTGGGGGCTACAGTCTTGGGACTCTAGAGTCCATCACACTAGTAAGTCTGGTCTTTTCTTTTTTCTGTGAATGTGAATTTTTTCCTATGATTGTTTTCCCTCCCTGTCTGAGATTCTGCTGTGTTCTCTGCAAGAGTGGTTAGAGGTGGTATTCAGGGACCACCTAGATGTTCAGAGCTCAGGCTGGTGGCAGCTCTGCTTCAAGTGGCATTACAGTTTTGGAGCTAATACTTTCCTTGTGTTTTTGGTTTTCTTTTTTGTGTTTTAATCTGAATGTGACGGGACAAATAGATGTACCTTAGTGGGCCACTAGCAAGCTTTGAAAGATGGTACTTACCAAAGCACTTCCAGCTCTGCATCCCTTGTTTAAAGCATCTCAATTTGTATTACATCAGCTCCTAGAACCTTATTTTTTACCACTGTCCTCTGTGAAGCTAGGGTTTTTGACTTCAGTACCACTGGTTATTTACCATGCACTGTATCCTGAAAAAGCTGAACACTGTGTAATTTTTTTGGTATGGTGATTCTGAGAATTCCTTCCAGCTTCCTTTGATGCTGCCTCCTTCATTCAATATTTTTCTTGTAGAATCTTTCTGTTTTGCAACTTGAGACTTGAATTTTCTCTCAGTTCTTTCACCTTAAAAAATGGTGATTGTGTTCTTCTTCCCTTTTGGTTTTGTAATTCCAGGTCTTTGCACATTTCATTACAGTATTTTACTTTGTCTTCTGAAGCTACCCTTTGAAATCTGCTGTGCAGTAGTTTAACTTCACGATTTATACCTTTTGCTTTAGTTGCTTAACATTCAAGACTAAGTGTCAGCCTCTTCCGACACACGTTTCTGTCTTTTCCTTGTATGACCTCGTGCTTACTTTAGATATTCTTAAGTCTTTCTATAATTCATCTGGTCTTTGGTTATTAGTGTTTGGTGTGTTGAATCTGTTTAGACGGTTTGTAAATTCAAGTGAGATATACTCAAGATCCTATTTTGGCTGTTGTGGACTTGTTCTAATTTTGTTCATCATCAACCTGAACTTTCAATTGAGCAATTGATGTTCTGTTCTGCACTTGGCCTGGTCTTGACTGAATCAAGAGCTTCTCCACTGTCTCTTTCCACGGATGTTGTTGATTTGATTCCCACATAATCCACCTGGTGAAATTCACATGCATAGGCACTTTTTATATTGATGAGAAAAAGTATTTGCAATGAAGAAGTCACTTGTTTTGCAAAATTCTATCACACAACCTCTGATGTAATTTCTATCATCAAGACCATGCTTTTCAGCTACTGATCCTTTTACCTTGTTTCTAACTTTTATATTCAAGTCACCAGTAATTGTCAGTGCATCTTGATACCATGTCTGATCAATTTTGAAATGAAAAAGTTGGTAAAAATTTTCAGTTTTCTCATCTTTGACTTAGTGGTTGCTGCATAAATTTGAATAACAATCATAAAGAAAATAGGTCAACTGTCATCAGTCATGTGTTGATTACATTTTAGAATGATACTGGACTAACTTCCCTAATATCATTGTTTCTCAATCCCAGTTTGGCTGAACCCAATATAAACACTTCTCAGAACAAAGAACGTTAATTTTAGGATCCAGAATGGAGTGTCAGGACTGAGGGTAATTGAGGGAATGCTAATAGAAATAAAATAAGCCATACCAGAAGAAGCCTTGCTTCCTTTGTCAGTAAGGAAATTTGACTCCCTTCCTATGTAAAACATGGTGATTGTAGTTTTTAACAATGAATATTTAGAGCTTTTAGGAAGTATTGCAAATGCCACGTACAATTTCATGATTGATATACGCTTTCTCTACTTTCTAATATCTAAAATAATGCTATTTCTTTTCTGTACCTTAAAGATTGAAAACTACATGTTAATAACTTTGGTTTATAGTTATTCAAAATATGAATCAGGGGAAATCACCTTACTACTTTTTCAAATACATTAATTGTCAAGACAGTTTTAGTTTGTTTTCTTTTCCACACATACTAAGCAATAGAGGGCTAATTATTCTTTGATTCCTTTTAGAGCCTCATTTGCAGCCAAAACAGGACAATAAAGGCTATTCTGTAGTCTTTGTTTTCCGGCATCCAACTCCAGAAATATTGTTTCTCTGAGTCATCATCTCATTAATTACTACACACTTGTTAGTGCTTTGAATAAAACTGTCACTTCGTTAGAAAGATTCTTTAAACACATGTCTAACACACTCATATCTAAATCACTGCTTGCATATCTCAGGGTAACAGTCTCTCATCTTCAAAATCTTCATTGTTATGTATAACTATACATTTATTCAATGTTTGCTTATTATCTTTTTCCTGGACTAGACATTAATTTCAAAAGGCGGAGAAAAGTAATCATGATAAGATGCAGAAGTCTTTGTGGTTTGTTTAGATTTATATCTCTGGGAGATATGCTGTATAGCTGCTTAGTGAGAAAACTATAATATATCCCCAGAGTATTTAGTAGAATACATACTGTTCTAAGAAAACTCTAGATTTGTTAACATTTATTTGTGTTCATATCAAGCCCTGTCCTATACAATCTTCTATCTGCTTGATTTCCATGACCTCTATTTCATACTGAGCCCACGAGTCAACATGTCTATACTTTACATTGTTTGATCACTCTAAGTTAGTCCAAATTACTCCACCTTCTTTATCTCAAAAATTGAAATATGAACCCAGTTTCTTTGAATTTTAGTTCATTCGTTTAGTTTAATTGGAAATTTCCTTCAAGTTATCTGATTCATTTCAATTCTCTTGCCCGGAACATCACTCATCAGAGTGACTTTATGCAATCTTTCTTACTCTGCCTCTCCCTGCCTTTAGTACTTCACATGTTCCCATAAAAGCACATGGAAAAGTAGTTTAGAAGCATTTTGATATGTTGAGCTTAAGTTAGGTTTGAAAGTCGTCTGTAATCATTTTATTGATGAAAAGTAGAGATCTTAAAAACTAACAGGATTTCTCAATATTATATTACCAGTTACAGATGTACCTGAAAGCAGTACCCAGATTATCAATACAAATTTCAGGGTTTTCCACTTTTCCTTTTCCACCCACCTTTTCTCACTTATTCTGGTCACCTAAAGTTCTACCCTGGCCCCTAGGGTCGCCATGAGTCGGATCCGACTCAACGGCACTTGGTTTGGCTTGGCTAAACTAAAAATGCTTACTCTTTTTTTTTTTCCTCTTCTAAAGAAGAAGGAAATCATTCACTGAGTCATCTAGATTCTCTCAGCACAATGAGAAACTCACTTAGTTCTTCCTTTGTGTTGCTAATACCAACTCAATCATCCCTGCCTTTAATATTTCTCACATTTGTAATCATTATCTAAAGGCTATAAAGGTAAATTCAAAGTGATTTCTTATTTACACTTTTTATTTACTCTCTAGCTCAAGTCATGCAATGCAGTGTGGTAGATTCATTTTATAAAAGTGAATTCCAATCAAGGCATTGCTTGGATCACAACCCTAAGGAGAAAAAACAAAAAATTAAACTGTACTCCTTCTCCATCAATTAAGCATTTGCTCAACTGTATAATGATAAATCTTACAACTTTGCCATTTAGACACAATTGAAGCTAAACACATATTTTGAGAGTGAGCAGCCCCCACTTGTCTGTCAGTGGAGGCTTACTTGTTGCTGTGATTCTGTAAGCTATGTCACTGATATTTGGGCACCAGCAGGGTCACCCATAGTAGACAAGTTTTAGCTGAGGTCCCAGACTGAGACAGGTTAGGAAGAAGGACCCAGAGATCTACTTCTGAAAAGGATTATCCAGGGAAAATCTTATGAATAACAGTGGAACATTGTCAGATATGGTGTTGGAAAATGAGCTTCCCAGGTTGGAAGGCACTCAGAAGATGATTGGGAAAGAGCTGCCTATTTAAAGTAGAGTTGATCTTAAATTTGGGAATGGAATAAAGCCTTCAGGATATTCATTTGCTGATGTTGAATGACTCAAAATAAGAAGAAAGAGCTGCAAACATTCACTGATAATCAGAACATGGAACATACAATATATGAATCTAGGAAGAACTGGAAATGGTCAAAAATGAATGGAACACATAAACATTGATATTCTAGGCATTAGTGAGCTGAAATGGACTGGTTTGGGCCATTTCAAATTGAAAAATCATTTTGTCTACTATCATGGGACTGAAAATTTGAAGAGGAACAGTGCTGCACTCATCATCTAAAAGAGCATTTCAAGGTCTATCCTGAAGAACAATGCTGTCAGTGATACAGTAATGTCCATATACCTACAAGAAAGGCCAGTTAGTATGACTATTATCCAAATTTACGCACTAACCACTAAGGCCAAAGATGAAGAGGTTGAAGATTTTTGCCAGCTTCTACAGTCTGAAATTGATTAAACATCCAGTCAGGAAGCTTTGATAATTACTGGTGACTGGAACGCAAACATTGGAAACAAAGAAGAATGATCAGTTGTTGGAAAATATGGCCTTGGTGATAGAAATAATGCTGGAGATTGCATAGCAGAATTTTGTAAGACTAATGACATTTTCGTTGTGAATACCCTTTTTAACCATCACAGACAATGACTGTACACATGGATGCCTCCAGATGAAATACACAGGAACCAAATCAACTAGATCTGTGGAAAAAGATGATGGAAAAGCTCCAAATCAGCAGTCAGCACAAGCCCAAGTGATGACTGTGCAAATTCAAATTGATACTGAAAAAATTAGAACAAGTCCACAAGAACAAAACTATGACCTTGAATATATACCTCCTGAGTTTAAAGACCATCTTCAGAAGAGGTTTGATGTATTGACCACTAAAGACCAAGACCTGACAAATTGTGTAATGACATCAAAGACATCAACCATGGAGGGAAGAAGAGAGCATTAATAAGACAGGAAAGAAAGAAAAGACCGAATTGGATGTCAGAAGAGACTCTGAAACTTGCTCTTCAATGCTGAGCAGTTAAAGCAAAAGGAAGGAATGGCTAAGTAAAGGACCTAAAGAGAAAAATTTCAAAAGGCAGCTCGAGAAGACAAAATAAAGTATTACATTGACATGTGCAAAGAGCTGGAATTGGAAAACCAGAAGAGTAGAATGCATTTCTACATTTCTTAAGCTGAAGGAACTGAAGAAAAACTCAAGCCTCATGTTGCAATAGTGAAAGACTCTACAGGGAAGATATTCAATGACTCAGGGAACATGAAAAGAAAATGGAAAAAATACACACAATCATTATACAAGAAAGAATGGATCGAAGTTCAGCCATTTGAAGAGGTAGCATATGGTTAGGAACCATTGGTACTGAAGGAAGAAGTTTAAGCTGCATTGAAGGCACTGGCTAAAACAAGGCTGCAGGAATTGATGGAATATCAGTTGATATATTTCAACAAACAGACACAGTGCTGGAAGTGCTGTCTCATCTATGCCAAGACATTTGGAGGAAAGCTACCTGGCCAACTGACAAGAGAAGATCCATATTTATGCTCATTCCAAACAAAGGTGATCCAACTGAATGCAGAAATTACCGAACAATATCATTAGTATGTCATGCAAGTAACATTTCGCTCAAGATCATTCAAAAGTGACTACAAAAGTATATTGACAAGGAACTGCCAGAAATTCAAGCTGGATTCAGAAGAGGATGTGGAACCAGGGATATCATTGCTGATGTCAGATGAATCTTGGCTGAAAGCAGAGAATAGCAGAAAGGTGTTCACCTGTGTTTCATTAATTGTGAAAATACATTCAACTGTGTGAACCATAACAAATTATGGCTAACATTACATGAAATAGGAATTTCAGAACACTTAGTTGTTCTCTTAAGATATCTGTATATGGATCCAGAGGCAGTCGTGTGAACAGAACAAACGGACAGCACGTGGTATAAAGTTTGGAAAGGTGTTCATCAGAGTCGTATTCTTTCAATATACCTTTTCAATATGTATGCAAGCAAGTAATTTGCGGAGCTGGATTATACAAAGAAATGAGACATAGGCATTGTATGACGACTTATTAACAACTTGAGTTATGCAGACAACACCAGCTTTCTTGCTGGAAGTGAAACACTTACTGCTGAAGATCAAGGACCACAGCCTTCAGTATGGATTGCATGTTAACATCAGGCAAACAAAAATCCTACAACTGGGCCAGTAAGCAACATCATCATAAATGGAGAAGGATTGAGTTTGTCAAGGATTTCATTTTACTTGGGTCCCCAGTCAATACCCATGGAAGTAGCAGTCAAGAAATCAAGACACATTGCATTGGAAAAATTTGCTGCCAAGTTCTTCTTTAAAGTATTGAAAACTAAAGATGTCATCTATGCGTGCGAAAGTTGGACAATGAACAAAGAAGACAAGAAAAGAATTGATGCCTTTTAATTGTGGTGTTGGAGAAGAATGTTGAATATGCCATGGGCTGCCAAAAAACAGACCTGTTCTGGAGGAAGTACAACCAGAGTGCCCATAGTAAGTAAAGATGCAAGACTGCATCTTATATACTTTGGAAATGTTGTCAGAAAGGATCAGTCCCTGGAGAAGGCTACCATACTTGATAGAATGGAGGATCAGCAAAAATGAAGAAGACCCTCGATGAGATGGATTTACACAGTGGCTGCAACAATGAGCTTAAACATAAAAAAGAATTGCAGACATGGCACAAGACAGGGCAGTGCTTCCTTCTACTGTGTATAGGGTCATTATGAGTCAGAACTGACTCAATGGCACCTAACAACAACAACGAACACGTATTTTCATAGATAATAAAATACACACATTCTATCACAAGATTAAAATAGAGTACTGCATCTGTAGGGAGACTTTGTGACCAAAAGTTTTTTATTTTCTAATCACCCATTAAATTGGGTGGAAACTCTTTAGTATCACTTTCAAGGAGGAATGCGATGACAGTCATTTCTATTTTCTACTTTTTGAAATTTTACATATTTTTATTATTATCTACTATAGACTTGGTATGAACTCATTGTGGCCCTATATGACAGAGTTTGGGGGGCTGACATGTGGATCTTTTCATCGCCAACGCCTCTGATGTATTGAAAGACTGACCTTAAGGTTAGTAGCCATCCACTAACTTATTGCACCACCAGGGCTCCTTTGTTTAAGACGACAAACCAGTAAGAAATGAAGAACTACTGGAGAAGTGCTTAAGCACTCAGCTGCTAACTTAAAGGTAGACCATTTGAACCACTAGCTACTCCCCTCAAGAAATATATGTAGTCTGCTTCTGTAAAAAATTACAGCTTTGAAAACCCTTTGGTAGACTTGTGCTCTGTCCTGCACAGTGTACTTGATAAAAACGAATGAAGCCCAGTGCTGTCGTACCAATGCCGACTCATAGGGACCCTAGAGGTCAGAGTAGAACTGCTCCATAGAGTTTCCAAGGAGCACCTGGCAGATTTGAACTGCTGACCTTTTGGTTAGTAGACATAGCACTTTACCCACCACACTACCGCATGATACCAGTGGTTGAAACAAAGATCTATTCAGAACACTAAAACTGATTAATTAATTGTATTAAATAAAACTAAACAAACAAAAAAAAAACATGACAAGAAAATCAAATGACAGCAAGTTCCATAACTCAATCATTTAAAAAAATACTGATTAGATAAGCAACATTATATTAGTAGTTTACTTTCAAATATCAGTGTTTAATTTTAGACTTGGTAGTTTGCAAAGTGTATCTGGAAAACATTTGTATTTCCTTAAGAGGTGAAAATTCATCGGAGTTTTAAATTATATTCAGTCAACAGCCAAGGTGGAGTTATAGAAAAACAGAAATCAGGATTAAGGAGCCACTGTGATCAGGGTTAGAGATGGGAATCATTCCCTTACTTTTCCTGTCTCAAAGCGCAGGCAGGGGCTCCTGAAATTTTACATTTTTATCTCTTCCAGCATATGCCACTTTATGCAAAAGACAGTAGTTCTCGTTGAAAAACCACGTCAAAATGAGAAAAAAATGTGAAAGCTGAGTCTTCTCTCTCTTCTAGCTGTGAAACTGATTGATGCTTTTAAAGCTCTTGAGGAGCAGCTGCAGTTGCTGTTTCAAAATAAAAAATAAAGGAAGAAGGCCAGGGAATTATGTGGCAAAATCGTTTTTCTACAATAGAAGGGGAGAGGATTATGTTAGGCAAGAATAATACAATAATATAGAGCATTTGTGAGAGAAAGTGAGCAGTTATGCCCACGAGCAACTATGTGTGAGCTTGGCAATAGCATCCCTTAAACTGCAACAGCCAGCAGAGGAAAAAAGAAAAACAGTGCCTGATGTTGTTTCATTATGTAATTAATAGGCCTGTTTATCCCTGAAGACCTGTTTCCAATCATTATCAATAATAAGCAATCAAACTTCAATCTTCTAACACCTAGAAACACAGAGAGTGGTCACCGACTTGGGCAGAGTTTCCAGTTGTTAGACCTGACCAAGTGAAAAAGGTGGCTAGTCAGGGGAAACAATCAAGCAAATGTTGTTCAATCAAGGATCATCAAAGAGGTAGATAAGGAAAACAATGTTAACACTGAGAAACGTTCAGAGTGTTCTTACTAAGAATATGCGTGAGGAATATGTATCTGAGGTCAAACAAGAACTGGTTTTCAGAGTTTGGTTCTTAGAGCATTCCTGTTGCATGTTCATAAACCATAAAGAGTGAAAGAGATAATGGCAGGACCCTGGGGAAGTGGATTTAACCTCAGCCCTATCAGCGGCACTTGGCTGGCTTGGCTATATTATGTGTGCACAGTCTCACAAAGGTAGTGGGTACTAAAGATAGTCACTGCACGGGGAAACAGTACCTGTTATAAGACTGTCTTAGAGAACCGAGGTAAGGTTCGACAAGATTTTTAAAAAATTCATTCAAAATCTATGTTGTGAGTAGTTAGGTTAATATTTTAAATACAGTAACAACTACCTCAGTAATGACTGTGTTTATCAGAACATGCAAAGTCTTAGAATAATTTTGCTCCATTTTAAAACTCGTGCCATCAAATGGATTCTGGCTTATAGTGACCCTACAGGACGTGATTGAACTGTCCAAGAGAGTTTCCAAGCAATGGTTGTTGGATTCAAACTCTCATTCTTCTGGTGAGCAGCCAAACTCTTAACCACTAGCCCACTAGGGTTTCACTGGCACATATTAGAAACTCAGGAAACATTTATCACAGTTTATATTATGTTCAATGCTTTGAATGATACAAGCCAAGCGCTGTCCAGTCAGATCTGACTCCATGATACAAAAGTAATTAAAATGTAGCGTCTTTTCTCAAGCAGGTAAAAGTTTGTAAAAGGATATAGAGTTGTATGTATGTGTATGTATGTGTGTGTATGCGTGAGGAAACCATAACACAAAGTAGCAAAGCCCTAATAATAGAAGATGTTCACCGAGACCAACGCAGACACAGTGAAGGTCAAAGTTAGGTCTATTCAGCACATCGCATTGGTCTTTGGAGGTGATACTACAGATGAAATTTTAATATAACGATCTATGGTTAGTAGTGTCCACTGTTGAGCACATAGACTCAGGTGGGAAAACATGGGAAATAGAAAAGTATAAAAAGTACAGTTTGGAAAAGCCAAGGGGCTGTGAAGATGAGTAACACTAAACAATCCTAGAAAGAGAGGCTAGGACAAGATAATATGTGATTTTCATCCCAAGAAAATGGTTCAAACTTACTCTGTGATGCTGCAACAGAATGTAGGTTTACAGCAGTGATGAACTACAGTTCTAATTGGGATGAGTGACTTTATACTTACTAAGCACAAAGAGCAAAATGAAAATGAAATGCATGTACACATGGCTTCAAAAAAATTTATAGTCTCAAACTTAAATTTACCTTGGCTACCATCAATGCTTTACTTATGTATGAACACACTCATAGTAAACTACCCGCTGCTGTAGCATCAATGCCTAAACAAACATTTCTTGTTGATTACATAAAATGTTTGGCATAGTATAAATGGAGCCTTAGTGGTGTAATGGTTAAGAGCTCAGGCTGGTAACAAAAAGCTCTGTAGTTCAAAACCACCAGCTGCTCCTTGGAAATCCTATGTCTCCACTACTCTGTTTTACTCTCTCTACGAGTCAGAGTCAATGGCAATGAGTTTGGTGTAAGAACCAGTTCAAAGTTAATGGGCTGTTCTGTTTGTTGTTAGAATCAGGTGAATCGTGGATGCTGAAGAGTAGCCTGTGCAATCATAAAATGACAGTACAACACAGCAGCTCCTCCGAAACCATCTCCCACACCAAACTTAGGTTCAAATCTATAATGTGGGAAAAAGGAAGCAGATCTATTGAGGTTATATTTCTGCCATAACTGGAGATCAGACTTAACAACATAATTGATCTATCAATGTTTCAATAGTTGTGTATCTGACTTTATGAACAAATAGATGCTCACTATGGTTACTAAATAAAATAAAATCATGAACTTACAATACTTCCTCAATCATATCACATGCATGCAAAAGCTAGACAATGAACAAGGAAGTCAGAAGAAGAATGGATGTCTTTAAATTGTGATGCTGGAGAAGAATATTGAATACCATGGACTGCCAAAAGAACAAACAGATCTATTTTGGAAGAAATATAACCAGAGTGCTCCCCAGAAACAAGGATGAGGAGACTACATCTTACACACTTTGGATGTACGGTTAGGAAGTATCAATACCTGGAGAAGGACACCATGCTTAGTGGAGAATCATTGAAAGAGAGAAAAACCCTCTGCAAGATGGACTGACACAGTGGCTGCAACAATGGGCTCAAGCATAACAATTGTGGTCATGGCACACTGTTGCACATAGGTTCACTGTGAGCCAGAGTCAACTTGATGGTACCTAACAACTACAACATCTGTCATTTCAGCCCTTGCATTTAAATAGCTGAATTTATACTGCTAAATTTATTATTGTGAAAAAGTGAAAAAAGAATCTATACAATCACGGGAATAAACATTCACGACTTCCAGGGAATATATTCTTCCCAAAGAAGGTGTATCACTAAGATTTCAGTATGCTTCCCCAATTTAATGACCCAGCCTCATTGAGAAATTGTTTCATTTGCATCAAACCCGAAGTCTTGTGCGATCTCTTCTTAGTAACTGGATAGGATAACAAAACTCTCTTTAAAGTCATATTTGTGTGGTCTTTATGATTCCAGTGTTCAATTTCCTGTACCCATTCCATTCTAGCCAGTCATACATTTCTCTTTCTCCATGTTAGGATGTGAGGTTTATGCAAAAGTATTCAATGTATGGCATTATGATTTGACCTGTATCTCTTCAAAATGTATGTCTACTTGGCTAGCTCATGATTCTTAATATTACGTGACTGTCCACCATTTTGTCATCTCCTTTAATTTTCCTACGTGTTGTCAGTTCTACCTTTATGATGCTAATAAGATAGGCTTAGTGGCAGTTATGCTAATGAGGCAGGACTCAATCTATATGATTAGGTTGTGTCTTAAGTCAATCTTTTTTGAAATGTAAAGGAAGAAACAAACAGAGAGACAGCTGAACCTCTATCAACAAGAAAAAACAGCCAAGAGAATAGTGTGGCCTGTGGACCTGGGGTGCTTGCACTGAGAACTGGACTGGGAAAGATAGATGACAAGGACCTTTCCTCAAAGCCTACAGAGAGAAAGCCTTCTGCTGGAGTTGGCACCATGAATTCAGACTTCTAGCCTCCTAGACTGTGAAAGAACAAATTTCTCTTTGTTAATGCCATCTACTTAGGGAGTTCTGTTATACCACCACTAGACAACCAAAATATGTGGTTGTATGGTTTTTCTTTAAGTTTTAATGCTGTTACTCACATACTAGGGTAGATTAGCTTTGAAGGTGATATTCTTGGTAATTTCGATATACTTCCTAGAGCTCTGTTTCTTTTTATTACAGTTTAATAGTGCTTTAGCCATTTTTCTAAATCCATCAGTATCTTAAAACTGTACATACCTGATGTAAATGAGAATTCACATGAAGTTATCTATATTGTTATCATTGTTCCTGTAGTTATTACTCCATACATTATGAGGATGTTGCATAATTTATATTGTGGTATAACCTATTTAAATAAGTAATACACTGAATTTTGAAAGATGGGTGTATCAAAGTGTTCTACACTATGGACCTGCACAAGTTGGGCTATATTGTAATGATCTAAAAAATGTTTCCACTTACTTGCCAGCTCACTTTCTGGACTCTCAGACAGTATTTATATTCTGGCTTATCTCTCTTGTATTCTCATATATTTCCAATTATTCTAAGTCATGTATTTCATATTTTAAAATATAGTTGGTTACAGGGGTATAGGTGGTTTTAGGGGAAGCTGGTTTTCTGACTATACTTATTCCAACATCTTTTATGGAAAACTCTCAGAACTGACTTCAAGAAAGTTTTCTCTGAATAAAGTACAAAGACTGAATTAGAGAGAAAAAAGACAGAATGCCACTTAATGTTCCCAGCAGTTGGTGAATCAAGTAGAAGATCAAATTCTACTCATCCTATAGCTCTCTCTGTTAGAAAATTATGTAATTTTATTCTTTGTCATCCAACTAAGAACTAGATCCAAATGAATTGTCCTGCTATTAGGTTTTTCTCTGCATGGAGCTAGTTATTTGGTCTAGGGACCCTATCTACTGTCTGTGCTTGGATAACCATATAAAACAAATCACTCAGACTTTTCATGATATATGAAATTAAATTATCACATGAAATAGTTCTTTTCAGATAAATAATGACCTACATTAGAGCAAATGATACGAGTCTCTAGCATGTTTTCAGCTTCTATTATATATTCTTTATAAGTATGACACAAAAAACTCTTCACTAAGATCTGTAATGATCCTGACTATGACTATAATTTTCTGTACAGTTTCAGTGATCCCTCAGAGGCACATTCTCTGAACTATCTTTGTCCAGGTTTGTTCCTCATTATTTCGGAAAGACAAGAGTATGTTTCACCGTGCTGTGAAACTCTCATCCCAGAAAGACAAGCAAGGGAATTGCACAGCTATAGGTTAACCCTGGATGTTCGTTAAAAGGACCAGATTTTGTCAGTAGAGTGAATAGTGATTGTGTACTTCATAGTGGGCTCTGGAGAGGAATCTCTGTTTAAGACTAGGTTGGAGTCTTTCATTAATAGCATACCTGTCCAAAACAAATAATAAACCCGCATCCAAGGAGCTGTTACTTTTAACTCACTTAAACACAAAAACCAAGAATAAGAATTGTATTTTCTAAGTTCCATATAAACAAATACAGGCAAACATACAACAATCATAAAAATATTTAAAATTACATGCAAAGGCAGTCATATAAAAATTGTTCAAATTAGCTTTGCAGTTGAGCATGATTTGAATCTGTATAACTAGAGCTCGCATAATTGTTTTAGACACGAATATATAGAGTAATTGATGGAATGCTTAATAATGTTATGTAAATTTATTTCATATAAAATTTTAAATAAAACTTACATGATAAGTAAAATTTAGAGATATGAATGAGAAAAGAATATGATTTTATTCTCTAAATCTTTAGCTAATTCTAAGGACTATCTTTTTTTTTGCAAGTGAAGAAAGAATGTTAACAGACAAAATTTATTTCTAAGATAAGGGAAAAATTGTTAACATTTTGTAAAAATTGGACTCATTTACCTGTGGCTTGGTCATAAGTCTATGCAGCTTGTGAAATTAACTAACATTGCCATTAAAAGGCTAAATATCGTCTCTCTTTTCCTTATTTTCTTGACACCCTCATCTCTGTTCTTATAGTTATCAAATATAAATCTTAACTAATGTATATTTCTGAAGACTTCCTGAAAAAAAACTCTAGCTTTCTGGAATACCTGGGAATATTTAATGTACCACTCACTTCCCTAAAACCTAGTTTCCTTGTCACACTCATTCACTCAAAAATAATTCCCTCACTGAAGCCTCCAAAGAATCCTTTGACATGCAGTTCACTTATATCCAATTACTTACCAGATATAATTGGATTATGAAGTTTTAGCATATTCTCATAGAATTTTGGGTACATGTTTTGCATAGTATTTACGTTATAGTGGGATGGCATATCTGTCTATCCCATGAACTTAACAAAATCTAGGAAGGCAGGAATAATATCCTCATTTGTTCATCATGCATTATCACAGGCCCTAGCCTATATTGAGGCACAGATGTGAACCCAACAAACTAATATTACTGAAAACTGTCTTATTTCAATAAAAGTTAAACCTAGTGGAATACTGTATAGAAATAAGAATGAATGCTTAATATTGTGTAATCAAAAATAAATTACAGGAGTGGCACGAAGATGGAAGAGTGGTCAGTCTCCTCCTGTGGTTCCTCTTACAACAAGGACATGAAAAAAAAACAAGTGAATTGATTATATCTGAAAGTCTAGAAGCCCTGAACATCAAAGACAAAGTTGAGGAATTGTCATGAGGGGCAGGAGGATGGAGACATTGTTCAGAAGCAGCAAGGACGAGTTGCCAGGACAAGCCTGGCTGGCTCAATACCTTACAGGATGACACATATAGGGTGAGGCAAGCAGTGACACCTGGGAAACTCTTTCTACTTATGGTGAGACCAAGTGGCAGAGAGTCTACTCAAGCCTCCAGAAACAGGTGTAAGAGATACTAAATTGGTGAAAGGTAAGTATAAGCATCTAATCCACAACATGAACAATAATAATAATAGTAAAAGTCACCATTTGGGAAATAACTCTCTTGAATTTACCTGTATTCTCATCCCTCTTCCTCTGGATCCCAGTCTGGTTTCAGTAACTGCTGAGTCCCCTAGGCTGGAAGTATGGTCCATCATGTGCTCTGAGTCAGTGTTTCACCTTGGAGAGGGAATAAATTAACAAAGCAGGAAAAAATAACCTACCAGCCGCCTTAAGCTGGAAACTGAGGGCAGACATGTCCCCTTTTCCCCAGGCATAAGGATTCCATGGAATTTGAATGCCTTTCACACTGCATAGACTTGTGTGGGCCCATTGCAACAAGACAGGCCCTCATTTGCATCAACTATAAGACTGAGTGGAAGATTCATGAGATTTGACACTACCCTGCTCATTAAATAGGGTCCTCACCTATCCACACTAGAGGCACATGGACTGCTGGCTTCACCCTCTTCACCTAGCCACCCTGTAATAGGTATCCAAGGGTAAGTGGTGTCTCTCAGTCCTTACCGCTGACAGTATTGGGTGCTCATAATCCAGTTGCATAACCTACCAGCCTACACACTGTAAGGAACAAGCACATACCACCAACACACTCAAGGGCAGCCATCAAACCCTTACTTTGCTAGCAAATGACCCTTTACTGTAGCCAGGTACCTGTGCCTACTCCAATGACACCTGCACATTTAGGACTATATGTGAGAGCATGTGCCACACGCTCAGTGACTGACAACCTGGTCACTTGAGCTGAAGCCACGTAAGAAAAGTAATCGGTCTCCTAGGCTCATGCACCTGGTAACAGCTTTAACCACCTGCTGACAGAACATAAGAGCTTCAAAAACAAAAATAATCAAAATAACAAAAACAATCACCCCATTTGGGCATATCAAAATAAAACAAGACAAGAAGCTAGGACACAGGAAATAAACAACAACAACCAAAAAACTAACTTATTAATGGCTCAGAGAAAATGTTCACTATTAAACCACACAAAAAAGTATATGACAAAGGCTTAAACAAGTTACCAAAAAAGAACAAAGAACCAAATTTCCAGGGGAAGAGAATTTCTTGGAATCACTGAGCACAGAATTCAAACAATGTACAGAACTCTTCAAGCAATGAGGAAAGAGATACTGAAAAAATGCATAACAAGCCAAAATAAAAGAACTTCAGAAGGTTATGGAAAACCTGGTGATGTAGTGGTTAACTGTCATGGCTGCTAACCATAAAGCTGACAGTTCAAACATACCAGGCACTCCTTGAAAACACTACAGGGCAATGCTACCCTGTTCTGTAGGGTTGCTATGAGTCGGAATTGATTTTAAGAAGGTCAGGAAAGACCACAATGACAAATTTAACAGTCTTCAAGAATCCATAGAGAGACAACAAACAGAAATCCAGAAGACTAATAATAAAAGTTCAGAATTAGAGAACTCAGTTGAAAGTCACAGGAAAAAAATTGAGGCAGTGAAGTTCAGAGTTTAAAAATAAAGCACTTGAAATAAACATATTTGAGGAAAAATCAGGTAAAATAATAAAAGAAGAAGAAGTATGTGAGACTCTACCATGAAGAATCATTGAGTGAGCTGGAGTATCAAAAAAGGGGATGACAACAGAAAATACGGAGAATCATTGATGATTTATTGGCAGAAACCTTTCCTGACATCATGAAAGATGAAAAAATATCTGTCCATAAAGCTCATTGAACCTTGTACAGGGTATATCCTAAAAGAGTCTCTCTAAGATGTATTATAATCTAATTCAGCAAAACCAAAGATACCCATAGGAATTTAACAGTAGATAGCAATAAATAAAAAGTTATCTGTAAAGCAGGCTTTGAATACTCAGCAGAAATCATGCAGGCAAGAAGGAAGTGGAAAGAGATTTATAAAGACTTGAAGGAAAAAATAAAATAAAACAGAGCTAAGAATTATATATATCCAGTAAAACTGTCTCTGCCAAATTAGAATATTTCAAGATAAACAGATTGCAGGAAATTTAGAAAATTAGGAATTTAGGAAATTAGAATATTTCAAGATGAACAGACTTTGGGAAATTTATAAAAACTAGATTTATAAAACCAAGCCAAAATTACAATACTGAAGTGAGTTATTGTTAATGTATATATATAGCATAAGCACACAAACAGTATTTAAAACTGGACAATATTAAGACAAAAAAACAGCAAGTAAAAATATATTAGTAGATCTTTCATATGGAGTGGAAGTCTGGGAGATAGACAGAAAGGAAAAATTGCCTTACATTTAGAAACTAGGGATAAGTTGTGCAGTAAATCACAAATCATAAAGAAAAGCATAAATGTTCAGCAAATATAAAATCAATAACAATAAAAAGATGGAAAGAAAATACATAAAGAAACATGACTTGGCACAGAAAATTAAGTGGAAAAGGAACTCACACACACACAAAAAAACTACCACATAAGAAAAAGAACAACAAAATGACAGCATTAAATTTATTATACCTACCAATGATGACAATCACTATGAATAGACTAAGTGCATCAATAAAAAGAAAGACAGTGGCAGGATGGATTTAAAAAACAAAAATGTCTATAGGCTGCCTATAAGAGATAAACATGAGGCATAAAGGCACATAAAAAACTTAACATTCATGGGATGAAAAATATGTATAAGGTAACAAAATAAGAAAAAGAGTAGGAGTGACAATATTAAACTTTGACAAAAGAGACTTTAAAACAAAATCCACCACAAATGTGAAGAAGGACACTATATAATGATAAAAGGTTATAGGAAGAGGACATAACCATAATACATACATACATACACATACACTCAACAACAAGGCTCCAAAACACATAAAACAAACTCTAACAGAATTGAAAAGAGAAGCTGACAGCACCAAAATAGTAGTAAGAGACTTCAACATGCTACTTTCAAGGAAGGACAGAATATCAAGAAAGAAGCTCAATAAAGATACAGATGATCAAAATGGCACAACCAACTTGACCTCCTAGCAAATACAGAACTAGCAAGCCAACAGTAGCCATACTTTCTTTTCCAAAGCACATGAAGTGTTCTGCAATATCGACCACTTATTAGGCCATAAAGGAAACCTTGACAAAATTCAAAGCACTCAAATATTACAAAGCATCTTTTCAGACCATAAAGCCATAAAAGTATAAATCTGTAACAGAGAAAGAAAGGGGGAAAAAAATAATCAAACACATGAAAACCAAATAACACCTTGCTCAAAACCTGCTGGATTATGCAAGAAATTATGAATGGAAATAAATTCACAGAATAAAATGGGGATGAAAACACATCCTACTAGAGTGTTTGGGATACTGCAAAGCAGTGTTCAAAGGTCAATTTATAGCAATAAGTGCGTATATCCAGAAAGAAGAAAGAGGCAACTTAAAGCACTCATTTCACAACTTAAACAAATAGAAAAAGAACAGTAAAGGAAGACTTCAGGCACCAGAAGAAAGGAAATAATAGAAATTAGAAAATAATTCAATGAAATAGAAAATATAAAAACAATTGAAAGAGTTAAGAACACCAAAAACTGGTTCTTTGAAAGAAATCAACAAAATATATATACACCTTAGCCCAAATTACAAAAGGAAACCAGGAGAGGAAGCAAATAACCCAAATAATAAAAAGATGGCCAGTATCACAACAAACTCAACTGAAATGAAAAGAATCATAGCAGAACATTATGAAAAAGCAGTCTATAACAAATTTGAAAACCTGGAGGAAACAGCTCCCATGTGTCTGTCAGTTTGCCAAACTGTTAGGGCTTCTATGTTGCTGTGATGCTGGAAGTTGTGCTGCCGGTAGTCAGTAACCAGCAGTATTATCCTTGGTGCACAGTCTTAAGCTAAGCTTCAAGTCTAAGACAACCTAGGAAAAAGGATTAAGCAGTCTACTTTTGGGAAAAAAAAAATAGACAATGGAAACATTATGAATGAAAACAGAACATCGTTTGATGTGGTGCTAAACGACGAGCCCATCACATTGGAAGACATTCCAAAGACAACAGCGGAAAAGCTACCTTTTCAAAAGAGAGTTGGCTTTAGTAATGTAGATAGACACAAGTTCTGGAACCTTCATTAGCAGCTGTGTCACAAGTCAAAATGGGAAGACTCAGCTGCAGACATCCATGTAATCAGAATGTGGGATGCATGCAGTATAAATCTAGGAAAATTGGAAGTCATCAAAAATGAAATGGAATGCACAAATACTGATATCTTAAGTGTTAGTGAGCCGAAATGGAGTGGTACTGGCCATTTTCAATTAGACAAACATAGTCCACTATACCAGAAATGACAAGTTGAAGAGGAATTGTGTTGAGTTCATCATCAAAAAGAACATTTCAAGTTCTATCCTGAAGTAAAACGCTGTCAGAAAAAGGATAACATGCGTATGGCTACAAAGAAACTTAGTTAACATGAATAGTATTCCAATTTGTACACTAACCACTAAGGTCAAAGATAAAGAAACTGAACAAACATATGATCAGGATGTATTGATAATTACTAATGATTAGAATGCAAAAAGGTGGGGCAGAGAAGAAAAATTGAGTAGTTCGAAATTTGGGCCTTGGTGATAGAAACAATGCTGAAAATCACAGGACAGAATTTTGTAAGACCAATGACTTCTTCCTTGCGAATACCTTTTAACCCCAACATAAACTGCAATTATAGACATAGACCTCACCAGGTGTAATACACGGGAATCAAATCTATGGGAAATCATGTCAAACTCTCTTGACATAAGTTCAGCCATCTTGAATGCTGAACCGTTACTCCAACTCTGTACAACCTCTTGTACTGTTTGTGTACTGTAACCTAGAAGCAGTCTGGGAATACTTCCAAGCCCTTGGCCCGAACAAGTAGAACAACGTATGACCAAAACTGTGCCTAACTGACGTAGTTACTTTATGTTAGTTCCTTGTATGCCCAGTTACCAAAAGAGTATAAATGCTGTAATAAAACCTTGCTCTGGGCTCTCGGATCAGGATAGCTGTTAGCTCCCTGACTCCCAAACTGTTTCATGTCTATCCTTCCTTAGTCTCGGCGTCGCTCTCCTCTGCCCACCATGTTCATCGGGGAACTCTCTGATCTCCAACACATATCTGCTATGTCTGCAGAAAGAAACAATGAAAAACCTCATTACTACCAGTCAGAACAAGGCCAGGGACTGACTGTGGATTAGATCATCAATTGCTCATATTTAAGTTTAAACTGAAACTGAAGAAAATTAGAACAAGTCCATGAATGCCAAAGTACATACTTGAGAATATCCCACATGAGTTTAGAACGCATCTCAAGAATAGATTTGACATGGTGAACACTGAAAACTGAAGACCAAATGTGTGGTGTAATGACATTGAGGACATCATACATGAAGGTCACTAAAAAGACAAGAAAGAAAGGAAAGGCCAAAATGGATGTCAAATGAGTCTCTGAAAGTTGCTTCTGAACATCAAGTAGCTAAACCAAGAGGAACTGATGAACATAAAACAACAGAACAGGTTATTTCAAAGGGTGGCTTGGGAAGATAAAGTAAAGCATTATAATGTGCAAAGAGCTGGAGACAGGAACCCAACAGGGAAGAGCACAGTCAGTATTTCACAAACTGAATGAACTAAAATAAAATTCATTCCTCAAGCTGCAGTAGTGAAACAGACTATGGGGAAAATTAAATGATGCAGGAAGTGTCAAAAGAAGATGGCAAGAACACACAGAATCATTGCACCCAAAAGAACTGGTTGCCGATGACCCATTTCAAGAGATAGCATACAATCAGGAACCAATGGTACTGAAGGATGAAGTCCAATCTGCACTGAGGGCACTAGTGGAAATAACTCACCAGGAATTGACAGAATCTCAAACGAGATGTTTCGGCAGATGGATACAGCACTGGAAGTGCACATTCATCTATGTCAAGTAATGTAGCAGACATTTACCTGCCCATCCCACTGGAAGGGCTCCATATTTATTCCTAAGAAAAGTGAACCAACTGAAAGCAAAAATCATCAAGTGATATAATTAATATCACACTCAAGTACAGTTTTGCTGAAGGTTAGTGAAAAGCAGCTGCAGCACTGTATTGACAGGGAATGACCAGAAATTCAGGCCTGATTCAGAAGGGACATGGAACCAGGGCTATCACTGAGGATGTCAGATGGGCCTTGGCTGAAAGCAGGGAATACCAGAAAGATGTTTACATGTGTGTTCTTTGACTATGCAAAGGCATCCAATTGTGTGGATCATAAAAAAAATTATGGAAAACATTGCAGAGAATAAGAATTTCAGAATAGTTAATTGTGTTCTTGAGGAATCTGTACATGGATCAAGAGGTAATCATTAGAACAGAACAAAGAGACACTGTATGGTTTGAATCAGAAAGTGTGTGTCACCATACCTATTCATTCTGTGGGTTGAACAAAGAATCCAAGAAACTGAACTGTATTAAAAAGAACAAAGTGTCAGGATTAGAGGAGGACTCATTAACAACCTGTATTATGCAGATGACGTGTAAACTTGGTTTGCTGAACGTGAATAGTTTTAGTCATCTAGCTCTGCTATAACAGAAATACCACAAGTATGTGGCTTTAATAACGATAATGTATTTCTTCTGCAGTTCATTCAGCCACAGGTCCAAATTCAGGGCATCAGTTCCAGGGAAAGTCTTTCACTTTTGCCTCTGGAGGAAGATTCTTGTCACCAGTCTTCCCCTGAACTGTGAGCATCTGAGGTGCAGGGGCCCCAAGTTCTTTCCAAAGGACATACTTCACTCATGGCACTGCTTTCTTGGCATTATGAGGTCTCCAAATCTCTCTGTTGGCTTCTTTCTTTTGTGCCTCAAGGCAAAATACAATCTTATAGATAGTTTCTGTTTTACTAACACAACTACCTCCCATCCTCCCTCATTAACACCATACAGCAGGATTTACAACACATAGGAACATCACACAATACTGGGAATTAAGACCTAGCCAAATTGTTACACATGTTTTCTGCAGATAAAATTCAATCAACAATATGAAAAGTACTTGATACAATTACTGACGAAAATAAAAAATAACACTTTTCTATCTATCCTGTAACTCAACGTAAAGAAAGCAAAAAATCTCACAACTGGACCGATAAACAACATCAGGAGAAAAGATGGAAACTGACAAGGATTTCATTTTACTTGTATCCACAGTCAACACCCATAGAAGCAGCAGTCAAGGAAATAAAGGATGCATTGGACAAATCTGCTGCAAAAAAAGCTCTTTGAAGTGTTGAAAAGTAAAAATGTTACCTTGAAGACTAAGGTATGCCTGATCTAAACTATGAGATTTTCAATTGCATCATACACATGTGACATCTGGGCAATGAATACAAAAAACTGATGAGGAATTGATACCTTAGAATTGTGATGTTGAGGAATAATACTGAATATAGCATGGACTTCCAAGAGCATGGATCGGTTGTGGGAAATCTAATTAGAGTGCTCTTTAGGGCAGATGATGGAGAGACTATGTCTTTTATACTATGGACACATTGTCAGGAGGAATCAGTCCCAGGAAATCATGCCTTTAAAGTAGGGGATCAGCAAAAATGAGAAAGACCCTCAATGTGATGGATTGCACAAGTGTTGCAGCAAAGAACTCAAGCATGACAATGATTGTATGCATGGCACAGGACTTGGCAGTGTTTCATTCTGTTGTACAAAGTGTCACTATGAATTGGAACCATCTCTAAAGCACCTAAAACAACAACCACAACAACAATAGAGGAACTAGAGCAATTTCTAGAAATATACTACTTACTTAAACTAACAGAAACCAGGTAGAAAAACTAAATATACCTATAACAAAACTATAGATTGACAAAGTAATTTAAAAACTGCAAACACAAAAAGCCCTAACTGATGGCTTCATGGGAGAATTATAACAAATTTTCAGAGAAGAGTTAACATCAGTGCTCCTAAAGGTATTTCAGAGCATAGAAAATGATAGACTATTTCTGCACTAATGTGAAGCCAGCATAACCTTGATACAAAAACTAGGTAAAGACATCAAAAAAAAAAAAAAAGAATGAAAAGAAAATTAAAGACCAATATCCTTCATGAATACAGATTCAAAAATCCTCAACAAAATTCTAGTCAGTAGAATTCAACAATATATTCCTTCCCTCCCCCTCCGATTGCTATGACCAATGAATTCACACCAAGTATGCAAAGATGGTTTAGCATTATGTAATTCATCACATAAATAAAAGACAAGAATCACATGATCTTATCAATTGATGCATAAAAGGCATTTGAAGAGGTCCAACACTTCCACTCATGGTAAAATCTCTCAGGAAAATAAGAATAGAAGTGCAATTCCTCAACATAATAAAGGACATATCTATGAAGCAAACAGCCATCATCATCCTTAATGGAGGGAGTCTGAAAGCATTATTCTTGAGAATGAGAACCAGACAAGGATAGACTTTATTGCCACTCTTATTCAACATTGTGCTGGAGGTTCTAGCTACAGCAGTCAGACTGAGAAAAGAAATAAAGGACATCCCAATTGATAAGGCAGAAATAAAGAATCCTTTTTTGCTGATGATATGGTCTTCCAAACAGAAAAGCCGAAAGAATCCACTAGAAAATTGCTATAACAAACAGACAATTTTAGCAAAATGTCGTGATATGAGATACACATACAAAAATAAGTTGGATCCCTGTAAAACTACAAAGACACCTGTGAAGAGGAAATCATGAAATCAATACTATACTTAGGAATAAATCTAACCAGAGACTTTAAAAACTGTACTTAGGAATAAATCTAACCAGAGACATTAAAAACCTGTAGATAGAAAACTACAAGACAGTACTCCAAGAAAACAAGAGAGATCTACATAGGTGAAAGACATAGCTTGCTGATGGAAAAGGGGATTCAACATTAGAAAATGTCTATTCTATCCAAAGCCTTATACAGATACAGTGGAATCCTGATCCTGATTCCAACTGCATTTTTTAATGAGGTAACAAAACCAATCGCTAACTTAATATGGAGAGCAAAGAGTTTCAAGATAAGTAAAGAATCATCAAAGAAGACAACCAAAGTGGAACCTTCACACTACTTGATTTTAGAATCTATAATACCGGCACAGAAGTCAAAGCAGCCCGGTATATGTACAACAAGAAATATGTGTACCAATGAAATATAACCGAAAATCCAAAAATAAATCCATTCACTTAGTAGTAGTAGTTAATATTCAATAGTTTCTGGAAGTCTGTTAAGTGTAAAAAAAAAATGCGTTATGTTTAACAAATGGTACTAGAATACCTAGATATCCAACTGCAAAAAAAAAAAAAAAAAAAAATGAAATAAGACCCAAGCCTCATACCATGCTCCAAAGCTAAGTCAAAAAGAGGCAAAGACTTAAATATAAAATTTGAAAAGATAAAGATCACTGAAGAAAAAATAAGGGCAATGCTAGGAGCCCTAATATATGGCATAAACAGAACACAAATCATACATAACAAAGCACAAACACCAGAAGACAGAACAGATAACTTGAAATTCCTAAAACTCATATACTTATGCTCATCCAAAGACTTTACAAAAATAATAGAAAGACAACCTACAGACTGGGGAAGAAAAAATGGCCATGACATATCCGGTAAGAGTCTAATCTCTGAAATCTACACAATATTGTAATACTTCAACAACAAAATTACAATTAACTCTTAAAAATGTGCAAAGAAAGTGAAAAAGCAAACCACCATTCAGATGGCTAGCAGACACATGAGAAGATGCTCATTATTATTAGCCATTAGATAAATGCAAACTGAACTACAATGTGGTGCCTTATCACTCAAAAGAAGCTAGTATTTATCCAAAGGGAAATAAACACATATACACAAAACACAGTATAGTAAGTGGTGGAGAGATTGAAACACTTATATACTACTGGTTGAAAAGTAAAATGATACATCCACTTTGAAAATTGATTGCTTCCTTATAAAGCTAGAAAGAGAAGCAACATAAAGTCAAGTAATCCCAGTCCTTGAAATATATCCTGCAGGAATAAGAGCCCTAATACAAACAGATACATGAACAACCATGTTCACTGTAGCACTGTGCACAATAGGAAAAAAAAAAAAAAAGGAACTAACCTATGTGTATGCGTCCATCAATGGATAAATGGATAAATGAATTACGGTATATTTACACACTGGAATGTTATGTGATGATAAAGAACAAAATAAATCTGCAAAACTTCTTACGTTACTTGTTGTTAGGTGCCATAAGGTTAGTTCCAACTCACAACAACCCTATGCACAGCACAATGAAACACTGCTCAGTCTTGGGCCACGTCCGTAACTGTTTTTATACTTAAATCCATGGTTGCAGCCACTGAGTCAATCCATCTTGTCAAGGGTCTTCTTCTTTTTCACTGACCCTCCACTCTACCAAGCACATCATCCTTCTCCAGGGACTGATCCCGACAACATGCCTAAATTATGTAAGACACGTCTTTGTTTCCATGAAGCACTCTGGTTGTGCTTCTTCCAGAACAGATCTATTTGTTCTTATGGCAGTTCATGGAATATTCAACATTCTTCTTTAACACTTCAATTCAAAGGCATCAATTCTTCTTCTGCCTTTTTTGTTCATTTCCAGCATTTGTATGCATACAATGCAATTGAAAATGCTTAGGTCAGGTACATTTTAGTCTTCAAAGTGATATCTTGACTTTTCAGTACTTTAAAGAGATCCTTTGCAGCAGATTTTGCCAGTGCAATGTGTCTTTTAATTTCTTGGCTGAGGACCCAAGAAAAATGAAATCCTTGACAACCTCAATCCTTTCTCCATTTATGATGATGTTGCTTACTAGTTGCGTTGTGAGGAATTTAGTTATCTTGATGTTGAGGTACAATCCGTACTGAAGGCTGTGGTCACTGATATTGTCTGTGGTGACTGATATTGTCACTAAGTGTTTCAGATTTCCTTCACTTCTAGTAAGGTGGTAGGTTGTTAATGAGCCATCCTCAAGTCTTGGCACCTCATTCTTCTTCTTATAATCCAGCTTCTCAGATTATTTGCTCCAGGTATAGATTGGAAAGGTATGGTGAAAGCATACAACCCTGATGCACACCTTTTCTGACTTTAAAACCATGTGGTGTCCTCTTTTTCTGTGTTACAACTGCCTCTTGATCCATATACAGATTCCTTAAGAGCATGATTAGGTGTTCTGGAATTCCCATTCTCTCCAGTATCATCCATAACTTGTTATGATCCACACAGTCAAATGACTTTGCATAGTCAGTGGAACACAGTCAAACTCTTTCTGGTATTCTCCACTTTAAGCCAAGATGTATCTGACATCAGCAATGATATCCTGGTTCCACATCCTCTTCTGAACCCAACTTGAATTTCTGGCAGTTCCTTGTCAATATCCTGGTTGCATATTGACATTTTTGATGCTTTTGAATGATCCTGAGCACAATTTTACTTGAGTGTGAAAAAAAAAAAAATCTTATAAGAGGAATGAATCTTTATGTTGAGTGAAATTAGTTGGCACCCAAGGACAAATATTGTATGAATATACTATTATAGTAACTCAAGAAAAGATTTAAACCCTGAAAAAAATTTTTGATGGTTATGATGTTAAGGAGGTAGAGTGAGAAGAATTCCCTAACTAGATAGCATACAAGAAACATACAATACAAGGTGAGGAAGAAACTAAAAGCTAAGCAGTTTCCTGAACACAGCGAAATGCTCCTAAGGACATAGTAAAAAAAAAAAAAAAAATAGAATGTCTGGACACCATGGTTTCAGGGGACATCAAATTCAATTGACATACAGATTTGACTTTAAAAATGTGCTCTATTTCACTTTTCCTGGAGTCTTAAAAGCCAGTAAGTGGTCATCTAAAGTACAATATTTGGCCGCAGTCCTCCTGAAACAAAACAAAATGAAGAATACCAAAAACATAAGAAAAATACTAGCCCAAGAGACAAAAAGGGCTACATAAATCAGAGACTCCATCAGCCTGAGACTAGAAGGACTAGATGGTGCCTGACCACTACCAGTGACTGCCCTAATAGAGAACACAGCAGAGAGCTCCTGACGAAGCAGGAGAAAAACGGGTTGCAGAACTCACATTCTAATAAAAAGTCTAGACTTAATGGTCTGTCTGAGACCAGAGTGACCCCAGAAGATACGATCTCTAGATTCTCTGTTTACCCAGAACCAAAATTATTCCTAAGGTCTTGTAACAATCTATGTATAAATTTTTGAATGAGGAACTACCTCACGCACGTTTCCACCCAAAGCACGAGCTTGCGCACACACAGACACACAGACACACACATTTACAAGTGGTACAGTCTGCCAATTATATTTTAAATAAGTACCTTAAGTGCACTCTGGATTGACACTGTTATTGAAAAAATACTACCATATACTTTGAATCTTGAAATTCTTTTAAACAGGTCAGATAATGACTCAGACTGGTAATAAAAATTACTTCTGTATATTTTCATTCAATAACCTACTATATTTATAGATTATAATAATCTATAATAATGATAATAGTAATATCAACTAGCACTTGTTTTTATGAAATGCCACCAAGTTGTTCTGACTCAGAAACTCTAAGTACAACAGATCAAAGAATCCTGTACCATCCTTACAGTCACAGCTATCATTGAGCCCATTATTGCAGCCATTGTACCAACTGAAGTCACTGTTGCGTACATTGCTGCAGTCAGTGTGCCAATCTATATTGTCAGAGTCTTCCTCCTTTACCTGCCCCTACACTTTATTAAGCATGATGTTCCTTAGGGGCTAGTCCTTCCTAATAATATGCCCAGAATTCTTACTATCTTCACTTCTGAGAAGTAATCTGGATGCACCTCTTCAAAGACAAATTGTTCATTCTTCTGGCATTTCATGATGTATTCAATATTCTTTACCAATACCCAAATTCCAAGTGATTAAATTCCTTTTCAGTCTTCCTTATTTGTTGTCTAGCTTTCACATGCATGAGACATGATAGAAAACACCAGTTTGCGTTAGGCGAACCTTGGTCTACAAAGTGATATCCTTTGTTTCTAATGCTTTAAAGAATTTTTTTTTTTTTTTGCAGCAGATTTACCCAACAGAATGTGTCATCTGATTTCTTGATGATCTTCCATGAACACTGATAGTGAATACATGTAAGATGAAATTATTGATAATGTCAATATTCTACCTGTTTATGATGCTGTTGCTTGTTGGTGTAGTTGCGAGGAATTTTTGTTTGACTCATGTTGAAGTTCAATCCATACTGAAAACTGTGCACTTTGATCTTTCCTAGGAGGAGCTTTAAGTCTTATTCTGTTTCAGTAAACAAGTTTGTCATCTGCATGTTTCAGGTATTTAAGAAATCTTCCTCCAGTTCTGATATGACGATATATATGCATGTTATGTTATGACATACACACAATCCAGCTCTCAAATTATTAACTTAGCAGACAGCTTAAACACATACGGTGACAGTACGCCACGCTGAACCATAGTATTCCGGATTGTAAGCCACACTGTATCCCTTGTTCTGTTTGAAAGACAGCTTCTTCATCTATGTGCAATTTTCACATGAACACAATTAAGTACTCTAAATTCCCACGACCCATAACTTGTTATGATTCACACAGTCTACTGCTTTTGCACAGTCACTAAATATAGGAAAACATGTTTCTGATATTCTCTCCTTTCAGTGAAGATCCATCTGATATTAACAGTAATGTCTTTCATTCCACAACCTCTTCTGAATCCAGCTTGAATTTCTGACAGTTTTCTGTCTATATGCTATTGCAACCCTTTTAGATTTATTTTCAGCAAAACTTTACTTTTTTGAGATATTAATGATATTGTTCAATAATTTCTGCATTCCATTAGATCACTCATCTTTGAAACAAGAACAAATATGAATCTCTTCCAGTTGGTTGACCAGGTAGTTGTCTTCCAAATTTCTTGGCATGGGAATGTGAGCACTTCCAGTGTTACATCTGTTTGATGAAATACATCTGTTGGTATTGTTCCCATTCTTGAGGACTTATTTTTTTTTTGCCATACCTTGAGGACAGCTTAGACTTCTTCCATGAGGTCTTCCTTCAGTAATGATGGGCTAGGTCCCAGCATCATAGCAACACTGAGGCCATCCCGGTATCAGAAAGTTGCAGATGAATAACTAACATTTATAAAGATATAAATATATACTAAGCTCTGCTCCAAATATTGCTGTATTATCTTTTAATCTTTACAACCTCATTAGGAGGTAGGTGATATTGTCTTCCCTGATTCACAGATTGAGAACAGAATGACAGAGGTGTTCACAGAGGTTGGGGCCAGGAAATTACACACTTGAGAGTTGTTTTCAACAAACTGGACAACATACACTATTCATCTTCCAGTGTGAAGATGCAGACAATCAGAAATTCCTTTTTTTCCCCAAAGAGTATGTTTCTTAGTGACCACTAATCAAATTAATCTTCGTGTTTCATGGTGGAATAATCCTGGCTGATTTTAATGGCACCATAGTATAAAATCTATATGAGCTGTAATTACGGTAAACATTTTATTTCTCCACTTAGAAATGTGAAATCAATAGGATTGATTTTATTTTTAAGAAATGTCTTAGGAGATCATCCTTAGCATTAGAACTCAGTATTTCCTCTCTCAGAATAAGAATCTGGAGCTTAAGAAAAATTATTAGAATCATGAACTGAACAGCTATTTTAAACATCTCACAATAATACATGTGTAGGGATAGCACTAAAGAAAAGTAGCAAAAAAGTGTGTATAATTAAAATTTTAAAAAACAGAGATATTTTATTATCATAGGCATTAAATATCTAAAATCAATTCAATGTGAAAATACCTCTGCCATATGAGTCTTGAGAAACTGGATTGTGTGTATTAGTCAGGTCAGGGAAATAAAAACCATGCTAAATAGTTTTAAAACACCAAACATTTATTATAGGAGCTTGAATTCAAATAACATAGTAGGGCTAGAATGAGTAGAAGCCATGGTAACACAGAGGGTGCAAGATACTAACATCCTAGGATGAAATCCAAGCACTCACACTTTCTTAATTATATTGGGAGATACTCTCGCACTCTTGTCTGTATTCACTCTACACATGCACATGTAGATACCAATTCTCCACGTCTTGCAGCTTCCATGAATCAGCACACTCTGCTCCTGTTTACAGTCACTCATAGAAAATGCCAGTTGTGTTAGAACCAATTTTTTCTCTTACCTTTCCAAATTTTAATCTCCACATCACACTTCCTATTAGCAGCACCTAACAGATAGATTTTTCAGCAAGGGTGCTGGGAATATATAATACACATACCCCTAACCAGGAATTTATCAAAAGGGACCAGTCCCTGGAGAAAAATCTCATGCTGGATAAAGTAGAGGGCAGAAGAGGACTTGGAACCCGGGACATATTTGCTGATGTCAGATGGATGTTGGCTGAAAGCAGAGAATACCAGAATGATGTTTACCTGTGTTTCATGGACTATGCAAAGTCATTCAACTGTGTAGATCATAAGAAGTTATAGGTAACATTATGGAGAATCGGAAGTCCAGAAAACTTAATCGTGCTCTTAAGGAATCAGTACATGGATCAAGAGGCGGTAATCAGAAATATCAGATGCTGAATGGTTTAATGTCATGAAAGATGTGCATTAGAGTTGTATCCTTTCACCATAATTTTTTAATCTGTATGCCAAGCAAATAATCCAAGAAGATGGATTATATGAAGAAGAACAAGGCATCTGGATTGGAGGATTACACAATAACAACCTGAATTACGCAAATGACACCTTATTTGCAGGAAGTGAAGAAAATTTGAAACACTTACTGATAAAGATCAAGGACCACAGCCTTCAGTATGGATTACACTTCAACATCAAGAAAACAAAAATCCTCACAAATATACCCATAAGCAACATCATCATAAATGGAGAAAGGATTGAGGTTGTCAAAGATTTCATTTTTCTTGGGTCCCCAGTCAATGTCCATGGAGGCAGCAGTCAAGAAATCCAAAGACACATTGCATTGGGAAAATCTGCTACAAAGGGTATCTTTAAAGTGTTGAAAAGTAAAGAGGTCACCCTGAAGATTAAGGTTCACCTGACCCAATTCACAGTATTTTCAATCAAATCATATCCATACAAAAGCTGGACAGTAAACAAAGAAGACGGAAGAACTGATGCTCCTGAATTGTGGTGTTGGAGAATAATACTGAGTTTTCCACTAGCTGCCAAAAGAATAAATAGATCTGTTCTGGAGGAAGTAAAACTAGAGTGCTCCTTGGAAGCGAAGATGGAGAAATTGTGTCTTACATACTTTGGACATACGATAAAGAGTGATCCGTGCCTGGAGAAGACCATCATGCTTTGTAGAGTGGAGGGCCAGAGAAAAAAATGAAGACCCTCAGTGAGATGGATTGACAGAGTGACTGCAATGACAGGCCTAAGCATAAAAAGGAATTATGGACATGGCGCAAGTCCCAGTAGTTTTTTGTTCTGTAGTGCAGAGGGCTGCTATGAGTTGGAACCAACTCGATGGCACCTAACAACAACAAAGCGGAGGGCTGGCAAAAAAGAGGAAGAACTTCAGTGAGATAGATGACACAGTGGCTGCAAAAGGAGCTCAAACTTAGGACTGACTGGGTTGCACAGGACCAGGAAGAGTTTCATTCTGTTATGCGTAGGAACACTGTGAGTTGGAACCGACTCAGTGCCACCTAATAAAAACAGCCCAGCAATACTGGGCAGAAACTGGAAAGATGAGTTTTAGGGTGGAAGAGAACACACAAGTGACTGACATGGTATACAAGGTCTGACAATTAAGGCTGTACACTTAATTGCTGTAAGTGCTACATACCTCATTGCTGAATATCACTGCAGTCAACTTCAAAGTATACTCTTTGGGAAGCCATGCACCAATTCCAACACCTGGCCTTCTCTTCAAAACAATTTTGGAATGCTTTCTGGAATGGCCATTGTACAGGATGGCATGGTGGCAAAATGGCACGGTGGCAAGTTTTCAAACATCATTGTATAGTTGTCTGTGAGGGTGCTTTTAGCCAGCAAGGAAATAACTGTATTGGAACACTCACCTTACACATCTGATCTGACCCCCAATGACTTTTTCTTTACCTAAAGATAAAGGAAATATTGCAAAGAAGACATTTTGATGCTATTCAGGACATCAAGTATAATACGAAGAATGCTGCAATGGCCATTCCAGAAACAGAGTTCCAAAATTGCTTTGAAGGGTAGACTAGGTGCTGGTGTCAGTGCATAGATTCCTAAGAGGAGTACTTCGAAGGTGACTACAGTGATACTCAGCAATGCAGTATGTAGCACTTTTTCTAGGATCAGTGTTCAAACTTAATTGGCAGTCCTTGTACTATATGAAAGAACATCGCTCTAAGTATCATGTCCAAGATTTTTTTGTGTGTTCGTGTGTGTGTGTGACGAAAACCTGGTGGCATAATAGTTAAGAGCTAAAGCTGCTAACCAAAATGTCAGCAGTTCAAATCTGCTAGGTTCTTCTTGGAAACCCTATGGGGTGGTTCTACTGTGTCCTATAAGGTAGCTATGATTTGAAATTGACTTACTGATAGGGGGTCTGGTGTTTGTTTAAAGTACTATTGATATGCAGGTATTTATTATGAGATTTACAATGTAAACTTTGGTTTTCTAGAGAAGAACTTTGTAGAATTTGAGTTTCTTGGTGAATTCATTTGTAACTTACACTGCAGTCAGTGATAAACAGGCAGCAGTGCATTCAGCTATTGCTTTTGTTATTTTTTTTTGTTCCAGTGAGTCATTCTGTTAAAATAAGAGCAGTGCTTTCTATTCAACCATTGGTCTAGAGGACTATTAGAAGAATGACTGGAAGACATGCAGCGATGCTCTACAGTATCTGAGAAGTTTCTCAGCTAATGAAAACTATCTTAGTAAACCCTTGCCATTACATTGTATCCACTCAGTTATTCTTACCTGCACACTTTTTTTATTTCTATTACACTATTCTATAATCTTATATCTAAACATCTTTTTAGTGTCTTTTAATTGTATTTTCTGCTTTCACTCCTGGCATTGTAATATTAAACAAATTACATAATATCTCTGTTTTACAAATTATTGAACATTTATAGGTAGAGAGCATTCTGCTAAGGTTTTCTAGAAATAGCGCCATTTAATCCTCAAACAACTTTAAACCGTGATTGCTATTATCCTGATACAGATGACAATTTAAGTTCAGGTAGGTTACTTAAAGAAGACAAGTTAGTAAGTACAGAGTCTTCAATGTAAAATGTTATTTACTGATCCTAAACACTTAGTGTACTTAGCTACTACAACTATTTGCCTCATCTTTACATTATTTTGATTAGTTTTTTTTTTTAACTGAAAACACACGTAATGGCAGTTAACTCTTGGATCATAGGAGAAAAAGATATATAAGGAGAAAAGATAGGAGAAAAGATATATAAGATAGCGTGTATAAGACAGAGAGTAGAAACTCTCTGAAACCCTATGAATCAATCAGTGAGTCCTCAGTCCTTTCCAATTGTCTGTAACCTTAGAATAAAAGAAAATGGATAAACAAAGACGATTTTAGCCAAATACTGTCTGGTAATGTCAAACAACACGGAAGAATGACAAGAACATATGGTTTTAATTAATTTACTCAATAAATTTATTTTACAGTTTTGTAGACACATCAGGGCACAAATAATTGGTTCAATAAATAATACAATAACAGATTCAGTTACAAGATGATAGAGTAAACAGACGTCTCCTCATTACCCTTTGAGAACTAAGGCCTGGATGATATTTTTTATGGAGCACTGAGTATCTGGGGAGCCTTAGGACATAACATATTTCACTGGGCAACAGTATTGGACTAATCTCCTCTCAAAAACAATCCAGCAACCGTCTGACCTCTGCTTCTGCTGCTTCATTGTAACAGAGAACTGCAGGCTCCACAAATGGCTGGTAACGGTAACATACTTTCATTATAAGCCGGCAGGTGAAGTTTGCTGTTCCCCGCTGCCTGTTCAGGCCATCCTGTTGGACAGCTCCCAGCTCCCAGTTCAGCACCTGGACAGCCCCCAGCATAGAAGTGCAGTTTACTTTTAAGGCTGAGAGGCTGGTATTCCTCACGGAACATTTCTCTATTGAAAAACCTCAATTCTTCCTGCCTCTTTTCTCTCATTCACATTGTAAGATTGGCTGACAGCCCACAGTTTCTCCATAAGCAGAGCAGCCTCTTTGCTTCCCAATAAGCAGAGTCTTCCACCCTTGAGAGTCCACCTGGGGCAAATCACTAGAGTAATAGAGACAGCTGGTGACCAACAATTGTTAGATCCATTATCAAAGAAATCAAATAGTATCTAGATGGCAGGCAGGCAGCAGACCATAATTAATAATTTAAAGAAACAGCCTTCAAATGCTCCAGAAATCTCCCTAAATAAAGATTCAAAAAACTCAAAAAAAATTCCCAGATGAAGAACCCTTTCTAAAAAACAGAAGTTGAATACAAAAGAGTTACATATAAAACCCTCCTAGAGAGTAAACAAAATGCACTAGAACAAAATGAAAAATTTGATAAACTATTTGAAATGCTAGAACATCAACAATCTGAAATACATCCGATAAATAACAAAATTACAGAATTGGATAACTCTATCCAAAGCCAAAAGAGTAGGATTGAACATATGGAAGTTAGAATCAGTGACCTAGGAGACAAAGTAATTAACACCAGCATTTATGAGGTGAAATCAGAGAAAAGAAATAAGAAAAATGAAGACACATTAAGAAACACGTGGGACTGAATGAAGAGGAATAATTTACGTTTAACTGGATTTCCTGAACAAGGGATGATTAATGACAACGTAGAGAGTATTGCTGTAGAGATGCTGAGAGAAAACTTTCCTGAGATTATGAGCAAAGAGAACATAGGTATCCAAGATATTTATCAAGCACTGCAAAAGTTAGACCCAAAAAGGACACCCAGGGATATTATAATTAAGATTAATAATCTAAAACACAAAGATATGCTTCTGAAGACAGCAAGGCTCAAATCAAAACTAACATTCCAAGGGAAACACTGTAGAATTTCATCTGATTTTTCTGCTGAAACAATGCTGGTTAGGAAACAGGGGACAGACACATTGAAAGCCCTGAATGAGAACAACTTCCATCCTAGAATTATTTATCCTACAAAACTCTCTGTCAAATATAATGGTGAAATTAAGACATTTGAAAATAAAGAGAAATTTAAAGACTTCATAAAAACTAAACCAAAATTACATGAGATATTGAAAGAAGCTCTTCCCTAAATGTATGTTTTAGGTGATAATTCAAGGCACTTCATCCAAACTTCTAATCAGTTAAGGAAGGCACAAACCAGGCCAACAGGTACAGTATTATTATAAGGAAATCCATGATCATATCATGACAACTATAATATCACATTAAAAAAGGGAGACACTACAATAGTTACAGTTGTTTCTGATGCACAGAAAGTTTCAGATTTATAAAATAGTTAAAATTGTTTTCAATAAATATATGTTAAGGGGATAATACATGTAGCCATAAAACAGATTAACAATATATCATTTGAAGTTAAAAAACACAGTACAGGAATCTCAACAAATATAAAATTGAAACTCATACAATCCATAAAGAAGAATGTCCCAGAACAGATTAACAAGAAGAGAGAAGACATCAGCATGAAAATAAACATATCACAAAGACATCACTACACATGTACCTATCAATAATCACATTAAATGTAAATGGATTGAATGAGTGATATCCTGGACATCGAGTGATATCCTAGATTGAAAGACATGACCCATCTATATGTTGGTTATGAAAAACACATCTTAGACTTAAAGATAAAGACAGGTTGAAAATTAAAGTTTGGAATAATATATATCAAGCTAATAATACACAAAAAAGAGCAGGTGTGGCAATATTAATCTCAGATAAAATAGATTTTAATGTAAAATCCACTATTGTGGATAAGGCTGGTCACTATTTGTTGCTAAAAAGGTTCAATACTCAAGCAAAGACTTAACAATATTAAATATTTACACACCCAATACCAAAGCACCAAAATACATTGAACAAATACTAAAAACACTGAAAAATAAATGAGATTGATCATTCCACAATAACAGTTGGGGACTTTAACACTCCCTTTCAGTTAAGGATAGATCATCCAGAAAAAAGCTCAGTAAAGATACAGAAGATCTTATTGCAACAATCAACCAACTTGACCTTATCAACATATACAGATCTTTTCATCCATCAACAGATAAATACACCTTCATCTCCAAAGCACATGGAACATTCTCCAGAATAGACCATATGTTAGGTCATAAAACAATTCTCCATAAAATCAAAACTATTGATTTATTGCAAAGTACTGTCTCGGACCACAGAGCTATAAAAGTTGAAATCAATAACATAAAAGTCATAGGTAAAAATTCAAACTTGTGGAAACTGAACAACACTTTACTCATAAAGCCTTGGGTTATAAAAGAAATTAAAGACACATTAAAGAAATGTATGGATTCAAATGAGAATGAAAACACATCCTTCCAGAATTTATAGGATACAACAAAAGCAGTGCTCAGAGGTCAGTTTATCTCTATAAATGCACACTTCTGGAAAGAAGAAAGAGTACAAATTAAAGAATTAACCTCACAGCTGGAACAAGTAGAAAGAGAGCAACAAAGAAACCACTCAGGCAACAGAAGAAAACAGATTATAAAGATTAGAGTGGAACTAAATGAATTAGAGAGTAGAAAAACAATTCAAATAATTAATAAAACCAAAATCTGGTTCTTTGAAAAGATCAACAAAATTGATGAACCATTGGGTAAACTTACAAAAGAAAAACACCGGAAGATACAAATAACCCAATTAAGAAATGATTTGGGAGATGTTACAGCAGACCCAACTGAAATAAAATATATCATAACAGAATACTATGAAAAGCTATACTCTAACAGGTTTGAAAACTTAAGGGAAATGGACAAATTCTAGATTCATATGACTCACCAAGACTGTCACAAGGAGAAATAGATCAACTTAATAAATCTATCATGAAGGAAGAGATTGAAAAAGTCATCAAAAATCTACCAACCAAAAACTGTCCTGGCCCAGACGGCTTGACCGGAGAATTCTACCAAACTTTTAGTGAAGAATTAACTCCAATACTAACGAGGCTATTTCACACCATAGAAAGAGATGATATACTTCCAAATTCATTCTATGAAGCCAACATAACCCTGATACCAAAACCAGGGAAAGAGCCCACAAAAAGAGAAAATTACAGACCAGTATCTCTCATGAATGTAGATGCAAAAATCTTCAACAAAATTCTAGCTAATAGAATTCAACAGCATATAAAAAAATAATTCATCATGATCAAGTTGGTTTCATTCTAGAGATGCAAGGCTGGTTTAACATCAGAAAAGCAGTTAATATAATCAACCACATTAATAACACAAAAGATAAAAATCACCTGATTTTGTGAATTGATGAAGAAAAGGCATTTGACAAAGTTCAACATCCATTCAAGCTTAAAACTCTCAGAAAAATAGAAATAAAGGGCAAATTGCTCAATATAATCAGTAGCATCTATACAAAGCCAACTGCTTTCATCATCCTGGATGGTGAAAGACTGAAAGAATTCCCTGTGAGAACAAGAACTAGACAAGGATGCCTGCTCTCACCACTTCAATTCAACATTGTGCTAGAAGTTCTAGCCAGAGCAATTAGACAACTCAAAGAAATAAAAGGCATCCATTTTGGCAATGAAGAAGTAAAGATTTCCCTCTTTGCAGATGATACGATGGTTTATACAGAGAATCCAAAGAAATCCATAAGTAAACTATTACAGCTAATAGAAGAATTTGGCAAAGTATCGGGACACAAGATAAACATAACTAAATCAGTAGGATTCCTTTATACCAACAGTGAAATTATTAAAGAAGAAACACCAAATCAATTCCACTTACTATAACCCCCCCCCCCCAAGAAGATAAAATACCTAGGAATAAATCTAACTATAGAGAAATAAGTGATCTTTACAGAGAAAACTACAGGAAACTAGGAGAGACTTACATAAGCGGAGTAATCTGCCCTGCTCATCACTAGGAAGACTCAATATTGTGAAAAATGTGTATTTTGCCCAAAGCAATCTACTCATGTAATACAAATTCCAGAGAAATTTTTTAATGAGATGGAGAAACAAATTATCAGCTTTATTTGGAAAGGGAAGAAGCCCTGGATAAGTAAAGCACCACTGAAAAAGAATATACTGAGAGGCCTCTCACTAAGTGACTTTAAAACCTATTACATTGACTGCCACAGTAGTCAAAACAGCCTGACATTGGTACAAAAAGAGCCATATAGACAGATGGAACAAAGTAGAGACACCAGAGATGCAATCATCCTCCTATGAACAGCTGATATTTGACAAAAGTCCTAAGATTTTTAAACTGGGGTAAGAACAGTCTCTTTAACAAATGGTGCTGGTGTAATTGGATATCCATCTGCAAAAAAATTGAAATAAGATCCATATCTCACACTTTATACAAAAATCAACTCAAATTGGATAAAAGACCTAAATATAAAAGCTAAAGCAATAAGCCTCATCCAAGATAAAATACAGTAAACAGTGGAAGTGTTAATACACAATATAGACAGATTTCAAAATCTGACAAACAAAACACATTCATCAGAAGAGAAAATAGATAAATGGGAATTAATAAGAATCAAACACTTCTGCTCATTCAAAGACTTCATCAAAAGAACTAAAAGACTACCACAGAGTGGGAAAAAATATTTGGCAACTCTATGTCAGACCGACGCCTGATCTCCATAATTTATAAGGTTCTACAAAATATCAGCAAGAAAAAGGTAAATCATCCAATTAAGTGATGGGCAAAGGAGATGAACAAACACTTCTCTAAAGAAGTGATTCAGGCAACCAAAAACACATGTGGAGATGCTCATAGTCATTAATTATTAAAGAAATTCAAATCAAAACCACAATGAGATACCATCTCACCCCAACAAGATTGGCCATGTTCCAAAAAACGCAAAACACCAAATGTTGGAGAGGCTGTGGAGAGATTGGAAGTCTCCTACACTGCTGGTGGGATTGCAGAATGGTGCAACCTCTTTCAAAAACAATTTGGTGTTACCTTAAAATAATGGATATGGATATACCGTTTGACCCCGTAATTCCTCTGCCTGGAATATATCCTACAAAATCAAGGCCATTCACACCAACTGATACATGCACACGAATGTTCACTGCAGCACAGTCCATGATAGCAAAAAGATGGAATCACCCCAGATGCCCAACAACAGAAGAGTGGATGGTAATTACTTTGGTATATGTACTCAAAGGAATACTATACAATGATAAAGATGACAATGATAGCAGGAAACATCTCTCAATTTGGTCTCAACTGGAGGACATTATGTTAAGTGAAACTAGTCAGCGACAGAAGGACAGTTATTATATGAGACCACTATGATAAAAACTTAAAAGCAGACTCATACATAAGAGAAAAGACTCTTTGATGGTGACAAGGGTGGGGAGGGTGGGAGAATGGGAGGGTGAGGGTTGAAGGTTTAGATTAGATAGTTGTTAGAAATTTGGTTAGGTGAAATTGGTGACAATACACATTAGTAAGAAGATCAATATTAATGGGACTTCAATACAACTTGTGTACTCCTCCCATCAATATTGTAAGCACAGAGTATGTACACTTTCATTTTTATTTAATACAAAAAATAAAAATAAATAATACAATAACAAACATTCACCATAGGATCAATAGATGCTATATTTAATCAATTCCTATCAAGTACAGGTATCCACTTAAATATGGAAGGTATGTGAAAAGTGAATCCCTCATGGAGTTTACAGTTTAATTAGATTAACAAGAAATTTAAATTGTCCATTTATTCATTCATTTACAAATATGCATTGAATGTCAAACGTATGTCAGAATCTATACTATATATTTAAATGATTAAAGAGAAGACATAATGACTATACTCAAAATTATGCCAAAGTAATTACTATACTCTGCTAGCCTATAAGTGAGAGTCACCAACCCAATCTTGGAAGTCTGAGGTCATGAAAAGAATCAAGATCTCTTAAAATATCTGTGTCACAGCATGTTGACACCACAAGCAGTTCTAAACACCCACTGCCTAAACAAATATTGAAGAAATAGAAAATGTGGGAAGAACTTTCGGAAAACAGTCAGTAGTTTACAACATAGTAAAAGGGCAACTTCAAAATAGCAGGAAAGATTTGTGGACTCTTACTTTCTGTATCACTCAGTACCTCCCTGGCTCAGCTCTCCCTTAGCTGACTGCAGTCTACTGTCATAGTGTAAGTCCCTGAACTCTGCCTGCTTCCGGACCAACAACAGTCAACCTAATTTGCTAGCTACTGAGTTTATCTGTGCTATCTGTCTGGCAGCTTCCTGAAAAACTGGCACAAGGAATTCAACTCTGTTTCACTTATACTGGAACTCATTTATTGTTGCTAGGTGCCATTCAGTCAGTTCTGAAACTCATAGGAACCCTGTGTACGAGAGAACAAAACGCTGCCTGGTCTGGAACCATGCCAATAATCACTGTTATGCTTGAGGTCATTGCTGCAGCCACTGTGCCAGTCCATCTCATTGAAAATCTTCTTTTTGTTGACCTTCATGTTACCAAATACGATGCCCTTCTCCAGAGCCTGATCTCTCCTGACATAATGTTCAAAGTATGTGAGTCTTAGTTTCATCATCCTGGCTTCTAATGAGCACTCCAGTAATACTTCTTCCAAGATAAGTTTTTTTTTTTCCATTATTATAGTAGTCTACGGTATATTCAATATTCTTCTCTAACACCACAATTTAAAGGCTTTGATTCTTCTTCAGTCTTCCTTATTTAATATCTAGTTTTCACATGCATATGGTACAATTAAAAATACCATAGTTTGAGTCACATACAGCTTATGCCTCAAGATAACATATTTGTTCCTCAGCATTTTAAAAACATCTTTTGCAGGAGATTTGCCCAAGGGAATGTCATTTGATTTATTGACAGCTACTTTCATGGGCATTGATGGTGGACCCAACTAAAATGAAATCCTTGGTTACCTCAGACTTTTTTCCATTTATCATCATGTTCCTTTCGTCTCAGATGCGAGGATCTTTGCTTTCTTGATTTTGAAGGGTAATCTGTACTGAAGACTGTAGTCTTTGATCTTCATTGGTAACTGTTTAAAGTCAAATAATATTATTGATGCCACATGCTAGTAGGATTTTGCTAAAGATTATCCAAAAGTGGCTGTAGCAGTATATTGTCAGGGAACTGCCAGAAGTTCAAGCTGGATTCAGAAGAGGATATGGAACCAGGAATATCACTGCTGATATCAGGTTGGTCTTGGCTGAAAGCAGAGAATGCCAGAAAGATATTTGACTGTGTTTCATTGACTACGCAAAAACATTTGATCATGTGGATCATAACAAATAACAGATAACATCAGGAAGAATGGGAATTCCAGAACACTGACTGTGCTTGTGAGAAATCTTGTCCCCATGTACAGACCGTGTGAACAGAACTAGAGTACACCACGTTTTTTAAAGTCAAGAAAGGTGTGTGTCAGCATTGTAGCCTTTCACCATGCCTATTCAATCAGTATGCTGAGTGAATAATTACAAGAAGCTGCACTACATGAGGATCAGGGGAATTAGGATTGGAAGAACACTTATTAACAACCTACATTATGCAGGTGATACAACCTTGCTTGCTGAAAGTGAAGAATACAGGGTGGGACAAATGGCAGATAATGCTAGTAAAAATTGCAATGTGAGTGATCAACTCCCTGCTGCCTGGGACAAAAGTATTGAATTGTGGCATAAAATAGCCTGCTGAAGGCCTGTGAGGAAAAGCCCAGCAGAGAAGTTTCAGGAAAATTTTTCCTGTCAGTGTTAATTGAGTTGGCGCTAATCTGACAATGAATAGGTGCACAACAGAAAGAAACAATGCCCAGTCCTGTCCATCCTCACAATTCTTTGAAGGTCAGATTGTATTGGTCCACAGAAATTTCACTGGCAGATTTTTGGAAGTAGATTAACTACAGCCCTTCTTAATCTGGAAGCTTCCATAAATCCTGTTCAGCATATTCAGAATATTTAAAAGACCTCATGTAGATATGAGCGTTGAGGGATGCTTGGCTGAGGAGACTTCTAACTAAAATATTGAAGGCACATTTAGGTTTTCCTTGTTGTCTACAGTAAAATGCAAGAAGAAGGAATAGGAAAACCTTAACTTTGTGGTCAGTATGTCAGAAGTAAGCATATCATATGAACTCCTGAGTTTACGGCATCCAAAGTCCATCCCTTACATGTTTTACTCTCTACAAAACACTCAAATGTAAATGAGTGAAATTATTGGTCACCCTATTTTTAAATATTGTCTTTCCTCCAGAGGCCTGGTGATATAGTGGTTAAGAGCTAGGCCTACTTCCTAAAATGTCAGCACTTTGAATCTGACTGTAACTCCTTCGAAACTCTACAGAGCAGTTCTAGACTGTCCTGTAAAGTCACTATGAATCAAAATTGATGCTAGGGAAACAGGTTTGATTCTTCAGAGTCCAGCAAAACATTCATCGTTTCTTCTAAGTCCTCATCAGTTAAATATTTAACACCTATGTTTTTTAGCAACTTTCTGTTTGTGATTATAGGAAGTTTTTCTACAGCTCTTGCATGTTCTTTCTGACACTTTACCAGAATCGTCTTTAATGCCCATAATTCTGTCAATATTCCCTTGAAAAAAATATAGGCTTTCTCTCTATCAAGTGCCTCAAAACTCTGCCACCTTTACTTATTACCAATTCCAAAGCCACTTCCATACTTTAGATATTTTTTACTGTCATCACCCACTTTTGTTACCAAATTCTGTTGATCGCTGAGATCTGCTTAAAGAAAATACCACAAAAGGTTGACTTAAAGAACATAAACTTGCTGTCTCCCTGCTTTTAATATTAGGAGTCTGAATTCAATGTATCAAGAGGGCTATACTCTTTCTGACAATCTAGGTAAATTTGCTTCCTTGTTTCTTAAAGATTCTGCTAATACCAAGAGTACTTTATGGCCATTGGTGACTTGTCACTGTGTAATTCTGTCTCTGTATCTGTTCTCTCCTCTTATATCACCCATAATGAATTAGATTCTGTTCTACTCAGGTTTGAACTTGCTAGCATCTTCTAAGAAGAAATCTATTCTCAAGCAAGTTTGCATTTATAGGTACATAAGTTAGAACTTTAACATATTTATTTTGTGTACATAATTCAAACACAGCACTCCCTAAGAAGAGCAAGAAGACAACATTGTGTTTGGAGTTCTTGTTAGAAGAATTAGACAAAAAAGGAATGAAAGACATATAATTGGAAGCAAAGCAGAAAAAAAAAAATCTATTTTGAAATAACATGTTCTTGTATACAGAAAAGACAAAAGAATCCTCAAGAATGATTCTAGAGCTGATATACAAACTCGACAAGGTTTAAGAATTCAAGATCAACCTGAAAAACTCTGTTGTAATACTACATTCCAGATGAACAATCTGAGAAGAAAATTAATAAAACAACTTTATTTACAATAGTATCAGAAGGAATATAATAACTAGAAATAAACTGAACCAATAAATTGAAACACATGCACATTGAACTCATCAAAATATTACTGAACAAAATTGAAGAAGACTTAAATATGTGGAAAAACACCCCACATTCATTAGTTAGAAGACTCAGTATTATTAAGATGTTAATACTACATGAAGTGTCCTACAAAACAAATCTGGAAGATTCATACTTTCTAATTTTAAAAGTTACTATAAACCTGTAGTAAGCACAATAGTTTCATATTAGCATAAATACAGACATATAAGCCAATGCAATTGAATTACGAATTTGCAAATAAACTTACATATTATAGCCAGTAAATTTTTTATATGCATACCAAGTCCATTAATTCTGAAAAGAACTGTATCTTCAACATACTGTGCTGGGACAACTGGGTCTCAACAAGCAAAACTGAACTCCTACCTTGTTATATACAAAATCTAACTCAAAATTAATCAACAACATTAATAATGAACTAAAATATCGTAAATTTAAGAAAAAAAGACACATTCTTATTACCTTGGATTTGACAATGGGTTATTAGATTGAATCAAAAGATGAGTAACAACAACAAAACAATTAATAATAAAACCCTTTTTCAATCAAAGAGTATCATCAACAAAACAAAAATATACCAGTACAAGGGGGAAAGAAAAAAAAATACTTTGCCAGATAAGCAAACAGTCAGCATTATTGATTGATCAGGAAAAGCTCACAATAAAAATAAAAAAAATAAAAAATAAAAAAAGACAGGAGGAAAACAAGGGGGAAAAGTCAATTCTATAAAATAAAGTATAATGAAACATGACTTCACTAGATAACTGATTTGAAAAAAACAACAAAAAAAGGAAAATTATAAATGTTGAAGAAGTGGAAAAATTGGAAGCCTCATATATAGCTAACAAGAATATAAAATTGTGGTGCTTCTGTGGAAAAATTTTGATGCTTTCTCAAAAAATTGAATATGGAATTAACATATGATCCAGTAATTACAGATCTAGTTATGTAACTCTGAGAATTAAAATTGAACCCAACAAAGATTTGGGCACTAGTGTTTATAGCTGCATTATTCACAATAGGTGGAAACAAACTAAGTATCTATTAACTTATTAGTAGGTAAACAAAATGTGATATATATTACTCAGCTATAAAAGGAAATGAAGTTCTAATATGCACTAGAGCATGGATGAGCCTTTAAACGTTACACTTAGTGAAATAAGCCAGAGACACAAGAATGTTGTATGATTCTTCTTATAAAAATTACTAGAATAGACCAATTCATGACAGTGTGAAGAAGATTAAAAGTCCCTGGTGTTTATAACTTAATGCTACATGGTTTCTATTTGGAATGAAGAAAAAAATTAGAACTAGGTAGTGAAGACAATTGTACAACATTGTGAGTATAATTAATGCCACTGCACTGTACCCTAAAAAAAAAAGGTCAATGGCAAATTTATGTTACATATATTTAACCACATTAAAATTTAGAACAATTTAAAAAGTATCTGTGCCAATGCTGGAGTCAAAACTCTTTAGCGATCCTTGTGTGTTATGATCATGTACACAAGATATTTCCTATAGTGCTTTACTCCTACCTGTAAAACTTTAAGAAATAGTTTGGTCAGTGCCATGTTTTATAAAAACTACTTGTTTTGATTATGTGTTAAGTCTTCTATTTTGTTTCAGATGTGATAGTTGTTTGTTCAAAATTCTTGACATTTCACCGTCTCTAAAGATAATTTATATTACATGCAGGTATCTAGTAACTTATTTTCTATTTCTGCCATCTTTTTGTGTGTATACATTTCTATCATCTAAATATCTGTTCCGACTCGACGGCACTTGGCAAATATCTGTTAATTCATTTGTTATACTTTAAAATTAATAGACTTCAATCTTAATGTTTTCTTTAGTATTAAGTTTTTCCGTTGCAAAGTATTTTTTGGATATTTTTGTTTATTGCATGACATATACAAGCCCATAAGTTTAGAAGGTAATCCAGTTTAAAGGAGTTCAGTGAAGGATTTAATTGTGTCCCACAAGAAGTTATGTTGAAGTTATAACCTTTGAATCTGTGACTTTTTCTGAACATAGGAATTCTTTGTCAAGTTAATAAGGTCATACCAGAACAAAGTGAGGCCTATACCTGATCACTTCTGAGTGATGTCTGATAGAAAAGAGCACGATAGACACAGAGGCATATATATACATGAGAAAAGACAGACGTTTTGTGTGTAAGGAGGCAGATGAACTTACTAACCCAGGAATATCAAGGAATGTTAGCATCTCTTAGAAAATACAAGAGACAAGCAACTTCCTTTTGGGTTGATGTGCTGACTTCAGACTCCTAGCCTTCTGAATTGTGACAAAATGAATTTCTGTTCTATAAATTCATCTACTTATGGCATTTTTTGTTACCATAACATGAATTAACTAAGACATTCCCAAATCCAGGAAATAGTACTACAAAATGCATGTTAGAATTTTTTTTTTTACTTTTATAAGTAATAATATGACAGTATATTTAATGTCATAATAAATTCAGTGATGGGACAATACTGATTCACATTTTTCAATCTACTAATTTTGTTTTTGTTATTAATACACAATGTCATTAAAGCATAAGGGATCTCTATTGCTTTGAAGAATCTCACTGAAGTTTCCAAGCAAATATAATGGTAGAAGAGTAAAATAATTTCCAGTTGTCTTCTAATTTTTGTATCATTAATTGTTCTCAGTGAATAGAACCATTTCATTTGAAGAACAAAAAAAAAACAACCTCTGTATTATTCATACCGTGAAGACAAAAATAGCCATCACATTCCTAGACTTCTTTTGACAGAATTAAGTCACATTTCTGATGTGTCAAACAGAAAAACATCTTGTTGGCTGATGACGTACTGCAACACAAATGTATATATAAAGTGCAGTCCAATGAGACAAACACAAAGGTATTCTCTTTTTAAATAGAAACAAAAGCTATAAATTCACACATTGGCATAACAATAGTTTTTTTTTTTTTTTCAAAGTGACAAATGGAACATAATCTAAGGAGTGTATTCACATAACGTGTGAGTAAACCATTTTATATTGTGTGGTTTAACTTTTTGCAGTCCAAACTCTCTTTACATTTTGTCTTTACTTTTTGTTTAAAAGTATTTGTAATACAAGATTTCTGAAGAGTTTTATGATTATCTATTACAATGTAATATTGAATTCTGTACTGCATCATCACTACACTATAGTGACTAGTGTATAAATTTGGGTGAATTCTTTGGACTTCAAATTTAAAATAAGGAAAAATATCACGACTATCTAGTATTAAGTCTATTAGAGAATACTAGTTACTTAAACAATACGTATCTATCATAATGTAGATGAAAAAATAGCAGAGACAGATTTTGAAGTGGAAGAAACAGAAGAATAGAGAAACAGAGAATCTCATTTGAGTTGAAGAGTGTAGAATATCTGAATCACTCTGGTTCTCTGAAGATTCCTCTGACGATTCCTCTGACAAAAACAGTGGTGTCATAGTGGTTAAGAACTGTGGCTGCTAACCAAACGATCAGCAGTTTGAACCCACTAAGCACTCCTTGAAAACCTTATAGGGCAGTTCTGCTCTGTCCTGTAAGTTCTCTGTGACTTGGAATTGACTCAAATGCAACAAGTCTTTTTTATTTTTTTTGTTTTGGTTAGTGTTTTGTGAGAAGAACCCATCCTATATACTGACAGATGCTGCCATCCTGAACACTGCTAATTTAGTAAAAAATTTACCCTTAAGTCAAAGACAAACATTACTCATTTGGCCAAAGGTCAGTAGGAAATATGAAAGAATATAGGAATACCTTATCTTTCTCCCTTATTTACTAGGTATGTGACTCTGGGAAAATTTAACTGCTCTGCAAGTGATTTAACTTGTATATTTCAATTTTACCATTTGTTAAATAAGAAAATGTAGTAACTAGTAATAAGTTTCTATAAAGGAGGAATTTGAATTACATGTACAAAAATTTAGAACTCATAAAAATACAGTAAGAACTCTATACTTGTTGGTGACCAGCTGATCCAACTGGACCTTTTTTCGAGTAGTGGTACAGTAATTAAGTCCTCAGCTGATAAACCAAAGGTCTGCAGTTTGAACCCACCAGCAACTACATGATGTAAATGATTTAGCAATCTGCTGCATAGGTTACAGCCTAGACAAAATTTCTACTCTGTCATATAGGGTCTCTATGAGTCAGAATAAACTTCATGTCATACAACAACAAATGATCAAAAGGAGTAAGAAGGTGCTTTGGAAATTGGCAGTGTAGTAATGTAGAAACCAAGACAAATGTGTACCTGAATGTGCTTGGAAACTCACACGCGACCACAAATTTGAAAAATAAATATAAAAATAATAGAAGTTACAAGACAGAAACAGTGCCATCCTAAAGACATTAGATTCTGTTAGTTTATTGTACCGTGGTGTCTTCTGTTAGAATGTTGCTAGAAGCTACGAAATCAGTATTTAAAAAGATCAGCAGGCTCACCATGCGGACAGGTTTCAGTGGAGCTTCCACACTAACACAGAACAGAAGGACAATCCTGGTAACCTAGTTCCAGAAAGTCACCAATAGAAAACACTGTCTATCGCAGAATATTGCCGGACACTTTGACTGGCTTATTTTGGATGGGACATCAGGAAGGACTGGTTGCTGGATTAAGTACACTGTATTTACTAAAATGGAGGGCCGGTGAAGAGTGATATAGGTCCAGCCAAGGGCCACAGCAATGGACTCAAACGTACTGATGATCATGAGGCAGGCATTAAGACCCGGCAGTACAGTTTTGTCAGAAACAGAGTCCATATGGGTTGGAGTTGACTTGATGACAACTAACAACAATGAAAATTAATAATCAGGAATTGCATAATCTCTAAAAATAGAAGCTGCATCACTGAAAGAACTACCACCATTACTACCAGTTGCTGTCAAGTCAATTCTAACTCATCATACATCCCAGGCGTGTTCGAGTAGAACTGTGTTTTCAAAGACTGTTTTTTTTTCTTAAGTAGATCATCAGGGCTGTCTTCTGAGGTGCTTCTGGGCATATTTGAACCTCCAGCCTTTTCGTTAGCAACTGTATGTTTGGTTTGAACCATTTGCTCCATTCAGAGAATCTTACATTTCTCTGATTATGAGCATATACCAAAATTGTTTTTCATACCCATAGATATTAGGGAGAACATCTTTTGGAAAGTATGGGATGTGGCCAGTTGTGGTAGTGTCCAGTACATTACAGAAGGTTATGTGAGTTGCAGTTCTAAGAGAATAAAACAATGAGCTTCTGGATAAACCTTAATCATTTCCGAATTCCAAAGAGGAAATCCTGGTGGCATAGTAATTAAGAGGTATGGCTGCTAACCAAAATATTGGTAGTTCGAATCTACCAAGTATTTTTTGGAAACCATGTGGGGCAATTACACTCTCTCTGTCCTATAGAATCAGAGTAGACTCAACAGCATGGACTTTTTAAATTTTTTTCATTGGTTTTAATCCCAAATAGGTACAATTGCATAAGGGCTAATCAATTTCCCTTGCTTTCTTATGTCTCCATGCATTCTTAAAATTCGAAGATTCTTGTTTTTGTGTACTTTTTTTATTTAATATGACTGAGTAAATTCCCATATAAATTTACATGCCCACCTATAAGTTAAAAGTTCACATTTGAGTCAGTTTCACATATGAAATTTGCCCATACTTTGTTATGTGACCCTAGCTGCTCTGTTATGACTAGAATGGCAGTGTAACAGTCTAAATTCAGGTAGCACAAGACATCCCATTATGTTCTTCTTTGGAGATGCTTTCCTTGTCTGAGGCTTTTCCCTTTCTGTATGCAGTTCCTCCATTTTGTTAAAAAATGCCATTAGAATTTGGATAGTGACTCCATTGTATGTATTGATGGCTTTGTGTAGAATAGACATTTTCACAATTCTGAGTCTCCCTATCAGTGAACAAGGTTTCTCCTCTTATGTAGCTCCCTTTTGGTTTCTTGCAGCAGTATCTTCTAGTTTTCTTTACATATATCTTTAAGTCTCTTGTTAGAATTATTGACAAGTATTTAATTTTCTTGAAGTTACTATAAATGGTATTGATTTAATGATGTCTTCTTTCACATTCTTTTTCTCAAGGAATCCAACTGATTTTTATATGTACATATGTATGTGTGTATATGTGTAAGCACTTGGCTTGGCATATCTACATCTATGTCATCTATGTCTATCTATCTATAGTTGTATCTGTGTCTTTATCTGTATCTATCTATATATATCTATATCATCTGTATGTCTGTATATCTTTATCTATATAAATATATCTACTGCTTGTATCCTGATTTTCTACTTCTTTTTCCCAGAAGGTTTTTTTGTGGATTCTCTACAATTTTCTGTGTGTAAGAGCATATCATCTGCAAACAGTGATACTTTTACATCTTCCTTATCGATTCGTATACCTATTACTTCTTTATCTTGCATGATTGATCTGATTAGAACCTGCAGCACAACATTGAATAAAAGTGGTGATAAAAGCCACTCTTGTCTGGTTCCCAATCTCGGGGGAGTGCTTTCAAACTCTATCCACTTAGGATAATGTTGGCTGTTGCCTTTGTAAAAGTAGACCTCATTGTGTTGTGTTCCCTTAGATTTCTGTTTTTCTGTGAGTTTTCAACATGAATAGGTGTTGGATTTTGTCAAATGTCTCTTCTACATCAACTGATCAAATCAAGGGGTTCTTGTCTTTTATTTATGTGGTTGATGACATCAATTGTTTTTCTGATATTGAACAATCTTTCTGCCCTTGGTATGCTTGATTGTAGTGAACTATTTTTTTGATATGTTGTTGAATTCCATTGGCTAAAATTTTGTTGAGGATTTTTGCATCTAAGTTCATGAGAGATACTGATCTCTGATTTTCCTGTTTTGTGCTGTCTTTACCTGATTTGGGTATTAGGGTTATGCTGGCTTCGTTGAATGAGTTTTGGAATATTCCATCCTTTTCTATACTCTGAAATACTTTTAGTAATAGTGATGTTACCTCTTTTTCAAAGGTCTGGTAGAATTCTCCAGTAAAGCCATCAGGGCCAAGTCTGTTTTTGGCTAAGGTTTTTAAATTTCATTTGCAGTCTATTATTTTGTTATGGTTTTATTAATTGTTCTGCTTCTATTCATGTTAGTTTAGGTAGTGTGTTTCTGGAATTTTGTCCATTTCCTCTAGGTTTTCAAATTTGCTAGAGAACATTTTTTCATAGCATTAAGTTATGATGATGATGATGATGATGATTATTATTATTATTACAGCTAGTTCTGTTGTGATATTGTCCATCTCACTTCTTACTCAGGTTATTTGCTTCCTCTCTTGTTTTTCTTTTGCCAGTTTGGCAAGCCAAGCCAAGTGCCGTTGAGTCAGATCTGCTTCATGGCCACCCTAGGGGCCAGGGTAGAACTGACCCCCAGAGTATTCAAGGAGCACCTGGTGGATTTGAACTGCTTACTTTGTGGTTAGCAGTGGTAGCACTACACCACCATGGTTTCTTCAATTTTTTTTTTAATCTTGTAAAAGAACCAGCTTTTTGTCTTTTTAACTATTTCCATTATTTATGTATTCTCTAATTCATTTAGTTCTGCTCTAAATGTTATCATTTGCTTTCTTCTGGTCCCAGGAGTGATCTTTTGCTGCTCTCTTTCTACTTATTTGATTTGTAGTGCTAGTACTTCAATTTAGGCCCTTTCTTCTTTTTGGATGTGTGCATTTATTGAAAAAAAAAATGATCTGTGAGCACTTGTTCAAAGATTTTTATTAATTGAAAGTATACAGGCATGTCTTTGTTGTTTGCAAGCTGGAAGAATAAAATGTAATACTCTTAAATCGATGACAGATTGCATATTTAGGCATAGCATATATTGTTGTGTGTTAAAGAAATCTGCTATTGTTTGGTAAAGAATCTACTAAAATAGAATGTAACATAAAATAAAATATACATTTATGTTAGGTGGTGAGACAAGAACATGCCTGGCCCAAATAATAAATTAACATCAGAGGGAAAGTGAGATTTCTAGTAGACTAGAATGATTAATCTAGTTTTACTAAGTGTAAGAAATGCTAGTTGGTAAAATTGTTTTCAGGGACCTACCAAAATATGTTTACTTTTCATTTATGTAATGGCAATGATCTAAGTGGATGTTTAAACTGTGTACATAAACTCTGTGCATATATACAGACGCTTAGATTGGTCTCTAAATCCACATGCTAGGAAGAGGGTCTTATTGTCTGATCTGATTGGGTCATACATGGGAAGACACTTTAGAAAGTGTTGGTGTTTGACAGATTTTGTTATTGTTTAGAGTATGTAATAGTAAATAATATGAAACGATTACTTACAAAAAGCGAACAGTAAATATCAAGAATAGATATGAGGTGAACTGATCATCTTTTGCTCCCAGAAGTAGCCCACTTATCATTGTAGGAGAACAGACCTGTGTCTAGTAGTGGACCTACTCACCTTTCCTAAATTACTCCCGTCTATTTCTGTATCACATGATGAGCATGCCATGGACAGATGTCAGCAGATATATCTATCTTTCAGGTTGTATCATCAGCTCAGGTCGGGCGCAGCATGGTTGTGTTTTTTATCGTTCTCTCTCTCTGGCTTTTGTAGCTAGGTCTAGCTCTTACATAGTATGGGTTCAGTCAGCAGCTTTGGGTAAACCTGAGTCAGTGCCAAGGTTAGTTTGGTATTTTCACATCTCTTGAGCCAAACACATTTTGCAGTCAAACCCTGTACAGTGTATATCCAAGACCCTGTGGACAGCTTCTCAGTCCTTGACAAAAGTTTCTTCTCACTCCTTTCTAGACAGGCTTCAGCTCATAAAAAGAGAAAGAGAAAGAAGGAAAAGAAGAGAGGAAGAGGTTTATTTTGTGGAATTGTGTGAGATGGCAAAACTAAAATCTGCAGGTTAAGATAGGCTAGAAATTCCAGCAGTCTTACTCAAAATTGGTAGGTCAGGAGATGGAGCAGAGGAAGAAATTCTGCAGAATCCTCCTGGGAGAAATGTTTGTTTTCGTCTTAGGGTTTCCAATGATTTAGATGAGGCTCACCCATATTATAGAGGGTTTAAATGATTTAACTGCTAATTTCATGTAAGTATTTCATAATTAACAGCTATTGTAGTGGTTGGCTAAACTACTGGGCACCATAGCCAGCTAAACTGACATATAAAGTTAACCACCACCGTGTCTTTTTCTTATTTTTTAATGTGTATTTTCTCAGATTTGTAACTGTACTTTTCATGTTAAAGAAACTAGACCTTTGTCTTGATATAAAATGGAATTATTTGTTCCTACTTATCCTTTTGTAAATCATTTGTTTTGGATTTTCTCATCAAAAGTGGAACAAATATTGCACTATCACTCCCTTGTTCATGTGCATCTTTTCACTTTAGAGACCCAGGAAACTAAATATTCATAGACACTTTTTTTCTTTTTTTAATATAAAAGAGGACATACATCAGTTATAACCAAAAGGATAGAAATGCAGTTCTGTTAGGGGGGCTCTTGAGAAATCCTTTGAATTCTTGATAGTAGGGCAGAATTGAAGTTACTGCTCATTTCCTGTTCTATGCTTTGAACATTAACCTGATTTCTGGAATTGCAACAGTCTTCTAACACACTTGGACAAGGCTTTAGAAACTTAGAGCAACTGGTGCTTGATGGTACTCTTCAAACACTGCCATTTTCCTTCACGTATAGTATTATCTATCTGTTTATTCATCAAATATGTTACAGAACATCTACAATGTGCTTGGTATTGTTGTAAGAAATCTGTATATAATAAATCACTTATAAGTTCCTGGATGTTGCAAATGTTTAACATACTTGGTTGCTAATGAAAAGGTTGGAGGCACTGCACAAGAAAGTTCTGGCAATCCACTTATGAAAACTTAGCCACTGAAAACTCCATGGAGAATAGATCTACTCAGACTTATATGCAGGGGTCCCAAATCAGAATCCCCTCACAACAAATTTATGTGACAGGTGTTATTTAACTCTCTGTCTTATAACCATGAAGTCTGAGGCACATAAATGTCAAATTACTTTGCAACCCAATGCAGCTAGTAAGCAGTGGAGATAGAATTCTATTCCATGAAATCTGACTCTAATATCTGTGCTCTTTACTATAGCTTACAACTATTTTTCAGGGTATGACACTGCTAATTCAGGTGAAACTATCCTCAGCTGATGTGTTTATTCATTTTTCTTTCTTTAACATAATAGAATAATAGGCTTTAATTCAATCTTAGTTTAGTATTACATTTTAAAAAGGCTGCCCAGTGTCTGAATTGTCAATTTCATTCTACTCAGCTCCTTGTTTAAAAATTGTGTTTAAATTCTCTGTTTTTATCTTCTTAAATACATACATAGCAAATCATTTGTCATTCCAACGTTATTCAAATGTGTAATTCAGTGATATTGTGTTCACCGTGTTGTGTAAAAAATTTTGAATTTTTTTTATTGTTATTAAGTGATGTATACAATCCAAATCGGTTTTGCATGCCCACCTGCCTGGACCTCCTTCTGCTCTCCCTGCCTGGTAACAGTACACTCCTCATTTTCACTCTATATTTCTAGTATCCTCTTAATAAGCATATGTCCCCTCCTCTCCACCCTTTTCTCTCCCAACTAGACACACATGAGAAGGACAGCCTCCTGTAAAAGCATAGAACTGTAAAGTAATGGACACCATGTGCACACTGTGTCCCCGAGGCATTCACTGAAACACCCTGGTGGTACAATGGTTATATGCTCAGCTACTAACTAAAATGTCAATGTTTTAAACCCACCAGTCATTCCATGGGAGGAAAAGACTTGACAACTGTTCCCATAAAGACTTCAACCTAGAAAGCCCCATAGAGCAGTTCTATTCTGTCCTGTAGGGTACCTATGTGTCAGAATTGACTCAAAGGTGCACAACAGAAACATCAACAAGCACTTCCTGTTAAACTATTCTTTTTTTTTTTTAACTATTATTTGGGTAATGGGTGGTGATTTTTTTGCTATTAATAATCTTAAGTATTTAGTATTTTCGCTCTTCTTTCTTGTGTCACTTTTGGTCACTTGGTCTCGTGTCGCTTTTTTTTTTTTTCTGAAAATCTTCCATTAAATCAAGGTTTCCAAGTTATTTTGCAGTGATGCTTATAATACTCAGAGGAGTCTCTAAATTACCTGTGGTTCTAACAGTATTTTATTAGGGCCTTTTCTGTTTATTTATCACATACCCCTTTTTACACTGGAATATGTATTTTCCCACAGCGGAACATAGCCTTACGTGGTCCAATAATCCCACTGTTATCATTAAAATTTCACATCAACTTGGGTAGGCCACAGTTCTCACTATTTTGGCAGCTATGATTTAGTCTGACAGTCATATAATGACATATCACTTCTGTGATAGGATTTGTAATGAGTGGTCATTCAGTTGAAAGGGAGCTTCATTGGGGTTGTGACCTATACATTCAATATAGATGGACTTTGTGACATGGGTTACAAGCTTCTGCTGTCTCTGTGTCCTGTATCTAATTCCTATTTGTCTGTCTTTCAGGTCACAGGACTGAGCCTGTTGTTTAACCTGCTGATTTTGGTTCAACAACCCCTGCAGCTAAGTGAGTCTGGAGAGTTTCTAGCCTGAGTCATGGACTATGGACTTTCTAGACTCTGTAACTGCAAAACATAGCCTAAGCCGTACACTTTTCTGAATACATCCAAATTGAGAACTATTTCTGTACAAAAATATGCATGTAAGTATTTATAGGAACTTTAGTCATCTATACCATGGAATACTATTCTGTGATAAGAAGTAATGACCTATTAAATCATAAAAAGATGTGCAAGGACCTCAAATCCATATTGTTAAAGGAAAACAATGATTCTGGAAAGCAATACACTGTAAGATTCTAATTATATGACATGATTCAAAGACAATACCTGAGTCAGTGAAAAGATTATTGGTTCCAGGTGTTTAAGATGAGGAGAGCTCCCCTGGATCTGCCAGTTTGTTGTACTGTGGGGTTTTGTGTGTTTTTGTGATGCTGTATTCAAATACCAGCAAGATCATCCATGGTGGACAGGATTCAGCTGAGTTCCAGAATAAGACAGACTATGAAGAAAGACCTAGTGTTGTACTTCTGAAAAGAATTAGCTAATGAAAACCCAATATGTAGCAGTGAAACACTGTCTGATACAGTGCCAGAAGATGAGCCCCTTAGATTGGAAAGTGCTAAATAATAACTGGGAAAGAGCTGCCTCTTCAACGTACAGTCAAAGTTAATGACTTGAATGAAGTCAATCTTCCAGGCTCTTCATTTACTGATATGGCCCAACTCAAAATACGAAGAAATAGCTGCAAATATACACTAATAATCAGAACCTGGAATGTACAAAGTATAAATCCTAGAAATTATCACAAACAAAAATTAGTGCATAAAGATCTATGTCCCAGGTGTTAGTGAGTTGAAATGGACTGATATTGGCCACTTTCATGTGTAGTCTATTCTGCTGGGACTGACAAAGATGAACAGCATTGAGCTCATTGTCAAAAAGAACATTATAAGATCTACCCTGAAGTACAATGATTACAGTGGTAGGAAAATATTCATAAGCCCAAAAGGAAGACCATTTAATATGACTGCTAGGCAAAATTTCATGCCAACCACTAAGGCCAAAGACGAAGAAACTGAAGATGTTTGCCAACAATTGCAATCTGAAATTCTTCCAACGTGCAATCAAGATGTACTGATAATTACTGGTAATCACTGATATGAATGCTAGAAATAAAGACAAATGATCAGCAGTTGAAAAACAGGACCTTAGTGAATTGCCAAAAGGATGAACAGATCTACTATGGAAGAAGCACAATCAGAGTGCTCTCCGGAAGCAACAGTGGTAAGACCATGTCTAACATACTTTGAACTTATTGTCAAGAGGGTCAGTCCCTGAGAAAGATGCCATCCTTGGTAAAGCAGGTCAGCAAAAACGAGGAAAACTCTGTGTGTTAGATTGACACAGTGTCTGCAACCTTGGACTCCAGGATAACAACTGTGAGGATGGTGCAGGATGGGGTAGTATTTCCTTCTGTTTTGCATAAGGGTCACTATGAGTTAGAACCAACTTGCACTTGCAGGCCCCTAGTAACAGTAACTCCAGAATGAGGGGAAATGGTTGAAAAGGTAGTACAAAGGATATTGATAGAGTACTGAAGGTATTCTATATAATACTATAATTGTGGACATAGGATTATATAAGACAGAGTGACCCCTAATGTAAACTATGAACTTCAATTAATAATAATCTACAGTAATTTTTAATATATCAGTTAATCACTTATAACAAGTGTACCACTTTAATGCATAATGATAATTAAAAAAACTGTGCAATAATGAAAGGAAGCAAAAGGAACCTCCATGTATTTGGTGGACAATTTCTATGAAAGTTTAAAGCTGGTTTAAAAAATTAAGTGAATCAAAAAAAAAAAAGTTTGAACATGTGTGTTAAAATTATTACCTAGTTACAAAAACATCTCTTGGATTTTACTTTATATTTCTACTATTTTTATTTCCATTTTTTCTTTAGAAATTATATTAGAAATATAGTCACTATAAATGCCCATAAAATTGTGTATCTATGTTTATGCTTACCTGTCACTTTCACTTTGTTTTAGCAGATTATGATTTCAGACAGTGAATATTACAAAAGGCATTTCACTAAAGCCTGAATAATCCATTTGCACAAATTATATTAATTTAATGCTCAGAAGTAAAACTAAATAGAAACCATTAGCATGATCAGTATGTTGGTATTGTTTACAGACTAAATTATAACTTGCCTAAGAAAATAACAGCTGCTGGAAAGGACATACCACCCCCTGAGACTTCATCTCTCCATCTTTAGCCACCTACTGCCTGTCTGCCACCTTGCCAAGGGTTTGACTTGTTACAGATCCAGTAGCTGCCAGTCTCTAGTTTTCTTATGTTCAGTTTTTAGGTCTTGAACTTGGGATTCATCTGTCTTTACAGCCAGGGAGTAAGAGTGCTGTTCCCTGACCTGCAGAGTCCTGTTCCCCGACTCTCCAGCTACATGAATCAGCAGAAACCTTGTTGTCTCACCAACCGTCTTGGGATTCACCAACCTTCACAGTCTGTGAGCAAGAACTCTAATCTCTGACCTGCAGCCACGAGGTTAGCCACTTTCCATGTATTCTGATGCAGGACTTGGGGTGTTTCAAACGCTACAGTTCAACGAGCTGTTTCCTTTACATAAATCTCTTTCTATATATAGTTATACGTGTTCCTGGTTTTGCTTCCCTAGAGAATCCAGCCTAAAGCAATTTGGTACCTAGAGTGGTCCTAGTGAAACAAAACTGTAAAGATGAGTCTTCTACAGTAGTTCTCAAATCTGACTAGTCTTAAAGCTATTGATGACTCTGTTACTGGCCAGCCAGCCAAGTGCCGTCGAGTCAGATCCGACTGTTTCTGGCAGGTGGAGATTTATGTATATGCAAAATATCATCAACAATGTATCAGATATTGGTGTAAAATGAGATTCTGAGTCAACATATGCGATATTTTTTGTGCGATTGTGTGAGATTGAAATATAAGGAAGCTGGTTGGCGGGTCCTGTTTCACTAGACAAACTGGTGAAAGAGATGAGCTCAGGCCTTAAGAATCAAAGCTCGAGTGGTGCATAAGAGGCCTCGAAGCTTACACTTGTGCTTTGAAAGAATACCTCATTTCCTGTAGTAGCAGAACTGGTATCACCGAAAGCCAACCTTAGACTCTTATTGTAAGAATGGGTGAATTACAAAGTCAGCTCAATTGCCAGTCTTCAGAAGTGTCTGAAGTTAAAGTGAGGGCATTAATTGAGAAGAAATGGGACACTGAAATTTGAAATGGGGACACATGCACAGAAAATCAGGAAGCTAGAGATACTATTCCTGTAACATTCAGTAAATTGTTCCAGCTGGCAGACCCACACCCCTCTGAAGGGATTACTTCATGTTTGTCTGCTAAACTACCCAGCCCAGAAAAGCCATTTTCCTCTCCACTCCCATCTAAAGAGATTAATTAACTCTAACCTAGCTGCCTCTAAAAAGCCCCTGCCAGAGTTATTGCCTGGGACATGGCCTGAGGCAGTTGCTTTACAAGAAAATGCTGAAAGTTCTAGAAACAGTTCCACCCTATTAGTTCTGGCCTCTAGATCTATTAACTAGGCGTAAGTCCCAGCAAGACCCAAAAGGTGGGTGAAGTACAAAATGTGGCCCAAGAGGAGATATACTACACTCCAAAAAAACTACTTTACTTTTCTAATATGTACAAACAAATCCTGGGGAATAAGCATGAGAACAGGTACTGGGTGAGTCAGGTAATAGTACAAAGAACCAAAGACACATCAGTCTGAATATCTTGATATGGGTCCACTGAACACAGATTCTTCATTCATTATTACAGATCTAGATGTTAGGAAAGGCTTTAATTTTTTGGCTGGGTTGCTGAAGCATGGATTACTCTGTGGCCTACACAAAATCAGCTTGAAGTACCAGAGTTGCCTAGGTATACAGTAGAACAAGGTATCTGAAGACTTTGGGCAATTGGCATGCTAGAGCAGATTTATCAGGTTAGATCCTCAGATCCACACCTAGAATGTCCAGAGCACGCACCTTTTACCACAACTGTGAGAAACAAATTGGTGAAGGGAGCTCTAGCATCCTTGAAGACTGCTGTGATTGCTATTATATGTAAATCAGATTTGACAGTGGAAGCTGCCCTAAATAAGACACCTAACTACAATGGGGCTGATTGCACCCTGTGGTAGAGGAGGCCAAGTAGCTGCACTCAATCAACATAGACAAGGTTGGCATGGTCACAGTGATACACAGTGAAAGCAAAAGTGTAATCAAAATACTCTGAGACGTACAGACTTATAGAGTTGGCTACTTGGTCACGGTGTCCTAGGAGTTAGATAAGCAGTATATCTACCAAATATTTACTTGATCTGTACTAATGTATGAATTCTAAGTCAAGTGAGCAGTAGTCTAAGTTGAATCACCAGAATAGAGATTCACTTTCCCTCAAGCAATTCAGAGTTGAGCCAGTTTAAACATTCACAGCCTCTTGAATGAAGATGAGGCTGGGTCCTCTTGAGGAAGAACTCCAATACTCTGTCAGAATTTTATACTGTTAATCTTTCTCCTGCCTTTCCCCAAAGGGATCTGCAGCCTTTTGTGAGAGTGACTATTAACTGCGGAAAATGAAATAATGAGATGTTTTGGGGACAACTGGATTCCGGCTCTGAACTGATACTAATTTCAGGAAACCCCAAACATCAACTCTGGCCCACCAGTCAGAATAGGTGTATATGGAGGTCAGGTTATTAAAGAAGACTTGGCTATGTCATGTCTTAGTTATATCATGTTAGACATAAGTATAGCTTTGTAATTGTATTCATTAAGAGATTATGAATAGTATGGGGAGAGGAGTACAGATGCCAAGTTGACAAGAGGTGTACTCTGATGATTAAGATTGTGTGCCACCTTGGCTGAGTCATGATTCTCAGTGTTTTGGCAGCTGAATAAAGTGATTACCTCTGTGACGAATGTGCTGTGGTACCAGTCGGGGCAGGGGGACCGGTGGTAGCCCACAGTCCCTTCAGTCTTCATCTCTCCAACTTCTGCCAACTACTTCCTGTCTGCTCACCTTGCCAATGTTTTGACTTGTTTCAAATCTAGTAGTTGTGACTCTCTTGTCTTCTTACATCTGGTTCTTCAGTCTTCAACCAGCAGCTTGGGATTCATTGATCTTCATAGCCTGCAACTAAAAGTCCTATTCCATGACCTACCAATTCTGGGTTCACCAGCCCCTACGACTACATGAAACAGTAGAAACCATGTAGTCTTGCCACTGTCTTGGTATTCACCTACCTTCACAGCCTGTGGGTGAGAACTCTAGTCTCTGACCTGCAGACCTTTGGTTTTGCCAGCTTCTGCAAGTGTATGAGACTTGGAACAATTCAGTCTCTACAATTACATAAGCTGTTTCCTTTACATAAATCCTTTCTATATACATTTATACATATTACTGGTTTTCTTCCCCGGAGAAGCAAGCTTAAGGCTATCCTTAACAAGACAAACTGAGACAGTGACTGCAACAACGGGCTTAAGCATAACGATTGTCGGCATGGCTCAGGAGTGGTCGGTGTTTCATTTTGCTGAACACAGGGTCACTTTGAGTTGGAACTGACTCACAGCAGCTAACAACAGTGGATTTTCAAGCACAAATACATTGCCATATGCAGTGATAGCAAAATACACATATATATGAGGTTCAACAATTAAGACCACAAACTTAATTGTGCTAAGTGCTGCATACCTCATTGCTTAATATCAACACACTCATCTTCAAAATACTCCCCTTGGGAAGTTATGCACTGATCCCAGAGCCTAGTCCACCCTTCAAAGCAATTTTGGAACTCATTCTGAAATGGCCATTGTGCATGGTGGCACAGTGGCAAGTTTGCAAATGTAATTTTATAGTAGCTTGTTAGGGAGTTTTTAGCCAGTAAACAAATAACTGTATTGGAACACTCTTTTGACTCACCTGATTTGGGCTCCAGTGGTGTTTTTCTCTACCTGAAGATAAAGGAAATATTGAAATGAATACATTTTGATGACATTCAGGACATTGAGGGTAACACAGTGACAGCTCTAATGGCATTCCTGAAAAAGAATTCCAAAATTGCTTTGAAGGGTGCACTAGGAGCTGGAATCTGTACATAGCTTCCCGAGGGGAGTAATTTGAAGGTGACTGTAGTGATATTCAGCAAGGAGGTATGTAGTTCTTTTTCTAGGATGAATTTGAGAATTGTCAAAGCTGTAGATGTCTGCATAGCATGGGAGAGTTAATTTGAATGGCTATAAGGTTATCTTCAAAATGTTTTATAATTTGGTGATTGATTTAGTTAATTTAATAAATATAATTTTACAAATTACTTAATTTAGAAATATCAAATAAGCCTTTATTAAGTTAAATGCCTAAAGACATGAAACAGTGAAGTAATGTTTCCTTTCAAAACACGTTTTATGTTGCTTGTACATGAATATAATTAGAAATTCTTTAGCATATTTCACCCTACCAGAGCAAAAAATATTATTTTCATCTGAATTTCTTTTTCTTTTTGATGCTGTTGAACTCCATTGACCCTTGTGTTTACATGAGGTCTACAGTTGAGAATTTCCTCCATCTCTTTGCTATTCAAGAGAAGCTCACCCACTCTCAAGGTCCACTTTCCTGCTTTCTTCTGACTCCTGTAAGATTTGCTGATGACTCTCATTTTCATGTCTCTGTAAAATTCTAGTCCTTTCTCTTCATCTTTGAGATGCTCTTCATTAGTGGACATTCTCCTACTGCAATAGCTAGTAATTGAGACTTGACATCAGATTTTCACTTGTTCAACCCATGTAATGGGACTTGTAAGAGCACTTTAATTGTTGGGGTGGGGACTCGGTTGGGAATTCAGCTTTTCATTCTGTATTGCAAATTCTTGTGTGTCTGTAGCACCGAAACAATTTATCATCTATCAATCTATGTATCTATCTGTCTGTCTATTGAGCTGTTTATTTAAGTGCTCACTTGACTTCCAGAGCTTCTCTTTTTTAATCTCATCATCTGATCATTTGTTTAATCTCTGTAAGCTGATGAAAACTTAGAGCTATCTTGTTGATCTTGCATAAATTATAATGTGAAGAATCTGATTGGTAGTGTTTTTGTTTGTCTGTTTGCTTATTTTGAGCTCAGATGAACTAAGAATTCCTCGGCCATCAGAAAATTGATATTGGATTTGGGGGCTTATGCTTGCTCTATAGCTGAGAATTTTGAATTGATGTTATAAAAGTTCTCTATATGCTCAATAATTTAGAAAGGCCTTTACTTCTCATGTATAAGTGTGTAATATTTTCCTACCTCTGAACGGTGTTACCTGTTAGATTATAAAATATGGCAACCTGTTCTTAGTGGCTTAAAGACAAATAAATGCTTATATAAATTGATGCCAAGAAATTATGAAAGTTGAGCACTAACAACTTTCACAGTACAAGACTATAAAGTGTTCTAAAAGTATCTTAACACTTATAAACATCTTTTTGAATTAAAATCTGTGTAACTTGTCTCAATCTTTAGCAAGCTTGAGTAGGTTAATAATTTGGGTTAAATTAGAACAATTTCATTTTCTCTGAGTCATCAGAATTAAGTATAATGCAAACATATATTTTTATTCTTCTTGAGTATGTCTTTCTAAACTTATACAGATTTACTAATTCAATAAGCTAACAATATTTCTGCTTCATTATTATGATTATAAAAAATGTAAACTATGTTTAATGAAATTTAATCCTTATTTGACAAATTTTTATTTTAACAGTAATTATGTTTTGTAGTTCGGCAGTTTGAGAACGTTTTCCTAAGCTTTATAGTAACCTGAAGCTTAAGACAATATTTAGTTGAGTAAATTAATGAATATTCATTAGATATATAGAACATTTAGTAATAAGATATAAAACAGAGAGCTTGATAATGGAGCAGTATTTTAAGCATTATTACCATATATTCTGTAGTTAATTTTACATGTGATAGAGAAGCTATACATATTTGGATTGGTAAATGATTCTGTTCATTTTTGTAACTTTGAGAAATTGAACTATACCAAATATATATTTAAGAGATAATTAAATATTGTTTTCTAAGGTGGAAACCCTGGTGGTTTAGTGGGTAAGTGCTATGTCTGATAACTGATACGTCTGCAGTTCAAATCCTCTGAAGGCATTCCTTGGGAACTCTATGGAACAGTTCTACTGTGTCTTATAGGGCAACTATGAGTCGGAATTGACTTGATGGCAGTGATTTTTTCCATGTAAAGTAACTTCCTAGTTATTCTGGAATAATGTGAGGAAAATGTAGGAACTGAATGAATAAACAAAATTATAGAAGGTTTGCAGAACTAGACTGTGAAGTTAATGAATTCTGTGTGTGCTCTCACTACTAACTGGCAGTTTCCCTATCTTTTTCCCTCTCCTCTGACCTTCCTATCCCTTCAGACATGACAATATTGAATTCAAACCAAAACCCACTGCCACTGAGTCAATCTGACTCAGAGCAACCCTGTAGACAGAGTAGAACAGCCCTATAGAGTTGCCAAGGCATGCTTGGTTGATTTGAACAGTCAACCTTTTGGTTAGCTGCCATAGAACTTGACCACTATGTCAAAAAAACCTATAACGGCCTCTACTTGTTTCAGTGAAAGGAACAGTTGTACACATCTCAGTTCAAACTAAAAGCTAGAAATGATTAAGCTTAATAAGGAAAGTATGTTGAAAGCTGAGGCATGCCAAACAGGCAAATTGTGAATGCAAAGAAAAATTCTTTGAGGAAAATGAAAAACGCTACTCCAATAGACATACAAATGATAAGAAACTGAAATGTAATTACTATTGATAAGAAGAAAATTTTGGTAGTCTGGATAGAAGACCAAAAACCCAAAGGCATTCCTGTAGCCAAGACCTAATCTTAAACAGTGCCTAACTATCTTCCTTCTTATGAAGATGAGAGGTGATGAAGCTACAGAAGAAAATTCAGAAGGTAGCAGAAGTTGGTTTGTAAGGTTTAAGGAAAGAAGCCATAGCATAAAATTTCAAGGAGAAGCTCAAGCGCTGAAGCAGAATCTGCAGCAAGTTATCAGGAAGATATAAGATAATCGATGAAGGTGACTACACTGAGAAGGTTTTCAGTATACAAATCAGCCTTATTCTGGAAGAAAACTCTACAGCTAGAGAGAAGTTAGTGCTGGCTTCAAAGCTTGAAACAACAGGTTTACTGTCTTGTTGGGGCTAAAAGTAGCTGGTGATTTTAAGTTGAAGCCAATGCTCATTTACTATTCTAAAAATTCTAGTGCCCTGAAGAATAGTGCTTAATCTTCTCCAATGGAGCTCAACAAATGGAACAAATAAAACCTGAATGACAGTATGTTTGTTTATAACAGAACTGACTGAATCTTTTAAGCCTGCTAGTGAACTCTGCTGCTTTAAGGAAAAAAAAAAAAGAAAATCCAAATGTTGCTGTTTATTGACGACAGACTGGGTCACCCAAGAGCTCTGATGGAGATAATGCAAGGAAATTAATGTTACTGTCTTACCCAATAACACACATCTGTTCTGAAGCCCCTGGATCAAGGAGTAAGTTTGTCTTTCAAGTGTTATCACTTAAGAAATATATTGTGTAAGGCTATAGCTGCCATAGATATTGATTCCTCTGTTGGATATGTGCTAAGTTAATTTAAAAATGTCTGAAAAAAGATTTAACATTCTAGATGCCATTAAAAACATTTGTGGTTCATGGGAGGAGTTCAAAATATTACCATTAAACGTTTAGAAGAAGGTGATTCCAACACTCATGGACGACCTTGAGGGGTTCGAGACTTCAGTCACAGAAGTAACTGCAGATGTGGCCCCCAAAACGAGAGAACTAGAATTAAAAGTGGCAGCCAGGAAATGTCACTGAGTTGTTGCATTCTCATTGTAAAACTTCAGTGAATGACTGTGGAGTTGCTTCCTACGGAAGAGTCAAGAAACTCATGGAATCTACTTCAGGTAAAGATGCTATGAACATTGTTGAAGTGATAAGAAAAGATTTAGAACATAACATAAACTTAGTTGTTAAAGCAGTGGCAAAGCAGTGGCAGGTTTTCAGAGGACTGACTCCAATTTTGGAAAAACTTCTTCAGTGGACAAAATGCTAGTAAACAGCCTTGTGTGCTACAGAGAAATCTTTCTTGAAATGAAGAGTCAATGGATGCAGCAAACCTCACTGTTGTCTTATTTTAAGAAATTGCCACAGCCACCCCAGCCTTTAACAACCACCACCCTGATCACTCAATATCCATTGACCTCAAGACAAAAGCCCTTACCAGTGAAAAGACAATGACACCTTGATGACTCATAAGATGATTAGCAATTTTTAGCAATGAACTATTTTTAAATTAAGGCATGTATATTGCTTTTTTTAAGACATGATGCCATTGCACGTTTAACAGACACAGTGTAGTACAAAAAAAATTGCATGGGTTGCTAACTGAAAAATTCATGTGACCTTCTTTATTGTGATATTTCCGTTATTGCACAGTCTTGAAATATGTCTCTATTTGTAGTATGTTTTGAAAAGTGACTTTTTCTATATTTTATTGGAACTTTGGCCTTCTTTAAATGAAAGCTTGTGAAAGTTACTATTTACTGTGTGTGTAATCCATCTTAGAAGCTAGGATGGCACGACTCCGTCTCAGTCACTTTGGTTTTGTTAGGTGTCATCAAGTTGGCTCATCCTCAAAGAGATCCTACATACATATAGCAGAACAAAGTGTCCCCAGTCCTGTGCTGTCCTTACAGTCATTGCTACATTTCATCCCTTTGTTGAGTCCTGTGTCAATCCATCTATGAAAAGTTATCCTTCAATTTTTTTGGATCTCTACTTTTCAAAGGATCTTGCTGGCACAGTGGCTAATAAGCATTTGGCTGCTAACCAAAAGACTGTTGGTCCAAAGCCACCAGCCTCTCTTTGTGAACGCTAAGGGCTGATTCTACTCTCTCCTATAGCATTACTATGATTCAGAATTGACTTGATGAAGACAAGTTTGGTTTTTGTTTTTTGGTTGCAATTTACTGAGCATGTTGTTTTTTTCTCTACCAGTTGGTCTCTCCTGACAACACACCCAAGTCTGCTTAAATAATACAAATTTATATTTCATCAGTATAACATCTACGGTTTACAGTTTTGGAAAGGGCAAAATATCAAAAGGTGATAATTTGTATGCTGACTTCAGTATGTTCTTGATTATTTAAAAAATAAACAACTTTCTCAAATAGGAAAGAAGTGAGGTGATTTACCATTGTATTATCTCCCACACTGACTTTTAAAAAATGTATTATGAATTCGATTAAATAGATGGCTAAGTATTATTTGCTAGTAACCCATGATCCTATTTTAGTCAAATGTCCAGATCTCCTGATACCTTTTGATATTTTGCCCTTTCCAAATTAAATGCCAATTTTTACCTCTTGTATCTAAGCTGTCTGATATTGCCCGAAGTTCCACAAAAAATCAAAAAAGGTTTTCTCTTTGGTCTTGTAAAAAGAAAAGTTTTAGAAACAATTAGTTTTACTAGATTTCTTATTATTCATGAGCTGCATGAAAAGAGATGTTGAAGCAGGAGAAATATTCAACTTTACCTTGGTTAAATGTGTATCCATAGACCCGACTCGATGGCACTTGGCTGGCAAATTGTTTCAATGAATAGATTCAAACCTACTCTTTATTTGATATCCTTGATATAGTCCTGATATATAATGGTAAAATACTAGATGTAGTTGTATTTTATTTGGTCTAAGAATTATTGTGTGTTATATCTATTTTCTTTTCTTTTTACAGATATTGTCCATCCTTGCTTGGAAATAAAATGTAATGATTACTCTTCTTTGGATATAGGGTCAATCACTATATATAGATATTTTGTCTAAAAAGTGTTTTGGGGGATTGACTTTAATATTTCATTTTTCTTTTTGTCACTTGTTTTACTCTTGCAATGAAGTCCTATCAGATCTTTCACTCACTTTTGAAAATATCAGTAATAAGTGTATCACAGCCTAAAATTTTTAATCTTTTTTCTCCTACCTAACTCATGCATCTGCTACTCTCATTACTCGTCCCATCTGTATCCTGTTTAATCCCCAAGTTTCCCCGAGATCCCGTCTTCTCAGACGGTACCAGGCTGAGGTGGGGTCAGGATCGGGGGCCATGCCCCACAGCTGCCCCATCCCTGTGTTTTTTGTGTAATTTAATAAAGAAAAATTCACTCTTATGTTAGTTTGATGATTTTTTGTATTCCTCTGTTGGTTACATGAAAGAATCTGAAATCAACAGTAGTCCAGAGTAGTTCATTTTTAATAAGTAAGGACTGTCTCAGAATTCCACAGAAAACAATTTTACCAAAAACTTTTGGGTGTATGTTTCTGATGGGTTCAAATTAAGAAACTTTGAGAATACATTACTAAACTGAGGATTTTCAGAAACCTAATCAAGAAACTTCTAACCCAAGATACAGTGGAATGGGAATTGGTGATTACATAGGACTGAATAAACAAATGAGGTATGACTATGGTTTTGTTTGGGAAATTATTGATGTTTTAATGCTCTATGTTCTGGATAATGTGAAAGTACTTCTTTTTTCTTCATTATCTATAACTCAATATTTTAGCAGACCACACTCTTTTACACTGAAATTAAATGTTTGTAAATTATATCTTCTTTTCCTTCTGGACTGCTCCAAATTTTGAAAACTCTTATTTGGTAATCTTGTTTTTATGGTACTGTAATTGACTCCTGTGTGACTGTTTGTGAAGGTTCAATAGAAATATATTTTTCTGTGTAATAGGAAATAATTGGAAACATTTGTTATTCAGTTAAGTTTTCACCTGGAAAGTTGTATTTGAAAAGGATATTCACAAAGTGAGATATGACCTTGCAGTTTTAAGAAACTCATTTTGATTTTATGTAGATAATGCTTACAATGTCTTTTTGGGCAAATTGATATCTGGCTTACAAGGTTCCCAGCTTTCCAAGTGAAAAGTAACTTTGGCCAATCCAAGAAACTGTTGAGGCTTTGGACACATTACAAAGATGAGAGTCTGATCAAATTTATATATCCTTGTCTCTCCATTATTGATTCTGACTCAAGGCAACCCCATGTGTATCAGAGTTCAACTGTGCTCCATGTGGTTTCAATGGCTGATTTTTCAAAAAGATTGCAAGCCCTTTCTTCTGGAGTACCTCTGAGGGGACTGAAATTTCCAATCTTTTGGTTAGAAGTTGAAGTATACTAACCATTTGCAGTACCCAGGGACTCCAACTTTGTGCATACTACTAGAAAGGTGAAGTGTGGTTGAGAGTTTTTGTCCGACCTTGTAACCTCAAAGCTTTTAGAAGTCCAATTTGAAATTCCTTATGAAAACTTCCAGCATTTAACAGCAACAAAAAAACAAAAACAAAACAAAACAAAACAAAAACATGGCAGCTGAGTTGATTCTGACTCATAGCAACCCTATAGACAGAGTAGAACTGTTCTATAGAGTTTCCAAGGAGCTCCTGGTTACTTTTTGGCTAGCAATAGACAGAGTAGAACTACCCTATAGCACTTCCAAGGAGCTCCTGGTAACTTTTTGGTTAGCAACTATAGCACTGAACCACCACACCGCCAAAGTTCCCAGCATTTAAGAAGGCTTGAATGGAAAATTATCATTTTTGCCTTACCTATGTAAATTGTTAAAACGACTCTAATAAGCTGAGCTCCTTTAATCACGCAGTGTAGAAATATCACAGGTGGATGGCTTTAATAAAAGAAATTTATTTTTTCACCGTCTAGGGGCATAGAAGTCTGAATTCAGTACATCAGCTTCGGGGAAAGGCTTTCTCTCTCTCTTGACTCCCAGAGGAAGTTCCTGTCATCAGTCTTCTGCTGGCCTCAGAGCTCCTCAGTGCAAGAAACCCTGTTCCAAGGGTTGTACTCTGCTCCCAGCACTGCTTTATAAGTGTATGAAATCCTCCTGTCTCTCGACTTCTCATATTTATGTCTCAAACGAAATTGACTCAAGATACAGTCTGATCTTGTAAATTGAGAACTGCCTCATTAGTTAATCCTAAAGCTGCCTCGTTAATAACACAGAGGTAAGATTTACAAGACACAGGAAAATCGTGACAGAAGACATGCTGGAGAATTGTATAATACCAGAAATCATGATCTAGTCAGTTTGACACACTTTCGTTTGCTCTTTGGGGAGGGGGGCGGAATTTAATATGTAAGACCAACCTTGTTTTATGATCAAGAAGAATCTTTCTTTGACTATTCTGAGAGTGAAAATCTGTGTATAAATGGAAAATTGCATTTTCTATAGCACACCTTTCTGTTACCAGAGTCTAACCCTTTAGATTTCATTGTCTTCAAGCTATTTTTTTACCTCTTTATAAATTAAGGCATCTGATGGGTATGCAAACTTTATCTTGTCTTGTGAAGATTTAATTAACTCACCACCCCACTCACTGCTTCCAGGGAAAACAAACAAACAAAAAATGGTTTCAGTAGCTAACTGAAAGTAATAAGGCTGCATCTCAAATTGTCAATCCTTACTCAATTTTCAGTTCTTTAAGTTTTCTTTTAAAATCTGGCTGCAACTCTCTAAACTAACTTTCTCAATTTTCCTCTCTCCTGACATAGTGTGACAGGAAACTAAAACCTGACTGCTGTTACTTGCAGCGTGTCTCGCCTCTCACCTACACCTCACACTGAAACTCAGTGATTGAATATATACCTGAAAAATGTTCCCATCTTAGCTGAACACGCATGGGCTTGTTCTCCAAGGACAAGCCACTGCCTGGACTATTAAGTTAGTCAGACAAAAATGCTTGGGTAATGTGTATCCTTATACAAGGAGTAACCAAGACTAGACAACTATCCAGATTATTGACATGCTAAAGCTTGAGATAGCTTCAAGATCCTCAGGGAGGAGTTCTGCATAGCTGAATGATTTTCTTCCTTAAACCACTTGGAATCCACTGAATTGGTATCCTCAGACTTCTCTCTTGACTCTTTCTTTACTTTTGAACAAGTTGTGTTAGTATTCTTCTCTTTCATTTTAGTCATTCTTTATTTAAAATCTGTGATATTCAAAATCCTAAAAAAAAGTGGTGGGAGGTGAGGGAGACTTTGTCACCACTACTCAGAAGATACTTCAAATGATTTGACTTGAACAAGCCAACAAAATCTACCAGAAACTTCTAGACTCTATTTTTGATCTCTCACAAGGTTTCTGCTTGTCTACGACTTCTTTGGTGATAAATTATATTCATTAATCTTGATAAAAAGGCTGACTGGCAATTTTGGATTTTGTCTAAGCCCTGTGCTCCAGGAAAGTAGCCATGGTGAGAAATCATTCCACTATTTTGTGATCTTAGAAACAGATATCTGCAAAAGATCATCCTTCATTTATCATCCAATCCAAATATGTCGAGCAGATTCTTATGGTACATAAAACGATAGATGAATATATAGAGGAAAAGAATCAAATTTTGTTTTACTATACAATGTAATCTAATATTTCTTTATATAATATAGTCTCATTGTTACCAAACATCCAACAAAAAAATATCTTGAACTTCATTTAGAAAAAAGAGTAGTCGAAGCTCAGCCATCTCTATTAACTTACACACTGTTACACAACAAGCAGGATCACAATTGAACTACACATTTGATACATGCTGCACTGACAACTTAAAAGCTTTCCCTCATAGTATTGCCTCACGGAAATAGATTAAATATTGTGTGAGCACGATACACAGAGAAACAAGGGTAAAATGTAAAACCCAATGCTTGTATTTATTCTACTAATATAGTAGGTGATTTTAGATTGATTAACAAAGTCAGTTAATAAGCATTAAATGAAAGCAAGCTTTCTCAATAGCTCAATTTGTTTTCTTTATTTTAATTTGATTTATTTTGAAATTTTAGCATAAATGGGCATCAGTGTAGATTTCTAGATCCTCAGAACATTAGCAAGTCGTATCTTTTTGTGTTCTCTGATTACAATACATTGCTTTGCTCTGTGTGTACATGTATGTGAATGTGTTCTTGAATGTTTTAAAACATACAAAGCATGAAAATAGTAAGGACAAGATCAGGAATTAAAATGTAGGTGGAACAGAGAAAAGAACCAAAAATATCTATAGCACTCTACAGAGTGCTCTGGAAGGATGCATTTTTCCCTTCTGTTCTAGTCTTAGCGTGCTTCTGGTTTCATTCATTCAGAGATAATGCAAATAACAACAAATTCAAGTACTTTTTAAGATAAACTGTCGGTCAGTAGTTTTCAAATTCCTGTCCATTATGGCATTTTATTTTAAAAACATAGCAATTATCCTGAAGCAAAATGTAATTTCACAAAATACTAAGTTTTTATATTTTAGTAAATAACATCCAGAAGTGTTATGGAATGAAAACGATGATGAAAATGGAAAGTTAAATATAATGTCAAAGTCAACAACTTAAAAATTACTTGAAGTTCCAACTCTTGAAACTTATAAATGCCCATAACAATTTATCTGTATGTTCACTATGGATCACTTTAAACCCAGAAAGAAAGAGTAACATACAGCATATGATTAACATAATGGATTTGAAGTGAGTATTACCTTAAATCAGGTAAGAGTTATTTTTATCACACAGGGCAATCGCTAAAGAAGTGAGATTGAACTGCACAGCATAAATCACAACACCTCTAAACCACTGGTTGAGAAATACCAAATGATGGCTTGTTCCATTTGAGCAAGTATAATGAACAGGAAAGAATATGAGAGCACAGATAATTTTAAATAACAACAACAACAAAAAGTGGATAAAGCAAAAAAGTTTTGGGTAGTTACTTGGGGAAGAATACTAGACAAAATAAATAAATAAATAAATATTTGTGTCATCAAATACCTGAGTATTATTCAAAAGGAGAGAATACTGATATGGAGAGATTGAATTCTTAAGCCTTTAATGATTAAAGAGACAATACTTCTACATAGCTAGAAAAAAATACATATTTGAGGATCAATTATGATAATTTATGGAGAATTTTGTAATTGACTAAATGTGATTTGAGCAGGATTGAATGTATTAAGTATTTACATTAATCTATGCATCGACTTATTTACATTTCAGACTTAGTGCATGAACATGGATAAAAAAACACCACAAATAGTGATACTTTTTTTTTTTTTGACAATATATTGACAAGGAACTGCCAGAAATTCAGATTGGTTTCAAAAGAGGACATGGAACCAGGTATATTGTTGCTGGTGTGAGATGAATCTTGGCTGAAAGCAGAGAATACCAGAAAGATGTTTACCTGTGTTTCATTAACTGTGCAAAGGCCTTTGACTGTGTGGACCATAATAAATTATGGCAATGTGGAGAACTGGAATTCCAGAATGCTTAACTTTACTTTTAAGGAATCTGTACATGGATCATGTACAGATCATGTACAGATCAAGAGGCAGTCATGTGAACAGAATAATGGTATACTACAGGTTTTAAAGTCAGAATTGGTGTGTGTCACAGTTATATCCTTTCACCACACCTCTTCAGTTTGTATGCTGAGCAAGTAATCCAAGAAGTGGGACTATATGACGAAGAAAAAGGCATCACGATTGGAGGAAGATTCGCTAACAACCTGCATCACACTGATGACACAACTTTGCTTGCTGGAAATGAAGAAGATTTGAAACACTTACTGATGAAGATCAAGGACCACAGCCTTCAGAATGGATTGCACCTCAACATCAAGAAAAAAAAAAATCCTCACAACTGGACCAGTAAGCATCATGATGATAAGTGGAGAAAGGACTGAGGTTGTCAAGGATTTCATTTTACTTGGTTCTACAATCAAAGCCCATGGAAGCAGCAGTCAAGAAGTCAAAAGACACCTTGTGTTGGGAAAATATGCTGACAAGGATCTCTTTAAAATATTGAAAAGTAAAGGTATCATCTAGAAGACTAAAGTGAGCCTGACTGAAGCCACTGTATTTTCAATTGCATCATATGCATGTGAAAGCTGGAAAATTAATAACAAGGACAGAAGAACTGATGCTTATAAACTGTAGTGTTGGAGAAGAATTTTGAATGTACCATGGACTGCCGAAAGAACAAACAGATCTGTTCTGGAAGAAGGCCAGCGAGAGTGCTCCTTGGTAGCAAAGATGACCAGGACTGTGTCTTACATACTTTAGACCTGTTGTCGGAAGGGTTCAGTCACTGGAGAAGGACATCATGCTTTGTAGAGTGGAGAGGAAGTGTAAAAGAAGAAGCCCCTTGATAAGATGGATTGATACAGTTACTGCAATAATAGACTTAAGCATAAAAAGGATTGCAGACATGGAATAAGATCTGGCAGTGTTTAGTTCTGTTTGCAGAAGGTTGCTGTGAGTCAGAACAAACTCAGTGGCTCATGGCACCTTGCAACAATCAAGTGATGCTTTGAGAAACAAACAGCAAATTTGTATAGGCAGAAATGCTTCCATTTTGCAGAGGGTAGTGAAGGTGCTTGTATGTGTGAGTGCATGTGTCTGCGTGAACACATAATATGAGAGTGGGTTCGGTTTTGATTTAAACTTTACGAAGGAAGCGTCATGGTTGAGAGTTCCATGACTAACCTGAGGGTGGTATTTCAAATCCACTAACCTCTTCTGTAAAATGCTGTGGAGCAATTCTACTCTGTCCTATAGGGTCGCTATGAGTCAAGATCAACTGGAGGGCAATTTTCGTTTAATCTTTAGAGAAGCTAACTGGCACACCTTCCTCCCATGGAATGGCTGCTGGGTTAGAACCACCGACCTTCCATTTAGCAGTTGAGCACTAAACCACTGCACAACCAGGGCCCTTTCCTTTAGGCAGTCACTACTGCATGTCCTCACTTAAAATTTTCTCTGCATTTAAAACACATGTTCAGAGACATACAGAGGTGTTTTAATGAGATTATACTGTACTTGTGATTAGTGTATATTTGAGATCTGTCATATCTCTGCTTTAAACATGCCATATATTAAGGAAATGGATGGATTTTGATTATCATGAATTTGTCAAAGCTTAATTATTATTTTTTAGACATCAAAATGCATATTCGTGTATCATAGTTTAGTTATTTTTCTACTGAAAATTTTTAAATTTTCTAATAAATATAAGTGCTTTTTGCTTACACATATTACAAATATTTTTTCCCTAATCTATCATTTGTCTTTTACTGTATTTATAGCATAGTTTGCTTTCCTCACATTGCATTTAATAGATGCATATTTAATATGGAAGGCCTTTCTTGTATGAATCCTGATGTTGTACCTTGCTTATTAAAATCTGTAACACCCAACATGACAAGAAATGCTCTACTGGATTTTTCTATTATTATTCAAAAAATATAAACATTTACACAAGAAATACTTTTAACTTTATTGAAATATAATGCTATGGAGAGATTTTATTAATTTTTCTTTTCAAAATGGGCACTGAAATGACCTGTAAATATTTACTAAATTATATCTCTTGTATTTGAAATATAGAATATTCATAAACCAACTTTCTTATCTGGGTCTATTTTTAGACTGTCTATTTTGTTCCACTGATATATCTGTATACCTCTAAGACAATCCATAATGATTTAATTGTTACTGAGTTAAGGGATTTTATATCACATAAGGCAAGTAACCACTATGCTTTTTATCAAAGCAGTTTGACAATTATATTTTACAGTAGAATTTCAGAATCAATCTTTAAAATTCCTTAAAAATCAACATAGTGGTTAAAGGAGTATCTCTCTAAAAATACAAAAAAAGTAACTACTTAATGTTTAACTTACTTGAACATCCACATTCTGCTGTGAAACATGCTTTCATATCAATGAGTAAAAACTGAATGTGTTTTTAAGTACAGCTTTCTGAGCCTACACTGTCACTTCATGATTTTCATTATTCTAATTCAATGATACACTATTACTCTATGTGCCCTGCTTTTCCCAGAATTAAATACTTTGCAATAGGACTTGTTTTTGATTTTTTAAAATAAGAATTTATCCTAATTACTGTCCACAATGATACATTTAAATCTATAAAAACTTACTAATAATTAAATGTGTCAACATTTTGAAAAGAAATCCACTGATCTTATTGAATTATGTTCAATTAATTGCTTTTCTGATTGAGTTCTATTTATTTTGTATCTTTGATTTATTTTATAAAGTAAGACTGTATATGATTCCATTGGTACCCTAAGTCATATATGAATTCAGTTCAAGACATAGAGGTATTGTTTCTGACAGTGGAATCAGCAAAGGGTAACAGACAGTAACATGGCTGATTACTAAAGTAGAAGATGTAAATTCTGGTAAATTTCTATGCATTAAAAGCCTCAGACTCTGTGAATTTTAATATAAAATACAGTGAAGTATATCAAATGAGATTCTGTTATCTTGCCTATTAATAATGTGGTTAAATCACAATGTGAACACTTTAAAGGGAAAAAAGAGAGAGAGAGAGAAATAGCTTTTGAAAGCTTTACATCATTAAGTTTCAAGACTATGTCATTTTGTTTTAAATTTTTATTGAACTTTTCTACATGTTTTTCCATGATTGACTTTTATAATATTACTGCCTTGGTTTTCACCTTACCTAAAGAACCAAAGACAAGAATGGGGAATAATTCCATGGCAAGATAAAATCAATGCAATGAAACTAAAGATACAGAAGTACATAAAAAAAATTATCATGTATTCCAACTATGACAGGGTATCTGCTTAACCATGCCCCAGTTCATAAGGATGAGTACTACTTAAGAAGCATAAGCTTTTAAAAACACAAAACCATAACCTATCATTTGCTTTTAAAGGAAATACAACTCAAAATGAAGTTCCAATTTCTCCAACAAGTGAAGAAATTTAGATATGATTGTGCCTGACCAAAGACGCATAAAAGATTCTGCTGTGAACTGCTGCCTTCATCTGTCCTGAAATATTAGACAATCTTTGTATATCAGTCTAGGAGATAAGCATGTCCTCACGCTAATAAGAAGGTATCTGGGGATTTTGTACTTGGAAATCCCTCTGACTCCTGTTGTCTACCTTCACTCTTTGTGTTCACCTTAAAAGCATTTCATGAGTATGCTTTATAGAGTTTCATCAGCCCTTTTAGTCTCCAGATTCTTTGACTCTTGGCACTGTTGCTGTAAATTGAAAGATAGAGAAGAAATTACAGACGAACCCTAGAATTTCTGCTGGATCAAATATCTAAACCAAGTGTCATTTACTGAGAAGTGGTGGTGTTGCTAAGGTATATGTCTATGCTTATGTTATTTTAATTGTCATGTAGTCAATTTCAATTTAGAATAAACCCATTTGTGTAGAGTAGAATAGAATCACCAGTCCTGAGTTCTTATTTTTTTTTTTATTATGATTAAGTGAAAATGTACATTCATGTATAAAGTAAATGCCCACCTATATGCAGCTTCCACTGCTCTCCCTGTCTGGTGACAGCACACTGTTCCTCTCTGCTCCATCCATGTCTCATCCTCCCAACACTCTCCTTTCCCCTCGTCTCTACCCACTTTCTTTCCTCCAGCCAGAGCTGGGGCAGGGGGTGGTGGACCACCCTCTTAGGTGAAATCGAGGCCAACTGGCACAACTAGTGTTTTGCTAAGAGGGCTCTCTGCATTCCACATTGGTGAGTGACGTCTGGGGTCTTAAAAGCTTCCAAGCTGCCATCTGAGGGCACAGCACATGGTCCCATCTCAGCAGGAACAGATGCTCACTGAGGACCAAAATAACACGGGGTAAAGTCCTGACTTCTAAAGCACCTCTAACCAGGTTTGAATCTCCAACATTTTAGGTGGTAGTTGATTCCATAGTCATTTGGGCTGTCTATGTTGTTGGAGCTGTCTGCCACAGGGTCAGTGCCAGTTCACAGAAATCCTAAGGCACAGAGTAGAACTGGCCCACAGGGTCGGTGTGGACTGCCAGGCCTTTTATACTGTGGAGAGGGTGGTGAGTTCAAATCAGTGGCTTTTCAACTAGATGCTAAGTGGCAATCATCACACCATCAGGGCCCTTGTGCCGTCTGTAATAAGAGTTGATTTTGGACATGAGAGGCTTAACAGGCTTGTTATTTATCTAAGTGGAGGTATTACTTGAACAGTCCAATATGTATTCTGGAATACAGGGAATAGATGGAGCTGAAAAAGAATTTTTATGGAATGTTCAATAGGAACTATGGGGATGCAGAAGTTAAGGCACTTGGCTGCTAACCAAAAGTTTGGCACTTCAATCCTACAAGCTTTGTGACAGAAAGGTATGGCAGTTTGCTTAAATAAATATTTAAATCTTGAAGACCTTATGGGACAAGTCTACTCCATCTTGCAGGGTTGCTACAAGTCAGAATCAAATCTATGATAGTGGGGTTTTTTACTCTATAACAGTAAATGTCACTTAAAACTGTTTATGAAATAATATACAAAGCAAGAACATTAATTGAAGGAAGAACAGCTAGCAAACAAGACTGAAAAGATTAGTAACTGAACTAATCTGAAAAAAAAGGTACTCATTGATAAAGACAATTTTTTTAAATTTTTTTATTTAATATAACTGAGTGAAAACGTACATTCATGTATAAATTTACATACCCACCTATATGCAGCGTCCACTGCTCTCCTTGCCTGGTGACAGCACACTATTCCTCTCTGCTCCATACATGTCTCATTCTCCCAACAGCCTCCTTTCCCCTCCTCTCCACCCACTCTCCTTCCTCCAGCCAGAGGTCAGCAGGATGACATCCTATAGATGTATAGAGCCATAAAGTGCATCAAATATATGGTCACTGCATCACCAAGTCCAATCCATTCCTGTCTGAAGCGTGGACCTTCATTATGATTTATGGTCAAGGGCAGCATCAGGGCGAGGGGCCATGCTCCCAGGGGAACCCCAAAACCACTGGACAATCAATTGAGGTCTTTCAGTGGGGACCTCAGGGTGCATCCGTTTTTATTCTTGTGTTGCCAGTGAGATTCAACTTAGTGAGCTCCATCGCTGCTATCACTGGTGGTGGCCGGGCACCATCCGGTTCTTACGATCCCAAGTCGATGTAGGCACCCACTCTTGTGGGTCTCTTTGTCTTCTGGGTTGTCTTTCCCCCATGTCATTTTGGTCCTCGGTGAGCATCCGTTCCTACTGAGTTGGGACCATTTGCTGTGCTCTCGGATGGCAGCTTGGCAGCTTTTAAGACCCCAGACACCACTCACCAGCATGGGGTGCAGAGATCCCAATCAGCAAAACGCTAGTTGTACCAATCGGCCTTGCTTTCACCTAAGAGCATGGTCCCCCACCCCCTTCCTCAGCTACTCTATCCTTGCAATACTGGGTTAAGATGGAAGGAGTACTCATGTTATGTTTAAGTCCACTTAATATTGTTCTTGTTTCTGATGTGTGCTATTTCCGATTTGACCCAACCAGATACCTAGCAACTATCTAATCTAAACCCTCCCTTGCAGCTGTCAAAGAGTCTTTTCTTCTATACACAAGTCTGTTTTTCAGATCTTATCGTAGAGGTGTCATACAATATTTGTCTTTTTGTCGCTGACTACTTTCACTCAACGTAATGTCTTCCAGTTGAAACCAGGTCAGGAGATGTTTCCTGAAGTCATCGTTGTTCTTTATCATTGCGTAGTGCTCCACTGAGTATATGTACCATAGTTTACCTATCCATTCTTCTGTTGTTGGGCATCTGGGTTGATTCCATCTTTTTGCTATCATGGACTGTGCTGCGATAAACATTCTAGTGCATGTGTCTGTTGGTATGAAATGCCTTGATTCTGTAGAATATATTCCAAGTAGTGGAATTACTGGGTCAAATGGTATATCAATATCCATTTTTTTTAGGATGCGCCAGATTGCTTTCCAAAGACGCTGGACCATTTTGCAACCCCACCAACAGTGTAGGAGGGTTACACTTTCTCCACAGCCTCTCCAGCATTTGTTGTTTTGTGTTTTCTGGATCATGGCCAATCTTGTTGGGGTGAGATGGTATCTCATTGTTGTCTTGATTTGAATTTCTTTAATAACTAAAGATCGTGAACATGTCCGCATGTGTTTTTTGGCTGCCTGATCTCTTCTTTAGAGAAACGTCTGTCCATCTCCTTTGCCCATCGCTTAATTGGGTGATTTATCTTCTTCTTGTTGATATTTTGTAGTACCTTGTAGATTATCAAAATCAGGCATCGGTCTGACATAGGGTTGCCAAATATTTTTTCCCATTCTGTAGGTGTTCTTTTAATTCTGTTAATAAAGTCTTCAGATGAGCAAAGTGTTTAACTCTTAATAGATCCCATTTATCTGTTATCTCTTCTGATGATTGTGGTTTGTTTGACAGATTTTGGAGTCTGTCCATATTGTGTATTAAAACTTTCATTGTTGTTCCTACCTTTTGTTGGATGAGTTTTATCATTTTAGGTTTGCTATTTAGGTCTTTTATCCAGTTGGAGTTGGTTTTTGTATAAGGTGTAAGATATGGATCTTGTTTCAGTTTCTTGCAGATGGATATCCAATTTTGCCAGCATCGTTTGTTGAAGATACTGTTTTCACCCCGTTTTACTGTCTTAGGGCCTTTGTCAAATATCAGTTGTTCATAGGCAGATGGTGTCATCTCTGGGGTCTCAGTTCTGTTCCACTGATCGATCTGTCTGTTCTTATACCAGTACCAGGCTGTTTTGACCACTGTGGCAGTGTAAAATGTTCTAAAGTGAGGTAATGAGAGGCCTCCCAGTGTGTTTTTCTTCTTTAGTAGTACCTTTCTTAACCAGGGCTTCTTCCCTTTCCACACAAAATTGGTGATTTGTTTTTCCATCTCATTAGAAAATGTCAGTGGAATTTGTATTGGGATTGCATTATATAAATAGATTGCTTTGTGTAAAATAGACATTTTCACAATGTTAAGTCTTCCTATCCATGAGCAGGGTAGGTTTTTCCATTTATCTAAGTCTCTCTTCGTTTCTTGTAGTAACGGCTTGTAGTTCTCTTTGTAAAGGTCTGTTATTCTTCTGGTTAGATTAATCCTACTTACTTTATCTTCTTAGGGGCTATCGTAAATGGTATTGATTTCATAATTTCTTCCTTAACAGTCTCGTTGTTGGTAAAAAGGAATCCTACTGATTTACTTATGTTTATCTTGTATCCTGAGACTCTGCTGAACTCTTCTATCAGTTTGAGTAGTTTACTTATAGATTCCTTGGGATTCTCTGCATATACAATCATATCATCTATGAACAGGGATATTTTAACTTCCTCTTTGCCAGTGCAGGTACCCTTTATTTCTTGGTCTTGTCTAATTGCTCTGGCTAAAACTTCTAGCACAATGTTAAATAGAAGAGTTGAAAGTGGGCATCCTTGTCTAATTCCTGATATCAAGGGAAAGTCTTTCAGTCTCTCTCCATTCCGGATGACATGAGCAATTGGCTTTGTATAAATGGCCCTTATTGTGTTGAGGAATTTGCCATCTATGCCCATTTTGCTAAGAGTTTTTTGCATGAATGGGTGTTGGACTTTATCAAATGTCTTTTCTGCATCAATGGACAAAATCAGGTGATCCTTGTCTTTTGTGTTATTTATGTGGTTAATCACATTAATTGTTTTTCTGATGTTGAACCAGCCTTGAATCCCTGGTATGAATCCCACTTGGTCATGATGGATTATTTTCTTGATATGTTGTTGTATTCTATTGGCAAGAATTTTGTTGAAGATTTTTGCATCTAGATTCATGAGTGATATCGGTCTATAGTTCTCTTTCTTTGTTGGGTCTTTCCCTGACTTAGGTATCAGGGTTATGCGGGCTTCATAGAATGAGTTTGGGAGTACTCCATCCCTTTCTATACTGTGAAATAGTTTCAGTAGTATTGCGGATAACTCTTCTCTAAATGTTTGGGAGAATTCTGCAGTGAAACCAAAAATGTTTTTTATTGATCTTTTTATTATGACTGAATGAAAGTGTATATTCCCATATAAATTTGCATGTCGAACTATATGCAGCCTCCACTGCTCTACTTGTTTGGTGACACCACCTTCTTCCTCTCTGCTCCATACATGTCCGATCCTCCCAACAGTCTTCTTTCCTCTCCTCTCCATTCATTGCCCTTCCTCCAGTAAGAGGTCAGCAGGATATCTTATAGATGCATAGAACCATAAACTGCACCCAAGATATGGCCACTCTGCATTGCCAAGTCCAATCCATTCCTTCCGGAAGTGTGTACCTTCATTATGATTTATGGGCAGGGGCAGCATCAGGGCCAGGGGCCATGCTCCCAAGGGAACCCTGAAGCTCCTGGATCATCAGTTGTAGTCCTTTAGTGGGGATCACAGGGTGCACCCCTTTTTATTCATGTGTTGCCACTGAGACTCAACTTTGTGAGCTCCATCGCAGCTATCACTGGTGGCGGCCCGGCACCATCCTGTTCTTTGGTCACTAGTCGATGTAGACACCCACTCGTATGGGTCTCTCTGTCATCTGGGTTCTCTTTCCCCTGTGTCATTTTGGTCCTCGATGATCATCCATTCCTACTGAGTTGGGACCATTTGTTGACCCTCAGATGGCAGCTTGGCAGCTTTTAAGACCCCAGATGCCACTCACCAATGTGGGGTTCAGAGAGCCCTTTTATGGAAACAATGATTGTGCCAATTGGCATCAATTTTGCCTGAGAGCATGGTCTGGTCCCCAGCCCCCTGCCCCAGCTACTCTGTCCTTGCAATATTGGGTTAAAGTGGAAGGAGTACTCAAGTTATGGTGAAGTCCACTTAATATTGTTCTTCTTTCTTTGTGTGCTGTCACTGATTTCACCCAAACAAATTTCTATCAACTATCTAATCTAAACCCTTCCCCCCTCGCTCTCCTTCCCACCCCTCCCTTGTAGCCATCAAAGAGTCTTTTCTGTTATACATGAGTCTGCTTTAGAAAGTTCTTATTATAGGGGCCTTATACAATATTTGTCCTTTTATCACTGGCTACTTTCACTCAACATAACGTCCTCCAGTTTAAATCAGGTTATGAGATGTTTCCTGCAATCATCATTGTTCTTTATCATTGCATAGTGTTCCATTGAGTATATCTACCCGGATTTACCTATGCATTCCTCTGTTGTTGGGCATCTGGGTTGATTCCGTCTTTTTGCTATTGCGGACTCTACTGTGATAAAGATTCTTGTGCATGTACCAGTTAGTGTGAAAGACCTTGATTCTGTTGAAGATATTCCAAGCAGTGGAACTACTGGGTCAAATGGTATATCTACATCCATTTTTTTTAAGGAAGCACAAGATTGCTTTCCAAAGAGGCTGGACCATTTTGCAATCCCACTAAGAGTTTAGGAGAGTTCCACTTTCTCCACAACCTCTCCAGCATTTGTTGTTTTGTGTCTTTTTGGATCCTGGCCAACCTTGTTGGGGTGAGATGGTATCTCAATATCATTTTGATTTAATGATCATAGGCGTGTCCATATGTGTTTTTTGGTTGCCTGGATTTCCTCTTTAGAGAAGTGTCTTTCCATCTCCTTTGCCCATCACTTAATTGGATGATATATTTTCTTCTTATTGATATTTTGCAGTACCTTGTAGATTATGGAGATTTGACATTGGTCTGACATATAGTTCCCAAATATTTTTTCCCATTCTGTAGGTGGCCTTTTAATTCTCTTAATAAAGTCTTTGGATGAGCAAAAGGGTTTGATTTTTAATAATTCCCATTTATCTGTTTTCTCTTCTGTTGATTGTGGTTTGTTTGAGAGATTTGGAAGTCTGTGTATGTTGTGTATTAAAACTTCCATTGTTCCTACTATTTCTTGGATGAGCTTTATGATTTTAGATTTGATATTTAGGTCTCTTATCCAGTTTAAGTTGGTTTATGTATGGAGTATAAAATATGAATCTTGTTTCAATTTATTACAGATGGATATCCAATGTTGCCAGCACCATTTGTCCATTTCCTCTAGGTTTTCAAATTTGTTAGAGTACAGTTTTTCACAGTATTCTGTTATGATATTTTTGATCTCTGCTTGATCCGTTATGACAACTCCTCTCTCATTTCTAATTTAGGTTATTTGTTTCCTTTCTTGTTTTTCTTTAGTAAGTTTAGCCAATGGTTTGTCAATTTAGTTGATCTTTTCAAAAAACCAGCTTTTAGTCTTTTCAAGTTTTTCAGTTGTTTCTCTATTCTCTAATTCATTTAGTTCTTCTCTAATCTTTATCATCTGGGTTCTTTTGGGGCCTGAGGGATTCCTCTGTTTTTCTCTCTCTACTTATTCAAGCTGTATGGTTAGCCCTTTGATTTTGTTTCTTTCTTCCTTCCAGATGTGTGCATTTATGGAGATAAACTGAACTCTGAGCACTGCTTTGGCTGTATCTCATAGGTTCTAGTGGGAAGTGTTTTCCTCCTTATTGGAATCCATGAATTTCTTTATTTTATCCTTGATTTCTTCTATAACCCATGGCTTTTTGAGCAAGATGTTGTTTAGTTTCCAAGAGTTCCACTTTCTACCTATGTTTTTTTTCTGCTATTGATTTCTGCTTTTATGTCTTTATGATCTGAGAAGATGCTTTACATTAATTCAGTGGTTTGGATTTTGTTGAGAACTGCATTATGTCCTAACACATGATCTATTCTGGAGAATGTTCCTTTTGCATCAGAGAAGAAGGTATAGTTGTCTGCTGATGGGTGGAAAGTTCTGTATATGTCAGTGAGGTTTAGTTGGTTAATTGTGACAACAAGGTCTTCTGTATCTTTACTGAGCTTTTTTCTAGATGATCCGTTCAATACTGAGAGTGGAGTGTTGAAGTCTCCCACTATTATTGTGGAGTGATTTACCTCCTTTTTGAGTGTAGTCAGTGTTTCTTCGACATATTTAAGTGTTCTAATATTAGGTGCATAAATGTTTAATATAACTAAGTCTTGATTGTTCGCTGAACCTTTCAGCAATAGCATCCATCCTTGTCCACGATGGTGGATTTTACATTAAAATTGATTTTATTTAAGATTAGAATGGCCACATCTGCTCTTCTTTGTTCATTGTTAGCTTGATATATATTCTTCCATCCTTTAGTTTTTCAGTTTGTGCATAGCTTTAAGTCTAAGGTGAGTTTATTCTGGGCAACTTATGGATGGGTCATGTCTTTTGAGTCATGATGTCACTTGATGTCTCTTTACTGGAGCATTCAGTCCATTCACATTCAATGTAATTATTGATAGATATGTGTTCAGTGTTGCCACTGTGATATGGTTATTTTTGTGGTGAGGTTTTCTCTGTTGTTCTTATTAATCTGTTCTGAGACATTCTTTCTGTGAGCTGATTTTTCCCTTTTTTCAGAGTTGGTTTTGTGGTTATATTTTCTGTGTTACATTTCTTGATACAGTATGTTGCATCTTTGTTGTGTTTTACTGCTGCCCCTATGATCCCCCATAATATACTATGTATAACCCCCATTTTAATTACTGTCAGTCTTGTCGACTTCCTCTCCATCTGGAAGAACCATAACGACTGTAGTATGTCCCTCCTTTTAATATGATGGCCTCTTAGTTTTCATGATAATCACTGGATTATTTCCTCAGTATTAAAGCTTTAATTGAGTTTGGAGTCTTCCCTAACTGAGTAAGATTCTGGATGATATGTCCTTCTAAAATACAAAGTTAGTGGTTTTGTTCCTCTAAGCCAAAGCTAAGAGATTCTTTCAGTATTTCTTGAAGCTTTGGTTTGGTGTTTACAAAGTCTCTGAGTTTGTTTATATGGGAATTTTTCATATTTGAAAGATAGTTTTGCAGGATACATGATTCTTGGTTGGAAGTTCTTCTCCTTCAAGGCTTTGACTATGTCATGCCACTGTCTCCCTGCGAGCATGGTTTCTACTGAGAAATCTGACAAAAGCATGCGGGGTTTCTCTCTGAATGTTAGCTTTGCTTTGAGTCTTGCTGCCTCTAAGAGTTTCAGCTTATGTTTCATTTTGTTAAGCTTGATTATAATATGTCTTCAAGTCTTTCTTTTGAGATCTATATTGAGTGTCATTTGGTATACATCTGGGATATCTATATTCTCTTCCTTTGTGATTTCTGGGAAGTTTTCTGTCAGCAGCTCAGCAACAATACTTGCTGTGTTCTAGGTGTCTCTCCCTGTTCAGGGACTCCAGTTTATCATAGGTTGTTCCTCTTACTACAGTCCCACATGCTTCTTAATGCTTTTTCTTTTTTCTTGTTTCTTTTTTTCTGATTTATCCTTGTAGATGCTGGAGGCAGTAGCTCTGTCTTCCAACTCAGAAAATCTCTTTTCCATTTTTTACATTCTGTTTTCTTGGCTTTGAATTGTTGTTTCTATGTCTTAGATTTTATTCTTGATCTGCTAGATTTCAGAGTACTGGTCTTCCATCAGATCAAACAGCTTGCTTAATTTTTCATTTTGCTCTGTTGAATTTTGTATTAGGTCTAGAAGGGCTCTGTATATAATTCTTTTGTATCACCTTCCAATAATTTCAGAAAAGTCTCTTCATCCAGAAAGCTCCTTTGTTGTTTCATTTGGGGGCCTACTGAAACCATGGGTGATTTCTTGTTTACCATTTTCTCCAGGGTCCATTAATTTTTGGGCTTCGTTTTAGTTCATAAAGGCTGGGAGGGATATGGTGAGGATGGACTACAGATGTTTCTCTAGGCTGTCTTAAAATGAAAAATAAAAGATACCTGACCACTTTCCAAGTCAGTCATGTTTTCAGGTGTACAGGTCCCTCTTCCCAACTGATGAAGTAAGCAACTCTATGTCCAACCCTAGATGATACAAACTATTCAAAATACAGTAATGCTACTGCCCTGTTGGCCTCTGCTGACAGGTCCCAGCCACAGGCAACACTGTGTTAACTACTGCTTTTTTGATAGAAAAGTGCTCTCCTGTAGGCAGGAGCTGACTCCTAAGCTAAGAATTAGGTCCAGCTGCCGCTACTGTATCTAAGATGGTCCCCTGCACAAGATGGCAGCCTCTTCTATACACGCTACCCTGTGTCAGAGGCAGAAAGAGGAGCCAAAGGTGCTGAAATGCAGTTAATCCTCAGCCTCCATTGCTGGACCCCAGCTGTAGGTGACAATGTGTAAACTACTGCTTTTCTGCTGGAAAGGAACCCTATTGTTGGCAGGTGCTGGCTCCCAGGCTAAGAATTAGGTCCAGCTAGAATCTCCACATCCAAGATTGCGTCCCACACAAGGGCACCTCTACTTCCATAGAAACCACACAGTGGCAGAGGCAGAAGGACAGGCCAAAAGTGGTGAAATGCAGAGAGTCCTAAGCCTGGCTCTCAAAATTTGGCAATTTCTTCTGCCTATTCCACCAGCAGTGCGTCTGAGACTAGCTGCTAGGCAAGACCCAACTCCACCCACCGGCCAAGACAGAGAAAAAAATTCAAAATGGTGAGTTACCTTCAGTCAGTGACAGCCAGGATGAGCCAGGAGCAAGAGTCAGAGAAAGAAAGGAGGATTTCCATTCAGTGGCATGAAGTCCAAATTAACAGCCCTGTGCCATGTCCTGGAGCTCACTAGGTGACCAGAAGGCTTTGTTTGATTATCAGTTCAGGTCTTGGTTTCCAGAGGAATTTAAGGAGACACGTGCTTAGTCTGTCATCTTGACTCCATCCTCCCCCCACAATGTTAAAAAAGTGGAATGGACAACAGTATTGAACAGATTTCAAAATTATAAAAAAGATTTAAAAAGTTACTACTGTTAGATTAATCCATGTGGAGGCCACTGGTGATTTTCAAAAAGATCTGCTGAATTTGTGGGGAGAAAAATCATATTTAAATGTGTTGAAAAAGAGACTTGAAGACTTCTCATACTGTTAATCATTATTACTATCTTATAGAGATTTTGTCATGCAAGAATGCAGAGAAATGGGTTGGGACATTTGAGAAAGGATTGAGAACTTGTTTTTCCCTTCTTTGAAATGGGAGATAACATTGTATCTACATTTTCTATGAGTGACCACTGGAGATGGACAGATAAGTGAGAAATACGAAGAACAAATAAATTCCAGGAGGGTGTTTCAGAAGGTAAGAAAGCAAGATTCAGACAAAAATTAGAGAGGCTAAACTTAGATAGAAGCAAAAGTGCTTAATCTACTTAAAAGAAGCCTATATATGTAGATAAGGAAATCATGGTGGCATAATGGTTAAGTGCCATGACTGCTATCCAAAAGGTCAGCAGTTTAAACCTACCAGCACTCTTTGGGAATTCTATGGGACAGTTCTACTCCATCTATGGTGTTGCTATGAGTCAGAATCAACGTTACGGCAGTGAGTTTGGTTTGCTTTACGTACAGGTAAAATAATGTCAATAGCAATAGTACAGACATGATGGTGGGAAGTTGAAGAAATTCTAGGTTTATTGCTGCTATCTTGTCAAAATGTAAATTGAAGTTGTAACTTAAAAGAACATAGAAAATAAATGACACAGTTGAGGATAAAAAATAAGACATAAAATATTTGTTCTGGAAAAGGAGTTCTCATGTAGCAAGAAAATGTAATACTCTCTAGTAGCATTAAAGTGTCATTTTTTATGCATGTTGTTGACTCAACAAAGAGTTAATTCTCAGTATCAGCATCAGCCTTTTCCCTTATTAAACAGACTCCATTTTCATTGTTACCAAGATTATACCAATTACAGAGATGAAGAAAAATTTGTAGGATTAAACAAAATCTAAGTAGTTTCTCTGTGATGGAATTTCCATAGGATAATTAGACATTTTCATAGAATTCATTCAAATTATCACTTGAATTATTATCTGAAACGTATGTTTATGTGTGTATAGTTGTCATTACTCATTTGCCTAAAATACTATTATGTGACCAACATCTTTTCAAATTCTAAACTTTTCTAAATTTCACATAAAACTTTCCACATAATATGTACATTACTGTTAATCTGTTTGATTTTTCCCAAATATACTGCTTCCCTGAAAGTCAGATCAGACTTGATGGCTCTTGGATGGCTTGGCAAAAGCCATATAATATTTCAATTGAACTAGTGTTTTACTGATGTATACTCTATTGTGATTTGAATTTCTGTAAATGTGCCTTTACATATTTTCTCTCCAATAATGTTCTGTTTGCATTCTCAACATGTAACGGTATTGCACTCTGTCTATTTACCTAGCTTTGTCTATATCCCTAACAGCTCTAGGGATATTTGCCACTAATGCAAGTGGGTGTTTATACACTGTTTGTTTATTCATGACAGTTCCAAAATGTTAGGAAAGTGATAAAAAGAAATCAGTAAGCCTGTGGTCATTGAAATGCTCCCCAAATTTCAATTTCAGTTTTGCTTATATCCTCAACATTCCAGGAACTCACAGTAGTTTAACCATTACGTCCTTTAAAGTAATACATTGTCACAAAAAAAAATTCAATGACACACACTTTCTTTCTATATGTTGTGACCTTTAACTTATAATACATCACTTAGACAATTAATACAAGATCACTGTCTCTAATAGGTCATTTAAAAAATAGTTTACTCAGAAAGAGATAGATGGATTTGCCAATAACCCTCCTTTCATAATTTTATGAGGAATTATTTTTTTTCCCATTATTCACCCACTCACTGTAGTGACAAATTATCATAAACTTCACTTAAAGTAGCAAAAATTTGCTATCTCAGTTCTGGAGGTTTAAACTCCAAAATCAAGATGTTCTCAGGGCTGTGCTCCCTCTGCAGGCTCTAGGGGATGTTCCGTTCTTTGGCTTTTCTAGTTTCTGGTACTTGTCATTCCTTCCTTGACTTGTAGCTTTGTCACACCAGTCTCTGCTCTGTCATTAGGTTGTGTCATCTCACTCTATTAAATCTCCCCATGCCCTGCTCTTTTTCTTAAGTTGTGTTTTCGATGAAAGTTTACAGCTCATGTTAGTTTCTCACACAAAACGTTACATCCACCTTGACATGGAACCCTAGTAGATGTCCCTGTAACGTGACAGCACACTTCCTCTTTCCACTCTAGATTTCCTGTGTCCATTCACCCAACTCCTGTCTCTTTCTACCTTCTCATCTCCACTCTGGACAGAAGCTGCATATTTAGCCTCTTGTATCTACTTAAACTAAAAAATATACTCTTCACAAGTATCGTTTTATGTCTTATAGTTCAGCCCAATCTTTGTTACAAGAGTTGGCTTTGGGAATGTTTTTGGTTCTGGGTTAATAGCCAGGGCGCCATGTTTCCTGGAGTTCTTTCAGTCTCAACTGGATCATTTCATCTAGACTTCTTACTAAATTCCGCACTCTGCTTTTCTTCTGCTAGTTCAGAAACTTTCTGTCATGTTCCATGTCAGAGCAATCATTGATAGTAGCCAGGAACCACCTAGTTGCTCTGGTCTCAGCCTGATGGAATCTCTGGTTTATGCGTCCATCTTGTCTCTTGGGATATTTTCCTTATGTCTTTGGTGTTCTTCATTCTGCTTTGTTGCAGGTGAATTGGGACAAATTGATGCTTCTTAGATGGCTGCTCACTAGCTTTTAAGACCACAGGTGCCACTCTGCAAATACCCCCTGCCCTACTCTTATAAGGACATTTGCCATAACAATTATGTCCCACCAGGGTAATCCAGGAAAAGCTCTTCCTCTTATGGTCCTTAATTTAATCGTATATTTTGCCCTGTAATTTGACAGTCACTCTTTTGCTATATACAAACACAATTATTGCCATTGAATTCATTCTGATCCATAATGACCCTATAGAACAAAGTAGAACTGCTTCATAGAGTTTTCTAAGGTCTAAATCTTTATGGAAGCAGACTCCCTCATCTTTCTCCCACTGAGTGGTTGGAGTCACTATATCACCAAGACTTCTTTCTTTTACCATATAAGATATTATTCACAAGAAGTATAGGGCCACATTAAGTCAGAATAGAGCTGATAACAGTGCATTTTGCAAGTGGTAGATAGTGATTAGGACATTGATCTATCTTTCAGAAGACTATCATTAAGTCCCCTTTATCCATAACTTAAAATGGCAGAAAGATTCTAATATTAAGTAAACTATATACACCAGATTGAGTTTTAATGGGAATATGTCGTTAGGCAACAGGCAGTTTAGACATTACTGGAAAATTTTGCAGATGATTTGGAAACATACGGACATAAAAGAAGTCGACAATGTGTACCACTAAAGCAGGGAGGGGCAGTCTTTCCGCATTCATGACTCAATCTCTTCTCATGGGTGTTTTCTTCAGTGTCATCATCTCACTCCCTAATCTTGTATATATGTGAAGTGAACATGTCACTCCTCTATAAATCACACTAAAAAAGTACTACTGTGTTACCCTGACTTAAAAAACTAAGTAATATATTGTTAATGTCAAAGGAAAAATTTTCTAGTAGTGTAAATATTGGATAAATGCATAAGTGGTGGGGTCTTGGTGTACAAATTCTAAAAGTATTACAAATAAATATGTCACAAACCATCTAGTTTTCTTGTAGTTCCAATATCTTGACTACTGGCTAGGAGACAGAAAATTATAGGAAGAAACAAATTGACAAATAGAAGAAGAAAAAGATATAAATTGTGATAATAGTACTGTATTGAGAGTTTAATATTGACAGCCAAAAGCCAAGTGCCGGACAAGTATGAAATAAAATCTTAGCATAACAACATAGGATAGTAGCTAATTCATGGTTCATATGATTTTACAAATGTGGAAACTGAGGCATAGAACACTTAAATGAGTGATTTAAGGTTGCAGAACATGAAGATGAGAAAAGACAAATTAGAATTCAATTTTAGGTATCCTGGCCTTAGCATCTAACCAGTTACTTTCTATAGTATGGTGATTTTCAGAATGAAGAGCAAAAACACTATTGCTTTACAAAAGTAATTCCTTTTTTTCACCATTTTTAATTTTCATCATATTTTAAGGTAAATAGGTGCTATGTTCCAACCTGGAGGAGACACAAGTCATTTTTGATCCATTTTTTCTAAAGCTGCACTGCACTGGAAGGTGATGAAGAATAAATTAAATAAATTATCTTAATATCATATGATCCAGCTATCCCAGCTTGGAATATACCCTACAGAAATAAGGGCTGTCACAAGAACGGACACATGCACATGGATGTTCTTTGCAGAACTGTCCACAATAGCAAAAAGCAGAATCAACCTAGTTGTCTATCAAGAGATGAATGGATTAAAGAAAAAAAAGTACATACAGACAATGGAACACCATGCAATGATAAAGAACAATGATGTTTTTAGAAAGCACCTCATATCCTGGAATCACCTGGAAGACATTATGCTGAGTGAAGTCAGTCAACTGCAAAAGGAAGAATATTGTATGAGACCTATTAGAAGGACTTAGGAAAAGACTTATCTGCAGAGGAAAATACTCTTTAATGGCTACAAGGGTAGGGAGGGATTCAGAGGGTTATTCATAGATCAGATAGTCGATAGGAAGTCAGTTAGATGAAGAGAGTGACAGCATGCAACAGAAGTTAGGCAGGTAAACTGGACTACACAGTAAGCTAAAAGGTTTTCTAAATTCAGCCTAACACTTTTAAGGACAGAGTAGCAGGGACAGGTATATGGGGACCATGTTTTCAGTGAAATCAAGGTCAGTTGGCATAACTAGTCTTTTTCTAAGAGAGTTTTCTTTACCCCATACTGGTGAATGGTGTCTGGGTTCTTAAAAGCAAGTAAGTTGCCATCTGGAACGGATGACAACTGAGAACATCACAGACAAGAGGAAAAACGAGCCTAGGAGACAGAAGGATCCATATGATTGGGAGACTACATCAGCAAGAAACCAGAAGAACTAGATAGTGCCTGGCCACCATCAAACACTGCCTTGATAGTAGATACAATGTAGAGTTTCTGATATAACATGAGAAAAAGAGGTGTGCACATCAAGAACTCTATTAAAAGACCAGAACTGATGGTCTGACAGCCCGAAAGGTGACCTGAGACCACGGTCCCTAGACTTGTTAATTCAGAGCCAAAACCAATACTAAAGCCAACACTTCAGATAAAGAATGTACTGGACTTGGGAACACAGAGTGATGCATGTGGTATGTGTGCTTTATGGTCATATATATGTTCATAGATATCCTACTGTTTTCTTTTTAGAAAGGAAAGCAGAGGGTGAGAAGTACTGGTTGAGTGGATACTGGAAGTAAAAGTGAAAGAGAAGACTGTGCTGAGGAGAGCAGGTACAATTGCAGAGAGGTTGGTACTCAGGATTTCATATGGAAAAATAACCAGGATTGTAGATTTTCACGTAATCACAATAAAAAAAAAAAATTAAAATGATCCTATGGTCAAATGGAAGTGTCCTCAAATTGAATCCATGCTTAAGTCCTTTTCATGCCCTATGAAAAGAAATCCCTTCAATCAATTTTACCTATCATCTATCTCTCTCAGAAGAAAAAAAAGGAAAAAAGGAAAGAATCACTGTCACTTTCCAGATCTGGACTTCAAAACAATAATTTTGAGTAAAGAAAAAAAAAATTGAGTGTCACTGTATTCAAAATTATCACAGTTCCCTATTATTGACCCTCTTTCACATGTCATGTAATATATATTATCTTTAATTTTCAAGAGAATTATAGAGATGAAAAGCTGAGGTTAAAGGATTTTGAGATTGATCAAACTCAGTAAGTATATGAGCTGGGATTTGGATCAGTCTTGGAAAGAATCCAAAATTCATGATTTTTTTTTAGCAGCAGTTGCTTCTGACAGTATTATAAAGCCAGGTCTGTTAAACTGGCACATATTTCCAAAGGTGTGCTAATTTCACATAAGTTATGATCTTGAAAATTTTGACTCAGTTAATCATGTTAAATTATGGTGATTACAAAGGTATTATTATGCACAGAATATATATTAATGTTGTTCAGAAATAAACCTCTCAATGAGTTTCAAGTTCATAACCAGATTATTTCCTTGAAACAACCACATTATTCAGGAGTGTCTTTTCCAAGTGTTTCCAGTGCGAACTCAATACAAGAAGAAAAAAAGTAGACTGTACATATTCCTTTAGTGTTTAGGTACATCTGGAAAAACAACATACACTTTGAAGGTCTTACCCTTAAGAAGGCTGTCACGTCCACTGGCAGCTGTCACTCCCTTCTGTCTAGAAATGGATGTTGGATACAAATAAAAGAAAAAACAGGAAAGTTGTATTAAAACAAAAAAAATTTAAATGACTGCCTTATTTATTTTTGAAAGAGTAAGAGTTTTATCCCACTTGTTTTATGACAATAACAAAGGCCAGCAGCACAAATGTCACTGATTTTATAAATAACAGTCTGAGCACTGTTTTTCCCTAGATAACGGTAGTATTTAGAATCTATCTCTCAACAAATTCATATTTCAGTATAAACATAGCTAAAAAAAGTAAATACTATTATTTACCTATAAACACAAGTCATTCAGTTTAACTTATATATGCAAACCAATATCACAGCTTACTGTATCTTAAGTGAGCCTCTGAATACCAAATGAGTGAATTCTTCTCTGCAGTTCATATTGTTGGTATTTCTAACTTGTAAGTGTGATAAACAGAATGTTCTTTATTCTTCATCCTCCATGTTATCTTTTGATTTTCTTTATGAAGTCTTATGAGGACAAATGCATCACAAGTTAGAGCAGTGATTAGAATACATGCACAGCTCTGTTCCCGTGTCTGCTGCAACACAGGACTTCAAACCTAACAGCATAATTATACTTTATATTATGAGGAAGTTTTTTATTAAATCCTCTGGATAGCAACTTCAAAAGATAAATAGGAAGTGCAAATCATTCTGTTGTTCTGTGCTTTCAAGTTTACTTTGACTCATTATGACCTTATGTAAGAGAGGAGAATGATCCACAGGATTTTCTAGGCTGTAAATCTTTAAGAGAGTGGTTTGTAGGGTCTTTTCTCCTACAGTATCTCTTTCAGCTGCTGACTGATGAAGCGTTGTGCCACTAAGCCTCCTTCAAGTTTACTAGGTTTTCTCAGTCATCTAACATTCACTTATTACATTCTAACAAATGCATACCTAGTCTAACAACTCTAAGATTACTGCTGAGATATATGACAGCCATCTCTCTTTTGTCTTGAAGATAGACAATAAAATAGTGACAGAAATCTAGGCTTTGTTGTCAAGTTCCAGCTTCATTGTAGCCACGTATGTATTGGTGGGAATAATAAGACTGTTTAATTTCCTTAAATTTCAAGTTCTTCTTTCTCTCTCTCCGTGTGGACGTGTGTGTGAGTGTGTGCATGCACGCATCAAGAGGAGATAACAGTCACCTAATAGAATTAATTTTCTCTTCTACAAACCTTAGCACAAAATTTGACATACAGAAAGTACATACCAAGTGGCATCTCTTAATGGACATTAACCTTCTGATTATAAAATTTGGCTAGATATTTATGAGTAAATTGAACAAATGAATTTTGTTTCTAAATAAATAGAAATAGTTTCCTCAAAGCACATTGTAATACATAAGAATTTTGCTAGGTATGTCTGTGATAATCTTATCCATAAGGTTTGATATCTTAAAGACTTTACTCTTCTTTACCTCATTTTTCATATTTCAGTGCAGCATATTTCATTCAAACTCTTTCTTTCCTAGTGACAGCTTCCTGAAACGAGATTCTGTTTTCTTTTCTTGTTTTGTTTTGCTCAGTCCTCAAAAGACCAAAAATAAAATAATCAGCACCTATAATCCTACATTCAAAGACGAATCATGAGATGATCTATGCAGAATTATAAAAGTACTTTTTTAAAAAAGTTTGCAATCCTTAAGGCAATACTAATTTGAGGGTGTCAAGTAGTTTTAGATTGTTGGATTGCTAGAAAAGATCATTGTATTTGCTAAAGCAGCCAGCCAGCCAAGTGCCGAGAGCAGAGGTTCAGCAAAAATGGAGGAAACCATCTATGGGATGGACTGACTTAATTGTGCAACTGTGGGAATCAAATGTACAGCACTCATGAGCATCTTACTCATTCGTGGTGCTTTAGCAGAAATTCCTCAAGTGGATAGCTTTAAAAAGAGAAATTTTATTTAGTCACAGTCAGGTAGACGAAAAGTCCAAGTTCTGGGTGTCAGCTCCTGGTGAAGGCTTTCTCAGTTGGCTCTGGAAAAAGGTCTTTGTAGCTGTTCTTCCCGTGGACTGGGAGCTTCTGGTGCACAGGGCCCCTGGAATTCTTTCCAAAGTACACCCTTAACTCCTGGAACTGCTTTTTGGCTGTATGAGGTCCCCAGCTCTCTGCTTGCTTCTCTTTCCTTTATACCTTGAGAGATTATTTCTAGGCACAGTACAATCTTACACATATTGCCCACCCTCACCAACAGTACTGCCACCCAGTCTCCCTCACTGATATTGCAGAGGCAGGACTTACAGCATGGCGCAACATCACACAGTATCAGGAGTCATGGACCAGTTAAATTGCTGCACACATGTTTTTGAGGGGACAATTCTATCTATGACCATAAGGATGGTGGTGGACCAGGTAATGTTTTGTTCTATTACACACATAAGTTCAGCATCAGTCACAGCTGACTTGCAAACCACCAGCAACAACAACAGGTTGTTGGAAAGTCAGAAGAGTTGTAGCAAAGCACCCCTCCACTCTGCAGAAACAGATTCCTAGGTATGAACATGGGTTTGTGGTTGCTTAATGAGGAACCAGTTGCATCAGAGAGCATGGAAACTAACACCCGGATTGGAGGAAACCAACAGCTGCAAAAGTGAAGAAACTAGCTTAAGAAATATTGCCCAAGTGAAAAGAGCTGCTTGCTAGACATTTCTAAGAAGTTCTGAGAAAACCACAAGACTTGTAAGACACAAAGTGAGCTTTGCTCATTAGTATTTTCCCAAATAAACTGATACTGAATTAATTAAGTGCTCATCAAATAGGATCTTTCTGGTATCTATCATTACTTCCTATTTCAGTATCACCTTGAAAAGTCTCCTCCCTTCTCAAGTGGCTAGAGTGGAAAGAACGCACACGTAAGAATGGGAAATAAAGAAGTTATCTATACTCATATCCCACACACAGGACTTGGTCAGTATGTGGCATGGACAAACTAGAAGAGAAAAAATATGTTTGAAAGACTATAATTTTGTGCTCTTCTGGGATAGATACATTACTTTGCACAATGAGACTATTTGTAGGAACTGTAGAATTCTACTTTTGTCTGAGAGTTTGTCAATAAGCTAATGAGCCTATCTGAAATTTCCTATTGGCATAAAGTTTTGTCACATGGAGTAAGATCAAAGAGGCAGTGGGAAGGGGAAGATACTATTATCAATCTATCTTCTTTCTTATTTTAATGTGTAACATCTAACAAAATTTTCTTGTTATGCTATAAACATTTACTCCCATACTTACTGCAGTTGTGTTTGTTGAAATCAAATGAATAGTATTCAATTGATTTGAAAGTTCAAGTATTTAGGGAATAATAACTATTATTAGTAATAAAACAGTGTATAGTGCTAGGTAACTATTGAAATTTTATTCCATTTATGCATTTATTGCATTATAAGGACAACAGAAATAAGTTGAAGGGCTCCGAAGTGTTAGCTCACACTGTGAAAGTGAGTTATTTATATTGTTGAAGTATTATCAAATTGTTTCAGTATGCTTATGGTGTATGTTGAAAATCCTTGTGGCATGGTGGTTAAGTGCTACAGCTGCTAACCAGAAGGTTGGCAGTTCAAATTCACCTTGAAAACTCTGTGACTGTTCTACTCCTTCTATAGGGTCACAGTGAGTCAGAACCAGCTCGACAGCAATGGTTTTGCGGTATAAATTGAGGAAAGTATGAACTCAAGCTTGATGTGAATAGGTGCCATTTAGTTCAATGCTTTTACTGTTAAACTAAAAACTCATGAAGATAAAACTATATTACAAAAATGTTAAGCAAAACAGTACATGGGGGAGACTTAGAACAGATAAACAAATATAAAAATGACAATAAACAACATTTCATTTTATAGTTTAGGGTATGAGTCATCAGAGTAGGTGAAGCTGTCTCAGGCACTCTTTTCATGATAACATCATGGGTTAATGTTGAAAAGAGACATTTTCAGTGGTTTTATAAAACCTCAGCATTACTATATACACATGACCTGGAAAATTTTGAATCTCATTTGCCCTTGGTTTTTATTTTGCACACTATGCATTATTCATCTTTGACTCTGCATTTTTTTCTATTGCTAAAGACTATAAACAAAATGAGCTGCCTTACCTGTGTGAAATACTAATATAGGCATATCTTTGTTTTTCCCACAGTTCCACTTAACCTCTGCATAAACTTGTTGTTATTGGTGATGGTGTTTTAGGTGCCTTTGAGTTGGTTCTGACTTCTAGTAAACCCAAGTACAACAGAATAAAGCACTGCCCAGTCCTGTTGATTCTTCACAGTTGTTGGTGTTTGAGCCCACTGTTACAGCCACTGTGTCAATTCTTCTCTTTGAGAGCCTTTCCTGACTTTCTACTTTACCAAGCGTGATGTCCTTCTCCAGAGACTGACCCCTCCTGGTAACATGTCAGAAGTATGTGAGAGGTAGTCTTTCTGTCCTTCCTTCTAAGGACCATTCTGAATGTACTTCTTCCAAGACAGGTTTCTTTGTTCTTTTAACAGTCCACATTATAGTCAATATTCTTCATCAACACCATAATCCAAATCCGTCAATTCTTTTTCAGCCTTCCTAAATTATTGCATAGCGCTTGTATACACATGAGATGTTTGAAGACACCATGGCTTTGGTTAGGTGCACCTTAGTCCTCAAAATGTATGTTTGGTTTTGAATGCATTTAAGGGGACTTTTGCAGCAGATTTGCCCTATGCAGTGGGTTATTTGATATCTTGACTGTTGCTTCCATGGATGGTGATTGTAGATCCAAGGAAAAAATGAAATCCTTAACAGCTTCAAACTTTTGTCTGTTTATCACTATGTTGCTTATTGGTCCATTTGTAAGGAATTTTGCTTTCTTGATGTTGAGGTGTACTCCCTACTGGAAGCTGTAAATGTTTCATGTAGTCGTCACTGTCAGCAAGCAAGGTTATACTGTCTGCACATCAAAAGTTTTTAATGATTTTTCCTGTAGTCTGGATATCATGTTCTTCTTCGCATAGTGTAGCTTTGAAGAGTATTCACAAACCATACAGATTGAATATAATCCTGATGCACATTTTTCTTGGTTTTAAACCAGGCACTATTCATTTGTTCCCTTGAAGTAACTGCTCCTTGGCCATTATAAACATTTTGCATGAGTACTAATAAGGGTTCCAGAATACTCATCTTACTGATATTATCTGTAATTTGTTATAATACACACAGTCCAATGCCTTTAAAGCCAAGTGCCATTGAGTCAGATCCACCTCATGGCGACCCTAGAGTCCAAGGTAGAACTGACTCCCATTACATAATCAATAAAACAGGTAATATCTGTCTGCATTCTCTACTTTCTGCCAAGATCCGTCTGACATCAGTAATACCATTGCTAGTTGTCATCTGAATCTGGCTTGAATTTATGGCAGTTCCTTGTCAATGTACTGCTGCAACCATTTTTGTATTATCTTTATCATAATTTTGTTTATGTTTGATAGTTTCCATGTTTTGTTGGATCACCTTCCTTTGGAATGGGCACAAATTCTAATATCCCCCACTTTAGGTTTCCATTGAACAAATTTTCCAATAATTCTAGCAGTTTTCTTATTTCTTAATGTGGCATATGGTGACCCAAATGCTGGAGTGTAAACACAGAACAAAAATATTCATCAGTCCTCAAGTTTTTGTGCTCCAGCTCTGTAGCCTTTGCTCACTGGTGATGCTAAAGGAAACTTTACTAGTGGGGTATTGCTCTGCCCAGTTTACACTATGCTTGTCTGCAGATGTAGAGAGACACTTTTTACACAGAGATGCATGATCATAGCCTTCAGTCCACATCACATGCTTAAACATGATCTCATGGACCACAGTCCTACTTCTGGAAAAGCTTCCAGTGGATAGACTCCATCACATGCATTTAAGTTCTTTCTGGTGCAGTTATTTCATCAGCCCATTTCTTTTTCCTTTTGTGACTTCCATATTCAAATATTTCATTTATAAATAATAAATGAAAGTTGCCATCATGGTGATTCAGAAATATGAGAAACCCAGTAGAATTGAACTTCATAGGGTTTTCTTGACTTTAATCTTTATGGAAGCAGGTCTCCTGATCTTTCGCTTCTTGTTTCCCTAAATGAATCGAGACTTCTAGTTTTTTGGTTAGTACATAAACTCAGATGGTTTGTACCAATCAATGACCTTCCCTTGCCTAATTTGCTCCCAATTGTGCCTAAATGGGCTCAGACTTCCAGTTCTTGGGTTAGTACATAAAGTCAAATAGTTTGCACCAATCAACGACCTTTGCTTACCTAATTTGGTCCCATTTAGAAGGCAGGTAATATGGTTATTTACTTCAAAGACATCCAGGAACCTTATTCACACTGGTCAGCTCTCTAGTTATGAATCTTAAAAAGTCCAAAAGTAATAAAGTCTTCTTTGGATTGAATTATGTTCCCTCAAAAAAATTTTGAGTTCCTAATTTCTGCACCATAGAATCTGATTATTATGTTGGGATTATTATGTTTTTCCTTGGAAATATTATCAGTTAAATTAAGAAAGGCATACTGCAGTTGGGTAAATTTAAATTCTAACACACTCTGAGTGATATTTTATAAAAGAGAGCAGCATATATGCACAAAAACTGAAATGCACACAGAGGCACCCCATGTGACTATGAAGGTAGATTAATATATAAGCAGCAAAGGAATTCCAAGAAGTAACAATAACAAGTCAGAGAAAGTCATGGAGCAGTTTCTCTCTCAAAGTCCTCACATGGCCAAAATCCTGATTTGGACTTCTAGTTTCCAGAATTTTGAAAAGTTCATTTTGCTTTATTTTGTTATGGTAGCCCTTGGCAGTTCAGTAGCAGAATTCCTGCCTTTTGTGCAGGATACTCAGCCTCAATTTCCAGCTCAGGTACCTCATGAGCAGTGAGTATGTGTCTGTCAGCAGAGACGGTGTGTGTTGCAGTGATGCTAAACAGGATTTATGGGGACATCCAGACAGCAACACACTAGGGAGAAAGACCTGGTAGTCTTCTGAAAATCAACCACTGAAAACTTCACAAATCAAAAAAAAAAAAAAATCATCTCTGCAGCCAATCACAGGTATGGCATACAATTAGGCAGCAATTTGTTCTGTCACGCACGGAGTTGTCATGAGTCAGTGGCCAATATGACAGCAACTAACAGGAACCACAAGAAAGTAAGATACCTTCAAACCATATTGTTCCGTCAAGCACTTTGCGTGTCAGTGGGAACTGTCTTTGCCCACTAAGAAGAGCAAATAACCTATTCTGTTCATCTAGGGAAATAAAAGCAGTTAGTATATTTATTTATTTTACTGTTGATGTGTTAAATGTTTGAAAAGAGAAGAGAAATTTTCAGTAGGGCTTTTCCCAACATACATATAGACTAGTTGAAAACTTATTAACAATTCAGCTCCTCTCTGACAGTCCAACCACACTTTGGTCCTGATCTCTTCTGGAAACCTCTGCGTCAGAAGGCATTAGATGTGGGTATCCTTCACTTTATGTAGGAAACTCTAGTGGTATAATGTTACAGCTGGTAACCAAAAGGTCAGCAGTCCAAATCCACCAGGTGCTCCTTAGAAACTCTATGAGTCATTTCTAATCTGTCTATAGAGCTGCTATGAGTCAGATCAACTGTACAGTAGTGAGTTTGTGTTTGGGTTTTCACCTTAATGTAATGTGTCACGAAATAAAAATAAAAAAAAAATTGGTAAACATGATTTTTAATACATATGTTATTTTATCATGCATCCTTTCAGCTATTATTCTCTAAATTGCTAATTTGCCAGTCTTGTTTAACTTTTTGAAAAGCCATTTTACTTGCCTAATAATGTATGCTAATCCCATTCTTTTGAATGTAGTAAATATAACATAAAAATATTCTAATGCATAAACACAGATTCAGCTAACACATTAAGTCTTGCAAATTCCTGGGTTATGGTGCTTTAAAATTTCTCAAACATTCAATGAATTTACTATTACAAGATAATTTGTTAATAAGCCTTTAAAGGAGAAGTTAATAATGTATTATAAAGAATTGTAAATGTTACATGTCTATCATACCAAAGTCATTTATTGAGAAGAACTTGCTTTTTAAAGATTTTTTATCTAACAAAAATATGTTTTCTTGAACCATCTAATATCATGAACCATTAAAAGATAAGAGCATTGTCAATAGATGGCGACATAGCTCTTCAGGAGTTCTCAGAGAGGGCCTTCACAGTTCAAGATCATAGCCATTAGCATGCTAAGCATGATAATATCCGTCAAGTTTTTTCATTTCGTTTTACTTACTACTTCATTGCACAAATGCTACATATTTCCTAAAAGAAAACTGGAAAAAATATGTAAGCCATAAATACATTATGGGTCTATTTTCCTCTTTTTTAAGTATAAGTAATTCTGCTGTTAGTGGCTATGGGATGAAGAGATATGATCATGAACACATTAATGTAAGAGTCTTTCACTATCAGACCTTGAAATTTTAGTTTGACATAGTAAGCTTTTAATAAATTAGCAATCATCACTCAATATGAACACACAGCTTTAACAATTTTTTTCAAGAAATTACTATAAAGAATGGATGTATCTTTCCTAGGTACTTAAGTTTTGGCTTATGACAGTAGAATCTCTTCTTTAAACACTTCAGCGGGTGTTCATTAGAAAGAAAATACAAGCTGAACTTTTCAAATCTCAACTACGAAATCATACATAGATCATATAGTGTCTTAAGAAAAACAGATGGTAGGAGTATTCAAGTTATGCTGAGGTCCACTCAATATTGTTCTTGTTTCTAATGTGTGCTATCACTGATTTCACCCAACCAGGCATGTAAATTTATATGGGAATGTACATTTTCACTCAGTCATATTAAATTAAAAAAAAGAAGAAAAAAAAAAAAGAAACAACGCTTTCTGAACTGTTTGGATTTTATTTAGCTGTTAAGAGGTGTCTCTAAAGTTGAGGTTGATACGGCTACCATAAAAAGATTGAAAAAAAAAATATGCTCACTTTCTTTGAGTTTCAGCTCGGGGCTACTATGCTGTCGTTAAATAAAAACAAAGTACTGACAGATACAGGAGTAGAAAAACAGAAGACAGTGATTTTTCGTTTTGATGCCAAGTGCCAAGTGCCGTTGAGTCGTTTTGATAGACAAAGATTTTGGCCATTATCTACAAAGTATTCTCAATCACATAACACAAACAAATATGTTAAAGAAAATATTTGCCAATGAGTTGATTCTGTGTCATGATTGTCCAGTTATAACAGAGTAGAGCTGTACGTCATAGAGTTTTCTGTGGCTGATATTCCACAAACAGATTGGTAGGTCTTTATTTCAAGGCGTCTCCGAGTGAACTGGAATCCCAAGCCTTTCTTTAGGTTGCCAGCCAAGCATGTCAACCCTTTCTACAACCAAACTAAACCAAACCGAATGGATCATTACTGAGTCAATTCCAACTCATAGCCACCCTACAGAAGAGTAGAACCATTCCATAGGGTTTCCGAGGAGTGGTTTGGTAGATTTAAATCGCTGAGCTTCCAGGTAGCAGCCAAACTCCTTAACAACTACACCACCAGCCCTCCAGGGACTCAACAACAACAACAAAAAGATTATAGCCAATATTTAATTTTTACAGTTCTGATCAATCAGAAGTACAATGTTACCATATTAATATTGCTAAAGTAACGTGTATGAATTTTAAAGGTAGGTTACTGAAAATTTAAGGTTTTTTAACCTTTTTCCTACTAATTTCCAAATAGACAAAAATCCAAGTTTGTATCAGTATTGTTCTGCCTTACTACATCTGTGACAGAGTTCTTCCTACAACATGCACTTTTCACTTGCGTAGTGTGATCCACAGAGTGAAAATGTCTATTCAAAGCTTTCTCTTTGACAATTGTTTCACAGTGTCTACCACTGCTTTGGAAGGTTTCTCTAAGTAGGTCGCTTCATTCATTCATTCACCCATTTATTGAGTACTTCTCTCAACACTTATGTAAATGAATTATTGTGCTTACTGTGTTTCAGAAACAGTGCTAAGCATGCTTATTCCCCCCATAGATATGGCAAAAGTCTCTCCCTTTCTTCCACAATGCATAAAGAAAGTTACAAGAACATATGGTATTAATACGCTGTAAATGCACAGAGAAGATATGAGTTAGTCTTGTAACTGACATCAATGGAAACTTATTTCAAGAACAACAAAGATCTGTATTTCCTTTGCAGCATGTATTGACTGTTGCTCAAGACATATTTAGTGTGCAAGCTGATAATGTAATCTCAACTACTGTCTCATCAGTCTGTGGATATATTTACTAAAAGTCAGATTTATTTGTTCCAAGTTCTCTTTATGTCACCCACACTAGATATTATGATGATAAAATCTGACTACTGAAAAATATATGAATGCAAAAAAGACAGTTGCTGTTTCTTTGATAAGTGATTTAAAAACTAATTTTTTGGAGAGACTAAAACAGGCATATTGATTAAAAAATAGTTGTCTCTGTTGAAAATGGCAAGGCAACAGCAAAAAAAAGACAAGATAAAAGAAATTATGAATATTTTGAAAAAGAAAAGCCTAGAAACATTTTTCAAATATCTTATTTATATTGTTACAGAAGGAACTCTGCTGGCATAAGTTAAGCTCTCAGCTGTTAATTTAAAAGGCTGGTGGTTTGAATCCACCTAGCAGCTCTGCAAAGCAGTCAAGAAATCTGCTCTGCTAAAGATAATGGTCTTGAAAATGATTCCGTGGCACCCAACAATAAACTCTTGCTGTAATTCAGTGAGACTGAAGCTGTCCTTGTTGTTGCTACACAATCAAGGCAGTTCCAACTCATAGCAACCCTATACACAACAGAATGAGAGACTGCCTGGTCCTACACCATGCCCACACTTGTTTCTATGCTTAATTCCATCATTGCAGCCACTGTGTCAATCTGTGTTGTTGAAGGTCTACCTTTTTACTGCTGACCTTCCACTCTACCAAGCATGGTGTTCTGCTCCAAGTATTGATCCGTCCTGACAATGTGTCCAAAGAACTTGAGACAAAGTCTCACCATCTTTGTTTACAAGGAGCACTCCCGATGTACTTCTTTCAGAACAAATTTGTTCTTTTGGCAGCCTATAGTACATTCAATATTCTTCGCCAGCACCGCAATTCGAAGGCATCAGTTCTTCTTCTGTCTTTGTTATTCATTCTACAGCTTTCACATGCATGTGAGATGACTGAAAATACCATGGCTTGGGTCAGACATACCTTAGCCTTCAAAGTGATATCTTTAATTTTCAGTACTCTGAAGAGGTTTTTTTTACAGATTTTCCCAATGCAATGTGTCTTTTGATTTCTTGACTGCTACTTCCATGGACATTGAGTATGGAGCTAAGTAAAATGAAATCCTTGACACCTTCAGTCCACTTATCACAAGTGTTGCCTATTGGTCCAGTTAGGAAGATTTTTGTTTTCTTGATGTTGAAGTGCAATCCATACTGAAGACTGTGGTCTTTCATCTTCAGTTCTGTCCTACAGGGTCCTTAAGAGTCAGAATCAACTGAATAACATTTGGTATTACTGCATTTATGTGTCAAGTAAAGGAGACATGGCTACACAGTGATTACGTGCTAACTTAAAGATCAGTGGTCTGAACTCATCAACAGATCTGCAAGAGAATGTTGTGGCAGTCTGCCTCCTGAAAGACGTAAACCCTGAGAAAGCCGATGCGGTAGTTCTGTTGTGTTCTGTAAGGTCACTAGGAGTGGGAATATACTCCATGGCAGTGGGTTTTTATGTGTCAAGTGCTACATGATTTCTCGTTTTAGTTATCTCATCTACTGTTCACTGCCATTATACTTTTTTTAAAGTGCTCAAAGAATTTAATAAACATTACTTCATTTGGGTCTCGAAACCATTCTATGAGATAAATTTAGCAGGCATTTCTAGTCTTTTATGAATGACAAAACAGATCTAGAATGGCCAGATTCCTTCAAAATGACCACATAATCGAAAAGAAAAACAAACCTGGCTTAAATCCCCCAAATTGCATTCTTCTTTCCGGTTACTGACGTAACTTGTGAACCAAAATTTGTAATACTTTAGTTACTCTAGCAAAGTCCTAAATGTGTACTTTTTCTCATATTTACTGTTTCTTTAGGACTGTCAGAGGCCTGAAGCTCTAATCATTTGAATTAGATCATTAAAAACACAGTAACTCATTTTTAAAATATCTACTTGTATATCCAACCTGACATTTCTACTTAACAGACAAAAGTGAACTATTTTTTACAACATAAATTTTGTAAATTTCCCTAATAAATTAACTGGTTGGTGACTTTAGATTACACTGCTGAATCATCTCCTCCTTGTCTTTGACAATGCTGTCCTCCTCACCAGGTGCGTAAAACTTCTATATCACACTTTTACATATATGTTACCACTGAACTCACAAAACTCAAAACACTGAGATGGAAGAACCTGCTGAGTAAACTCACTGCTCACCCATCCTTGTACTCTTTCAACAAACAGCATACAGTTTCCATTTTAACTACATTATTGTCAGCTAATAAGATTGCACTCAATACACATTTGTATACTACATCATTTATAATTATGCTTGTAATTATAAATGTAATATTATTTTGACATTTATAGTCAAGAGAATACCAAGAATATGGCTGGATAAAAATGAGAAATTAATTCTGAATAAAATAAGCCAAAAAGCCAAGCCAAGTGCCGTCGAAATAGTCAAATAAAAAAATTCATGAATCAAATGAGTATAAACAGTAGGTTTTAGTCTTTCATCAAGAACTATACAACGTACGGCATATTGTCCTCCTGTGAATCTAGCGTGTTATCATACCACAGTTTTTCACAGCTGGCAGAACACAAGAGATGCTTGGGTCAAAGACCAAGAAATTTGTTATTCTTGTCACAGAAGTTAGCATAAAGTGCATGCTCATATCAGCTTTCCTTGCCCTCAGGTTTCAAGAGGGCAGTGTGGAAGTGGTTCGGGTGGATGCTGAACATACAGTAGGTTTGTACCTCAACCTAGGAATTCCAAATTTTAGAAACCCTCAACAGGGTTTCTAAAAACAGGGCTACTAACATTTGCCCTAAGTTTGCCTACAAGGCTGTTCATGATATAACTCTAGTCATTACCCTCTAGGAGTCACTATTTCTAACCTCTAAGGCAGACTGATATAAAATATTCTTAAGAAAATAGTCTAGCACAAAACTCAAAAAACCTCTTCTCAAGACTTTCAGAATACAAGGGACTAAAGAGAAGTATCTTCAGTTTGTCTTAATAGCCAAACAACATTTTGAATATATATATATATATATATATATATACACTTCAGCCATTCCATTCCACTTTAATGTAATAAATTCTTAACTCTATTGCTTTTGGAAATCAAATTTCTTGTTCTCGGTATGTGAACTGACAGTGAAAAGTAAATTCATAACACAGGACAAATCATACATTTTAATGAAAATACTATTTTTATTGCCTATATTAATATAGTACTTAGAGTACTGCCAGCTTCCATTTAAGACTTATCTATATACACTTATAGAAGTGTGTTAATTTACTATGAAACTCTAGCCTTTGCTAATAATGGTAGGACAACTACAAATAAAAAGAATTACAGTACAAATGTAACATTAATATTAAAGTGTGAGTTGCAGTGCAACAAAAGAAGGAAAGATAGAATTTTAATGGATTGTAGATGGCAAGAGACTTGAGAATTTAGCTTTTCTCTATTTCTTCTTGTTTAACTTCTACTACTTCATTTCTACAAAGTTCTCAATCGAATTATCAGTTTTTTTTTTCATTTTTTACTTTAGTGTAATATGAACTTCAGTTGCATGATAGTATTGATGAATATGTCTTTTAAAATGTTTACATTTCCCATGGAGACAATGAAAATTATAAGATAAAATAAGCTAAACTAGAGTTCCTGAGTGTATTTTTAATGACTAACAAAATAGCATTTTCTCTCTCCAAATTTAAGCCATAAATTTGTACAGTCTAGCCCCCAAAATATTGACTTGGATACTTAATTTAGAACATTGGCTTCACACTATGATCTATGTTACATTAAAATTTTCATTTTCAAACCATTATGCTAGTTAGTACTAAGCTAAAAGTTTCCCTTATGATCTATAAAGATGATTGCTTTCATGAAAAAAAGGAATTTGTTTATGTTTAATAAAGGAAAATATTTTCATGAATACACATACTCTTTTGAGTATCACTACCCTGTCCTAGGTAAAATGCTCCTCATGAAACACCGATACATATTCACTAACAATCTTTGTTGTGTCAGATTATTATTTTCAGTTAATACCTAAGGTAGATGCATGTTTTTGGCACATGATTATTGGTAATCTCTTATTTTGTTTTATTATTATTTACTTTCTAAAAGACAGAAGATTTCACTAAAAGGTAAAATACCCATATCTATTATTAAATATGATTCTGAAACATTGATATATTAATGAATCTATGCTATCAATGTGTTCATTTTAAAACTATTTCACCTTTTCAAATCTATGTGCTGTGTCCCATGACAAAATTATATTTTCAAGGACTTATTATGCTAAAGGATTTATATATTTATATATATCAGTATAACATTGGATATTTTTATTGTGAATTAAAAGTTTTGGAGCATCCATGCAAGGGCACCAAATTTCATATCACTCACAAGAAAATCATAAAAATAAATTAAAATGCAGGAATATTAACAAGGAGGCCTACATATATATGTCATGACTATACATAACTATGTAAGTAAATCTATCTGTATACTGTACACAGTTAAAATAACACAGATGGTCATATTTTGAAATCTCAATTTCTTCATCTCTACATACTTCATAGGTTTGTTTGGAAGAAACAAAATGAAATAAAATGTGTACTACCCTTAGAGAAGGTCTAGCAGATGCACTTTTTAAAAAATACATAAAAATACATCTCCTGCTGATGATGATTAAGATGACTCAAGTTATTTTACTTATCCTCTTTGTAGCTGAGAAAGTGATAAAACATAGTCACTGGTCCATGAAGAATCAAACAAAAAGAGCTACAATAGAGATTTACTTGTAAATTATATCTATTACGTATAGCAAAATAACATTTGTATCATATTTCTCCAGAATCAGACTTTTTTTTAATATGTGTATATAAACCAGTATTATTTCCAAAGCATACCATCGTTTCTTCTCTTTCTTTTTAAAGCAGTTTGAAGGCAGTGGTGAGATCACTGAGTACACATATAAAGTGTCCCTAACTATCCTGCCCCTGTGTGTCATTGTCTATAAAGCGTAACTCTAGGGTGCCAAAATCCTGTCACCTAATTACTTAAATCAACATATAGAAAATTTCAGTAGACCTCCATTTAGGCGCTAATAGAAACTCTGGAGTGTTTATCTTCTCTGTTCTCTTTTTGTCTGCAGGGCATTAATTAGTGTGTGCTTTCTGATCTCTCTGGGTCTCTGGAAAACCTCACTCCTGCTGGAAATCTCACAGAACAGGGTGGGAAGTTTATGTGACAGGAGTGTGATGACCAAAAACTGAAGGTGGTGCCCCCCCAAGGGTAGATTTATTAGTGTGTTTTCTGATATGTCCAGGAGCCACTGAAGGATTAAAATCCAGTTCTTACTTGTAGAAGGGGCCCTGGTAACTCTGTGTTTGTGGTGCTTGACTGCTAAATTAAAGATTGGCAGTTTAAACCCAGCAGCCACTATGTAGGAGAAATATATGTCAGTCTGTTCCTCTAAAGATTTGCAGCTTTGGAAACTCTAAAGTACAGTTCTATTCAGTCCCATAGGATTGCTGTAAGTCAGAATCGACTCAACAGTAGTGGGTTTGGTTACCTGAATGCCAGTTTTGAAAGAGAGAGAATCGGAATAGTAAGCAAATTCTGAAGACTAGCCACCTAAAAGCTCCTTGCAGAAATGAGTACTTTTGAAATCACCAAGTATTTAGAGGAATTCAGCAAACTAATCACTCATAAAATTTTAATATTCCAGTTTCAACAGTAACAACAACAACCATCATAAGGCACAAAAAGAAGTTAAGGATTATGACCTTTTGACATAGTCAAGACAAAGGGAGAGAAATTGCTTTCGTGGATGTCCAAATAATGAACAGATTGGAAAAAATAAAGTGCAAAAGTATAAAGCAGGATTAAGAAAATAAAACTAAATAATAACGGTAAAGAAAGAACTGAAGGAAATCGTTAAGCAATGTATGAGCCAAAGAAGAAAATAAATAAATGGACACTTCAAAAATAAACAAAGCAGAGATATAGGAAATAAAATATTAAATTTAAATATTAAATTTAAAAGCACATTAGAATAATTCAGCAAGAAATTTGAACTGTCACAAGAAATAATCTGTGCTCTAGAGGACAAAATAATCTAAGTTATGAAGACTAACACAGAACAAGACAGAAGTCTTATTCTCTCTCTGTTACTCCCTGTACTGCTGAACAGCCTAATAAGAATTTAGGATACCATCAGGTAACTAATATCATAAACTATGAATACCATAAAGTGGTGAGACAAAGAGAGAGGAAAAACGTTTGCTGAAATAAGGGCAAAAAACTATCCAAATACGTTGAAAGACATGAGTCTACAGTATCCAAGAAAAAGCTCAGCACACTCCAAGCAAGATAAATCCAAAGAAATCCACACTGAAACATGTTACAACTCTGAAAAACAAAAGAAGAAATCCTGAAAACATAAAAATGTAAATTTTCTACTTCTGCAGGATAACCAATATGATTACTTACTGTTGTTTCTTAAGCTGATTTCTCCTCAGAAACCTTGCAGGACAGAAGAAGGCTGAAAGACATACTTAAAGTCATGAAAGGAAAGTACTATCAATCAAAAATAGTGTATCAGGCAAACTTGCACTTTAAGAATAAGTGCAAACTCAAGACGTTCTCAAATAAATAAAGATGAGAGTTTGTAAACACTAGACTTGCCCACTAACAAATGCTAGCAGGAGACCCTCATATGGGAAAAAACACTAAGCAATGACTTGAAACTGTACTTAGGAAAAAAAAAATCTACAAAAGGTAAGTTCTAAGGTATTTTGGGTTGGTACGGTGTTTTAGTCAGCTAGGCTGCTCTAACAGAAATACCACAGAGTGGATGGCTTTAACAAAGAAAGATTTATTCTTACACAGTCTGGTAGGTTGCAAGTCCATATTCAGGGTAACCGCTCCAGGGAAAGACTTTCCCCTTGTCGGCTCTGGAGGAAAGGTCCGGTATCCCATCAGTCTTTGTCCAGGGAGCGTCCTCACGCAAGAACCTCTGGTCTGAAGGACGCGCTCTGCTCCCGGTGCTGCTTGCTTGATGGTAGCCAGGTTCTCAAATTGTCCTTTGTTTCTTTTTCCTTTTATTCCTTGCAAGCTAAAAGCATTAAGGGTGGGGCAACTCCCCCTACAGCAGGAATTCACAGCCCCACCCTAATCCTTTAACATACAGGTTAGCAAAACCACACAATGGAGGACAGTCCCTAGATACTGGGAACCATATCCCAGCCACATGGCTGCACACATTTTTGGGGGGACACAATTCCAACCATGACATATGGTAATTCTAATTGTTATGTCATCCATGACATATAGTAACAATTGCATAAAAATAAATATAAACTTTTATTACAGAATACAGGATATATTAAGATTGTAACAGGTGATAACAATATAAATGGTGGGAAGGGGTAGAAATGGTATTGCAACAGTGTTTTTGTATGTTACTGAAGTTTGTATCAATCAAAACCAGGTTGTTATAAACTTGTGAAATGTAATCTTCATAGCAACAGCAAAGAAAAATGTCTTATAAAATGCACATTAAAAAAAACACAAGCGTTGTCAGCATTCGATAAAATGAGGAACAAATTAGTTACAAGGCATATCAAAAGAGCAAATAAAGTCTGATCTGATGATTTCCATCACTATAAACAGAATAAACATTCAAATCAAAAAAGAGACTGTGACGGAACGGATTTTAAAAAAACAAATCAACAAACAAAAATAACCCTACTATATATTGTCTACCACATATCTAAAGGCCAACCATACAAATAGATTCAAAATGAAAGAATGAGAAAAATACATTATGAAATAGCAAAGAAATGTGATCAAGAGGGACAATTTTAATAGACAAAACAGAGTATAAGCTGAAATCTATTATAAGAGGCTACAAGGACATTATATAATGACAAAAGGGTCGATCCATCAAAAGCTTATAGCAATTAAAAGTTCACATATGCACCTCACATTAGACCAGCACCAGTCTCCATGGAGGTGGTTGTACCTCACAGTGATCCCAAGTGTTTTAGACTACAGCATACCAGGCAATTTTTAAAGGCTGTAAGCCTATCTGCTGTATTGGTTTTGCCAACCCCTACAGCCCCTGCATGAGAAGCCTTGTGGTCCTCCCTGCCAATGGTTCAACCATCACAACCTGTGAGTAGACACCCTGCTCCCTGACCAGCTGCTAGTCTTGAGTTGGCCAGTCCCTGAAACTAAAAGAATCACAGACTTCAGATGTTTCAGCCTCTACAATCAAGTGAGATGTTTCCTTGATGCAACTCTTTCTCTGCATGTGTATATTTTTATGCTTTATTAGTTTTGCTTCTCTAGAGAAGGCACCCTAAAGATGGTCGCTGTCATTTGCAGACTGACTCAATGGGAGCTAACAAGTGCATATGTAGACTGTAAAGCAAGATATTTAGCTTTTCCTTATCTGAAACATGTATTTTAACTGAAGTTAAATTAATTAAACTCTCTTAAGATCTTGCATTTGAACAAAATAATTAAGAATGACATTTTGTATGTACTTTAAAAATTAAGATGTACTTAACTTGTTTATCCAAGTATTGATATAGGGACACTTATCAGCAATTCTGTGTTCACCATGCTGAAGTGGTTAACCACATACCTTTCTAACATGCTTTGTGCGAGTGGATTTGTCCACTTAGACACTCAATAGAAAACACTGAAGGGGCAGATACCATCTGACATAGTAAATGAAGACATTTAAAGTCTTTCTGGGGCAGGAATGAATCATCAAGGCAGTATTTCACCTACCTCCCAGACTTAGAGTTTAAGACACAGCAGTCTTGTAACCTTGAGGATGTATATTGGTGCACTGACAGAAGTCCGTGAATATGTAGCATAGTCCTTGTTCTATTTTCCTCTGACTGTTCCTGAGGACATTCAAGCATCTATTTTTGAACAAGGGAAGACAAATAGTCAAAATTCTAGGGGATAAAGGCTGACTGTTTAGAGGCTTGGGTAATGTTGAGAGCTAATCTGAATTCTTTAAATGCCTATTTTCATTGTGATAGTGCAGTGAGGTGAGTGATAGAGTTTGAACAGAACATATCATACAGTCAGCTCAATGTCTTCATCAGCTATTCGCTGCTTCATCCTTGTGCTTGTGGTTAGAATTAAACAGGAAAAAAAAAGCAAATTAAACAGAAACATTTCCTTTAAGTTGATGTCCAATCATAACAATTCTATAGGAGAGAGGTGAACCACTCCAAAGGGTTTCTGAGGAATACTTGGTGGATTAGAACTGCTGACCTTCTGGTTAGCAGATGTAACTTTTAATCACTACGAGGTTTTCTGTGCTTGGAATAAAAACTTTCAACTACTGAACAATCTCTGTTCTGAATGCAGTTATGTAAGTGAAGAAATTAACTGTAAATTCCTGGAATCCTATCAAAAAAACCCACAGTGTGAAACACTTCTGACTCAGTAGATACAATAAAGCATAGACCACAGACATTTGTACAAGTCATATCACTGGAAGTGATTTCAACTGTTCTCCAAATTTGACGGATGATTGAGGTTGAAACAGATGGTTGCTTTTCTTTGCTAGTGTAAACCAAGTGATTTTTTTTTCCTTCATGTCTCTATAATGTTGACCATTCTTACAACAACACCATTATCAGTGAAAATGGTAAATTCAGGAGTCATTTAGGGAGCACTTATCTAAGTGGCATAGTGGTTAAGTGCTATGGCTACTGACCAAAAGTTCAGCAGTTCAAATTTACCGGGCATTCCTTGGACACTATGGCACAGTTCTACTCTGTCCTATAGCATTGCTATGAGTTGCAATTGACTCAACAACATGGATTTGGTTTGGTTTTACATAAATAAGTATCCTGGAAATCAACTATGTCTTTTAACATACTGTATGGCTGCTGCAGAAGAGTTCTGGGGGAAAAAAAAAAAGCGAAAATACGGCCTTGTCTGAAGGAGTAGAATTTCAAGCAGAAACTACTTGTTGGGATCTAGAAGAGAAAACATTCCCGTACACTTAAGAAAATGTTAATTGGGGCTGCTATAATATTTTGTATCAAAGTCAGATTAAATTAACCAGTTTATTTGAATATTTCTCTGTTTTGTGGTGAGTGACCATTATATTTTGACGATGCAAAGATCAAAAATATGCTAATTTATACCTCTCAGCAATCTCTTTCTCTTGATTATTTTTCTTCTTTTAGAAGGCTATTATTTCCTCAAGAGGATTTACAAGTAGCATTCATTGGTGATGGAAAACCTTCAATTATCTAGCTTCCATGCAGGGTGTATTATTACTTATTATCAAGTTGTCTTTTTGCTTTTATTTTATTATTTTTTTTTTTACTTTTTCAAGTTATTTATTTACGGGAATTAGCCCACTCAAACTTTCCTTAATTATTTTAGATGACACTTTTACTAGCACTAATATATTTTTTCATAAAGCTATTCTTGAAAAAAAAAGTTTTTTCTTAAATATCATATATTCAAAGGAACTAGGGTTATGATGATAATCTGTCAATCTAAGGTCTTGTTCTGCATTGGCCAATTTGCAAATCTTACAGTCTTGCTTCCCTTACCTGTAAAATCATATATTTGTTCTAGAAAATTTTAAGCTCACAGTGTTGTATATTTCTGTTTGGTCATGACACTATATAAACTAATCAGATAGGTAGATAGGATAAATGAGGAGCCCTACTGACACAGTGGTTATAAACATGGATGTTAGAAGTGAGCAGCTGCTCCACAGAGGAAAGTTGTTCCAGTCTGCTTCTTGTAAAACTTACAGCCTTGGAAATCATGTGAGTCAGTTCTATTCTGTCTTACGTGCTTACCATGAGTCAGAAGAGGCTTGATGGCAATGTGTTACATAGATAGGTATCTGTGAGAAAGCCTTGATTCATGATATCTTTATAACAAAGCATAACAAAATGCTGTCAGGTGCTGTGTCATGCTCATCGACTCCAGCATATTCTAGTGTATCGTTGTAGCCACTGTGCTAGTCTATCTCACTGAAGGATTTCCTTAACCCGGACTGCCTCCCTTCTTTACAAAATACAGTACCACTCTCCAGTGATTAACCTCACCTGGTGACCTTTCCGGAGTAAGTGTGTTGGGCAACATTCTGTTGTGATTTTCTGGGCTTGGACTGGCTGATTTTAACAAGTAGATCTCCAATTCTTTCTTTCTAGTCTGTCTTAGTCTAGCAGTTCCACTGAAAATCACACACCATGAGTAACCCTGCAGAAATTTGAAATATTATTTGCAGAGCTTTCTGCAACAGCAATGTAGAAACCACCACAGTACAGCAAACTAACAAAGAAATGACAAGTATGGAAATCTTTATTTATTTATTTATTTTTGATAGCCACGATGGAGCTCACCAAGTTGAGTCTCACTGGCAACACAATAATAAAAAGGGGTGCATCCTGAGATCTCCACTAAAAGACCTCAATTGATGGTCCAGTGGTTTGGGGGTTTCCCTGGGAGCATGGTCCCTAGTCCTGATGCTGCCCTTGCCCATAAATCATAACGAAGGTCCACTCTTCGGACACGAATGGATTGGACTTGGTGATACAGAATGACCATATATTGGATGCACTTAATGGTTCTATACATCTGTAGGATATCATCCTGCTGACCTCTGGCTGGAGGAAGGAGAGTGGGTGGAGAGGAGGGGAAAGGAGACTGTTGGGAGGATGAGACATGTATGGAGCAGAGAGGAATAATGTGCTGTCACTGGGCAGGGAGAGCAGTGGAAGCTGCATATAGGTGGGCATGTAAATTTATACAGGAATGTACATTTTCATTCAGTTATATTAAATAAAAAAAAGAACAGAAATCTTAAAGAATTTAAAATGTAAAGTTTTAGTTCAGTAAATCACTTTGGATGTTAATTGTTATCTTTTTTTGGGTATGTATGATAATGGTTTCTGACTGGTTTGTGTGTTTTCATTTCACTGTAATTTTAATGTCATTTTTTACTAATAGAGTTATTGAGAATCATGTAACAAATTAAGAGAAATCCAGGATCGCAATGAGAATTGGAGTATCCTCTATAGACATGTTAGACTAAAGGACTTTCAAAGCACAAGTTGAATTTGGGTATTTTTATGGATTGAATTGTGTCCCACCAAAATAAATATCAGCTTGGTGAAGCCAGGATTCCCAGTATTGTGTGGTTGGCTTGCATTGTGTGATTGTAATTTCATGTCAAATGGATTAGGGTGAGACTGTATCACCCTAACATAGGTCAAATTTCTGATCTAATGTAAAGGGAGTTTCCCTGGGATGTGGCCCTGCACCACAATTTATCTCTCAAGAGGTAAAACGTAATGGGAATCATGCACAGACAGGCAGCTCATACTATGAAGAAATCAGTGTTCAGAGTAGAATTTTTCCTTTGGACCTGGGGTCCTTGCACTGAGAAGATCCTAATCTGGGAAAAAGCTGATCAGAAGAAAGAGAGAGACAGAGAGAGGAAGACTTCCCTTGGAACTGATGTCCTGAATTTTAACTTTAGCTTACTTTGTTACTGTTAAGTACCCTTTAATCAGTTCCAGTTCATAGTGGCCCTATGTCTGACAATTAAGTTCACAAACCCATCCTAGAAAAAAAATGCTACATACTTCATTGCTGAATATCACTATGCTCACCTTCACAGTATTCCCCTTGTAAAGCTACACGCCGATGCCAGAACCTAGTATACCCTTCAAAGCAATTTCGGAGCTCTTTATGTGGAACGGCCATTAGAGATGTCATCATATCACCCTTGATGTCCTGAATGGCATCAAAACGTCTTCCTCTCAATATTTCCTTTATCTTTAGGTAAATAAAAAAAAAAAAGTCATTGGGGGCCAGATAAGATGAGTAGGGAGGATATTCCAATATAGTTATTTGTTTGCTGGCTAAAAACTCCCTCAGAGACAACTATACAATACAGTTCATGAACTTTAAGTCACTTTGCCACCATGTGCAATGGCCACTCCAAAAATAGTTCCAAAATTGCTTTGAAGGGTGGATTAGGTGTTGCTGTCAGTGCATAGCTTCCCAAGGGGATTACTAGAAGTTGGCCATAGTGATATTCAGCAGTGAGGTATGTATCACTTAGAACAATCAATTTCACAGATTTGTCAGACCTTGTTTGTACAACACTGCCTGGTCCTGAGCCAAATCCACAGTCACTGCCATGCTTGAGCCCACTGATGAAGCCACTGTGACAACTCGTCTCACTGAGAGTTTCCTCGTTTTGTCTAACCCTCTCCTTTACCAAGCATGATATCTTTCTCCAGGGACTTACCACTCCTGAAAACCTGTCCAAAGTATGTAAGATGTAGTCTCATTGACCTTGCTTCAAAGGAGCGCTTCAATGTACGTCATCTGAGATAGATCTTTTGGCAGATACATTCTTTTGGCAGTCCATGGCATGTTCAACATTTTTCTCCAGCACCGTAATTCACAAGTTTCAATTCTTCTGTCTTCTTTATTAATTAACCAGCTTTCATATCTATATGATGTGATTGAAAATACAATGGCTTGGGTCAGGTACACTTTAGTCTTCAAGGTGACATCTTTTCTTTTCAAAACTTTAAAGTGTTCTTTTGCAGCACAATTGCTGAATGCAGTGTATCTTTAGATTTCTTGACTGCTGATTCCATGGGTATTGATAGTTGATTGAAGTGCAATGAAACACTAACAACCTCCGTCTTTCCTCTGTTTATCAGACATTGCTTAGTAGTCCCCTTGTGAGAATCTATATTCTTCTTGTTGAGTGTAATCCTTACTGAAGGACGTGATCTTTGGTTTTCTTTAGTAAGCATTTCCAATCCTCTTCACTTTCAACAAGCAAAGCTGCTTATCTGCATAACACAGGCTGTTGATGAGTCTTCCTCCTATCCTGATAACACATCTTTCTTCATATAGTCCCAAATTCTCAGATTACTTGCTCAGTATACAGATTGAATAGGTATGGTCAAATAATACAATACTGAGACACACCTTTCCTGACTTTAAAATACGCAGGGTCCCATTGTTGTGTTCAAACAACCGCCTCTGTATCCACGTACCGATACTTCATGAGCACAATGAAGCATTGTGAAATTCCCATTCTCTGCAATGTTATCCACAATTTCTCATGATTCACACAATTGGATGCTTTCCTTGGCAATAAGTCACTAGTAAGCATCCTTCTGGCATTCTTTGTTTTCAACCAAGATTTTTCTGACATTAACATTGATAATACCTGTTTCCACACCCTCTTCTGAGTGCAGTGAATTTCTGGCTATTCACCATAAATATACTGCTGCAGTCCCTTTTGACTAATTTGCAGCAAAATCTTACTTGCGTGTGATGTTACTCATGTTATTCAGTAATTTCTGCTTTCAGTTGGATCACTTCTCTTCTGAATACGCATAAACATGGACGTCTTCCTGTCAGCAGTTCAGGTAGCTGTCTTCCAAATTTCTTGGCATACACAAGTGAGCGAGTGCTTCCAGCAGTGCATCCATTTGTTTAAATACCTAAACAGGTATCCCATAATCCTGGAAGATTTGTTTTTCACCAATGTCTTCAGTGCACCTTGGACTCCTTCTGATTATACACTATCTCTTGAACTGATTAAATGTTAACCAGTTCTTTTTGGTGTGATGACTCTGTATAACTTCCGTCTTCTCTTCATGCTTCCTGTGTTGTCTAATATTTTCCCCACAGGATCCTTCACCATTGCAACTCAGTGCTTGCATTTTTGTTCAGTTCATTCAGTTTGAGAAATGCAGAGCATATTCCTCCTTTTTGATTTTCTGTCTCCAGCTTTTTGCACATCATTTTAATATTTTACTTTGTCTTCTTGAGCTGCCTTCTGAAATCTTCTGTTAATTTTTTTTTTTACTTCAGCATTTCTTCCTTTTGCTTTAGTTACTTGACATTCAAGAACAAGTTTCAAGTTCTCTTCTCACAACCGATTTTGTATTTTCTTTCTTTCCTGTCTTTGTAATGATTTTTTGCTTTTTATGTATGCTGTCCATGATGTCATTCAACAACCCATAGTATCTTTGATCACTGGTGTTCAGTGTGTCAGATCTATTCATGAGATAGCCTCTAAACGCAGTCGGATTTACTGAAGGTCAGACTTTGGCTCTCATGGACTTGTTCTCATTTTTCTCAGTTTCAGTTTGAACTTGCATGTGAGAAATTGATGGTCTACTCTAAAATTAGCTCTTGGCCTTATTCTGACCGATGATATCATGCTTTTCTATGTCTCTTTTCACAGATATAGTAAGTTGGATTCCTGTGCATTCCATCTGGGAAGATCCCTATGTATAGTTGCCATTTATGTTGGTTTAAAAAGGTATTTGAAATAAAGAAACCATTGGTCTTCAAAATACTATCATGTGATTTCTGGCATAATGTCCATCCTCCAGGGTATGTTTTCAACTACCAGTACTTCTTTGTTTCCAGCTTTCGTATTCCAATCACCAGTAGTTCTCAATGCATGCTGATTGAATGTTAGATCAATTTCAGACTTCAATTTCCTCATCTTTGGCCTTAGTGGTTGGTGCATAAATTTGAATAATAGTTGTATTAACTTGCCTTTCCTGTAAACTAGTGGACACTATCCCATCACTGACAGTGTTATACTTTGGATAGATCTTTTTGAGGTTGAATGCAATGCATTTACCTGCAAATTGTTGTTCCTGGAATAGTAGACCATATGATTGTCCATAGTCTGATTGAAAATGGCCAATACCATTCCATTTCAGGTCACCAGTGCCTAGGATATGGATGTTTATGTGTTCCATTTTGTTTTTGATGATTTACAATTTTTCTAGACTTGTACTTCATGCATTCCTTGTTCTGATTATTAATGGATGTTTGCAGCTGTTTCTTCTCATTTTGAGCCTTGCCACATCAGCAAATGAAGGTCTCAAAAGCTAGCTTACTTTACTGTGAAGAAATGCATTTCTGTCTGTTAAAGTCATCCTGATACAGCATTTCTATTTCAACAGCACTAGATGACTAAGATAGATGTTTGAAAAGGATGGCCAAGGTTCTTACTGGGGATGGGAATGCAGTGAACCACACTGGACTCTTACATTTTGGTTGCTTGAAGTGTATATTTGCAGACCAGAAATATTTCATTTGTGATTAAAATACTTCAGCTGGAAATAGGTAGAGTACTTCTATCTAGCCTGTTACCCTTCACCCAACACTAATTGTTTAGCCACAACATCTACTACACAGGAAAAGCTATCAAGAGTTTTTCCCATGGAAATAAAATCTACCATATGTTCCAAATACTATCCATCATATTGTATCTTCCTAGTCATTGCCAGACTGTGAAAGGCCAGGGACATCGCAAAAGCAATTTATGTATAATTATTCTGATTTTTCAACCCATTTCTGATTGTTTTGCCAAAAGAGCATATACCTCTGCAACTTCATCACAACTTTTGTCATTCATAATCAACTATAGATAATAGTGTTAACACAGTAATCATTTTTTCTTTTATGATTTAACTTTTACCAATTAGATGGCCTATATAATTTATGGAAATCTTGGTGGCATAATGGATTAAGTGCTACAGCTACTAACCAAAGGATTGCCAGTTTGAATCTACCAGGCACTCCTTGGAAGCTCTATGAGGCATCCTGTAGTGTTGCTATCAGTTGAAATCAACTGTATGGTAAATTTTTTAATTGCCTACAATTATTTATTAATAATTTGGTATTGCATATTTTAAATGCTTGTATGTATCTGTCATTACTTTACATATATGTGTTATTTCAATATATAACTTAATAAGTTCTAAATTTCTCAAGTAGAATCCCTTCTAGTTTCTGTGGATATCTTAAGAGTGTCTAAAACCTCAGCACCATCCTAACACTCTGACTTTTCAGGATCTGTTTCTCAATGTCAAACTTTAGCTTACTTACCAGTAAACGGAAATGGTGTTTTTGGAATACACTTATTCTTCCTCACTAAGTTATTAGGTTGTATTAGTCAGTATTTGTTCTTGGCAACAACAAGTGACAGGGTAGAAATGCCCTGTAAGATTTTCTTGGCTGTTATCCCTACTGGAACAGATTAACAAGCTTTTCTTCCAGGGAGTGGGTGGGTAGGTTTGAACAGCCAAGAACTGCCAACATTTTGGTTAGCAGCCAAGTGCTCAGCCCTTTTGCAGCTAGGGATCTTCACTGTAGATCTGTAATTATTCACAGTTATGAGCTTGGGGAAGCAAAGTTCAGTTCCTGGGGACTCGAGAAGATCTTTCTGCAGCATACTACTGGAGCATCTTAGCTACAATGAAGAGATTAATTAAAGGACCAAATTCACAAGAATCTCTTGAACTTCTTAGCTCAGGTATGCAAAATACAGAATTTTCAGAGTTGTACACATATAACACTTTCTTGAGAATGATTAATGAATGAGTGACGAGTGAATCTGGGAGCCATAGAAGTTGTTTTTTTTTTTTTTTTTTAATTCTGAAACTCCTTTAGAAAAAAGAATTTTCATGATTGAGATGACATGGCTATTTTGGATAACTGTTCTTAGTGTATTTGTTTTTCTATAAATTAAGAATAACATTGCCTATATCTAAAATGTGAAATTTATGTTTAATACTGGAAAAAAAGCTCATAATGTATGGATGCTAAGGTAAGCAAACATTGCTTTCAACTACCTTCTGTAATACTAGGGATTACCAGCTAATACAATGAAACACTATTAGCCTTCTTTCTTTTGAACTGCCCTGTTTGTATCTCATTGACAAAGTAGTCTTTATCCTTTTTTCTCCCACTGCTTGGCTGGGAGTTATATTATTTAATATTTATATTTTTATTTTTAACATGTAATCTTTATTCATCAGTCTCTGAAGTTAATCATTACCTACTGACATCCATGTAAAAAATTCAAGGAACTTCTTTTTTGTTATAGATATTGCTCTGATGCTATTTCTATCTAGAATTTTAAATTCAAATTACTTCTTAGTTCCTGACAATCTTTTCACAACCAATTCTTTTTTAACAGTCAGAGTACATATTACTTCATTCTTCCAGTTCCATTTTTCTCTTAATGAGGTATGTATTTGTAATATTTTACAGTGATAGTGTGTTATGTGAGAAATAATCTCCAATCTTGTTTGAATCACTCTCTGTAATTTATTATTTATTTTTCATTGTGTTTTATGGAAAAGCTTATAATTTGAGTTAGTCTCTTATGTAAAAACTTATACACACTTTGCTATGTGACCTAGTTTTTCTCCCCACACTGTGACAACACAATTCTCTGTTTCACCCCATGTGTATTTCTCATATCCGTTCAACCAGCTCCTGTTCCCCCTCTGCCTTATTATCTTGCCTCTGGACAGGAGCTTGCCAGTTACTCTTCTGTATCTACTTAAGCCAAGAAGCACACTCTTCATCAGTACCATTTTATACATTACAAACCTGTTCAAGTTTGTCTGAGGAGTTGGTTTCAGTTTGGGGACCCTTCAGTCTATCTGACCATCAAGTCTGCCATTTCAACTAGAATTTGGGTTCTGCACCCCGCATTTCTCCTGTTCCATTAAGGACTCTTTGTCAAGTTCCCTGTGTTGTTATTAGTAGGTGCCATCAAATTTGTTCCAACTCTGAGGTACCGGGGAACAATAGAACAAAACACTACCCAGTCCTGATCCATGCCCGCAATTGTTTGAATGTTTAAGCCCATTGTTGCAGCCGCTATGTCAACCCACCTTGTTGAGGGTATCCCTCTTTTTCACTGACTCTCTATTTTACTAAGTGCTATGTCCTTGTTCAGCTATTTATCACTCCAGACGACATATCCAAAGTATGTAAGATGCAATCTTACTATTTTTGCTTCCAAAGAACGCCATGGTTGTACTTCTTCCAGAACAAATCTTTTAGTTTTTTAGCAGTCCATGGTATGTTCGATATTCTTTTCTAACATCACAATTCAAAAGTGTCAATTCTTCTTCTGTCTTCCTTATTCGTTGCCTATTTTTCACATGCACATGCTGTGATTGAAAGAAAACACCATGGTTTGGGTCAGGCATACCTTGGTCTTCAAGGTGATATCTTTTTTTTCCAACACTTTAGAGAAGTCTTTTGCAGTAGACTTTCCCAGTGCAGTGTATCTTTTTACTTCTTGACTGCTGCTTCCGTGGACATTGATCATGGAACTGAGTAAAATGAAATCCTTGATAAATGCAATGCATTCTCCATTTACTATGATGTTGCTTACTTGTCCAGTTGTGAGGACTTTTGTTTTCTTAATGTTGAAGTGCAACCCATACTGGAAACTGGTATTTGACCTTCATCGTATGTGTTTCAAATCCTCGTCACTTTCAGCCCACAGGGTTGTGTCATCTGCACAACACAGGTTGTTAATGAATCTTCCTCCAATCCTGATGCTTAGTTCTTCTTTACATAGTCCAGCTTCTCTGATTATTTGCTCAACATACAAATTGAAAAGGTATGATGAAGCACACAAATCTGACACACACATTTCCTGACTTTAAACTGTAACAGTGTCTCCTTACTGTGTTAATACAACTGCCTCTTGATCCAGGTACAGAATCCTCATGAGCACAATTAGGTCTTCTGGAATTCCTTTTTTCTGCAGTATTATATGTACTTTTTTATGATGCACAGTTGTATGTCTTTGCATAACTGGTGAAACAGAAGTAAACGTCTTTCTGATATTCTCTATTTTCAGTGAAGATCACCTGTAAGGATGACCATTAGTAGTAGCTGGGAGCCATCTAATTCTTCTGGTCTCATGCTGATAGAATCTATTGCTTTTGTGGCACTTTCCATCTTCTGTGCTCATATTTCCTTTTGTCTTTGATGTTCTTCATTGTTCTTTGTTCTAGATGGAACTAGAACAACTGATGCTTCTTAGATGGCCACATGCTGCCTTTTAACATCCCAGATATCTCTCAGCAAAGTGGGATGTACAGCATTTTCTTAATAAACTTTGTTATGCCAACTGACCTAGATGTCCCCTGAAACCATGTTCCCCTGCTCCTGCTACTCTATCCTTCAAAGTATTTGGTTGTGTTTAGGAAACTTCTTAGCTTTTGCTTTAGTCCAGTCATGCTGAGGTTTCTTTTACGGAGTATTATCCTTCCCTTCAACTAAAATTATTCTTGTCTATTATCAAATTAGTGTATACCTCTCTCCTGCCCTCCTCACCCTCTTAACCATCAAAGACTCTTTCCTTCTGTGTTTAAACTTTTTTTAAGTCCTTATAATAGTGGTTTCATAATATTTGTCCTTTTGCAACTGAATAATTTCACTAAGCATAATGCCTTGAAGAGTGCTCCATTATGAGATGTTTCACAAATTCATCGTTGCTCCTTATCATTGCATAATATTCCATTGTGTGAATATACTGTACTTCATTTGCCCATTCATCCACTGATGGGCATCTATGTTGATTCCATCTATCTTCTATTGTGGTCACTGTAGAGATGAACGTTGCTGTGCCTATAATCTGTGTGGTAGCTCTTACTTCCCTAGGACATATTCAGAATGAGATTGCTGAGTCACACAATATTGCTTGCTATAGACTTTTTAGAAAGTGCCACGTTGATTTCCAAAGTGATTATGCCATTCTAGAGTCTCACCAGAAAGTGTGTGTTTTATTTTTTTCACACCCTCTCCAACATTTACTGTTTTGTGTGTTTTAGATTAATGCCAGCCTTGTTAGGGTGAAGTGTTATCTCATCATAGTTTTGATTTGCATTACTTTAATGGCAAATGATCTTGCACTTCATGTATGCCATTGAAATTTGGATAGGACTGCATTTTGTCTATAGATCACATGAATATCATCTTTGCTGAATTCTCTGGTCATATCCTTTGATCATTTATTTAATTGTTGAGATTTGTCTTTTTATTGTTGAGATTTTCAGTGTCTTGTAAGTAGATTTTAAAGATTAAATGCCAACCAGATTTTTCCTAGTGAATTTTTTTTCCCAATCAGGAGATTGTCTTTCTTTTTTTTCTTTTGGTGAAATTAAGTGGTTGATTTTTAGGAGTTACAAGTTAATCTAGAAAACAAAAATCTTCACAACTGGACCAATAAACAACATTGCCACAAATGAAGAAAAGATTGAGGTCACCGAGGATTTCATTTTATTTGGGCCCACAATCAACACCCATGGAAGCAGCAGTCGAGAAATCAAAAGACGTATTGCATTGTGAAAATCTGCTGCAAAGGACCTCTTCAAAGTATTCAAAAGTAAAGATGTCACCTTGAAGACTAAAATGAGCCTGATGCAAGCCATAGTATTTTCAATCACATAATATACATGCAAAAGCCGTACCATGAATAAAGATGACAGAAGAAGAATTGATGCTTCTGAATTGTGATGTTGGAGAAGAATGTTGAATGTACCATGGATCACCAAAAGAACAAAGAGAACTGTTCTGAAAGAATTACAAGCAGACTGCTCCTTGGAAGCAAAGATGGCAAGACTGCATCTTACATCCTTTGGACATATTTGGAAGAGGAATCAGTCCCTGGAGAAGGGCATCATGCTTGGTAGAGTGAAGAGTCAGTGAAAAAGAGGAAGACTCTCAATAAGATGGATTTGCATAGTGGTTGCAACCATGGGATTAAGCATAAAAATGGATGTGGACACAGTGCAAAACCAGGTAGTGTTCTGTTCTGTTGTTCTCGGGGTCACTATGAGTTGGAACTCACCTGATGGCACCTAACAGCAACAGTTAATCTATATTTTGTTCTGATGTTTATAAGTTGTTACTAATATTTTATGTGTGTTTCTTAAGGATCCTAGCATTATCCCTAGTTTTTCATCCATGATCTTTATTGTTTCAGATTTTATAATTGGGTCCTTGATCCATTTTGAGTTAGTTTTTGTGCATGTGAGTAATATGGGTCTGGTTTCATGTTTTTGCAGATGGATATTCAGTTATGTCAAAATCATTCATTAAAAGATTATCTTTTCCGCAATTTACAGATTGCAGCTTTGTCAAGCATCAGCTTCTCATAGGTGAATGATAATAAGTCTGGATTCTCAGTTATTCTCCATTTTTTTTAATTTTTATTTTTATTTAACATAACTGAGTGAAAATGTACATTCAAATATAAATTTACATGCCTACCTATATGCAGCTTCCACTGCTCTCCCTGTCTGGTGACTGCACACTGTTCCTCTCTGCTCCATACATGTCTCATCCTCCCAACAGCCTCCTTTCCCTTCCTATCCGTCCACTCCCCTTCCTCCAGCCAGAGGTCAGCAAGATGATATCCTATAGATGTATAGAACCATAAAATGCTTCCCATATATGGTCACTCTGCATTGCCAAGTCCAATCCATTCCTGTCCTAAGAGTGGACCTTTATTATAATTTATGGGAAAGGGCAGCATCAGGGCCGGGGCCCATGGTCTCAGAGGAACCCCAAAACGGCTGGACCATCACTTGAGGTCTTTTAGTGGAGATCTCGTGATGCATCCCTTTTTATTCTTGTGTTGCCAGTGAGACTCCACTCTGTGAGCTCCATCGTGGCTATCACTGGTGGTGGCCGGGAACCATCCGGTTCTTCCGGTCCCAAGTCGACTTAGGCACCCACTCTTGTGGGTCTCTCTGTCTTCTCGGTTGTCTTTACCGCATGCCATTTTGGTCCTCGGTGAGCATCCGTTCCTGCTGAGTTGAGACCATTTGCTGTGTCCTCGGATGGCAGCTTGGCAGCTTTTAAGACCCCAGACGCCACTCACCAATGTGGGGTGCAGAGAGCTCTCTTAGCAAAACGCTAGTTGTGCCAATTGGCCTGGAATTCACCTAAGAGCATGGTCCCCCGCCCCCTGCCCCAGCTACTCTATCCTTGCAGTATTGAGTTAAGATGGAAGGAGTACTCAAATTATGCTGAAGTCCACTTAATGTTGTTCTTGTTTCTAATGTGTGCTATCACCGCTTTCTCCCAACTAGATTTCTAGTAACTATCTAAACTAAACCCTCCCCCCCTCAGCCTCCCATCCCTCCCCTCCCTTGCAGCTGTCAAAGAGTCTTTTCTTCTATACACAAGTCTGTTTTTGAGATCTTATCGTAGAGGTCTCATACAGTATTTGTCCTTTTGTCGCTGACTACTTCACTCAACATAATGTCTTCCAGTGGAAACCAGGTTAGGAGATGTTTCCTGGAATCATCGTTATTCTTTATCATTGCATAGTGCTCCATTGAGTATATGTACCATAGTTTACCTGTCCATTCTTCTAATGTTGGGCATCTGGTTGATTCCATCTTTTTGCTATCATGGACTGTGCTGCGATAAACATTCTGGTGCATGTGTCCGATGATGTGAAAGCCCTTGATTCTGTAGGATATATTCCAAGTAGTGGAATTACTGGGTCAAATGGTATATCAATATCCATTTTTTTAAGGAAGTGCCAGATTGCCTTCCAAAGAGGCCGGGCCATTTTGCAAGCCCACCAACAGTGTAGGAGGGTTCCACTTTCTCCACAGCCTCTCCAGCATTTGTTGTTTTGTGTTTTCTGGATCATGGCCAATCTTGTTGGGGTGAGATGGTATCTCATTTTATTCTTGATTTGAATTTCTTTAATAACTAAAGATCGGGAACATGTCCACATGTGTTTTTTGGCTGCCTGGATCTCTTCTTTAGTGAAGTGTCTGTCCATCTCCTTTGCCCATCGCTTAATTGGATGGTTTATCTTCTTCTTATTGATATTTTGTAGTATCTTATAGATTATGGAGATCAGGCGTCAGTCTGACATAGAGTTGCCAAATACTTTTTCGCATTCTGTGGGTGTTCTTTTAATTCTATTAATAAAGTCTTTGGATGAGCAAAAGTGTTTGATTCTTAATAGTTCCCATTTATCTATTTTCTCTTCTGTTGATTGAGATTTCTTTGACAGATTTTGGAGTCTGTCCACATTGTATATTAAAACTTCCATTGTTGTTCCTACCTTTTGTTGGATGAGCTTTATCGTTTGAGGTTGGATATTTAGGTCTTTTATCCAGTTGGAGTTGGTTTTTGTATAAGGTGTAAGATATGGATCTTGATTAAGTTTATTGCAGATGGGTAACCAATTTTGCCAGCACCATTTGTTGAAGATACTGTTTTTATCCCAGTTTAATGCCTTAGGGCCCTTGTCGAATATCAGCTGTTCATAGGCAGATGGTTTCCTTTCTGGGGTCTCAATTCTGTTCCACTGATCCGTTTGTCTGTTCTTGTACCAGTACCAGGCTGTTTTGACCACTGTGGCAGTGTAGTATGTTCTAAGGTCGGGTAATGAAAGCCCTCCCAGTGTGTTCTACTTCTTTAGTAGTACCTTACTTACCCGGGGCTTCTTCCCTTTCGAAACAAAATTGGTGATTTGTTTCTCCATCTCATTAAAAAATGATGCTGGGACTTGTATTGGGATTGCATTATATAAATAAATTGTTTTGGGTAAAGTAGACATTTTCACAATATTAAGTCTTCCTATCCATGAGCAGGGTAGGTTTTTCCATTTATCTAAGTCTCTCTTCGTTTCTTATAGTAAGGGCTTGTAGTTCTCTTTGTAAAGGTTTGTTTCTCTGGTTAGATTAATTCCTAGGTACTTTATCTTCTTAGGGGCTATCGCAAATGGTATTGATTTCATAATATCCTCCTTAAGAGTCTCCTTGTTGGTATAAAGGAATTCTACTGATTTACTTATGTTTATCTTGTATCCTGAGACTTCGCTGAACTCTTCTATCAGTTTGAGTACTTTACTTATAAAGTCCTTGGGGTTCTCTTCATATACAATCATATCATCTGAGAACAGGGAGATTTTAACTTCCTCTTTGCCGATGCAGATGCCCATTATTTGTTCGTCTTGTCTAATTGCTCTGGCTAGAACTTCTAGCACAATGTTGAATAGGAGAGGTGAGAGTGGGCGTCCTTGTCAAGTTCCTGATCTCAGGGGAAAGTCTTTCAGTCTCTCTCCATTCAGGATGATGTGTCCAATTGGCTTTGCATAAATGGCCGTTATTGTGTTGAGGAATTTGCCGTCTATGCCCATTTTGCTAAGAGTTTTTAGCATGAATGGGTGTTGGACTTTATCAAATGCCTTTTCTGCATCAATGGACAAAATCAGGTGATCCTTGTCTTTTGTGTTATTTATGTGGTTAATCACATTAATTGTTTTCCTGATGTTGAACCAGTCTTTATCCCTGATATGAATCCCACTTGGTCATGATGGATTATTTTCTTGATATGTTGTTGTATTCTGTTGGCAAGAATTTTGTTGAAGATTTTTGCATCTAGGTTCATGAGTGATATCGGTCTGTAGTCTCTGTCTTTGCTGGATCTTTCCCTGGCTTAGGTATCAGGGTTATGCTGGCTTCATAGAATGAGTTTGGGAGTTCTCCATCCCTTTCTATACTGTGAAATAGTCTCAGGAGTATTGGGGATAACTCTTCTCTAAGTGCTTGGTAGAATTCTGCCGTGAAGCCATCTGGGCCCAGACTTTTTTTGGTTGGCAGTGTTTTGATGACCTTTTCAATCTCTTCTTTTGTGATGGGTTTATTAAGTTGTTCTGCTTCATGTTGTGTTAATTTGGGTAGGTGGGATGAGTCAAGGAATTGATACATTTCTCCTAAGTTTTCAAATTTGTTAGAGTACAGTCTTTCATAGTATTCTATTATGATATTTTTGATTTCTGTTGCATCTGTGGTGACAACTCCCCTCTCATTTCTAATTTGGGTTATTTGTTTCCTTTCCTGCTTTTCTTTAGTAAGTTTAGCCAGTGGTTTATCAATTTTGTTGATCGTTTCAAAAAACCAGCTTTTGGTCTTTTCAATTTTTTCAATTGTTTTTCTATTCTCTAATTCATTTATCTTTGCTCTAATCTTTATGATCTCATTTCTTCTGGTGCCCGTGGGGTTCCTCTGTTGTTCTCTTACTACTTGTTCAAGCTGTAGGGTTAGTTCCTTGATTTGGTTTCTTTCTTCCTTCCAGATGTGTTCATTTATGGAGATAAACAGACCTCTGAGCATTGCTTTGGCTGTATCCCATAGGTTCTGGTAGGAAGTGTTTTCGTTCTCATTGGAATCCATGAACTTCTTTAATTCATCCTTGATTTCCTCTATAACCCATGTTTTTTTGAGCAAGATGTTGTTCTGTTTCCAAGAGTTCCACTGTCTATCTCTGTTTTTTTCTGCTATTGATTTCAACTTTTATGGCTGTATGATCTGAGAAGATGCTTTGCAGTAATTCAATGGTATGGATTTTGTTGAGCATTGCATTATGACCTATCACGTGGTCAATTCTGGAGAACGTTCCATGTGCACTGGAGAAGAAGGTGTAGTTGTCTGCTGATGGGTGGAAAGTTCTGTATATATCAATGAGGTTTAGTTAGTTAATTGTGTCAATGAGGTCTTCTGTATCTTTACTGAGCTTTTTTCTAGATGATCTGTCTAGTAATGAGAGTGAAGTGTTAAAGTCTCCCACCATTATTGTAGAGTCATCTAACTCTCTTTTGAGCGTAGGCAGTGTTTCTTCGACATATTTAGGTGCTCTGATATTAGGTGCATAAATATTTAATATAGTTAAGTCTTGCTTGTGTACTGAACCTTTCAGCAATAAATAGTGTCCGTCTTTGTCCACGATGGTGGATTTGACATTAAAATTGATTTTGTCTGAGATTAGAATTGCCACCCCTGCTCTTCTTTGTTCATTGTTAGCTTGATATATATTCTTCCATCCTTTAATTTTCAGTTTGTTCCTGTCTTTACGTCTCAAGTGAGTTTCTTGCAGACAACATATGGATGGGTCGTGTCTTTTGATCCATGATGACACTCGGTGTCTCTTTACTGGAGCATTCAGTCCATTCACATTCAACGTAATTATTGATAGGTATGTGTTCACTGCTGCCATTGTGATATGTTTATTTTTATGTTGATGTTTTCTCTGTTGTTCTTATTAGTCTGTTCTGGGACACTCTTTTGTGAGTTGATTTTTCACCTTTTTCACAGCTGGTTTTATAGTTTTTGAGACTCGTGTGTTGGATTTCTTGAAATGGTATGCTGCATCTTTGTTGTACTTTACAGCTGACTCTATGAACCCCCTTAATAAACTATTTATAAACCCAATTTTAATTGCTACTAGTCTTGTCAACTTCCTCTCCATCTGGAAGGACTATAATGACTGTAGTACATCCCTCTTTTTATTATGATGATGCCATAGTTTTCAAGATGATCACTCTATTACTTCTTTCCAAATCAAAGCTGTGATTTACTTTGGAGCCTTCCCTAAATGAGTAGAGTATTCAGTAGTGTGTCATTCTAAAATATAAAGTTAGTAGTTTCGTTCTTCTAAGCCAAAGCCAAGAACTTCTTTCAGTATTTCTTGTAGTTTGGGTTTGATTTTTACAAAGTCTCTGAGTTTCTGTTTATCTGGGAATGTCTTAATTTCATTTTCGTATTTGAAAGATAGTTTTGCAGGATATATAATTCTTGGTTGGAAGTTCTTCTCCTTCAAGACTTTGAATGTATTGTGCCACTGTCTCCGTGCCAGCATGGTTTCTGCTGAGAAATCTGACGAGAGCCTACAGTGTTTCCATCTGAATGTCAGCTTTGCCTTGAGTCTTGCTGCCTTTAAGAATTGCTGCTTGTGTTTCATTTTCTTAAGCTTGATTATAATATGTCTTGGAGTCTTTCTTTTGAGATCTATATTGGGTGGCGTACGACATGCACTGAGATGGCTATATTCTCTTCCTTCATGATTTCTGGGAAGTTTTCTTTCAGCAACTCAGCAAGAATACTCTCTGTGTTCTCAGATGTCTCACCCTGTTCAGGGACTCCAATTATTCAAAGGTTGTTCCTCTTAATAGAGTCCCACATGCTTCTTAATGTTTCTTCATTTTTCTTTTTTCTGATTTCTGGTTATAGACGCTGGCGTCAGTAGCTCTGTCTTCCAAGTTAGAAATTCTTTTTTCCATTTGTTCCATTCTGTTTTCTTGGCTTTGCATGGAAGTTTCTATGTCTTTGATTTTCTTCTTGATCTGTTGGATTTCAGAGTACTGGTGTTCCATCCGATCAAACAACTTGCTTAATTTTTCATTTTGTTATGCTGCATTTTGTATAAGGTCTAGAAGGGCTCTGTATATAATCAATTTGTATTCACTTCCTGATGCTTTCATAAAAGTTTCTTCATCTGGAAAATTCCTTGGTTGCTTTGTTTGGGAGCCTTCTGAAGCCATGAGTGATTGCTTGTATGCCACAATTGTCTGTTGCTTTTTTGGGTCCCATGTGAGTATATAGAGGCTGGAAGAGGTACTGTGAGGATGGATTGCAAATGTTTCTCTAGGCTGTCTTCAAATGTAAAGCAAAAGGTATCTGACCAGTTCACAAGTCAGTTAGGTTTTCAGGTGTAGAGGTCCCTCTTCTCATCTGACAACGTAAGCGCCACTATGTCCAACCCCAGATGATAACAAACTAGTTCAGAATACAGCACTGCTAATGCCCTGTTGGCCTCTACTGACAAGGCCTAGCCTTAGCCAACACTGCGTGGAGTAGTGGTTTTGTTATAGGAAAGGGCTCTCCTGTGGGCAGGCTCTGGCTCCCAAGCTAAGAATTAGGTCCCGCTGCGGCCACCATATCCAAGATGGCGTCCTCCACACAGGCAGCAGACAGAGGGGCTAAAGGTGTCGAGAGGTAGTGATTCCTCTGTTTCTGTTGCAGGGCCCCCAACGTAGGCAGCACTGTGCAAAATCACTACTTTTCTGTTGAAGACGCGCTGTCCCATTTGCAGGCACTGGCTCCCAGGCTGAGAACGAGGTCCCGCTAAAATCTTGGTACCAACATGGCGTCCAGCTACTGACTGCGAAGCTCCACACAAACCTCGCTGAGGCAGCTACAAAAGGAAAGGCTCAACGTGGCTAGATTAACAGAGTCCTGAGCCTGGCTCTCAGAATATGGGAATTTTGTATGCCTATCCCCACAGCAGTGCATCTGAGTCCAGCTGCCAGGCAAGACCCAGCTCCGCCCGCCAGCCGAGACCGAGGAAAAAAAAGTCAAAATGGTGCGTTTACCTTCCGTCCGTGAGAGCCGGGGCTAGCCAGGAGCGGGAGTCAGCGAAAGAGAGGAGGTTTTTCTCTGAGTGGTATGAAGTCCCAATTAACAGCTCTGTGCCGTGTCCTGAGGCTGATTAGGTGATCTGAAGGCTCTGTTTGATTGTGAATTCAGGTCTTGGTTTCCAGAGGGATATAAGAAGACGTGGGCTTAGTCCACCATCATGATTCCGCCCCTATCCTCCATTTTTAAATAGTTAATAGTTTTTAAAGTTAGAGAGTCTGAGGACTCCCATTTTCTTCTTTTTTAGTAATGCTAACACATTCACTTTCTGCATGAAGTTGGTGATTTTTCCCCCATCTCATTAAAATAGCCATTACAATTTGGATTGGAGATTGGAACTGCATTGTGCCTATAGACCACTTTAAGTAGAACAGACATTTTTATGATCATGAGTCTTCTGATTCATGAGCAAGGTAGTTTTTTTTTTTTCTACTTTGGTAGGTCTCTTTTGGTTTCTTGCAGTATTATTTTGTAAATTTCTTTAGATAGTAGGTCTTTTACATCTCTGGTTAGATTTATTTTATTTTGTCTTCTTAGGAGCTATCGTCAATGCTATTCATTCAGTGGTTTCCTTTTTGATGTTCTCTTTGGTGGGGATAGCGGAATCCAGCTTTTTTTTTTTTGAATATTTATCTTCTATTTTGATCTGTTACTGAATGCTTCTAATAGTTCTGAAAGTTTATTTGTGGATTTTCTAAGGTTTTCTGTGTGTAAAGTCATATCATCTGCAAATAAATAAACTTTTACTTCTTCCTTATTAATTTAGGTACTTATTCACTTCTTTTTCTAGCCTTGTTACTCTGGCTAGATCCTCCAGCACAATGCTGAAATAAAAAAGGTGACAAAGGGTATCCTTATCTGGTTTCCTTTCTCAAGGGGAATACTTTCAGATTCTCTCCATTTAGGGTGATGTTGCCTATCAGCTTTTTATAAATGCTCTTTAATATGTTGAGGAATTTCCTTTCTATTTCTATTTTGCTAAGAGGTTTTAACATGAATGGGTATTGAATTTTATCAAATGCCTTTCATGCATCAATTGATAAAATCAAGGGTTTCTTGTCTTTGGATTTATTTATGTGGCTGATTACATGGATTGTTTTTCTAATGTTGAACCATCTCTGCGTCACTGGTATGAATTCTACTTCATTATGGTGATTTTTCTTTTATTTTCTTTTTTAAAATATTATATTGAATTCTATGGTATAGAATTTTTATTGAGGATTTTTGTACATAAGTACATAAAACATATTAGTCTGTAATTTTCTTTTTTTTGGTCTTATCTTGGTTTTGATATCAATTTTATGCTGTCTTAGAATTAGCTTGGCAGTATTCTGTCCTTTTCTATGTTTTGCAATACTTTTAGGAATAGTGGTGTTGACTCTTCTCTGAAAGTTTCATAGCATTAGCCACTGAAAATGTCAATGTCAAGGCTTTTCTTTGTTGGAAATTTTTAAATTCCGTTTTAATCTGTTCTTTTGTTATAGGTTTATTTAGCTGTTCTTCCTCTGTTAGTTTAGGTAGGTAGTATGTGTCTAGAAAGCTGTCCATTTCCTCTAGGTATTCAAATTTGTTTGAGTACAACTTTTCATAGTTTTCTGCTATGATATTTTTTTAAAATTTCAGTTGGTTCTGTGTGATGTCTCCCGTCTCATTTCTTACATAGATTATTTACTTTCTTTACTGTTTTTCCTTGTCAGTGTGGCCAGTGGTTTGTCAGGTTTCTCTTTTGATATTTTCAAGGAAAACAGCTTTCAGTCTTGTTAACACTTTCAATCATTTTTCTGTTCTCTAATTCATTTAATTCTCCCCTAATTTTTATTGTGTTCTTTCTTTCTGTGCCAAAGTTCTTTTACTGCTTTCTTTCTACATGTTTGAGGAGCAGTTTTAATGCTTTGATTTAGACCTTTTCTTCTTTTTACATGTGTGTATTTATTGAAATATATTTGTCTCTGAACCTTGCTTTTGCTGTGAATCATTGTTTCTAAGCTAATTTCTTTCAGTAATTTTGCCTATATTATCATGCTATGAAACCCAGAGACTCTACATGGATGGAATGACCCTGGCTAACTGTTGCTTTCCTATCCTGTTCTCTAATCACAGCTCCTGATCCATTATGTTACAACACCATAGGTGTCTCAGCTGTTTTCTGATTAAGCCAAACACATACTTCCACTTACCAGTGTTTAACAGTTGCTAAAAAAGTTCTTCTATAAACTTACAAGTGGATAGCTCTCTTCTTTCAGATCTCTGGTCAAATGCTACTCTCTCAGATAATCATTTCCTGTTAATTTTGTATCTGTTATACCTATTCCATTGCTCTCTTTCCCTTGCTTTGCTTTTATTCAATCTAAACCAACTTCACTGCTTATTTTCGTAAGATTACTAGTGATTTTGTTGTTTTCAAACATTGGAACATAAGCTTTAACAGAGTAGAAACATCGATTTGCTAATTGATGGAATCTAAGTGTCTAGTTCATGGAAGACAGTAGAAACTTAGTATTTTTAATTGATAAATGAATTTGTAAGAATTCTAAAGACAGTAAAATTCAAGGAAGAATTTAAAAATGTACATGGGAGATTTTGTTTTTAGACCACAAAATTAACTGTATCACTTTTCTTTGATCTACTTTATTTCCTCACATGTATTCACACAATGGGTAGCAATTTTTTTGTTCCTCTTTTTATCAGAGTTGCAACACTACCTTTGTATTTTCAGTTGACATAGAATTATATTTGCTGTCTTACCCAGCTCTGACAATCCTCATATTCAACCTAAATAGACTCATGGCCAATTTATACAAGTAAGAGTGTCTAAATAAACATGGGAACCAAGATATAGGAACCAAAGCTGAAACAATAAAAAAAAAAGTAAATATACAAGAGGAATAGATTATGATACTGACTTGTTGCAAAATAAGTATGTAATTACACAATTTTAAACAATGTCCTTTATTTTAAGCAATAAAATCTTTGGTTTAACAGCAGTTTAAAGAAGAGTTTTGAAAAGATGTCACTTACTGACTTAGAGGGTTTTGGTAAATGAAATAAAGCAAAAAATATATTTTATGATTTCCAATTTCCTGATACATACAATGATACCTTACTGATCATTTTGTTAATTTAAGTCAGAATGAGTAAATGTTTTGTGACTATAAATATATGAAGAGTGTAAGCTCTTAGAATACGGTGTACCTCTTTTTATTTTCATCAGATTTAGAACAACTCATAAATATGTGATTGCAATCTTTTTAATTAGCATTTGGCTATCCAAGAGTCCTTGTCAAAATTCATTATTTATTTCCTATGAGTATTTTAGATTAATATTTAAATGACTTTCCCTGTTTTTAGAAACAACTAAAATGTAGCTGTAATCTGTGTTTATTTTTGACCTTTCTGTCCTTAATATTTTAAATATCACAGTATATTTTCAAATGCTATTAAATGTGATTTCTCATAAAAATGATTGTAGTAGAAATTTCGTGAACGATAACTCCTTTTCATTTATTAAAAACAAAGTAGAAAATGCATTTTCAAAACATATACAGTTATGTTGTTTTGTTGTTATTAGTTGCTGTCAAGTCATCTCCAATCCCATTGAACATAACTTGGTCTTATGTAGTCCTCATGATCATTGTCATCCTCGAGTTCATCGTTTTGTCCATTGTTTGTACCTTCTAACCTAAGTGGCTCCTTCTCCATCACTGTATTGGACTATATTCTGTTGTATTTCATTGAATTATTTTCAGAAGTAGACCACCACATTGTTTTTCCTATTCTTAAATATGAAAGTGCTGGGAAACTGTCCACAGTGAGTGATACTGCTGATATTTGTAATACTGTTGACATAGCTTCCAGGATAATGGCAACATGCAAGCACAAACCACTACACTAGGACAAAATAACATATGGGTAGTGGACACAGATTTAGCAAGCAAAGTAAACTCCTGAATGTGACACACATAAAATAATGTATATAATATATCAGAAGAGATGCAAGCAATTATATACATAAACTTTGTATTCTTAAAGCTAAAGACTGAACAGTCCAATAAACATTTGAACTAAAATTTACTTTTGACTTTGTTGGTTTAATGGAGAAGTTTAAGTTGACATTTATAAGTTTTTCCAAAAACACACCTACCATAATTGATAGACAGTAGAATAGAACAGTGGTCAGTTTTCTGGGTATTCGTTGTGAATGATTCCACATACAAATGGATTAGTTAATAGAACTAGGAGTGAAGAAACATTAAAGGCCATGATTAGATTTTTCAGAAAGGCTATTTGTTCACATTAGTGCCACTTGTAAATTTTCTATTTTCTTCCAGTGTCCTTTTGGGAAATACGCTTTGTATTTTTCTTAGTTTGATAAATAATTATATTATAGTATGCTTATGCTCCAGTGAGAAAAGTCCTAAATCAGTATGTTTCAATATTACAGTGCTCTCTATAAAATTATACACAATCTGAAAACGTCCATACAAATAACTTTCAAAATAAAATCTCGTACCTATTGTAATTTTTTTACTTTTTTTTTAATATTGGGCTTTGACTCAGCATAACCTGATTATGTTACTAGACATTTAAGTTAAATAGCAGAAAATTTATATTTGCAATTGTACATTCTCAAAATGAATAACTTTAAAATATGTACTGAATTAGGCACTGAAATTTATCCTTCGGTTGACTTATTTTTGCCAAATAAGTATCATCCTTTTACTGAAATTTCATTTAAAGTACGTATTTTCAGCCTACTTCATTATTTTGTATCAATATGTACCAACCAATAAAGTTTATTAGTGTATGAAGCTGAAAATAGTTCCTAAATGGTTAATTCAAAATTATAGTGAATGATTCATAGCCAGCCAGCCAAGTGCTGATGAGTCAGATCTAACATTGATACCTTTTTTCTCAGAAAAATAGATCCAAGAATTAAATTCCCAAATAAGAAATATTCAGGTATCTGTTTAAGTCTCTTTGTATTTAATAGTAAAATAATTTAAATATGTACAAGCAAGTTCAGATAAGCTGTTACAAGAAGAGCTACTTAGACTTTATTCACACGCCTAGCCCACAATTTCAGCAGATGGAATGACTCAAATTTTATAAAGGATAAAAACAAAGTGAATATAACATCCCACAATTATAGAAGTTTCAGGGAAAGCAATTTTTCTGCTAGTTTCATGTTTGTTATTTTGCCTACATCTGAGCTACTTTATCTTTACCTGAACAAATCTTTCTTTTTTCCTTAGTGCCGTCGTCTCATTACTTTAACCACACTTTATTATATTTTCAAGATTTCCTGTCTTATATCATCCTTATGAGTATAAACAAAAAATTCTTCTCAGTTCTCTGCCTCTTACTAGACACCACCTTACTTCTTTATTTTACATTCAATTTCTTTCATAAAAGAGACTGTACTCATTATCTGATCCTTTTATTTGTTTTCTCTTTAACATACAGCAAGTTGTTTTTCATTCGAAGCAATCCATTGGCATAACACTGTTGGTTGAACACTTTCATCAATTCCTCACTCCCCTCATGAACAACTTTCTTCCCTAATTGCGTATTTTTAAAGCTTATCTTCTATCTTACTTTCTTTTAGTTTTCTTTGAAAAGATCTTCTGCCTGGAACAAAACAGAGTGTGATTTTCAGTGAGTCTAAACCCATGCATTTTTTGAATTATCCCATTTACTCTCCCCATTTCAAACAACAGAGATACATTTCTGACTATATGAGTGATCATTACAAAGGTCACAGAAAAGTCAATATTTTGTAACTTAGAATGTTTGATTCTGCCTTCTGTTCTTAAGCTCTGTTCTTTTTTAGTTGGTTAAATAGATGGAGTCTTGAGTTCAGACTACTAATTTTATGTGCAACTAAATTAAGTACCACAGGATCTCTTGATTTATCTGCTAAACAAAATAAATGTGTATTAAAAGCCATCATTGCCAGCAAGTCAATTCCAACTACTGGTGACCACACGTGTTATACAGTAAAACTGTTCCATAGAGTTTTTACGGCTGTAATGCTTAGTGATCTTTGTTCTGTAGTGCCATTTGGTAGATTTAAATTGTCTACCTACTTCCTTGACAAATACTTGACAAAACTAAAACCAAACCCTTTTGTTGTCCAGTTGATTCCAACTCCCAGCAAACCTGTAGAAGAACAGAATATAGTTGTTCCATAAGGTTTTCAACAAGCAACTGGTGGATTTGGACTGTTAACCATTCGGTTAGCAACTGAAATCATTTGTTTGCGTATGTGTGATTAAGTGAAAGTATACAATCAAAATCAATTTTGCATGTCCTGCTATCTGCAACTCCATCTGCTCTCCTCATGCTGTGAGAGCATATTCTTTCTTTACGCTCTTTACTTCTAGTATCCTCTTAGCAAACATCTGTCCCCTCCTCTCCACCATGATCATTGTTCTTTGTCATTGCATAGTGTTCCTTTGTGTATACGTACCATAGTTTGTTTATTCATCTGTTGATGGGCACCTAAGTTGATTTCATCTTTTTGCTATTGTTAACAGTGCTACAATAAATATTCATGTTCATGTATCTGTTCACATGCAACAGCTTTTATTTCTGTAGGATATATTCTGAGCAGTGACACTGCTGGATTATACAGTATTTCTATTTCTAGCTTTTTATGAAAGCACCAAATTGTTTCCCAAAGAGATTGTGCCATTTTGTGGTCCCACCAGCAGTGGAGGAGAGATCAATCTCTCTACAGCTTCTCCAGCATTTGTCATTTTGTGTATTTGTGATTATTGCCAATGTCACTGGGGTGAGATGGTATTTCATTGTAGTTTTCTTTTGGATTTCTCTGACAGCTAATGATCATAAGAATTTCCTCATGTGTCTTTTGACTACCTAGATATCTTCTTTGGTGAAGTGTCTGTCTGCCTCCTTTGTACACTGCTTAGTTGGGTTATTTACCTTTTCTTCCTGTGGTATCATGAAAGTATCATGTAGTGTTATGGAAATCAGACATTGATCCAACATGTAGTTGTCAACTATTTTTATGATATTTTCATATCATCTGCAAATAGGGATATTTTTACTTCTTTGTTACTGATGCATATGCCCTTTATCTCTTTGTTTTGTCTGACTGGTCTGGCCAGAACCTCTAGGAGAACATTGAGTAGAAGTGGTGACAGTGGGCATTTTTATCTAATTCCCATTCTCAGAGAGATTTCCTTCAGTCTCTCTCCATTCAGAATGACGAAGGTGGTTGGCTTTGCATAGATTTCCCTCAATGAATTGAGGAATTTCCTTTCCATTCCTAATTTGGTGATAGTTTTTAAATAGGAATGGGTGTGGGATGGGACTTTGTCAAATGCCTTTTCTGCATCAACTGACAGAATCAGGTGATTCTTATCCGTGTGTTACTTTCGTGGCTGATTACATCACTTGTCTTTCTGATGTTGAAGCAGCCTTGCATCCCTGGTATGAATCCAACATGGTCATGATGAATTATTATTATTTTCTTGATATGTTGTTGAGTTCTATGGACTAGGACTTTGTTGAAGATTTTTGCATTTAGTTTCATGTAATTTTCTTTCTGTTTTCTTTTTTTGTGGGATCTTTTTCTGGCTTTGCTATCAGGATTATGTTGGCTTCATAGAATAAATTTGGGAGTATTCAAACTCTTTCTGTGTTGTGAAATAGCTTCAGTAGTATTGGCTTTGACGTCTCTTTAGAAGTTTGATAGACTTCTCTGGTGAAGCCATCAAGACCAGGACTTTTTTGGTTGTTATTTTGTTTCAGTCTCCTCTTTTGTGTTGAGTTTATTAAGTTGTTCTGCTTTTTGTGATAATTTTGGTAGGTGATGTTAATCTAGAAATTTGTTCATTTCCTCTAGGGTTTTATTTATTTATTTATTTATTATTATGACTGAGTGAAAATGTACATTCCCGTATAAATTTACATGTCCACCTATACGCAGCTTCCACTGTTCTTCCTGCCAGTGATTTTGTTGAGATTTACTTTATGGACTAATATGTGATCTATTCTGAAGAATTTTCCATATACATTGGATGAAATGTACTTGTCTACTGAAGGGTATTGAAAGGTAGCACACTATTCCTCTCTGCTCTGTACATGTCAGAGTACAATTTTTCCTAGTATTCTTTTTCAGCAGCACTTGGCTTTATGATACTTTTAATTTCTGTTTGGTCAGTTATGTCACCTCTTGTCTCACTTCTTTTTGGGTTGTTTCCTTTCCTGGTTTTCTTTTGTAAGTTTAGCCAATGATCTATCACTTTTGTTGATCCTTTCAAAAAAAACAGCTTTGGTTTTTGCTAATTCTTTCAGTTAATATTTCTATTCTCTATTTTGTTTAGTTGCACTCTAATTTTTACTAGCTCTTTTCTTCTGATGTTCAAAGGTTTCCTTTTTTTTTTTTTTAATTTTCTTTTTACTTCTTCAAGTTGTAAGGTTAATTCTTTGGTTGGACCCTTTCTTCCTTCTGGATATATGCATTTATGGAGATAAATCAGCCTCTAAGTATTGCTTTGTTGTATCCCATAGATTCTGGTAGGATGTTTTTATTCTCATTTCATTCTCATATTTCTTTATTGAATCTTTGATTTCTTTTATAACCCATGAGTTTTTGAACAGCGTATCATTAAGTTTCTATGTTTTCTATGCTATTGATTTCAACTTTTATGTTTTCATGATCTGAGGAGAAGCTTTGCAATAATTCAGTGGTTTGGATTTTGTTGAGATTTACTTTATGGACTAATATGTGATCTATTCTGGAGAATTTTCCATATACATTGGATAAGATGTACTTATCTATTGAAGAGTAAAAAGTTCTGTATATGTCAATGAGATAGAGTTGGTTAATTGTTGCAATAAGATCTTCTGTATTTTTATTGAGCTTTTTTCTTGATACATCTGTTACTGAAAGTGGAGTGTTGAAGTCTCTTAGTAGTAATGTGAAGCGATATCTCATTTTTCAGTGTTGTCAGAGTTTATTCAGTTTATTTAGATACCCTGAATTGGATGCATAAATATTTAATATTGTTATAGCCTCCTTATGTATTCAACCTTTAAGGAATAAATAGTGACCAACCCTGTCCACAACAGTGGATTTTACTTTAAAATCTATTTTGTCCGAGATTAGTATTGCCACTCCTTCTCTTCTTTGCACATTGTTCACTTCATATATGTTTTTCCATCCTTTGATTTCCATACTGTTCATATTTTTGAGTTTAAGATATGTTTCTTGTAAGTAGCATATCAATGGATAATGTTTTTTGATCCAACCTGTTGCTCTCTCTTTATTAGAGCATTCAATCCATTTGCATTCAATGTAATTCTTGATAGATATGTATTTAGTGCTGTCATTTTGACACCTTTATCTTTATGTTGTTGAAGTTTTCTTTGTTCCACTTAACATTCTGCTCTGAGTCATTTTTCTTTATGGGTTTTCTTTTCATCCTTTTCAGTGTTGGTTTTGTGTCTGTTGAGACTCTTGTATGTCTCTTGTTTTGATATGTAGTGTTAGTTTGCTTTGTGGCTGCCCTTTTGTTACCCCTTAATGTTCTTGGTATAAACCAATGTTTAATTTTTATGTGTCTCGTTATCTTCCACTTCGTCTGGAAGGGCTATAAATACTGTAATGCATCCCTCTTTATAGAGTGATGATGTCATTGTTTACAGGTTAAGATCTCTGTTTCCCTAACTGTAATATTTTAGCTTTGATTGAGCTTGGTGACTTCTCCATCTGAGTAGAACTCTGGATGCTCTGCCTTGCATTACACCCTTGAGTATACATCTGTTGTCATTGATTTGCTAATCAAAGATCTTCTTTCAGTATTTCTTGTAATTTTTGTTTGCTTTTGCAAAGTTTGTATCTTCTGTTTTTCTGAAAATGTCTTCATTTCACTACCTTATTTGAAAGACTATTTTGCAGAATCAGTAATTCTTGGTTGGAAATGTTTTTCTTCAAAGTTTTGTACGTGTCATCCCACTGCCTTCTTGCCAACTTGGTTTCTGCTGAGAAGTCAGAGGACATACTACAAGACTTCCCTTTGTACCCTAGTTTTGACTTAAACCTAGCTATCTTTATGAACCTCTCCTTATGTTTCATTTTGTTAAACTTGGTTATAATGTCTCAGTGTCTTTCTTTTGGGATTTAAACTTTCTGGAGTTCAATTAGCATCTTGAATAGTTATGTTCTCTTCTCATGATGTCAGGAAAGTTTTCTATCAGCAGCTCTTCACAATTCTGTCTGTATTTTCTGCTGTCCTTCCCTGTTCAGGAAGTCCAATTGCTTGTAGATTATTCCCCTTGATAGAGTTCCACGTGCTTCTTTCTTCTTCTTCATTTTTCTTTTCCTTTTTTCCCCCCTGATTTCTCCTCATAAATGCTGGCATCAGTTGCTTTGTCTTCAATCTTGCTAATTATGCATTCTGTTTCCTCAATCCTGCTCTTTTGGCTTTCACTGAATTGTCTAACTCTGTAATTTTATTTTTGATCTGCTAAATTTCAGATTGTTGCTATTCTAGCAGTTCATATAACTTGCTTAATTTTGCATTTGGTTCTGCTACACTTTGTTTAATCTCTAGAAGGGCTCTATACATATATATATATTTTTTATTCTACCTCCAATAATTTCAGGAAGTCTGCGTGATCTGGGAAGTTCTTTGATTCTTTACTTTGGGAGTTTTCCAGAACCTTGGTGGTCTACTTGACGGCACTTGGTGCGGCTTGGCTGGTGGTCTACTTTTATAAATAGTCAGATGTAGAAGGTTGTCTTTGTGCCATCAAAAAGCTGTGCAGCTTCTCTGGTGTTGCTCCAATGGAATTGAAGTGCAGTTATAAGACGAGAGTGAATATGAGTACTGCTAGAGTTGGCTGCCAGGTACCATTGCATTCTCTAGGTTCAGCTGAATTATATACAGCTTCTCAGGTTAGAGAGACACTATCCAGCCCAGCAATGCTGCTCAGCTTAGTGGCTGACCCCAGCTGGGTCCTCAGGGGTGGTAGGCCCTGCCTCCTGGCTGGTAAAGATGGTGAGCCATTTTTGCCAACTCTCTGGTCACACTAGCATAAATTATGACATATCTCAGATAATGGAAGAGAAGTGGATGCCACCACACTGAGCTGCCAGCCACCACTGGGTTCTCTAGAGCTACTTGTCTCAAGCACTGCTTTTCTGCTAAGAAAGCAGCATCCAGTAGCATCCAGCCCTGAGGGTTTGTCAGGCCCTGCCTCCTACCTGACAAAGATGGTGCACTACTCACGGAGTCTCTCAGGGGCCCATCAGCAGATGCTATGATGTGGCCCTGCCACTATGTTCTCTGGGTAAGATTGTCTTAGAAACAATACAGGAAGAGGCACTGTCCAGTCAGGCACTGTTGCTCAGTGTGGCAGCCAGTCCCAGCGAGGCCCTCACGTGTGGCTGACTCTGTCTCTCATCTGAGCAAGCTGGAGTCCTGCCTGAGCCAGCTCTGCTGTTCTGAGCCAGGAGTATGTATAGCACAGCTCAGAGAAGAGGAGGAAGAGTGGCACTGTTGCCCTCGGTTGCCAGTCACTGCTTGGTTCTCTAGATGTGACTGTCTTAAGCACAGCTTCTCTGCTGCAAAAGATGCTGTTTACTTATATGCTATAGCTTAGCATAGCTGCTGGCCCCTGCCAGGCTCTCAGGCTTGGCAATCCCAGTCCCAGTCTCCTGGTTAAGTCTCTCAGCTGCTGCACCAGTAAGAGCAGGATTTTTTGTACTCTGTTTCACTCCTGACAAAGGTAGATTTCCTCTTCCTGTTGCCCAGTCCAATCTCACAACGCTGTGCTCGATCTTGGGGCTCCCAGAATGTCCCCTCTTCTCCATTCAATTGTTGTTCTAGGCCTGAGTTCTTAGAGGGAATCAAGGGAAAGTGTAACTAGTCCACCATCTTGGCCCTTCCTCTAGCAACTGAACTCTTAATCACTGTGCCACTACTCCAGAATTAAGGTTGTCAAAGTAAAAATAATATTAAGAATTATAATAGTATTTTTCTTCATCTTTGGAAGACAGATTGCACTTCATTTGACAAAGCCTGTATGATTACATCTCTCAGTACAGAAGAAATGAAAATTTGGTTTATATAAAGAAATTAAGTCAGAAAGGACTTTTCTAAAAGAAAAAAAAAGCAGTCTAAAAGTCTCTTCACATTTACAAATAAAATTCATTTAATTATCTTCTGGAATCAAGCAATATCCTTTCTCATTTTCAAATTCTATTCTAATTGTGTCTACTAGTCTCTTAAATATATTCAACTAGAAACATTTTAAAATAAAAAATATAATTAAATTTTAATTTAGGAGAAAATAATAAATATTCATTTTTTTTCTCTGGTACAATTTATTAAGTTAACATTAAAAATTCTAAGTCATACAGTACCCATATTTCTTATGAGCATATTTGAAATTTCAGAGTTAAAAAGTCACTTTAAGGCAAACTGAAATCTTTTATAGATCTGAGTGTTTAGAAAGAAGATACATTTCTAGTTATGTTAATTTTCTCAAGAATTTTATTAATAAGAATACTGACTCCTAATTATAACCAGTAAGTATTTTTACCCAAATAGCTAGGGATTAAAATATTTTTTGAAAAACAGTTCAAAATGATTTCTCTGCAGTTTCCTTTCACAAATATTTTCTCATACTCACCTACTTAGTATTCTTTATGCAAAAATGCAGAGTTGATTAGAGAAGGCTAGAATATGATTTTTCTTTTGAAAGGATATTTATGCTCATTATGTGAATATATTTGCTGTATTGTACATTTCTGGTTGTCTTCAGTGGTTAGACATTTGATCTTTCTGGAGTGCTATCAGAATAATTTGACTCTAATGAAAACTTAGTGTAGGCATAGCTAAGGCAGATTTGAGTTCTTCACTTTACATTTCCTTGCCAAACTCCAACCCTACGGAGTCTGACAATTTGCTTCTACTAATTACTTTTACATAAAGAAGAAAAAGATGTTTAACTAAACATAAGTCTACCTAGCTGAGACAGACTTTCTTTAGAAAAATCATGTAGCTGTATCTGAGACAGAAGAACTTGTAAAGTATTTAAGAGTAAAATGACTCATTAGGAATAGTTAAATCTATAACATCTGACAATACACCAGGGTCTTTGCCCTGCATATCTGTCCTCTCATCTTCACCAGAGATGAGAGAAGGTAAGTTCCTCCCCTCAGCCCAGTATAATCTGTTGCATCCAGCTTCAACTATGTGTGATTTTGAAGATGGCAGTGGGAAAATAATGCAGGTTATTCTAATTTCTCAGTTAATAATACAATAATATTACTTATATACTAATCTATATTTCATGCCACAAAAATTACCAGAATATAGATTTCATGCATATTAAATTATGTGAAATTCACAGTAATCCTGTGATTTGCATAGTTCAGGAATAATTAATACTCCCCAAAAAGTAGAAAGAATCAGAAATGTCTATTAAGTTGTAATGTTTAGTAGCTGTCTGAGATTGTATTATGCTTCTCTAAAAATTTGAGTATCAATTTGGCTAGAATATGATTCCCACTATTGAGTGGTTGTCCTCTTCTTTCTGATTTTCCTGTATTGTAAATCCAAATCTGCCTGTGGTTAATAGGGCAAAACTAGATTACATTAAAGTGGAACTATAAAATCTTTGCCAAATTTGTTAATTTGATGTGGATCCAGAAGCTACCTCATTCTTGACTTCTGACCTCTGGATCTTGGGATTTGAGCTAGCAGTTTACCTGTCAATCTTGGGATCCATTAGTCTTCACAGCCTATGAGAAAGAATCCTATTCCCAGACCTGATAGTCTTGGGTTCTCTAGGTGCTGCAGTTACATGAATCAAAAGAAAACTTTCAGTCTTGCCTGCCATCTTGGGATTTTTCTAACTTTAAAGCTGTGAATGGGAACCCTACTGTCTGACCTGTTAACATTGGGCTTACCAGCTTCTATGGCTGTGTGAAGTCTCTATCCTGAACCATAACTTGGAACTTTTTAGCCTGTGTAATCACATGAGCTGTTTCTTTTACATAAATCTCTCTCTCTCGTTCTCACTCCATATATATAATTTATGTGTTCTACTGGCTTTTCTCCTCCAGAGAACCCAGCCTAACCCTTTTGGTATTGAGAGACTGGGGTGCCTACAGTGTGTAAGCACATTCAAAACTGTGAATGAAGAGAAAGGTAGAAGGAAGTAAAGAGAACTGCTAGCACCAAAGAAAGTGCAGATGGTGAGAAACACCAGTACAAGACCAGCAGAAGGAGAAGAGAATCACCAGCAGCAGAACTAGTAGACCATCATTAGACAGTGTTGAAGTCAACCCATGGGGCAAGACTGCTGTGTACATGTGTGTGGGAGACTTCCTGACAGAGTTGGCTGCCTCTAGGTATTTATCAGTGGAGCTACTGAGCTTTGGAACACTTGGCTAGAGAAGGAGATGCAAGCATGAGACCTGGGCTGAGAGGCCAAAGGAAACAAAAGCTGAAGAGACAAGAACACAAGAAGTCAAGTTGCATCAGTCTTGAAAGGCATGGCCAGGACCTCTGGGGTATGAAAAGGTGGAGTTGCCACTCAGATGAGCTAGAAAATGGTATGCCTAAAGCCAGTGGAGCAAACTTACTGTCCCAATGGCCCTAAAAGTCATTAATGGAACCAAGAGCCAAAGGCCTCCACTCAGTATCTGTGGTGTGTGGTGAATACCTAGAGCAAGACTATTAAGTAAATGGTCTTAGAGAACAAAAGATTGTTTTGAGCACTTCAAAACTAATGTAACAGATTCTGCTAATTTATTTGGTGATGCCTACTATGCCTTCTTTTTTCCAGCTTCTCCCATTTGTAATGGAAATATGTGACTTATGTCTGACTGTTCTACTATTGAAATTCGGGAGCAAATAGCTTGTATTCTAAATTCTGCAGATGTAGAGGAATTTCTGGATTTTGATACTTGGAGTTAAGACTTTTGTTATAATGGGAAGAATATGTTTTGCATGTTGCAAAAATGTGACATTTGAGAGTAAAGTGTGGAAACTCCTGAATTGAACTATCTCCCTCAAAAAGGTGTATATCAATTTGTCGGACCATACTCTTCATTATTGTTCCACTCCATTTTGTGATTTTCCTATGTTGTAAATCCTAATCTCTGTCTCTGGTTAATAAGGCAAAATTGGAATATGTTAAATAGATTAAGGTGGGACTATAATGTCCTTGCTGTCTTAGTCATTTAGTGCTGTTATAACAGAAATACCACATTAGATGTTTTTAAAAAGAGAAATTTTATTCTCTCATATCCAGTAGACTTCAATTCCAGATTCAAGATATTAGCTCTAGGGGAAGTCTTTCTCTGTTGAGTCTGGAAGAATTTCTTTGTCTCCAATCTCTCCCTGGACTTGGAGATTCTGTTGTGCAGATGCACTCTTCTCCTGGCACTGCTTCTTTCCTGATGGTATGAGTTCCCCAAATCTCTGCTTGTTTACTTTTCCTTTCTATCCCAAGGGATTGCTTCCAAGTACAATGTACTCTTAGACAAAATCCTGCCTCGTGAATACAACTACTTCCTCTCCTCCCTGAATAATATCAGAGAAGTAGGATTTAAAATATATAGGGATGTTTTAGTCAGCTGGGGCTGCTGTTACAGAAATACCACAGAGTGAATGACTTTAATGAAGGTTTATTCTTACACAGCCCGGTAGGCTACAAGTCCAAATTCAGGATGTCCACTCCAAGGGAAGGCTTTCTTGCTTGTTGGCTCTGGAGGAAAGACTGGTATTGTGCCAGTCTTTGTCCAGGGAGCGTCTTGGTGCAGGAACCTCGGATCTGAAAGATGCGCTCTTCTCCTGGTGCTGCTTGCTTGATGATGTGAGGTTCCCAAATTTCTGCTTGCTTCTCTTTCCTTTTATCTCTTGTAGGATGAAAGGATTAAGGGTGGGGCAAGCCATACTCCAAGGAAAATCCCTTTACAATGGAACAGGGAGGTGATCTTATAAAGGAATTTACAGTCTCATTCTAATCTTTTAACATACAGCATAGGAAAACCACAAAATGGAGGACAGTCACAGGATACTGAGAATCATGGCCCAGCCACATGGCTACACATATTTTGCGGGAGACTCAATTCAATTCATGACAAGGGACATCACACAATACAAAGAATCATGGCCTAGCCAAATTGCTTCACACATTTTTTAGAGGGAACAATTCAAGCTACAGTGCTTACTAAGGTCACCTCCTCGATATAATGTAAATAAGTTTCTCTGGTTTGTGGCTCATACTACCTTGTATTCTACAGGAAATAAAAGGAGGGAGAAGCAGGGAGTCTGGGAACTCATACCATTAAGAAACCAGTGCCAGAAGCAGAAGAGTTATTTTCGACCTGAGGTTCCTGCACTGAGATGCTCCCAGGCCAAGGAGAGACTGATGCAACACATGGACCTTCCTCCAGAGTTGACAGAGAGCAAGAGCCTTGCCCTGTCTTCACTAATGCCTTGAATTTGTATCTGTAGTCTGCCAGACTTTGAGTGAACAAATTTCTCTTTGTTGAAACTGTCTAATTGTGGTATTTCTGTTATAACCGTACTAGTTGACCAAGACAGTAGCCAAAGGGTAGATAAAAGGATCACATATCTTTTTAAAATAAACTTTTATTTCTACTGCATAATGTCTCAAATATTATTACTGCTGATAGTATTTATAATAAATATAAATTTTAACCAAATTTTTAAATAGCTGATTGTATTAACTGTTGTCAAGCCTGGCTGGCACTTGGCTTGGCGGTTGTATTAACATAGTATGTCAATTGAAATCACTTGAGAAAGATATGGAGTCTTTTTTAAAAAAGTTTATTTAAAATGTTAATAAATAATTCATCCTTGACAAAAAAGCGGTGTAAATGGAGAAACAAAAATAAGAAAGAACATGAGAAAAACATAAAAATGTTAGGAAGTAAGGCTAAAGGAAACTCAAATGATAG